>JAVIAB010000050.1:1680217-2965217 GCA_032433765.1 Megaustenia siamemsis
TAATTAAAAAAAACTTCAATTTGGGAACAAACTATCACTTTTGTTGAACAAAGTTGTCTACACGTCGTGTCCGTCACTTATCAAAAGTCTACAAATTGTTCAACTGCTGTCAAATCTATTTTTGTAGGGACACAGTAGTTACTAAACTGACGTAGATCACAGAAAGTTGCCGCTTTAAGGAAACTGTATTACCTGTATTATTTTACATGATGACGTCATAAAGTCTTAAAAAATGTAAGACCGCGTGCATGGTAATATAGGTGGACAGGTGGGCATATTACATCGCGCACCACCAAGACAAGAAACTGAGTAAAATGACGCTCCATGGTAGCCAACCTCCGATGTGAAGACGACACCCAGTCAATGACGCTCAATTGTAGCCAACCTCCGATGTGGAGACGACAACCAATCAATGACGCTCCATGGTAGCCAACCTCCGATGTGGAGACGACAACCAATCAATGACGCTCCATGGTAGCCAACCTCCGATGTGGAGACGACAACCAATCAATGACGCTCCATGGTAGCCAACCTCCGATGTGGAGACGACAACCAATCAATGACGCTCCATGGTAGCCAACCTCCGATGTGGAGACGACAACCAATCAATGACGCTCCATGGTAGCCAACCTCCGATGTGGAGACGACAACCAATCAATGACGCTCCATGGTAGCCAACCTCCGATGTGGAGACGACAACCAATCAATGACGCTCCATGGTAGCCAACCTCCGATGTGGAGACGGCACCCAATCAATGACGCTCCATGGTAGCCAACCTCCGATGTGGAGACGGCACCCAATCAATGACGCTCCATGGTAGCCAACCTCCGATGTGGAGACGGCACCCAATCAATGACGCTCCATGGTAGCCAACCTCCGATGTGGAGACGACACCCAATCAATGACGCTCCATGGTAGCCAACCTCCGATGTGGAGAAGGTGTCCAGTCAATGACGCTCCATGGTAGCCAACCTCCAAAGTGGAGACGGCACCCAATCAATGACGCTCCATGGTAGCCAACCTCCGATGTGGAGACGACAACCAATCAATGACGCTCCATGGTAGCCAACCTCCGATGTGGAGACGGCACCCAATCAATGACGCTCCATGGTAGCCAACCTCCGATGTGGAGACGGCACCCAATAAATGACGCTCCATGGTAGCCAACCTCCGATGTGGAGACGACACCCAATCAATGACGCTCCATGGTAGCCAACCTCCGATGTGGAGACGACACCCAATCAATGACGCTCCATGGTAGCCAACCTCCGATGTGGAGAAGGTGTCCAGTCAATGACGCTCCATGGTAGCCAACCTCCAAAGTGGAGACGGCACCCAATCAATGACGCTCCATGGTAGCCAACCTCCGATGTGGAGACGACACCCAATCAATGACGCTCCATGGTAGCCAACCTCCGATGTGGAGACGACAACCAATCAATGACGCTCCATGGTAGCCAACCTCCGATGTGGAGACGACACCCAATCAATGACGCTCCATGGTAGCCAACCTCCGATGTGGAGACGGCACCCAATCAATGACGCTCCATGGTAGCCAACCTCCGATGTGGAGACGACACCCAATCAATGACGCTCCATGGTAGCCAACCTCCGATGTGGAGAAGGTGTCCAGTCAATGACGCTCCATGGTAGCCAACCTCCAAAGTGGAGACGGCACCCAATCAATGACGCTCCATGGTAGCCAACCTCCTAATGACGCACCATGGTAGCAAACCTCCGATGTGGAGACGGCACCCAATCAATGACGCTCCATGGTAGCCAATTTCTGATGTGGAGGCGGCACCCAAAATGACGCTCCATGGTAGCCAACCTCCTAATGACACTTCATGGTAGCCAACCTTGTAGTGATGCTCCATGGTATCCAACCTCCGCTGTGGAGACGACACCCAATCAATGACGCTCCATGGTAGCCAACCTCCGATGTGGAGACGACACCCAATCAATGACGTTCCATGGTAGCCAACCTCCGATGTGGAGAAGGTGTCCAGTCAATGACGCTCCATGGTAGCCAACCTCCAAAGTGGAGACGGCACCCAATCAATGACGCTCCATGGTAGCCAACCTCCTAATGACGCACCATGGTAGCCAACCTCCGATGTGGAGACGGCACCCAATCAATGACGCTCCATGGTAGCCAATTTCTGATGTGGAGGCGGCACCCAAAATGAAGCTCCATGGTAGCCAACCTCCTAATGACACTTCATGGTAGCCATCCTTTGTTGTGGAGACGACACCCAATCAATGACGCTCTATGGTAGCCAACCTTGTAGTGATGCTCCATGGTATCCAACCTCCGCTGTGGAGACGACACCCAATCAATGACGCTCCATGGTAGCCAACCTCCTAATGACGCTCCATGGTAGTCTACCCCCAATATGGAATCGACACCCAATCAATGACGCTCCATGGTAGCCAACCTCCGATGTGGAGACGGCACCCAAATCAATGACACTCCATGGTAGCCAACTTCCTAATGACGCTCCATGGCATTGAACCTTCTAATGACGCTCCATGGTAGCAAACCTCCTAATGAAGCTTCATGGTAGCCAACCTCCTAATGACGCTCCATACTAACAAACATCCTAATGACCCTACATAGTAGCCAGCCTCCGATGTTGAGCCGGCACCCAATCAATGACGCTCCATGGTAGTCAATCCCCGATGTGAAATCGACACCCAATCAATGACGCTCCATGGTAGCCAACCTCCGATATGGAGACGGCACCCAAATCAATGACACTCCATGGTAGCCAACTTCATAATGACGCTCCATGGCATTGAACCTTCTAATGACGCTCCATGGTAGCAAACCTCCTAATGAAGCTTCATGGTAGCAAACCTCCTAATGAAGCTTCATGGTAGCCAACCTCCTAATGACGATCCATACTAACAAACATCCTAATGACGCTACATAGTAGCCAGCCTCCGATGTTAAGCCGGCACCCAATCAACGACGCTCCATTGTAGCCAACCTCCTATGTGGAGACGGCACCCAATCAATGACGCTCCATAGTAGTTAACCTCGGATGTGGAGACGGCACTCAATCAATGACGCTCCATAGTAGTTAACCTCGGATGTGGAGACGGCACCCAATCAATGACGCTCCATAGTAGTTAACCTCGGATGTGGAGACGGCACCCAATCAATGACGCTCCATTGTAGCCAATCTCCGATGTGGAGACGACACCCAATCAATGACGCTCCATGGTAGCCAACCTCCTAATGACGCTCCATGGTTTTGAACCTCTTAATTACGCTCCATGGTAGCAAACATTCAAATGACGCACCATGGTAGCCAACCTAATAATGACGCTCCATGGCATTGAACCTTCTAATGACGCTCCATGGTAGCAAACCTTCAAATGACGCACCATGGTAGCAAACCTCCTAATGACGCTCCATGGTAGCAAACCGTCTAATGACGCTCCATGGTAGCAAACCTTCAAATGACGCACCATGGTACCAAACCTCCTAATGACGCTCCATGGTAGCAAACCTTCAAATGACGCACCATGGTAGTCAACCACTTATTGACGCTCAATGTTAGCCAACCTTCGATGTGGAGACGGCACCCAATCAATGACGCTCCATGGTAGGCAACCTTCGATGTGGAGATGGCACCCAATGAAGGACGCCGTGAGGTATCAACATAAAAGTCCTACTGTTGCATACATTGAAGCACACACGATCAACCGTCGAACACCAGAACAGCACAGCGACAGAACAGCACAACGACAGAACAGCACAACGACAGAACAGAACAGCGATAGAACAGAACAGTGACAGAACAGCGACAGAACAGCACAGCGACAGAACAGAACAGCGACAGAACAGAACAGCGACATAACAGAACAACGACAGAGCAGAACAGCACAGCGACAGAACAGAACAGCACATCGACTGAACAGAACAGCGATAGAACAGAACAGCGACAGAACAGAACAGCGACAGAACAGCACAACGATTGAACAGAACAATGACAGAACAGCACAGCGACAAAACAGTACAGCTACAGACCAGCACAGCGACAGAACAGAACAGCGACAGAACAGAACAGCGACAGAACAGAACAGCCCAGCGACAGAACAGAACAGCGACAAAACAGAACAGCACAGCGACAGAACAGAACAGCGACAAAACAGAACAGCACAGCGACAGAACAGAACAGCGACAGAACAGAATAAAACAGAACAGAACAGCGACAGAACAGAATAGAACAGAACAGCGACAGAACAGAATAGAACAGAACAGAACAGCGACAGAACAGAATAGCTCAGCGAGAGAACAGAACATAACAGCGACAGAACAGCACAGCGACAGAACAGAACATCACAGCGACATAACAGAACAGCAACAGAACAGCACAGCGACAGAACAGAACAGCACAGCGACAGAAAAGCACAGCAACAGAACAGCCACAGAACAGAATAGCGACAGAACAATACAGCGATAGAACAGTACAGAGACAGAACAGAACAGTGACAGAACAGCACAGCGACAGAACAGCACAGCGACAGAACAGCACAGCGACAGAACAGCACAGCGACAGAACAGCACAGCGACAGAAAAATACAGCAAACTTGCGGACGAACCAGGCAGTTACGTTTGAAGACCTCTCTCACAACTCAGAATTTAGTTTCTCCTTTTAGGGAATAATGACCGCAAGCTCAGCAAAGCGCCGACCAACATCTGACCGAGACCACCTTCCATTTGGTTGCCATGGTAACCGTTTCCGAAGAGATCAGCTAATAAGATGAGTAACGCATTGCTCCATGTGAAAACAGGTTTTATTCTGGGTACCCGGGGGACACCATTTGAGAAGAATGATAGTTGTTGATGGTGACAATGTCTTGTTTTATTGTTATTATCTCTTGTGTTTGTTCGTGAAGTGGATTTGATTATTACTTGCTCCTGATAGTGCCCTTCTTAATGAATTGTTTCGTGTTGTTTTTCTTGTACTATTGATATTATGATAGTTAGACACTCTTGCCCTCGTGAACACTTCTTCATGTAAACATCATGTCTACAACATATATATCAAGTTAACAAGTCGCAAGGTGTTATAACACACGAACTTCGGTTTTTTTAAAAGTTCAACTGACATACACAAGTCACAACTATTTGGCGATCTAAACAGCCACATAATGACTAATCACAAATGTATCTATGTACACAAACTCAAAATAGTTCACAGCTCACAATCCTAGTGAGTCTGTGCCTATGCTAATTATAAATGTAGCTATGTACACAACTCAAATAGTTCACAGCTCACACTCCTAGTGAGTCTGTGCCTATGCTAATTATAAATGTAGCTATGTACACAACTCAAATAGTTCACAGCTCACACTCCTAGTGAGTCTGTGCCTATGCTAATTATAAATGTAGCTATGTACACAACTCAAATAATTCACAACTCACACTCCTAGTGAGTCTGTGCCTATGCTAATTATAAATGTAGCTATGTACACAACTCAAATGGTTCACAGCTCACACTCCTAGTGAGTCTGTGTCTATGCTAATTATAAATGTATCTATGTACACAACTCAAATAGTTCACAACTCACACTCCTAGTGAGTCTGTGCCTATGCTAATTATAAATGTATCTATGTACACAACTCAAATAGTTCACAGCTCACACTCCTAGTGAGTCTGTGCCTATGCTAACTATAAACGTATCTATGTACACAACTCAAATGGTTCACAGCTCACACTCCTAGTGAGTCTGTGCCTATGCTAATTATAAATGTATCTATGTACACAACTCAAATAGTTCACAGCTCACACTCCTAGTGAGTCTGTGCCTATGCTAACTATAAACGTATCTATGTACACAACTCAAATGGTTCACAGCTCACACTCCTAGTGAGTCTGTGCCTATGCTAATTATAAATGTATCTATGTACACAACTCAAATAGTTCACAGCTCACACTCCTAGTGAGTCTGTGCCTATGCTAACTATAAATGTATCTATGTACACAACTCAAATAGTTCACAGCTCACACTCCTAGTGAGTCTGTGCCTATGCTAACTATAAACGTATTTATGTACACAACTCAAATAGTTCACAGCTCCGAAACTGAAATGTAGCCCTGTGATCGATGAGGCTGTTCACGTGAATATTCTTACTCTAGCTCACGGGTTCTGTCTTTCTCTCCGTGTGCCTGACACCAGCTCTCTCTCTCTCTCTCTCCAAGTGTTTCTTTGGCCTCTGGTAGACTTAGCTTTGCCATTCCGGCTCGTTACGTGATTCGTATTGTGTCCATTGCTTCTTTGGCCTCTGGTAGACTTAGCTTTGCCATTCCGGCTCGTTACGTGATTCGTATTGTGTCCATTGGTTCTTTGGCCTCTGGTAGACTTAGCTTTGCCATTCCGGCTCGTTACGTGATTCGTATTGTGTCCATTGCTTCTTTGGCCTCTGGTAGACTTAGCTTTGCCATTCCGGCTCGTTACGTGATTCGTATTGTGTCCATTGCTTCTTTGGCCTCTGGTAGACTTAGCTCTGCCATTCCGGCAGATTTCTCTCTCAGCTTACTAATTGAGAGTCACAGTCTTGAAGCGTTCCGCTTCTTTGAGAGAGAAGCGTTTCATGTCTCTGGCTGTTCTTTGCTAAGTGTTGAGCTCCGTTCAGTCACGGGTTTAAGTATCTCATTTTCTCGCTCTTTTGTTGGTGACGTCGCGTCTGTTGACGAAGTGTCTGTCTGGTTATGTAGTGACTGGCCTATATCTATAATATTTCATACACTCACTCATGACCTTGGCACGTGATCTATTTTTAACCATCCCTCTCTGGTCTCTCAGCAACCATCTAAAAATACATTGCCCTGACCTTGACTTTAATAATGTCCCAGTTCCAGCCTACATAAGCAGGGGTAGAGTTTGTTGATATAGAAGATCTAGTGTTGTAGTGTTAGAGTTTGTTGATGTAGAAGATCTAGTATTGTTGTGGTAGAGTTTGTTGATATAGAAGATCTAGTATTGAAGCAGTAGAGTTTGTTGATATAGAAGATCTAGTATTGAAGCAGTAGAGTTTGTTGATATAGAAGATCTAGTATTGTTGTGGTAGAGTTTGTTGATATAGAAGATCTAGTATTGTTGTGGTAGAGTTTGTTGATATAGAAGATCTAGTGTTGTAGTGTTAGAGTTTGTTGATGTAGAAGATCTAGTGTTGTAGTGTTAGAGTTTGTTGATGTAGAAGATCTAGTATTGTAGTGTTAGAGTTTGTTGATGTAGAAGATCTAGTATTGTTGTGGTAGAGTTTGTTGATATAGAAGATCTAGTATTGAAGCAGTAGAGTTTGTTGATATAGAAGATCTAGTATTGTTGCAGTAGAGTTTGTTGATATAGAAGATCTAGTATTGAAGCAGTAGAGTTTGTTGATATAAAAGATCTAGTATTTTTGTGGTAGAGTTTGTTGATATAGAAGATCTAGTATTGTAGTGGTAGAGTTTGTTGATATAGAAGATCTAGTATTGTTGTGGTAGAGTTTGTTGATATAGAAGATCTAGTATTGTTGTGGTAGAGTTTGTTGATATAGAAGATCTAGTATTGTTGTGGTAGAGTTTGTTGATATAGAAGATCTAGTATTGTTGCAGTAGAGTTTATTGATATAGAAGATCAAGTATTGTTGTGGTAGAGTTTGTTGATATAGAAGATCTAGTATTGTTGTGGTAGAGTTTGTTGATATAGAAGATCTAGTATTGTTGTGGTAGAGTTTGTTGATATAGAAGATCTAGTATTGTTGTGGTAGAGTTTGTTGATATAGAAGATCTAGTATTGTTGTGGTAGAGTTTGTTGATATAGAAGATCTAGTATTGTTGCAGTAGAGTTTGTTGATATAGAAGATCAAGTATTGTTGTGGTAGAGTTTGTTGATATAGAAGATCTAGTATTGTAGTGGTAGATTTTTTTGATATAGAAGATCTAGTATTGCAGCAGTAGAGTTTGTTGGTATAGAAGATCTAGTGTTGTTGTGGTAGAGTTTGTTGATATAGAAGATCTAGTGTTGTTGTGGTAGAGTTTGTTGATATAGAAGATCTAGTATTGTAGTGGTAGAGTTTGTTGATATAGAAGATCTAGTATTGCAGCAGTAGAGTTTGTTGATATAGAAGATCTAGTGTTGTTGTGGTAGAGTTTGTTGATATAGAAGATCTAGTGTTGTTGTGGTATAGTTTGTTGATATAGACGATCTAGTGTTGTTGTGGTAGAGTTTGTTGATATAAAAGATTTAGTATTGTTACAGTATAGTTTGTTGATATAGACGATCTAGTGTTGTTGTGGTAGACTTTGTTGATATAGAAGATCTAGTATTGTTGCAGTAGAGTTTGTTGATATAAAAGATCTAGTATTGTTGTGGTAGAGTTTGTTGATATAGAAGATCTAGTATTGTAGTGGTAGAGTTTGTTGATATAGAAGATCTAGTATTGTAGTGGTAGAGTTAGTTGATATAGAAGATCTAGTATTGTTGTGGTAGAGTTAGTTGATATAGAAGATGTAGTATTGTAGCGGTAGAGTTTGTTGATATAGAAGATCTAGTATTGTTGTGGTAGAGTTAGTTGATATAGAAGATCTAGTATTGTTGTGGTAGAGTTAGTTGATATAGAAGATGTAGTATTGTAACGGTAGAGTTTGTTTATATAGAAGATCTAGTATTGTTGTGGTATAGTTTGTTGATATAGATGATCTAGTGTTGTTGTGGTAGAGTTTGTTGATATATAGATGATCTAGTGTTGTTGTGGTAGAGTTTGTTGATATAGAAATCTAGTGTTGTTGTGGTAGAGTTTGTTGATATAGAAGATCTAGTGTTGTTGTGGTAGAGTTTGTTGATATAGAAGATCTAGTTTTGTTGTGGTAGAGTTTGTTGATATAAAAGATCTAGTATTGTAGTGGTAGAGTTTGTTGATATAGAAGATCTAGTGTTGTGGTATAGTTTGTTGATATAGCCGATCTAGTGTTGTTGTGGTAGAGTTTGTTGATATAAAAGATCTAGTATTGTTGTGGTAGAGTTTGTTGATATAGAAGATCTAGTATTGTTGTGGTAGAGTTTGTTGATATAGAAGATCTAGTATTGTTGCAGTAGAGTTTATTGATATAGAAGATCAAGTATTGTTGTGGTAGAGTTTGTTGATATAGAAGATCTAGTATTGTTGTGGTAGAGTTTGTTGATATAGAAGATCTAGTATTGTTGTGGTAGAGTTTATTGATATAGAAGATCTAGTATTGTTGTGGTAGAGTTTGTTGATATAGAAGATCTAGTATTGTTGTGGTAGAGTTTGTTGATATAGAAGATCTAGTATTGTTGCAGTAGAGTTTGTTGATATAGAAGATCAAGTATTGTTGTGGTAGAGTTTGTTGATATAGAAGATCTAGTATTGTAGTGGTAGAGTTTGTTGATATAGAAGATCTAGTATTGCAGCAGTAGAGTTTGTTGATATAGAAGATCTAGTGTTGTTGTGGTAGAGTTTGTTGATATAGAAGATCTAGTGTTGTTGTGGTAGAGTTTGTTGATATAGAAGATCTAGTATTGTAGTGGTAGAGTTTGTTGATATAGAAGATCTAGTATTGCAGCAGTAGAGTTTGTTGATATAGAAGATCTAGTGTTGTTGTGGTAGAGTTTGTTGATATAGAAGATCTAGTGTTGTTGTGGTATAGTTTGTTGATATAGACGATCTAGTGTTGTTGTGGTAGAGTTTGTTGATATAAAAGATCTAGTATTGTTACAGTATAGTTTGTTGATATAGACGATCTAGTTTTGTTGTGGTAGAGTTTGTTGATATAAAAGATCTAGTATTGTAGTGGTAGAGTTTGTTGATATAGAAGATCTAGTGTTGTTGTGGTATAGTTTGTTGATATAGCCGATCTAGTGTTGTTGTGGTAGAGTTTGTTGATATAAAAGATCTAGTATTGTTGTGGTAGAGTTTGTTGATATAGAAGATCTAGTATTGTAGTGGTAGAGTTTGTTGATATAGAAGATCTAGTATTGTTGCAGTAGAGTTTATTGATATAGAAGATCAAGTATTGTTGTGGTAGAGTTTGTTGATATAGAAGATATAGTATTGTTGTGGTAGAGTTTGTTGATATAGAAGATGTAGTATTGTAACGGTAGAGTTTGTTTATATAGAAGATCTAGTATTGTTGTGGTAGAGTTTGTTGATATAGATGATCTAGTATTGTTGTGGTAGAGTTTGTTGATGTAGAAGATCTAGTATTGTTGCAGTAGAGTTTGTTGATATAGAAGATCAAGTATTGTTGTGGTAGAGTTTGTTGATATAGAAGATCTAGTATTGTAGTGGTAGAGTTTGTTGATATAGAAGATCTAGTATTGCAGCAGTAGAGTTTGTTGATATAGAAGATCTAGTGTTGTTGTGGTAGAGTTTGTTGATATAGAAGATCTAGTGTTGTTGTGGTAGAGTTTGTTGATATAGAAGATCTAGTATTGTAGTGGTAGAGTTTGTTGATATAGAAGATCTAGTATTGCAGCAGTAGAGTTTGTTGATATAGACGATCTAGTGTTGTTGTGGTAGAGTTTGTTGATATAGAAGATCTAGTATTGTTGCAGTAGAGTTTGTTGATATAAAAGATCTAGTGTTGTTGTGGTAGAGTTTGTTGATATAAAAGATCTAGTATTGTTACAGTATAGTTTGTAGATATAGACGATCTAGTATTGTTGTGGTAGAGTTTGTTGATATAGACGATCTAGTGTTGTAGTGGTAGAGTTTGTTGATATAGAAGATCAAGTATTGTTGTGGTAGAGTTTGTTGATATAGAAGATCTAGTATTGTTGTGGTAGAGTTTGTTGATATAGAAGATCTAGTATTGTAGTGGTAGAGTTTGTTGATATTGAAGATCTAGTATTGTAGTGGTAGAGTTAGTTGATATAGAAGATCTAGTATTGTAGTGGTAGAGTTGGTTGATATAGAAGATGTAGTATTGTAACGGTAGAGTTTGTTTATATAGAAGATCTAGTATTGTAGTGGTAGAGTTAGTTGATATAGAAGATCTAGTATTGTTGTGGTATAGTTTGTTGATATAGATGATCTAGTGTTGTTGTGGTAGAGTTTGTTGATATAGATGATCTAGTGTTGTTGTGGTAGAGTTTGTTGATATAGATGATCTAGTGTTGTTGTGGTAGAGTTTGTTGATATAGAAGAGCTAGTGTTGTTGTGGTAGAGTTTGTTGATATAGAAGATCTAGTGTTGTTGTGGTATAGTTTGTTGATATAGCCGATCTAGTGTTGTTGTGGTAGAGTTTGTTGATATAAAAGATCTAGTATTGTTGCAGTATAGTTTGTTGATATAGACGATCTAGTGTTGTTGTGGTAGAGTTTGTTGATATAGAAGATCTAGTATTGTTGCAGTAGAGTTTGTTGATATAAAAGATCTAGTATTGTTGTGGTAGAGTTTGTTGATATAGAAGATCTAGTGTTGCTGTGGTAGAGTTTGTTGATATAGAAGATCTAGTATTGTTGTGGTAGAGTTTGTTGATATAGACGATCTAGTGTTGTAGTGGTAGAGTTTGTTGATATAGAAGATCAAGTATTGTTGTGGTAGAGTTTGTTGATATAGAAGATCTAGTATTGTTGTGGTAGAGTTTGTTGATATAGAAGATCTAGTATTGTAGTGGTAGAGTTAGTTGATATAGAAGATCTAGTATTGTTGTGGTATAGTTTGTTGATATAGATGATTTAGTGTTGTTGTGGTAGAGTTTGTTGATATAGAAATCTAGTGTTGTTGTGGTAGAGTTTGTTGATATAGAAGATCTAGTGTTGTTGTGGTAGAGTTTGTTGATATAGAAGATCTAGTGTTGTTGTGGTAGAGTATGGTAATATAGAAGATCTATGGCACTTTTAGAGCCAACAAACTTCTACAACAGAAATCGAGAAACCAAGGAAGCCATTATGGCCTGCCACACGCGCGACAAGATTGAAAGACTCGTTTCAACCTCGTGGTTTGCATGTATCATCTTCTGGTAGGATCGAGCCTAAAGTAGTTTCACTTTCACTTTTGCAAGGTAAATGTGTTCTTATATATCAACACTTTTGCAAGGTAAATGTGGTCTTATATATCAACACTTTTGGAAGGTAACTGTGGTCTTATATATCAACACTTTTGCAAGGTAAATGTGGTCTTATATATCAACAATTTTGCAAGGTAAATGTGGTCTTATATATCAACACTTTTGCAAGGTAAATGTGGTCTTATATATCAACACTTTATCAAGGTAAATGTGGTCTTATATATCAACACTTTTGCAAGGTAAATGTGGTCTTATATATCAACACTTTTGGAAGGTAAATGTGGTCTTATATATCAACACTTTTGCAAGGTAAATGTGGTCTTATATATCAACACTTTTGGAAGGTAAATGTGGTCTTATATATCAACACTTTTGCAAGGTAAATGTGGTCTTATATATCAACACTTTTGCAAGGTAAATGTGGTCTTATATATCAACACTTTTGCAAGGTAAATGTGGTCTTATATATCAACACTTTTGCAAGGTAAATGTGGTCTTATATATCAACACTTTTGGAAGGTAAATGTGGTCTTATATATCAACACTTTTGCAAGGTAAATGTGGTCTTATATATCAACACTTTTGGAAGGTAAATGTGGTCTTACATATCAACACTTTTGGAAGGTAAATGTGGTCTTACATATCAACACTTTTGGAAGGTAAATGTGGTCTTATATATCAACACTTTTGCTAGGTAAATGTGGTCTTATATATCAACACTTTTGGAAGGTAACTGTGGTCTTATATATCAACACTTTTGCAAGGTAAATGTGGTCTTATATATCAACACTTTTGGAAGGTAAATGTGGTCTTACATATCAACACTTTTGGAAGGTAAATGTGGTCTTACATATCAACACTTTTGGAAGGTAAATGTGGTCTTATATATCAACACTTTTGCTAGGTAAATGTGGTCTTATCGACAAGAAGGTTGAGTCTGAGGTTGACTGGATCGTGCCTCGACAAGAAGGTTGAGTCTGAGGTTGACTGGATCGTGCCTCGACAAGAAGGTTGAGTCTGAGGTTGACTGGATCGTGCCTCGACAAGACGAAGGAAAGACAAAGGTCCCGGGGCACGCAGCGCCTGGCCCAGGTAAACTAGTGGGGAGATATGTCAAGGGGCGGGCGGTAGGGTGTTTTTAGCATCCTGCCGTGGGGGCGTTATGGGGGCGACCGACGCGTGAACGGACGAGAGAGTGACGATGATGTTGCGCAACTCTTCTTCACAGACATTCGTTTCACACGTTACCGGAAAGTCAACTTCAAGTTGGGCACCGCGTTCGTGGGGAGGTCAACGATCCATAGACTCCCCACGGCAGATACTCCATCGTTAGTGTCGTCAACGGTCTGCGAAATCTTCCAGATGAATACAGAAGCGATGTGATCTTAGGTTGAGAAAATTGCATTTTCCCAGTTGTTACAATATATTCCAGTTGTTCTCTCCTCATTACATGGCCAAAACATGATAATTGCTTCTTTCACTATAATGTCCAACATTTCTTGTAACCCATTTTCACTCTTAGCGATTCAGACTCATCAGCATACCTTAGATTATTTATATTATGACCTCCAATTGTTATTCTAGGCATGCCCTTATGGAACTTAAAATAATCTCACTATAAATATTAAGCAAATCTGGTGACAGCACACAACCTTGTCTAACACCCTGTTTTATTTCTTGAAACATTCCCAACTGGTTTCCAGTTCTTATGGCCGCTGTTTGTTTGCCAGTACATGTTCTTTATTATTCTTAGATCTTTGCTGTCTACGTTTATGCTTTCTAAAATGTTGATTATTTCTTGATGCTTTACTTTATCAAATGCTTTGGTGTAATCTATGAAACATAGGTATAGATCTGTTTTCACCTCTATGGCTCTTTCTACTAAAGATCTTATGATATAAATGGCATTGCTTGTTCCTTTATCTCTAACAAAACCACACTGTTCATCGCTAATTTCTGGACTGATTTTGTTTCGCACTCTTCGCATGATGATTCTTAGTAATATCTTAGTCATGTGACTCATAAGGCTTATTGTGCGATGATCATCGCATTCAATCGCACCCGATTTCTTTGTTCTTCCACTTCTTCTTCCCTTCCTCATCTGCATTTCAGCGTCGAGGGGAGATATAATTTGCGGTCTTTTGCTCTTCTGTTCGCCTCTGCTGCTGTTATGTTTCCTAGTGTTTCTAATATTCCATCGACCCATCTTTTTCATGGTCGACCCTTGGGTCTGTTGTTCTCACAACGTTTGTTGAAGGCTCGTTGTGTTGTGTTTTGTTCTTTGTGTCTTGTCACGTGGCCGAACCATTTTATCTGTTGCTTCCTTATATATTCTATGGCGGGGGCTATTCCTAGCTTTTTTCTCAGTTCTTCATTCCTGATCTTATCTCTCAGACTGTTTCTTGTCATTCGTCTAACACATTTCATCTCTGTAGAGGTCATTTTTCTTATTGTTCTTGCATCTAGGGTCCATGTCTGGCATTGGTAGCACAACGTTGGATGAAGATTGTATTGTATAGTGCTCGTTTTGCCTCCAGAATTATTTCCTTGTTGGACAATAGTGGTGATAACTGTCCGATGATTTGACAAGCTTTGTTGCATCTTGATTCTATCTCTGCCGTTTGAGAATTATCGTGTGTCATTAGACTTCCTAGGTATTTGAATTCCTCTACTTGTTTTAGTTGTCTGCCTTCTATAGTTATGTTGATGTTCTCTTTATTTTTGGCGACATTAAGGACTTCTGTTTTGTTGATGTTGATTTTCATGTTGTATTTTGTGCTTGAGATGTTGAGTTTGTTTAAGTGTTCTTGTAGGTCTTCTATTGTTTCATGTATTAGTGCCTGATCGTCTGCAAATAGAAGCTCGTTGATCTCCTTTGTCTCTGATGGGTTGGCTAGCTTGCATATATGGTCCATGTATGTAATAAACAGTAGGGGGGATAGTATGCACCCCTGTCTTACACCTGATCTAACTTCGAAGTGGTCTGTGTAGCCTGCTGCTGTTCTGACCCTGCAGCTGCTGTTGACGTAGAGGCTTTTAATAAGGTTGGTTAGATGTTGGCTTACTCCGTATGTTGTTAGTATCTCCCACCGTTGTTCTCTGTTTACTTTGTCGAATGCTTTTTCCTGGTCAATGAAGGCTATGTATAAGTTTTGATTGTGTTCTGTCGTTTTTTCTGCAAGCTGTTTTAATGTGAATAGTGCGTCGGTACATCCTCTGTTTTTTTCGGAACCTCATTTGAGAATAGCTTAACTGTAATTCTATTATTGGCCTCAGCCTTTTTTCCAAGATTTTGGCGTTAAAGTATATATTTCTTTGTAGTGCTATGAATATTGATTTGAGCAGGTCGTTTGGTATATATCCGCTGTTGTAGACATCATTCAATATTTTTGTTATTATTTCTATTCCAAAAATACCCATGGCTTCAATCTCTTCTTTAATTATATTATCTGGTCCAGGAGCTTTGCCTGCTTTCATATTGCGCAAGGCGTCTTCCACTTCTTTTCTGCGTATTTCTGGTCCTTCTCCATTATCCTTAATATTTACTTCTGTTCGTTCATCATTGTAAAGATCATTAATGTATTCTGCCCATTGTTCCTTTATGCTTTCTTGATTAATCAACAGTTCACCTTCCTTTGATCTAAAACATCTAGTTTTTGATTGCGTTTTTTCCCTGTTAATTCTTCAATTTGTTTGTATATAGCTTTAGCATCTCCTTTTTGTTGTAATTCAATCTCTTTGCATCTCTCTTTTAGCCATGCTTATTTTGCTTCATTGCATTTTACTACAATTTCTTTATTTAATCTCTTATACTCATCTTTATTTTCTGTATTTCTTCTTCTTGTATCCATTAGCTGCAAATGTCATCTGTCATTCATTTCTTTCTTGAATTTGTCCTCACTGGTGGTATGAACTCTTTTGATGTTTGTTGCATTGATTCTTTTAGCATTTCCCACTGTTCATCAATGCTTTGTATCTTCTCTATTGCATTGTACCGGTTCAGAATTGTGATTTTATATTTGTCTTGCAGCTTCTTGTCTGATTTGAGTAAATCTAAATTTAACTTGATGTTTAGTGAGGCTCGTTTTGTTGTTTTTAATTTTACTCTAAGCTTTCCCACAACTGGTACATGATCACTATTGCAATCTGCCCCTGGTCTAGTTTTCACACACACCAGACTGTTTCTAAATCTATTGCTTATCATTAATCAATTTGATTACGTGCGTTGTCCCCTGGGCTTTTCCATGTCCACAGACGTCTTGGATGTTGCTTAAACCAGGTGTTTCCTATCATCATGTTGTGTGTACTTGCCCAGTCAATAAGTTTGTCACCTCTTTCATTTCTCTCACTTAAACCAACTACTTCCTCAACTCTTTCCTTTCCTACTTTTGCGTTAAAATCCCCTAGAACTATGGTGTTTTCATGTGGTTTGCATTCATGAAGTGCCTCATTTAACACGTTGTAAAATTTATCCATTGTTTCCTCTAGACTGTCTGCTGTTGGTGCATAAACTTGTATAAGATTTATGTCTATTGGCTTTCCATTCAATTTCACTAAAAGGACTCTGTCAGATATTGGGTAAAAACCTTTCACTGTTCTTGCTCTTTCTGCATCCAAGATGATACCTACTCCTCTTTGGTGTTCAGTACCTCCAGAATAGATTATTTTATGTTCATCAGAATACATCTCCCCTGATCCAGTGTATCTCATTTCGCAAAGTCTCAGTAAATGGAAACCAATCCTTTTCATTTCCTTTTTGATGTTTTACAGTTTCCACTTCTGCATGAGTGTTCTCACATTCCAAGTACCTATCTTTATTTTGATGCCAAACTTTAGTGCAGGGACTGTTGTGCTAACCCAGCCAAACTTTAGGGTGGGAGCTGTTGTGCTAGTACAGCCAAACTTTAGGGTGGGAGCTGTTGTGCTAGTACAGCCAAACTTTAGGGTGGGAGCTGTTGTGCTAGTACAGCCAAACTTTAGGGTGGGAGCTGTTGTGCTAGTACAGCCAAACTTTAGGGTGGGAGCTGTTGTGCTAGTACAGCCAAACTTTAGGGTGGGAGCTGTTGTGCTAGTACAGCCAAACTTTAGGGTGGGAGCTGTTGTGCTAGTACAGCCAAACTTTAGGGTGGGAGCTGTTGTGCTAGTAAAGCCAAACTTTAGGGTGGGAGCTGTTGTGCTAGTACAGCCAAACTTTAGGCTTGGAATTGTTGTTCTAGTACAGCCAAACTTTAGGGTGGGAGCTGTTGTGCTCGTACAGCCAAGCTTTAGGCTTGGAATTGTTGTTCTAGTACAGCCAAACTTTAGGGTGGGAGCTGTTGTGCTAGTACAGCCAAGCTTTAGGCTTGGAATTGTTGTGCTAGTACAGCCAAGATTTAGGCTTGGAATTGTTGTGCTAGTACAGCCAAGCTTTAGGCTTGGAATTGTTGTTCTAGTACAGCCAAACTTTAGGGTGCGAGCTGTTGTGCTAGTACAGCCAAGCTTTAGGTTTGGAATTGTTGTGCTAGTACAGCCAAACTTTAGGGTGGGAGCTGTTGTGCTAGTACAGCCAAACTTTAGGGTGGGAGCTGTTGTGCTAGTACAGCCAAACTTTAGGGTGGGAGCTGTTGTGCTAGTACAGCCAAACTTTAGGGTGGGAGCTGTTGTGCTAGTACAGCCAAACTTTAGGCTTGGAATTGTTGTTCTAGTACAGCCAAACTTTAGGGTGGGAGCTGTTGTGCTAGTACAGCCAAGCTTTAGGCTTGGAATTGTTGTGCTAGTACAGCCAAACTTTAGGGTGGGAGCTGTTGTGCTAGTACAGCCAAACTTTAGGGTGGGAGCTGTTGTGCTAGTACAGCCAAACTTTAGGGTGGGAGCTGTTGTGCTAGTACAGCCAAACTTTAGGCTTGGAATTGTTGTTCTAGTACAGCCAAACTTTAGGGTGGGAGCTGTTGTGCTAGTACAGCCAAGCTTTAGGCTTGGAATTGTTGTGCTAGTACAGCCAAACTTTAGGGTGGGAGCTGTTGTGCTAGTACAGCCAAACTTTAGGGTGGGAGCTGTTGTGCTAGTACAGCCAAACTTTAGGGTGGGAGCTGTTGTGCTAGTACAGCCAAACTTTAGGGTGGGAGCTGTTGTGCTAGTACAGCCCAACTTTAGGCTTGGAATTGTTGTTCTAGTACAGCCAAGCTTTAGGGTGGGAGCTGTTGTGCTAGTACAGCCAAACTTTAGGGAGGGAGCTGTTGTTCTAGTACAGCCAAACTTTAGGGTGGGAGCTGTTGTGCTAGTACAGCCAAACTTTAGGGTGGGAGCTGTTGTGCTAGTACAGCCAAACTTTAGGGTGAGCGCTGTTGTGCTAGTACAGCCAAACTTTAGGGTGGGAGCTGTTGTTCTAGAACAGCCAAACTTTAGGTTTGAAATTGTTGTTCTAGTACAGCCAAACTTTAGGGTGGGAGCTGTTGTGCTAGTACAGCCAAACTTTAGGGTGGGAGCTGTTGTGCTAGTACAGCCAAACTTTAGGGTGGGAGCTGTTGTTCTAGTACAGCCAAACTTTAGGCTTGAAATTGTTGTTCTAGTACAGCCAAACTTTAGGGTGGGAGCTGTTGTGCTAGTACAGCCAAGCTTTAGGGTGGGAGCTGTTGTTCTAGTACAGCCAAACTTTAGGGTGGGAGCTGTTGTTCTAGTACAGCCAAACTTTAGGGTGGGAGATGTTGTTCTAGTACAGCCAAGCTTTAGGCTTGGAATTGTTGTGCTAGTACAGCCAAACTTTAGGGTGGGAGCTGTTGTGCTAGTACAGCCAAACTTTAGGGTGGGAGATGTTGTTCTAGTACAGCCAAACTTTAGGGTGGGAGCTGTTGTGCTAGTACAGCCAAACTTTAGGGTGGAGCTGTTGTTCTAGTACAGCCAAACTTTAGGGTGGGAGCTGTTGTGCTAGTACAGCCAAACTTTAGGGTGGGAGCTGTTGTTCTAGTACAGCCAAACTTTAGGGTGGGAGCTGTTGTGCTAGTACAGCCAAACTTTAGGCTTGGAATTGTTGTTCTAGTACAGCCAAGCTTTAGGGTGGGAGCTGTTGTGCTAGTACAGCCAAACTTTAGGGTGGGACTGTTGTGCTAGTACAGCCAAACTTTAAGGTGGGAGCTGTTGTGCTAGTACAGCCAAACTTAGGGTGGGAGCTGTTGTGCTAGTACAGCCAAACTTTAGGGTGGGAGCTGTTGTGCTAGTACAGCCAAACTTTAGGCTTGGATTTGTTGTTCTAGTACAGCCAAACTTTAGGGTGGGAGCTGTTGTGCTAGTACAGCCAAACTTTAGGGTGGGAGCTGTTGTGCTAGTACAGCCAAACTTTACGCTGGGAGCTGTTGTGCTAGTACAGCCAAACTTTAGGATGGGACTGTTGTGCTAGTACAGCCAAACTTTAGGGTGGAGCTGTTGTGCTAGTACAATCAAACTTTAGGGTGTGACTGTTGTGCTAGTACAATCAAACTTTAGGGTGGACTGTTGTGCTAGTACAACCAAACTTTAGGGTGGGAGCTGTTGTGCTAGCAGAACCAAACTTTAGGATGGAAGCTGCTGTGCTAGTACAGTCAAACTTTAATGTGGGAGCTGTTGTGCTAGTACAAACAAACTTTAGGGTGTGACTGTTGTGCTAGTACAATCAAACTTTAGGGTGGGACTGTTGTGCTAGTACAACCAAGCATTAGGTTGGGACTGTTGTGCTAGTACAGCCAAACTTTTGGGTGGGAGCTGTTGTGCTAGTACAGCCAAACTTTAGGGTGGGAGCTGTTGTGCTAGTACAGCCAAACTTTAGGCTTGGAATTGTTGTTCTAGTACAGCCAAGCTTTAGGCTTGGTATTGTTGTTCTAGTACAGCCAAACTTTAGGGTGGGAGCTGTTGTTCTAGTACAGCCAAACTTTAGGGTGGAAGCTGTTGTGCTAGTACAGCCAAACTTTAGGGTGGGAGCTGTTGTGCTAGTACAGCCAAACTTTAGGGTGGGAGCTGTTGTGCTAGTACAGCCAAACTTTAGGGTGGGAGCTGTTGTGCTAGTACAGCCAAACTTTAGGGTGTGACTGTTGTGCTAGTACAGCCAAGCTTTAGGCTTGGAATTGTTGTTCTAGTACAGCCAAACTTTAGGGTGTGACTGTTGTGCTAGTACAGCCAAACTTTAGGGTGTGACTGTTGTGCTAGTACAGCCAAACTTTAGGCTTGGAGCTGTTGTTCTAGTACAGCCAAACTTTAGGCTTGGAATTGTTGTTCTAGTACAGCCAAACTTTAGGCTTGGAATTGTTGTTCTAGTACAGCCAAACTTTAGGCTTGGACTGTTGTGCTAGTACAGCCAAACTTTAGGGTGAGAGCTGTTGTGCTAGTACAGCCAAACTTTAGGGTGAGAGCTGTTGTGCTAGTACAGCCAAACTTTACGCTGGGAGCTGTTGTGCTAGTACAGCCAAACTTTAGGATGGGGACTGTTGTGCTAGTACAGCCAAACTTTAGGGTGAGAGCTGTTGTGCTAGTACAGCCAAACTTTAGGGTGAGAGCTGTTGTGCTAGTACAATCAAACTTTAGGGTGGGACTGTTGTGCTAGTACAACCAAACTTTAGTGTGGGAGTTGTTGTGCTAGCAGAACCAAGCTTTAGGATGGAAGCTGCTGTGCTAGTACAGTCAAACTTTAATGTGGGAGCTGTTGTGCTAGTACAAACAAACTTTAGGGTGTGACTGTTGTGCTAGTACAATCAAACTTTAGGGTGTGACTGTTGTGCTAGTACAACCAAGCATTAGGTTGGGACTGTTGTGCTAGTACAACCAAACTTTAGGGTGGGAGTTGTTGTGCTAGCACAGCCAAGCTTTAGGATGGAAGCTGTTGTGCTAGTACAGTCAAACTTTAATGTGGGAGCTGTTGTGCTAGTACAAACAAACTTTAGGCTGGGTATTGTTGTGCTAGTACAGCTAAACTTTAGGGTGGGAGCTGTTGTGCTAGTACAACCAAACTTTAGGGTGGGAGCTGTTGTGCTAGTACAGCCAAACTTTAGGGTGGGAGCTGTTGTGCTAGTACAATCAAACTTTAGGGTGGGAGCTGTTGTGCTAGTACAGCCAAACTTTAGGGTGGGAGCTGTTGTGCTAGTACAGCCAAACTTTAGGGTGGGACTGTTGTGCTAGTACAGCCAAGCTTTAGGCTTGGAATTGTTGTGCTAGTACAGCCAAACTTTAGGGTGGGACTGTTGTGCTAGTACAGCCAAACTTTAGGGTGGGAGCTGTTGTGCTAGTACAGCCAAACTTTAGGGTTGGAGCTGTTGTGCTAGTACAGCCAAACTTTAGGCTTGGAATTGTTGTTCTAGTACAGCCAAACTTTAGGCTGGGAGCTGTTGTTCTAGTACAGCCAAACTTTAGGCTTGGAATGTTGTGCTAGTACAGCCAAACTTTAGGGTGGGAGCTGTTGTGCTAGTACAGCCAAACTTTAGGGTGGGAGCTGTTGTGCTAGTACAGCCAAACTTTAGGGTGGGAGCTGTTGTGCTAGTACAGCCAAACTTTAGGGTGGGAGCTGTTGTGCTAGTACAGCCAAACTTTAGGGTGGATTGTTGTGCTAGTACAGCCAAACTTTAGGGTGGGAGCTGTTGTGCTAGTACAATCAAACTTTAGGGGGGAGCTGTTGTGCTAGTACAGCCAAACTTTAGGGTGGGAGCTGTTGTGCTAGTACAGCCAAACTTTAGGGTGGGAGCTGTTGTGCTAGTACAGCCAAACTTTAGGGTGAGAGCTGTTGTGCTAGTACAGCCAAACTTTAGGGTGTGAGCTGTTGTGCTAGTACAGCAAACTTTAGGTTTGACTGTTGTGCTAGTACAGCCAAACTTTAGGGTGGGAGCTGTTGTGCTAGTACAACCAAACTTTAGGGTGGGAGTGTTGTGCTAGTACAGCCAAACTTTAGGATGGAGCTGTTGTGCTAGTACAGCCAAACTTTAGGCTGGAAATTGTTGTGCTAGTACAGCCAAACTTTAGGGTGGGAGCTGTTGTGCTAGTACAGCCAAGCTTTAGGGTGGGAGCTGTTGTGCTAGTACAGCCAAACTTTAGGGTGGGAGCTGTTGTGCTAGTACAGCCAAACTTTAGGGTGGGAGCTGTTGTGCTAGTACAGCCAAACTTTAGGCTTGGAATTGTTGTGCTAGTACAGCCAAACTTTAGGGTGGGAGCTGTTGTTCTAGTACAGCCAAACTTTAGGGTGGGAGATGTTGTGCTAGTACAGCCAAACTTTAGGCTGGGAGCTGTTGTTCTAGTACAGCCAAACTTTAGGGTGGGAGCTGTTGTCTAGTACAGCCAAACTTTAGGGTGGGAGCTGTTGTGCTAGTACAGCCAAACTTTAGGGTGGGAGCTGTTGTGCTAGTACAGCCAAACTTTAGGCTGGGAGCTGTTGTGCTAGTACAGCCAAACTTTAGGCTTGGAATTGTTGTTCTAGTACAGCCAAGCTTTAGGGTGGAGCTGTTGTGCTAGTACAGCCAAACTTTAGGGTGGGAGCTGTTGTGCTAGTACAGCCAAACTTTAAGGTGGGAGCTGTTGTGCTAGTACAGCCAAACTTTAGGGTGGGAGCTGTTGTGCTAGTACAGCCAAACTTTAGGGTGGAGCTGTTGTGCTAGTACAGCCAACTTTAGGCTTGGATTTGTTGTTCTAGTACAGCCAAACTTTAGGGTGAGAGCTGTTGTGCTAGTACAGCCAAACTTTAGGGTGGGAGCTGTTGTGCTAGTACAGCCAAACTTTACGCTGGGAGCTGTTGTGCTAGTACAGCCAAACTTTAGGATGGGACTGTTGTGCTAGTACAGCCAAACTTTAGGGTGAGAGCTGTTGTGCTAGTACAGCCAAACTTTAGGGTGTGAGCTGTTGTGCTAGTACAGCAAACTTTAGGGTGGGACTGTTGTGCTAGTACAACCAAACTTTAGGGTGGGAGTTGTTGTGCTAGTAGAGCCAAGCTTTAGGATGGAAGCTGCTGTGCTAGTACAGCCAAACTTTAGGGTGGGAGCTGTTGTTCTAGTACAAACAAACTTTAGGCTGTGACTGTTGTGCTAGTACAGCCAAACTTTAGGGTGTGACTGTTGTGCTAGTACAGCCAAGCATTAGGTTGGGACTGTTGTGCTAGTACAGCCAAACTTTAGGGTGGGAGCTGTTGTGCTAGTACAGCCAAACTTTAGGGTGGGAGCTGTTGTTCTAGTACAGCCAAACTTTAGGCTTGGAATTGTTGTTCTAGTACAGCCAAACTTTAGGCTTGGTATTGTTGTTCTAGTACAGCCAAACTTTAGGGTGGGAGCTGTTGTGCTAGTACAGCCAAACTTTAGGGTGGGAGCTGTTGTGCTAGTACAGCCAAACTTTAGGGTGGGAGCTGTTGTGCTAGTACAGCCAAACTTTAGGGTGGGACTGTTGTGCTAGTACAGCCAAACTTTAGGTTGGAATTGTTGTTCTAGTACAGCCAAACTTTAGGGTGTGACTGTTGTGCTAGTACAGCCAAACTTTAGGCTTGGAATTGTTGTTCTAGTACAGCCAAACTTTAGGCTTGGGAATTGTTGTTCTAGTACAGCCAAACTTTAGGCTTGGATTGTTGTTCTAGTACAGCCAAACTTTAGGGTGGGAGCTGTTGTGCTAGTACAGCCAAACTTTAGGGTTGGTATTGTTGTGCTAGTACAGCCAAACTTTAGGGTGAGAGCTGTTGTGCTAGTACAGCCAAACTTTACGCTGGGAGCTGTTGTGCTAGTACAGCCAAACTTTACGCTGAGAGCTGTTGTGCTAGTACAGCCAAACTTTAGGATGGGGACTGTTGTGCTAGTACAGCCAAACTTTAGGGTGAGAGCTGTTGTGCTAGTACAATCAAACTTTAGGGTGGGACTGTTGTGCTAGTACAACCAAACTTTAGGGTGGGAGTTGTTGTGCTAGCACAACCAAGCTTTAGGATGGAAGCTGTTGTGCTAGTACAGTCAAACTTTAATGTGGGAGCTGTTGTGCTAGTACAAACAAACTTTAGGGTGTGACTGTTGTGCTAGTACAATCAAACTTTAGGGTGTGACTGTTGTGCTAGTACAACCAAGCATTAATGTGGACTGTTGTGCTAGTACAACCAAACTTTAGGGTGGGAGTTGTTGTGCTAGCAGAACCAAGCTTTAGGATGGAAGCTGTTGTGCTAGTACAGTCAAACTTTAGGTGGGAGCTGTTGTGCTAGTACAAACAAACTTTTGGCTGGGAGATGTTGTGCTAGTACAGCTAAACTTTAGGGTGGGAGCTGTTGTGCTAGTACAACCAAACTTTAGGGTGGGAATTGTTGTGCTAGTACAGCCAAACTTTAGGGTGGGTAGCTGTTGTGCTAGTACAATCAAACTTTAGGGTGGGAGCTGTTGTACTAGTACAACCAAACTTTAGGGTGGACTGTTGTGCTAGTACAATCAAACTTTAGGGTGGGAGCTGTTGTGCTAGTACAGCCAAACTTTAGGGTGGGAGCTGTTGTGCTAGTACAGTCCAAGCTTTAGGCTGGAAATTGTTGTGCTAGTACAGCCAAACTTTAGGGTGTGAGCTGTTGTGCTAGTACAGCCAAACTTTAGGCTTGGTATTGTTGTTCTAGTACAGCCAAACTTTAGGGTGGGAGCTGTTGTGCTAGTACAGCCAAACTTTAGGCTTGGTATTGTTGTTCTAGTACAGCCAAACTTTAGGGTGGGAGCTGTTGTGCTAGTACAGCCAAACTTTAGGCTTGGTATTGTTGTTCTAGTACAGCCAAACTTTAGGCTTGGATTGTTGTTCTAGTACAGCCAAACTTTAGGGTGGGAGCTGTTGTGCTAGTACAGCCAAACTTTAGGGTGGGAGCTGTTGTGCTAGTACAGCCAAACTTTAGGGTGGGAGCTGTTGTGCTAGTACAGCCAAACTTTAGGGTGAGAGCAGTTGTGCTAGTACAATCAAACTTTAGGGTGGGACTGTTGTGCTAGTACAACCAAACTTTAGTGTGGGAGTTGTTGTGCTAGCAGAACCAAGCTTTAGGATGGAAGCTGCTGTGCTAGTACAGTCAAACTTTAATGTGGGAGCTGTTGTGCTAGTACAAACAAACTTTAGGGTGTGACTGTTGTGCTAGTACAATCAAACTTTAGGGTGTGACTGTTGTGCTAGTACAACCAAGCATTAGGTGGGACTGTTGTGCTAGTACAACCAAACTTTAGGGTGGGAGTTGTTGTGCTAGCAGAACCAAGCTTTAGGATGGAAGCTGCTGTGCTAGTACAGTCAAACTTTAATGTGGGAGCTGTTGTGCTAGTACAAACAAACTTTAGGCTGGGAGATGTTGTGCTAGTACAGCTAAACTTTAGGGTGGGAGCTGTTGTGCTAGAACAACCAAACTTTAGGGTGGGAGCTGTTGTGCTAGTACAGCCAAACTTTAGGGTGGGAGCTGTTGTGCTAGTACAATCAAACTTTAGGGTGGGAGCTGTTGTACTAGTACAACCAAACTTTAGGGTTTGACTGTTGTGCTAGTACAATCAAACTTTAGGGTGGGAGCTGTTGTGCTAGTACAATCAAACTTTAGGGTGGGAGCTGTTGTGCTAGTACAGTCCAACTTTAGGGTGGGAGCTGTTGTGCTAGTACAGCCAAACTTTAGGGTGGGAGCTGTTGTGCTAGTACAGCCAAACTTTAGGCTTGGTATTGTTGTTCTAGTACAGCCAAACTTTAGGGTGGGAGCTGTTGTGCTAGTACAGCCAAACTTTAGGCTTGGTATTGTTGTTCTAGTACAGCCAAACTTTAGGGTGGGAGCTGTTGTTCTAGTACAGCCAAACTTTAGGCTTGGTATTGTTGTTCTAGTACAGCCAAACTTTAGGCTTGGTATTGTTGTTCTAGTACAGCCAAACTTTAGGGTGGAGCTGTTGTGCTAGTACAGCCAAACTTTAGGGTGGAAGCTGTTGTGCTAGTACAGCCAAACTTTAGGGTGGGAGCTGTTGTGCTAGTACAGCCAAACTTTAGGGTGGGAGCTGTTGTGCTAGTACAGCCAAACTTTAGGGTGGGAGCTGTTGTGCTAGTACAGCCAAACTTTAGGGTGTGACTGTTGTGCTAGTACAGCCAAGCTTTAGGCTTGGAATTGTTGTTCTAGTACAGCCAAACTTTAGGCTTGGTATTGTTGTTCTAGTACAGCCAAACTTTAGGGTGGGAGCTGTTGTGCTAGTACAGCCAAACTTTAGGGTGGAAGCTGTTGTGCTAGTACAGCCAAACTTTAGGGTGGGAGCTGTTGTGCTAGTACAGCCAAACTTTAGGGTGGGAGCTGTTGTGCTAGTACAGCCAAACTTTAGGGTGGGAGCTGTTGTGCTAGTACAGCCAAACTTTAGGGTGTGACTGTTGTGCTAGTACAGCCAAGCTTTAGGCTTGGAATTGTTGTTCTAGTACAGCCAAACTTTAGGGTGTGACTGTTGTGCTAGTACAGCCAAACTTTAGGGTGTGACTGTTGTGCTAGTACAGCCAAGCTTTAGGCTTGGAATTGTTGTTCTAGTACAGCCAAACTTTAGGCTTGGAATTGTTGTTCTAGTACAGCCAAACTTTAGGGTGGGAGCTGTTGTGCTAGTACAGCCAAACTTTAGGCTTGGAATTGTTGTTCTAGTACAGCCAAACTTTAGGGTGGGAGCTGTTGTGCTAGTACAGCCAAACTTTAGGGTGGGAGCTGTTGTGCTAGTACAGCCAAACTTTAGGCTTGGAATTGTTGTTCTAGTACAGCCAAACTTTAGGGTGGGAGCTGTTGTGCTAGTACAGCCAAACTTTAGGGTGGGAGCTGTTGTGCTAGTACAGCCAAACTTTAGGCTTGGAATTGTTGTTCTAGTACAGCCAAACTTTAGGGTGGGAGCTGTTGTGCTAGTACAGCCAAACTTTAGGCTTGGAATTGTTGTTCTAGTACAGCCAAACTTTAGGCTTGGAATTGTTGTTCTAGTACAGCCAAACTTTAGGGTGGGAGCTGTTGTGCTAGTACAGCCAAACTTTAGGGTGAGAGCTGTTGTGCTAGTACAGCCAAACTTTAGGGTGAGAGCTGTTGTGCTAGTACAGCCAAACTTTACGCTGGGAGCTGTTGTGCTAGTACAGCCAAACTTTAGGATGGGGACTGTTGTGCTAGTACAGCCAAACTTTAGGGTGAGAGCTGTTGTGCTAGTACAATCAAACTTTAGGGTGTGACTGTTGTGCTAGTACAATCAAACTTTAGGGTGGGACTGTTGTGCTAGTACAACCAAACTTTAGTGTGGGAGTTGTTGTACTAGCAGAACCAAGCTTTAGGATGGAAGCTGCTGTGCTAGTACAGTCAAACTTTAATGTGGGAGCTGTTGTGCTAGTACAAACAAACTTTAGGGTGTGACTGTTGTGCTAGTACAGCCAAACTTTAGGCTTGGAATTGTTGTGCTAGTACAGCCAAACTTTAGGGTGGGAGCTGTTGTGCTAGTACAACCAAACTTTAGGGTGTGACTGTTGTGCTAGTACAGCCAAACTTTAGGCTTGGAATTGTTGTTCTAGTACAGCCAAACTTTAGGCCTTGAATTGTTGTGCTAGTACAGCCAAACTTTAGGCTTGGAATTGTTGTTCTAGTACAGCCAAACTTTAGGCTTGGAATTGTTGTGCTAGTACAGCCAAACTTTAGGCTTGGAATTGTTGTTCTAGTACAGCCAAACTTTAGGCTTGGAATTGTTGTGCTAGTACAGCCAAACTTTAGGGTGGGAGCTGTTGTGCTAGTACAGCCAAAGTTTAGGGTGGGAGCTGTTGTGCTAGTACAGCCAAACTTTAGGGTGGAAGCTGTTGTGCTAGTACAGCCAAACTTTAGGGTGGGAGCTGTTGTGCTACAGCCAAACTTTAGGGTGGGAGCTGTTGTGCTAGTACAGCCAAACTTTAGGGTGTGACTGTTGTGCTAGTACAGCCAAGCTTTAGGCTTGGAATTGTTGTTCTAGTACAGCCAAACTTTAGGGTGGGAGCTGTTGTGCTAGTACAGCCAAACTTTAGGGTGAGAGCTGTTGTGCTAGTACAGCCAAACTTTAGGGTGAGAGCTGTTGTGCTAGTACAGCCAAACTTTACGCTGGGAGCTGTTGTGCTAGTACAGCCAAACTTTAGGATGGGGACTGTTGTGCTAGTACAGCCAAACTTTAGGGTGAGAGCTGTTGTGCTAGTACAGCCAAACTTTAGGGTGGGAGCTGTTGTGCTAGTACAGCCAAACTTTAGGGTGGGAGCTGTTGTGCTAGTACAGCCAAACTTTAGGGTGTGACTGTTGTGCTAGTACAGCCAAGCTTTAGGCTTGGAATTGTTGTTCTAGTACAGCCAAACTTTAGGGTGGGAGCTGTTGTGCTAGTACAGCCAAACTTTAGGGTGAGAGCTGTTGTGCTAGTACAGCCAAACTTTAGGGTGGGAGCTGTTGTGCTAGTACAGCCAAACTTTACTCTGGGAGCTGTTGTGCTAGTACAGCCAAACTTTAGGATGGGGACTGTTGTGCTAGTACAGCCAAACTTTAGGGTGAGAGCTGTTGTGCTAGTACAATCAAATTTTAGGGTGGGACTGTTGTGCTAGTACAACCAAACTTTAGTGTGGGAGTTGTTGTGCTAGCAGAACCAAGCTTTGGGATGGAAGCTGCTGTGCTAGTACAGTCAAACTTTAATGTGGGAGCTGTTGTGCTAGTACAAACAAACTTTAGGGTGTGACTGTTGTGCTAGTACAATCAAACTTTAGGGTGTGACTGTTGTGCTAGTACAACCAAGCATTAGGTTGGGACTGTTGTGCTAGTACAACCAAACTTTAGGGTGGAGCTGTTGTGCTAGTACAGCCAAACTTTAGGGTGGGAGCTGTTGTGCTAGCAGAACCAAGCTTTAGGATGGAAGCTGCTGTGCTAGTACAGTCAAACTTTAATGTGGGAGCTGTTGTGCTAGTACAAACAAACTTTAGGCTGGGAGCTGTTGTGCTAGTACAGCTAAACTTTAGGGTGGGAGCTGTTGTGCTAGAACAACCAAACTTTAGGGTTGGAGCTGTTGTGCTAGTACAGCCAAACTTTAGGGTGGGAGCTGTTGTGCTAGTACAATCAAACTTTAGGGTGGGGGCTGTTGTGCTAGTACAATCAAACTTTAGGGTGGGAGCTGTTGTACTAGTACAACCAAACTTTAGGGTTTGACTGTTGTGCTAGTACAATCAAACTTTAGGGTGGGAGCTGTTGTGCTAGTACAATCCAACTTTAGGGTGGGAGCTGTTGTGCTAGTACAGTCAAACTTTAGGGTGGGAGCTGTTGTGCTAGTACAGCCAAACTTTAGGGTGGGAGCTGTTGTGCTAGTACAGCCAAACTTTAGGGTGGGAGCTGTTGTGCTAGTACAGCCAAACTTTAGGGTGAGAGCTGTTGTGCTAGTACAATCAAACTTTAGGGTGATTGTTGTGCTAATACAATCAAACTTTAGGATGGGAGCTGTTGTGCTAGTTCAGCCAAACTTTAGGGTGGAAGCTGTTGTGCAAGTACACTCAAACTTTAGGATGGGAGCTGTTGTGCTAGTTCAACAAACTTTAGGGTGGGAGCTGTTGTGCTAGTTCAGCCAAACTTTAGGGTGGAAGCTGTTGTGCAAGTACAATCAAACTTTAGGGTGGAAGCTGTTGTGCAAGTACAAACTTTAGGGTGGAAGCTGTTGTGCAAGTACAATCAAACTTTAGGGTGGAAGCTGTTGTGCAAGT
Organism: Megaustenia siamemsis; assembly: GCA_032433765.1. Taxonomy (NCBI): domain Eukaryota; kingdom Metazoa; phylum Mollusca; class Gastropoda; order Stylommatophora; family Ariophantidae; genus Megaustenia; species Megaustenia siamemsis. Next base: position 1,709,879 of record JAVIAB010000050.1, read on the forward strand.
ACAATCAAACTTTAGAGTGGGGTTTTGTATTGTCCTATTCCTAGAACAGGAACTGGGTTGTACCCCGGGCTGAGGACAGACTCGAGCAGACAAAGTCAACAAGATACAATCTCCATATTTGTTTTGTCTCCAACACGGCTCAATATGAGCATTTGTAATGCTGGAGTAAAACATGGACAATGACTGTATCTCTGCATGTTAATACCCTCGTTGTATTAGGTTCGTTCAGTTATCTTCATGTTAATACAGTTGTTTTGTTAGGTTCGTTCAGTTATCTTCATGTTAATACAGTTGTTTTGTTAGATTCGTTCAGTTATCTTCATGTTAATACAGTTGTTTTGTTAGATTCGTTCAGTTATCTTCATGTTAATACAGTTGTTTTGTTAGATTCGTTCAGTTATCTTCATGTTAATACAGTTGTTTTGTTAGATTCGTTCAGTTATCTTCATGTTAATACAGTTGTTTTGTTAGATTCGTTCAGTTATCTTCATGTTAATACAGTTGTTTTGTTAGATTCGTTCAGTTATCTTCATGTTAATACAGTTGTTTTGTTAGATTCGTTCAGTTATGAATGCAACACAGCCGCTTGTGATTTTAGTTCTCTTGATTGATGTTCGTGTTCAGCCCATGGCTACATAAATAGTTGCACATTTTCGTCATCCGACCCTGAAAGGAAATTATATGGTCTTAACCTGGTCACAAGTTTCTGCTATAGTCGGATATGCTGGACAGTGAGGCACAAGCATGAGGGGGTGGGGGTGTACAGTCCACGACCGTACATTGTTTTGTTCATTTCAAGTGCTTGTGGTGGGCAGTGAGACACAAGCATGAGGGGGGAGGGGGTGTACAGTCCACGACCGTACATTGTTTTGTTCATTTCAAGTGGTTGTGGTGGGCAGTGAGACACAATGATGAGGGGAGGGGGGGGGTGTACAGTCCACGACCGTGCATAGTTTTGTTCATTTCAAGTGGTTGTGGTGGGCAGTGAGGCACAAGGATGAGGGGGGGGGTGTACAGTCCACGACCGTGCATAGTTTTGTTCATTTCAAGTGCTTGTGGTGGGCAGTGAGACACAAGCATGAGGGGGGAGGGGGTGTACAGTCCACGACCGTACATTGTTTTGTTCATTTCAAGTGCTTGTGGTGGGCAGTGAGGCACAAGGATGAGGGGAGGGAGGGGGTGTACAGTCCACGACCGTGCATAGTTTTGTTCATTTCAAGTGCTTGTGGTGGGCAGTGAGGCACAAGGATGAGGGGGTGTACAGTCCACGACCGTGCATAGTTTTGTTCATTTCAAGTGCTTGTGGTGGGCAGTGAGGCACAAGCATGAGGGGGTGTACAGTCCACGACCGTACATAGTTTTGTTCATTTCAAGTGCTTGTGTTTATTCAATTTATGGTATACAGATAACGGCGTCGACGACATTAACTTTAATATTGATAAGAATGTGAGAATGATGTTGATGATAATGATTGTAGCAATAACAACAATAATTTTGATGATGATGAAGTTGTGCAGATAAAGGCGATGACGATAGTACAACAAAAATACAAGAGACAGCATTGACCACAAGGACGGTGCTGCCATCTCATGTTTATTCCAATCAAACGACAAATTCCGCGAAGCACTGTCTCGCATGTTCCATCATGGCTGCCGTGACAGTCTGTCAGTCGTGCACCAATGGCAGGCAAACAATGGCCGTCCCTGACAAGTGTTATTACAGGTCGTGCTCCGTCATCTCTCTCATTGTTTATCACTCACTAACGCTGTGATTATAATAATGAAAATAAAGGCATTTCTTAGGCAAGTTAAGTGTTAATAAGATTAAATGGGCGATTTCTGGACTTTAATTTGGATTAATTTTCACGTGAAGGGCTCCGTGAGTGGGTCTGTGAGAGATATTTGATACTGGCTTCTATGTTAGATGGTGTCCTGTCACAAACATTTATCCCGCCTTGCGCGTTAGTCAAGTGGCCAAAACAAAAACAACTTTGATTGGAATTAATGATGACAGTGGAGATCTGGTATTTATATAAATTTATATGTGTGTATGGGCATAATTACCAGCATAAAAATATCAAAATATGGGATTTTTAAACGAAAAATAAAAATACTAATCGCAATTTATTAATGCAATCACGTTATCATCATCAGTGACGTCACTAGACGACTAGGGCAGGTACATCATCGTCTAGCTGTCTTCAGTTTGAACATCAGTGACGTCACTAGACGTCTAGGGCAGGTACATCATCGTCTAGATGTCTTCAGTTTGAACATCAGTGACGTCACTAGACGACTAGGGCAGGTACATCATCGTCTAGCTGTCTTCAGTTTGAACATCAGTGACGTCACTAGACGTCTAGGGCACATACATCATCGTCTAGCTGTCTTCAGTTTGAACATCAGTGTTGCTATCTTATGCTAGAAGATAACTTCCTAGGTGATGTTATAGTTTGTTATGTTCCTGCATAGGTAACAACGTGCACAGTGGAGTCATCTTTCGTCTCCATTCTTGGCTATGTTGTATCGATATGTGTGCTATGTTGTATCTATATGTGTGCTATGTTGTATCGATATGTGTGCTATGTTGTATCGATATGTGTGCTATGTTGTATCGATATGTGTGCTATGTTGTATCTATATGTGTGCTATGTTGTATCTATATGTGTGCTATGTTGTATCTATATGTGTGCTATGTTGTATCTATATGTGTGCTATGTTGTATCTATATGTGTGCTATGTTGTATCTATATGTGTGCTATGTTGTATCGATATGTGTGCTATGTTGTAACTATATGTGTGCTATGTTGTATCTATATGTGTGCTATGTTGTATCTATATGTGTGCTATGTTGTATCTATATGTGTGCTATGTTGTATCGATATGTGTGCTATGTTGTAACTATATGTGTGCTATGTTGTATCTATATGTGTGCTATGTTGTATCGATATGTGTGCTATGTTGTAACTATATGTGTGCTATGTTGTATCTATATGTGTGCTATGTTGTATCGATATGTGTGCTATGTTGTATCTATATGTGTGCATTGTTGTATCGATATGTGTGTTATGTTGTATCTATATGTGTGCTATGTTGTATCTATATGTGTGCATTGTTGTATCGATATGTGTGTTATGTTGTATCTATATGTGTGCTATGTTGTATCGATATGTGTGCTATGTTGTATCTATATGTGTGCATTGTTGTATCTATATGTGTGTTATGTTGTATCTATATGTGTGCGCTGTTGTATCGATATGTGTGCACTGTTGTATCGATATGTGTGCACTGTTGTATCGATATGTGTGCACTGTTGTATCGATATGTGTGCACTGTTGTATCTATATGTGTGCACTGTTGTATCTATATGTGTGCACTGTTGTATCGATATGTGTGCACTGTTGTATCTATATGTGTGCACTGTTGTATCTATATGTGTGCACTGTTGTATCTATATGTGTGCACTGTTGTATCTATATGTGTGCTATGTTGTATCTATATATCTGAACTGTTGTATCTATATGTGTGCACTGTTGTATCGATATGTGTGCACTGTTGTATCTATATGTGTGCACTGTTGTATCGATATGTGTGTTATGTTGTATCTATATGTTTGTACTATTGTAATAATATGTGTGCACTGTTGTATCTATATGTGTGCTATGTTATATCTATGTGTTTGTACTAATGTAATAATATGTGTGCACTGTTGTACCTATATGTGTGCTATGTTATATCTATATGTTTGCACTGTTGTATCTATATGCGTGCACTGTTGTATCGATATGTGTGCACTGTTGTATCTATATGTGTGCACTGTTGTATCGATATGTGTGTTATGTTGTATCTATATGTTTGTACTATTGTAATAATATGTGTGCACTGTTGTATCTATATGTGTGCTATGTTATATCTGTGTGTTTGTACTAATGTAATAATATGTGTGCACTGTTGTACCTATATGTGTGCTATGTTGTATCTATATGTGTGCACTGTTGTATCGATATGTGTGCACTGTTGTATCTATATGTGTGCACTGTTGTATCGATATGTGTGTTATGTTGTATCTATATGTTTGTACTATTGTAATAATATGTGTGCACTGTTGTATCTATATGTGTGCTATGTTATATCTATGTGTTTGTACTAATGTAATAATATGTGTGCACTGTTGTACCTATATGTGTGCTATGTTATATCTATATGTTTGCACTGTTGTATCTATATGTGTGCACTGTTGTAACCATATTTGTGCACTGTTGTAACCATATGTGTGCACTGTTGTAATCATTTGTGTGCACTGTTGTAACCATGTGTGTGCACTGTTGTAATCATATGTGTGCACTGTTGTAACCATGTGTGTGCACTGTTGTAACCATTTATGTGCACTGTTGTAATCATATGTGTGCACTGTTGTAACCATGTGTGCACTGTTGTAACCATGTGTGTGCACTGTTGTAACCATTTGTGTGCACTGTTGTAATCATATGTGTGCACTGTTGTAACCATATGTGTGCACTGTTGTAACCATATGTGTGCACTGTTGTAACCATATGTGTGCACTTCTGTAACCATGTGTGCACTGTTGTAACCATATGTGTGCATTGTTGTAACCATATGTGTGCACTGTTGTAATCATATGTGTGCACTGTTGTAACCATATGTGTGCACTGTTGTAACCATATGTGTGCACTGTTGTAACCATATGTGTGCACTGTTGTAACCATGTGTGCACTGTTGTAGCCATGTGTGCACTGTTGTAACCATGTGTGTGCATTGTTGCACTTATGTTTCTACACAAACGAGTTACTGTTACACCAGATTCAATATTATTTTGTCAACTCAAAACAAGAAACAAGAGCGCAGTTGCCATTGTCTGACGTCAGTTTTCACTTTAGTAGCCACCCACTCTTGATTGACAGCTGTCATCCAAGTGCCATAACGACTACAAACAATTTTGTGGGAGATTGTCGTGAGCGTGGGGCACCAGTGACTGCCACTAGGTGTCTACGTTATTGGAGATTGTAATGAGCGTGGGGCACCAGTGACTGCCACTACGTGTCTACGTTATTGGAGATTGTCATGAGAGTGGAGCACTAGTGACTGCCACTACGTGTCTACGTTATTGGAGATTGTCGTGAGCGTGGGGCACCAGTGACTGCCACTACGTGTCTACGTTATTGGAGATTGTAATGAGCGTGGGGCACCAGTGACTGCCACTACGTGTCTACGTTATTGGAGATTGTAATGAGCGTGGGGCACCAGTGACTGCCACTACGTGTCTACGTTATTGGAGATTGTCGTGAGAGTGGAGCACTAGTGACTGCCACTACGTGTCTACGTTATTGGAGATTGTCGTGAGCGTGGGGCACCAATGACTGCCACTACGTGTCTACGTTATTGGAGATTGTCGTGAGCGTGGGACACCAGTGACTGCCACTACGTGTCTACGTTATTGGAGATTGTCGTGAGAGTGAGACACCAGTGACTGCCACTACGTGTCTACGTTATTGGAGATTGTCGTACGAGTGGAGCACTAGTGACTGCCACTACGTGTCTACGTTATTGGAGATTGTCGTGAGAGTGAGACACCAGAGACTGCCACTACGTGTCTACGTTATTGGAGATTGTCGTGAGAGTGAGACACCAGAGACTGCCACTACGTGTCTACGTTATTGGAGATTGTCGTGAGAGTGAGACACCAGAGACTGCCACTACGTGTTTACGTTATTGGAGATTGTCGTGAGAGTGGGGCACTAGTGACTGCCACTACGTGTCTACGTTATTGGAGATTGTCGTGAGAGCGGGCCACTAGTGACTGCCACTACGTGTCTACGTTATTGGAGATTGTCGTGAGAGTGGGGCACTAGTGACTGCCACTACGTGTCTACGTTATTGGAGATTGTCGTGAGAGTGAGACACCAGAGACTGCCACTACGTGTCTACGTTATTGGAGATTGTCGTGAGAGTGGGGCACTAGTGACTGCCACTACGTGTCTACGTTATTGGAGATTGTCGTGAGAGCGGGCCACTAGTGACTGCCACTACGTGTCTACGTTATTGGAGATTGTCGTGAGAGTGGGGCACTAGTGACTGCCACTACGTGTCTACGTTATTGGAGATTAACGTGAGAGTGGGGCACTAGTGACTGCCACTACGTGTCTACGTTATTGGAGATTAACGTGAGAGTGGGGCACTAGTGACTGCCACTACGTGTCTACGTTATTGGAGATTGTCGTGAGAGTGGGGCACTAGTGACTGAACAACAGAAGAGCAAAAGATGGAAATGATGGAATATTAGAAACGCTAGGAAACATAACAGCAGGAGAGGCAAACAGAAGAGTAAAAGATGGATTGATGGAATATTAGAAACACTAGCAAACATAACAGCAGGAGAGGCTAACAGGAGAGCAAAAGAACGCAATTAATATTTTCCCTTGACACAGAAAGTCAAATAAGAAAGGTAAAAAATAATAATAATAATAATAGATTGTTATACAAACCTAATGGTAAATCATGTAGTTATTGCAATGTATGCAATGTTGTATTCCGCCCAGATATAACATTGCAATGTTAAACAATATCCAACAATAATCTAGTAATGTTATATTGAGTTCAATGATATCGTTAACAATGTTATATTGCGTTCAATGATATCGTTAACAATGTTATATTGCGTTCAATGATATTGTTAACAATGTTATATTGAGTTCAATGATATTGTTAACAATGTTATATTGAGTTCAATGATATTGTTAACAATGTTATATTGCGTCCAATTATATTGTTAACAATGTTATATTGAGTCCAATTATATTGTTAACAATGTTATATTGAGTCCAATTATATTGTTAACAATGTTATATTGAGTTCAATGATATCGTTAACAATGTTATATTGAGTCCAATGATATTGTTAACAATGTTATATTGCGTCCAATTATATTGTTAACAATGTTATATTGCTTCCAATTATATTGTTAACAATGTTATATTGCGTGACCAAACAACTTGATGATTTAGACTTTGCTGATGACATAGCTCTCCTATCACACAGCCATCAACAGATGCAGGATAAAATGAGCATACTTGATGAGAGATCACAACAGCTAGGACTGAAGATTAATAGAGATAAGACCAACATTATGAGAATTAATACAGTTGGCAACAACCAAATAAAACTAGGAGAAATACCTCTACTAGACGTACAATATTACATATATCTGGGCAGTAATATAGATAAAGAGGGAGGAACAGAAAATGATACCAAAATAATGATATCAAAAGCAAGAGGAGCTTTCATTGCACTGGGAAATATATGGAAATCCAAAGAAATTAGGTTAAATACAAAAAAAACAATTTTCAACTCAAATGTTAAGGCGGTCCTATTATATGGCTGTGAAACATGGAGAACAAAAAAATTGACAACCACGAAGATACAGACTTTCATTAATGGATGCTTACACAGAATAAAAGGATGGAAATGGCAGGACAAAATCACTAACATAGAATTATGGAAATGTACCAGTCAAACACCAGTGGATAAAGAGATACAGCGAAGACGATGGCGCTGGATAGGACACACACTACGGAAGCCAACTGAGAGTATTACACAACAGACCCTTTTTTAGAATCCCCAGGGAAAAAGACAAAGAGGAAGACCAAGGAATTCTTGGAGAAGACAGATTGAAGCAGAGATGAAGATGATGGGGAAGACATGGAATGATCTTAAAATAATGGCAAAAAACAGAACGACTTGGAAAGTGTTTGTTCAAGACCTATGCTCAACTGGGAGCTAAAAAGGTAGAAGAAGAAAAATGATATTGTTAACAATATTATATTGCGTCCAGTGATAATGTTAACAATGGTATATTGCGTCCAGTGATAATGTTAACAATGGTATATTGCGTCCTGTGATAATGTTAACAATGGTATATTGCGTCCAGTGATAATGTTAACAATATTATATTGCGTCCAGTGATAATGTTAACAATATTATATTGCGTCCAGTGATAATGTTAACAATATTATATTGCGTCCAGTGATAATATTAACAATGGTATATTGCGTCCAATGATAATGTTAACAATATTATATTGCGTCCAGTGATAATGTTAACAATATTATATTGCGTCCAGTGATAATGTTAACAATATTATATTGCGTCCAGTGATAATGTTAACAATATTATATTGCGTCCAGTGATAATGTTAACAATATTATATTGCGTCCAGTGATAATGTTGACAATGTTATATTCCATGAAGCAATGTTACTACAACAAAACCACCAAATATTGGTTTGTGGTTGTGACTTCCAGGAAGTAGAACTGGCCTGATTGGTTGCGTCAGGTCCTACTTTAGCGCCACACCTGGGTCGTCTGAGACAATTAGGTCCACATTAGCACGAGTCTACTTTAGGTGTCCATAATTTGGGACAATAAGTCACGTGACCGTGGCGGGTTCTCTATCACTCATACTCTCCCTCATACTCTCTCTCACTCATACTCTCTCTCATACTCTCTCTCATACTCTCTCTCATACTCTACCTCATACTCTCCCTCATACTCTCTCTCACTCATACTCTCTCATACTCTTTCTCATACTCTCTCTCATACTCTCTCACTCATACTCTCTCATACTCTTTCTCATACTCTCTCTAATACTCTCCGTCATACTCTCTCTCTCACTCATACTTTCTCTCACTCATTCTCACTCTCTCATACTCTCCCACTCTGCTGTAACCACCTGCACTATCAGGTCTTCACCAGCAGCATGTTTCCCTCTTGCCCACTGCAGAAAGACACCCATGGGTCCGGCTTGAGTGCGGAGACTATTCCTCGCACCTGGCAGTCTACCAACGTCCTATACATGTCCCACTGGTCCCATACATGTCCCAGTGGTCACATTTCGCGACCACAATTCCCTGGGACATCGCAGAAATCATCGCAGCTGATCTTAGTCGTGGCGCGATGCGAGGGCTCCCTCAATGTGTGCCCTCGATCTGTCAGGAAAGACGAGGACAAACAGAACAGCAAGCCATTACGAGCATGAATGGAGGGCGACAGGACAGAATACCCAAGAGAACTGGACGACACAGAAATTACATCTTCGCAGCCGGGGAATCGTGTCTATGGAGAAAGAGAAAAAGCAATATTGGACAATTTATCGAGAAAACAGCCTTGGAGCCATATTTCCCCGCCTCTTTCTTCGTTCATTCTAGCTGTGTCAATATCTGCGGTTTTGTTGGGCGCCCCACGGATGTGATTTAGATACAGGGTCGTATGGGTTTTGGCAGGGGCGTATTTTGAGGTGGGAGCAGGAATCGACAGAAACTGTAGCACGTTGCTCAAGGGTGATCCACGCACGAAAATAAAAAGAGGTCGATCAGGGAGTTTCCGAAAACAAGAGGGGGTATTGTCCCCGCTGATGATTTGTGCGATGTTTATATTTGTTTTCTGCTGAATGCTTGTCAAGCAGTTGTGGTTCTTGCTTGCGTTGAGCTGTCCAGTGATTGAGCTACAAGATGGGCACGAGAGTCCCAGCAAGTGAGATGAAGCATGTGGCTGTCAATCATCGTTACAGATCATGTCGGGCATGAGTGGCCTGCATGCTGTAGATGTTGTAAAAATAGTGGTCGTGGAGGGGGCGAGATTGTGATGTAGGTGCAGCTAATTCGTCTTTAGACAAGCTTGTCCCTTTATTTAGCTACAGATGTGCCAGGTTCCGTGCCAGACGGTTCCCTGCCTCGTCTACATTATCACTCTCGTTAAAATAGAAGTTCTGCCGTTTACGTTCTCATCGTTCTACAAGATGATGTTTGCTGACATTATGTTGTGTTCTCGCCCAGCACGGATTTGTACACAACAGAGAGGTTTGGATTTGTACACAACAGAGAGGTTTGGATTTGTACACAACAGAGAGGTTTGGATTTGTACACAACAGAGAGGTTTGGATTTGTACACAACAGAGAGGTTTGGATTTGTACACAACAGAGAGGTTTGGATTTGTACATAACAGAGAGGTTTGGATTTGTACACAACAGAGAGGTTTGGATTTGTACATAACAGAGAGGTTTGGATTTGTACACAACAGAGAGGTTTGGATTTGTACATAACAGAGAGGTTTGGATTTGTACACAACAGAGAGGTTTGGATTTGTACATAACAGAGAGGTTTGGATTTGTACATAACAGAGAGGTTTGGATTTGTACACAACAGAGAGGTTTGGATTTGTACATAACAGAGAGGTTTGGATTTGTACACAACAGAGAGGTTTGGAAACGATCTCGATAAACGAGGCAGGACAGCCGATTGACAATGTTGGGAGGTGGAATATGGAGTCAATCATAGAGGCTGCCACTACCACCACCACCACCATCATCATCATCATCATCATCAGTACTACTACTGCTGGCACCAACCTTCTATCTCTGCACTTGTTTTTGACTTCTCTTATTGACTCCTTACCAAAACTTTTCTCTTCAATTCTCTTGTACATTTTCTCCCTGTTTCCCTTTATCTCTTTTTCTTTTTATATGTTCCCCTTTCTCTCTGTTCCCCTTTCTCTCTATTTCCCTTTCTCTCTGCTTCCCTTTCTCTCTGTTTCCTCTTGTCTCTCTTTCCTTTTCTGTTTCCCTTTCTCTTTTTCCCTTTCTCTGTTTCACTTTCTCTCTGTTTCCCTTTCTCTCTGTTTCCCTTTCTCTCTGTTTCCCTTTCTCTCTGTTTCCTCTTATCTCTGTTTCACTTTCTCTTTGTTTCCCTTTCTCTCTGTTTCCTCTTGTCTCTCTTTCCCTTTCTATTTCCCTTTCTCTCTGCTTCCCTTTCTCTCTGTTTCCCGTTCTCTCTGTTTCCCTTTCTCTCTGTTTCCACTTCTCTCTGTTTCCTCTTATCTCTGTTTCACTTTCTCTTTGTTTCCCTTTCTCTCTGTTTTCTCTTGTCTCTCTTTCTCTTTATCTCTTTTTCCCTTTCTCTCTGCTTCCCTTTCTCTCTGTTTTCTCTTGTCTCTCTTTCCCTTTCTCTCTATTTCCCTTTCTCTCTGCTTCCCTTTCTCTCTGTTTTCTCTTGTCTCTCTTTCCCTTTCTCTCTATTTCCCTTTCTCTCTATTTCCCTTTCTCTCTGTTTCTATTATCTTTTTCCCTTTCTCTCTGTTTCACTTTCTCTCTGTTTCCCTTTCTCTCTGTTTCCACTTCTCTCTGTTTCCTCTTATCTCTGTTTCACTTTCTCTTTGTTTCCTATTCTCTCTGTTTCCTTCTATCTCTGTTTCCATTCCTCTCTGTTTCCCTTTCTATTTGTTTCCCTTTCTCTCTTTCCATTCCTATCTGTTTCCCTTTCTCTCTGTTTCCTCCTATCTCTGTTTCCTCCTATCTCTGTTTCCATACCTCTCTGTTTCCCTTTCTCTTTGTTTCCTCCTATCTCTGTTTCCTCCTATCTCTGTTTCCATTCCTCTCTGTTTCCATTTCTCTCTCTTTCTCTTTCTCTCTTTCCATTCCTATCTGTTTCCCTTTCTCTCTGTTTCCTCCTATCTCTGTTTCCTCCTATCTTTGTTTCCATTCCTCTCTGTTTCCTTTTCTCTCTTTCCCTTTCTCTGTGCTTCCCTTTCTCTCTGTTTCCTCTTATCTCTGTTTCCCTTTCTCTCTGTTTCCCTTTCTCTCTTTCCCTTTCTCTCTCCTTCCCTTTCTCTCTGTTGATGGTAGTTGATATAGGGAAACATTTCTTTATCATGACAATATAATCTTGATGTTGGTGGTAGTTGAGATAGGGAAACATTTCTTTACCATGACAATATAATCTTGATGTTGATGGTAGTTGAGATAGGGAAACATTTCTTTACCATGACAATATAATCTTGATGTTGATGGTAGTTGAGATAGGGAATCAATCAAGGGGAAGAGGTAAGATTCCCCTGAAGAATTCCCCTGAAATGTTTCGCTGATCCACGTCTCGGAACTTTCCATCCATTATTATATCCATGGATGATTGTCTCAATGGATGATTGTCTCCATGGATGATTGTCTCCATGGATGATTGTCTCAATGGATGATTGTCTCCATGGATGATTGTCTCCATGGATGATTGTCTCAATGGATGATTGTCTCCATGGATGATTGTCTCCATGGATGATTGTCTCCATGGATGATTGTCTCCATGGATGATTGTCTCCATGGTTGACATAGCCCCGATAGTCAGGGTAATGTTGGTTGCAGTAATAATAAGTGATAATGCTAGAGATAATTGTTATAATATCATCATCGAGTGCCGTCTCCTCAACGAAGGTTGGTTACCATGGAGCGCCATTCTGCTCTGTCTCATGCTTTGATGGTGCAGGTTGTCATAGGCTGATTTGTCCATCTGTTCATGTTACTCGACCATGTTAGTCTTGGTCTGTCTCTGCCTCTTTTACCTTGTATTTTCCCCTCCAAGATTACTTTTAGTAGGCTGTTGTGTTTTTTAACATGGCCCAAAAATCTCATTTGTCTTGTTTGAATTGTGTTTAGTAGTTCTCTTTTCATTTTTAGTTGTTTTAAGACTTCATCGTTTGTTTTCTTTCCTTCCATCCAATTCTACCTATTCTTATATATATCCACATTTCAAAGGCTTCAATTCTCTATTCTGTTTTCTTGTCTAATGTCCACGTTTCTGCACCATAAAGGAATATTGAGAAGATGTAACATTTTTCTATTCTTAGTTTTAGCCCTGGTGTTATTTGTTTTGATGTTAGTATGTCCTTCATGGCATTACAATTACTTTTTGCCATTCCTATTCTTTTGTTTATTTCAGTTGTACATTTTCCATCACTGGTTATAGTATGTCCAAGGTAGTTGTAGTTCTGAACTGTCTCAAGGTCTATTCCTTCAATTTGATATCCACTTGTGGGTTTTGAGTATTTCCTTTATTTATGATCATAGTTTTAGTCTTTTTGATATTCATATCTAGTCCATATTTTTTGCTTGTCATGTTTATTTCATGAAGTAATTGTTGTAGATCTTTAGGATTTTCTGGTAGTACAGTATCGTCAGCATATCTTAGGTTATTGATTATCTTTCCATTAATTTGTAGGCCTGGCATCTCTATGATGTTTTTAAAGATTTGCTCAATGTATAGATTGAACAAGCTTGGTGATAGGATGCATCCCTGTCTTACTCCTGTTTTTATATCAATGGGTGTAGAGTTCTCTTTGTTATTTTTTATTATTGCTGTTTGCTCCCAGTATAGATTACATATTAGTCGTATGTCCATGTCATCTAGATGTATCTCTTTTTGGCATTCTATAAGTTGCTCATGGTGTATTCTATCGAAAGCTTTGGTGTAATCTATGAAGCAGGCATATATTGGTTTGTTTACTTCTGTGTACTTTTCGATCAATGTTCTCATGCAGAATATGGCTTCTTTTGTCCCACTATTTTTGCTAAATCCAAATTGCTGCTCATCTAATTCAGTATTGATTTTATTCTGAATCCTTCCTTGTATAACTTTTAGCAAGATTTTTGTTACCTAACTCATTAGACTTATTGTTCTAAAGTCACTGCATTCAACAGCACCATTCTTTTTAGGCAATGCAATGGAAGTTGTTATTTTTAGTTCATTTGGTATGTATCCTGTGTGGTATATGTCGTTGCAAATGTCTGTAATCACTTCAATGCCAAATTCGTCTAGTGCCTGTATCATCTCTATTTGTATATTGTCTGGTCTTGCTGCTTTTCCCTTTTCATTGTTTTAATAGCTTTTTCCACCTCAGATTTTAAGATTTTATAGCCTGATGTACATTTTATAACTGGTTTCTTGTCCCTTTGATCATGAAATAGTTCTGTTATATATTCCTGCCATCTATCTATAATATCGTTATTGTCTGTTAGTATTTTTCCTTTTTTGTCTGCAATGCATCCACCTTCTGTGGCTTTTAAAATTTGTATTAGTCATTCTCTTTATTTCTGTGTGCATTCCTCTTAAGTCTTGTTTGTTTTCCATAGTTTCTATTTCTATACATTTTTGGCTGACCCAGTCTTCTTTTGCCTTTTTGCACATTTTGCGTATTTCATTATCTATTTTATTGTATTGGGCAGTGTTCTCCGCTTGTCTCCTTTCTTCCATTTTTTCTAAGATTGTGTTAGTTATCCATTTTTGTTTTTTGTTCTTTTCTCTTTTGGGTAAGATGTCGAAGGTTTCTTGTATGCCTTTTCTTTATGCATTGCCATTTGGTTGTTACTTTTTCATCAGGATTTTCTCTTCTGTATTGTTCAATTCCTTCTTCTAGCAGCTTCTGGTATGTGTTCTTTACTTGTATTGTACAGGTATCTTTAATATCTTTTTGATTTAAAGCTGTTATGTCGAGTGGATTTGTTGATGAATTAGACTTTTGCTTGTTTCTCTTTAGTTTGATTTTCATTTTAATCATTACAGGATTGTGATCTGAATTAATATCTGCTCCTGGGTAGGTTTGGCTTTCTTTACGCTGTTACGGAACCTTTCTTTTATCATTATGTAATCTATTTGATTCCTCTTCTTATCTCCAGGGCTTTTCCATGTGTATAGTTTCCTTTTCTCTTGCTCAAAGTAGGTGTTACATATTATCAGCCTGTTTTCTTCACACACTTGTATTAATTTTTCTCCTCTGTTAATTCTTTTTTCCTAAACCATGATTTCCTATAATTGTCTTATATCTACCTTTTCCTACTTTAGCGTTCATGTCACCCATTACAATCAAGATGTCTGAAGATTTCACTTGCTTCATAACTGTATTTAGATCTTCATAGTATGCCTCTATTTGTTCATCTGTGTAGTCTTGAGTAGGTGCATATGTCTGTATTATTGCTATGTCGAATGGTTTTGCTTTCATCTTGAGTAGTATAATCCTATCACTGTATGTCCAGTGGGTACTTATATATTTTTGTAGCTCTCTTTTTATCAGTATTCCTACCCCCTTTGATGTTCTGTTGTGTTTCCTGAGTATATAAATGTATATTTTTCGTCCTCTATGTACCCACATTCTTTCCATCTTGTCTCTGATATGTCTAAAATATCTATATTTATTCGTTCTGCTTCTTGAACTAGATTTTCCAATTTCCCTTGTTGATATAGAGTCCTAACACTCCAAGTACTTATTTTAAGATCTTTCCTCCGACATAAGTTCGAATTTCTCCGACTCTCCATGACTCTCTCTGGACTAGTACGTGATGAGGCTCCAATCTCTGTCACGGTGGTCTGCCATATTCGCCTTTCGTGTTCTGAATGTGCCTCATGTGTACCACACACTTTGCTGTTTTCGCTTTCTGGGCCGTTCGTCATTTCTGACCCTTCCGCCCAATCCACCGTTGCAGACTTTGTACATTTCGGAATGGACATTTCCATCTGTTTGGCGCGACAGTGAAAAACAACGACCTATAACTGATAGGTCAAACTCGAATGAAAAGAAGATAAATACCCACTTAACAACGAGAATTCCCACCATCCACCAGCCTGTCAGAAGTTAAACAACCACAACAGGCATGAGCAGACTATTAATCCCAAGAAGCACACCGCGTGTAACCGGCGTATTTCGAAACAACACACGCTGTAACGGAAAACACTGTCCACGCACGTACGCCATCTTGAAACTTGTATTGAAAATTGTTATAACAAAGATGATAATAATGATGATAGTTAAAATGATAACAGTGTCGATGATTATAATAATAATGGCGGTAATGTTGATAAAAATGATGCTAACGATGTTTGTAATAACAGTAGTTATGGTGATGGTAAAACGAAGATAATGGTAGTGATGATACTGGTAATTATATTAATGATGGTAATGAGATAGCTAATGATGATATTAATGATGGTAATGACATAGCTAATGATGATATTAATGATGATTATAACGAAGATTATGTTAATAATGACTGTGGAGGCGACCGACCGCCATTAACGCTTCCGGGGAACGAACTACCGTGACCTGGCTAAACACATCGATGACTGAGTCTCCGGGACACAACTCATGAAGTCAAGTACCGAGAGAGCAATACCTTTCTTAAGTTCATTGTCAAGGCCGTGATGAATGCAGGCATTTCAGTGTAACAAAGAGCAGCACTTGCCGGGAGTAATCACTGCCAGCCACTGATGCAATTTGTGGACAAGAAGTGATGGCTCGGTCCAAGCAACGACCAGGTCCACAATAATTACTCCCTACACTGAATCCACTGAACTCCTACAATTCTGGAATATGTCCATTAATGAATTAATCTTGCACTGAAATGTTTGAGAAATGAATCTTGTATTGGGATATTTGAGAAATGAATCTTGTATTGGAATATTAAAGAAATGAATTTAGTATTAGAATATTTGAGAAATGAATCTTGTATTGGAATATTTGAGAATTGAATATTGAATTGAAATATTTGAGAATTGAATCTTGTATTGGAATATTTGAGAAATGAATTTAGTATTGGAATATTTGAGAAATAAATTTAGTATTGGAATATTTCAGAAATAAATTTAGTATTGGAATATTTGAGAAATAAATTTAGTATTGGAATATTTGAGAAATAAATTTAGTATTGGAATATTTGAGAAATAAATTTAGTATTGGAATATTTTATAAATGAATTTAGTATTGGAATAGTTGAGAAATAAACCTTGTATTGGAATATTTGAGGAATGAACCTTGTATTGGACTATTTGAGAAATGATTTTAGTATTGGAATATTTGAGAAATGAACCTTCTATTGTAATATTTGAGAAATGAACCTTGTATTGGAATATTTGAGAAATGAATTTAATATTGGAATATTTGAGAAATGATTTTAGTATTGGAATATTTGAGAAATGAATTTAGTATTGGGATATTTGAGAAATGAATCTTGTATTGGAATATTTGAGAAATGAATTTAATATTGGAATATTTGAGAAATGAATTTAATATTGGAATATTTGAGAAATGATTTTAGTATTGGAATATTTGAGAAATGATTTTAGTATTGGAATATTTGAGAAATGAATCTTGTATTGGAATATTTTAGAAATGAATTTAATATTGGAATATTTGAGAAATGAATTTAATATTGGAATATTTGAGAAATGAATTTAATATTGGAATATTTTAGAAATGAATTTAATATTGGAATATTCGAGAAATGAATTTAATATTGGAATATTTGAGAAATGAATTTAATATTGGAATATTTGAGAAATGAATTTAATATTGGAATATTTGAGATATGAATTTAATATTGGAATATTTGAGAAATGAATTTAATATTGGAATATTTGAGAAATGAATTTAATATTGGAATATTTGAGAAATGAATTTAGTATTGGAATATTTGAGAAATGAATTTTATATTGGAATGCTAGACAGTACAATTTTATTTATTGACTAGCCTCTCAATTGTGTTTGTGTGAGTGTGTGTGTGTGTTTGTGTCCGTGTTTGTGAGTGTGTGTGTGTTTGTGTGTGTGTTTGTGTCCGTGTTTGTGTGTGTGTGTGTGTGTGTGCGCGCGCGCTATCTCCAGCTGATGCCTTTATTTCTGTGTCCCTGTTTATGCTCAGTTATTGTGTTTCTTCACAGACAAAGATTTCAGATATTGTTATGTATTGTTATATATTGTTATATGTTGTTATATATTGTTATGTATTGTTATATATTGTTATATATTGTTATGTATTGTTATGTATTGTTATATATTGTTATGTATTGTTATGTATTGTTATGTATTGTTATATATTGTTATGTATTGTTATATATTGTTATATATTGTTATATATTGTTATATATTGTTATATATTGTTATATATTGTTAAATATTGTTAGATATTGTTATGTATTGTTATGTATTGTTATGTATTGTTATGTATTGTTAGATATTGTTAGATATTGTTAGATATTGTTAGATATTGTTATGTATTGTTATATTTTGTTAGATATTGTTATGTATTGTTATATATTGTTATGTATTGTTATATATTGTTATATATTGTTTGATATTGTTATGTATTGTTATATATTGTTATGTATTGTTATATATTGTTTGATATTGTTATGTATTGTTATATATTGTTATATATTGTTATATATGTCGTGTATTGTTATATATTGTTATATATATTGTTATAAATTTTTTTATTTTGTTATATATTGTTATAGTTTGTTATATATTGTTATGTATTGTTATATATTGTTATATATTGTTAGATATTTTTAGATATTGTTATATATTGTAATGTATTGTTAGATATTGTTATATATTTTAGATATTGTTAGATATTTTTATATATTGTTAGATATTGTTAGATATTGTTATATATTGTTAGATATTTTTATATAGTGTAATATATTGTTATATATTGTTATATATTTTTAGATATTGTTATATATTGTAATATATTGTTAGATAATGTTAGATATTGTTAGATATTGTTAGATATTGTTATATATTGTTATATATTGTTATATATTGTTAGATATTGTTAGATATTGTTAGGTATTGTTAGATATTTTTAAAAATTGTTACATATTGTTATATATTGTTATATATTGTTATATATTGTTATATATTGTTAGATATTGTTATATATTGTTATATATTGTTAGATATTGTTAGATATTTTTATATATTGTTAGATATTGTTATAAATTGTTAGATATTGTTATATATTGTTAGATTTTGTTAGATATTGTTATATATTGTTAGATATTGTTAGATATTGTTAGATATTGTTATATATTGTTAGATATTGTTAGATATTGTTATATATTGTTATATATTGTTATATATTGTTATATTTTGTTATATATTGTTATATATTTTTATATATTGTTATATATTGTAATATATTGTTAGATATTGTTAGATATTGTTATATATTGTCAGATATTGTTATGTATTGTTATATATTGTTAGATATTGTTATATATTGTTAGATAATGTTAGATATTGTTATATATTGTTAGATAATATTAGATATTGTTATATATTGTTAGATATTGTTAGCTATTATTATATATTGTTAGATATTGTGAGATATTGTTATATTTCTCGAAATTCAATCAGATCGTGTAGGGATGGCAATAAGATGTTCATCTCGGATGCTCCGCTGCTAACTCACAGAGAGGTCTGGTCTATTTTAAACCTTACTTTTATCAGTTCTGAGTCTTCTCTGTGGCCGTGTATGATGTCCAAGTGTTGCCTTTCCGGTATGGAGACTGGTATAAGCTCATCGTCGTTCCGGTATGGAGACTGATATAAGCTCATCGTCGTTCCGGTATGGAGACTGGTATAAGCTCATCGTCGTTCCGGTATGGAGACTGGTATAAGCTCATCGTCGTTCCGGTATGGAGACTGGTATAAGCTCATCGTCGTTCCGGTATGGAGACTGGTATAAGCTCATTGTCGTTCCGGTATGGAGACTGGTATAAGCTCATTGTCGTTCCGGTATGGAGACTGGTATAAGCTCATCGTCCTTCCGGTATGGAGACTGGTATAAGCTCATTGTCGTTCCGGTATGGAGACTGGTATAAGCTCATTGTCGTTCCGGTATGGAGACTGGTATAAGCTCATTGTCGTTCCGGTATGGAGACTGGTATAAGCTCATCGTCCTTCCGTTATGGAGACTGGTATATATGTTGAGTTCTACTTTAAGTTTCTCAACAGGGGTGGGCGAGTTACATGACATCACCGACAATGTTACAAGGGACGATATCAAAGGTCTGGTTTGTCATGACGTCATCGACAATGTTACAAGGGGCGATATCAAAGGTCTGGTTTGTCATGACGTCATAAACAATGTTACAAGGGGCGATATCAAAGGTCTGGTTTGTCATGACGTCATAGACAATGTTACAAGGGGCGATATCAAAGGTCTGGTTTGTCATGACGTCATCGACAATGTTACAAGGGGCGATGTCAAATTTCTGGTTTGTCATGACGTCATAGACAATGTTACAAGGGGCGATGTCAAATTTCTGGTTTGTCATGACGTCATAGACAATGTTACAAGGGGCGATGTCAAATTTCTGGTTTGTCATGACGTCATAGACAATGTTACAAGGGGCGATGTCAAAGGTCTGGTTTGTCATGACGTCATCGACAATGTTACAAGGGGCGATATCAAAGGCCTGGTTTGTCATGACGTCATAGACAATGTTACAAGGGGCGATGTCAAATTTCTGGTTTGTCATGACGTCATAGACAATGTTACAAGGGGCAATGTCAAATTTCTGGTTTGTCATGACGTCATCGACAATGTTAAAGTAATGGTTGCAACCATCCCTCCTGGAGAGCAGCAAGTTGAACTTCTAGACTACCACCTACACAAGCTTAGACTGTGATCACAGCTTGTACTTTGCAGCTGCCCTTTAAATATCTTAATGTTTAGGCAGCGGCGGATATTCGGAGGAGGCAACGGAGGCCCCGACTCCTGTCATATTTGATGAGAATACATAACACAATCACAGTCCAGCTCAATGAGTTCAATGTCAGTGTACAACCAGCCACCGTATTCCCTAGTATAGCCGTGATATAGTTCAATGTCAGTGTACAACCAGCCACCGTATTCCCTAGTATAGCCGTGATATAGTTCAATGTCAGTGTACAACCAGCCACCGTATTCCCTAGTATAGCCGTGATATAGTTCAATGTCAGTGTACAACCAGCCACCGTATTCCCTAGTATAGCCGTGATATAGTTCAATGTCAGTGTACAACCAGCCACCGTATTCCCTAGTATAGCCGTGATATAGTTCAGATAATTCAAGCTGTTACTAATAAATAGTCTTCAATGTCTATGGAGGTCAAACCTACTACAACCGTACAACGGCATCTATGGACCTTGCAATGAGAACTAGGTAGGTCAGTGGCCTATTCTCTATGATACCGCATTTACAGTCGGTAGCCTAAAAATATTAACGAAATACAAAAGGAAATGATAATTTATTATATTTTTTAAAATAATTATATTACACATTTTCGAATATTCTATTACACATTTCGTAGGCCAATGTGATTTATTTGCTTTGAGTTGCATTTATTAAAGCAAGGTTTTCCTCTGGCCACTATAACGTTTGTGAATGAAACCGAAACTACATTGAAACCTCTATTAGCCAGCGGTACATTTTCCTCAATCCGGACCTAGTATTAACGACGTTGACATTCAAAAATTCCGGTCAAAATTATACGGCAAAGAAACCTCAACAGTAATGCGGTTTCATGGGTTATTTTTAGCTCTAGCCAATCAGAATCGTCACAAAGTGAAACTGAAACTATGTCTCATTACCGGAACTTCCTTAGCTATTTATAACTACGTTATGCGCATCAGCATCTGTAGAAAGAACTTTTTCTGCTCTCAAGAGAATCAAATCTTATTGTCGCTCAACTCAGACACAAGAACGCTTATCTGGTTTGGCATTAATGTCTATTGAGAAATCATTCCCTCAGAAACTTAGAAACCAACCCAACAGTACTTTCAATGACAAAGTCATCAAGACATTTTCGTCCCAAACAAGACGGATATAATTAACATATAAATAAGTAAGTAATTTAAAATGTAGTGATGTCATTAGAAAATATTACTTTATGTTAGCCTACTGAATATAATGTATGCTTTTATTTATTATGTCAGCGGTAGCCCAGACCCCAAAACCAGTATACGCCACTGAGGTAGGACATCTCAACAATTATCTCCCTGTTTCCATGGCAACCAAACAAACGATAAATCAGATGGCGTTCTATATTTTTATTGAAACATCAGAAGTAGTGCCGGTAGGGGGGGATCATTGAAGAAGTGCCTCCTGTAAGAATCACTGCGCTGTGTCGATAAATACAAGGAAACCTCAAGAAAACTGTCAGGGAGTTTAATTAACAGCGAAACCATGTTTTTGTCATAACTTATAAGACAGATAACTCAGATACTCTGATGTCATTATAGTTATGTTAATTTAGCACAATCATAGATGGAACTATATTACACAGCGTAAGTTGCAGCCATGTTGATGTCGCAAATGATCAGGTTAAAGGTCAACCTACAAGTTTGGTCTCGTGTCCTGGCTTCCTCAAGCTTCAAACTCACCGTCCGCCGCTGTGGACGATGGCCAACAAGTGCTACGGCCATTTTGTCAATAAAAACTGGAACTACCAAAAACAAAGCCGCAGATCGTAGTCAATTAATGTCATTGATAGTCTCCCCTTTTTTTGTTTCTTTGAGCTTGTGTTTTGAGTAGAGCCGTTCCTTTATAAGTTCACTTCAAAGTCGTCAGCTGGTTGCAGTCACGTGGTGTATTTGTTTTCACTTACAACTGCATGCTCTGCTATTGGTTAACTGCCCTCCTGTTGTCTTTCAAATGTACTCACGGCCAATCTACTTTTGGTGAATCTAATTCAGGATGTACTCTTCTGTAGAGGGTGAAACTATCGTCCAATGAAATGGCAGCAGCGCTTGAAGAGAGAGCTCGCTTGTTCTTTCATTACAATGGAACTTTTAGACTGGCAAACACTGAAAGTCAAATCCACATTTGGTCTCAATTTGTGGGAGGAATTCTAGAACAATCTCCTTGTGGACATTACATTTAGTAATGTTGGATGAACAGTGCCAGGTAAATGTGACATTCTAGAAATGTTGATTGTTGGTAGAGACCTAGGGCCTGTCCTTATTAACTGAAGCACTCTTTAGTGGTCAGGTTATTCATCCTATTGCCAGTGAGGCCAGCTATCGATTGTCCATGGTTGACTTCTCTAACTCAGCCTTTGTCTCACGTTACACATTTACTGGAGATCTTTTCCATTTCTGCAAGTCTATTGTCATCTTAATTGTGACTTCAGCTCGGTCAACAGTCACAGCACTTGACTGAGAAGTTGTTGTTGCAGCGGCCGATCGCTTCCATCGATTTCTGCAGAGAACAAGGTGGGTGGCGGCGACATGACTTCGGAACTCTGACACGATCAAATAGAAATCGAGTATAATTGTACATGCCTATAGCTGGAAGCGACAGGAGAAAGAGAAAGCGTGTCCCAATTGTAGAAGAAAATCTATGTAGCTGTGACATGGTTGGAGCCATAACTGGAATACGTGCAGAAGTGGTGATGATGATGATGATGTTGAACACTCTTCCTCGAGTTCCCTTTGAATAGTTTTTTATTCTGAATTACTTTCCCTTGAAATTAGGTACTTGATCATTTAAAAAAAAAAAAAAAACTTACAAAATAAAAAAAAAGTTCAATGACGTCACAGAATCAGCGTTTCATGAAATTGAAAACTTCGGTAGCTGCGATAAAAAAGTGAGACAAATGATAAGACAAAATACATGAACTGTCTGTACACGTGAACTGTCTGTCTGTACACATGAACTGTCTGTACACATGAACTGTCTGTCTGTACACATGAACTGTCTGTACACATGAACTGTCTGTACACATGAACTATCTGTACACATGAACTGTCTGTCTGTACACATGAACTGTCTGTCTGTACACATGAACTGTCTGTACACATGAAATGTCTGTACACGTGAACTGTCTCTACACATGAACTGTCTGTGCTGTCTGTCTGTACACATGAACTGTCTGTCTGTACACATGAACTGTCTGTACACATGAACTGTCTATACACATGAACTGTCTGTCTGTACACATGAACTGTCTGTACACATGAACTGTCTGTACACATGAACTGTCTGCCTGTACACATGAACTGTCTGTACACATGAACTGTCTGTCTGTACACATGAACTGTCTGTGTGTACACATGAACTGTCTGCCTGTACACATGAACTGTCTGTCTGTACACATGAACTGTCTGCCTGTACACATGAACTGTCTGTACACATGAACTGTCTGTCTGTACACATGAACTGTCTGCCTGTACACATGAACTGTCTGTACACATGAACTGTCTGCCTGTACACATGAACTGTCTGTCTGTACACATGAACTGCACTCTTAAACATGTAAGCTACTTTCTGTTCTAGCCATGAAAGTCAAACTGACCTAATGTCTGACATTCAGTCAAAAGTCGTAAATATGAGTTCTACTAGAGACAACGACACATATACGCCCACTTAACGTTGTGTTCAGGGGCGGGGAAGGAAGAAGAATATTTAGTGTTTGAGTTGTCGTTTCGGCAATGTCAGAAACATAACATAACATAATCAAACATATGATAACATAATATAACATAACAACATAACATAGCATAGTGTGACATAGCATAACATAACATAACAACATAACATAACATAGCATAACATAACATAACATAATAACATAACATAACATAACATAGCATAGTATAACATAGCATAACATAACATAACATAATAACATAACAACGTAACATAACATAACATAGCATAGTATAACATAGCATAACATAACATACATAACATAACATAACATAGCATAGTATGACATAACATAATATAACATAGCATAACATAACTCTCTCTATATCTCTCTCTCTCTCTCTCTCTCTCTCTGCGATCAGGACTCAGAGTATGATTCCAGACTCTCACATGAAGACAGCTGTCTGTTTATGTGAATTGACATCATAATATTAGAGTGTTAGATCCACTTTGCTTGAATACCTGTTAAAACGTTGCACTGTGTTCTGCGCCAATGGCCCAATACATCCGATTTCAGCCAGCATTTTGTTCAGGTTTGCTTTCCTTAGCCTTTGATTGTCCCCAATCTTCCTGCAAGGCAGCATATTGTCTTTTCTGTAGGGGAATTCTGCCCTTAGATGGTCGGCCTCCCAGGTTTACGAGCACCATCTGCCCGAGTCACTAGAGGTGACTAACACAGACATGCACACACAAAGATATGAGATGTGACTAACACTGACATGCACACATAAAGATATGAGATGTGACTAACACTGACATGCACACATAAAGATATGAGATGTGACTAACACTGACATGCACACATAAAGATATGAGTATGACTAACACTGACATACACAACGATATGAGTATGACTAACACTGACACACACCAAGATATGAGATGTGACTAACACAGACACAAACACACACTAAGATATGAGATGTGACTAGCACTGACACACACACACACACTAAGATATGAGATATGACTAAACACACTCATGCACACACAAAGATAAAGATAGGAGATCTGAATAACATAGACATGCACACACAAATATATGTGATATGACTAAACACAAATACACAATGATATGAGACATGACTAACATAGACAGACACACAAGAAGATCAGATGTGACTATAGCATGGACATACGCACAAATATATGAGATATGACTAACATAGATAAGCACACACAAATGTATGAGATATGACTAACACAGACATGCACGCACAGAGATATGATACATGTCTAAGACAGATAAACACTAAGATATGAGATATGACTAAGCACAGACACACACAAAGATATGAGATATGACTAACATGACACACACCAAGATATGAGCCATGGCCAGGACACACACACAAGCTAAGATATGAGCCATGGTAGCACAGAAACACACCAAGATGTGAGCCATGGCTAGCACAGAAACACATTAAGATATGAGCCATGACTAGCACGGAAATACACCAAGGTATGAGCCATGGCCAGCACAGACACACACCAAGATATGAACCAGGCTAGCACGGATATACAGTAAGATATGAACCATGGCCAGCACAGACACACACACCAAGATATGAGCCATGGCCAGCACAGACACACACCAAGATATGAGCCATGGCCAGCACAGACACACACCAAGATATGAGCCATGGCCAGCACAGACACACACCAAGATATGAGCCATGGCCAGCACAGACACACACCAAGATATGAGCCATGGCCAGCACAGACACACACCAAGATATGAACCATGGCCAGCACAGACACACACCAAGATATGAACCATGACCAACCCAGACACACACCAAGATATGAGCCATTGCCAGCACATACACCCACCAAGATATCAGCCATGGCCAGCACATACACCCACCAAGATATCAGCCATTGCCAGCACATACACCCACCAAGATATCAGCCATGGCCAGCACATACACCCACCAAGATATCAGCCATGGCCAGCACATACACCCACCAAGATATCAGCCATGGCCAGCACATACACCCACCAAGATATCAATCATAGCCAGCACATACACCCACCAAGATATGCGCTACGACTAACATATACACTTGGTAACTTCCACTAAAGTTTGTCTGAAGTTCTTGGTAAAGATTCTACTGACGACCACGAAGATCCAAAACTTGCAGGCATGGTGGGCGCGGCTGACGTGCTGGAAGATCAGCCGGATAAGACCTTCAGAGAATGTCAATTTCATGTCCCCTGAGTTTTGAGTCCGCATCAGATAGTACAGTCTGGCATGATGATGTAAGATAGAGAAAAGGCAGAGAACATCCTAGCCACACGAACCTGGGCGATCGCTCGCACTGAGCTCCACCTAGGATCGTTGATCGGTTTTAGCTCGGAAACTTCCAGCATCGGCAGGCCACTGAGCTTCTTCCACCGGGACTTGTGTATGATGGACAGAACGATCGTGAAGAGCATGACAGTAATGGCGATCAGCGGTAGTAGCAACGTTACTACCGAGTCAATGTAGGTTATTATGTGCAAGAACATCAGCCTTGGACTTGGCAAACATTTCTCAAGACCTATCTCTTTTGGCGTTACCTCAGCAGCAACAGCAGTGGCTGTTATTCGCTATTATCAAGGTTATTATGTGCAAGAACATCAGCCTTGGACTTGGCAAACATTTCTCAAGACCTATCTCGTTTGGCGTTACCTCAGCAGCAACAGCAGTGGCTGTTATTCGCTATTATCAAGGTTATTTACTAATTTGGTTCATCTAGACAGCGTCCGTTTAGTCTGCGATGCAGGGAGAAAGCACGATAAGATGGTGGTCCGAGCTTATACTCCAGGCATTGTGCTAGCAAAAGCTCAACTATAACGGCCACCGTTGAGAATGAACGAGATTCTGCAAATTTGGCCGTTAGGCTTTGTTCAAACGCAAACAAGCGCCCACCTTGGTGCATAGCATAACGTAAGATAACATCATCAAGTGCCGTGCCTAGTGGCGTAGGTGATCATGTCTCTCCACAAATTTCGATCTCGGCAGCTATTTATCATTTCTGTTGTTGACCTTCTGCCAAGCCATTCTCTTAAGATGTCTGTTATTTTTTCTCTTTGCTTCCCTCCATCTCTTCGTTCCTCAATTTTTCCAGTTGTTACAATATATTCCAGCTGTTCTCTTCTCATTACATGGCCAAAAATGATGATTGTTTCTTCCTAATATTGGAAATTAGCTCTCTTTTTGCTTTGACCTCTCTCAGAATATCTTCATTACTCTTCTTAGCTGTCCATGGTACTCTCAACATTCTTCAACAAAACCACATTTCTACAGCTTCCAGTGATTTTCTTGTTTGTTGTCCTATTGTCCATGACTCGCATCCATATGTTAAGACTGGCTCTACGTAACATTTAAGAACTCTTTTTCTTGTTTCTATTGTCAAAAATGGATTGCATAGTATCTTCCTCAATTTTTGGAAAGCTGCTTTTGCCTGAGCCATTCTGCATCTCACCTCTTTTGTACATCTTCCGTCTGAGGTTAACAAAGTTCCCAAATATTTAAATTCATTTACCTGTTTTAATATTGTTCCACTTGTCTTTATTTTGCACTGAGATGATGTCTTTTTCTTTGTTTTTACCATTACCTCTGTTTTTTTGCTTTTAAGGCTGAGACCTTTAACATAATATACATAAGGAAACATAGCATAACATAATATAACATAACATAACAGCATAATATAATACAACATAATATAATATAACAATATAACATAATATAACAACATAATATAATATAACAATATAACATAATATAACAACATAACATAATATAACAACATAACATAATATAACAACACAACATAATATAGTAACATAACATAATATAACAACATAACATACTATAACATAAAATAACAACATTAATATAACAACATAACATAATATAACAACATAACATAATATAACAACATAACATAATATAACAACATAACATAATATAACAACATAACATAATATAACACCATTACATAATATAATAACATAACATAATATAATATAACAACATAACATAATATAACACCATTACATAATATAATAACATAACATAATATAACAACATAACATAATATAACAACATAACATAATATAACAACATAACATAATATAACAACATAACGTAATATAACAACATAATATAATATAACAAGTCCAAGCATGGCAAATCACTTCCGGTCTCTGCCGTTGACTACCTATCCCCCTCCCCCCAAATCAGGCACAAATATACACCCCTCTCCCCAAACTCAGAAACTCAACTCTAGCAGCGTGCCCACGCCCTATCTACTGCACCATGTCATGTCCGTTTGTCCTAAAGAAAACAGTGACGACAGTCGCTACATACGACCTGTTGCAGTCACAGCTTTCACGTTCTACCCTTCTCTCCAACATGGCGACGTACCTTCCCAGTCGTTGCTTGCAGTCTCTTCTTTACTATCAAATGTTGCCACATGAAGGTCGTTGTAGCGTCACTAGCAGCGACTGTAGCGTTGTTTTCTGTCAGACACGCTTAGCGGACCTAGTGGTTCAAGTTACATTAATTGGGTTTTACACTAAAATAGACAGTAACAACCCGCTCTCCCTCTCTCTCTCCCTCCCTTTCTCCCTCACTCTCTCCCTGCCTCCCTCTCTCTCCCTCCCTCTCTCTCTCCCTCCCTCCCTTCCTCCCCTCTTCCTCCTCAATCAACCATCACGAGCGTTGACATCCCCACGATATGATAGTTTTCCTCTGTGACTGTTTTTGCCAAGATTCGAACATTGCCAAGAAATGTTTCCTAGGATTAGTTGTAGAAATGTTTCCTAGGATTAGTTGTAGAAATGTTTCCTAGGATTAGTTGTAGAAATGTTTCCTAGGATTAGTTGTAGAAATGTTTCCTAGGATTAGTTGTAGAAATGTTTCCTAGGATTAGTTGTAGAAATGTTTCCTAGGATTAGTTGTAGAAATGTTTCCTAGGATTAGTTGTAGAAATGTTTCCTAGGATTAGTTGTAGAAATGTTTCCTAGGATTAGTTGTAGAAATGTTTCCTAGGATTAGTTGTAGAAATGTTTCCTCGCTCGTTGCGAATGTTCAACTCGACACACTCTCTGACGTGCAAGAAATACGTGAATTCGTTGATAAAAATGTACTGCGAGGTTTAGCGAGAAACACAAGTTAACAAAAAGTGTTTTGTACTCCAGATTTGGACTACAGTCTATAGACACGACCATGACGCTATTCAAATAAATAGCTCTCCCGTTTAGTCTAAGAGGGGTGCCCATTTTATCCATTGACGAGCCCACTGTCGAGGGCCTCTCGTGGTCTCGCTCGAGAGCGTATCTGTTGTTTGCGAGGCTATTTCACGAGGGTTAAAATCAACGAAGGAAAGACAACTAGCCCGCCTCCTTATTTTCTGCTGTGAAAGATGCATTTCTTAATAGCTCATTCAGATACGATCGTGACAGGCTTAGATGCGGAGACATTTCCAACCTGTGCAATTATAAACTGGGAGAGAGTTTTAAAGTTTGTACGGTCTTCGCATGTCAAGTCAAAAGAAAAGATGTACTTGGAACAACCGCAAAGAGATTACAATGAACACAAGCTGAATGACCTACTGTACACGTCATTAAATATCTTTGCCAGTTTTTCTCGTTCGTCCTTCATTTGCCGGCTAGCGCGTGGTGTAGCAGTACCGTCCTCCTATTTACATTTCCTTTCCTTTTTCAACAAAAATATCCCGACATTCACAGACAATCCCAGCGCCAACTATGACTTTTGGAACTCGGGAGTGGAATAGAAAAGGGGGGAGGGGGGAGGTCCCAAAATGGGAGAATTATCGGAAGAGAGCTCCCGTGGCGTGACACGAATTGTGAATGTAGATAGATATTATGGCTTCTCACAACACTGCCACAAATAATGGGATTTGCTAATTCATTGACCAGAAATCGTCGAGGCCACGGAGACTGTTACAAGGGGACCAGCATTTGTGTACCGGACTGGCAGTTCTGTTGTGATTCCATGGGAGTGTACGCTGTAGGTGACGTTCAATGTGGCCTTAGAGTAAAGACAGTCACATATTAAACATCGCGATACACTGGTGTCATGCCCTACTGGCTTCATGGCTGTGCACGTTTGTGCTAATTAGGTGGCCCAGGATTTGGTCCTCAACTTGGAGCAATGGTTGGGTCGATACATATGGGGAATAGACATGTGGTGTGTGGGGAATAGACTTGTAGTGTGTGAGGAATAGACTTGTGGTGTGTGAGGAATAGACTTGTGGTGTGTGAGGAATAGACTTGTGGTGTGTGGGGGAATAGACTTGGAGTGTGTGAGGAATAGACTTGTGGTGTGTGGGGGAATAGACTTGTGGTGTGTGAGG
Source organism: Megaustenia siamemsis (assembly GCA_032433765.1). Lineage (NCBI taxonomy): Eukaryota > Metazoa > Mollusca > Gastropoda > Stylommatophora > Ariophantidae > Megaustenia > Megaustenia siamemsis. The sequence continues at coordinate 1,740,329 of JAVIAB010000050.1, forward strand.
AATAGACTTGTAGTGTGTGAGGAATAGACTTGTAGTGTGTGAGGAATAGACTTGTAGTGTGTGAGGAATAGACTTGTGGTGTGTGAGGAATAGACTTGTAGTGTGTGAGGAATAGACTTATAGTGTGTGAGGAATAGACTTGTGGTGTGTGAGGAATAGACTTGTAGTGTGTGAGGAATAGACTTGTGGTGTGTGAGGAATAGACTTATAGTGTGTGAGGAATAGACTTGTGGTGTATGGGGAATAGACTTGTTGTGTGTGAGGAATAGACTTGTGGTGTATGGGGAATAGACTTGTTGTGTGTGAGGAATAGACTTGTAGTGTGTGAGGAATAGACTTGTGGTGTGTGGGGAATAGACTTGTGGTGTGTGAGGAATAGACTTGTGGTGTATGGGGAATAGACTTGTTGTGTGTGAGGAATAGACTTGTGGTGTATGGGGAATAGACTTGTTGTGTGTGAGGAATAGACTTGTTGTGTGTGAGGAATAGACTTGTTGTGTGTGAGGAATAGACTTGTGGTGTGTGAGGAATAGACTTGTTGTGTGTGAGGAATAGACTTGTGGTGTGTGAGAAATAGACTTGTGGTGTGTGGGGAATAGACTTGTGGTGTATGGGGAATAGACTTGTAGTGTGTGAGGAATAGACTTGTTGTGTGTGAGGAATAGACTTGTTGTGTGTGAGGAATAGACTTGTGGTGTGTGAGGAATAGACTTGTGGTGTGTGAGGAATAGACTTGTGGTGTATGGGGAATAGACTTGTTGTGTGTGAGGAATAGACTTGTTGTGTGTGAGGAATAGACTTGTTGTGTGTGAGGAATAGACTTGTGGTGTGTGAGGAATAGACTTGTTGTGTGTGAGGAATAGACTTGTGGTGTGTGAGGAATAGACTTGTGGTGTGTGAGGAATAGACTTGTGGTGTGTGAGGAATAGACTTGTGGTGTGTGGGGAATAGACTTGTGGTGTGTGAGGAATAGACTTGTAGTGTGTGAGGAATAGGCTTGTGGTGTGTGAGGAATAGACTTGTGGTGTATGGGGAATAGACTTGTGGTGTGTGGGGAATAGACTTGTAGTGTGTGAGAAATAGACTTGTGGTGTGTGAGGAATAGACTTGTGGTGTGTGAGAAATAGACTTGTGGTGTGTGGGGAATAGACTTGTAGTGTGTGAGGAATAGACTTGTAGTGTGTGAGGAATAGACTTGTGGTGTGTGAGGAATAGACTTGTGATGTATGGGGAATAGACTTGTGGTGTGTGGGGAATAGACTTGTGGTGTGTGAGGAATAGACTTGTTGTGTGTGAGGAATAGACTTGTTGTGTGTGAGGAATAGACTTGTGGTGTGTGAGGAATAGACTTGTGGTGTGTGAGGAATAGACTTGTGGTGTGTGAGGAATAGACTTGTGATGTGTGGGGAATAGACTTGTGGTGTGTGAGGAATAGACTTGTAGTGTGTGAGGAATAGACTTGTGGTGTGTGAGGAATAGACTTGTGGTGTATGGGGAATAGACTTGTGGTGTGTGGGGAATAGACTTGTAGTGTGTGAGAAATAGACTTGTGGTGTGTGAGGAATAGACTTGTGGTGTGTGAGAAATAGACTTGTGGTGTGTGGGGAATAGACTTGTAGTGTGTGAGGAATAGACTTGTAGTGTGTGAGGAATAGACTTGTGGTGTGTGAGGAATAGACTTGTGGTGTATGGGGAATAGACTTGTGGTGTGTGGGGAATAGACTTGTGGTGTGTGAGGAATAGACTTGTGGTGTATGGGGAATAGACTTGTTGTGCGTGAGGAATAGACTTGTGGTAACGGGGAATACAATCTTATTTACCATATCTTTCGTCGCATTTATGGGTTACGTGGTCACCACGACATCAGGTCAGTTTATTCCCGATTCATAATTGAAGACACACACAAATACCTTGATCCTACCAGGAATGGAACCAAGTTCCCGTTGATCAGTCTGCACACGGTTTAATTCAGCCACGCGCTTGCAAGTTGGTGACGTCATAAGAAACTCATTTGCTCAGTGTTATTTCTATCTTATCTGTAACTGCTGTGTGATCCCAGTGTTAAGTGGCGGCTACGAGAGATGGGAAACAACAAAGGCTTTAGACAGAAAGACTAAACGCTGTAGAGAACAAATGTCGTCGATGACGTTAAACATCAGCTGGTCAGACTTGTCACCAAATACAGAAATAAGACATGAAACTAAACAGGGCTATGTATCCATCTATGTTAGGAAACATCGCTGGAAATACCTCGGCCACGTTCTCAGAATGAACGTTAGAAGGCTACCCCGCCAGGCCCTTATGTGGAGACCACAAGGTAAAGGAAAACGAGGAAGATCGAAAGAAACTCTATGTAGAACCATCATCAAAAAGAGCGCAGCTATGGGTCTCAGAAACAACCAAGAACTAAAACAGGTTGTGGCTGATCGTCAGACGTAGAGTACTATGACGTCTGTCCCATATTCTGCCCACAAAGATGATCAATTACTTTCCCTAGCTCCTGGAACCAGCAGAAATGAGATGTCCGAAATGACAGTCAACGTGACCAATTCGTTTTGTTTATGCTGGTTGCCGATGTCTGATGTTGAATGTAGCAACAGTGACGTCAGACTGTGCACTTGAGTCGACCGCACCTCGCGCGAGTCTCGGTTCGAGATTATTTTCTTGGACAAATCGACGCTCGTGTCGTCACTGCTGCCGGTTCAGACCCGAGCTCTAGCGAGTCTGATAATTTCATTGGGAGCAGCCGTGGGGCTAAATGGGGGGGGGGGGGGCCCGGGGCAGCGGGGAAACGTGTGATGAACTACAATGAACTACACTTGAAATATAGTTCCCTCATAAAGAACTAAGAATGTGATCGCTGGTTCATGAAGTACTACTATGAAATAGAACAATCGTGAAGAAACTGGATCAAATCAATCACTGTTGGAGAACTACGATCAAATAAATCACTCACACAGAACTAGGTAAGAATTCTGTCACTCACGAAGAATTAGAATGACATACATTACTCAAAATGAACTAGAATGAGACGGATCACCCATGAAGAACTAGAATGACATGGATCAGTCAGGAAGAACTAGAATGAAATAGATCATTCATATTGAAATAGATTGAAATGGTAGGTCATTGATGAGAAGTCGTACAACAATTGATGGCCTCAGAGTAATCAGACTCATAGCTGACTGCTCGCTTCGGGGATCCGTTAACCAGAAGCTACTCGTCCGTCAGGCTAACATTAGATGAATCATTCCCGCCAATGGATCAAAGAAGGAAGGCAAACCCATACTCCAGAGGTCATTCTGAAGTCGGATATAATGGGCAGAAAGAAGTAGACATCGATCAGAATTACTGTAAAATTGGAAAAGATAAAGGCATTAATGAGAGTTTACTGTAAGACTGGGATAGAGGCAGGCATTAATGAGAGTTTACTGTAAGACTGAGATAGAGGCAGGCATTAATGAGAGTTTACTGTAAGACTGAGATAGAGGCAGGCATTAATGAGAGTTTACTGTAAGACTGAGATAGAGGCAGGCATTAATGAGAGTTTACTGTAAGACTGAGATAGAGGCAGGCATTAATGAGAGTTTACTGTAAGACTGAGATAGAGGCAGGCATTAATGAGAGCTTACTGTAAGACTGAGATAGAGGCAAGCATTAATGAGAGTTTACTGTAAGACTGGGATAGAGGCAGGCATTAATGAGAGTTTACTGTAAGACTGGGATAGAGGCAGGCATTAATGAGAGTTTACTGTAAGACTAGGATAGAGGCAGGCATTAATCAGAGCTTACCGTAAGACTGTAAAAGACATGAAGGGGCCGATACAATCAAACTCCATCATGACGTATTTGATAACCTCCCTTGTTTCCTATTGCCATATGACGCCTTGTTTCCTATTGCCATATGACGCCTTGTTTCCTATTGCCATATGACGCCTTGTTTCCTATTGCCATATGACGCCTTGTTTCCTATTGCCATATGACGCCTTGTTTCCTATTGCCATATGACGCCTTGTTTCCTATTGCCATATGACGCCTTGTTTCCTATTGCCATATGACGCTTTGTTTCCTTTTGCCATATGACGCCATGTTTCCTATTGCCATATGACGCCTTGTTTCCTGTTGCCATATGACGCTTTGTTTCCTGTTGCCATATGACGCCTTGTTTCCTGTTGCCATATGACGCTTTGTTTCCTATTGCCATATGACGCCTTGTTTCCTATTGCCATATGACGCCTTGTTGCCTATTGCCATATGACGCCATGTTTCCTATTGCCATATGACGCCATGTTTCCTATTGCCATATGACGCTTTGTTTCCTTTTGCCATATGACGCCATGTTTCCTATTGCCATATGACGCTTTGTTTCCTGTTGCCATATGACGCTTTGTTTCCTGTTGCCATATGACGCTTTGTTTCCTGTTGCCATATGACGCCTTGTTTCCTATTGCCATATGACGCTTTGTTTCCTTTTGCCATATGACGCCATGTTTCCTATTGCGATATGACGCTTTGTTTCCTATTGCCATATGACGCTTTGTTTCCTGTTGCCATATGACGCCTTGTTTCCTATTGCCATATGACGCCTTGTTTCCTATTGCCATATGACGCCTTGTTTCCTATTGCCATATAACGCCTTGTTTCCTATTGCCATATAACGCCTTGTTTCCTATTGCCATATAACGCCTTGTTTCCTATTGCCATATAACGCCTTGTTTCCTATTGCCATATAACGCCTTGTTTCCTATTGCCATATAACGCCTTGTTTCCTATTGCCATATAACGCCTTGTTTCCTATTGCCATATAACGCCTTGTTTCCTATTGCCATATAACGCCTTGTTTCCTATTGCCATATGACGCCTTGTTTCCTATTGCCATATAACGCCTTGTTTCCTATTGCCATATGACGCCTTGTTTCCTATTGCCATATGACGCCTTGTTTCCTATTGCCATATGACGCTTTGTTTCCTATTGCCATATAACGCCTTGTTTGCTATTGCCATATGACGCCTTGTTTCCTATTGCCATATAACGTCTTGTTTCCTATTGGCATATAACGCCTTGTTTCCTATTGCCATATGACGCTTTGTTTCCTATTGCCATATAACGCCTTGTTTCCTATTGCCATATGACGCTTTGTTTCCTATTGCCATATGACGCCTTGTTTCCTATTGCCATATGACGCCTTGTTTCCTATTGCCATATGACGCTTTGTTTCCTATTGCCATATGACGCCTTGTTGTCGAAACGTCTGTTGTTTAGTTTTACGTCACGCTGGACTGTCCCATCTTTTGTATAAAATACAGGACAAGGCTGAGGTCATTTAACATCATTTTAGGGTCGGAGAATAAGGAACGCATGACAACGCAGAAGAAGACGAACAAGAAGAGGAAGGAGATAAAGGGGGGGGGCGTGGATGGAAGAAGGGGAAGAGAAAGATAAAAGAAGAGTGTTTGGCATCGCACAAGAGAACAAGGACGGGAAGGAAAGATCTCAGAACAGCAACTTGTAACAACGGGTCAGGAAACAAACAAATCAACAATGGGTCAACAAACAAATATGTTATCAACCGATCAACAAACAAATATGTTATCAACCGATCAACAAACAAACAAATCAACAACCGATCAACAAACAAATATGTTATCAACCGATCAACAAACAAATATGTTATCAACCGATCAACAAACAAATAAATCAACAACGGATCAACAAACAAATAAATCAACAACGGATCAACAAACAAATAAATCAACAACGGATCAACAAACAAATAAATCAACATCGGATCAACAAACAAATAAATCAACAACGGATCAGCAAACAAACAAATCAACAATTGATTATTCTGTAACATTTTGATTGAAACGAACCAGTTCTCATCGCTTTTGTTTGCGAGATTATCCATGATTCACAGCCATATTTTGCTCCTAGGAAAATGCATGTCCTCAGTAATGTTAACGTTACTGCTTTGCTGGCACTGTATCACATGTTCATCATGGCGTTTAATTATTTTGTTGCTTTTGCTAATCTTCCCATCTCTGGCTGTCTCCACTGTAACTACAGATCCCAGGTACTCATAGCTTGTTACAGTTGCAAGTTCTCTGTTGTTGATCATTTGGGTCGGTCTGTCTGTGGACGTTATCTGAAGAAAATATTACCATCAATCTCATGAGTTAATAGATACATTGGTCCGTTACCTCCATGGACGTGGACCTCCATCAGTTGCAACAGTCGATTGGTCCGTTACCTCCGATTTTCAGTGTCTGAAACGTGATGAACTTTGCAAATCTTGAACAAACTGAATAATGCGGGCATTAATTAGTTGGCAAAACATGGACAGACTGAATAATGCGGACATTAGTTAGCAAAACATGGACAGACTGAATAATGCGGACATTAGTTAGCAAAACATGGACAGACTGAATAATACGGACATTAGTTAGCAAAACATGGACAGACTGAATAATACGGACATTAGTTAGCAAAACATGGACAGACTGAATAATGCGGGCATTAGTTAGCAAAACATGGACAGACTGAATAATGCGGACATTAGTTAGCAAAACATGGACAGACTGAATAATACGGGGATTAGTTAGCAAAACATGGACAGACTGAATAATGCGGACATTAGTTAGCAAAACATGGACAGACTGAAAAATGCGTACATTAGTTAGCAAAACATGGACAGACTGAATAATGCGGACATTAGGAAGTCAAACATAGACAGTGTAATAAATGCACAAAGACACTACTCATCTAGTCTCGGTTAAAACCATACTCCAACTCTCCATTACAGGTAATCACTCTTCAAGTCATATTTACCCTCGCTCTACACTCGGGCTGTCTTCTCAAGAGAACAGTACTCGCGAGCTCTCTCTCTCTCTCTCTCTCTCATTTCTCCACTCACACACGCTCTTGACCTCCCATTTCACAACCACATGTTCACACACACACTTTCATCCTACACAGGAAACACACACACACACGCACTTGTATTAATTCATTGACATAGGCGGTGATTGACGCGAAGTGGGACAGAGGGAGGGTGGGTGCCGGCTGAGATGTGCGCAAGTGGGACAGAGGGTGAGGTGGGTACCGGCTGAGATGTATGCAAGTGGGACAGAGGGAGAGGTGGGTACCGGCTGAGATGTATGCAAGTGGGACAGAGGGAGAGGTGGGTACCGGCTGAGATGTATGCAAGTGGGACAGAGGGAGAGGTGGGTACCGGCTGAGATGTATGCAAGTGGGACAGAGGGTGAGGTGGGTACCGGCTGAGATGTATGCAAGTGGGACAGAGGGTGAGGTGGGTACCGGCTGAGATGTATGCAAGTGGGACAAAGGGTGAGGTGGGTACCGGCTGAGATGTATGCAAGTGGGACAGAGGGAGAGGTGGGTACCGGCTGAGATGTATGCAAGTGGGACAGAGGGAGAGGTGGGTACCGGCTGAGATGTGTGCAAGTGGGACAGAGGGTGAGGTGGGTACCGGCTGAGATGTATGCAAGTGGGACAGAGGGTGAGGTGGGTACCGGCTGAGATGTATGCAAGTGGGACAGAGGGAGAGGTGGGTACCGGCTGAGATGTATGCAAGTGGGACAGAGGGTGAGGTGGGTACCGGCTGAGATGTATGCAAGTGGGACAGAGGGAGAGGTGGGTACCGGCTGAGATGTATGCAAGTGGGACAGAGGGAGAGGTGGGTACCGGCTGAGATGTATGCAAGTGGGACAGAGGGAGAGGTGGGTACCGGCTGAGATGTATGCAAGTGGGACAGAGGGTGAGGTAGGTACCGGCTGAGATGTGTGCAAGTGGGACAGAGGGTGAGGTGGGTACCGGCTGAGATGTGTGCAAGTGGGACAGAGGGTGAGGTGGGTACCGGCTGAGATGTATGCAAGTGGGACAGAGGGAGAGGTGGGTACCGGCTGAGATGTATGCAAGTGGGACAGAGGGAGAGGTGAGTACCGGCTGAGATGTGTGCAAGTGGGACAGAGGTGAGGTGGGTACCGGCTGAGATGTGTGCAAGTGGGACAGAGGTGAGGTGGGTACCGGCTGAGATGTATGCAAGTGGGACAGAGGGTGAGGTGGGTACCGGCTGAGATGTATGCAAGTGGGACAGAGGGTGAGGTGGGTACCGGCTGAGATGTATGCAAGTGGGACAGAGGGTGAGGTGGGTACCGGCTGAGATGTATGCAAGTGGGACAGAGGGTGAGGTGGGCACCGGCTGAGATATATGCAAGTGGGACAGAGGGTGAGGTGGGTACCGGCTCAGATGTGTGCAAGTGGGACAGAGGGTGAGGTGGGCGCCGGCTGAGATGTATGCAAGTGGGACAGATGGAGAGGTGGGGACCGGCTGAGATGTATGCAAGTGGGACAGAGGGAGGGATGGGCACCGGCTGAGATGTGTGCATGTGGGACAGAGGGAGAGGTGGGTACCGGCTGAGATGTGCGCAAGTGGGACAGAGGGAGAGGTGGGCACCGGCTGAGATGTATGCAAGTGGGACAGAGGGAGGGATGGGCACCGGCTGAGATGTGTGCATGTGGGACAGAGGGAGGGATGGGCACCGGCTGAGATGTGTGCAAGTGGGACAGAGGGAGATGTGGGTACCGGCTGAGATGTGTGCAAGTGGGACAGAGGGTGAGGTGGTTACCGGCTGAGATGTATGCAAGTGGGACAGAGGGAGAGGTGGGTACCGGCTGAGATGTGTGCAAGTGGGACAGAGGGTGAGGTGGGTACCGGCTGAGATGTGTGCAAGTGGGACAGAGGGAGAGGTGGGTACCGGCTGAGATGTATGCAAGTGGGACAATGGGTGAGGTGGGTACCGGCTGAGATGCGTGCAAGTGGGACAGATGGTGAGGTGGGTACCGGCTCAGATGTGTGCAAGTGGGACAGAGGGTGAGGTGGGCGCCGGCTGAGATGTATGCAAGTGGGACAGATGGAGAGGTGGGGACCGGCTGAGATGTATGCAAGTGGGACAGAGGGAGGGATGGGCACCGGCTGAGATGTGTGCATGTGGGACAGAGGGAGAGGTGGGTACCGGCTGAGATGTGCGCAAGTGGGACAGAGGGAGAGGTGGGCACCGGCTGAGATGTGTGCAAGTTGGACAGAGGGTGAGGTGGGTACCGGCTGAGATGTGTGCAAGTGGGACAGAGGGAGATGTGGGTACCGGCTGAGATGTGTGCTAGTGGGACAGAGGGTGAGGTGGTTACCGGCTGAGATGTATGCAAGTGGGACAGAGGGAGAGGTGGGTACCGGCTGAGATGTGTGCAAGTGGGACAGAGGGAGAGGTGGGTACCGGCTGAGATGTATGCAAGTGGGACAATGGGTGAGGTGGGTACCGGCTGAGATGTATGCAAGTGGGACAGAGGGTGAGGTGGGTACCGGCTGAGATGTATGCAAGTGGGACAGAGGGAGAGGTGGGTACCGGCTGAGATGTATTCAAGTGGGACAGAGGGTGAGGTGGGTACCGGCTGAGATGTATGCAAGTGGGACAGAGGGAGAGGTGGGTACCGGCTGAGATGTATGCAAGTGGGACAGAGGGAGAGGTGGGTACCGGCTGAGATGTATTCAAGTGGGACAGAGGGTGAGGTGGGTACCGGCTGAGATGTATGCAAGTGGGACAGAGGGAGAGGTGGGTACCGGCTGAGATGTATGCAAGTGGGACAGAGGGAGAGGTGGGTACCGGCTGAGATGTATGCAAGTGGGACAGAGGGAGAGGTGGGTACCGGCTGAGATGTATGCAAGTGGGACAGAGGGAGAGGTGGGTACCGGCTGAGATGTATGCAAGTGGGACAGAGGGTGAGGTGGGTACCGGCTGAGATGTATGCAAGTGGGACAGAGGGTGAGGTGGGTACCGGTTGAGATGGGTGCAAGGTTTGTTGTAGTCAAGTCCCGTGTACAAACCTCACCTCCTAAGACATAACAATAATGCAATATATTTTTGTTACTGTATAGATCATTATGTAAGATACAAAGTAGCGCTGCGGTTAGGGTACTCGTCTGCTGATCTAGTGATGCAGTTGTTGGAGCAATATGTTTACCACCTAAAAGGTTCTCGGGGCTGACCCAGCCACTTTAAATGGGTATCAGAGATATTGCATGGGAAGGGGAGGCAACTGGTCATATCTCCTCCTGAAGCTGAGACTTAGTACAGTGAGGTTTCTACTTCCGGTTCCAATATGGTGACAGAGTTTGTGTTACCATCGACCGCTGCAGAATTTTCGTTTGGAGACTGATTACGTTCAGCTCTCTGATGTTGATCGCTGTACCAAGTCAACTAAAGATTCCACTTTAAGAACTCTACGCCGGCGCTACGGTGTTCGTGCAGCCGGCTGCGGACTCTTTAGTGAATTAATCGTTGTGGGTACTTCCATAATTTTCATACTTTGTGCCTACTACGTGACGCTGTAGTATGTGGCCTTGCGGTCAGCACAGCGTAGATGAAGAGTGCGATGATGTTCGTGATTAACCTACAGCCTTGGTGTGACTGCCGGATCTTCGAGTCCAGAGCGATGTTTGAATTCCCCAGAGTTCGAGCAGGAACATGGGAGAACCTGCCTCTCCGAGTGGTTCACCACCGTTGGATGAGATGAGGAGCTGATCTGAAAGTTTGTGGGAGAACCTGCCTCTCCGAGTGGTTCACCGCCGTTGGATGAGATGAGGAGCTGATCTGAAAGTTTGTGGGAGAACCTGCCTCTCCGAGTGGTTCACCGCCGTTGGATGAGATGAGGAGCTGATCTGAAAGCTTGTGGGCTTGTTCAATGTCCGATGAGGATAATCCGCCGACTAAACTAAACTAAACTAAACTAAAAACTAAACTAAACTAAACTAAAAACTAAACTAAACTAAACTAAACTAAACTAAACTAAACTAAACTAAACTAAACTAAACTAAACTAAACTAATATATATAAAAGTAATAGTTACATATAATTGTAATGGGTATATATAATAGTAGTAGGTACACATAATTGTAATAAATGTAGCAGGTACACATAATTGTAATAGTTACATATATGTGTAGTAGGAACATATAATTGTAGTAGGTACATATAATTGTAATAGTTACAAATAAGTGTAGTAGGAACATATAATTGTAATAGTTACATATAAGTGTAGTAGGAACATATAATTGTAATAGTTACATATAAGTGTAGTAGGAACATATAATTGTAGTATGTACATATGTAAGTAACTGTTACAAAATAGTTGCATATAATTGATGCCATCCATATTTGGTTTGAATGACACGGAAACTAGTAATTGTAAGAGATATAGATATTTAACCTGTAAGATACATGGATATTTTACCTGTAAGAGACATGGACATTTATTTGTAAGAAATATGGACATTTTACCTGTAAGAGATATGTACATTTTATTTGTAAGAGATGTGGACATTTTATTTGTAAGAGATATGGACATTTTATTTGTAAGAGATAAAGACATTTTATTTGTAAGAGATATGGACATTTTATTTGTAAGAAATATGGACATTTTAACTGTAAGAAATATGGACATTTTACAAGTAAGAGATATGGACATTTTATTTGTAAGAGATATGGACATTTTATTTGTAAGAGATACGGACACTTATTTGTAAGAAATATGGACATTTTACCTATAAGAGATGTGGACATTTTATTTGTAAGAGATATGGACATTTTATTTGTAAGAGATCATCATCGTCATGTACCCTGCCGGTTTGAGTAGCCGATCATGTCCCTCCACAATCTTCTATCTACAGTGCATCGTATCAGTTCTGTTGTGGACTGTTTTCCATGCCATGACACCAAGCTATCCAGTATTTTCTCTCTTTGTCGTACGCGATCTCTCTTTCCTTTTATTTTGTAAGAGATATGGACACTTATTTGTAAGAGATATGGACATTTTACCTGTAAGAGATATGGACATTTTACCTGTAAGAGATATGGACATTTTATTTGTAAGAGATATGTACATTTTACCTGTAAGAGATATGGACATTTTATTTGTAAGAGATATGGACATTTTACCTGTAAGAGATATGGAAATTGTACCTGTAAATGTTAATGACAGTTTACCTGTAATAGTTATGGACATGTTATGTGTAAGAGACAATGGCCTGAAATGTGTAAGAGATATGAACATTTTATGTGTAAGAGACAAATACTTCTAATGTGTAAGAGATATGGACATGTTATGTGTAAGAGACAATGACTTGTAATGTGTAAGAGATATGGACATGTTATGTGTAAGAGACAAATACTTCTAATGTGTAAGAGATAGGGACATTTTATGTGTAAGAGACAATGACTTGTAATGTGTAAGAGATAAACATGTTATGTGTAAGAGACAAATACTTCTAATGTGTAAGAGATATGGACATGTTATGTGTAAGAGACAATGACTTGTATTGTGTAAGAGATATGGACATTTAATCTGCATGAGTTGGTGTGGCTCTTGAGCGGCCATATTCTTACTTCACAAACTGTACATTTGTCCTACTGACCCTTGACCTCAATGTATGTCAGATTCTGTACCTAGTCCTATCAAACACGGAAAATTCAAAGAAGAAAGTGCCCTATATTTTCAGCAATTATCGCCCTTGTTATTTCTCGCGTGTTAGCCGACAACCACGAGGGTCAGACGTTGGCTCTCACAAGGGGGCAGAATGGGCAGAGCCACGAAGAAACCACGGAATCGAACCAGGGAGTCCATGGGCCAACGTTCTACCCCTAGACCACACAGGTCGCCAGTATGGAAGCATATAATTGATGAATGTATGGATGACTCGCATAGTAGCAACAGGTAATCGCATAGTAGCAACAGGTACTCACATAGTAGCAGCAGGTAATCGCATAGTAGCAACAGGTAATCGCATAGTAGTAACAGGTAATTACATAGTAACAACAGGTACTCGCATAGTAGCAACAGGTACTCGCATAGTAGCAACAGGTAATCGCATAGTAGCAACAGGTACTCACATAGTAGCAACGGGTAATCGCATAGTAGCAACAGGTAATCGCATAGTAGTAACAGGTAATTACATAGTAACAACAGGTACTCGCATAGTAGCAACAGGTACTCGCATAGTAGCAATAGGTACTCACATAGTAGCAACAGGTACTCGCAGAGTAGCAACAGGTACTCACATAGTAGCAAAAAGGAACTCACATAATAGGAACGGGTACTCACATAGTAGCAACATATACTCACATAATAGCAACAGGTACTCACATAATAGGAACAGGTACTCACATAATAGGAACAGGTACTCACATAGTAGCAACAGGTACTCGCATAGTAGCAATAGGTACTGAAATAGTAGCAACAGGTACTCGCATAGTAGCAACAGGTACTCACATAGTAGCAAAAAGGTATTCACATAATAGGAATGGGTACTCACATAGTAGCAACATATACTCACATAATAGCAACAGGTACTCGCATAATAGGAACAGGTACTCACATAATAGCAACAGGTACTCGCATAATAGCAACAGGTACTCACATAATAGCAACAGGTACTCGCATAATAGCAACAGGTACTCACATAATAGGAACAGGTACTCACATAATAGCAACAGGTACTCGCATAATAGCAACAGGTACTCACATAGTAGCAACAGGTACTCACATAGTAGCAACAGGTACTCACATAGTAGCAACAGATACTCACATATTACAACAGGTATTCACATAGTAGCAACAGGTACTCGCATAGTAGCAACAGGTACTCACATAGTAGCAACAGGTACTCACATAGTAGCAACAGGTACTCGCATAGTAGCAACAGGTACTCACATATTAGCAACAGGTACTCGCATAGTAGCAACAGGTACTCACATAGTAGCAACAGGTACTCGCATAGTAGCAACAGGTACTCACATAGTAGCAACAGGTACTCGCATAGTAGCAACAGGTACTCACATAGTAGCAACAGGTACTACTCACATAGTAGCAACAGGTACTCGCATAGTAGCAACAGGTACTCACATAGTAGTAACATGTACTCACAAAGTAGCAACAGGTACTCTCATAGTAGCAACAGGTACTCACATAGTAGCAACAAGTACTCACATCTTAGCAATAGGTACTCACATAGTAACAACAGGTACTCACATAGTAGCAACAGGTTCTCACATAGTAGCAAAAAGGTACTCACATAATAGCAACAGGTACTCACATAGTAGCAACAGGTAATCGCATAGTAGTAACAGGTAATCGCATAGTAGTAACAGGTACTCACATAGTAGCAACAGGTACTCGCATACTAGCAATAGGTACTGAAATAGTAGCAACAGGTACTCGCATAGTAGCAACAGGTACTCACATAGTAGCAAAAAGGTATTCACATAATAGGAATGGGTACTCACATAGTAGCAACATATACTCACATAATAGCAACAGGTACTCGCATAATAGGAACAGGTACTCACATAATAGCAACAGGTACTCGCATAATAGCAACAGGTACTCACATAATAGCAACAGGTACTCGCATAATAGCAACAGGTACTCACATAATAGGAACAGGTACTCACATAATAGCAACAGGTACTCGCATAATAGCAACAGGTACTCACATAGTAGCAACAGGTACTCACATAGTAGCAACAGGTACTCACATAGTAGCAACAGATACTCACATATTACAACAGGTATTCACATAGTAGCAACAGGTACTCGCATAGTAGCAACAGGTACTCACATAGTAGCAACAGGTACTCACATAGTAGCAACAGGTACTCGCATAGTAGCAACAGGTACTCACATATTAGCAACAGGTACTCGCATAGTAGCAACAGGTACTCACATAGTAGCAACAGGTACTCGCATAGTAGCAACAGGTACTCACATAGTAGCAACAGGTACTCGCATAGTAGCAACAGGTACTCACATAGTAGCAACAGGTACTACTCACATAGTAGCAACAGGTACTCGCATAGTAGCAACAGGTACTCACATAGTAGTAACATGTATTCACAAAGTAGCAACAGGTACTCTCATAGTAGCAACAGGTACTCACATAGTAGCAACAAGTACTCACATCTTAGCAATAGGTACTCACATAATAGCAACAGGTACTCGCATAGTAGCAACATGTACTCGCATAGTAGCAATAGGTACTGACATAGTAGCAACAGGTACTCGCATATTGCAACAGGTGCTCACATAATAGGAACGGGTACCCACATAGTAGCAACATATACTCACATAGTAGCAACAGGTACTCACATATTAGCAACAGGTACTCACATATTAGCTACAGGTACTCACATATTAGCTACAGGTATTACGTGTACTAGCCTAACATCGTGGGTACTAGCTTAAAATCGTGGGTACTAGCCTAACATCGTGAGTGCTAGCCTAAAATCGTGGGTACTAGCCTAACATCGTGAGCACTAGCCTAAAATCGTGGGTACTAGCCTAACATCGCGGGTACTAGCCTAAAATCGTGGGTACTAGCCTAACATCGCGGGTATTAGGCTAACATCGTGGGTACTAGCCTAACATCGTGAGTACTAGCCTAACATCGTGAGTACAAGCCTAACATCGTGGGTACTAGCCTAACATCGTGAGTACAAGCCTAACATCGTGGGTACTAGCCTAACATCGTGAGTACTAGCATAACATCGTGGGTACTAGCCTAACATCGTGAGTACTAGCCTAACATCGTCAGTACTAGCCTAACATCGTGGGTACTAGCCTAACATCGTGGGTACTAGTCTAACATCGTGAGTACTAGCCTAACATCGTGGGTATTAGGCTAACATCGTGAGTACTAGCCTAAAATCGTGGGTACTAGCCTAACATCGTGAGTACTACCCTAACATCGTGAGTACTAGCCTAACATCGTGAGTACTAGCCTAACATCGTGGGTACTAGCCTAACATCGCGGGTATTAGCCTAACATCGTGAGTGCAAGCCTAACATCGTGGGTACTAGCCTAACATCGTGAGTACTAGCATAACATCGCGGGTACTAGCCTAACATCGTGAGTACTAGCCTAACATCGTGGGTACTAGCCTAACATCGCGGGTACTAGCCTAACATCCTGAGTACTAGCCTAACATCGTGAGTAATAGCCTAACATTGTGAGTACTAGCCTAACATCGCGGGTACTAGCCTAACATCGTGAGTGCAAGCCTAACATCGTGGGTACTAGCCTAACATCGTGAGTACTAGCATAACATCGTGGGTACTAGCCTAACATCGTGAGTACTAGCCTAACATCGTGAGTACTAACCTAACATCGCGGGTATTAGGCTAACATCGTGGGTACTAGCCTAACATCGTGAGTACTAGCCTAACATCGTGGGTACTAGCCTAACATCGCGGGTACTAGCCTAACATCCTGAGTACTAGCCTAACATCGTGAGTACTAGCCTAACATCGTGAGTACTAGCCTAACATCGCGGGTACTAGCCTAACATCGTGAGTGCAAGCCTAACATCGTGGGTACTAGCTTAACATCGTGAGTACTAGCATAACATCGTGGGTACTAGCCTAACATCGTGAGTACTAGCCTAACATCGTGAGTACTAGCCTAACATCGCGGGTATTAGGCTAACATCGTGAGTACTAGCCTAACATCGTGAGTACTAGCCTAACATCGTGAGTACTAGCCTAACATCGTGGGTACTAGCCTAACATCGCGGGTACTAGCCTAACATCGTGAGTACTAGCCTAACATCGTGAGTACTAGCCTAACATCGTGAGTACTAGCCTAACATCGTGGGTACTAGCCTAACATCGTGGGTACTAGCCTAACATCGTGGGTACTAGCCTAACATCGTGAGTACTAGCCTAACATCGTGAGTACTAGCCTAACATCGCGGGTACTAGCCTAACATCGTGAGTGCAAGCCTAACATCGTGGGTACTAGCCTAACATCGTGAGTACTAGCATAACATCGTGAGTACTAGCCTAACATCGTGAGTACTAGCCTAACATCGTGAGTACTAGCCTAACATCGCGGGTATTAGGCTACCATCGTGGGTACTAGCCTAACATCGTGAGTACTAGCCTAACATCGCGGGTATTAGGCTAACATCGTGGGTACTAGCCTAACATCGCGGGTACTAGCCTAACATCGTGAGTACTAGCCTGACATCGTGAGTACTAGCCTAACATCGTGGGTACTAGCCTAACATCGTGAGTACTAGCCTAACATCGTGAGTACTAGCCTAACATCGCGGGTACTAGCCTAACATCGTGAGTGCAAGCCTAACATCGTGGGTACTAGCCTAACATCGTGAGTACTAGCATAACATCGTGGGTACTAGCCTAACATCGTGAGTACTAGCCTAACATCGTGAGTACTAGCCTAACATCGCGGGTATTAGGCTAACATCGTGGGTACTAGCCTAACATCGTGAGTACTAGCCTAACATCGCGGGTATTAGGCTAACATCGTGGGTACTAGCCTAACATCGCGGGTATTAGGCTAACATCGTGGGTACTAGGCTAACATCGAGGGTACTAGGCTAACATCGCGGGTACTAGGCTAATATTGCGGGTACTAGGCTGAATGCCGTGATGTCAAATAACAGCTTCACATAGATACAAACTAAACCGTGATTCTGAGGCACGTGATATCACCAATCATATCGGTATATAAGATAAACTATGGTGATAAAACACTTTATATCAGAATCATATCGGTATATAAGATAAACTATGTAGTTAAAACACTTGATATCAGAATCATATCGGTATATAAGATAAACTGTGGTGTTAAAACACTTGATATCACCAGTCGTATCTGTATATAAGATAAACTATGGTGTTAAAACACTTGATATCACCAGTCATATCTGTATATAAGATAAACTATGGTGTTAAAACACTTTACAACATTTAAAACATTTAACAACATTTGGTATAGCGCTCTAATATTGCAACAACATAAACATTTAACAACATTTGGTATAGCGCTCTAATATTGCAACAACATAAACATTTAACAACATTTGGTATAGCGCTCTAATATTGCAACAACATAAACATTTAACAACATTTGGTATCGTGCTTTAATATTGCAACAACATAAACAGTTAACAACATTTGGTATAGCGCTCTAATATTGCAACAACATAAACATTTAACAACATTTGGTAAAGCGCTCTAATATTGCAACTATACAACATTGTGATAGTCCACAAGGTTACAACATTACATTGACAACAAAAATATAACAAATAAATATAAGTGTAAATGCAACAATATAACCAGGGCAGCAATATGATAAATATAACAATACAACCTAACTACACACCAAAGACGTCTTGTTTGAGGTGAATAATTTATCAGAATTTTCTCCTTGCATACTTTCACATTTAGATAACTATTTTCTAAGCTTATTTTACAATTCTACGGTACCGACTTTTGAGATTAATTTTAGAATTTAAAAAAAGATCAAATTTAGATTTGCCATACTCATGGTGTGGAAATATGTAGAGGGCACAATAGCTGCCCCGAGTCCTCCTCCCATGTACGCCTCTGTTTTTCGCCACTTAAGATCGTCCTATCTCGCAGGACACACTCCTCCCTTCCGAGGCCAAGCCGAGGTATTGTGACACCGAGAGACCTGTGAATGCGCCGAAGGTTCTCACAGGACGTGACAGTAAACACAAGCAAAAGAATATTAACCCGTTCTTTTGAAAACCTCATGAGTTCTTGCTCTTCAGATTGATAATTCTAATGAATATTTGAACCGTGTATCCACTTCAATTGAGTCAAGGACAAAAAGAAGGTTTAGAACAGTGGAGTATGGTTGTATGTTGGGTCTTTTGTTGACCTGTCAACCACATATGTATGGCAGTGTAGCTCGACGCGGATTGGTTGAAATATTTCGTCAGAAACTGTCAAGGAGAGAAATGATGATAATAGTAAGATACAATCAGAGATATCAGTTTAGGCAGATGATGTAACTTGATAACGATTAGAGTTAATTTGATGACGAGAATTGCATGAAAAGTGGAATTAAGAAGTGCCTGGCTTTGTGCAAGTGACACCATTCATGAGATTTCTTAGTCTGCTACATTTATAACCGGAACAATTACAGAATAGATCGATGAGCATCTTGATGAAATCTGATCAGATAGATTTGCTGCATCTAGACCAGTCGTGACGTCAGAGCAGCACCGACGTTCATGTGCGACAATGTTGGCGTTGAGAGTCACGTGACACTAGGAAGTAAATGTCTTCTTCTTCTTCTACCTTTTAGCTCCCAGTGGAGCATAGGTCTTCAACAAACACTTTCCAAGTCGTTCTGTTTTTTGCAATTCTTTTAAGATCATTCCATATCTTCCCCATCATCTTCATCTCTGCTTCAATCTGTCTTCTCCAAGAATTCCTTGGTCTTCCTCTTTGTCTTTTCCCCTGGGGATTCCAAAAAAGGGCCTGTTGTGTAATACTCTCAGTTGGTTTCCGTAGTGTGTGTCCTATCCATCGCCATCGTCTTCGCTGTATTTCTTTATCCACTGGTATTTGACCGGTACATTTCCATAATTCCACGTTTGTGACTTTGTCCTGCCATTTCCATCCCTTTATTCTGCGCAAGCATCCATTAATGAAAGTGGAAGTAAATGTACACCAGGAAAATATTGAGAGTCACGTGACACTAGGAAATAAATGTACACCAGGAAAATATTGAGAGTCACGTGACACTAGGAAATAAATGTAGACCAGGAAAATGTTGACGTCTAGAGTCACATGACACTAGGAAAGAAATGTAGACCAGAAAAATGTTGACGTCTAGAGTCACGTGACACTAGGAAATAAATGTAGAGCGGGAAAATGTTGACGTCTAGAGTCACGTGACACTAGGAAATAAATGTAGAGCAGGAAAATGTGAATTGCTATTTGCGATTGAAGATTCTAATGAAAAGTAAATTAATCTAGTGAATGCTGAAAGATTCTTGTGGATGCTGAAAGATTTTAGTTAATGTTAAAAGATTCTTGTGAATGCTGAAAGATTCTTGTGGATGCTGAAAGATTTTAGTTAATGTTAAAAGTAGCTAGTGAATGCTGAAAGATTCTAGTGAATACTGAAAGATTCTAGTGAATGCTGAAAGATTCTAGTGAATACTGAAAGATTCTTATGAATGCTGAAAGATTCTAGTGAATGCAACAAAAATGTAGCAAGTGAAAGCTACAATGATTTGATATGGCAGTTTTGATGTCAAAAACTTGATGACAAGACAATGCCACGACTCTCATTTAATGTAGGAGTGGACATCCTTGATGGACTTTAGGAGTGGAGATCCTCGATGGACTTTAGGAGTGGACATCCTTTATGGACTTTAGGAGTGGACATCCTTTATGGACTTTAGGAGTGGACATCCTTTATGGACTTTAGGAGTGGACATCCTTTATGGACTTTAGGAGTGGACATCCTTGATGGACTTTAGGAGTGGACATCCTTGATGGACTTTAGGAGTGGACATCCTTTATGGACTTTAGGAGTGGACATCCTTGATGGACTTTAGGAGTGGACATACTTTATGGACTTTAGGAGTGGACATCCTTGATGGACTTTAGGAGTGGACATCCTTTATGGACTTTAGGAGTGGACAAACTTTATGGACTTTAGGAGTGGACATCCTTGATGGACTTTAGGAGTGGACATCCTTGATGGACTTTAGGAGTGGACATCCTTTATGGACTTTAGGAGTGGACATCCTTTATGGACTTTAGGAGTGGACATCCTTGATGGACTTTAGGAGTGGACATCCTTGATGGACTTTAGGAGTGGACATCCTTTATGGACTTTAGGAGTGGACATCCTTGATGGACTTTAGGAGTGGACATCCTTGATGGACTTTAGGAGTGGAGATCCTCGATGGACTTTAGGAGTGGACATACTCGATGGACTTTAGGAGTGGACATCCTTTAAGGACTTTAGGAGTGGACATCCTTGATGGACTTTAGGAGTGGACATCCTTTATGGACTTTAGGAGTGGACATCCTTAATGGACTTTAGGAGTGGACATCCTTGATGGACTTTAGGAGTGGACATCCTTGATGGACTTTAGGAGTGGACATCCTTGATGGACTTTACGAGTGGACATCCTTGATGGACTTTACGAGTGGACATCCTTGATGGACTTTAGGAGTGGACATCCTTGATGGACTTTACGAGTGGACATCCTTTATGGACTTTAGGAGTGGACATCCTTGATGGACTTTAGGAGTGGACATCCTTGATGGACTTTAGGAGTGGACATCCTCGATGGACTTTAGGAGTGGACATCCTTGATGGACTTTAGGAGTGGACATCCTTGATGGACTTTAGGAGTGGACATCCTTGATGGACTTTAGGAGTGGACATCCTTGGTGGACTTTAGGAGTGGACATCCTTTATGGACTTTAGGAGTGGACATCCTTTATGGACTTTGAGAGTGGACATCCTTGATGGACTTTAGGAGTGGACATCCTTGATGGACTTTAAGAGTGGACATCCTCGATGGACTTTAGGAGTGGACATCCTTGATGGACTTTAGGAGTGGACATCCTTGGTGGACTTTAGGAGTGGACATCCTTTATGGACTTTAGGAGTGGACATCCTTTATGGACTTTAAGAGTGGACATCCTTGATGGACTTTAGGAGTGGACATCCTTGATGGACTTTAGGAGTGGACATCCTTGATGGACTTTAGGAGTGGACATCCTCGATGGACTTTAGGAGTGGACATACTTTATGGACTTTAGGAGTGGACATCCTTGATGGACTTTAGGAGTGGACATCTTTTATGGACTTTAGGAGTGGACATCCTTGATGGACTTTAGGAGTGGAGATCCTCGATGGACTTTAGGAGTGGACATCCTTGATGGACTTTAGGAGTGGACATCCTTTATGGACTTTAGGAGTGGACATCCTTGATGGACTTTAGGAGTGGACATCCTTTATGGACTTTAGGAGTGGACATCCTTGATGGAC
The DNA here is from genome assembly GCA_032433765.1 of Megaustenia siamemsis. NCBI lineage: Eukaryota > Metazoa > Mollusca > Gastropoda > Stylommatophora > Ariophantidae > Megaustenia > Megaustenia siamemsis. The sequence continues at coordinate 1,762,255 of JAVIAB010000050.1, forward strand.
TTTAGGAGTGGACATCCTTGATGGACTTTAGGAGTGGACATCCTTGATGGACTTTAGGAGTGGACATCCTTGATGGACTTTACGAGTGGACATCCTTGATGGACTTTACGAGTGGACATCCTTAATGGACTTTAGGAGTGGACATCCTTGATGGACTTTACGAGTGGACATCCTTTATGGACTTTAGGAGTGGACATCCTTGATGGACTTTACGAGTGGACATCCTTGATGTACTTTAGGAGTGGACATCCTTGATGGACTTTACGAGTGGACATCCTCGATGGACTTTAGGAGTGGACATCCTTGATGGACTTTAGTAGTGAACATCCTTGATGGACTTTAGGAGTGGATATCCTTGATGGACTTTAGGAGCGGACATCCTTGATGGACTTTAGGAGTGGACATCCTTGATGGACTTTAGGAGTGGACATCCTTGATGGACTTTAGGAGTGGAGATCCTCCATGGACTTTAGGAGTGGAGATCCTTTATGGACTTTAGGAATGGACATCCTTGATGGACTTTAGGAGTTGACATCCTTGATGGACTTTAGGAGTGGACATTCTTTATGGACTTTAGGAGTTAACATCCTTTATGGACTTTAGGAGTGGACATTCTTTATGGACTTTAGGAGTGGACATCCTTGATGGACTTTAGGAGTGGACATCATTGATGGACTTTAGGAGTGGACATCCTTGATGGACTTTAGGAGTGGACATCCTTGATGGACTTTAGGAGTGGACATCCTTGATGGACTTTAGGAGTGGACATCCTTGATGGACTTTAGGAGTGGACATCCTTGATGGACTTTACGAGTGGACATCCTTTATGGACTTTACGAGTGGACATCCTTTATAGACTTTACGAGTGGACATCCTTTATGGACTTTACGAGTGGACATCATTTATGGACTTTACGAGTGGACATCCTTTATGAACTTTAGGAGTGGACATTCTTTATGGACTTTAGGAGTGGACATCCTTTATGGACTTTAGGAGTGGACATCCTTGATGGACTTTAGGAGTGGACATCCTTTATGGACTTTAGGAGTGGACATCCTTGATGGACTTTAGGAGTGGACATCCTTTATGGACTTTAGGAGTGGACATCCTTGATGGACTTTAGGAGTGGACATCCTTTATGGACTTTAGGAGTGGACATCCTTGATGGACGGGTGGTTTATGTGTACATAAAGTACGATCAGCTTTCAGGAGAAATTGTTAACATAGCTTGGCGGGGGGGGGGGGGGGGGGGGCACGGGAAGACAACATATCGGAAGGGAGTAAACATTTTTTTAAAAAGTAGAGAAACACTGGTCTATGAGCACAGAAGAAGAGCTAACTAATTTGCATAATGTCAATGGTGGACTCTCCAGGAGCCCAACAGCGCACTAGCGCACGGTAGCCAGCCACTGTTCTCAAGACGTGTAAACCAAAGCTGATAAAGATCCTACTACACTTCCCCGAGGTGGGTCTTGATATGAACTGGTCATGAGAGTAGAGAGCGAGAGGAGAGCAAACCCGGGAAACAAAATATCATACTAAAGCCGGACATTTAACGAAAAATATTGCAGCTTTTTTAAAATTGCGACACAACGTATCTACGCCCATTTAACGTCCTTGAAGGAACGGACAATGAAGAGAAGTAAGGGGAAAACAATAGATAGCAATGAAGAGAAGTAAGGGGAAAACAATAGATAGCATTGATGAGAAGTAAGGGGAAAACAATAGATAGCAATGATGAGAAGTAAGGGAAAACAATAGATAGTAATGATGAGAAGTAAGGGGAAAACAATAGATAGCAATGATGAGAAGTAAGGGGAAAACAATAGATAGCAATGATGAGATGTAAGGGGGAAACAATAGATTGCATTGAAGAGAAGTAAGGAGAAAACAATAGATATCAATGATGAGAAGTAAGGAGAAAACAATAGATATCAATGATGAGAAGTAAGGAGAAAACAATAGATAGCAATGAAGAGAAGTAAGGAAAAAACAATAGATAGCAATGATGAGAAGTAAGGAGAAAACAATAGATAGCAATGATGAGAAGTAAGGAGAAAACAATAGATAGCAATGAAGAGAAGTAAGGAAAAAACAATAGATAGCAATGATGAGAAGTAAGGAGAAAACAATAGATAGCAATGATGAGAAGTAAGGGGAAAACAATAGATAGCAATGATGAGAAGTAAGGGGAAAACAATAGATAGCAATGATGAGAAGTAAGGGGAAAACAATAGATAGCAATGATGAGAAGTAAGGGGAAAACAATAGATAGCAATGATGAGAAGTAAGGGGAAAACAATAGATAGCAAAAAAACGTCAGACTTTGTTATAGAGCAGGAGGTGGGAGTTGTGGCTAAACAAGAATCGAAGTAGACGCTGATGGGGTAATAAATAAATTAATGAGCGACAACATAAATCAATTAATGAATGGCATAATGAATTAATTAATGAGCGACATTATGAAAAAATTAATGAGCGATATCATGAGTAAATTAATGAGTGGCACGATGAATGAATTAATGAGCATCATAATGAATAAATTAATGATCAATAATGAGTAAATTAATGAGCGACATAATGAATAACTTAGTGGATACGTTAAATAGAATAGAATACAGAAGTTAATGAATAATGTAGCAGCTGTGTGGACAGAGCACTGGCAGAGTGATACACTGATCGTTGATTCAAGTCCATCCTTAAGGTCGAAAGATCATGTCTTCCTGATAACAGCTGAGACGTATTTTAAATGTGATATTAGTTCCTGTCTTCCTGATAACAGCTGAGACGTATTTTAAATGTGATATTAGTTCCTGTCTTCCTGACAACAGCTGAGACGTATTTTAAATGTGATATTAGTTCCTGTCTTCCTGATAACAGCTGAGACGTATTTTAAATGTGATATTAGTTCCCGTCTGATTGATAACGTGGACGTATTTTAAATGTGACATTAGTTCCTGTCCGATTGATAACAGGTGGACGTATTTTAAATGTAGTATTAGTTACCGTCATGTGGTAACATTTGGGGCGTATTTTAAATGTGATATTAGTTCTCGTCTCTGTGACAACATCTAATGTATTTTAAATGTGATATTAGTTCTCGTCTCTGTGGTAACATCTAATGTATTACAAATGTGATATTAGTTCTCGTCTCTGTGATAACATCTAATGTATTTTAAATGTGATATTAGTTCCCGTCTCTGTGATAACATCTAATGTATTTAAATGTGATATTAGTTCTCGTCTCTGTGGTAACATCTAATGTATTATAAATGTGATATTAGTTCCCGTCTCGGTGATAACATCTAATGTACTTTAAATGTGATATTAGTTCTCGTCTCTGTGGTAACATCTAATGTATTATAAATGTGATATTAGTTCCCGTCTCTGTGATAACATCTAATGTACTTTAAATGTGATATTAGTTCCCGTCTCTGTGGTAACATCTAATGTACTTTAAATGTGATATTAGTTCCCGTCTCTGTGGTAACATCTAATGTATTATAAATGTGATATTAGTTCCCGTCTCTGTGGTAACATCTAATGTACTTTAAATGTGATATTAGTTCCCGTCTCTGTGACAACATCTAATGTATTATAAATGTGATATTAGTTCTCGTCTCTGTGGTAACATCTAATGTATTTTAAATGTGATATTAGTTCTCGTCTCTGTGATAACATCTAATGTATTATAAATGTGATATTAGTTCCCGTCTCGGTGATAACATCTAATGTACTTTAAATGTGATATTAGTTCTCGTCTCTGTGGTAACATCTAATGTATTATAAATGTGATATTAGTTCCCGTCTCGGTGATAACATCTAATGTATTATAAATGTGATATTAGTTCCCGTCTCGGTGATAACATCTAATGTATTATAAATGTGATATTAGTTCCCGTCTCGATGATAACATCTAATGTACTTTAAATGTGATATTAGTTCTCGTCTCTGTGGTAACATCTAATGTATTATAAATGTGATATTAGTTCCCGTCTCGGTGATAACATCTAATGTATTATAAATGTGATATTAGTTCCCGTCTCGGTGATAACATCTAATGTATTATAAATGTGATATTAGTTCCCGTCTCGGTGATAACATCTAATGTATTATAAATGTGATATTAGTTCCCGTCTCTGTGATAACATCTAATGTATTATAAATGTGATATTAGTTCCCGTCTCGGTGATAACATCTAATGTACTTTAAATGTGATATTAGTTCCCGTCTCTGTGATAACATCTAATGTAGTTTAAATGTGATATTAGTTCCCGTCTCTGTGATAACATCTAATGTAGTTTAAATGTGATATTAGTTCCCGTCTCTGTGATAACATCTAATGTATTTTAAATGTGATATTTGTTCCCGTCTCTGTGATAACAGCTGGAGCGTATTTTAAATGGGATATTAGTTCCCGTCTCTGTGATTTCATCTAATATATTTTAAATGTGATTTTAATTCCCGTCTCTGTGATTTCATCTAATGTATTTTAAATGCGATTTTAGTTCTCGTCTCTGTGATAACATCTAATATATTTTAAATGTGATTTTAGTTTCCGTCTCTGTGATAACATCTAATGTATTTTACATGTGATATTAGTTCTCGTCTCTGTGATTTCATCTAATATATTTTAAATGTGATTTTAGTTTCCGTCTCTGTGATAACAGCTTGGCGTATATTAAAGGTGATATTAGTTCCCGTCTCACTCGACTTCTGATTGGTTGATTGAAACACGGCCTTGACCTTACCGGACAGTGTGTGAACGTCATGTGTGCTGCATCTTAATCCTAAACTGACGAACAACCAGCACATTGATGGCTACGGTAGCTCGCTGTTTCCCATCTAAATCATAATAGTGGCCCTCTCCCACATAGATTTCTGGCGTCACCAACTGTTGATCTTTATTGAATTTACTTCTGCACCAAACATTTGTTGTAGCACCAAGCCCACAGGTTTTGAGAGCTTGTACAATTTATCTATTTTATCTACAATGTAAGCGGCCCCTCTCGCCGTGTCGTGTAAATATGTTTAATGTTACATTGAGCCATTATTGCCATTGGTAACTAACATGTCACAGACGAACGTTGTTAGGGAGACCGACGGCAGTTGTTGTTTGTGACCGTATGTTGCCGTTGATTTCGGGAGAAAAGGGTTGGAAGGAAAAGTTGAGAAGACAGAGAGTGGAGGAATAGGACATTTGTTAGTAAAATATGGACGTCTAGTGAGAGAAGATAGGAAAGTAAAGTCTAGTGAGACAAAATAGTTTGGAAACTAAAGTCTAGTGAGACAAGATAGGTAGGAGAGCAAAGTCTATTAAGACAAGATAGTTAGTAAAACAAAGTCCAGTGTAACGAAAATAGTTAGAAAAGTAAATTCTAGTGAAACAAGATAGTTAGGAAAGTAAATTCTAGTGAAACAAGATAGTTAGGAAAGTAAAGTCTAGTGAGACAAGATAGGTAGAAGAGCAAAGTCTAGTGAGACAAGATAGTTAGGAAAGTAAATTCTAGTGAGACAAGATAGGTAGAAGAGCAAAGTCTAGTGAAACATGATAGTTAGAAAAGTAAATTCTAGTGAAACATGATAGTTAGAAAAGTAAATTCTAGTGAAACATGATAGTTAGAAAAGTAAATTCTAGTGAAACAAGATAGTTAGGAAAGTAAAGTCTAGTGAGACAAGATAGGTAGAAGAGCAAAGTCTAGTGAGACAAGATAGTTAGGAAAGTAAATTCTAGTGAGACAAGATAGGTAGAAGAGCAAAGTCTAGTGAGACAAGATAGTTAGGAAAGTAAATTCTAGTGAGACAAGATAGGTAGAAGAGCAAAGTCTAGTGAAACATGATAGTTAGAAAAGTAAATTCTAGTGAAACATGATAGTTAGAAAAGTAAATTCTAGTGAAACATGATAGTTAGAAAAGTAAATTCTAGTGAGACAAGATAGTTAGGAAAGTAAAGTCTAGTGAGACAAGATAGGTAGAAGAGCAAAGTCTAGTGAAACATGATAGTTAGAAAAGTAAATTCTAGTGAAACATGATAGTTAGGAAAGTAAAGTCTAGTGAGGCAAAATAGTTAGGAAAGTAAATTCTAGTGAAACATGATAGTTAGGAAAGTAGAGTCTAGTGAGACAAAATAGTTTGGAAACTAAAGTCTAGTGAGGCAAAATAGTTTGGAAAGTAAAATCTAGTGAGACAAAATAGTTTGGAAAGTAAAGTCCAGTGAGACAAGATGGGTAGGAGAGCAAAGTCTAGTGAGACAAGATAGTTAGAAAAGTAAATTCTAGTGAAGCAAGATAGTTAGAAAAGTAAATTCTGTGAAACATGATAGTTAGAAAAGTAAATTCTAGTGAAACATGATAGTTAGAAAAGTAAATTCTGTGAAACATGATAGTTAGGAAAGTAAAGTCTAGTGAGGCAAAATAGTTAGGAAAGTAAAGTCTAGTGAGACAAAATAGTTTGGAAAGTAAAGTCTAGTGAGACAAAATAGTTTGGAAAGTAAAGTCTAGTGAGACAAAATAGTTTGGAAAGGAAAGTCTAGTGAGACAAAATAGTTAGGAAAGTAAAGTCTAGTGAGACAAAATAGTTTGGAAAGTAAAGTCCAGTGAGACAAAATAGTTTGGAAAGTAAAGTCCAGTGAGACAAGATGGGTAAGAGAGCAAAGTCTAGTGAGACAAAATAGTTAAGAAAGTAAAGTCTAATGAGACAAGATAGTTAGGAAAGTAAAGTCTAGTGAGACAATATAGTAGGGAAAGTAAAGTCTAGTGAGACAAGATAGTTGGGAAAGTAAAGTCTAGTGAGACAAGATAGTTGGGAAAGTAAAGTCTAGTGAGACAAGATAGTTGGGAAAGTAAAGTCTAGTGAGACAAGATAGTTGGGAAAGTAAAATCTAGTAAGACAAGATAGTTGGGAAAGTAAAGTCTAGTGAGACAAGATAGTTGGGAAAGTAAAGTCTAGTGAGACAAGATAGTTGGGAAAGTAAAGTCTAGTGAGACAAGATAGTTGGGAAAGTAAAGTCTAGTGAGACAAGATAGTTGGGAAAGTAAAGTCTAGTGAGACAAGATAGTTGGGAAAGTAAAGTCTAGTGAGACAAAATAGTTGAGAAAGTAAAGTCTAGTGAGACAAAATAGTTGGGAAAGTAAAGTCTAGTGAGACAAGATAGTTGGGAAAGTAAAGTCTAGTGAGACAAGATAGTTGGGAAAGTAAAGTCTAGTGAGACAATATAGTTGGGAAAGTAAAGTCTAGTGAGACAAAATAGTTAGGAAAGCAAAGTCTAGTGAGACAAAATAGTTAGGACAACGTAGAAATTAGACCAATTATTTAGGGAAACAGCATTTAAAGAGACAAATTATTGGTAAAACGTAATCTAACAATTCAAACAAATGATAGAACAAATAAAAATATTGTGGTAAACATGGCATCTACCTATCACAGACAAATTATTTGCTGAAACATGGTATCTACCAATCACAGACAAATTATTTGGTAAACCATGGCGTCTGCCTATCAAAAACAAATTATTTGGTACCACATGGTATCTACCTATCACAGACAAATTATTTGCTAAAACTTGGTATCTACCTATCACAGACAAATTATTTGGTAAAACATGGCGTCTGCCTATCACAGACAAATTATTTGGTAACACATCTACCTATCACAGACAAATTATTTGGTAACACATCTACCTATCACAGACAAATTATTTGGTAACACATTGCATCTACATATCACAGACAAATTATTTGGTAATACATCTACCTATCACAGACAAAGTATGTGGTAACACATCTACCTATCACAGACAAATTATGTGGTAACACATGGCATCTACCTATCACAGACAAATTATTTGGTAAAACATTGCATCTACATATCACAGACAAATTATTTGGTAATACATCTACCTATCACAGACAAAGTATGTGGTAACACATCTACCTATCACAGACAAATTATGTGGTAACACATGGTATCTACCTATCACAGACAAATTATTTGGTAACACATCTACCTATCACAGACAAATTATTTGGTAACACATGGTATCTACCTATCACAGACAAATTATTTGGTAACACATGGTATCTACCTATCACAGACAAATTATTTGGTAACACATCTACCTATCACAGACAAATTATTTGGTAACACATGGTATCTACCTATCACAGACAAATTATTTGGTAACACATGGTATCTACCTATCACAGACAAATTATTTGGTAACACATCTACCTATCACAGACAAATTATTTGGTAACACATCTACCTATCACAGACAAATTATTTGGTAACACATCTACCTATCACAGACAAATTATTTGGTAACACATCTACCTATCACAGACAAAATATTTGGTAACACATCTACCTATCACAGACAAATTATTTGGTAACACATCTACCTATCACAGACAAATTATTTGGTAACACATCTACCTATCACAGACAAATTATTTGGTAACACATCTACCTATCACAGACAAATTATTTGGTAACACATCTACCTATCACAGACAAATTATTTGGTAACACATCTACCTATCACAGACAAATTATTTGGTAACTACACGGCGTTTGCGACAAAACGGATAGGGGAACATCAGATTCGGCTAATTCACGAGTCAGAGACCGAGATGATACAAGCTAAACAAATTAGCAGAGGTAGCATATGCTAGGGGCCCCAGGCCGACAAGCTAAACAAATTAGCAGAGGTAGCATATGCTAGGGGCCCCAGGCCCAGAAGCTAAACAAATTAGCAGAGGTAGCATATGCTAGGGCCCCAGGCCCACAAGCTAAACAAATTAGCAGAGGTAGCATATGCTAGGGGCCCCAGGCCCACAAGCTAAACAAATTAGCAGAGGTAGCATATGCTAGGGGCCCCAGGCCCACAAGCTAAACAAATTAGCAGAGGTAGCATATGCTAGGGGCCCCAGGCCCACAAGCTAAACAAATTAGCAGAGGTAGCATATGCTAGGGGCCCCAGGCCCACAAGCTAAACAAATTAGCAGAGGTAGCATATGCTAGGGGCCCCAGGCCCACAAGCTAAACAAATTAGCAGAGGTAGCATATTCTAGGGGCCCCAGGCCCACAAGCTAAACAAATTAGCAGAGGTAGCATATGCTAGGGGCCCCAGGCCCACAAGCTAAACAAATTAGCAGAGGTAGCATATGCTAGGGGCCCCAGGCCCTTATGTGTCTCCGCGTAGATAAATATGTACCTCACTTTGTGGCTACCTGCAAATAAAAGCATTCAGCCAATCTTGTCATTGATGCCGTCTGTGGTGTGACGGAATTGTCAGAGAAAGAGGCTGTGACTTAGTGTGACAATTCATTATTTTGTTTCTCTCAATTTAAACTTTGTTGTGACTTTTATTTATTTATTTTTATTATAAAATAGTCATGGCAGGAACTATATCAAGAATACATTAATTAAAGAGTAGAAAACTGGAGCAAGTTCATGAGAAATAAATAACGAGATGAATAAAACTGAGATGAAAGTGAACGGTATTTTGATGATATTTCGTTTCAAAATGACAACTATTTCAGATTTAAGAAATGTCTGTCTTCAAATACCCGTGTGGTGTTTTATTGTTGTTGTTTTAGTATAGGGACCATTTCTGAACGTGTTCTACAGGCCGCGCGCTAGTTTAATCTGGTCCTCAGTGCCATCAGATACGCCATCTTGTTGTCGGTAGAGTGCATCAGATTAGAGACAAATAATAATAAATGAATATTATTATAGAGGGAAACTTCCGAGGCGATAATCAGTGAATCAATTCAGGGGAAGAGGTATGTTTACAGCACTCGGAAAAAATGACAAATAATCAACAACAGAAAAAAATATGGACCAAGGCAGGATCGAACCCGTCTGTTGTTGATTATAAATTATTTGTCATTTTTTCCGAGTGCTGTAAACATACCACTTCCCCTGAATTGATTCACTGCATCAGATTATTTGGATGTGGGAAACTAAACTAATCTGTACCTATATTTGTTTGTTATTGCCCCTAATTTAGTGTCTGCATAGGACACGAAGTGTTACTTTTCATTTCACCACTGGCCCGGGAACTGGTCGTGGAACTCTCCTGCCTGGTGAGTTCTTCAAACCGACCGGACAGGTGAGATATGGCACAGGTGTAGTGAAGCACTTTTAACGATCTGGTGGTGACAGCCACAAGTTGGCATCTGGTTGCCGGTGAAGGCCGTGTCCAGGAACGCGTGTACCGTCCAGAGGGCGTAATCACTTCATCATCTACACACGATCACAGGTTCCGGCAAACTCTCGACAACACTGACCCCACTTGGGTTTATTAACAACATTCTCATAAGGTCGCGATCGCCCGGCCATGCCCTCAGTAACTCTCCAACGATCTCCGACATTTACATATCAGTCTTACACCGTAGCTGAATGTCTTCAGCGATAGGGACCGAAAATCAAAGGAAAAGTCTTCGCTTAGAGACAGCTAATTTGGATTCACATTAGCTAAAACCGGCCATGTGTATGTGAGATTTGAAATGTTTTTTGTTGTTGCTTTTTTTGAGAAACATAAACCATGCGCTACTGGCCAGTAGGGTTTGAGAGTAGATTAATCGTACAGGAATCATATTCGCTCTATTGTCCATCATCTTCTTCCTCATTCTTACAACAACAACAATAACAACAACAATAACAACAACAATAACAACAATAACTGCTACTACTACTATCCCCACTATCACCACCACTATTACTACAACTACTACCATCACCACCACTACTACTACAACTACTACCATCACCACCACTACTACTACAACTACTACCATCACCACCACTACTACTACAACTACTACCATCACCACCACTACTACTACAACTACTATCATCACCACCACTACTACTACAACTACTACCATCACCACTATCACCACCACTACTACTATAACTACTACCATCACCACTATCACCACCACTATTACTACAACTACAACTACTACCATCACCACCACTACTACTACAACTACTACCATTACCACCACTACTACTACAACTACTACCATCACCACCACTACTACTACAACTACTACCATCACCACTATCACCACCACTATTACTACAACTACTGGGTGTCCGGTTAGCGCAATCGATGGGCGGTTGGCTTACCACGGCAACAGCCGGGGTTCGTACCCTGGCGAGGACACCTGGGTTTTGCTAATTCCCTAAAAGTTAGTACCTCTGAAGTCGGAGTAAATCTGCCTGCATGGCGAGGGGCATCCTGTAATGGGATAAAACAGACTTTACACGCAAAATTCAGTCCCACAAAATTGAGTGGGTGGGACTTCGTCAGAGGTCAAAGCTGACGAAAGCGAACGAACGAACTACAACTACTACCATCACCACTATCACCACCACTACTACAACAACTACTACCATCACCACTATCACCACCACTATTACTACAACTACTACCATCATCACCACTACTACTACAACTACCATCACCACTATCACCACCACTACTACAACAACTACTACCATCACCACTATCACCACCACTATTACTACAACTACTACCATCATCACCACTACTACTACAACTACTACCATCACCACTATCACCACCACTACTACTACAATACCATCACCACCACTACTACTACAACTACTACCATCACCACCACTACTACTACAACTACTACCATCACCACTATCACCACCACTACTACTACAAATACTACCATCACCACTATCACCACCACTACTACTACAAATACTATCACCACCACTATTACTACAACTACTACCATAACCACCACTACTACTACAACTACTACCATCACCACCACTACTACTACAACTATTACCATCACCACCACTACTACTTCAACTACTACCATCACCACCACTACTACTACAACTACTACCATCACCACTATCACCACCACTACTACTACAAATACTACCATCACCACCACCACCACTATTACTACAAATCCTACCATCACCACCACCACCACTATTACTACAAATACTACCATCACCACCACCACCACTATTACTACAAATCCTACCATCACCACCACCACCACTATTACTACAAATACTACCATCACCACTACAAATACTACCATCACCACTATCACCACCACTACTACTACAAATACTACCATCACCACTATCACCACCACTACTACTACAAATACTACCATCACCACTATCACCACTATCACCACCACTACTACTACAACTACTACCATCACCACTATCACCACCACTACTACTACAAATGCTACCATCACCACTATCACCACCACTATCACCACCACTATCACCACCACTATCACCACCATTATCACCACCACTACTACTACAAATACTACCATCACCACTATCACCACCACTATCACCACCACTACTACTACAAATACTACCATCACCACTATCACCACCACTGTCACCACCACTACTACTACAAATACTACCATCACCACTATCACCACCACTATCACCACAACTATCACCACCACTATCACCACCACTATCACCACCACTATCACCACCACTACTACTACAAATACTACCATCACCACTATCACCACCACTATCACCACCACTACTACTACAAATACTATCATCACCACTATCACCACCACTATCACCACCACTACTACTACAAATACTACCATCACCACTATCACCACCACTATCACCACCACTATCACCACAACTATCACCACCACTATCACCATCACTATCACCACCACTATCACCACCACTATAACCACCACTATCACCACCACTACTGCTACAAATACTACCATCACCACTATCACCACCACTATCACCACTACTACTACAAATACTACCATCACCACTATCACCACCACTACTGCTACAAATACTATCACCACCACTATCACCACCACTACTACTACAAATACTACTATCACCACTATCACCACCACTATCACCACTACTACTACAAATACTACCATCACCACTATCACCACCACTATCACCACCACTATCACCACCACTATCACCACCACTATCACCACCACTATCACCACCACTATCACCACCACTACTACTACAAATACTTCCACCACCACTATCACCACTACTACTACAAATACTACCACCACAACTATCACCACCATTTCTACTACAAATACTACCATCACCACTATCACCACCACTACTACTACAAATGCTACCATCACCACTATCACCACCACTATCACCACCACTATCACCACCACTATCACCACCATTATCACCACCGCTACTGCTACAAATACTACCATCACCACTATCACCACCACAATCACCACTACTACTACAAATACTACCATCACCACTATCACCACCACTACTACTACAAATACTACTATCACCACTATCACCACCACTATCACCACTACTACTACAAATACTACCATCACCACTATCACCACCACTACTGCTGCAAATACTACCACCACCACTATCACCACCACTATCACCACCACTATCACCACCACTACTACTACAAATACTACCACCACCATTATCACCACCACTACTACTACAAATACTACCACCACCATTATCACTACTACAACTACTGCCATCACCACCACTATTACTACAACTACTACCATCACCACTTTCACCACCACTATTACTACAACTGGAGCCGTTAACATCCGTTGTAGACATCTGTTAATACCCGCCTAAAAACATTGTTAACATCTTAATAGATAACTGTTCCTAACATCTTATACACATAACTGTTGTTAACATCTTATATACGTAGGGAGGTCAAAAAGTAATGCACACCAATTTTTTTCTCGGCTAATAATAAAGATAGGAATATGAAATTTTGCACACTTGGAATATGACATGTTCCAATTATGTGCACCAAATTGCACAGCATTCTGATAAATATTACGCAATCTATGAACCGTTAAAATGGAGCTTGTCAACAATGTCCGTTACAAACAGCGAATTGTCATAGAATTTCTGGTTGCGGAAAAAGAAACTGTGGCAAACATTCATAAACGACTGTGTGCAGTGTACAAATGTTCTGCAGTCGATAGGAGCACAGTTAGTCGCTGGGTTCAGAGAATTAAAGCTGCAGAAAGTGTACGAGTGGAGCTGCATGATTTACCGCGTTCTGGACGTGTTGCCTCGGCTACCAGCACAGACATGTTAAACCGGGCTGATGCCATTATTCGTAAGGATAGGCGTATCACTAGTCAGCAATTGGCATTGCAGCTTACAGTTAGCAAGGGAAGTGCAATCGCAATTTTTAAAACTCTCGGATATTCAAAGATTTGCGCTCGATGGGTTCCTCGGTGCCTAACAAATGATCACAGAGTTCAAAGGAAAACATTCTGTTCTGAATTGTTGGAGCGTTTCGGTGTTGAAGGAGAAATGTTTTTGTCAAAAATTGTTACCGGTGACGAAACGTGGGCACATTATTATGAGCCTGAAACAAAAATGCAGTCAATGGAATGGCATCATCCGCAGTCATAAAAAGAAAAAAATTCAAAACATCTCCATCAGCCGGAAAGGTGATGATCACTGTCTTCTGGGACATTGATGGTGTGATTCTTGTTGATGTAATGACAAGAGGTGAGACAATCAACTCGACAGCTTACATCAATACACTGACAAAACTAAAAAATCGGTTCCACAGAGTTCGGCCTAATAAGCCATCTGCAGATTTGTTGCTTCAACATGACGATGCACGCCCTCACACAAGTCTGGTAACACGGGAAGCAATCAACAAATTTGGTTGGACTGTACTGCCCCATCCTCCTTACAGCCCTGATCTGGCTCCCTCAGATTTCCATCTGTTTGGACCACTCAAAAAATTCCTGCGTGGGACACACTTTGACAATGATGAGGATGTGATCCGTGCAGTTAAAAAATGGCTACGCGAGCAGGACAAAACTTGGTACAAACGAGGCATTCATGACCTAGTTTCGCGTTGGCGTAAGGCAATACGCTTGGACGGACATTATGTTGAAAAATAGGTAGTGTAAAGGGGATGTTCAGCTACAATCTGTGAAAATTTCACACATTTTGTCCGAATAGTTTCCGAGAAAAAAATTGGTGTGCATTACTTTTTGACCTCCCTTCATAGATAATTGTGTTGTAAGTTCCCTCTCCCACTTTGAGTGGGTAGATAATTGTGTTGTAAGTTCCCTCTCCCACTTTGGGTGGTCAGATAATTGTGTTGTAAGTACTTTGTCCCATTTATCGTAATCCTCATTTTGTGAACGAACTCCGACACCTCCACTAAAACTGGCCGTTGACTTCATTCTAAATTTTGTTGAAATTTGCAGCTATTGACAAATTCTCTATATGTCTCGATTTTGAAAGTTCTCTCTCTTGAGTGGATGCGGTACCTATTTTCAGTCATGACGACCAGAATACAGGCGGAGTGATACCCCTTTGGAGGATATCGAAGGTGAATGTCATAGAGAAATGAAGTTATACGTTTCACAAAACTGGGCCAACAGAACATTTAACAATGATGAGGCCAGTGTACGTTTTTGCTGCTGTTGCCTTCCCAGTCTCATGGGCCTGCCATCTTTAGCTTCTTGTGCCGGCTCTTTGCTTTCTGGGATTGCCAGATGGTCCACCACAACCCCGCGAAGTTGGTATTGTTGGCAGGAGAACGGGGACAAATCTGGCCTTTGTCTCCACGGGTTTTACTCTGCTCGGATAACGACTGCTAGCATGAGGCTCTTGTTACTCTCAACACAGGAAGATCTCAGCACAGACTACAAACTCCGTAACAACGGCGGGGGTCGAGCACATGTTTTTGTTTGTTTTGAAGATGGCAGGAAATTTAATGTAAACAAATAAAATTGATTCGAGCATCGGAGTACAGCCTGATCATGGCCGTCAATAGTGGAAAGCCTGCGAGCTGAAAGGGAAACCCGCAAACACCCTACTAGCGTAATGTGTTTAGCTATAGGAGCCAAAGATGGCCGACGCCATTCTACCCACAACCGTCAATGTAAAGGTGAAAACGTCACGCTAGTTGTGGTTTAACCTTCCAGCGCTCATGCTTACTTCTATAGATGCGATATTGTGATCACAACCAACTAGAGATTTACTGATTGGTTGGCTGATGGTGTCTATTTATAGCTGACCTATAAGGACATAAGCACGGGCCTAATACCGACCACATTACCCCACAAATCATGTGCCGAAGGTCTGTAAAATATATGGTCACTAACACCATATTCCCTATACGTCACTTGGCGTGACGGGGGCACTTTACTTTTTTACTTACAAGGACATAGCGGTGAAACAAGAGAACTGCATTGAACGAAATTGCTCTCATGCTACAATTTTATTGGACGTTGGGGTGTAATATAACATAGAGGACATGTACTGAGGTTGAACGGATCGTGTCCCGCTAAGAAGACGGAAAAAAAGCTAAAACCGTAAAATTGGGCATATAATGGTCGTGTGATCACCATGTGATAGTCGTGTGATAGTCATGTGATGAAAAGAAATAATGTGAGAGAATCAACAAACAGAGATATCCATGTCGGGAACAACAATAACGAGGAAAAAGAAACGACCTCGAGAAACAGGGAAAAGAACAGACAAGAGGCAACGATAGCAGGTATACACTCTCTTATTGGAATGTTTAAAAACACGCCAAAAATAGGGAATTATGATGAGGCACAACGTGAATGTCAGGATCTATCAGCGCAATCCTTTAATTCAACACACACCACCATTGACAACACCCACTAACATTGACAATATCCACTAACATTGACAACACACACCACCATTGACAACACACACCAAAATTGACAACACACACCACCATTGACAACACCCATCATCATTGACAACACCCACTAACATTGACAACACACACCACCATTGACAACATACACCGCCATTGACAACACCCACTAACATTGACAACACACACCACCATTGACAACATACACCATCATTGACAACACCAACTAACATTGACAACACACACTAATATTGACAACACACACCACCATTGACAACATCCATCATCATTGACAACACACACCAAAATTGACAACACACACCACCATTGACAACACCCATCATCATTGACAACACCCACTAACATTGACAACACACACCACCATTGACAACATACAGCATCATTGACAACATACACCATCATTGACAACACACATTAACATTGACAACACACACTAACATTGACAACACACACCACCATTGACAACACCCATCATCATTGACAACATACACCACCATTGACAACACACACTAACATTGACAACACACACCACCATTGACAACACCCATCATCATTGACAACACACACTAAATTGATAACACACACCACCATTGACAACACCCATCATCATTAACAACACCCACTAACATTGACAACACACACCACCATTGACAACATACAATATCATTGACAACATACACCATCATTGACAACACACTAACATTGACAACACACACTAACATTGACAACACACACCACCATTGACAACACCCATCATCATTGACAACATACACCACCATTGACAAAACACACTAGAATTGACAACACACACCACCATTGACAACACCCACTAACATTGACAACATACACCACCATTGACAACACCCACCACCATTGACAACATACACCATCATTGACAACACACACCACCATTGACAACATACACCATTATTGACAACACCCACCACCATTGACAACATACACCATCATTGACAACACACACAATCATTGACAACATACACCACCATTGACAACAAACACCATCATTGACAACATACAATACCATTGACAACACCCACCACCATTGACAACACCCACCACCATTGACAACATACACCACCATTGACAACACCCACCACCATTGACAACACAAACTAACATTGACAACATACACCACCATTGACAACACCCACCACCATTGACAACACCCACTAACATTGACAACACACACTAACATTGACAACACACACCACCATTGACAACATACACTAACATTGACAACACCCACCACCATTGACAACATACACCATCATTGACAACACCCACCACCACTGACAACATACACCATCATTGACAACACCCACCACCATTGACAACATAAACCATCATTGACAACACCCACCACCATTGACAACATACACCATCATTGACAAAATACACCATCATTGACAACATACATCATCATTGATAACACCCACTAACATTGACAACATACACCATCATTGACAACACCCACCACCATTGACAACATACACCATCATTGACAACACCCACTAACATTGACAACACACACTAACATTGACAACACACATCACCATTGACAACATACACCACCATTGACAACACCCACCACCATTGACAACACAAACTAACATTGACAACATACACCATCATTGACAACACCCACCACCATTGACAACACCCACTAACATTGACAACATACACCACCATTGACAACACCCTAACATTGACAACATACACCACCATTGACAACACCCACCACCATTGACAACACAAACTAACATTGACAACATACACCACCATTGACAACACCCACCACCATTGACAACACCCACTAACATTGACAACACACACTAACATTGACAACACACACCACCATTGACAGCATACACTAACATTGACAACACACACCACCATTGACAACACCCACTAACATTGACAACACACACCACCATTGACAACACACACTAACATTGACAACACACACCACATTGACAACATCCACCATCATTGACAACACCCACTAACATTGACACCACACACCACCATTGACAACACACACTAACATTGACAACACACACTAAAACATTGACAACACACACTAACATTGACAACAAACACTAACATTGACAACATACACCACCATTGACAACACCCACTAACATTGACAACACACACCACCATTGACAACATACACCACCATTGACAACACACACCACCATAGACAACACACACTAACATTGACAACACACACCACCATTGACAACACCCACTAACATTGACAACACACACCACCATTGACAACATACACCACCATTGACAACACACACCACCATTGACAACACACACCACCATTGACAACACACACCACCATTGACAACACACACTAACATTGACAACACACACCACCATTGACAACACACACCACCATTGACAACACCCACTAACATTGACAACACACATCGCCATTGACAACACACACCACCATTGACAACACACGCCACCATTGACAACACCCACCATCATTGACAACACACACCACCATTGACAACACACGCCACCATTGACAACACACACCATCATTGACAACACACACCACATTGACAACATCCAGCATCATTGACAACACTCACTAACATTGACACCACACGCCACCATTGACAACACACACCATCATTGACAACACCCACCACCATTGACAACATACACCATCATTGACAACACCCACCACCATTGACAACATAAACCATCATTGACAACACCCACCACCATTGACAACATAAACCATCATTGACAACACCCACCACCATTGACAACACCAACTAACATTGACGACATACACCACCATTGACAACACCCACCACCATTGACAACACCCACTAACATTGACAACATACACCACCATTGACAACACCCACTAACATTGACAACATACACCACCATTGACAACACCCAACACATTGACAACACAAACTAACATTGACAACATACACCACCATTGACAACACCCACCACCATTGACAACACCCACTAACATTGACAGCATACACTAACATTGACAACACACACCACCATTGACAACACCCACTAACATTGACAACACACACCACCATTGACAACACACACTAACATTGACAACACACACCACATTGACAACATCCACCATCATTGACAACACCCACTAACATTGACACCACACACCACCATTGACAACACACACTAACATTGACAACACACACTAAAACATTGACAACACACACTAACATTGACAACAAACACTAACATTGACAACATACACCACCATTGACAACACCCACTAACATTGACAACACACACCACCATTGACAACATACACCACCATTGACAACACACACCACCATAGACAACACACACTAACATTGACAACACACACCACCATTGACAACACCCACTAACATTGTCAACACACACCACCATTGACAACATACACCACCATTGACAACACACACACCATTGACAACACACACCACCATTGACAACACACACCACCATTGACAACACACACTAACATTGACAACACACACCACCATTGACAACACACACCGCCATTGACAACACCCACTAACATTGACAACACACACCACCATTGACAACACACACCACCATTGACAACACACGCCACCATTGACAACACCCACCATCATTGACAACACACACCACCATTGACAACACACGCCACCATTGACAACACACACCACTATTGACAACACACACCACCATTGACAACACACACCATCATTGACAACACACACCACATTGACAACATCCAGCATCATTGACAACACTCACTAACATTGACACCACACGCCACCATTGACAACACACACCATCATTGACAACACCCACTAACATGACAACACCCAATAACATTGACAACACACGCCACCATTGACAAAACACACCATCATTGACAACACACACCACCATTGACAACATACACCGCCATTGACAACACCCACCATCATTGACAACACCCACTAACATTGACAACACTCACTAACATTGACAACACACGCCACCATTGACAACACACACCAAAATTGACAACACACACCACATTGACAACATCCAGCATCATTGACAACACTCACTAACATTGACACCACACGCCACCATTGACAACACACACCATCATTGACAACACCCACTAACATGACAACACCCAATAACATTGACAACACACGCCACCATTGACAAAACACACCATCATTGACAACACACATCACCATTGACAACATACACCGCCATTGACAACACCCACCATCATTGACAACACCCACTAACATTGACAACACTCACTAACATTGACAACACACGCCACCATTGACAACACACACCAAAATTGACAACACACACCACCATTGACAACACACACCAACATTGACAACACCCACTAACATTGACAACACCCACTAACATTGACAACACACGCCACCATTGACAACACACACCACCATTCACAACACACACCACCATTGACACCACACACCACCATTGACAACACACACTAACATTGACAACACACACCACATTGACAACATCCACCATCATTGACAACACCCACTAACATTGACACCACACACCACCATTGACAACACACACTAACATTGACAACACACACTAAAACATTGACAACACACACTAACATTGACAACAAACACTAACATTGACAACATACACCACCATTGACAACACCCACTAACATTGACAACACACACCACCATTGACAACATACACCACCATTGACAACACACACCACCATAGACAACACACACTAACATTGACAACACACACCACCATTGACAACACCCACTAACATTGACAACACACACCACCATTGACAACATACACCACCATTGACAACACCCACTAACATTGACAACACACACCACCATTGACAACATACACCACCATTGACAACACACACCACCATTGACAACACACACCACCATTGACAACACACACCACCATTGACAACACACACTAACATTGACAACACACACCACCATTGACAACACACACCACCATTGACAACACCCACTAACATTGACAACACACATCGCCATTGACAACACACACCACCATTGACAACACACGCCACCATTGACAACACCCACCATCATTGACAACACACACCACCATTGACAACACACGCCACCATTGACAACACACACCATCATTGACAACACACACCACATTGACAACATCCAGCATCATTGACAACACTCACTAACATTGACACCACACGCCACCATTGACAACACACACCATCATTGACAACACCCACCACCATTGACAACATACACCATCATTGACAACACCCACCACCATTGACAACATAAACCATCATTGACAACACCCACCACCATTGACAACATACACCATCATTGACAACATACACCATCATTGACAACATACACCATCATTGATAACACCCACTAACATTGACAACATACACCATCATTGACAACACCCACCACCATTGACAACATACACCATCATTGACAACACCCACTAACATTGACAACACACACTAACATTGACAACACACATCACCATTGACAACATACACCGCCATTGACAACACCCACCACCATTGACAACACCAACTAACATTGACGACATACACCACCATTGACAACACCCACCACCATTGACAACACCCACTAACATTGACAACATACACCACCATTGACAACACCCACTAACATTGACAACATACACCACCATTGACAACACCCAACACCATTGACAACACAAACTAACATTGACAACATACACCACCATTGACAACACCCACCACCATTGACAACACCACTAACATTGACAGCATACACTAACATTGACAACACACACCACCATTGACAACACCCACTAACATTGACAACACACACCACCATTGACAACACACACTAACATTGACAACACACACCACATTGACAACATCCACCATCATTGACAACACCCACTAACATTGACACCACACACCACCATTGACAACACACACTAACATTGACAACACACACTAAAACATTGACAACACACACTAACATTGACAACAAACACTAACATTGACAACATACACCACCATTGACAACACCCACTAACATTGACAACACACACCACCATTGACAACATACACCACCATTGACAACACACACCACCATAGACAACACACACTAACATTGACAACACACACCACCATTGACAACACCCACTAACATTGACAACACACACCACCATTGACAACATACACCACCATTGACAACACACACCACCATTGACAACACACACCACCATTGACAACACACACCACCATTGACAACACACACTAACATTGACAACACACCACCATTGACAACACACACCGCCATTGACAACACCCACTAACATTGACAACACACACCACCATTGACAACACACACCACCATTGACAACACACGCCACCATTGACAACACCCACCATCATTGACAACACACACCACCATTGACAACACACGCCACCATTGACAACACACACCACTATTGACAACACACACCACCATTGACAACACACACCATCATTGACAACACACACCACATTGACAACATCCAGCATCATTGACAACACTCACTAACATTGACACCACACGCCACCATTGACAACACACACCATCATTGACAACACCCACTAACATGACAACACCAATAACATTGACAACACACGCCACCATTGACAAAACACACCATCATTGACAACACACATCACCATTGACAACATACACCGCCATTGACAACACCCACCATCATTGACAACACCCACTAACATTGACAACACTCACTAACATTGACAACACACGCCACCATTGACAACACACACCAAAATTGACAACACACACCACCATTGACAACACACACCAACATTGACAACACCCACTAACATTGACAACACCCACTAACATTGACAACACACGCCACCATTGACAACACACACACCATTCACAACACACACCACCATTAACAACACACACCACCATTGACAACACACACCACCATTGACAACACACACCACCAGTGACAACACACACCAACATGGACAACACACACCACCATTGACAACACACACCAACATTGACAATATCCACTAACATTGACAACACATACCAACATTAACAACACATACCAACATTGACAACATACTTATCGTTGACAACACAGAGCACCATTGACAACACAGAGCATCATCGACAACAAAACCCATAACTAACAAGATAGAGTGCTCCATCTATTTATGTTGACAGAGGGCTCCAACTAACTGCTCAATCTGTATTATATTGATTATCTGCTCCATCTATTTATGTTAACAGTGCTCCAACAAACTGCTCTATCTATTTATGTTGACAGAGTGCTCCAACAAACTGCTCCATCTATTTATGTTGACAGAGTGCTCCAACAAACGGCTCCATCTATTTATGTTGACAGAGAGCTCCAACAAACGGCTCCATCTATTTATGTTGACAGAGAGCTCCAACAAACGGCTCTATCTGTTTATGTTGACAGAGAGCTCCAACAAACGGCTCTATCTGTTTATGTTGACAGAGAGCTCCAACAAACGGCTCCATCTATTTATGTTGACAGAGAGCTCCAACAAACGGCTCCATCTATTTATGTTGACAGAGAGCTCCAACAAACGGCTCCATCTATTTATGTTGACAGAGAGCTCCAACAAACGGCTCCATCTATTTATGTTGACAGAGAGCTCCAACAAACGGCTCCATCTATTTATGTTGACAGAGTGCTCCAACAAACGGCTCCATCTATTTATGTTGACAGAGAGCTCCAACAAACGGCTCCATCTATTTATGTTGACAGAGAGCTCCAACAAACGGCTCCATCTGTTTATGTTAACAGAGTGCTCCAACAAACGGCTCCATCTATTTATGTTGACAGAGAGCTCCAACAAACGGCTCTATCTATTTATGTTGACAGAGAGCTCCAACAAACGGCTCCATCTATTTATGTTGACAGAGTGCTCCAACAAACGGCTCCATCTATTTATGTTGACAGAGAGCTCCAACAAACGGCTCCATCTATTTATGTTGACAGAGAGCTCCAACAAACGGCTCCATCTGTTTATGTTAACAGAGTGCTCCAACAAACGGCTCCATCTATTTATGTTGACAGAGAGCTCCAACAAACGGCTCTATCTATTTATGTTGACAGAGAGCTCCAACAAACGGCTCCATCTATTTATGTTGACAGAGAGCTCCAACAAACGGCTCCATCTGTTTATGTTGACAGAGAGCTCCAACAAACGGCTCCATCTATTTATGTTGACAGAGTGCTCCAACAAACGGCTCCATCTATTTATGTTGACAGAGAGCTCCAACAAACGGCTCCATCTATTTATGTTGACAGAGAGCTCCAACAAACGGCTCCATCTATTTATGTTGACAGAGAGCTCCATCTATTTATGTTGACAGAGAGCTCCAACAAACGGCTCCATCTATTTATGTTAACAGAGAGCTCCAACAAACGGCTCCATCTATTTATGTTGACAGAGAGCTCCAACAAACGGCTCCATCTATTTATGTTAACAGAGTGCTCGAACAAACGGCTCCATCTATTTATGTTGACAGAGGGCTCCAACAAACGGCTCCATCTATTTATGTTGACAGAGAGCTCCAACAAACGGCTCCATCTGTTTATGTTGACAGAGAGCTCCAACAAACGGCTCCATCTATTTATGTTGACAGAGAACTCCAACAAACGGCTCCATCTATTTATGTTGACAGAGAGCTCCAACAAACGGCTCCATCTATTTATGTTGACAGAGAGCTCCAACAAACGGCTCCATCTATTTATGTTGACAGAGAGCTCCAACAAACGGCTCCATCTATTTATGTTGACAGAGTGCTCCAACAAACGGCTCTATCTGTTTATGTTGACAGAGTGCTCCAACAAACGGCTCCATCTATTTATGTTGACAGAGAGCTCCAACAAACGGCTCTATCTGTTGATTGTTCTCAAAGTACTCTGACACGTGATTGTTGTACTCTCATGCACATCTCATGGATGTCAAGTCGTAATAGCTTCCCCTGCAGCGTTTGCTATGCGACTACTATTCTTTATTGTCTGACTTTGGACTTTGGAAGAACGTTAAATTGGCGCAGGATGCGTTCTCTTGATCTTTAGACCAAAGTGCGATATTGTGCGCTTTTTGGCCCGGTGTATCTGACTTCAGCGCTGAATTATTGCATTGCCTTCCCTTTTCGAAGCCTGTTCGCTGAGCAAGACTAGTTGGTCTGCTTTTAGATGCACAGCGTGGAGGTAGGTAAGATCTTGATCCGTGCTGCTAATCTGGATTCAAACAGTCAGCTATGGATCGCGATCGCGCTCATCCCTAGTGTTGTTGAGCGTCCTTGGTTCCCAAACAGTTGTACACAGAACGTCTATTAGAGGTAATCCGGTAATTATAATTTGTGCACTGAAGCGATCAATAGATTCTGTAATTTAAAAAAAAAAAAAAGATTACTTCAGGAGGAGGGGGAGGGGGCCTCTTTGGTCACGTCACGATTCCCAAGGGACATAATCATGAAGCATTGGATGGGAACTGTTGAAACATGACACGCCCACAGTGAGATCATGTTCTGGTTGTGTACTGAGGTCATCCCCGAAGCCAAGAGCCGATAATCCGGCCGTGTATAGAACACACTCGTAGCTAGATTCTATTACTGTGGGGCTCTGTACAAGAGCTATTGACGAAGAGCTGGCCTAAGTCTGTCAGCAGAGACTGCCCACAACAGGGCAGCAACATCGCTCTGTACTGTACAATGACGTCAGTGTTGGGAAAATGTATGTAGCGTGTTGCAAGAGGACATAATTTGATTACCAATAATATTACAACCTACAAACATGTGTTTCGGCCCTTTTGTCTCCATCTTTGTATTCTTTAATTACCGCGATCAATGTCCAATCCAGTATATTGCTATATCAAAAGATCTTAACAGAGCAGTATTTGAAAACATTATAATCATTAGGGCACAAGAATGACGATAACAACAATATAATGTTTGAAACTGAGCAAAAACATATTGAATCCGCAATATAATTACATTTGTAGCTAAAACTAATTCACCGCCATTGAGTCTAAGGACAAAAGCCCACAGGCTACGAAAGCAGAAAGCATTAATTACAGTAATGATACATTTATACCGAACAAATGGACAATGGGAACAAACCCAGGCATATACTGTTTAAAATAAACCCGAACACAATTATGTCCCTTGATACGTGCCTCGATATCTGGTGACATTTGTGTCCAATGAAAGAATGTTCTCGACGAAGAATACATTTATCTGCTGAAACGGGGGGAGCTCAGCACAACAGCAGCCTAGGCGGCCCATCAGGTGACCAAGACCTGGCCTCGACTTCCTAGTTGGTCTCCCTCGGTAAGAGCCTGCAACAGAAGCTAGGATCGCTATGTAGTGGTGGCTGCTGTATAGAAAACCTAGTATAGAGTCTACAACAAAACAGGCTGGCTAACAAAAGCTAGGATCGCTATGTAGTGGTGGCTGTTGTATAGAAAACCTAGTATAGAGTCTACAACAAAACAGGCTGGCTAACAAAAGCTAGTCTTCCGAAAGTACATACATCCTTAGTTTTGTTTTTCTACTGCTGTCTACTGTTGTGCATTTGCTCCAGATCTTTATTAGACTAGCAAAATCCACCCTGGCTTTATCTTAACGTCCCCCCCCTCCCCGCTAATATCGTCGCTAATTCCCCCTTGTGGTGTTGCGTTGCCACGGTCTGAACGGGTTCGTTCATGCAAACTCTTAGTTGACAATTTTGACTATCGCTAGAGCCTTTAAACTCAGGGTCATGCTTTCTGTCGCACTAGCCATGAATTCTTTCAATTTTGATTTCCCGAGCATTTTCTCTACGTCACAGAGAAAGCTTACATGGGCGAGATGACGTCTCCAGCTAAACTATGACCTTAGTAACTGTTATGACCTTCATTAAAATGATGTCTCCAGCTAAACTATGACCTTAGTAACAGTTATGACCTTCATTAAAATGATGTCTCCAGCTAAACTATGACCTTAGTAACAGTTATGACCTTCATTAAAATGATGTCTCCAGCTATACTATTACTTTAGTAACTGTTATGACCTTCATCGTCACATTAGTTGTAGTTAAGACAAACATGCCGGTGTCTTCCTATACCCTGCTTCCTAACATGGACTACCCAGAAACACAAGCCGTCGTTATCTCCAACAATATACCATTTAGTCTATATATATATAACTTAACACGGAATTCTAAAATACGAAATATTGAGGCCTGTTGCTTCACGACCACTGAGTTTTGTTGGCAGTACTCTCTGTTCAACTTCTTCAGCGTTCAAGTCTAGTGATCATGCCAACATAATTGTTTACTTATCCTGTGATCATGCCAACTTATTTGTTTACTCTATCTAGTGATCATGCCAACATATTTGTTTACTTATCCTGTGATCATGCCAACTTATTTGTTTGCTTAAGAACATCATCATGTCACACGATGAGCTAGTCGCATGTTTAATACTCTTATATGCGTGTGTGTCCTGATTTTCCCTCTAAACTTGCGCTGTATCTGATACACTTCGTCTTAGGCAGGTTGGATCTAGGTTTAACATAGAAGTTCTCCTAGGATGGATGCCGGTCAGGGCTGTTGGACCCACCCTGCCGGCGGTACATACTAAAATGGACGTACATAACTGTGACTGTACTTATACACATTGTTTACCAGGTTCTATTTGCTGAAGCGACTGTCAACATTGAAGTGAACATGCAGATCTTGGAGACAACTGTCAGTAGTGAACGAGCATCTATTGCTGTTAATCTTCATAGAAGTTATAAGTGATAACAGAAACTGTGAGGTTCTACTTCTTTTTCTTTCCTTCCTCATTTGCCTTTCAGCGTTCAGTGGAGATATAATTTGCGGTCTTTTGCTCTTTTGTTCGCCTCTGCAGCTGTTATGTTTCCTAGTGCTTCTAGTATTCCGTCGATCCATCTGTTTCGTTGTCGACCATTGGTCCTGGTATTCTCGCAACGTATATTGAGGGCTCGTTGTGTTGTGTTTTGATCTTTCTGCCTTGTCACGTGGCCAAACCATTTTATCTGTTGTTTCCTTATATATTCTTTCGTGGGGCTATTCCTAGCTTTTTTCTCAGTTCTTCATTTCTGATCTTATCTCTCAGACTGTTTCCTGTCATTCGTCTGACACATTTGATCTCAGTAGAGGCTATTTTTCTTAATGTTCTTGCATCTAGGGTCCAGGACTGGCACTGGTAGCACAACGTTGGAATGAAGATTGCATTGTGCCCGTTTTGCCTCTAGACAAATGTGAGGTTTGTGTGAATCAATTGTTTCCCCGCATAGACACCCAACGATAGCTCAGACATGCATCTGCTAAAACCGAACATCAGCACAGACGAGCACCATACATTTACTATGACGATCATCATTTTCAGGAGGACGTGATCTTCCGGGCAATGTGATGGATAGGCGGCAGGAACCATTGAAGGCTATGCCTGCAAAGTGTTCCTTGTTGCAGTTTCCTCATGTTCCAAGTCCGGCTTGTTGCAGGAGCTACTGAGTTAAGTGCTCTGTGCACACCGTGAGCTGTGTGTCTCATCCATTTTGATCATGTTTCGATACTCCAATTGTGTACGATGAATGATGATATCGTATGACAGGGAACAGTTGGCTGTGTTCACTTTCTGTGAGGTTTCGCCTTATGTCTTTTGGCGTGTGCTGAGACTGCTATGATGGGGACTACAGTTACCTTTCTTTGTTTGGAAGATGAGTTATAATTCGGATGATTCCACTGGCACGGGCGGTTGAGCAATTATGGATTTTAATTCGCTTGCAGTGATACCGGGGCCTTCCATAACCAATAACCAATAACCAATCAGCACAGACGAGCTCTTCCATCTCGGAGGTAGAGAGTACAATGGCCACTTCTGGTCTGGAATCGCTCTCCCAGTCTCTGGAGGAATTATTTTCTCTTTGGACGGACCATTAACTGACATTTGTGGATTTCTCAAAGTTCTGCTTTGTTTACACACCAATTCTATATTATGATTGTCTCAAAACACACGATTTAAGTGTACGATGTTCCTTAATATAGAACAGAAAGAAGGTAATGTGATTCGTAAATGCGCAGCGCAGTGTGAGTGTTGTGTCCGTTTTGTTTTGTTTTCATGAGCTTGTCCACCGACCGTTTAGAAACTTGTTGTCCAGCAATAAATACGTTTATTGCGTCTATTCTAGTTATCAACAAACACACTACAGTCTACAGTTTCATGTTGCATTTTTAAATCTTAGTATTTGCTATTTATAGCATTTTTGTATACCTGCCTTAAAGTGCATCGTTTCACCATCATTATTATTATTATTATAATGAGATTTAACGTTATGTTCATTGATTATTTCAGACATTTCTGCTCTTTAATTGTAATTAGTTAAACCACAAACATGCTTTTTTTTTTTAAATTTAGATGTAGTGATTAAGGGATTCGGATTGAACCAAATATATTAAAGCTATATACAGGGTGTTTTTAAAGTTGCAGTGCAGTGAATTTATACTCTCTAAAGAAAAAACGTCACCAGATATGCGGTTAACTAATGCGTCACACAAATTGTAAAATAAATGGTATTATTCAAATATACTTGACTGCTATCGGCGAGCTTATAATGGGTAATGTTGGTATTAACACAATAAAGTTGTGCCTAAAGCATATGTTGAAAATGTCCACCACGGGCCTCAAGACATGTCATGATTCGTCTTTCCATATTTGCGAAAACCTTCAGAATAATGTCTGGTGATATTTGTTTAATCTTGTCTACTATTTCAGTCTTTAGGTCATTAATTGTCTGCGGATTATTTTCATAAACTTTCCCCTTCAATGCCCCCCACAGATAATAATCTGGGGGTGTTAGATCTGGTGAACGAGCAGGCCAGATTCCACGTAAAATAATGCGATTTGCAAATATGCTTTCTAAATAATTGAGTGTTGTTGTGGCTGTGTGTGCTGTTGCCCCATCCTGCTGAAACCAGGATTCCATAATTTCCGTTCTGTCAGGTGTGCTATGAACGGTTCCAGAATTAAAGTACGGTAACGTTCTGCATTTATTGTTTCATTAAAAAATATAGGTCCTATTATCCGCATACGACTTATAGCGCACCATACTCCGACTTTTTGATCGTAAAGCGGCACTTGATGAAATTCATGGGGGTTTTCACTGCTCCACAACCGATTGTTCTGACTGTTCACATAACCGGATAAATGAAACCAGGCCTCATCAGTGAAAAAAGTGACGTCAAGGATGGCAGCGCCATGTTCATAAATAAAATTCTGAAACCACATGCAGTAGTTTAAACGGGATTCATAATCTCTTTCTTGGAGTTGAGACACTTCAGTTAATTTGTATGGACGATAGTGTAGTTCACTTCTTAAAACCTTGTGAACAGAACTCTTAGATATTTGCACCTGTTGAGACAAGTGGTTTAAAGATGCATTTGGACTCATTGTAATTCTGTCTTGGAGTTCCATAATTTGGTCTTGTGAAATTGAAGGTCTTCCAGATCGGTATGCATCTACCACACTACCGGTTTCACAAGACTTTTGATCAATTTTGTAACAGAATTTCGGTGAGGGACTTGTGAGTCTGGAAATTTCCTCACGAATTGTCTAATGACCTCATCCGTATATTTACCGCCATTACGGAAGACATGCTCAACCAGAAATACCCTGTTTTCAATCGTCAACACCATTTCCTTCAAGCAATGAGACAGTGAAAGTAGCGTAGTGCCCGTCCTTTACGTAAATAAAACCTTAAAGGAAGCAGCGGTTTGTTCATAAATGTGGTTTACAAAATTGTGGTACGTAGATGATGATTACGTCATTTACTGAATATTAGAAATATTCACTGCACTGCGACTTTAAAAACACCCTGTATATATATAGGCAAATTATTATATTGAATATATAATTATAATATATATAATATTGAAAGTAATATTTCCAGAATTTCAGTAAATTTATTATATGATATGAATATGAGTATTTCAAATGTATGTCTGGTCATCAATCTCAGGACCTTTTGTTTTAGGTAGTTATACTAGTTGGGTAGCTAAGGTGGTGAGTAGTAGTATACTCTCACTACTGTAGAGATCAATACGTCTCTGATATTGTTTTTAATGTCTCTGATATTGTTTTCAATACATCTCTGATATTGTTTTTAATGTCTCTGATATTGTTTTCAATACATCTCTGATATTGTTTTTAATGTCTCTGATATTGTTTTCAATACGTCTCTGATATTGTTTTCAATACATCTCTGATATTGTTTTTAATGTCTCTGATATTGTTTTCAATGTCTCTGATATTGTTTTCAATACGTCTCTGATATTGTTTCAATACGTCTCTGATATTGTTTTCAATGTCTCTGATATTGTTTTCAATGTCTCTGATATTGTTTTCAATACATCTCTGATATTGTTTTCAATACATCTCTGATATTGTTTTTAATGTCCCTAATATTGTTTTCAATACGTCTCTTGATATTGTTTTCAATACATCTCTGATATTGTTTTTTTAATGTCCCTGATATGTTTTCAATACATCTCTGATATTGTTTTTAATGTCCCTAATATTGTTTTCAATACGTCTCTTGATATTGTTTTCAATACATCTCTGATATTGTTTTTAATGTCCCTAATATTGTTTTCAATACGTCTCTTGATATTGTTTTCAATACATCTCTGATATTGTTTTTTTAATGTCCCTGATATTATTTTCAATACATCTCTGATATTGTTTTTAATGTCCCTAATATTGTTTTCAATACGTCTCTTGATATTGTTTTCAATACATCTCTGATATTGTTTTTTTAATGTCTCTGAAATTGTTTTCAATGTCTCTGATATTGTTTTCAATACATCTCTGATATTATGCTACAGAAACATTTATTCTTCTGCAAAGAGTAACATCCTTGATTCTGACTTTTTTGTCTCTTCTTTCTTTTTCTACCTTTCAGCTCCCTGTGGAGCAAAGGTCTTCAACAAACACTTTCCAAGCCGTTCTGTTTCTGGCCATTCTTTTAAGATCATTCCATGTCTTCCCCATCATCTTTATCTTTGCTTCTATCTGTCTTCTCCAAGAATATTTTGGTCTTCCTCTATGTCTTTTTCCTTGGGGATTAAAAAAAGGGCCTGTTGTGTAATTCTCTCAGTTGGTTTCTACATTGTGTGTCCTATCTCTTCTTCTTATATTCAATATCCTTCACAGATATCTGCT
The DNA here is from genome assembly GCA_032433765.1 of Megaustenia siamemsis. Classification (NCBI taxonomy): domain Eukaryota; kingdom Metazoa; phylum Mollusca; class Gastropoda; order Stylommatophora; family Ariophantidae; genus Megaustenia; species Megaustenia siamemsis. The sequence goes on from JAVIAB010000050.1 coordinate 1,795,380, forward strand.
CTCACTATTATAGTTTTAATCTTGTCTTTTGCTATTAATGTCCATATTTCACATCTTTGACATACTATCTACAGTACAGAGATATACGTTTTCTTCTTTATTTAACACAATGATAATAAATTTGTATGCAGAATCTGTAAACAAAAATATTGTACTATAAACAAGCACAACAACATGATGTTGATAGTATTATAGAGCACAAGTGTTTTCCTCCTGTATTGTTTTAGAATGGTATTATTTGTAACAGATACCTGTACCTTTGATTGTCAAATACAAGTAATTGGATATTGCTGTGCTTTTGATTGTCAAATACAAGTAATTGGATATCTCTACAGTTGGAATGTACATATGCCATTGTGAGTTTTTGTGCTGTTGTTTCTTTTTCACTTTTTGAGAAAGAGAGAGAGAGTTCCAGATTTTAGATGTTTCATGGGCCAATCTCTTAAGCTTTGCAGGTCTAATTTCTTGGACCAATCTCTTAAGCTTTTCAGTTCTAGTTTCTTGGGCCAGTCTCTAAAACTTTGCAGATCTAGTTTCTTGGGCCATTCTCTAAAACTTTGCAGATCTAATTTCATGGACCAGTCTCTAAAACTTTGCAGATCTAGTTACATGAGTCAGTCTCTAAAACTTTGCAGATTTAGATTCATGGGCCAGTCTCTAAAACTTTGCAGATCTAGTTTCTTGGGGCAGTCTCTAAAACTTTGCAGATCTAGTTTCTTGGGCCATTCTCTAAAACTTTGCAGATCTAGTTTCTTGGGCCATTCTCTAAAACTTTGCAGATCTAGTTTCATGGACCATTCTCTAAAACTTTGCAGATCTAGTTTCTTGGGCCAGTCTCTAAAACGTTGCAGATCTAGTTTTTTGGGTAAGTCTCTAAAACTTTGCAAATCTAGTTCCATGGGTCAGTCTCTAAAACTTTGCAGGTCTAATCTCTAGTTTCTTGGGCCAGTCTCTAATACTTTGCTGATATAGTTCCATGGGCCAGTCTCTAAAACTTTGCAGATCTAGTTTCATGGGTCAGTCTCTAAAACTTTGCAGATCTAGTTCCATGGGCAGTCTCTAAAACTTTGCAGATCTAGTTTCTTGGGCCATTCTCTAAAACTTTGCAGATCTAGTTTTTTGGGTAAGTCTCTAAAACTTTGCAAATCTAGTTCCATGGGTCAGTCTCTAAAACTTTGCAGGTCTAATCTCTAGTTTCTTGGGCCAGTCTCTAATACTTTGCTGATATAGTTCCATGGGCCAGTCTCTAAAACTTTGCAGATCTAGTTTCATGGGTCAGTCTCTAAAACTTTGCAGATCTAGTTCCATGGGCCAGTCTCTAAAACTTTGCAGATCTAGTTTCTTGGGCCAGTCTCTAAAACTTTGCACCTCTTATAGAAGCAAACCAGGTTGTTAGAGCTTGGCTATTCTTGTGAGAGTTGAGCTAATGTTAGTGCAGAAACATTCTCTAGGAATCATATATTCTTTAATTTATCTTAATCTTGGACTGTTGCATGCTATATACTAAATTATATTTTAGATTTTCAGTCGTCCTGAGAATTTTTTATCTGCTGAACTCTAGGTCCTTCTTTCAACTTTACTAGAACTGGCACATCTACTCATGATAATGTTATTGCAGGTCGACTGTTGTTTTCATTGCTCAGAGATTTTGCAAGTTTCCACATTTTGTGTCCATTTTGATCTAGATTGAGGCTCTCTGTTTTTTCTTTCCAACTCTGTCCTGTTGTTATCTTGATCTCTCTTCTGTATTTGGCAGAGACTGCTTTATAGGCTATGTTGCTCTCTGTGCTTTGTGATGTTTCAGCTAGTTCTCTGGCAGAGTCCAGTTCCTCCTCTAGTCTTTGTATTTCCTTGCTCCAGTATGGCCTGTAGTTTCTTCTTGCTCCTCTAGGAATGGATTCTTTAGCAGCTCTCAGGTTTGCCTTTGTTAACTCCTCTATCATATTATTGACTTTCTTTTCATGGGTGTTGATAGGCGTGGTGCAGGCATCTGTGAGCTTGACAAACATTTCCCAGTCTGCTCTCTTGTAGTTCCAGCGCGGAAGTGGTATTTGCATCAGATGCTCTGAAAGTTGACTGGTCTGTGGTCACTATCTCTAAGTTGGTTCAGTACTATTCTGGTTCTTTTGTTGGATATGTCTCCTCTTGTGAAGGTTGGGTCGGGAGTAGAAGTTGTTTTCCATCTGCTTCAGTAGAAGGTTGGGGGAGGGTCCTCTCTAGAGTTTATGGGAATAGGTTGTTGTCTATTTCCCCATTCTTCCACTTCTTCACCTCGAGCGTTGGATTCCTTGTATCCCCATCTTTTAGAATGGCTGTTAAAGTCTCCTACTACCAGACGCTGCGATGGTGTTATTTCCATTGGCTCCAGCTTGACCAATTTGTCATTAGGACAGTATATGTTAAATATCCTTGTGTGCTATTGGAGTTGATGTATAGGTCTGTGCCAATGATCTCTGCTTCCCCATTTGTGACTGCTTCTATCTGTTTTGATGGGATGGTATTTCTTATAAGTATAAGGTTCCACCCTTGTGGCCTTCCCTATTCTGTCTAAATGTCTGGTAGCCCCTAACCATAAATCTATGCTGAGGATTCAGGTGAGTTTCTTGGATGCAGGCCACGTCTATCTTCTCCTCTGCTAGTCTGACTGCTAGGGCTTGTTTTTTGTTTTATATGCCCTCAGCATTCCAGTGAATTCAGATGTGTCTTGAAGCTATTTCGGCCAGTAGTAGTTTCCCTCTGGAGTCATTTTTTGTCTCTCAAAATGAGTCAGGGTGACCCACTAGTAGCTTGGGGTGTATCCCTTCAAGGCACGGGACCCGGCACTCTGCCTGCCTGCAGGGACATCACAGACGGAGCACTATAACTAGAGTCCATTAGATCTAGTCTGACTGAGTACATGTTAGGACATTGCACTATGTTCTATGCCAATAGCCCAGTGCATCATATTTCTGCCAGCATTTTATTCGGGTTTGTTTTCCCTAGCCTATGATTGTCCCCAATCTTCCTGCAAGGCAGCAGATTGTCTTTTCTGTAGGGGAATTCTGCCCTTAGATGGTCAGCCCTCCCAGGTTTACGAGCACCATCTTCCCAAGCTTTGTGTAGAGTTGTCTCTCTCTCATAGCTGTCTTCTGAGCTCTTGAGCACCACCTGCCTGTTTGATAGAGGTCAGAAAGAGGAGAACAGACAGAGAAGCATTGAACCCATGAAGTGGGGATGGATTAGTTCAGACCAGAACGTGTACCACTCGCTGATGGGTTCTGCATCTTCACTTAAAGGGTTCCACCTACTCCTGGCTCTTTTGTCTGGCCCCTCACCAAAGATATGTCCAGCTTGAGTGACCTTGCCAGGAGCTAAGCTCCTGCTGGCATAGCTCGTTGGATCCCGGGGACTAACTCCTTGGATCCAGGGGATGCACAAACCCTCCAATCACAACACGGTGAGACTAATGTGGAGGGATATTAATCTCAGATGCATGTCTAAAGACTCATTTACGATGTAATTGAAGACCAAGATGTGACTGAATATTCAAACTTATGAAATGAGCACTTTCAGTGGTTTATATTTGTTAAAATTCAAAATGGTGCAGCACTGCAGGTAATGATTTAAGTTATATGTATCAAAACAAAGTTATCTGTAGCATCAAAATGTTTTATATTATACCATAACAGGTTCAAATATTTTCTAGCTCACTGAATCGAGCATAAAAGTGAATATGTGGGAAGTTCGCTGATTGTCGCAAAGAAACATACAATGCCCTACTGTGTAGTGGGCTTCATGAGGATGTTAAAATTCATGAAATATTGAAATCTAGTTACATCTGGAGCTCTTGTCATCATCATGGAGGATGCTATAAAAGAGGACAACTATATTGCACTGAAGCCTCTCATTAGCCATTTTGATATTGAAGCACTGGAGTCTGTTCTGTTCAAGGTTTGTGATCATGGAGCAGAGAACTGTGCTGCCATCATTCTTGACATGGGAGTTGATACAGGTAACTCATCTCCAACCATTCCCTCAAACTAAGTCTTTCACTATAATTTCTAACATTCCCTGTAACTAAGTCTTTTACTATAATGTCTAACATTCCTGTAACTAAGTCTTTCACTATAATGTCTAACATTCCCTGTAACTAAGTCTTTCACTATAATGTCTAACATTCCCTCAAACTAAGTCTTTCACTATAATGTCTAACATTCCCTGTAACTAAGTCTTTTACTATAATGTCTAACATTCCCTGTAACTAAGTCTTTCACTATAATGTCTAACATTCCCTGTAACTAAGTCTTTCACTATAATGTCTAACATTCCCTGTAACTAAGTCTTTCACTATAATGTCTAACATTCCCTCAAACTAAGTCTTTCACTATAATGTCTAACATTCCCTGTAACTAAGTCTTTCACTATAATGTCTAACATTCCCTCAAACTAAGTCTTTTACTATAATGTCTAACATTCCTGTAACTAAGTCTTTTACTATAATGTCTAACATTCCCTGTAACTAAGTCTTTTACTATAATGTCTAACATTCCCTCAAACTAAGTCTTTCACTATAATGTCTAACATTCCCTCAAACTAAGTCTTTTACTATAATGTCTAACATTCCCCCAAACTAAGTCTTTCACTATAATGTCTAACATTCCCTGTAACTAAGTCTTTCACTATAATGTCTAACATTCCCTGTAACTAAGTCTTTCACTATAATGTCTAACATTCCCTCAAACTAAGTCTTTCACTATAATGTCTAACATTCCCTCAAACTAAGTCTTTCACTATAATGTCTAACATTCCCTCAAACTAAGTCTTTCACTATAATGTCTAACATTCCCCCAAACTAAGTCTTTACTATAATGTCTAACATTCCCCCAAACTAAGTCTTTCACTATAATGTCTAACATTCCCTCAAACTAAGTCTTTCACTATAATGTCTAACATTCCCTGTAACTAAGTCTTTCACTATAATGTCTAACATTCCCTCAAACTAAGTCTTTTACTATAATGTCTAACATTCCCTGTAACTAAGTCTTTTACTATAATGTCTAACATTCCCTGTAACTAAGTCTTTTACTATAATGTCTAACATTCCCTGTAACTAAGTCTTTCACTATAATGTCTAACATTCCCTCAAACTAAGTCTTTTACTATAATGTCTAACATTCCCTCAAACTAAGTCTTTTACTATAATGTCTAACATTCCTGTAACTAAGTCTTTCACTATAATGTCTAACATTCCCTCAAACTAAGTCTTTCATCTATAATGTCTAACATTCCCTCAAACTAAGTCTTTTACTATAATGTCTAACATTCCCTCAAACTAAGTCTTTCACTATAATGTCTAACATTCCCTCAAACTAAGTCTTTTACTATAATGTCTAACATTCCCCCAAACTAAGTCTTTTACTATAATGTCTAACATTCCCTCAAACTAAGTCTTTCACTATAATGTCTAACATTCCCTCAAACTAAGTCTTTTACTATAATGTCTAACATTCCCTGTAACTAAGTCTTTCACTATAATGTCTAACATTCCCTGTAACTAAGTCTTTTACTATAATGTCTAACATTCCCTGTAACTAAGTCTTTCACTATAATGTCTAACATTCCCTGTAACTAAGTCTTTTACTATAATGTCTAACATTCCCTCAAACTAAGTCTTTCACTATAATGTCTAACATTCCCTCAAACTAAGTCTTTTACTATAATGTCTAACATTCCCTGTAACTAAGTCTTTTACTATAATGTCTAACATTCCCTGTAACTAAGTCTTTCACTATAATGTCTAACATTCCCCCAACTAAGTCTTTCACTTTAATGTCTAACATTCCCCCAAACTAAGTCTTTCACTATAATGTCTAACATTCCCTCAAACTAAGTCTTTTACTATAATGTCTAACATTCCCTGTAACTAAGTCTTTTACTATAATGTCTAACATTCCCTCAAACTAAGTCTTTTACTATAATGTCTAACATTCCCTCAAACTAAGTCTTTCACTATATGTCTAACATTCCCTGTAACTAAGTCTTTTACTATAATGTCTAACATTCCCTCAAACTAAGTCTTTTACTATAATGTCTAACATTCCCTGTAGCTTAGTCTTTGACTATAATGTCTAACATTCCCTCAAACTAAGTCTTTTACTATAATGTCTAACATTCCCTCAAACTAAGTCTTTCACTATAATGTCTAACATTCCCTCAAACTAAGTCTTTCATCTATAATGTCTAACATTCCCTCAAACTAAGTCTTTTACTATAATGTCTAACATTCCCTCAAACTAAGTCTTTCACTATAATGTCTAACATTCCCTCAAACTAAGTCTTTTACTATAATGTCTAACATTCCCCCAAACTAAGTCTTTTACTATAATGTCTAACATTCCCTCAAACTAAGTCTTTCACTATAATGTCTAACATTCCCTCAAACTAAGTCTTTTACTATAATGTCTAACATTCCCTCAAACTAAGTCTTTTACTATAATGTCTAACATTCCCCAAACTAAGTCTTTACTATAATGTCTAACATTCCCTCAAACTAAGTCTTTCACTATAATGTCTAACATTCCCTCAAACTAAGTCTTTTACTATAATGTCTAACATCCCTGTAACTAAGTCTTTCACTATAATGTCTAACATTCCCTCAAACTAAGTCTTTTACTATAATGTCTAACATTCCCTGTAACTAAGTCTTTTACTATAATGTCTAACATTCCCTGTAACTAAGTCTTTGACTATAATGTCTAACATTCCCTCAAACTAAGTCTTTCACTATAATGTCTAACATTCCCTCAAACTAAGTCTTTTACTATAATGTCTAACATTCCCTGTAACTAAGTCTTTTACTATAATGTCTAACATTCCCTGTAACTAAGTCTTTTACTATAATGTCTAACATTCCCTGTAACTAAGTCTTTTACTATAATGTCTAACATTCCCTGTAACTAAGTCTTTCACTATAATGTCTAACATTCCCTGTAACTAAGTCTTTTACTATAATGTCTAACATTCCCTGTAACTAAGTCTTTCACTATAATGTCTAACATTCCCTGTAACTAAGTCTTTTACTATAATGTCTAACATTCCCTCAAACTAAGTCTTTCACTATAATGTCTAACATTCCCTCAAACTAAGTCTTTTACTATAATGTCTAACATTCCCTGTAACTAAGTCTTTTACTATAATGTCTAACATTCCCTGTAACTAAGTCTTTCACTATAATGTCTAACATTCCCCCAAACTAAGTCTTTCACTTTAATGTCTAACATTCCCCAAACTAAGTCTTTCACTATAATGTCTAACATTCCCTCAAACTAAGTCTTTTACTATAATGTCTAACATTCCCTGTAACTAAGTCTTTTACTATAATGTCTAACATTCCCTCAAACTAAGTCTTTTACTATAATGTCTAACATTCCCTCAAACTAAGTCTTTCACTATATGTCTAACATTCCCTGTAACTAAGTCTTTTACTATAATGTCTAACATTCCCTCAAACTAAGTCTTTTACTATAATGTCTAACATTCCCTGTAGCTTAGTCTTTGACTATAATGTCTAACATTCCCTCAAACTAAGTCTTTTACTATAATGTCTAACATTCCCTCAAACTAAGTCTTTCACTATAATGTCTAACATTCCCTCAAACTAAGTCTTTCATCTATAATGTCTAACATTCCCTCAAACTAAGTCTTTTACTATAATGTCTAACATTCCCTCAAACTAAGTCTTTCACTATATGTCTAACATTCCCTGTAACTAAGTCTTTTACTATAATGTCTAACATTCCCTCAAACTAAGTCTTTTACTATAATGTCTAACATTCCCTGTAGCTTAGTCTTTGACTATAATGTCTAACATTCCCTGTAACTAAGTATTTTACTATAATGTCTAACATTCCCTGTAACTAAGTCTTTTACTATAATGTCTAACATTCCCTGTAACTAAGTCTTTTACTATAATGTCTAACATTCCCTGTAACTAAGTCTTTTACTATAATGTCTAACATTTCCAGTAACTCATTTTCACTCTTAGCGATTAAGACTGTATCATCAGCATACTGCAGATTATTTATATTATGACCTCCGATTGTTATTCTAGGCATGCCCTTTATGGATCTTAAAATAACCTCACTATACATATGAAATAAATCTGGTGACAGCACACAACCTTGTCTACTTTACACATCCTGTTTTACCTCTTGAAACATTCCCAACTGATTTCCTGTGATTGTGGCAATCCATAATTATACAAAGAATTTACGATGGTTGTTTTCTGTTGTCTTCTGTTGGTTTGTTTACGGTTGGCTCCGTTAGCCTTTGACTAAAAAGTTTCACCCACAAGGCAGTGGGGTTGTTTTCTGGATACCCACCTTTAGCCTTTTGCTCCACCAAGCTTTCCTGCAGGGTAGCAGGTCAGGTTGTACTGTGTCCTAATGGGGGTGCTCCACCAAGCATTCCTGCAGGGTAGCAGGACAGATTGTACTGTGTCCTAATGGGGGTGCTCCACCAAGCATTCCTGCAAGGTAGCAGGTCAGGTTGTACTGTGTCCTAATGGTGGTGCTTCCCCAAGCATTCCTGCAGGGTAGCAGGTCAGGTTGTACTGTGTCCTAATGGTGGTGCTCCACCAAGCATACCTGCAGGGTAGCAGGTCAGGTTGTACTGTGTCCTAATGGTGGTGCTTCCCCAAGCATTCCTGCAGGGTAGCAGGTCAGGTTGTACTGTGTCCTAATGGTGGTGCTCCCCAAGCATTCCTGCAAGGTAGCAGGTCAGGTTGTACTGTGTTCTAATGGTGGTGCTCCACCAAGCATTCCTGCAAGGTAGCAGGTCAGGTTGTACTGTGTCCTAATGGTGGTGCTCCCCAAGCATTCCTGCAGGGTAGCAGGTCAGGTTGTACTGTGTTCTAATGGTGGTGCTCCACCAAGCATTCCTGCAAGGTAGCAGGTCAGGTTGTACTGTGTCCTAATGGTGGTGCTCCCCAAGCATTCCTGCAAGGTAGCAGGTCAGGTTGTACTGTGTCCTAATGGTGGTGCTTCCCCAAGCATTCCTGAAGGGTAGCAGGTCAGGTTGTACTGTGTCCTAATGGTGGTGCTTCCCCAAGCATTCCTGCAAGGTAGCAGGTCAGGTTGTACTGTGTCCTAATGTTGGTGCTTCCCCAAGCATTCCTGCAAGGTAGCAGGTCAGGTTGTACTGTGTCCTAATGGTGGTGCTTCCCCAAGCATTCCTGCAAGGTAGCAGGTCAGGTTGTACTGTGTCCTAATGGTGGTGCTCCATTGTTCTCTGTTCTGATAGTGGTGCTCTATTGTACTATGTCCTAATAGTGGTGCTCTATTGTACTATGTCCTAATAGTGGTGCTCTATTGTACTATGTCCTAATAGTGGTGCTCTATTGTACTATGTCCTAATAGTGGTGCTTTGTTGTACTATGTCCTAATAGTGGTGCTCTATTGTACTATGTCCTAATAGTGGTGCTCTATTGTACTATGTCCTAATAGTGGTGCTCTGTTGTACTATGTCCTAATAGTGGTGCTCTATTGTACTATGTCCTAATAGTGGTGCTCTGTTGTACTATGTCCTAATAGTGGTGCTCCATTGTTCTCTGTTCTGATAGCGGTGCTCTATTGTACTATGCCCTAATAGTGGTGCTCTATTGTACAATGTCCTAATAGTGGTGCTCTATTGTACTATGTCTTAATAGTGGTGCTCTATTGTACTATGTCCTAATAGTGGTGCTCTATTGTACAATGTCCTAATAGTGGTGCTCTATTGTACTATGTCTTAATAGTGGTGCTCTATTGTACTATGTCCTAATAGTGGTGCTCTATTGTACTATGTCCTAATAGTGGTACTCTATTGTACTATGTCCTAATAGTGGTACTCTATTGTACTATGTCCTAATAGTGGTACTCCATTGTGCTATGTCCTAATAGTGGTACTCTATTGTACTATGTCCTAATAGTGGTGCTCTATTGTACTATGTCCTAATAGTGGTACTCTATTGTACTATGTCCTAATAGTGGTACTCTATTGTACTATGTCCTAATAGTGGTACTCCATTGTGCTATGTCTTAATAGTGATAATCTGTTGTTCTAAGCCCTAATTCTTATATTCTATTGTTTTATGTCATAATTCTTATACTCTGTTGTTCTATGTCCTACTTCTAATACTCTGTTGTTCTATGTTCTAATAATAGAAATAATATCAGTAACCAAGTGACCCAGGCACTTAGTCCCATCTCATGTTATCAATTCTCTTTGACTTGTTCCTCTCTGATCTCTTTGATTGTGTAGAACTCTTATTGTGCCTCTCTGATCTCTTTGATTGTGTAGAACTCTTATTGTTCCTCTCTGATCTCTTTGATTGTGTAGAACTCTTATTGTGCCTCTCTGATCTCTTTGATTGTGTAGAACTCTTATTGTGCCTCTCTGATCTCTTTGATTGTGTAGAACTCTCATTGTACCTCTCTGATCTCTTTGATTGTGTAGAACTCTGATTGTACCTCTCTGATCTCTTTGATTGTGTAGAACTCTTATTGTGCCTCTCTGATCTCTTTGATTGTGTAGAACTCTGATTGTACCTCTCTGATCTCTTTGATTGTGTAGAAATGATTGCTCTGACAACTGCTCTCATCAGATTGCACCAACAACAGCCGCATGACACCACTGATGCATGCAGTCAGGGCTGAGTCTCTAGAAGTTACAAAGCTCCTGGTCACTTGGGGATGCCAGATCAATACGCTGGGAGGAATGGAGGGCAACTCTGCACTCCATTTTGCTGCTGAAACTGGTGATTCATGTTCCCCGTGATAGATCTCTGTGTTTTATCTACATCACCATCTTGTTCCCTGTGATAGATCTCTATGTTTTATTTACATCACCATGTTGTTACCTGTCATAGATCTGTGTTTTATCGACATCACCATCATGTTCCCTGTCATAGATCTATATGTTTTATCTACATCATGTTCCCTGTCATAGATCTATATGTTTTATCTACATCATGTTCTCTGTCATAGATCTGTGTTTTTTATCTACATCACCATCATGTTCTCTGTCATAGATCTGTGTTTTTTATCTACATCACCATCATGTTCCCATTCATAGATCTGTGTGTTTTATCTACATCACCATCATGTTCCCTGTCATAGATCTCTGTTTTTTATCTACATCACCATCATGTTCCCTGTCATAGATCTTTGTGTTTTATCTACATCACCATCATGTTCCCTGTCATAGATCTTTGTGTTTGACCTACATCACCATCATGTTCCCTGTCATAGATATATGTGTTTATCCACATCACCATCTTGTTTTTATCTCTCTCTGCGTCCATTACCAACTAATTAAAAACCTGAAGCAAGAACTAATTAGTTCCTGCACCAGTTACCAACCTGTTAACCACCTGAAGCAAGAACTAATTAGTTCCTCCAGTTAACCATCTAACATGTGTTGCCCCTGTGTTGAGCAATGACTGACTTAAATATGAATGTAACAGTTTGTGAAAGAAGAAGACTGACTTTAAAATGAATGTAGCAATTTGTGAAAGAAGAAGAAGACTGACTTAAATATAAATGTAACAGTTTGTGAAAGAAAATGACTGACTTAAATATGAATGTAGCAGTTTGTAAAAGAAGAAGACTGACTTAAATATGAATGTAGCAGTTTGTGAAAGAAAATGACTGACTTAAATATGAATGTAGCAGTTTGTAAAAGAAGAAGACTGACTTAAATATGAATGTAGCAGTTTGTGTAAGAAGAAGAAGACTGACTTAAATATGAATGTAGCAGTTTGTGAAAGAAGAAGAAGACTGACTTAAATATGAATGTAGCAGTTTGTGAAAGAAGAAGAAGACTGACTTAAATATGAATGTAGCAGTTTGTGAAAGAAGAAGAATAAACAATCTTTCCTTATGGCTTTTTCTGCTGATTGTGCAGGGAACGAGGAGATTGCTGAGGTACTAATAGCTGCTGGGGCTAATGTTAATGCTAGGAATGAGAAAGATGACACACCCCTGATTGTTGCTTCAGTTTGTGGACACTTGTCCATTGTGAAGCTGCTTCTGAACCATCATGCCTCCATCAATAGGAGAGGTTACCATGAGTGTTCGGCACTACATGAGGCCACAGAACATGGCCACTACGAGGTCTGCTCATATTTAATCACAGCCAAAGGTAAGTGCTGTGACTACACCACATTAACATATGGCAGACTATGTCACATAGGTTCACAACTCAGGCTAGTGTATTCTGTTTGAACTTTCTACCTTAGCTTTAGACAGTTGTCCTGACAAATAAGAAATCCCCCTTCTAAATTGTTGTCTTCTCTATCTATTGTCCTTTCGAGCCGAAGACGGCACATAGGGCAGAACCACAATCTCAAAACAGAAACCTTGCGTGCATGGTACATATTGCAGAGATCACTACTTCTAAAATCTATCTCTGTTTCCATAACAACACTTTTTACAATGACAGCTTGTCAAGCCATCGATCAACCTCCTTAGTCGCCTCTTACGACATGTCTGGAAGGTCACAGTGTCACTATTCTCTACTTCCCTCATAATGAAGCCCTGGTAACACACGGGAATTTATATTGGAATAGACATATTTCATGAGTTTTGATCTCTCATAATAACATAGACGAAAGATATTTTTTGTTTATTGAGATTTATTGATTTCTTTAATGATTTATTGATCTCTTTAATGATATATTTCTCTCATTAATGATTTATTGATATTTTTAATGATATATTGATTTCTCTAATGATTTATTGATCTCTTTAATGATATATTGATGACTTTAACGATATATTAAACAAACCTGCAGCTGGCCTTGAAGACGAAGACACATTTGGGAACACACCTTTGATTTGTGCTGCAGAGAAAGGCTATGTGAATCTGGTGCTTCTGTACCTGGCTCAAGGGGCAGATGTCAATAGGGTGAGTCACAGCGGAACCACAGCCCTACACTACGCAGCCAAGGAAGGATGGATAGCGTGCTGTAAGGTAATCCCCATAGGGTGCTGTAAGGTAATCCCATAGGGTGCTGTAAGGTATCCCATAGCGTACTGTAAGGTAATCCCCATAGGGTGCTGTAAGGTAATCCCCATAGGGTGCTGTAAGGTAATCCCATAGCGTGCTGTAAGGTAATCCCATAGGGTGCTGTTAGGTAATCCCAAAGGGTGCTGTAAGGTAATCCCCATAGGGTGCAGTAAGGTAATCCCCATAGGGTGCTGTAAGGTAATCCCATAGGGTGCTGTAAGGTAATCCCATAGGGTGCCGTAAGGTAATCCCCATAGGGTGCTGTTAGGTAATCCCCATAGTTTGTAAGGTAATCCCCATAGCTTGTAAGGTAATCCCCATTTGTGTGTTGTAAGGTAATCCCCCATACCTTGTAAGGTAATTCCCATTTCAGTGTAGTAAGGTAATCCCCATAGCTTGTAAGGTAATCCCCATTTGGGTGTTGTAAGGTAATCCCCATAGCTTGTAAGGTAATCCCCATTTGAGTGTTGTAAGGTAATCCCCATAGTTAGTAAGGTAATCTCCATAGCTTGTAAGGTAACCCCCATAAGGTGCTGTAAGGTAATCCCCATAGCTTGTATGTGTCTCACCATTCATGTATCTCACCACTCATATGTCTCCACCATTCATGTGTCTCCACCACTCATATGTCTCCACCATTCATGTGTCTCCACCACTCATATGTCTCCACCACTCATGTGTCTCCACCACTCATATGTCTCCACCATTCATGTGTCTCCACCACTCATATGTCTCCACCACTCATGTGTCTCCACCACTCATATGTCTCCACCATTCATGTGTCTCCACCACTCATGTGTCTCCACCACTCATGTGTCTCCACCACTCATATGTCTCCACCATTCATGTGTCTCCACCACTCATATGTCTCCACCACTCATGTGTCTCCACCACTCATATGTCTCCACCACTCATGTGTCTCCACCACTCATGTGTCTCCACCACTCATGTGTCTCCACCATTCATGTGTCTCCACCACTCATGTGTCTCCACCACTCATATGTCTCCACCATTCATGTGTCTCCACCACTCATGTGTCTCCACCACTCATGTGTCTCCACCACTCATGTGTCTCCACCACTCATGTGTCTCCACCATTCATGTGTCTCCACCACTCATGTGTCTCCACCACTCATGTGTCTCCACCACTCATGTGTCTCCACCACTCATGTGTCTCCACCACTCATGTGTCTCCACCACTCATGTGTCTCCACCACTCATGTGTCTCCACCACTCATGTGTCTCCACCACTCATGTGTCTCCACCACTCATGTGTCTCCACCACTCATGTGTCTCCACCACTCATGTGTCTCCACCACTCATGTGTCTCCACCACTCATGTGTCTCCACCACTCATGTGTCTCCACCACTCATGTGTCTCCACCACTCATGTGTCTAATTCATTCATGTATCTCACCACTCATGTGTCTCATTCATTCATATGTCTCCACCACTCATGTGTCTCCACCACTCATGTGTCTCCACCATTCATGTGTCTCATTCATTCATGTGTCTCACTATCATGTGTCTCCACCACTCATGTGTCTCCACCATTCATGTGTCTCATTCATTCATGTGTCTCACTATCATGTGTCTCCATCATGTGTCTCATTCATTCATGTGTCTCATTCATTCATGTGTCTCATTCATTCATGTGTCTCATTCATTCATGTGTCTCACTATCATGTGTCTCACTATCATGTGTCTCCACCATTCATGTGTCTCATTCATTCATGTGTCTCATTCATTCATGTGTCTCACTATCATGTGTCTCCACCACTCATGTGTCTCACCACTCATGTGTCTCCACCACTCATGTGTCTCATTCATTCATGTGTCTCATTCATTCATGTGTCTCACTATCATGTGTCTCCACCACTCATGTGTCTCCACCACTCATGTGTCTCACCACTCATGTGTCTCCACCACTCATGTGTCTCACCATTCATGTGTCTCATTCATTAATGTGTCTCATTCATTCATGTGTCTCAACACTCATGTGTCTCATTCACTCATGTGTCTCCACCACTCATGTGTCTCATACATTCATGTGTCTCACCATTAATGTGTCTCATTCATTCATGTGTCTCATTCATTCATGTGTCTCACCACTCATGTGTCTCATTCATTCATGTGTCTCATTCATTCATGTGTCTCACTATCATGTGTCTCCACCACTCATGTGTCTCCACCACTCATGTGTCTCCACCACTCATGTGTCTCCACCATTCATGTGTCTCACTATCATGTGTCCCATTCATTCATGTGTCTCACTATCATGTGTCTCCACAATTCATGTGTCTCCACTATTCATGTGTCTCATTCATTCATGTGTCTCACTATCATGTGTCTCCACCACTCATGTGTCTCACTATCATGTGTCTCCACCACTCATGTGTCTCCACCATGCATGTGTCTCATTCATTCATGTGTCTCACTATCATGTGTCTCCACCACTCATGTGTCTCATTCATTCATGTGTCTCATTCATTCATGTGTCTCACTAAAATGTGTCTCCACCACTCATGTGTCTCATTCATTCACGTGTCTCACTATCATGTGTCTCCACCACTCATGTGTCTCCACCATTCATGTGTCTCATTCATTCATGTGTCTCACTATCATGTGTCTCCACCACTCATGTGTCTCCACCATTCATGTGTCTCATTCATTCATGTGTCTCACTATCATGTGTCTCCATCATGTGTCTCATTCATTCATGTGTCTCATTCATTCATGTGTCTCATTCATTCATGTGTCTCATTCATTCATGTGTCTCACTATCATGTGTCTCACTATCATGTGTCTCCACCATTCATGTGTCTCATTCATTCATGTGTCTCATTCATTCATGTGTCTCACTATCATGTGTCTCCACCACTCATGTGTCTCACCACTCATGTGTCTCCACCACTCATGTGTCTCATTCATTCATGTGTCTCCATCACTTATGTGCATCACCACTCATGTGTCTCCACCACTCATGTGTCTCATTCATTCATGTGTCTCCACCACTCATGTGTCTCACCATTCATGTGTCTCATTCATTAATGTGTCTCATTCATTCATGTGTCTCACCACTCATGTGTCTCATTCATTCATGTGTCTCCACCACTCATGTGTCTCATTCATTAATGTGTCTCACCACTCATGTGTCTCATTCATTCATGTGTCTCACCCATGTGTCTCTACCATTCATGTGTCTCTACCATTCATGTGTCTCACCACTCATGTGTCTCACCACTCATGTGTCTCATTAATTCATGTCTCATTCATTCATGTTTCACCACTCATGTGTCTCATTCATTCATGTGTCTCATTCATGTGTCTCAACATTCATGTGTCTCATTCATTCATGTGTCTCACCACTCACGTGTCTCATTCATTCATGTGTCTCACCACTCACGTGTTTCATTCATTCATGTGTCTCATTCATTGATGTGTCTCACCACTCACGTGTCTCATTCATTCATGTGTCTCACCACTCACGTGTTTCATTCATTCATGTGTCTCATTCATTCATGTGTCTCAACATTCATGTGTCTCATTCATTCATGTGTCTCACCACTCACGTGTCTCATTCATTCATGTGTCTCATTCATTCATGTGTCTCCACCACTCACGTGTCTCATTCATTCATGTGTCTCACCACTCACGTGTCTCATTCATTCATGTGTCTCACCACTCACGTGTCTCATTCATTCATGTGTCTCCACCACTCACGTGTCTCATTCATTGATGTGTCTCACCACTCACGTGTCTCATTCATTCATGTGTCTCACCACTCACGTGTCTCATTCATTCATGTGTCTCATTCATTCATGTGTCTCACCACTCATGTGTCTCCTCCACTCATGTGTCTCCACCATTCATGTGTCTCCACCACTCATTGTCTCACCACTCAGGTACCTCGCCCACTCAAGTACCTCATAACTCATGTATCTCATTCACACAGTACCCCATCCACTCATGTATCTCACCTACTCATGCACCTCACCCACTCATGTGCCTCATCCACTCATGCACCTGTTTTATGTTTACTTTTGTTCTCTAGGCTTTGCTGCACCATGGGGCAGAGATTGATGCCCAAGACATCCGTCGCTTCACTCCGCTGATGATGGCATGCCTGGAAGGCCACAAGGAGGTCCTGCGGCTGATGCTGGATGCTAAGTGCAATGTGAACATGGTGGCCTACAACAGACGTACAGCTCTCCACTACGCTGCCGAGCAGGGCTACACTGCCTGCTGCCAGGTTCTCATAGACTCTGGTGCCTGTATAGAGACCTTTGATGCTGTCAAGTGTACCCCAGTCATGTTAGCAGCATGGAAAGGCAATGTGGAGGTAAGTCTTATTTTCTTCTTTCTGTTTAAATTGGTCATCCCCATATTTGAGCAGCATGTTCAGAGAAGAAGTTATAGTCAAGGACAAGTAGCAGGGCCATATACAAGAAATCTTTTAACATAAAATTACAATTGGCAGTCTGTGTGTCTACAGCTAAGATGTCAGTGTCTGGACAGGGAAGCCATGGCTTCAATCCCCACTACAGGCTGTGGGAATATTTCAAAAATTGAATCCATGGTGTCTTCGTTGCTATACCATTCCCTGGTGTCTGGGTAGTGAGATCCTATGTCTAGCTCTCCTGGAAAATGGTGATAATTCCGTTTTCCCCCATGGCCCTGCCATTCAGCCAATCTTCTCAACTGTTGGAATTTATGACTTTGTTTGGCTGTGTTCAATGAGATGTCGCTGTTAAATTGTATATGTCTGGATCCTCTCTTAGCTAATAATGTATGAACAGTTTGATAAGGCCATATTACAAAAATTTGTCTCGCTGATGGCTGAGATTTGCCCCACCCTGAGGGGAAAAATAATGAATTTCTTGAAAATTTGTGAAATTTATTAAAAAACATTTATATGATACTGTCATAGTTTTTACAAAACACTTGAAAACAAAATAGAACACCAAAGGAAACAAATGCAACATTCAGGTCACCGGAAGTAGTCGTTAGGGAATGGGAGGACTGTTTGTGCACAGCAAACTGTCACATTTCAAGAATTTATATCTTAAGGTAGTCGTTAGGGAGTGGGAGGACTGTTTGTGCACAGCAAACTGTCACATTTCAAGAATTTATATCTTAAGGTAGTCGTTAGGGAGTGGGAGGACTGTTTGTGCACAGCAAACTGTCACATTTCAAGAATTTATATTTTGATGTGGTCATTTTTTGATGAAATCATAATATAAGGTTAACATATGCTGATGACATAGTTCTCATCAGCAGTCAGATAAAAATGATGCAGGAAAACACAAATGAACTATCATCAATAGCCAGCAAAATTGGGCTTGAGGTCAATCATGAAAAGACTAAAGTCATGAAAAGTTTAATTCCAACAAGTGACAAAATATACATGGAAAACAAACCAGTAGAAGAGATTGATCACTTTATCTATCTTGGAAGTCACATTGATCGAGAAGGGGATACAAGCAAAGAAATTAGAATCAGAATAGCTAAAGCAGCAATGTCTTTCAAAAGCCTTGAAAAGTTGTGGAAATCAAAACTCATCAGCACAAACACAAAACTTAGGCTATTCAAGTCAAATGTACTATCAACCCTTACGTATGCGTGTGAAAGCTGGAAAACAACAAGAGATATAGAAACAAAGTTGAACGCATTCGAAAATAAATGTCTAAGGAAAATATTTGGTATAGCGTGGAACGAATTCAAAACAAACGAGGAAATTAGAGAAATCGCCAATCAACCACTAATATCTTCAGTAATAAAGAAAAGACGATGGTCATACGTTGGACATGTGATGAGAAGAGATAATAATCGAATAGCAAAGCAAGCCCTCATATGGGAAACAACAGGTAAAAGAAAAAGAGGAAGACCCAGAGACACTGAGAAGAACATTGATGAGAGAGGCAAGAGCAGCAGGAATCGGCTCCCTCAATGAGATAGAACTGCTTGCACTGAACAGAGACAGATGGCGAGATTTGATAAAATATCTTTAAAAGAAAACTGCTAGAACAAAAATTTCATATAGGAGAAGGTGTATCTTGGTCTACGCCCTATGGGCCGGTTACGGCTCGAAAGGTCAATAGATAGATATAAGAAAAGCATATTGGAGGGAAACCAGTCATCAAGTGGATCACTGTGTGTGTGGGTGAAGCAAAGGAAGGTTGTCTAGCTGAAACATCATTTGACGTTGACAGACCTGTGTGTGAGCAGGGGCATTGTTGTGACACAGATTCCAATTGTGAGAGCTGTGTCTGCATGTGGAGTTCATGCAAGATCATTACAGCATGTAATGACAACATTCCCTGACAGTCAAACCATCAGTCATCTCATACAATTTTTGTACATGTGCCATGGTCTGCCTTGATAGAGATTATCTGTGGCTGTCCATTGCCGCATTTGAAATGGGAGTACCATCCAAATATCTGATTTCAGTGACCTAAGCAGGACTCAATAGTTTGAGAACCACTTTTTTTTAATGCAACAGAACAGTAGTGTCCATGTTCAGTTTTTTTTAGCTGCCGTCTCTGTCTGGATTGATCCTCCTACAAGTTCGCCACATTTACTGTCCCGAGGCACTTTTCTTCTATGATAGTCTAGTGTCCCGAGGCACTTTTCTTCTATGATAGTCTACTGTCCCGAGGCACTTTTCCTCTATGATAGTCTAGTGTCCCGAGGCACTTTTCTTCTATGATAGTCTACTGTCCCGAGGCACTTTTCTTCTATGATAGCCTAGTGTCCCGAGGCACTTTTCTTCTATGATAGTCTAGTGTCCTGAGGCACTTTTCTTCTATGATAGTCTAGTGTCCCGAGGCACTTTTCTTCTATGATAGTCTACTGTCCCGAGGCACTTTTCTTCTATGATAGTCTACTGTCCCGAGGCACTTTTCTTCTATGATAGTCTAGTGTCCCGAGGCACTTTTCTTCTATGATAGTCTAGTGTCCCGAGGCACTTTTCCTCTATGATAGTCTACTGTCCCGAGGCATTTTTCCTCTATGATAGTCTAGTGTCCCGAGGCACTTTTCTTCTATGATAGTCTACTGTCCCGAGGCACTTTTCTTCTATGATAGTCTACTGTCCCGAGGCACTTTTCTTCTATGATAGTCTAGTGTCCCGAGGCAATTTTCTTCTATGATAGTCTAGTGTCCCGAGGCACTTTTCTTCTATGATAGTCTAGTGTCCCGAGGCACTTTTCTTCTATGATAGTCTAGTGTCCCGAGGCACTTTTCTTCTATGATAGTCTAGTGTCCCGAGGCACTTTTCTTCTATGATAGTCTACTGTCCCGGGGCACTTTTCTTCTATGATAGTCTAGTGTCCCGAGGCACTTTTCTTCTATGATAGTCTAGTGTCCCGAGGCACTTTTCTTCTATGATAGTCTACTATCCCGGGGCACTTTTCTTCTATGATAGTCTAGTGTCCCGAGGCACTTTTCTTCTATGATAGTCTAGTGTCCCGAGGCACTTTTCTTCTATGATAGTCTAGTGTCCTGGGGCACTTTTCTTCTATGATAGTCTACTGTCCCGAGGCACTTTTCTTCTATGATAGTCTAGTGTCCCGAGGCACTTTTCTTCTATGATAGTCTACTGTCCCGGGGCACTTTTCTTCTATGATAGTCTAGTGTCCCGAGGCACTTTTCTTCTATGATAGTCTAGTGTCCCGAGGCACTTTTCTTCAATGATAGTCTACTGTCCTGGGGCACTTTTCTTCTATGATAATCTACTGTCCCGAGGCACTTTTCTTCTATGATAGTCTAGTGTCCCGAGGCACTTTTCTTCTATGATAGTCTAGTGTCCCGAGGCACTTTTCTTCTATGATAGTCTAGTATATTACCACTATGCAGTTTTATTTGCATGTTCATATATGTATATGTATACATGTGTGTTTACGTGTTTTACATTGTTCTAGCTGAAGGTCTACTGAGCTGCACCGTCATTGATTTTGTATTGTCCCTCGCCTACATCCAGCTGGGAGCCGCGATAGCTCAGTGGTTAGTGAACTGGACTACCACGGACAAGGGGTAGGGTTCGATCCCAACCGACGGCTTCCGGGTTCACCCAGCCTTAAATGGGTACCGGATTTTTTTTCTGGGAAAGTAAAGCAGCATTGGCGTAATACTGACCACATTACCCCAAAAATCATGTGCTGAAGGTCTGTAAAATATAGGGTCACTAACACCATATTTCCCTATACGCCACTTGGCGTGACGGGGGTACTTTACTTTTTACTTTACTTACATCCAGCTGTTACGATAACCATTCCACACCATCCCACCTCCTTTTTTTTCATTGTCATCAACTTTGCAGCAGCTTCCATTTTTATACCTTTACCCCCATGTACTTGTATATATTGTCATTTACTTGTGTATGTTGTCATCAGCTATTCTCATTTACTTGTGTATAATTGTCATTTACTTGTGTATATTGTCATTTACTTGTGTATATTTTCATCAACTATTCTCATTTACTTGTGTATATTGTCATTTACTTGTGTATATTGTCATTTACTTGTGTATATTTTCATCAACTATTCTCATTTACTTGTGTATATTGTCATTTACTTGTGTATGTTGTCATCAGCTATTCTCATTTACTTGTGTATATTGTCATTTACTTGTGTATCTTGTCATTTACTTGTGTATGTTGCTATCAACTATTCTCATTTACTTGTGTATGTTGCTATCAACTATTCTCATTTACTTGTGTATGTTGCTATCAACTATTCTCATTTACTTGTGTATGTTGTCATCAGCTATTCTCATTTACTTGTGTATATTGTCATTTACTTGTGTATGTTGTCATTTACTTGTGTATCTTGTCATTTACTTGTGTATATTGTCATTTACTTGTGTATCTTGTCATTTACTTGTGTATCTTGTCATTTACTTGTGTATGTTGCTATCAACTATTCTCATTAACTTGTACATATTTTCACCAACTATTCTCATTTACCCGCCCGTGCGCTGCCGGGGCCCGAAAGGGGAGTAAAGAATAGCGGCGCTGTACCCTACCAGGCATGTTCGTAAGAGGCAAGAAAGGAGGGTTAGGCATGGGACTGGCTATCCCATACTGTAAAAAAATAAGCCGAAAAAACTTCACAAACATGAACAAGTCAAAGAAAGATAAAGTAAATCCGTCAACCAGGAAAGAGAAGGCCTCTCTGTCTAAGAGACGTATGACGCAATCCGGAGAAAGCCAAAAGGAGTCCGGGTTGCCGACTCACCCTTTGTCTACCAGGAAATCATCCAGAATTGGCACCTGGAATGTTCGTACCCTTAACGAACAGGGAAAAGCGTCACAAGTGGCAGCAGAAATGACCAACCACAAGATAGATATTCTGGGAATGTGTGAAACAAGATGGCTGGGAGCGGAGAGAATAAAATTGAATACAGGGGAGATGATTTTATCATCAGGACACCAGGAACCAGGAGCACAACATAGCGAAAGGGTAGCTATAATGCTATCAAAGAATGCACAGAAGACACTAATAGAATGGGAAGCAGTGGGACCAAGACTGGTGAGAGCAACATTTAAAACAACCAAAAACAAAATAAAATTACACATTATACAATGCTATGCACCAACCAACGATAAGGATGATTCAGTTAAAGATGATTTCTATAGACAGCTACAATGTCAGATGGATGCAAGACGAGCCAAGGATATTATAATCTTGATGGGAGACCTAAATGCTAAGGTAGGATCAGACAACAGAGGCTTCGAAGAGATTATGGGAAAACATGGACTTGGAGATATAAACGGAAATGGAGAGATATTTGTGAATTTCTGCGCCCTTAATCAAATGAGCCTAGGAGGAACGATATTCCAACATAAAAGAATACACAAAGCTACATGGGTGTCACCAGATCATAGAACGGAAAATCAAATTGATCACATATGTATTAATAATAAGTTTAAGTCATCCTTACAGGATGTAAAAGTATATAGAGGGGCAGATGTAGCTTCTGATCATCATCTTCTGATAGCCAAACTTAAAATTAAACTAAAAAGATATACTACAACGAATAAGGGTAGAAAGTATTTCAATGTAGGGTTTCTTAAAGAACAAGGAATTAAAGATAAATTCGCAGTCACAATATCAAACAAATACCAAGTCCTCCAACAACTAGAAAATACAATAAATATAGAAGAGCATTGGAAACAGGTAAAAAATATATGGAAAGAGACATGCGAAGAAACACTGGGGAAAAGAGAACGCCAGGATAAGGCATAGATGACAGCAGAGACCCTGGATAAAATTAAAGAAAGAAAGAACAAGAAAGCAGACATAAATAAAAGCAAAACAAGAAGTAATAAAGCCAAGACACAGGAAGCTTACACAGAGGTGAACAAAGAAGTGAGAAGATGCATTAAAAGGGATAAGAGGAAATATATAGATGAACTAGCTAAAGAGGCAGAAGAAGCAGCAAATAAAGGGAATATGAAAGAACTGTACAACAGCACAAAGAAATTAGGTGGAAAATACAAACAGATCAACGCCTTTATCAAAGATAAGAAAGGAAATCTGCTTAGTAATATAAAGGAACAAATGGAGAGATGGAAAGAGCACTTTGAAGAACTTTTGAACAGACCCAGTTCAAATAATCCTCCAGATATACTACCAGCAGAAGAAGAGTTAGACGTTAACTGTGGAAAACCAAGCAAAGAAGAAATAATGAAAGCCATCAAACTATTAAAAGATGGTAAAGCCACAGGACCAGATGAAATTCCTTCGGAAGCCATCAAAGCAGATATTAACACCTCTACCAAGATGTTACATGATCTATTGGATAAAATTTGGGAGAGGGAAGAAATACCTAAAGACTGGAGATCAAACTACCAAAGAAAGGAAGTTTACAGGAGTGCACAAATTATAGGGGAATTATGCTACTATCAGTGCCAGGAAAAATATTAGGCAGAATCATTCTGGAGAGACTAAAAGAGGCTATAGAGAAACATTTGAGAGATGAACAAGCAGGTTTTAGGAAGAACAGATCATGTGCTGATCAAATAACTACTCTACGTATAATACGTAGGGAGGTCAAAAAGTAATGCACACCAATTTTTTTCTCGGCTAATAAGAAAGATATGAAAAGCAAAAACCTTTTGTACTTAACTTCATCGACTTCAAAAAAGCATTTGATAGTAGTATTCATAGAGATTCTTTGTGGAAAATTCTGAAGCAATATGGTTTACCATCAAAAATCATAAATATTATCAAAGACATGTATGATGGTTACACATGTGCAGTTCGAACAGATAGAAGGACTGAGCGAATGTTTCCCAATAGAAACTGGGGTTAAACAAGGATGTATTTTATCGCCCTTGTTATTTGGAATTGTTATGGACTTCATAATGAAGAAATGCTGCACTGGTAATAAAGGCATCGAATGGATACAAGGAGACCATTTGGAGGACCTCGACTTTGCTGATGACATAGTTCTCATCAGCAGTCAGATAAAAACGATGCAGGAAAACACAAATGAACTATCATCAATAGCCAGCAAAATTGGGCTTGAGGTCAGTCATGAAAAGTTTAATTCCAACAAGTGACAAAGTATACATGGAAAACAAACCAGTAGAAGAGATCGATCACTTTATCTATCTTGGAAGTCACATTGATCGAGAAGGGGATACGAGCAAAGAAATTAGAATCAGACTGGCTAAAGCAGCAATGTCTTTCAGAAGCCTTGAAAAGTTGTGGAAATCAAAACTCATTAGCACAAACACAAAACTTAGGCTATTCAAATCAAATGTACTATCAACCCTTACGTATGCGTGTGAAAGCTGGAAAACAACAAGAGATATAGAAACAAAATTGAACGCATTCGAAAATAAATGTCTAAGGAAAATACTTGGTATAGAATGGAACGAATTCAAAACAAACGAGGAAATTAGAGAAATCGCCAATCAACCACTAATATCTTCAGTAATAAAGAAAAGACGATGGTCATACGTTGGACATGTGATGAGAAGAGATAATAATCGAATAGCAAAGCAAGCCCTCATATGGGAAACAACAGGTAAAAGAAAAAGAGGAAGACCCAGGGAGACACTGAGAAGAACATTGATGAGAGAGGCAAGAGCAGCAGGAATCGGCTCCCTCAATGAGATAGAACTGCTTGCACAGAACAGAGACAGATGGCGAGATTTGATAAAATATCTTTAAAAGAAAACTGCTAGAACAAAAATTCATATAGGAGAAGGTGTATCTTGGTCTACGCCCTATGGGCCGGTTACGGCTCGAAAGGTCAATAGATAGATAGATAGAATAAGAAAGATAGGAATATGAAATTTTGCACACTTGGAATATGCCATGTTCCAATTATGTGCACCAAATTGCACAGCATTCTGAAAAATATTACGCAATCTATGAACCGTTAAAATGGAGCTTGTCAACAATGTCCGTTACAAACAGCGAATTGTCATAGAATTTCTGGTTGCGGAGAAAGAAACTGTGGCAAACATTCATAAACGACTGTGTGCAGTGTACAAATGTTCTGCAGTCGATAGGAGCACAGTTAGTCGCTGGGTTCAGAGAATTAAAGCTGCAGAAAGTGTACGAGTGGAGCTGCATGATTTACCGCGTTCTGGACGTGTTGCCTCGGCTACCAGCACAGACATGTTAAACCGGGCTGATGCCATTATTCGTAAGGATAGGCGTATCACTAGTCAGCAATTGGCATTGCAGCTTACAGTCAGCAAGGGAAGTGCAATCGCAATTTTTAAAACTCTCGGATATTCAAAGATTTGCGCTCGACGGGTTCCTCGGTGCCTAACAAATGATCACAGAGTTCAAAGGAAAACATTCTGTTCTGAATTGTTGGAGCGTTTCGGTGTTGAAGGAGAAATGTTTTTGTCAAAAATTGTTACCGGTGACGAAACGTGGGCACATTATTATGAGCCTGAAACAAAAATGCAGTCAATGGAATAGCATCATCCGCAGTCACCAAAAAGAAAAAAATTCAAAACATCTCCATCAGCCGGAAAGGTGATGATCACTGTCTTCTGGAACATTGATGGTGTGATTCTTGTTGATGTAATGACAAGAGGTGAGACAATCAACTCGACAGCTTACATCAATACACTGACAAAACTCAAAAATCGGTTCCACAGAGTTCGGCATAATAAGCCATCTGCAGATGTGTTGCTTCAACATGACAATGCACGCCCTCACACAAGTCTGGTAACATGGGAAGCAATCAACAAATTTGGTTGGACTGTACTGCCCCATCCTCCTTACAGCCCTGATCTGGCTCCCTCAGATTTCCATCTGTTTGGACCACTCAAAAAATTCCTGCGTGGGAAACACTTTGACAATGATGAGGATGTGATCCGTGCAGTTAAAAAATGGCTACGCGAGCAGGACAAAACTTGGTACAAACGAGGCATTCATGACCTAGTTTCACGTTGGCGTAAGGCAATACGCTTGGACGGAGATTATGTTGAAAAATAGGTAGTGTCAAGGGATGTTCAGCTACAATCTGTGAAAATTTCACACATTTTGCCCGAATAGTTTCCGAGAAAAAAAGTGGTGTGCATTACTTTTTGACCTCCCTTCAGTAGTTGAACAAAGTTTAGAACTAAAATCCCCACTTTATATTGGATTCATAAATTACGAAAAGGCATTTGATAGTTTAGACAGAAAAATGCTTTGGAAGTTGCTGAGTCATTACTGGAATCCCCATAAAGTTTATTGTGGAGCCATGACAGCTCAGTGGTTAGTGAACTGGACTACAAAGGACAAGAGGTAGGGTTCGATCCCAAATGACAACTTCCGAGTTCACCCAGACTTTAATGGGTACCAGATTTTTTTTTCTGGGAAAGTGAAGTGGCATGGGCGTAATACCGACCACATTACCCCAAAAATCATGTGCCGAAGGTCTGTAAAATTTATGGTCACTAACACCATATTCCCTTTACACCACTTGGCGTGACGGGGGTACTTTACTTCTTTTTTTTTTATTAACCTGATAAAAACAATGTATGAAGGAATGAAATGTAGTGAGGTGCATGGACAGCTTACAGAAGCATTTGAAATAAGAACAGGAGTAAGGCAGGGATGCTTTCTGTCTCCATTTCTCTTTCTACTGGCCATAGATTGGATTATGAAAATAACTCAAAACAACAGAAATGGGATCCAGTGGTCACTGACCAAACAACTTGATGATTTAGACTTTGTTGATGACATAGCTCTCCTATCACACAGCCATCAACAGATGCAGGATAAAATGAGCATACTTGATGAGAGATCACAACAGCTAGGACTGCAGATTAATAGAGATAAGACCAACATTATGAGAATTAATACAGTTGGCAATAACTAAATAAAACTAGGAGAAATACCTCTACTAGATGTACAATCTTACATATATCTGGGCAGTAATATAGATAAAGAGGGAGGAACAGAAAATGATACAAAATTAAGGATATCAAAAGCAAGATGAGCTTTCATTGCACTGGGAAACATATAGAAACCCAAAGAAATTAGGTTAAATACAAAAATACAAATTTTCAACTCAAATGTTAAGTCGGTCCTATTATATGGCTGTGAAACATGGAGAACAATAAAATTGACAATCACGAAGATAAAGACTTTCATTAATGGATGCTTACGCAGAATAAAAGGATGGAAATGGCAGGACAAAATCACTAACATAGAATTATGGCAATGTACCAGTCAAATACCAGTGGATAAAGAGATACAGCGAAGATGATGGCGCTGGATAGGACACACACTATGGAAGCCAACTGAGAGTATTACACAACAGGCCCTTTTTTTGAATCCCCAGGGGGAAAAGACAAAGAGGAAGACCAAGGAATTCTTGGAGAAGACAGATAGAAGCAGAGATGAAGATGATGGGGAAGACATGGAAGGATCTTAAAAGAATGGCAAAAAACAGAACGACATGGAAAGTGTTTGTTCAAGACCTATGCTCCACTGGGAGCTGAAAGGTAGAAGAAGAACTATTCTCATTTATTTGTGTATTTTTTCCAACTATTCTCATTTATTTGTGTATTTTTTCCAACTATTCTCATTTATTTGTGTATTTTTTCCAACTATTCTCATTTATTTGTGTATTTTTTCCAACTATTCTCATTTATTTGTGTATTTTCACCAACTATTCTCATTTATTTGTGTATTTTCACCAACTATTCTCATCTATTTGTGTATTTTCACCAACTATTCTCATCTATTTGTGTATTTTCACCAACTATTCTCATCTATTTGTGTATTTTCACCAACTATTCTCATCTATTTGTGTATTTTCACCAACTATTCTCATCTATTTGTGTATATTCACCAACTATTCTCTTTTATTTGTGTATTATCACCAACTATTCTCATTTATTTGTGTATTTTTTCCAACTATTCTCATTTATTTGTGTATTTTCACCAACTATTCTCATTTATTTGTGTATTTTCACCAACTATTCTCATCTATTTGTGTATTTTCACCAACTATTCTCATCTATTTGTGTATTATCACCAACTATTCTCATCTATTTGTGTATTTTCACCAACTATTCTCATCTATTTGTGTATTTTCACCAACTATTCTCTTTTATTTGTGTATTTTCACCAACTATTCTCGTCTACTTTCAGAGTCTGCAGTTACTGATAGCCTATGGAGCCAATCTCCATCATTGGTCAAGACATGGTATGTCCATCTTACACCTTGCAGCAGAAGGTGGGAGCACAGAGTGCTGTGATGTGCTCATAAAGCATGGTGTTAGCATCAACATCCGATGCTGTGATGGTGTCACCCCCCTCATCAGTGCCATACGCCTGTACAGAATACCTGCTATAGACTTCCTCATCACTGCTGGCTGCTCCCTTGACAGACTGCCGGGCGATGACGTTACAGCTCTCAGTGAGGCTGTCTACAGAGACATTGACACGTGTGTCATCGAGCAGATATTGACTCACGGAGGTAGTCCAAACACCATGGACCGCTTCCACACTTTACCATTATGGCACGCGATTGACAATGGCAATTTTGCCATCATCAAGTTGCTGCTGCTCTGTAACAGCGATTATGCCAAACAGACAGAGTCTATGCTTGCTCCATGTAGTCCATGCTCTCCCATCACTCACTCAATCCACAAGGAGAATGCAACTCTCATTTGCTGGCTGGTGGCAGCATACGCACAGGAAGCAGTCAGTATCTTGAGAAAAATCAGCCTATTCTCATTTCTAAATTTGGAGGATATAAGAATAGTAGATTTAGTGAGGGATCTGACGGTTCAGCCACAGACTCTGCTCCGACAGTGCCGAAGGAGCATTAGAAAACGTCTAGGAAGTGGTGCATCAGTGAGTCAGAAAATATCTGCCTTGGGACTTCCCAGGCTTCTCTATAATTATATGATGTTTAGTGACCTTGAACTGCCTTTTTAAGGGAAAATACATTTAGTGAAGTCAAGACTGTGTGTATGTGTTGAGTGTTTGACATAGTCAGTCATTTGTGACTGTGTACGTATGTGTTGAGTGTTTGACATAGTCAGTCATTTGTGACTGTGTGTATGTGTTGAGTGTTTGATGAAGTCAATCATTTGTGACTGTGTACGTATGTGTTGAGTGTTTGATGAAGTCAATCATTTGTGACTGTGTGCGTATGTGTTGAGTGTTTGATGAAGTCAATCATTTGTGACTGTGTACGTATGTGTTGAGTGTTTGATGAAGTCAATCATTTGTGACTGTGTACGTATGTGTTGAGTGTTTGATGAAGTCAATCATTTGTGACTGTGTACGTATGTGTTGAGTGTTTGATGAAGTCAATCATTTGTGACTGTGTACGTATGTGTTGAGTGTTTGATGAAGTCAATCATTTGTGACTGTGTGCGTATGTGTTGAGTGTTTGATGAAGTCAATCATTTGTGACTGTGTACGTATGTGTTGAGTGTTTGATGAAGTCAATCATTTGTGACTGTGTACGTATGTGTTGAGTGTTTGATGAAGTCAATCATTTGTGACTGTGTACGTATGTGTTGAGTGTTTGATGAAGTCAATCATTTGTGACTGTGTACGTATGTGTTGAGTGTTTGATGAAGTCAATCATTTGTGACTGTGTACGTATGTGTTGAGTGTTTGATGAAGTCAATCATTTGTGACTGTGTGCGTATGTGTTAAGTGTTTGATGAAGTCAATCATTTGTGACTGTGTGCGTATGTGTTAAGTGTTTGAAGAAGTCAATCAATCATTTGTGACTGTGTGTATGTGTTAAGTGTTTGAAGAAGTCAATCAATCGTTTGTGACTGTGTGTATGTGTTGAGTGTTTGATGAAGTCAATCATTTGTGACTGTGTGTATGTGTTGAGTGTTTGATGAAGTCAATCATTTGTGACTGTGTATGTGTTCAGTGTTTGATGAAGTCAATCATTTGTGACTGTGTATGTGTTAAGTGTTTGATGATTATATATTTAATATTCAGCATTTATTTGATGATGGAAGATTTAATGATTTATGAATGTATTACATGTGTGATGTTTTGATCATGTTTATCTCCAGCAGCAGACATGATTGCATCCATTGACAGAGAAAGTACATCACAGCAGTTTGTAGGTGCCAAGTTGTAATGATGGAGACCTGTTGTAAAGACAAATCATTTGTGAGATTAGCCAGGCTGTAATGATGGAGACCTGTTGTAAAGACAAATCATTTGTGAGATCAGCCAGGCTGTAATGATGGAGACCTGTTGTAAAGACAAATCATTTGTGGCAGCAGCTTGTAGGTGGCAAGTTGAAATGATGGAGACCTGTTGTTGTAAAGACAAATCATTTGTGGCAGCAGCTTGTAGGTGGCAAGTTGAAGTGATGGAGACCTGTTGTTGTAAAGACAAATCATTTGTGAGATCAGCCAGGCTGTAATGATGGAGACCTGTTGTTGTAAAGACAAATCATTTGTGAGATCAGCCAGGCTGTAATGATGGAGACCTGTTGTAAAGACAAATCATCTGTGAGATCAGCCAGGCTGTAATGATGGAGACCTGTTGTTGTAAAGACAAATCATTTGTGAAATTAGCCAGCTGTAATGATGGAGACCTGTTGTAAAGACAAATCATTTGTGAGATCAGCCAGCTATAATGATGGAGACCTGTTGTTGTAAAGACAAATCATTTGTGAGATTAGCCAGGCTGTAATGATGGAGACCTGTTGTAAAGACAAATCATTTGTGAGATTAGCCAGGCTGTAATGATGGAGACCTGTTGTAAAGACAAATCATTTGTGGCAGCAGCTTGTAGGTGGCAAGTTGAAATGATGGAGACCTGTTGTTGTAAAGACAAATCATTTGTGAGATCAGCCAGGCTGTAATGATGAAGACCTATTGTTGTAAAGACAAATCATTTGTGAGATCAGCCAGGCTGTAATGATGAAGACCTATTGTTGTAAAGACAAATCATTTGTGAGATCAGCCAGGCTGTAATGATGGAGACCTGTTGTAAAGACAAATCATTTGTGGCAGCAGCTTGTGGGTGGCAAGTTGAAATGATGAAGACCTATTGTTGTAAAGACAAATCATTTGTGAGATCAGCCAACTGTAGGTGTCCCTCTCTGCAGATGCAGCTTCTGGGCTAACATAATGGCTGCATAGTGCATTGCCAAGAGCAAAATCCCTTGCCTGTACGCTAGTTAGGGACAAAGTTATGAATGTTAAAGATATTAATTATATAATAAGTGCAATCGGGGGTTAATGAAACATAGTCACTTTGTGCTTCGGTGTGAACAGTCTAAGTCACCGATGTTGTTACTGATTATGGCGTCGACAAACAATGAAGTGATGTTATATCAACTTGTCAATAGTGAACTCCTTTCATTTCAAAGAATAGGGCTCAGCATTTCACATTTGACAGAGGTGTGGATAAATGGATGATAGATCCAGATATCCATGTTGATTCAACTTTTAGCTGTTGATAATATCCATTCAGTGACACAGTTTAGCAAAAAGCTTCAGAACTTGTTTTTTTTGTTTTGGTGCTATGCTCATTTGCTAGAGAACTGACAATATGACACCCAATAAAATATAAGTGCAGTTTTCCTGATTATTTTTCTAGCCAAAAAAAAAACTGAAAAATGTTCCCATAAAGTGGCTATAACCAGAGAGCCATCATTGTGTTAACCCTAGATACATATATGTAGACTCTCTCTTGTACGATACCATAGTGAAAATGACTACTACTTAAACATAACATTAGAAGCTCTAAAAATAGTATTTTCTTTGAACTTTTGGCACACAGCCGTGTGTTTACACACAAGGACTCAGGTTTCCTGGCTCAGGTTGATTTATGGCATGAAATATGATCACTTGGACCAGACACATTACATTGTCTATTCATATGGCTGAGAGGTCTGTCAGTATGTTCAGTTACCTCGTGTATGTTCACTGTATTTGACGAGTTACAAAGTGTTGTTTGATGTCAGCCAACAACAGGAAATTTCCCTGGTCACAGCAACAAAAGTAAAGGATGTTGTCTAGATTCAAGATGGCTACTGTGAGATCTAGGGCAGACATGCTTGCTGCGTTGGCCTGATGACTAAAAGAGTACACCTCTTCATCATCCGCCCCTTAAAAGGTCGTTAAGTGGGCGTGTCTGCGTTATGTTGTGGCTTGCATTATAATTGTGATTTGCGCCTTTAGGCCCAATACATCCGACTTCAGCGTGACATTTTTGAGAACCAGGTTGTCTTCCCTCTTCGATCCCAACTCGCTTGGCCAGACTAGACAGATTAGTCTGTTAATAGAGGCACCACGGTGAGGTGGAGCAGGGTCTGGATGGTTCTAGTTCACCGATCCTGGAGCAAGCCATTAGCTATGGGTTGCTGACAACTTTCAGCTCTGGTGATGTGAGGTGCGCCTTCGCCTCCTGGTAGACATGTGATTTTATAATTTCAATATGTGGTTTATAATTTCATAAATTCACATTGCGGGAAGATCTTATGGTCTGCTATTTGATGTGTGATGGGGATAATCCGACGACTGTGTTTCTGTGACAAGGAAGACATTTTTGTAACCACAATCAGAGTAGCTTACCCATGTAGAGTCCAAAGGTGATAAAACTCCGCTAGAAGATATAGACACATGATGGTGGTGCCAGTAGCTCGCAGGTCTCTAAAAGATATAGACACATGATGATGGTGCCAGTAGCTCACAGGTCTCTAAAAGATATAGACACTTGATGATGGTGCTAGTAGCTCACAGGTCTCTAAAAGATATAGACACATGATGATAGTGCTAGTACCTCACAGGTCTCTAAAAGATATAGACACATGATGATGGTGCCAGTAGCTCACATGTCTCTAAAAGATATAGACACATGATGATGGTGCCAGTAGCTCACAGGTCTCTAAAAGATATAGACACATGATGATGGTGCCAGTAGCTCACAGGTCTCTAAAAGATATAGACACATGATGTTGGTGCCAGTAGCTCACAGGTCTCTAAAAGATATAGACACATGATGTTGGTGCCTGTAGCTCACATGTCTCTAAAAGATATAGACACATGATGTTGGTGCCAGTAGCTCACAGGTCTCTAAAAGATATAGACACATGATGTTGGCGCTAGTAGCTCACAGGTCTCTAAAAGATATAGACACATGATGTTGGTGCCAGTAGCTCACAGGTCTCTAAAAGATATAGACACATGATGATGGTGCCAGTAGCTCACAGGTCTCTAAAAGATATAGACACATGATGTTGATGCCAGTAGCTCACAGGTCTCTAAAAGATATAGACACATGATGATGGTGCCAGTAGCTCACAGGTCTCTAAAAGATATAGACACATGATGATGGTGCCAGTAGCTCACATGTCTCTAAAAGATATAGACACATGATGATGGTGCCAGTAGCTCACAGGTCTCTAAAAGATATAGACACATGATGATGGTGCCAGTAGCTCACAGGTCTCTAAAAGATATAGACACATGATGTTGGTGCCAGTAGCTCACAGGTCTCTAAAAGATATAGACACATGATGTTGGTGCCTGTAGCTCACATGTCTCTAAAAGATATAGACACATGATGTTGGTGCCAGTAGCTCACAGGTCTCTAAAAGATATAGACACATGATGTTGGCGCTAGTAGCTCACAGGTCTCTAAAAGATATAGACACATGATGTTGGTGCCAGTAGCTCACAGGTCTCTAAAAGATATAGACACATGATGATGGTGCCAGTAGCTCACAGGTCTCTAAAAGATATAGACACATGATGTTGATGCCAGTAGCTCACAGGTCTCTAAAAGATATAGACACATGATGATGGTGCCAGTAGCTCACAGGTCTCTAAAAGATATAGACACATGATGTTGGTGCCAGTAGCTCACAGGTCTCTAAAAGATATAGACACATGATGATGGTGCCAGTACCTCACAGGTCTCTAAAAGATATAGACACATGATGTTGGTGCCAGTAGCTCACAGGTCTCTAAAAGATATAAACACATGATGATGGTGCCAGTAGCTCACATGTCTCTAAAAGATATAGACACATGATGATGGTGCCAGTAGCTCACAGGTCTCTAAAAGATATAGACACATGATGTTGGTGCCAGTAGCTCACAGGTCTCTAAAAGATATAGACACATGATGATGGTGCCAGTAGCTCACATGTCTCTAAAAGATATAGACACATGATGTTGGTGCCAGTAGCTCACAGGTCTCTAAAAGATATAGACACATGATGTTGGCGCTAGTAGCTCACAGGTCTCTAAAAGATATAGACACATGATGTTGGTGCCAGTAGCTCACAGGTCTCTAAAAGATATAGACACATGATGATGGTGCCAGTAGCTCACAGGTCTCTAAAAGATATAGACACATGATGTTGATGCCAGTAGCTCACAGGTCTCTAAAAGATATAGACACATGATGATGGTGCCAGTAGCTCACAGGTCTCTAAAAGATATAGACACATGATGTTGGTGCCAGTAGCTCACAGGTCTCTAAAAGATATAGACACATGATGATGGTGCCAGTACCTCACAGGTCTCTAAAAGATATAGACACATGATGTTGGTGCCAGTAGCTCACAGGTCTCTAAAAGATATAGACACATGATGATGGTGCCAGTAGCTCACATGTCTCTAAAAGATATAGACACATGATGATGGTGCCAGTAGCTCACAGGTCTCTAAAAGATATAGACACATGATGTTGGTGCCAGTAGCTCACAGGTCTGTAAAAGATATAGACACATGATGATGGTGCCAGTAGCTCACAGGTCTCTAAAAGATATAGACACATGATGATGGTGCCAGTAGCTCACAGGTCTCTAAAAGATATAGACACATGATGATGGTGCCAGTAGCTCACAGGTCTCTAAAAGATATAGACACATGATGTTGGTGCCAGTAGCTCACAGGTCTCTAAAAGATATAGACACATGATGTTGGTGCCAGTAGCTCACAGGTCTCTAAAAGATATAGACACATGATGTTGGTGCCAGTAGCTCACAGGTCTCTAAAAGATATAGACACATGATGTTGGTGCCAGTAGCTCACAGGTCTCTAAAAGATATAGACACATGATGTTGGTGCCAGTAGCTCACAGGTCTCTAAAAGATATAGACACATGATGTTGGTGCTAGTAGCTCACAGGTCTCTAAAAGATATAGACACATGATGATAGTGCTAGTACCTCACAGGTCTCTAAAAGATATAGACACATGATATTGGTGCCAGTAGCTCACAGGTCTCTAAAAGATATAGACACATGATGTTGGTGCCAGTAGCTCACAGGTCTCTAAAAGATATAGACACATGATGTTGGTGCCAGTAGCTCACATGTCTCTTTGAACCACCCTAGATTGTTTTTTTTGTTTTTGTTTGTCATTGATTCCTATCCAAATAGTTTGATATTCTCATGCAGTACCAAATGAAGCACACAGTGCAGGAATCATTGTTCTCATGCAGTACCAAATGAAGCACACAGTGCAGGAATCATTGTTCTCATGCAGTACCAAATGAAGCACACAGTGCAGGAATCATTGTTCTCATACAGTACCAAATGAAGCACACAGTGCAGGAATCATTGTTCTCATCTGGACTCTATACTTGCTGCTACTCAGGTTAGATTAGGGTACTATCTAGCGGTTTGCTCTCAGGTTAGGGTACTATCTAGTGGTTTGCTCTCAGGTTAGGGTACTATCTAGTGGTTTGCTCTCAGGTTAGGGTACTATCTAGTGGTTTGCTCTCAGGTTAGGGTACTATCCAGTGGTTTGCTCTCAGGTTAGGGTACTATCTAGTGGTTTGCTCTCAGGTTAGGGTACTATCTAGTGGTTTGCTCTCAGGTTAGGGTACTATCTAGTGGTTTGCTGGTTTACTGTCAATTTAGTGTTATCCAGTAGTTTGATGTAACATTAGAGTTTTATCCAGTAGTTTCATGTCATGTTAGAGTGTTATCCAGTAGTTTCATGTCAAGTTAAAGTGTTATCCAGTAGTTTCATGTCAAGTTAGAGTGTTATCCAGTAGTTTCATGTCAAGTTAAAGTGTTATCCAGTAGTTTAATGTCAAGTTAGAGTGTTATCCAGTAGTTTCATGTCAAGCTAGTGTTATCCAGTAGTTTCATGTCAAGTTAGAGTGGCATCCAGTAGTTTCATGTCAAGTTAGAGTGTTATCCAGTAGTTTCATGTCAAGTTAGAGTGTTATCCAGTAGTTCCATGTCAAGATTGAGTGTTATCCAGTAGTTCCATGTCAAGATTGAGTGTTATCCAGTAGTTTGATGTCAAGCTAGAGTGTTATCCAGTAGTTTCATGTCATGCTAGAGTGTTATCTAGTAGTTTCATGTCAAGCTAGAGTGTTATCTAGTAGTTCCATGTCAAGATTGAGTGTTATCCAGTAGTTTGATGTCAAGTTAGAGTGTTATCTAGTAGTTTCATGTCAAGTTAGAGTGTTATCCAGTAGTTTCATGTCAAGTTAGAGTGTTATCCAGAAGTTCCATGTCAAGCTAGAGTGTTATCCAGTAGTTCCATGTCAAGTTAGAGTGTTATCCAGTAGTTTGATGTCAAGTTAGAGTGTTATCCAGTAGTTTCATGTCAAGTTAGAGTGTTATCTAGTAGTTTCATGTCAAGCTAGAGTGTTATCCAGTAGTTTGATGTCAAGTTAGAGTGTTATCCAGTAGTTTCATGTCAAGCTAGAGTGTTATCCAGTAGTTTGATGTCAAGTTAGAGTGTTATCCAGTAGTTTGATGTCAAGCTAGAGTGGTATCCAGGAGTTCCGTGTCAAGCTAGAGTGTTATCCAGTAGTTCCATGTCAAGTTAGAGTGTTATCCAGTAGTTTGATGTCAAGTTAGAGTGTTATCCAGTAGTTCCATGTCAAGTTAGAGTGTTATCCAGTAGTTCCATGTCATGTTAGAGTGTTATCCAGGAGTTCCATGTCAAGCTAGAGTGTTATCCAGTAGTTTGATGTCAAGTTAGAGTGTTATCCAGTAGTTTGATGTCAAGTTAGAGTGTTATCCAGTAGTTACATTTCCAAGCTAGAGTGTTATCCAGTAGTTCCATGTCAAGTTAGAGTTATCCAGTAGTTCCATGTCAAGCTAGAGTGTTATCCAGTAGTTCCATGTCAAGTTATAGTGTTATCCAGTATTACAATGTCAAGTTAGAGTGTTATCCAGTAGTTCCATGTCAAGTTAGAGTGTTATCCAGTAGTTCCATGTCAAGTTAGAGTGTTATCCAGTAGTTCCATGCCAAGTTAGAGTGTTATCCAGTAGTTCCATGTCGAGCTAGAGTGTTATCCAGTAGTTTTTTTGTCAAGTTAGAGTGTTATCCAGTAGTTCCATGTCAAGTTAGAGTGTTATCCAGTAGTTTCATGTCACGCTAGAGTGTTATCCAGTAGTTCCATGTCAAGCTAGAGTGTTATCCAGTAGTTTGATGTCAAGTTAGATTGTTATCCAGTAGTTTGATGTCAAGCTAGAGTGTTATCCAGTAGTTTCATGTCAAGCTAGAGTGTTATCCAGTAGTTCCATGTCAAGCTAGAGTGTTATCCAGTAGTTCCATGTCAAGGTAGAGTGTTATCCAGTAGTTTGATGTCAAGCTAGAGTGTTATCCAGTAGTTTCATGTCAAGCTAGAGTGTTATCCAGTAGTTCCATGTCAAGTTAGAGTGTTATCCAGTAGTTTGATGTCAACCTAGAGTGTTATCCAGTAGTTTCATGTCAAGCTAGAGTGTTATCCAGTAGTTCCATGTCAAGTTAGAGTGTTATCCAGTAGTTTCATGTCAAGTTAGAGTGTTATCCAGTAGTTTCATGTCAAGTTAGAGTGTTATCCAGTAGTTTCATGTCAAGTTAGAGTGTTATCCAGTAGTTCCATGTCAAGCTAGAGTGTTATCCAGTAGTTCCATATCAAGTTAGAGTGTTATCCAGTAGTTCGATGTCAAGCTAGAGTGTTATCCAGTAGTTTCATGTCAAGTTAGAGTGTTATCCAGTAGTTCCATGTCAAGTTAGAGTGTTATCCAGTAGTTTGATGTCAAGTTAGATTGTTATCCAGTAGTTTGATGTCATGTTGGAGTGTTATCCAGTAGTTCCATGTCAAGTTAGAGTGTTATCCAGTAGTTTGATGTCAAGCTAGAGTGTTATCCAGTAGTTTTATGTCAAGCTAGAGTGTTATCCAGTAGTTCCATGTCAAGTTAGAGTGTTATCCAGTAGTTTGATGTCAACCTAGAGTGTTATCCAGTAGTTTCATGTCAAGCTAGAGTGTTATCCAGTAGTTCCATGTCAAGTTAGAGTGTTATCCAGTAGTTTCATGTCAAGTTAGAGTGTTATCCAGTAGTTTCATGTCAAGTTAGAGTGTTATCCAGTAGTTCCATGTCAAGCTAGAGTGTTATCCAGTAGTTCCATATCAAGTTAGAGTGTTATCCAGTAGTTCGATGTCAAGCTAGAGTGTTATCCAGTAGTTTCATGTCAAGTTAGAGTGTTATCCAGTAGTTCCATGTCAAGTTAGAGTGTTATCCAGTAGTTTGATGTCAAGTTAGATTGTTATCCAGTAGTTTGATGTCATGTTGGAGTGTTATCCAGTAGTTTGATGTCCTTGAATTAGTGTTATCAATTACTGTATTTTTAGCTAAATTTGTATTAGAGTAATATCAACCTTATTCTGTGTGAGTGTTGATTCACAGAGTGAGACCACAGTTAGTGAGTGTTGATTCAGAGTGA
Organism: Megaustenia siamemsis; assembly: GCA_032433765.1. NCBI lineage: Eukaryota > Metazoa > Mollusca > Gastropoda > Stylommatophora > Ariophantidae > Megaustenia > Megaustenia siamemsis. Next base: position 1,834,560 of record JAVIAB010000050.1, read on the forward strand.
GGCCACAGTTAGTGAGTGTTGATTCAGAGTGAGACCACAGTTAGTGAGTGTTGATTCACAGAGTGAGACCACAGTTAGTGAGTATTTATTCAGAGTGAGACCACAGTTAGTGAGTGTTGATTCACAGAGTGAGACCACAGTTAGTGAGTGTTGATTCACAGAGTGAGACCACAGTTAGTGAGTGTTTCAACCGCTCTGTGGAGTCAGGGGGCGAGAGAATAGAGCTACTGGCCAATCCAAAATAAGACCACTAAAAATAATGCACTGGAATGCTGAAGGCATCAACAGCAAAAGAGATGGGTACAGTAAAAAGATAGAATTAGAAAATATCCTGCATGAAGAACAAATAAGCATATGCTGTTTGCAGGAAACCCATCTAAACAACGACATAGCCTTGAAGATTAGGGGATACCAGTGCTACCGATCTGACAGAATAAATAGACAAAAGGGCGGAATACTGACTCTTGTAAGGAACAACATTAATGCATGTCAGATTGAAGTGTATATGGATGGGGCGGAATATCAAATACTGCACCTCAGGACAGGAAATACAGACTTCCATCTACTTAACTACTACTGTCCGAGTGATCGCCCACTAGCACTAGACACAATTACATTAAAAGAAAGAATAATTGTATGTGGAGACTTTAACAGCCACTCACAGAGCTGGGGCTATGAACATATGGACAAGAGAGGTGAAGAGCTTGAAAATTGGCAGGATGACAATGGGCTTATACTATTAAACCAGGCAACAGATCCACCAACATTCTACTCCAGATCATGGCATACCACATCTACACCAGACCTTGCTTTCCATTCACCAGACCTGGATTGGAATATCACACGAATTGTTGGGAAACAACTTGGAGGCAGCGACCACCGACCAGTCTTTTTAGTGGTACAAAATAAGGCCATCAGGGAGAGCAGCACTCTCTCCAGATGGAATTACAAAAAGGCAGACTGGAAAATGTATCAACACTACACCAGTGTACTGACTAAAGATATAAATACAGATAGAGACATCAACAAAATAGTTGATGAATTCAGTAGACTAATAATACAAGCTGCCAGTGAAACAATACCTAGAGGGGCATGGAAACACTACAAACCATACTGGAGTAGTGAGCTAGAGCAACTGCACAATGACATGGAAACATCTCGAAAGCAAGCAGAAAATAACCCTTGCCAAGAACACCACAACAACTACCAGCATGCTAAAGCCAAATTTCAACGGGCTAAACTACAAGCCAGACGGAGAAGCTGGAAAGAGAAAACAGAGTCCTTGAATCTTGAACGAGACACAAGAAAAGTGTGGAAGCTTGTAAAACAGCTGAATGATGAGGGTACAGAAAGGAACACCAAAATTACACTGAAGAAGGATGGAAACATTCTAACAGGTAAACATGCAGCAAATTACTTTGCAGACTCCTTTGCAAATGACAATAATATTGAAATTAGCCTAGAAAAACGACAAGAGACCCGTTTAAAACAACAAAATGCAAGACAAGAAGAGACCACACATGAAGTAATGGAAACACCCATTACACAAAGAGAGCTAGAGCTGGCAATATCCAAATTAAAAATGAAAAAGTCACCAGGCAATGATGGAGTGTCCAATGAAATGATTAAGAACTTGGGAACTGCAGCTAAAGCAAAACTACTGCAGATCTACAACATTTGCTGGATCACAGGTAGAGTGCCACAGGCATGGAGAGAAGCAATTATGATACCATTACTAAAGCCAGGAAAAGATGGTTCAATGACATCCAGCTATAGACCAACAGCCTTACAAGCTGTTTGTGTAAAACAATGGAACGTATAATCAATCTCAGACTGCAGTGGTACCTGGAAAGTGAAAATCTCCTTGTCCCACAACAAGCAGGCTTTAGACAGTGTTACTCTACCGAAGATCAAGCAACCTATCTTTCCCAGGAAATTGAAGATGCGTTTCAAGAAAAGAAACTGGTACTAGCAGCATGGATAGACCTAAAGAAAGCATTTGATAAGGTATGGAAGGAAGGGCTTTTGAAGAAACTGAGAAATTATGGAGTAAATGGCAGGATGTACAAATGGGTCAAAGCATACCTGCATAACAGGAGAGCCAGAGTGCAACTGGATGGTCTTAAGAGTAAGAAGGTCTTATTGCGCCAGGGCGTTCCACAAGGAGGGGTACTATCTCCAACACTTTTTCTGATCTACATCAATGACCTAGTTACTGAACTACCACATGGCATCAAAGTGGCAATGTATGCAGATGACTTGGTAATGTGGTGCACAGAGGAGTATGCAACAGTGGCCTCCAAATTGCTACAAAGAGCTATGAATGCACTGAATTCATGGACAAATAGATGGTGTATCAGCATCAATACAGACAAATGCAGTACTACACTTTTCACACTCTCCCCAAAACAAAAAGCAGGAGCCATCTACATAAACAATGAGCCTGTGAAAGAAGACATACAAGCTACATATCTCGGAGTTACATTTGATAACAAACTATCTTGGAAACAGCAGATAAATAAGGCAACCCAAAAAGCAAGGAGGAAATTGGCTATTCTAAGAAAGTTGTGTGGAACCACATGGGGTGCGAGTGGGAAAATACTCAGTAAAGTTTACCAACAGAGTATACGCCCACATTTAGAATATGGATCATCCGCATGGTGCTCAGCATCAAACACCACATTGCAAGAACTGGATAAAGTACAAAACCAGGCACTTAGGGTCATCACAGGAGCAATGAAATCAACACCAATATTGGAGATGGAGAAATTGTGGAGGATACCAGCACTGAGAGAACGGAGAGACACAAAGGTGCTGATACAGGCAGAAAAATTTGTATGCATGCCGAGACATCCAATGAAGGACAGATTCCAAAATCTTGCATTGGGATGACTTAAGAGAAGCAGCTTTATCCACCAAGCCAAGCGTATTAGTAGACAAACACCAGACATGGCAAGAGTTGTTAAACCCCTTCTGCCCATACCAGAATAGACTCCCTGGACAGATGAATCAGGATTATCAGTTCAAATACGGACAGAAGTGAAAGGAATAGTTGACAAAGAGGAACAAAATAGTCTACAGCGAAAAACAATAACTCTCAGTTTCCTGGATGAAGAATACCCACAAGACCTATGGATCCGTGTGTACACAGATGGATCAGCACAGAATGCAGTAAAGAATGGGGGAGCAGGTGCATATATAGAGTACCCAAATAACACTAGGGATATGAATAAAATAGCAACAGGGAAATATTGTCACAATTATGATGCAGAAATACAAGCAATAAAGTTGGCAATAGAAAAACTGCTGAACAGTAATCTTAGCCCACAGCCTGTAGTGTTTTTGACAGATGCAAGATCAGTACTCCAGGCACTACAATCCAGAAAATTACCACATCTGCAGACCTTATTGACTGAACTCTGCAAGCACCACAGGGTTGCCCTGCAGTGGATCCCGTCTCACTGTGGAATACCAGGAAATGAGAAAGCAGATCAGTTGGCAAAGGAAGGTTCAACAGGCACACAACTAGATACACCGGTTACATACCATCATAAGAAACAGATAATCAAATCAATCAGAGGACCACAAGCCCCAAATCAGGATGCCTTTCATAATATGAATAGATATGAACAAGTTATCATTATACGCCTAAGAACAGGACACAATCGACTCCATAGTCACATGTATACAAAATTCAAGATCGGCACATCAACTACTTGTATATGTGGACAGGCGCCCCAGACTGCTGAACACATACTTCAAGACTGCACTGAATATAGTAGACTAAGGAAAATCCATTGGCCCATAGATACAACACTACCGACAAAACTATATGGGCCACTGCAAGAATTACAAAAGACAGTAAAATTTATACAGGAAACGACATTGCAGATATAGACAATACTTCAGGCGAACGAAAGATAGATAGATAGATAGTGAGTGTTTATTCAGAGTGAGACCACAGTTAGTGAGTGTTTATTCAGAGTGAGACCACAGTTAGTGAGTGTTTATTCAGAGTGAGGCCACAGTTAGTGAGTGTTGATTCAGAGTGAGGCCACAGTTAGTGAGTGTTTATTCAGAGTGAGACCACAGTTAGTGAGTGTTTATTCAGAGTGAGACCACAGTTAGTGAGTGTTTATTCAGAGTGAGACCACAGTTAGTGAGTGTTTATTCAGAGTGAGACCACAGTTAGTGAGTGTTTATTCAGAGTGAGACCACAGTTAGTGAGTGTTGATTCAGAGTGAGACCACAGTTAGTGAGTGTTTATTCAGAGTGAGACCACAGTTAGTGAGTGTTTATTCAGAGTGAGACCACAGTTAGTGAGTGTTTATTCAGAGTGAGACCACAGTTAGTGAGTGTTGATTCAGAGTGAGACCACAGTTAGTGAGTGTTGATTCAGAGTGAGGCCACAGTTAGTGAGTGTTGATTCAGAGTGAGACCACAGTTAGTGAGTGTTTATTCAGAGTGAGACCACAGTTAGTGAGTGTTTATTCAGAGTGAGGCCACAGTTAGTGAGTGTTGATTCAGAGTGAGGCCACAGTTAGTGAGTGTTTATTCAGAGTGAGGCCACAGTTAGTGAGTGTTGATTCAGAGTGAGACCACAGTTAGTGAGTGTTGATTCAGAGTGAGGCCACAGTTAGTGAGTGTTGATTCAGAGTGAGACCACAGTTAGTGAGTGTTGATTCAGAGTGAGACCACAGTTAGTGAGTGTTGATTCAGAGTGAGGCCACAGTTAGTGAATGTTGATTCAGAGTGAGGCCACAGTTAGTGAGTGTTGATTCAGAGTGAGGCCACAGTTAGTGAGTGTTGATTCAGAGTGAGGCCACAGTTAGTGAGTGTTGATTCAGAGTGAGACCACAGTTAGTGAGTGTTGATTCAGAGTGAGACCACAGTTAGTGAGTGTTTATTCAGAGTGAGGCCACAGTTAGTGAGTGTTGATTCAGAGTGAGACCACAGTTAGTGAGTGTTGATTCAGAGGGAGACCACAGTTAGTGAGTGTTGATTCAGAGGGAGACCACCGTTAGTGAATGTTGATTCAGAGTGAGACCACAGTTAGTGAGTGTTGATTCAGAGTGAGGCCACAGTTAGTGAGTGTTGATTCAGAGTGAGACCACAGTTAGTGAGTGTTTATTCAGAGGGAGACCACAGTTAGTGAGTGTTTATTCAGAGTGAGACCACAGTTAGTGAGTGTTGATTCAGAGTGAGGCCACAGTTAGTGAGTGTTGATTCAGAGTGAGGCCACAGTTAGTGAATGTTGATTCAGAGTGAGGCCACAGTTAGTGAGTGTTGATTCAGAGGGAGACCACCGTTAGTGAGTGTTGATTCAGAGTGAGACCACAGTTAGTGAGTGTTGATTCAGAGTGAGGCCACAGTTAGTGAGTGTTTATTCAGAGTGAGGCCACAGTTAGTGAGTGTTTATTCAGAGTGAGGCCACAGTTAGTGAGTGTTGATTCAGAGTGAGGCCACAGTTAGTGAGTGTTGATTCAGAGTGAGGCCACAGTTAGTGAGTGTTGATTCAGAGTGAGGCCACAGTTAGTGAGTGTTGATTCAGAGTGAGGCCACAGTTAGTGAGTGTTTATTCAGAGTGAGGCCACAGTTAGTGAGTGTTTATTCAGAGTGAGGCCACAGTTAGTGAGTGTTTATTCAGAGTGAGGCCACAGTTAGTGAGTGTTGATTCAGAGTGAGGCCACAGTTAGTGAGTGTTGATTCAGAGTGAGGCCACAGTTAGTGAGTGTTGATTCAGAGTGAGGCCACAGTTAGTGAGTGTTTATTCAGAGTGAGGCCACAGTTAGTGAGTGTTTATTCAGAGTGAGGCCACAGTTAGTGAGTGTTTATTCAGAGTGAGGCCACAGTTAGTGAGTGTTTATTCAGAGTGAGACCACAGTTAGTGAGTGTTTATTCAGAGTGAGGCCACAGTTAGTGAGTGTTGATTCAGAGTGAGACCACAGTTAGTGAGTGTTTATTCAGAGTGAGGCCACAGTTAGTGAGTGTTGATTCAGAGTGATACCACAGTTAGTGAGTGTTGATTCAGAGGGAGACCACAGTTAGTGAGTGTTGATTCAGAGGGAGACCACCGTTAGTGAATGTTGATTCAGAGTGAGACCACAGTTAGTGAATGTTGATTATGATATTGTTTGTGAATGTTGATTATGATATTGTTTGTGAATGTTGATTATAATATTGTTTGTGAATGCTCTAACCAAGGGTATCTTGTATGTCAAAATCAGTGACAATTATTCCATGAATTTTAAACGGAGAGTATTTTCAATATTTGACATTTTGAATGCCATTTGAAAGTTGTATGAGTTGTTATTAATGTTTGAGATTTGAAACCAATATTGCATTACAGTATTAGACATTTCAAGCAATTTGGTGGTCCATTATTTAGGTGTGTGAAACATGTCATCAAATATTTGATATTCTGTAGAGTTTGTTATCTCCGTGCTACATTGGCTGACAAAGACATCAGTCAGTTCTATAGTCTCTTGTCACATTAACTTCATGGTTACCTCAGTTCTATATTCTCTTGTCACATTAACTTCATGGTTACCTCAGTTCTGTTATTCTCTTGTCACATTAACTTCATGGTTACCTCAGTTCTATATTCTCTTGTCACATTAACTTCATGGTTACCTCAGTTCTGCATTCTCTTGCCACAGTAAATTCATGGTTACCTCAGTTCTATATTCTCTTGTCACATTAACTTTATGGTTCCCTCAGTTCTATATTCTCGTCACATTAACTTCATGGTTACCTCAGTTCTGTATTCTCTTGCCACATTAACTTCATGGTTACCTCAGTTCTATATTCTCTTGAAACATTAACTTCATGATTACCTCAGTTCTATATTCTCTTGTCACATTAACTTCATGATTACCTCAGTTCTATATTCTCTTGTCACATTAACTTCATGATTACCTCTGTTCTATATTCTCTTGCCACATTAACTTCATGATTACCTCAGTTCTATATTCTCTTGTCACATTAACTTCATGATTACCCCAGTTCTGTGTGTGTTCTCTTGTCACATTTACCTCATGATTACCTTAGTTCTGTGTGTGTTCTCTTGTCACATTCACTTCATGATTAACTCCAGTTCTGTGTGTGTTCTCTTGTCACATTTACTTCATGATTACCTCAGTTCTATATTCTCTTGAAACATTAACTTCATGATTACCTCAGTTCTGTGTGTTCTCTTGTCACATTTACTTCATGATTACCTCAGTTCTGTGTGTGTTCTCTTGTCACATTAACTTCATGATTACCTCAGTTCTGTGCTCTTTTGTCATATTAACTTCATGGTTACCTCAATTCTATATTCTCTTGTCACATTAACTTCATGATTACCTCATTTCTGTATTCTCTTGTCACATTAACTTCATGATTACCTCAGTTCTATATATGCACATGTCACATTTACTTTATGATTACCTCAGTTCTGTGTGTGTTCTATTGTCACATTTACCTCATGGTTACCTCAGTTCTATATTCTCTTGTCACATTAACTTCATGATTACCTCATTTCTGTATTCTCTTGTCACATTTTCTTCATGATTACCTCAGTTCTATATTCACATGTCACATTTACTTTATGATTACCTCAGTTCTGTGTGTGTTCTCTTGTCACATTTACTTCATGTTTACCTCAGTTCTGCTGTGTGTGTTCTCTTGTCACATTTACTTCATGATTACCTCAGTTCTGTGTGTGTTCTCTTGTCACATTTACTTCATGGTTACCTCTGTTCTGTGTGTGTTCTCTTGTCACATTTACTTCATGATTACCTCAGTTCTGTGTGTGTTCTGTTGTCACATTTACTTCATTATAACCTCAGTTCTGTGTGTGTTCTCTTGTCACATTTACTTTATGATTACCTCAGTTCTGTGTGTGTTCTCTTGTCACATTTACTTCATGATTACCTCAGTTCTGTGTGTGTTCTCTTGTTACATTTACTTCATGATTACCTCAGTTCTATGTGTGTTCTCTTGTCACATTTACTTTATGATTACCTCAGTTCTATGTGTGTTCTCTTGTCACATTTACTTCATGATTACCTCAGTTGTGTGTGTGTTCTCTTGTCACATTTACTTCATGATTACCTCAGTTCTGTGTGTGTTCTCATCACATTTACTTCATGATTACCTCAGTTGTGTGTGTGTTCTCTTGTCACATTTACTTCATGATTACCTCAGTTCTGTGTGTGTTCTCTTGTCACATTCACTTCATGATTACCTCAGTTCTGTGTGTGTTCTCTTGTCACATTAACTTCATGATTACCTCAGTTCTATATTCTCTTGTCACATTAACTTCATGATTACCTCAATTCTATATTCTCTTGTCACATTTACTTAATGATTACCTCAATTCTATATTCTCTTGTCACATTAACTTCATGATTACCTCAATTCTATATTCTCTTGTCACATATACTTCATGGTTACTCTCATCTCCCCCCCCCCACCCCACCAATGTGTTGTTAAGTGGATATAGATGTCATGTGCTGTGGTTTACCCAAACTGAATCTTTCATCCCAGCACATCCATCTTCTGGACAGAATTTGTGGGTAGTAACTTGCCTTCCCTCTTTGCCTGACTGGCTAATCTTTGCAGTGGCATGTATTTGTAGTAGGTCCTGATTCAAGTATTATTTTGTCACTAAGTACTTGCATCCAACATTAAGAATTACCGTCACACACTAAGTACTTGACCACGGACAAGGGGTAGGGTTCGATCCCAACCGACGGCTTCCGGGTTCACCCAGCCTTAAATGGGTACCGGATTTTTTTCTGGGAAAGTAAAGCAGCACGGGCGTAATACTGACCACATTACCCCAAAAATCATGTGCTGAAGGTCTGTAAAATATAGGGTCACTAACACCATATTTCCCTATACGCCACTTGGCGTGACGGGGGTACTTTACTTACTAAGTACTTGCATCCAACATTAAGTATTACCGTCACACACTAAGTACTTGCACCCAACATTAAGAATTACCGTCCCACACTAAGTACTTGCATCCAACATTAAGTATTACCATCACACACTAAGTACTTGCATCCAACATTAAGTATTACCATCACACACTAAGTACTTGCATCCAACATTAAGTATTACCATCACACACTAAGTACTTGCATCCAATATTAAGTATTACGATCACACACTAAGTACTTGCATCCAACATTAAGTATTACTGCCACACACTAAGTACTTGCATCCAACATTAAGAATTACTGTCACACACTAAGTACTTGCATCACACACTAAGCATTACCACCACACACTAAGTACTTGCATCACACACTAAGTATTACCGTCACACACTAAGTACTTGCATCACACACTAAGTATTACCATCACACACTAAGTACTTGCATCACACACTAAGTATTACCGTCACACACTAAGTACTTGCATCACACACTAAGTATTACTATCACACACTAAGTACTTGCATCACACACTAAGTATTACCGTCACACGCTAAGTAATACCATCACAAAGTATTTGTATCACACACTAAACATTACCATCAATCACATACTAAGTATTACCATCACACGCTAAGTATTACCATCACAAAGTATTTGTATCACACACTAAATATTTCCATCAATCACACACTAAGAATTACCATCACACACTAAGTATTTGTATCACATCATCATCATGTGCCATACCGGTTGGCGTAGGCGATCATGTCCTTCCACAATCTTCTATCAACGGTACATCGTATCAATTCTTCTCTTGACTGTTTTCCATGCCATGGTCACCAAGCTATCCAGTATTTCCTCTCTTTGTCATCCACGATCTCTTTTTCTTTTTATTTTGCCAGTTGTAACCAAGTATTCCAACTTTCCTCTTTTCATGATGTGCCCGAAAAATGTTGATTGCTTCTTTCTGATGTTTTTTAGGAGTTTCCTTCTTGTGTTGGCCTCTGAGAATTTCCTCATTGGTCTTTTTAGCTGTCCAGGGAACTTTCAACATTCTTCTTAGAAATCCCATCTTGTGGCCTCTAATCGTCTTTTCATTTGTTTGTCTACTGTCCATGATTCGCTTCAATAGGTCAGAATTGGTTCTATATAGAACCGAAGAACTCTCTTTCTCAATTCTATTACCATAGATTTGTTGCATAAGATATCTTTCATTTTCTGAAATGCTATTTCGGTCTAAGCTATTCAGCTTTTTATTTCTGTGGTGCATCTTCCATCTGATGTTATTATTGTGCCCAAGTATTTGACACTCTCCACTTGTTTCAGATTTGTCCTGTTTATTTTTATGCTAGCAATTCTTAAAAGAAGGAAGAAAAAAGTAGTATGGTGACAGCTTTACGTGGTAATGGACAAAATAAAAGTCGACGTTTCGGCCAAGTAAGCATTTAGCTGGAACAACAAACAACCACACACAAAAAATATATAAGGATATGTGCACAAATCTAACTATATGGAAAATCTACATCAGCTTTACAGCAGCTTCGCATCTCTATGCATCTTGATGTCTTTACTTATTGTTATGCTTCATGATGGTGATGATTGTTTCTTCGATATAACCATTACTTCTGTTTTCTTACTATTCAGACTGAGACCTTTCTTGTTTCTTTCTTTTACTATTATGTCTATCATTTCTTGTAGTTCCTTCTCTGTCTCTGCTATTAAGACTGTGTCATCCGCATATCGTAAATTATTTATGTTGTGACCGTTGACTTCAATTCCTTTTTTCTTCTACTATTGATCTCATAATATGTTTGCTGTAAAGTGAAAACAAATCCGGCAACAGAACACAGTATGGAACACATTTGTATCTATCTATCTATCTATTGACCTTTCGAGCCATAGCCAGCCCATAGGACGTAGACCAAGATACTCCTTCTCTTATCTGAATTTTTTTTCTAGCAGTTTTCAATTCTTTTCAAGATATTTTATCAAATCTCACCATTTGTCTCTGTTCTGTGCAAGCAGCTCTATCTCATTGAGGAAGCCAATTCCTGCTGCTCTTGCCTCTCTCATCAATGTTCTTCTCAGTGTCTCTCTGGGTCGGCCTCTTTTCCTCTTACCTGTTGTTTCCCATATGAGGGCTTGCTTTGCTATTCGATTATTATCTCTTCTCATCACATGTCCAACATATGACCATCGTCTTTTCTTTATTACTGAAGATATTAGTGATTGATTGGCGATTTCTCTAATTTCCTCGTTTGTTTTGAATTTGTTCCAAGCTATACCAAGTATTTTCCTTAGACATTTATTTTTGAATGCGTTCAACTTTGTTTCTATATCTCTTGTTGTTTTCCAGCTTTCACACGCATACGTAAGGGTTGATAGTACATTTGATTTGAATAGTCTAAGTTTTGTGTTTGTGCTGATGAGTTTTGATTTCCACAACTTTTCAAGGCTTCTGAAAGACATTGCTGCTTTAGCTATTCTGATTCTAATGTCTATGCTTGTATCCCCTTCTCGATCAATGTGACTTCCAAGATAGATAAAGTGATTGATCTCTTCTACTGGTTTGTTTTCCATGTATACTTTGTCGTCTGTTGAAATTAAGCTTTTCATGACTTAATTCTTTTCATGATTGATTTCAAGCCCATTTGTATCACACACTAAGAATTACACACTAAGTATTACTGTCACACACTAGGTATTTGCATCACATACTACACATTACATCACACACTAAGAATTGCCATCACACACACTAAAATGTATGTCACACATGTGCTCTCATTTTTAGTGCTTGACAGAAATGGGGATTAGATGAAGATATTGATTATTGGTGAGAGGGAGTTGCTGAAATGTTGAGCAGAGTTGATTAGCTTGAGAGAAATGGAGATTAGATGAAGATATTGATTATTGGTGAGAGGGAGTTGCTGAAATGTTGAGCAGAGTTGATTAGCTTGAGAGAAATGGAGATTAGATGAAGATATTGATTATTGGTGAGAGGGAGTTGCTGAAATGTTGAATAGAGTTGATTAGCTTGAGAGAAATGGAGATTAGATGAAGATATTGATTATTGGTGAGAGGGAGTTGCTGAAATGATGAGCAGAGCATTCTTGTATCAACTGTTGGATTGATGTGCAATATACGTCCATAGTTTCTGTGATCTCATTGTTGTATTGTGCAACATTGTTTTGATAAATAGTGCTTTTGTTTTACCTACTCATTTGTATTTGATACATTTGTTGGCACAAAGTCTATCTTTAATGATACAATAATTCAGTCACTTCACCAATACTTGTTGCCACTAGGTCTATCTTTAATGATACAATAATTCAGTCACTTCACCAATACTTGTTGCCACTAGGTCTATCTTTAATGATACAACAAGTTAGTCACTTCAAGGATACTTGTTGCCTCTAAGTCTATCTTTAATGATACAACAACTTAGTCACTTCAAGGATACTTGTTGCCTCTAAGTCTATCTTTAATGATACAACAACTTAGTCACTTCAAGGATACTTGTTGCCTCTAAGTCTATCTTTAATGATACAACAACTTAGTCACTTCAAGGATACTTGTTGCCACTAGGTCTATCTTTAATGATACAACAACTTAGTCACTTCACCAATACTTGTTGCCACTAATTCTATCTTTAATGATACAACAACTTAGTCACTTCAATGATACTTGTTGCCACTAGGTCTATCTTTAATGATACAACAACTTAGTCATTTCACCAATACTTGTTGCCACTAGGTCTATCTTTAATGATACAACAACTTAGTCATTTCACCAATACTTGTTGCCACTAGGTCTATCTTTAATGATACAACAACTTAGTCATTTCACCAATACTTGTTGCCACTAGGTCTATCTTTAATGATACAACAACTTAGTCACTTCAAGGATACTTGTTGCCTCTAAGTCTATCTTTAATAATACAACAACTTAGTCACTTCACCAATACTTGTTGCCACTAGGTCTATCTTTAATGATACAACAACTTAGTCACTTCAAGGATACTTGTTGCCTCTAAGTCTATCTTTAATGATACAACAACTTAGTCACTTCAAGGATACTTGTTGCCTCTAAGTCTATCTTTAATGATACAACAACTTAGTCACTTCAAGGATACTTGTTGCCTCTAAGTCTATCTTTAATGATACAACAACTTAGTCACTTCAAGGATACTTGTTGCCACTAGGTCTATCTTTAATGATACAACAACTTAGTCACTTCAAGGATACTTGTTGCCACTAATTCTATCTTTAATGATACAACAACTTAGTCACTTCAATGATACTTGTTGCCACTAAGTATCTTTAATGATACAATAACTTAGTCAATTCAAGGATACTTGTTGCCACTTTGATGATTCAATTATACTAGAGACCATTCAACTCATGTTAATATGGTTCTATTAACTTTTATGTCATTCAGTCATTCTCAAGGTGAATCCCATCAATTATTGCAGTTATTTCTTGAAATAAACAAGTCATAATTTATGGCTTTCAGTTGTTTGCAACATTAAGTCATCTTGTGTTATTGTTGAGTCAGCTATTGTGTCTTTTACACTTGCCACATCTTTGAGCATCCTCATTGAAGTTAGTCTTTAAGATAAATATTCAGTCATATGTTACACTTTATTCAATGTTTAACCTTCAGTCATATGTTACACTTTATTCAATGTTTAACCTTCAGTCATATGTTACACTTTATTCAATGTTTAACCTTCAGTCATATGTTATCAATTGTACTGCATATAGTCAAGCTATTTTATCAATGGAAAAGTTATTCCAGCTGTGCTAGTGACACATCAATGTATGAATTATAAAATGCATTTCTTTCATTGCTTGTTTCTTCCTTGATTTTTTCTGACCATCTTCCCCCTTTCACATTTGCCCATATATTATTTTGTGTTGCCGAGCTTCCTTATCCTTCCTCCTTTCACATTTGCCCATATATTATTTTGTGTTGCCGAGCTTCCTTATCCTTCCGCCTTTCACATTTGCCCATATATTATTTTGTGTTGCCGAGCTTCCTTATCCTTCCTCCTTTCACATTTGCCCATATATTATTTTGTGTTGCCCAGCTTCCTTATCCTTCCCCCTTTCACATTTGCCCATATATTATTTTGTGTTGCCCAGCTTCCTTATCCTTCCCCCTTTCACATTTGCCCATATATTATTTTGTGTTGCCCAGCTTCCTTATCCTTCCTCCTTTCCTTGCAGTGAAGTTATATATGCAAACCATGTTTTTTCTTGCCAAGGCTGTAAGGTCCCTACCTAAGGAGCCATGATAGCTAGACTAGAAGTTCCTTTACTACAGTGGAGTAGACTAGAAGTTCCTTCTACATTTGAGTAGACTATAAGTTCCTTTACTGCATTGGGGTAGACTAGAAGCTCCTTTACTGCAGTGGAGTAGACTAGAAGTTCCTTTACTACATTGGAGTAGACTAGAAGTTCCTTTACTACATTGGAGTAGACTAGATGTTCTTTTACTACATTGGAGTAGACTAGAAGTTCCTTTACTACATTGGAGTAGACTAGATGTTCTTTTACTACATTGGAGTAGACTAGAAGTTACTTTACTACATTGGAGTAGACTAGAAGTTACTTTACTACATTGGAGTAGACTAGAAGTTACTTTACTACATTGGAGTAGACTAGATGTTCTTTTACTACATTGGAGTAGACTAGAAGTTACTTTACTACATTGGAGTAGACTAGAAGTTACTTTACTACATTGGAGTAGACTAGAAGTTACTTTACTACATTGGAGTAGACTAGACGTTCTTTTACTACATTGGAGTAGACTAGAAGTTACTTTACTACATTGGAGTAGACTAGAAGTTACTTTACTACATTGGAGTAGACTAGATGTTCTTTTACTACATTGGAGTAGACTAGAAGTTCTTTTACTACATTGGAGTAGACTAGACGTTCTTTTACTACATTGGAGTAGACTAGAAGTTCCTTTACTACATTGGAGTAGACTAGATGTTCTTTTACTACATTGGAGCAGACTAGAAGTTACTTTACTACATTGAAGTAGACTAGAAGTTCCTTTACTACATTTGAGTAGACTAGAAGTTCCTTTACTGCATTGGGGTAGACTAGAAGTTTCTTTACTACATTGGAGTAGACTAGAAGTTCCTTTACTACATTTGAGTAGACTAGTAGAAGTTCCTTTACTACATTTGAGTAGACTAGAAGTTTCTTTACTACATTGGAGTAGACAAGAAGTTTCTTTACTATATTGGAGTAGACTAGAAGTTCCTTTACTACATTGGAGTAGACTAGTAGAAGTTCCTTTACTACATTGGAGTAGACTAGAAGTTCCTTTACTACATTTGAGTAGACTAGAAGTTTCTTTACTACATTGGAGTAGACTAGTAGAAGTTCCTTTACTACATTTGAGTAGACTAGTAGAAGTTTCTTTACTACATTGGAGTAGACAAGAAGTTTCTTTACTATATTGGAGTAGACTAGAAGTTCCTTTACTACATTGGAGTAGACTAGTAGAAGTTCCTTTACTACATTGGAGTAGACTAGAAGTTCCTTTACTACATTGGAGTAGACTAGAAGTTCCTTTACTACATTGGAGTAGACTAGAAGTTCCTTTACTACATGGGAGTAGACTAGAAGTTCCTTTACTACATTGGAGTAGACTAGAAGTTCCTTAACTACATTGGAGTAGACTAGAAGTTCCTTTACTACATGGGAGTAGACTAGAAGTTCCTTTACTACATTAGAGTAGACTAGAAGTTCCTTTACTGCAGTGGAGTAGACTAGAAGTTCCTTTACTACATTGGAGTAGACTAGTAAAAGTTCCTTTACTGCAGTGGAGTAGACTAGAAGTTCCTTTACTACATGGGAGTAGACTAGAAGTTCCTTTACTGCATTGGAGTAGACTAGAAGTTCCTTTACTACATGGGAGTAGACTAGAAGTTCCTTTACTGCATTGGAGTAGACTAGAAGTTCCTTTACTACATTGGAGTAGACTAGTAAAAGTTCCTTTACTACATGGGAGTAGACTAGAAGTTCCTTTACTACATGGAGTAGACTAGAAGTTCCTTTACTACATGGGAGTAGACTAGAAGTTCCTTTACTACATGGGAGTAGACTAGAAGTTCCTTTACTGCATTGGAGTAGACTAGAAGTTCCTACTACATGGGAGTAGACTAGAAGTTCCTTTACTGCATTGGAGTAGACTAGAAGTTCCTTTACTGCAGTGGAGTCCAAACACATTATATGTGGTTATATAGCCATAGTCTTGTTTACACTGTGTGTTTATACACTTCCTGCGTGTGAGTTTATACACTTCCTGTGTGTGAGTTTATATACTTCCCGTGTGTTTGTTTATGCACTCCCTGTGTGTGAGTTTATGCACTTCCTGTGTGCGAGTTTATGTACATCCTGTGTGTGAGTTTATGCACTTCCTAGGTGTGGTTACACACTTCCTGTGAGGTTTTTCACTCACTGTGAGTTTATACACTTCCTGTGTGTGTTTATACTTCTTTATACTTCATGTCTATTTATACACCTCCTATATAAGTTTGGGATACTTACATTATTAAAGTTAGTACTGTATATAAGGTTGGGATACTTTCATTATTAAAGTTAGTACTGTATATAAGGTTGGGATACTTTCATTATTAAAGTTAGTACTGTATATAAGGTTGGGATACTTTCATTATTAAAGTTAGTACTGTATATAAGTTTGGAATACTTTCATTATTAAAGTTAGTACTGTATATAAGTTTGGAATACTTTCATTATTAAAGTTAGTACTGTATATAAGGTTGGGATACTTTCATTATTAAAGTTAGTACTGTATATAAGGTTGGGATACTTTCATTATTAAAGTTAGTACTGTATATAAGGTTGGGATACTTTCATTATTAAAGTTAGTACTGTATATAAGGTTGGGATACTTTCATTATTAAAGTTAGTACTGTATATAAGGTTGGGATACTTTCATTATTAAAGTTAGTACTGTATATAAGGTTGGGATACTTTCATTATTAAAGTTAGTACTGTATATAAGTTTGGAATACTTTCATTATTAAAGTTAGTACTGTATATAAGGTTGGGATACTTTCATTATTAAAGTTAGTACTGTATATAAGGTTGGGATACTTTCATTATTAAAGTTAGTACTGTATATAAGTTTGGAATACTTTCATTATTAAAGTTAGTACTGTATATAAGGTTGGGATACTTTCATTATTAAAGTTAGTACTGTATATAAGTTTGGAATACTTTCATTATTAAAGTTAGTACTGTATATAAGGTTGGGATACTTTCATTATTAAAGTTAGTACTGTATATAAGGTTGGGATACTTTCATTATTAAAGTTAGTACTGTATATAAGGTTGGGATACTTTCATTATTAAAGTTAGTACTGTATATAAGGTTGGGATACTTTCATTATTAAAGTTAGTACTGTATATAAGGTTGGGATACTTTCATTATTAAAGTCAGTACTGTATATAAGGTTGGGATACTTTCATTATTAAAGTTAGTACTGTATATAAGGTTGGGATACTTTCATTATTAAAGTTAGTACTGTATATAAGATTGGGATACTTTCATTATTAAAGTTAGTACTGTATATAAGGTTGGGATACTTTCATTATTAAAGTTAGTACTGTATATAAGGTTGGGATACTTTCATTATTAAAGTTAGTACTGTATATAAGGTTGGGATACTTTCATTATTAAAGTTAGTACTGTATATAAGGTTGGGATACTTTCATTATTAAAGTTAGTACTGTATATAAGGTTGGGATACTTTCATTATTAAAGTTAGTACTGTATATAAGGTTGGGATACTTTCATTATTAAAGTTAGTACTGTATATAAGGTTGGGATACTTTCATTATTAAAGTTAGTACTGTATATAAGGTTGGGATACTTTCATTATTAAAGTTAGTACTGTATATAAGGTTGGGATACTTTCATTATTAAAGTTAGTACTGTATATAAGGTTGGGATACTTTCATTATTAAAGTTAGTACTGTATATAAGGTTGGGATACTTTCATTATTAAAGTTAGTACTGTATATAAGGTTGGGATACTTTCATTATTAAAGTTAGTACTGTATATAAGGTTGGGATACTTTCATTATTAAAGTTAGTACTGTATATAAGGTTGAGATACTTTCATTATTAAAGTTAGTACTGTATATAAGGTTGGGATACTTTCATTATTAAAGTTAGTACTGTATATAAGGTTGGGATACTTTCATTATTAAAGTTAGTACTGTATATAAGGTTGGGATACTTTCATTATTAAAGTTAGTACTGTATATAAGGTTGGGATACTTTCATTATTAAAGTTAGTACTGTATATAAGGTTGGGATACTTTCATTATTAATCCATACCATCAAGAATCATAAATATTATCAAAGACATGTATGATGGTTACACATGTGCAGTTCGTACAGAGGAAGGACTGAGTGAATGTTTCCCAATAGAAACTGGGGTTAAACAAGGATGTATTTTATCGCCCTTGTTATTTGGAGTTGTTATGGACTTCATAATGAAGAAATGCTGCACTGGTAATAAAGGCATCGAATGGATACAAGGAGACCATTTGGAGGACCTCGACTTTGCTGATGACATAGTTCTCATCAGCAGTCAGATAAAAACGATGCAGGAAAACACAAATGAGCTATCATCAATAGCCAGCAAAATTGGGCTTGAGCCCAATCATGAAAAGACTAAAGTCATGAAAAGTTTAATTCCAACAGATGACAAAATATACATGGAAAACAAACCAGTAGAAGAGATCGATCACTTTATCTTGGAAGTCACATTGATCGAGAAGGGGATACAAGCAAAGAAATTAGAATCAGAATAGCTAAAGCAGCAATGTCTTTCAGAAGCCTTGAGAAGTTGTGTAAATCAAAACTCATCAGCACAAACACAAAACTTAGACTATTCAAATCAAATGTACTATCAACCCTTACGTATGCGTGTGAAAGCTGGAAAACAAAAAGAGATATAGAAACAAAGTTGAACGCTTTCGAAAATAAATGTCTAAGGAAAATACTTGGTATAGCTTGGAACAAATTCAAAACAAACGAGGAAATTAGAGAAATCGCCAATCAACCACTAATATCTTCAGTACTAAAGAAAAGACGATGGTCATATGTTGGACCTGTGATGAGAAGAGATAATAACCGAATAGCAAAGCAAGCCCTCATGTGGGAAACAACAGGTAAGAGGAAAAGAGGCCGACCTAGAGAGACATTGCGAAGAACATTGATCAGAGAGGCAAAAGCAGCAGGAGTCGGCTCCTTCAATAAGATTGAGATGCCTACGCAGAATAGAGACAAATGGCGGGATTTGATAAATGTTTTTTTGCAAAAATTGAGACTGCTAGAAAGAAAAAGAGAAAAAGTATCTTGGGCTATTCCCTATGGGCCGGCCATGGCTCGAAAGGTCAATAGATAGATAGAACATGTGCCATGTTCCCGCTACGTGTTCACATTTGAGCCATTTAGTCAGATGTGAGCCATTTGTTCAGATGTGAGCCATTTGTTCAGATGTGAGCCATTTGTTCAGATGTGAGCCATTTGTTTCGATGTGAGCCATTTGTTTCGATGTGAGCCAGGTGTCCAGATGTGAGCCATTTGTTTCAATGTGAGCCAGGTGTTCAGATGTGAGCCATTTGTTTCGATGTGAGTTATTTGTTCAGATGTGAGCCACGTGTTCAGATGTGAGTCATTTGTTCAGATGTGAGTCATTTGTTCAGATGTGAGTCATTTGTTCAGATGTGAGCCATTTGTTCAGATGTGAGCCATTTGTTCAGATGTGAGTCAGGTGTTCAGAGCCAGGTGTGGACTGTGTGCATCTTGTAGATCCAGAAATCATAAACAACCGAGTTAGGGATGACAAATATGAAAACATCAAAAATCATGTCAGCCAGCAAACGTCTGTTTAGAAAAAAGAGGACAAGAAACCAACAACACAGGCACGAAGAGAATCATTAGATCAAATTGTTTAGACAAGAAATCAACAACACAGGCATGAAGAGAATCATTAGATCAAATTGTTTAGACAAGAAATCAACAACACAGGCATGAAGAGAATCATTAGATCAAATTGTTTAGACAAGAAATCAACAACACAGGCATGAAGAGAATCATTAGATCAAATTTTATGGCATGTGACAATGAAGGCAAACAAACGTGTGGATTCGCTGATGCTTTGCAAATAGTAATGGGCATTGAAGTGTCAGTTAACTAAGACATGATAACAGTTGTAGGTGATTAAATGAACTAGCTCATCGTAGACATCAACAGGTGAGAAATCATTTCATTGACTATTTGATCATCAACAATTGTGTATATTTATATAACTACTAATCAACATATATAATAACCATGGTTTGTTAGTCACACAAAGGGCAAGTTGTCATCGACAACGTTTTTCTATTTCAAATTAAGACTAGATTATAAACACTCACTTTTGATTGTGAAGGTTGAGTACGGTAAAGTTGGTCCACGACTCCAGTTTGTACATGAATGGATGACGCAGACTGGGAGTCCAGGCTGCGATGTTCACGGTGGGGATGATGATGCTGTTGTTGGCGGTGACTGGTGTAGCCTGGGATTATCTGCTGAGATGAGAGGCAGGGCTTAGGTAGTCCTAGCTGTTGTTGGTTGGCTTTGTGTTGTAACAAGCCTCATCCAACAAGCCTCATCCAACAAGCCTCATCCAATAAGCCTCATTCAATAGGGCCCACACCTTGGTCCAGAATGAGTGGTTACCTCGAGAGGTCAAACCTCTGGCGGTTTGAGGCTCACTTTCTTTGTCTCACTTAATGGAGTCAGCACAGAAGTGGCATTTCTGGGAGTGAGTCAGCACAGAAGAACATTCATGAGAGTGAGTCAGCACAGAAGAACATTAATGAGAGTGAGTCAGCACAGATGTGACATTTCTGGGAGTGAGTCAGCACAGAAGTGATATTTCTGGGAGTGAGTCAGCACAGAAGTGACATTTCTGGGAGTGTGACAGCACAGAAGTGAAATTTCTGGGAGTGAGTCAGCACAGAAGTGACATTTCTGGGAGTGAGTCAGAACAGAAGTGACATTTCTGGGAGTGAGACAGCACAGAAGTGACATTTCTAAGAGTGAGTCAGCACAGAAGTGACATTTCTGGGAGTGAGTCAGCACAGAAGTGATATTTCTGGGAGTGAGTCAGCACAGAAGTGATATTTCTAGGAGTGAGTCAGCACAGAAGTGACATTTCTGGAAGTGAGTCAACATAGTGACATATGTGGGAGTGAGTCAGTGCAGTAGTGACATTGGTGGGAGTGTGAACAGAAGTGACATTTCTGAGAGTGAGTCAGTACAGAAGTGACATTTGTGTGAGTCAGCATAGAAGTGACATTTGTGGAAGTGAATCTGTACATAAGTGACATTTGCAAGAGTGAGTCAGTATAGAAATGCCATTCATGGGACGTAGTCAACACAGAAGTGACATTTATGGGAGAGTCATCATAGAAGTGACATTCGTGGAAGTGACTCAGCAGAGCAGTACATTTCTGGAAGTGAGTCAGCACAGTAGTTACATTTGTGGGAGTGAGTCAGCACAGAAGTGACATCTGTGAGTATGAGTCATCACAGAAGTGACATCTGTGAGTATGAGTCAGCACAGAAGTGACATCTGTAAGTATGAGTCAGCACAGAAGTGACATTTGTGGGAGTGAGTCAGCACAGAAGTGACATCTGTGAGTATGAGTCATCACAGAAGTGACATCTGTGAGTATGAGTCAGCACAGAAGTGACATCTGTGAGTATGAGTCAGCACAGAAGTGACATCTGTGAGTATGAGTCAGCACAGAAGTGACATCTGTGAGTATGAGTCAGCACAGAAGTGACATCTGTGAGTATGAGTCAGCACAGAAGTGACATCTGTGAGTATGAGTCAGCACAGAAGTGACATCTGTGAGTATGAGTCAGCACAGAAGTGACATCTGTGAGTATGAGTCAGCACAGAAGTGACATCTGTGAGTATGAGTCAGCACAGAAGTGACATCTGTGAGTATGAGTCAGCACAGAAGTGACATCTGTGAGTATGAGTCAGCTTTAGAGATAAGCTCGGAAGTAGAGAACTAGGGAGACCCCACCCCCTCTCCTCGATCAAGATGCTGATCACGTGACCAGCAAGTAAACACAGTAGACGATCCACCACGTGACAAGCAAGTAAACACAGTAGACGATCCACCACGTGACAAGTAAGTAAACACAGTAGACGATCCACCACGTGACAAGTAAGTAAACACAGTAGACGATCCACCACGTGACAAGTAAGAAAACACAGTAGACGATCCACCACGTGACAAGTAAGTAAACACAGTAGACGATCCACCACGTGACAAGCAAATAAACGCAGCAGACGATCCACCACGTGCCAAGTAAGTAAACACAGTGGACGATCCACCACGTGACAAGTAAGTAAACACAGTAGACGATCCACCACGTGACAAGTAAGTAAACAGCAGACGATCCACCACGTGACAAGCAAGTAAACACAGTGGACGATCCACCACGTGACAAGCAAGTAAACACAGCAGACGATCCACCACGTGACAAGCAAGTAAACACAGTAGACGATCCACCACGTGACAAGCAAATAAACACAGCAGACGATCCACGACGTGACAAGCAAGTAAACAGCGGACGATCCACCACGTGACAAGCAAGTAAACACAGTAGACGATCCACCACGTGACGGAACCTCGGAACTCTGCAGAAAGAGGCTGTAGTCAGGGACGGATGGATAACAACTCCAAACTGATCAAGACCCCTTCACCTGGCCATGATACATCTGGAAACAGATTAACTAGCCTGGTCGAGAGAGTAGGTTTCAAAGAGGGAAGACAGCACAGAGCTCATAAGTGTTATTCTGAACTCGGATGCATTGGGCCGATAGGAGCAAATATGGGAGCCTAGATGTAAACCACAAGACACCATGGTATTGTCCTAAGAATAGTAGTCGTTGGTCAACGAATAAGATGACAGAGCAAAAGACAGCAATAACTGTCTCTCCATCAAAAATGGAAAGTAAATATGGAATGAAAGAAGTGACGTCAATGAAAGGGAAATGTAGAAGGAATGAGGTTAGTGAAGACTAAATGTAGAAGGAATGAGGTTAGTGAAGACTTAATGTAGAAGGAATGAGGTTAGTGAAGACTAAATGTAGAAGGAATGAGGTTAGTGAAGACTAAATGTAGAAGGGAAGGAGATAGTTATTTCAACGAGCAATCACTAAATGTAGCTTTAATGCGATAACTTCTGTATCGGAAACCTGTACAATCTCAGCCAATCAATTTGAAAATGTAACTTTTTTTTTATATTGGTGAGTTTTTATGTCATTTTTGACAAGTTATAATCTAGTCTATCATAAACAATCATAGCTGATATACAATTGATGTCAACACACATACAAGTATATGTTGGAAAACAAAGCTTATAAAATATCACTGCCTTCAGCCAGGAAGAATGTGACCTCGTCTTCTTGGGGAGCCTCGCCATGAGTTCTCGCGTGGCCACGGTCGGGAGTGCCCGATGAATGTTTATGGCTTTCATTGCTGCTGCTGGATGTGCTCGAGTGTCTTCGGGATTTCTTGACTCCGCCCACACTCGGCTTTGGGTCAAGGCTGGGGTGAGGGTCAGAGTAAGAGGCTGGCGAAGGAAGTCGATGTGTGGACACGTCACCACAAACTTCTGTTGAGATGTTCAGAGGTCTGGTGGGTAGACTGGCGCCATCTTGCTTGACTTTCACGTGACAAGGCGAGGACGGCACAGAGTTCCGTGGAGATTGTTCAATGCTGTTGCAGGTCGTTACATTCTGCGGTGAGTTGAATTTGGAGCTGGGGTGGTAGGCTGACACCGAGGAAGATGGCGTCGATGCTGGAGAGAAGACTCGCAGAACTTCAGCGATGTGTTCGTCTATTCGATCTAGTTTATGTCTCAGCTGATCGATCTCTTCTTTGATCTCCAGTCGGAGGTTGATGATGGATGTCAAGATGTGCTGCTCTGCTGCAGACATACAGTCCGTGACTGTCACTGACGTGGCTGTTCCCACGCCGCACTGGTTCGGGCTGCTCACACTCCGTTTCATGAACGTCGCTACGCTGTTGATGTTACGACCTGTTTGGATCATCTCTAGCCCGCTCCTGTCTGATGCTATCTCATCCCCGCCTTGGTCCAGCTTAAACCGCAGGACCCCACTGTCCCCTGACAGATTTGTCCTCAGATCTTCTTCGGGAGATTCCTGAATCGTCTCCTGACCTTTCGATAACAGCCGACCCCATTTGGCCATTGGCTTGCCCGGAGCTTTTGATGTCTCTACTGACCTGGATTCGATTTTCGGAGATAAATCGTTTAAAGGAATAGCTTTATCGTTAGCTGTCCCTTTGGGTTCAGAGGGGGGATCTGTGGAGGTACTTCCGCCAAAAAGTTTGCCCCAGCGCGAGTTATCCCCACACAAGCGCGATATGGCTGGTTTGTTGACGACGTAACTCTCGGAAACTTTGATGATTCGTGTTGCCGACTTGCCGTGGTCTTGGGGCGAAACACCTCCATCGTGATTGGATGTTGTTGCCCCGCCCCTCTCAAGGTCATGCGAGGACTGGTGCTTGGCCCCGCCCCTCTCAAGGTCATGCGATGACGAGTGTTTGACCTCGTGTTTGGAGTCGCTGATCCTCCTGAAGCGAGAGATGAGCTTCCGGACCGGGTGATCGTTGGCCAGGTCGAGCGGAGGGTCATTCTTCCTCCTCTCGGCGAGTTCTTTCTCTTTCTTAACGTCGGCGACTTTACGGAAGATGAGCTGGAAGTAAGAAAGAGAAAGCAATGAGCAGACACAACGTTGTACACAGATCGAGGAACACATTCAGTAAGAAAACAGAGCAATGAGCAGACACAACGTTGTACACAGATCGAGGAACACATTCAGTAAGAAAACAGAGCAATGAGCAGACACAACGTTGTACACAGATCGAGGAACACATTCAGTAAGAAAACAGAGAGCAATGAGCAGACACAACGTCGTACACAGATCGAGGAACACATTCAGTAAGAAAACAGAGCAATGAGCAGACACAACGTCGTACACAGATCGAGGAACACATTCAGTAAGAAAACAGAGAGCAATGAGCAGACACAACGTCGTACACAGATCGAGGAACACATTCAGTAAGAAAACAGAGCAATGAGCAGACACAACGTCGTACACAGATCGAGGAACACATTCAGTAAGAAAACACTACATGGTTAACTGCTGTGCAACGAAAGCAAACTGATGGAAGAAAACATTGATAGCACCTAGAGATGGAGTTGGACATATCGCGTACTTTATAGAAGAGGTCTACAAGCAATGACGGCCATACACAGCCGAGGTGCAGGCCCTAGTACAATGGGGAAAGAAGACAAAGAGGAACAGTGTGAGCCGGACTTGGGGTACTTGTAACAAGGAAACAAGCAAGACGGGGAGATGACGTTAACTTGAACAACTAGAGCGTAACAAAGAGAGAGAGAGGCGCTAACTTGAACAACTAGAGCGTAATAAAGAGAGAGACAGGCGCTAACTTGAACAACTAGAGCGTAATAAAGAGAGAGAGAGGCGCTAACTTGAACAACTAGAGAATAACAAAGAGAGAGAGGCGTTAACTTGAACAACTAGAGCGTAACAAAGAGAGAGAGGCGCTAACTTGAACAACTAGAGCGTAACAAAGAGAGAGAGGCGTTAACTTGAACAACTAGAGCGTAACAAAGAGAGAGAGGCGTTAACTTGAACAATTAGAGCGAACACAAAGAGAGAGAGAGGCGTTAACTTGAACAACTAGAGCGTAACAAAGAGAGAGAGAGGCGTTAACTTGAACAACTAGAGCGTAACAAAGAGAGAGAGAGGCGTTAACTTGAACAACTAGAGCGTAACAAAGAGAGAGAGAGAGAGAGGCGCTAACTTGAACAACTAGAGCGTAACAAAGAGAGAGGCGCTAACTTGAACAACTAGAGCGTAACAAAGAGAGAGAGGCGCTAACTTGAACAACTAGAGCGTAACAAAGAGAGAGAGGCGCTAACTTGAACAACTAGAGCGTAACAAAGAGAGAGAGAGGCGTTAACTTGAACAACTAGAGCGTAACAAAGAGAGAGAGAGGCGTTAAATTGAACAACTAGAGCGTAACAAAGAGAGAGAGGCGTTAACTTGAACAACTAGAGCGTAACAAAGAGAGAGAGGCGCTAACTTGAACAATTAGAGCGAACACAAAGAGAGAGAGAGGCGTTAACTTGAACAACTAGAGCGTAACAAAGAGAGAGAAAGGCGTTAACTTGAACAACTAGAGCGTAACAAAGAGAGAGAGAGGCGTTAACTTGAACAACTAGAGCGTAACAAAGAGAGAGAGAGAGGCGCTAACTTGAACAACTAGAGCGTAATAAAGAGAGAGAGGCGCTAACTTGAACAAATAGAGCGTAACAAAGAGAGAGAGAGGCGTTAACTTGAACAACTAGAGCGTAACAAAGAGAGAGAGAGAGGTGTTAACTTGAACAACTAGAGCGTAACAAAGAGAGAGAGAGAGGCGCTAAATTGAACAACTAGAGCGTAACAAAGAGAGAGAGAGGCGCTAACTTGAACAACTAGAGCGTAACAAAGAGAGAGAGAGAGGCGCTAACTTGAACAACTAGAGCGTAACAAAGAGAGAGAGAGGCGCTAACTTGAACAACTAGAGCGTAACAAAGAGAGAGGCGCTAACTTGAACAACTAGAGCGTAATAAAGAGAGAGAGAGAGGCGCTAACTTGAACAACTAGAGCGTAACAAAGAGAGAGGCGCTAACTTGAACAACTAGAGCGTAACAAAGAGAGAGAGAGAGGCGCTAACTTGAACAACTAGAGCGTAACAAAGAGAGAGAGAGGCGCTAACTTGAACAACTAGAGCGTAACAAAGAGAGAGAGAGGCGCTAACTTGAACAACTAGAGTGTAATAAAGAGAGAGGCGCTAACTTGAACAACTAGAGCGTAATAAAGAGAGAGGCGCTAACTTGAACAACTAGAGCGTAACAAAGAGAGAGAGAGGCGCTAACTTGAACAACTAGAGTGTAATAAAGAGAGAGGCGCTAACTTGAACAACTAGAGCGTCACAAAGAGAGAGGCGCTAACTTGAACAACTAGAGCGTCACAAAGAGAGAGGCGCTAACTTGAACAACTAGAGCGTCACAAAGAGAGAGGCGCTAACTTGAACAACTAGAGCGTAACAAAGAGAGAGGCGCTAACTTGAACAACTAGAGCGTAACAAAGAGAGAGGCGCTAACTTGAACAACTAGAGCGTAACAAAGAGAGAGAGAGGCGCTAACTTGAACAACTAGAGCGTAACAAAGAGAGAGAGAGGCGCTAACTTGAACAACTAGAGTGTAACAAAGAGAGAGAGAGGCGCTAACTTGAACAACTAGAGCGTAACAAAGAGAGAGAGAGGCGCTAACTTGAACAATTAGAGCGTAACAAAGAGAGAGGGAGGCGCTAACTTGAACACACACACACTTAGGTGTGAACAAAACCTGAACACACACACACATTTAGATGTGAAAAAACTTGAACACACACACATTTAGATGTGAACAAAACTTCAACACACACACACACACATTTAGATGTGAGGAAAACTTGAACACACACACACATTTAGATGTGAGGAAAACTTGCACACACACACACATTTAGATGTGAACAAAACTTGAACACACATATCACATTTAGGTGTGAACAAAACCTGGACACATATATCACATTTAGGTGGGAGCAAAACATGAACACACACATTAGATGCGAGCAAAACTTGAACACACACACGCACATTTAGGTGTGAACAAAACCTGGACACACACATCACATTTAGGTGTCAGCAAAACTTGAACACACACACACATTTAGGTGCGAGCAAAACTTGAATACACACATCACATTTAGGTGCGAGCAAAACTTGAACACACACACATTTAGATGTGAACAAAACTTGAACACACACACATTTAGATGTGAACAAAACTTGAACACACACACACATTTAGATGTGAACAAAACTTGAACACACACACACATTTAGATGTGAACAAAACTTGCACACACACACACACATTTAGTTGTGAACAAAACTTGAACACACACACACACATTTAGTTGTGAACAAAACTTGAACACACACACACACACATTTAGTTGTGAACAGAACTTGAACACACACACACACACATTTAGTTGTGAACAAAACTTGAACACACACACACATTTAGATGTGAACAAAACTTGAACACACACACACACATTTAGTTGTGAACAAAACTTGCACACACACACATTTAGATGTGAACAAAACTTGAACACACACACACAAACACACACATTTAGATGTGAACAAAACTTGCACACACACACATTTAGATGTGAACAAAACTTGAACACACACACACACATTTAGATGTGAACAAAACTTGAACACACACACACACACATTTAGATGTGAACAAAACTTGAACACACACACACACACACATTTAGTTGTGAACAAAACTTGAACACACACACACACACACACACACACACATTTATTTTGAACAGAACTTGAACACACACACACACACATTAAGATGTGAACAAAACTTGAACACACACACACATTTAGATGTGAACAAAGCTTGCACACACACACACACATTAAGATGTGAACAAAGCTTGAACACACACACACACACACACATTAAGATGTGAACAAAGCTTGAACACACACACACATTAAGATGTGAACAAAGCTTGAACACACACACACACACACATTAAGATGTGAACAAAGCTTGAACACACACACACACACACATTTAGATGTGAACAAAGCTTGAACACACACACACACATTAAGATGTGAACAAAGCTTGAACACATTCGTCGTCTCAAGTCTGAAAACCTCGAACAAAACATCAAATCAGCAACTCACGAGTAATGGAATTGATAATGATGGCAATGATGATTGTAGTTGATAATGATGGCAATGATGATTGTAGTTGATAATGATGACGATGAAGATTGTAGTTCATATTGATGACGATGATGATTGTAGTTGATAATGATGACGATGATGATTGTAGTTCATAATGATGGCAATGATGATTGTAGTTGATAATGATGGCAATAATGATTGTAGTTGATAATGATGGCAATGATGATTGTAGTTGATAATGATGACGATGATAATTGTAGTTGATAATGATGACGATGATGATTGTAGTTCATAATGATGACGATGATGATTGTAGTTCATAATGATGGCGATGATCGTAACAGATGATGATGATTGCGATGATGGTTGTAAATTATATAATGATGGTAGTAGATGATAATGATGGCGATGATAGTAGCAGATGCTAATGATGGATGTGATGGTAGCAGATGATAATGATGGATGTGACGGTAGCAGATGATAATGGTGGATATGACGGTAGCAGATGCTAATGATGGATGTGACGGTAGCAGATGCTAATGATGGATGTGACGGTAGCAGATGCTAATGATGGATGTGATGGTAGCAGATGATAATGATGGATGTGACGGTAGCAGATGATAATGATGGATGTGATGGTAGCAGATGCTAATGATGGATGTGATGGTAGCAGATGATAATGATGGATGTGACGGTAGCAGATGATAATGATGGATGTGATGGTAGCAGATGATAATGATGGATGTGATGGTAGCAGATGATAATGATGGATGTGACGGTAGCAGATGATAATAATGACGATGATAATTGTAAATTATAATGATGGTAGCAGATGATAATGATGGTAGCAGATGATAATGATGGCGATGGTGGTAGCAGATGATAATGATGGTAGCAGATGATAATAATGGCGATGGTGGTAGCAGATGATAATGATGGCGATGGTGGTAGCAGATGATAATGATGGCGATGGTGGTAGCAGATGATAATGATGGCGATGGTGGTAGCAGATGATAATGATGGCGATGGTGGTAGCAGATGATAATGATGGCGATGGTGGTAGCAGATGATAATGATGGCGATGGTGGTAGCAGATGATAATGATGGCGATGGTGGTAGCAGATGATAATGATGGCGATGGTGGTAGCAGATGACAATGATGGCGATGGTGGTAGCAGATGATAATGGTGGCGATGATGGTAGCAGATGATAATGATGGCGAAAATGGTAGCAGATGATAATGGTGGCGATGATGGTAGCAGATGATAATGATGGCGATGATGGCGGCAGATGATAATGATGGCGATGATGGTAGCAGATGATAATGATGGCAGCAGATGATAATAATGGCGATGATGATTGTAAATGATGGTGATGGCATTCATGGTAGCAGAGGATAATGATGGCAGCAGATGATAATGATGGCGATGTTGGTAGCAGATGATAATGATGGCAGCAGATGATAATGATGGCGATGTTGGTAGCAGATGATAATGATGGCGATGATGGTAGCAGATGATAATGATGGCGATGTTGGCAGCAGATGATAATGATGGCGATGTTGGCAGCAGATGATAATGATGGCGATGTTGGTAGCAGATGATAATGATGGCGATGTTGGTAGCAGATGATAATGATGGCAGCAGATGATAATGATGGCGATGATGGTAGCAGATGATAATGATGGCGATGTTGGCAGCAGATGATAATGATGGCGATGTTGGCAGCAGATGATAATGATAGCGATGTTGGTAGCAGATGATAATGATGGCGATGTTGGTAGCAGATGATAATGATGGCGATGTTGGCAGCAGATGATAATGATGACGATGTTGGCAGCAGATGATAATGATGGCGATGTTGGTAGCAGATGATAATTATGGCGATGTTGGTAGCAGATGATAATGATGGCGATGTTGGTAGCAGATGATAATGATGGCGATGATGGAAGCAGATGACAATGATGGCGATGATGGTAGCAGATGATAATGATGGCGATGTTGGCAGCAGATGATAATGATGGCGATGGCGATGTTGGCAGCAGATGATAATGATGGCGATGTTGGCAGCAGATGATAATGATGGCGATGTTGGTAGCAGATGATAATGATGGCGATGTTGGTAGCAGATGATAATGATGGCGATGTTGGTAGCAGATGATAATGATGGCGATGTTGGCAGCAGATGATAATGATGGCGATGTTGGCAGCAGATGACAATGATGGCGATGATGGTAGCAGATGATAATTATGGCGATGTTGGTAGCAGATGATAATGATGGCGATGTTCGCAGCAGATGATAATGATGGCGATGATGGCAGCAGATGACAATGATGGCGATGATGGTAGCAGATGATAATGATGGCGATGTTGGCAGCAGATGATAATGATGGCAGTGATGGTCACAGACTAGAAAAGCACTCACTCTATGCCTGAGGTTGTATGTCAGTGTCAGGTTCCTAGCGAAGGAGTTAGCGAAAGCGTGGTAGAAGTCGAGAACTTCCAGCAGTCTGTCCCTCTTGATGGCATGCAGGTCACAGTAGGTCAGTGCCCGCACATTGGCCGTCGACTGTCCTATACTCTGCTCTTTCCAGAAATTGTCCCCAAAGACATCACCCTTACCTGTGACGAGAACAAACAAGAGATGGCTGTTCTAGCATTTCATGGATTATCTTGTTCCTACTCACTTGTGATGTTCGTCTTTCAAATCTGCTACATCTTGTATCTGTGTGCACATCTAAAACATTACGTGCATTTATGGTAGTCAGCGAAGTGCTAAGAATATATTTAAAACATTACGTGTAGCTATGGTAGTCAGCGAAGTGCTAAGAATATATTTAAAACATTACGTGTAGCTATGGTAGTTAGCGACGTGCTAAGAATACATCTCAAACATTACGTGTAGCTATGGTAGTTAGCGACGTGCTAAGAATACATCTCAAACATTACGTGTAGCTATGGTAGTTAGCGAAGTGCTAAGAATACATCTCAAACATTACGTGTAGCTATGGTAGTTAGCGAAGTGCTAAGAATACATCTCAAACATTACGTGTAGCTATGGTAGTTAGCGAAGTGCTAAGAATACATCTCAAACATTACGTGTAGCTATGGTAGTTAGCGAAGTGCTAAGAATACATCTCAAACATTACGTGTAGCTATGGTAGTTAGCGAAGTGCTAAGAATACATCTCAAACATTACGTGTAGCTATGGTAGTTAGCGAAGTGCTAAGAATACATCTCAAACATTACGTGTAGCTATGGTAGTTAGCGACGTGCTAAGAATACATCTCAAACATTACGTGTAGCTATGGTAGTTAGCGACGTGCTAAGAATACATCTCAAGTATCGAAGAAACCACCATCACTATCATGTTGAAACAAGTGGAGAGCGTCAAATACTTGGGCACAATAACATCAGATGGAAGATGCACCACAGAAATAAAACGTAGAATAGCTCAGGCCAAAATAGCATTTCAGAAAATTAAAACGTCTTATGCAGCAAAAATCTATGTCAATAGAAGTGAGAATGAGAGTGCTATTTATCATTTGTACTATATAAAGCTAATTCTGGCCTATGGAAGCGAATCATGGACAGTAGACAAACAAATGAAAAGACGATTAGAGGCCACAGAAATGGGATTTCTCTGAAGAATGTTGAGAGTTCCCCGGACAGCTAAAAAGACCAATGAGGAAATTCTCAAAGAGGTCAACACAAAAGGGAGCTCCTAAGAAACATCAGAAAGAAACAATCAGTATTTTTTCGGACACATCATGAGAAGAGGAAAGTTGGAATACTTGGTTACAACTGGCAAAATACAGGGAAAGAGAGATCGCGGACGACAAAGAGAGAAAATACTGGATAGCTTGGGGTCATGGCATGGACAACAGTCAACAGAATTGATACGATGCACTGTGGATAGAAGATTGTGGAAGGACATGATCGCCTACACCAATCGATATAGCACATGATGATGGTGGTAGTTAGAGAGGAGCTAAGAATGATTATCATCATCATGTGTCATATTTCTGATATCTCCAGTCCACTGTAACCATTCTTTATTTGTAACTGTTGCTATCCATGGAATTCGTGACATTCTTCTGATAAACCACATCTCAGTGTTATTTTATCGTCCATGACTCGCTTCCATATAGTAGAACACATAAAGAGAACATATATAGTAGAACATTTAGTAGAACATATATAGTAGAACATAGAGTAGAACATATAAGAGAACATATAGTAAAACATATATAGTAGAACATAGAGTAGAACATATAAAGAGAACATATAGTAGAATATATAGTAGAACATAAAAAGAGCATATATAGTAGAACATATAGTAGAACACATAAAGAGAACATATAGTAAAATATATAGTAGAACATATAGTAGAACATATAGTAGAACACATAAAGAGAACATATAGTAAAATATATAGTAGAACATATAGTAGAGCATATATAATAGAACATATAGTAGAACATATAGTAGAACACATAAAGAGAACGTATAGTAAAACATATCGTAGAACATATAGTAGAACACATAAAGAGAACATATAGTAGAACATATAGTGGACCATATAGTAGAACATATAGTGGACCATATAGTGGACCATATAGTAGAACATATAGTAGACCATATAGTGCACCGTATAGTAGACCATATAGTAGAACATATAGTAGACCATATAGTGCACCGTATAGTAGACCATATAGTGCACCGTATAGAACATATAGTGCACCGTATAGTAGACCATATAGTAGAACATATAGTAGACCATATATTGCACCGTATAGTAGAACATATAGTAGACCATATAGTAGACCATATAGTGCACCGTATAGTAGACCATATAGTAGAACATATAGTAGACCATATAGTAGAACATATAGTAGACCATATAGTAGACCATATAGTAGAACATATAGTAGACCATATAGTGCACCGTATAGTAGAACATATAGTAGACCATATAGTAGACCATATAGTAGACCATATAGTAGACCATATAGTAGAACATATAGTAGACCATATAGTGGACCATATAATCGACCATATAGTAGACCATATAGTAGAACATATAGTAGACCATATAGTGGACCATATAGTAGACCATATAGTAGACCATATAGTAGACCATATAGTAGAAAATATAGTGGACCATATAGTAGACCATATAGTAGACCATATAGTAGACCATATAGTAGACCATATAGTAGACCATATAGTAGACCATATTGTAGACCATATAGTAGACCATATAGTAGAACATATAGTAGAACATATAGTGGACCATATAGTAGACCATATAGTAGACCATATAGTAGACCATATAGTAGACCATATAGTAGAAAATATAGTGGACCATATAGTAGACCATATAGTAGACCATATAGTAGACCATATAGTAGACCATATAGTAGAACATATAGTAGACCATATAGTAGAACATATAGTAGACCATATAGTAGACCATATAGTAGACCATATAGTAGAACATATAGTAGACCATATAGTAGAACATATAGTGGGCCATATAGTAGAACATATAGTAGACCAGACCATATAGTGGACCATATAGTGGACCATATAGTGGACCATATAGTAGAACAGGTGTTAAGAATCACCATCAAGTGCCATTCCTGCTGGCGTAGGTGATCATGTCTCTCCACAACTTTCGATCTCGACAGTTATTTATCATTTCTGTTGTTGATCTTTTGCCAAGTCATTCTCTTAAGCTGTCTGGTATCTTTTCTCTTTGCTTCAATCTATCTCTTCGTTACTAAATTTCTCCAAATCGGAATCAATGGGTGATAAGAATAATGCATATTACATCATGTAGTTGTGTCAGTTAGAGAAGTGCTAAGTCATGGCTAAGAATACATGCATATTACATCATGTAGTTGTGTCAGTTAGAGAAGTGCTAAGTCACGGCTTAAAATACATGCATATTACATCATGTAGTTGTGTCAGTTAGAGAAGTGCTAAGTCATGGCTTAGAATACATGCATATTACATCATGTAGTTGTGTCAGTTAGAGAAGTGCTAAGTCATGGCTTAGAATACATGCATATTACATCATGTAGTTGTGTCAGTCAGAGAAGTGCGAAGTCATGGCTTAGAATACATGCATATTACATCATGTAGTTGTGTCAGTTAGAGAAGTGCTAAGTCATGGCTTAGAATACATGCATACTACATCATGTAGTTGTGTCAGTTAGAGAAGTGCGAAGTCATGGCTTAGAATACATCGAACATATGAAGAATACACACATGCCAGTGTAGGACTTCCGGTCAATATGACGGACAGGCGGCAGGAAGCATTCAGGCTCAGTCTGAAAAGTGTTCCTTGTTGCAGTTTCCTTATATTACAAGTCCGGCTTGTTGCAGTTTCCTTATATTACAAGTCCGGCTTGTTGCAGTTTCCTTATATTACAAGTCCGGCTTGCTACAAGAGCTACTGAGTTTAGTGCTCTGTGCACACCGAGAGCTGTGTGTCTCATCAGGATAGTGTTTCGATATTCCTATTGCTTACGATGAATGACGATATCATATGACGCAGCTGAGCTGCGCTCTTTTTCGGTGCCGCTTGGCATTATGTCTTTTGGCGTGTGCTGTAGCTACTACGATGAGGACTGCAACTGTATTTCTTTGTTTGGATCCTTCAATGAGATGCATTTTAATTCGGATGATTCCACGGTTGAGCAATTATGTATTTTAATTTGTTTGCAGTGATACCAGGGCCTTCGATAGGCATAAGATGTCAGCGTAGCTAGAGAGTTAAACGAAGGGCTTCTTCTAGTGCTTCTGGTCACACACGGAAAACGCCATCAACGGAGAATAAGTTAGATGGATTCAACAATAAATGTGTAGCGACAATATTTTGTGTAAAATTAAACGGATCCAAGACTAGCATGGCAGCAGGCATCGACTCAGTGAGGTTGAGAAGCTTGTCCCGAATAGGGACGATGATGGTGGTGGTGATAATGGTGGTGATGATGATGATGGTGGTGATGATGGTGATAATGGTGGTGATGATGATGGTGGTGATGGTGATAATGGTGGTGATAATGGTGGTGATGATGATGATGGTGGTGATGATGGTGATAATGGTGGTGATGATGATGGTGGTGATGGTGATAATGGTGGTGATGGTGGTGATGATGATGATGGTGGTGGTGATAATGGTGATCATGGTGGTGATGATGATGGTGGTGATGGTGATAATGGTGGTGATGATGATGGTGGTGATGGTGATAATGGTTGTGATGATGGTGGTGGTGGTGGTGATGATGATGGTGGTGGTGATGATGGTGGTGGTGATAATGGTGGTAATGATGATGGTGGTGGTGATGATGGTGGTGATGATGGTGGTGATGATGATGGTGGTGATGGTGATAATGGTTGTGATGATGATGGTGGTGGTAATGATGGTGGTGGTGATAATGGTGGTAATGATGATGGTGGTGGTGATGATGGTGGTAATGATAATGGTGGTGGTGATGATGGTGGTGGTGATAATGGTGGTGATGATGATGGTGGTGATGATGATGATGGTGGTGGGGATGATGATGGTGGTGGTGATGATGATGGTGGTGATGATGATGATGATGGTGGTGGTGGTGATGATGATGGTGATAATGGTGGTGATGATGATGGTGGTGATGATGATGGTGGTGGTGATGATGGTGATGATGATGATGGCGGTGATGATGATGGTGGTGGTGGTGATGATGGTGATGATGATGATGGTGGTGGTGATGATGGTGATGATGATGGTGGTGGTGATGATGATGGTGGTGATGATGATGGTGGTGGTAATGATGATGGTGGTGATGATGGTGGTGGTGATAATGGTTTTTGATGATGGTGTGGTGGCGATGATGATGGTGGCGATGATGATGGTGGTGATGATGGTGATGATGATAATGGTGGTGATGATGATGTGGTGGTGATGATGATGGTGGTGATGATGGTGGTGATGATGATGATGATGATGGTGGTGATGATGGTGGTGATGATGATGGCGGTGATGATGGTGGTGATGATAATGGTGGTGATGATGATGTGGTGGTGATAATGGTGGTGGTGATAATGGTGGTGATGATGGTGTGGTGGTGATGATGGTGGTGATGATGATGATGGTGGTGGTGATGATGGTGGTGATGATGATGATGGTGGTGATGATGATGGTGGTGGTGATGATGATGGTGATGATGATGATGGTGGTGGTGTTGATTGTGGTGATGATGATGATGGTGGTGATGATGATGATGGTGGTGATGATGATGGTGGTGATGATGATGGTGGTGATGATGATGGTGGTGGTGGTGATGATGGTGGTGATGATGGTTGTGATGATGATGGTGGTGGTGATAATGGTTGTGATGATGATGATGGTGGTGGTGGTGAAGTTATGTAAGGACTGAATATGTGATCTAAAGTATTACCTGCAGCCATGTAGCAGTTATTTAGAACATTAACGGTACTTAACCTGTGTAGCAGTTATTTAGAACATTAACGGTACTTAACCTGTGTAGCAGTTATATAGAACATTAACGGTACTTAACCTGTGTAGCAGTTACATAGAACATTAACGGTACTTAACCTGTGTAGCAGTTATATGGGACATTAACGGTATTTAACCTGTGTAGCAGTTATATGGAACATTAACGGTACTTAACCTGTGTAGCAGTTATTTAGAACATTAACGGTACTTAACCTGTGTAGCAGTTATATAGAACATTAACGGTACTTAACCTCTGTAGCAGTTATATAGAACAATAACGGTACTTAACCTGTGTAGCAGTTACATAGAACAATAACGGTACTTAACCTGTGTAGCAGTTACATAGAACATTAACGGTACTTAACCTGTGTAGCAGTTACATAGAACATTAACGGTACTTAACCTGTGTAGCAGTTATATGGGACATTAACGGTATTTAACCTGTGTAGCAGTTATATGGAACATTAACGGTACTTAACCTGTGTAGCAGTTATATGGAACATTAACGGTACTTAACCTGTGTAGCAGTTATATGGGACATTAACGGTACTTAACCTGTGTAGCAGTTATATGGGACATTAACGGTACTTAACCTGTGTAGCAGTTATATGGGACATTAACGGTACTTAACCTGTGTAGCAGTTATATGGGACATTAACGGTACTTAACCTGTGTAGCTGTTATATGGAACATTAACGGTACTTAACCTGTGTAGCAGTTATATGGAACATTAACGGTACTTAACCTGTGTAGCAGTTATATGGAACATTAACGGTATTTAACCTGTGTAGCAGTTATATGGAACATTAACGGTACTTAACCTGTGTAGCAGTTACATAGAACATTAACGGTATTTAACCTGTGTAGCAGTTATATGGAACATTAACGGTACTTAACCTGTGTAGCAGTTATTAAGGTAAAGATAAAAACACGGTTCTCTCCCCTGCCTTGCAAGGCGTATGGAGAATGTGTTAGCGACCTTTCCCATCCACGACCAAGGGCACAGTCGTGGGAGATGTGGTCGATATCACGCCAGGCCGACTTTACTTTATAGCAAAATCTCTGGAATCTATTTCTAGAGGCTGGGTGAACCCCGGCGCCTTCACGGTTAGGAAACAGAATTCATCACGTCTGGAAATAGAATCCGGGTTCTTGTGATCATCAGCGAGCAGCGCACCGGCCAGCCACTACGGCTCCAATGTAATAAGGGACGGGAAGTGACATTGAAGAAAGACACACAAGTGGACAGAGACAGGCTCTCAAGTGTGGGGCAAAGAGGCGGCATTTAGTATAATAGAAGTACAAATAAGTAGACAAGACTAGAAGCAGACAATACCAGAGACAGACAATACCAGAGGCAGACAATACGAGAGACAGACAATACCAGAGGCAGACAAGACCAGAGACAGACCAGACTGGAAGCAGACAATACCAGAGACAGACAAGACCAGAGACAGACAAGACCTGAAGCAGACAAGACTAGAAGCAGACAATACCAGAGGCAGACAAGACTAGAATCTGATAAGACAAGACCAGAAGCAGACAAGACCAGAAGCATACAAAATAAGACCAGAATCAGACAATACCAGAGGCTGACAAGGCCAGAATCAGACAGACAAGACCTGAAGCAGACAAGGCAAGAAGCAGTCAAGACCAGAATCAGACAAGACAAGACCTGAAGCAGACACGACCAGAATCAGACAAGACCTGAAGCAGACAAAATCAGAAGCAGACAAGACCAGAAAATCGACAAGACAAGACCAGAATCAGACAAGATAAGACAAGAAACAGACAAGACCAGAAGCAGACAAGACCAGAATCAGACAAGATAAGACCAGAAGCAGACTAGACCAGAGGCAGACAAGACCAAAAGCAGACTAGACCAGAGGCAGACAAGACAAGAATCAGACTAGACTAGAGGCAGACAAGATCAGAATCAGACAAGACCAGATTCAGACAAGACCAGAAACAGACAAGAACAGAAACAGTCAACACCATAATCAGACAAGACCAGAAACAGAGAACACCAGAATCAGACAAGACCAGAAACAGACAACACCAGAATCAGACAAGACCAGATTCAGACAAGACCAGAAGCAGATAGGATCAGAAGCAGACAGGATCAGAAGCAGACAGGATCAGAAGCAGACAGGATCAGAAGCAGACAAGACGAGAAGCAGACAATACAAAAATCAGAATATATTGATATCAGTCTGCCACAGGGATAGCTCATCTCTCAATGCTGGAAACTAACGTTTAATTAGCGTTCGTCAAACACCTGATTACTTCCCTTATACAACTTTCTCTTCTCTCGTCCAGTGGCTTCTCTATTCTTCATTTCTCTTCTCTCGTCCAGTGGCTTCTCTATTCTTCATTTCTCTTCTCTCGTCCAGTGGCTGCTTCATTCTTCATTTCTCTTCTCTTGTCCAGTGGCTGCTTCATTCTTCATTTCTCTTCTCTCGTCCAGTGGCTGCTTCATTCTTCATTTCTCTTCTCTCGTCCAGTGGCTGCTCCATTCTTCATTTCTCTTCTCTCGTCCAGTGGCTGCTTCATTCTTCATTTCTCTTCTCTCGTCCAGTGGCTGCTTCATTCTTCATTTCTCTTCTCTCGTCCAGTGGCTGCTTCATTCTTCATTTCTCTTCTCTCGTCCAGTGGCTGCTCCATTCTTCATTTCTCTTCTCTCGTCCAGTGGCTGCTTCATTCTTCATTTCTCTTCTCTCGTCCAGTGGCTGCTCCATTCTTCATTTCTCTCCTCTCGCCCAGTGGCTGCTCCATTCTTCATTTCTCTTCTCTCGTCCAGTGGCTGCTTCATTCTTCATTTCTCTTCTCACGTCCAGTGGCTGCTTCATTCTTCATTTCTCTCCTCTCGTCCAGTGGCTGCTTCATTCTTCATTTCTCTTCTCTCGTCCAGTGGCTGCTCCATTCTTCATTTCTCTTCTCTCGTCCAGTGGCTGCTCCATTCTTCATTTCTCTCCTCTCGTCCAGTGGCTGCTCCATTCTTCATTTCTCTTCTCTCGTCCAGTGGCTGCTTCATTCTTCATTTCTCTTCTCTCGTCCAGTGGCTGCTCCATTCTTCCTTTCTCTTCTCTCGTCCAGTGGCTGCTTCATTCTTCATTTCTCTTCTCTCGTCCAGTGGCTGCTCCATTCTTCATTTCTCTCCTCTCGTCCAGTGGCTGCTCCATTCTTCATTTCTCTTCTCTCGTCCAGTGGCTGCTTCATTCTTCATTTCTCTCCTCTCGTCCAGTGGCTGCTTCATTCTTCATTTCTCTTCTCTCGTCCAGTGGCTGCTCCATTCTTCATTTCTCTTCTCTCGTCCAGTGGCTGCTCCATTCTTCATTTCTCTCCTCTCGTCCAGTGGCTGCTTCATTCTTCATTTCTCTTCTCTCGTCCAGTAGCTGCTCCATTCTTCATTTCTCTTCTCTCGTCCAGTGGCTGCTCCATTCTTCCTTTCTCTTTTCTCGTCCAGCGGCTGCTCCATTCTTCCTTTCTCTTTTCTCGTCCAGTGGCTGCTCCATTCTTCATTTCTCTCCTCTCGTCCAGTAGCTGCTCCATTCTTCATTTCTCTTCTCCCAAAACTTGCATGAAGACGGTGTCGATCAAATTATCTTCCTGACTTCACATTTCCACAACAAACGGCTGCTATTAAAAAAAAAATGTACGACATATTGATCCCATTGGAGTGTTCTGGTATCGTGTTCTGTTGCCGTGTTGGTCAATTAAGCTGCTGGGTCAATTACATAGAGGATGTAGGGGCTTGGAAGCTGCAATTGTCGGGCCCATTACACGGGATTGGAGGATATCTCGGGACGTAGGTTGATTTATGGAAGACTTCGGTGGAGGGGTTTGGCAGGGGGAGGGGGTACATGCAATTGAGGCTTTGTCGGTTAGATCAGTTAACATGGGAACTGTAAGGAAATCTCGGGACCTTGTTTGTCAATGACATGGGATAAGTTTGGGGTGAAGAAACTGTCCTTGTTAGGTCTGTCTGATGGGGTGTAAGCTGATCTAGGCGGGGTGTAGGCAGGTGGGAGGGGCAGCAAGATATCGGGAAATGGAGAGTTTGATCATCAACTTGAGAGATTTGTTGTTGAGAATTTGATCATCAACTTGAGAGATTTGTTAGAATTTGATTGTTCAATTATTCCAGTTGAAGGTGGATCGAGGTCATTGAATATAGGTCACTGAAGGTCGGTTACGTTATGCTGGATAATAGGTCATTTACATGGGTTATAGAAGAAGGTCTGCTGACTGTTTATTATGTCATTTACACGGAATTTTGTAAGGAGATTTCCTGACTTTGATAGTTAAATCACTTACACAAAAAATAAGGATAATTTTGGTACGTTCATTTACATAGATACACAGAGGAGGTCTAGAGACAGAGGTCATTTACATTTATTTACATAAAAGAGGACTGGGCATTGACTCTAGGTCTATTTATATTAGAGATGGGAAGACTGCTGGTAATTTGACTATCTTGCTATTCGCATAGAAGATAGGAAGGAGTTTTTGTAACTGTTCTCACTAGACACTGGAACGTTCAATCATTGATCTTCTCCATATTTCTGCTCTAACTAGACACTGGAACGTTCAATCATTGATCTTCTCCATAATTCTGTTCTCACTAGACCCTGAAACGTTCAATCATTGATCTGCTCCATATTTCTGATCTAACTAGACCCTGGAACGTTCAATCATTGATCTTCTCCATATTTCTGCTCTCACTAGACCCTGGAACGTGCAATCATCGATCTTCTCCATATTTCTGTTCTCACTAGACCCTGGAACGTTCAATCATTGATCTTCTCCATATTTCTGTTCTCACTAGACCCTGGAACGTGCAATCATCGATCTTCTCCATATTTCTGCTCTCACTAGACCCTGGAACGTGCAATCATTGATCTTCTCCATATTTCTGCTCTCACTAGACCCTGGAACTTACAATCAATAATCTTCTCCATATTTCTGCTCTCACTAGACCCTGAAACTTTCAATCATTGATCTTCTCCATATTTCTGTTCTCACTAGACCCTGAAACTTTCAATCATTGATTTTCTCCATATTTCTGTTCTCACTAGACCCTGGAACTTTCAATCATTGATCTTCTCCATATTTCTGTTCTCACTTGACCCTGAAACTTTCAATCATTGATCTTCTCCATATTTCTGTTCTCACTAGACCCTGAAACTTTCAATCATTGATCTTCTCCATATTTCTGCTGTTAGTTTTACTTTGAGGTTCTCAGACATAAAATCTCACGACATTCGTATAACTTTTGCTATTTAGCGATTTCCATTTGCAGCAATCTTAGCATTGTCACTATTTGTTCTTAAAGGATATCAATCTCATGGTCTAGATCTCATGGACATCAATCTCATGCTCTAGATCTCATGGACATCAATCGTACTTATGCCCTAGATCTCATGGACATCAATCGTACTCATGCTCTAGATCTCATGGACATCAATCTCATGCTCTAGATCTCATGGACATCAATCGTACTTATGCCCTAGATCTCATGGACATCAATCGTACTCATGCTCTAGATCTCATGGACATCAATCTTATGCCCTAGATCTCATGGACATCAATCGTACTCATGCTCTAGATCTCATGGACATCAATCTTATGCCCTAGATCTCATGGACATCAATCGTACTCATGCTCTAGATCTCATGGACATCAATCTTATGCCCTAGATCTCATGGACATCAATCGTACTCATGCTCTAGATCTCATGGATATCAATCTCAAGCTCTATATCTCACGGACATCAATCGTACTCATGCTCTAGATCTCATGGATATCAATCTCATGCTCTATATCTCATGGACATCAATCGTACTCATGCTCTAGATTTCATGGATATCAATCTCATGCTCTATATCTTATGGACATCAATCTCATGCTCTAGATCTCATGGACATCAATCGTACTTATGCCCTAGATCTCATGGACATCAATCGTACTCATGCTCTAGATCTCATGGACATCAATCTCATGCTCTAGATCTCATGGACATCAATCGTACTCATGCTCTACATCTCATGGACATCAATCGTACTCATGCTCTAGATCTCATGGACATCAATCTTATGCCCTAGATCTCATGGACATCAATCGTACTCATGCTCTAGATCTCATGGACATCAATCTTATGCCCTAGATCTCATGGACATCAATCGTACTCATGCTCTAGATCTCATGGACATCAATCTTATGCCCTAGATCTCATGGACATCAATCGTACTCATGCTCTAGATCTCATGGATATCAATCTCAAGCTCTATATCTCATGGACATCAATCGTATTCATGCTCTAGATCTCATGGATATCAATCTCATGCTCTATATCTCATGGACATCAATCTCATGCTCTATATCTCATGGACATTAATCTCATGCTCAGGATCTCATGGACACCAATCGTAGTCAT
Organism: Megaustenia siamemsis; assembly: GCA_032433765.1. Taxonomy (NCBI): domain Eukaryota; kingdom Metazoa; phylum Mollusca; class Gastropoda; order Stylommatophora; family Ariophantidae; genus Megaustenia; species Megaustenia siamemsis. Next base: position 1,878,444 of record JAVIAB010000050.1, read on the forward strand.
GCTCTATATCTCATGGACATCAATCGTACTCATGCTCTAGATCTCATGGTGGACATTAATCTCATGCTCTAGATCTCATGGACATTAATCTCATGCTCTAGATCTCATAGACATCAATCTCATGCCCTAGACCTCATGGACATTAATCTCATGCTCTAGATCTCATGGACGTCAATCTCATGCTCTAGATCTCATGGACGTCAATCTCATGCTCTAGATCTCATGGACATCAATCCTACTCATGCTCTAGATCTCATGGACATCAATCGTACTTATGCTCTAGATCTCATGGACATCAATCGTATTCATGCTCTAGATCTCATGGACAATAATCTCATGCTCTAGATCTCATGGACGTCAATCTCATGCTCTAGATCTCATGGACATCAACCTCATGCTCTAGATCTCATGGATATTAATCCTACTCATGCTCTAGATCTCATGGGCGTCAATCTCATGCTCTAGATCTCATGGATGTCAATCTCATGCTCTATATCTCATGGACGTCAATCTCATGCTCTAGATCTCATGGACATCAACCTCATGCTCTAGATCTCATGGACATCAACCTCATGCTCTAGATCTCATGGACATCAATCGTACTCATGCTCTAGATCTCATGGACATCAATCGTACTCATGCTTTAGATCTCATGGACATCAATCGTACTCATGCTTTAGATCTCATGGACATCAATCGTACTCATGCTCTAGATCTCATGGACATCAATCGTACTCATGATTTAGATCTCATGGATATCAATCGTACTCATGCTCTAGATCTCATGGACATCAATCGTATTCATGCTCTAGATCTCATGGACATCAATCGTACTCATGCTTTACATCTCATGGACATCAATCGTACTCATGCTTTAGATCTCATGGATATCAATCGTACTCATGCTCTAGATCTCATGGGCATCAATCGTACTCATGCTCTAGATCTCATGGACATCAATCGTACTCATGCTCTAGATCTCATGGACATCAATCGTACTCATGCTCTAGATCTCATGGACATCAATCGTACTCATGCTCTACATCTCATGGACATCAATCGTATGCCCTAGATCTCATGGACATCAATCGTACTCATGCTCTAGATCTCATGGACATCAATCTTATGCCCTAGATCTCATGGACATAAATCGTACTCATGCTCTAGATCTCATGGACATCAATCGTACTCATGCTCTAGATCTCATGGACATCAATCGTACTCATGCTCTAGATCTCATGGACATCAATCGTACTCATGCTCTAGATCTCATGGACATCAATCGTACTCATGCTCTAGATCTCATGGATATCAATCGTACTTATGCTCTAGATCTCACGGACGTCAGTCTCATGCTCTAGATCTCATGGACGTCAGTCTCATGCTCTAGATCTCATGGACGTCAGTCTCATGCTCTAGATCTCATGGACGTCAATCTCATGCTCTAGATCTCATGGACGTCAATCTCATGTTCTAGCTCTCATGGACGTCAATCTCATGCTCTAGATCTCATGGACGTTAATCTCATGCTCTAGATCTCATGGTCGTCAATCTCATGCTCTAGATCTCATGGACGTCAATCTCATGGACGTCAATCTCATGCTCTAGATCTCCTGGACGTCAATCTCATGTTCTAGCTCTCATGGACGTCAATCTCATGCTCTAGATCTCATGGACGTCAATCTCATGCTCTAGATCTCATGGTCGTCAATCTCATGCTCTAGATCTCATGGACGTCAATCTCATGCTCTAGCTCTCATGGACGTCAATCTCATGCTCTAGATCTCATGGACGTCAATCTCATGTTCTAGCTCTCATGGACGTCAATCTCATGCTCTAGATCTCATGCTCTAGATCTCATGGACGTCAATCTCATGGACATCAATCTCATGCACTAGATCTCATGGACATCAATCTCATGGACATCAATCTCATGCACTAGATCTCATGGACATCAATCTCATGCACTAGATCTCATGGACATCAATCTCATGGACATCAATCTCATGCACTAGATCTCATGGACATCAATCTCATGGACATCAATCTCATGCACTAGATCTCATGGACGTCAATCTCATGGACATCAATCTCATGCTCTAGATCTCATGGACGTCAATCTCATGGACATCAATCTCATGCACTAGATCTCATGGTCGTCAATCTCATGCACTAGATCTCATGGTCGTCAATCTCATGCTCTAGATCTCATGGTCGTCAATCTCATGCTCTAGATCTCATGGAAGTCAATCTCATGGACGTCAATCTCATGCTCTAGATCTCATGGACGTCAATCTCATGCTCTAGATCTCATTGACATCAATCTCATGCTCTACATCTCATGGAGATTAATCTCATGCTCTAGATCTCATGGACATCAATAGCATGCTCTAGATCTCATGGACATCAATAGCATGCTCTAGATCTCATGGACATCAATCTCATGCTCTACATCTCATGGAGATCAATCTCATGCTCTAGATCTCATGGACATTAATCTCATGCTCTAGATCTCATGGACATCAATAGCATGCTCTAGATCTCATGGACATCAATAGCATGCTCTAGATCTCATGGACATCAATCCTACTCATGCTCTAGATCTCATGGACATCAATAGCATGCTCTAGATCTCATGGACATCACTCTCATGCTCTAGATCTCATGGACATCAATCCTACTCATGCTCTAGATCTATATCCCCCCCCTTTCCCCCAAACACACAATTTTGAAATAAATTTTTTTTCTGTGCTTTATACTAATGTATTTCATGTAAATGGTGGCAGAGTAACATATACCGCCCTGGCTTGTCGATGCAAAGATGATGTGTTCAATGGCTGGTTTGTAAGGCAAGTGGGCATTCAAGGAATATTTACCAGCAGAAAATTGATTTGAAGAAAATTGATCAGCGGAAGCATAACAGAAAATATATCATTGCTATCTAAAACATAACAGAAAATATATCATTGTTATCTAAAACATAACAGAAAATATATCATTGTTATCTAAAACATAACAGAAAATATATCATTGTTATCTAAAACATAACAGAAAATATATCATTGTTATCTAAAACATAACAGAAAATATATCATTGTTATCTAAAACATAACAGAAAATATATCATTGTTATCTAAAACATAACAGAAAATATATCATTGTTATCCAAAATATAAAAGAGAAAAGCTGACTAATGAGCGAGAAGAACAAACATGTTCTGAGTGGCTAGCGATAACAAAGAAAAGGTTGTGCCTGGAAGTGACACATCAGCAGTGACGTTCTTTCGTTAACCGCCTGCAGCATCCCACCTCATGGTCGCAAATAAAAGATGACAACAACTACTGCACTTCGCTGCACTCATTGTCTATACAAACACAATAAAATATGACAACAACTACTGCACTTCGCTGCACTCATTGTCTATACAAACACAATAAAAGATGACAACAACTACTGCACTTCGCTGCACTCATTGTCTATACAAAAACAATAAAAGATGACAACAACTACTGCACTTCACTGCACTCATTGTCTATACAAACACAATAAAAGATGACAACAACTACTGCACTTCGCTGCGCTCATTGTCTATACAAACACAATAAAAGATGACAACAACTACTGCACTTCGCTGCGCTCATTGTCTATACAAACACATTAAAAGATGACAACAACTACTGCACTTCGCTGCGCTCATTGTCTATACAAACACAATAAAAGATGACAACAACTACTGCACTTCGCTGCGCTCATTGTCTATACAAACACAATAAAAGATGACAACAACTACTGCACTTCGCTGCGCTCATTGTCTATACAAACACAATAAAAGATGACAACAACTACTGCACTTCGCTGCACTCATTGTCTATACAAAAACAATAAAAGATGACAACAACTACTGCACTTCACTGCACTCATTGTCTATACAAAAACAAACATCACATCCACCATGTCTATGAAGCAGTGCACTGGTTCTCTATATATAGAAATTGACCATGTCTATGAAGCAGTGCACTGGTTCTCTATATATAGAAATTGACCATGTCTATGAAGCAGTGCACTGCTTGTCTATACATAGAAATTGACCATGTCTATGAAGCAGTACACTGCTTGTCTATACATAGAAATTGACCATGTCTATGAAGTAGTGCACTGCTTGTCTATACATAGAAATTGACCATGTCTATGAAGCAGTGCACTGGTTCTCTATATATAGAAATTGACCATGTCTATGAAGCAGTGCACTGCTTGTCTATACATAGAAATTGACCATGTCTATGAAGCAGTGCACTGCTTGTCTATACATAGAAATTGACCATGTCTATGAAGCAGTGCACTGCTTGTCTATACATAGAAATTGACCATGTCTATGAAGCAGTGCACTGCTTGTCTATACATAGAAATTGACCATGTCTATGAAGTAGTGCACTGCTTGTCTATACATAGAAATTGACCATGTCTATGAAGCAGTGCACTGACTACTGTTACCAAGGAAGAGAGCAAGCTATCCCGATCAAGACAACGCAGAGATGGCAGGCCATGTAACAGCCAGCCCCCAAGGTATGAATTACGGACGTGCAGACGTCTCACAAGAAGAGAACACCATTCTGTCTGTCTATGTTGTCTCTTTATGAAAGCATGCCATACATGTCATGGCATTACAATTACTTTTTGCCATTCCTATTCTTTTGTTTATTTCAGTTGTACATTTTCCATCACTGGTTATAGTATGTCCAAGGTAGTTGTAGTTCTCAACTGTCTCCAGGTCTATTCTTTCAATTTTGATATCCACTTTCATGTTTTGAATATTATCTTTGTTTATAATCATAGTTTTAGTCTTTTTGATATTCATATCTAATCCATATTTTTTTGCTTGTCATGTTTGTTTCATTAAGTAATTGTCGTAGATCTTTATGATTTTCTTCTAGTAGTACAGTATCGTCAGCATATCTTTCCATTAATTTGTAGGCCTGGCATCTCTGTGATGTTTTTAAAGATTTGCTCAGTGTATAGATTGAACAAGTTTGGTGATAGGATGCATCCCTGTCTTACTCCTCTTTTTTATATCCATGGGTGTAGAGAACTCTTTGTTATATTTTATTATTGCTGTTTGCTCATAGTATAAATGACATATTAGTTGTATGTCTGCGTTATCAAGCGCTATACATTAAAAACAATATGATGATCGTCATTTTTAGGAGGACGTGAACTTCCGGTCAATATGGTGGATAGGTGGCAGGAACCATTAAAGGCTGTCTGAAAAACGTTCCTTGTTGCAGTTTCCTCATATTCCAAGTCCGGCTTGTTGCAGGAGCTATTGAGTTAAGTGCTCTGTGCACACTGTGAGCTGTGCGTTTCATCTGTTTTGATCATATTTCGATATTCGTTTACGATGAATGACGATATCGTACGATGGAGAACAGATGGCTGTGTTCACTTTCTGTGCGGTTTCGTCTTATGTCTTTTAGCATGTGCTGAAACTGCTATGATGGGGACAACAGCTATCTTTCTTTGTTTGAAAGATGAGATATTATTTCGGATGATTCCACTGGCACGGGCGGTTGATCAATTATGGATTTTAATTCGTTTGCAGTGATACCGAGGCCTCCTATAACCATGTCTGTGTTGATTATATTTTTGCTATCACAAATTCATGTCGCTATTTTCCTAATGTTCTGTCATGAACAAACGGGCACAAACTGCTGAATGGAAGCATCGTCAAGAGATAAGCTTCTATGATGTTGATGTTTAGGCAATATCTAACTGACCGGTCACGTTAATATTCAATTAAGGTCAGTGTCACGTGCCGGTCACATGACCCGGTCTGTGACGCAATCATGCATCTGTTTTTATATAACAATGATTTGCTTTTATAGATAGACCTTCTGTTGCCGATTGCTGGCATTTTCGGATCGATAGATCGATGAGAGCTACATGAACACGGCCCAAGTGCCATCTAACCTCTCTCCCCATTATAAGATAAAGCAAATATTGGCAGTAACAAAATGAACAAACGACAAACAAGCTAACAAATAAGGTTGATTTCTTGCCAAGATAATATTTGTGAGATGCGGGGAGCAGTTGAAATATGCCACTTGTTATAGACAAGTGCTTTCTTATGTCGCTTCCATCAAATTAAAATTGTGGGGGAGACTCGATTCTCGTTCTGTCATGGGCAGGTGCACGAAGAAGGGGGTGGGGGTGATGGTTCTAATAACTTGTAATGTTTCGGTGTGTGGTAGGTCTTTCATACTTCGGTCTTCACATGGTGGTCGTCACTTCTGATGTTTGATAACTTAGTAGAAGATATTGGATCATTTCTGATGTTTGATAACTTAGTAGAAGATATTGGATCATTTCTGATGTTTGATAACTTAGTAGAAGATATTGGATCATTTCTGATGTTTGATAACTTAGTAGAAGATATTGGGTCATTTATGATGTTTGATAACTTAGTAGAAGATATTTGTTCATTTCTGATGTTTGATAACTTAGTGGGTTCTTTCTGATGTTTGATAACTTAGAGGGTTCTTTCTGATGTTTGATAACTTAGTAGAAGATAATGGGTCATTTCTGATGTTTGATAACTTAGTAGAAGATATTGGGTTCTTTCTGATGTTTGATACCTTAGTGGGTTCTTTCTGATGTTTGATAACTTAGTAGAAGATACTGGGTCATTTCTGATGTTTGATAACTTAGTAGAAGATAATGGGTCATTTCTGATGTTTGATAACTGAGAAGAAGATATTTTATTTTCTCAATTGTGAGGTTTTCCTGGGCGCGTGTTTCTTCCAAAGTGTGGGAGGTTTTTCTCCGATTCCCAGATCCATGTTTTCTCCCAAAGTGTGGGAGGTTTTTCTCCGATTCCCAGATCCATGTTTTCTCCCAAAGTGTGGGAGGTTTTTCTCCGATTCCCAGATCCATGTTTTCTCCCAAAGTGTGGGAGGTTTTTCTCCCATTCCCAGGTCCATACTTTCTCCTAAAGTGTGGGAGGTTTCTCCCCGATTCCCAGGTCCATGCTTTCTCTAAACTCGCCGAGTAGAAAAATGTCGGTACGATCACGTGACGGTGTTGACCAATCACTGAGAGGATAATTCATGTCAGGTGCATCTGTAGACAAAGCTAACGGGACTTGTTGTGGTTTCCCTAACGAATGTCTGTCTAGTTGTCTTGATTTCCTTTTCAAGAAAAGCTGATGTTGAAATAATGTCTGCTTCTGCTAAACCATCGCCACCTACACCTCTCAAGCCTGCCCGCAGAGGGGGATCACCCAAACCATGTGACGTTTTCAGCATTGCGAGCAGGGGCGATTGCGGGTAAAATGATGTCAGCCGTCTATAGCTAACATAGTTAATGACGTCACAAGATTGGGGTGCTTTCGAGAAAATGCTCTCAGCCATTCGGCTTTCAATCTAAGGAGGGCAATGGCTAGACCATGCCACAGCTCTAGCACTATAAGGCCAACTAGATGATCCCTGCTATAAATAGAAGCGTACCTGAAGACCATTGCTAATGTTGATGACCTACATTTTAGAATTGCACAGGGTGCACTGTGCATGTTAGCCAGGTAGACGGGGTACACATCATACAGGACAATTATGAAATAAGTGGGAGAGGGGGACACATCATATATGGACAATTATGAAATAAGTGGGAGAGGGGGACACATCATATATGGACAATTATGAAATAAGTGGGAGAGGGGGACACATCATACAGGGACAATTTTGAAATAAGTGGGAGACGGGGGACACAACATACAGGGACAATTATGAAATAAGTGGGAGACGGGGGACACAACATACAGGGACAATTATGAAATAAGTGGGAGACGGGGGACACATCATACAGGGACAATTATGAAATAAGTGGGAGACGGGGGACACATCATACAGGGACAATTATGAAATAAGTGGGAGACGGGGGACACAACATACAGGGACAATTATGAAATAAGTGGGAGACGGAGAGACATAATACGGGGACAATTTTGGAAAAGTGGGAGACTGGGGCCACATCATACAGGGACAATTATGAAATAAGTGGGAGACGGGGGACACAACATACAGGGACAATTATGAAATAAGTGGGAGACGGGGGCCACATCATACAGGGACAATGATGAAATAAGTGGGAGACGGGGGCCACATCATACAGGGACAATTTTGGAAAAGTGGGAGACTGGGGCCACATCATACAGGGACAATTTTGGAAAAGTGGGAGAGGGGCTCATAATACAGGGACAATTATGAAATAAGTGGGAGACGGGGAGACATAATACGGGGACAATTTTGGAAAAGTGGGAGACTGGGGCCACATCATACAGGGACAATTTTGGAAAAGTGGGAGAGGGGCTCATAATACAGGGACAATTATGAAATAAGTGGGAGACGGGGGCCACATCATACAGGGACAATTATGAAATAAGTGGGAGACGGGGGACACAACATACAGGGACAATGATGAAATAAGTGGGAGACGGGGGCCACATCATACAGGGACAATTATGAAATAAGTGGGAGACGGGGGCCACATCATACAGGGACAATTATGAAATAAGTGGGAGACGGGGGCCACATCATACAGGGACAATTATGAAATAAGTGGGAGACGGGGGACACAACATACAGGGACAATGATGAAATAAGTGGGAGACGGGGGACACAACATACAGGGACAATGATGAAATAAGTGGGAGACGGGGGACACAACATACATGGACAATGATGAAATAAGTGGGAGACGGGGGACACAACATACAGGGACAATGATGAAATAAGTGAAATTGCTATTGGATTACAAAGACTGGACATACAATACACGACATCTGTAGTGGTCTCTTTCTCTCCCTCCCCCCTCCCCCGTCTCTCTCTCTCTCTCTCTCTCTCTCTCTCTGACAATGCATCCTCCTTGTTTCTCTTTAGCGTATCACCGAACTGAGCTACACGAAGGTTTGCCGTCAGCGTACCTGTCTTAGCAGGTATTATCTGGGGTCCCAAGGTAGCATGCCTTCATCATTCAGCAGGTCAGAACTTCATCATTCAGCAGGTCAGAACTTCATCATTCAGCAAGACAACACTTCATCATTCAGCAGGTCAGAACTTCATCATTCAGCAAGACAACACTTCATCATTCAGCAGGTCAGAACTTCATCATTCAGCAAGACAACACTTCATCATTCAGCAGGTCATAATTTCATCATTCAGCAAGACAACACTTCATCTTTCAGCAAGTCTGAACTTCATCATTCAACATGACAACACTTCATCATTCAGCAACACAACACTTCATCATTCAGCAAAACAATACTTCATCATTCAGCAAGACAATACTTCATCATTCAGCAAGACAACACTTCATCATTCAGCAAGACAACACTTCATCATTCAGCAAGACAATACTTAATCATTCAGCAAGACAATACTTCATCATTCAGCAACACAACACTTCCTCATTCAGCAAAACAATAATTCATCATTCAGCAAGACAACACTTCATCATTCAGCAAGACAACACTTCATCATTCAGCAAGACAACACTTCATCATTCAGAAAGACAACACTTCATCATTCAACAGGGCAATACTTCATCATTCAGCAAGACAACACTTCATCATTCAGCAAGACAAAACACTTCATCATTCAGAAAGATAATACTTCATCATTGAGCAAGACAACACTTCATCATTCAGCAAGACAACACTTCATCATTCAGTAAGTCAGAACTTCATATTCCGCAAGTCAGAACTTCACCATTCAGCAAGACAACACTTCATCATTCAGCAAGACAACACTTTATCATTCATCAGGTCAGAACTTCATCATTCAGCAAGACAACACTTCATCATTAATCAGGACAGAACTTCATCATTCAGCAAGTCAGAACTTCATCATTCAGCAAGTCAGAACTTCATCATTCAGCAAGACAGAACTTCATTATTCAGCAAGTTAGAACTTCATCATTCAGCAAGTCAGAACTTCATCATTCAGCAAGTCAGAACTTCATCATTCAGCAAGTCAGAACTTCATCATTCATCAGGACAGAACTTCATCATTCAACAAGTCAGAACTTCATCATTCAGCAAGGCAAGACTTCATCATTCAGCAAGACATAACTTCTTCATTCAGCAAGGCAAGACTTCATCATTCAGCAAGTCATAACTTCATCATTCAGCAAGTCAGAACTTCATCATTCAGCAAGGCAAGACTTCATCATTCAGCAAGGCAAGACTTCATCATTCCGCAAGTCAGAAATTCACCATTCAGGAAGTCAGAACTTCACCATTCAGGAAGTCAGAACTTCATCATTCAACAGGACAAGACTTCATCATTCAGCAAATCAGAACTTCATCATTCAACAGGACAAGACTTCATCATTCAGAAAGTCAGAACTTCATCATTCATCGGGGCAAGACTTCATCATTCAGCAAGTCAGAACATCATCATTCAACAGGACAAGACTTCATCATTCAGAAAGTCAGAACTTCATCATTCATCGGGGCAAGACTTAATCATTCAGCAAGTCAGAACTTCATCATTCCGCAAGTCAGAACTTCACCATTCAGGAAGTCAGAACTTCATCATTCAACAGGACAAGACTTCATCATTCAGCAAATCAGAACTTCATCATTCAACAGGACAAGACTTCATCTTTCAGAAAGTCAGAACTCCATCATTCATCGGGGCAAGACTTCATCATTCAGCAAGTCAGAACATCATCATTCAACAGGACAAGACTTCATCATTCAGCAAGTCAGAACTTCATCATTCAGCAAGGCAAGACTTCATCATTCAGAAAGTCATAACTTCATCATTCAGCAAGTCAGAACTTCATCATTCAGCAAGACAACACTTCATCATTCAGCAAGACAACACTTCATCATTCAGCAAGACAACACTTCATCATTCAACAGGGCAATACTTCATCATTCAGCAAGACAACACTTCATCATTCAGAAAGATAATACTTCATCATTGAGCAAGACAACACTTCATCATTCAGCAAGACAACACTTCATCATTCAGCAAGTCAGAACTTCATATTCCGCAAGTCAGAACTTCACCATTCAGCAAGGCAACACTTCATCATTCAGCAAGACAACACTTTATCATTCATCAGGTCAGAACTTCATCATTCAGCAAGACAACACTTCATCATTAATCAGGACAGAACTTCATCATTCAGCAAGTCAGAACTTCATCATTCAGCAAGTCAGAACTTCATCATTCAGCAAGACAGAACTTCATTATTCAGCAAGTTAGAACTTCATCATTCAGCAAGTCAGAACTTCATCATTCAGCAAGTCAGAACTTCATCATTCAGCAAATCTGAATTTCATAATTTCATAATTGAGCAAGACAACAATTCGTCATTCAGCAAAACAACACTTCATCATTCAGAAAGTCAGAACTTCATCATTCAGAAAGTCAGAACTTCATCATTCAGCAAAACAACACTTCATCATTCAGAAAGTCAAAACTTCATCATTCAGCAAAACAACACTTCATCATTCAGAAAGTCAGAAATTCATCATCCAGTAAGTCATCATCCAGTAAGTCATAACTTCGCCATTCAGCAAGTCAGAGAATCATCATTCAGCAAGTCAGAAATTCATCATTCAGCAAGTCAGAACTTCATCATTCAGCAAGTCAAAACTTCATCATTCAGAAAGTCAGATCTTCATCATTCCGGAAGTCAGAATTTCATAATTCAGCAAGTCAGAACTTCATCATTCAGCAAGTCAGAACTTCATCATTCAGCAAGTCAGAACTTCATCATTCAGCAAGTCAGAACTTCATCATTCAGCAAGGCAAGACTTCATCATTCAGAAAGTCATAACTTCATCATTCAGCAAGTCAGAACTTCATCATTTAGCAAGGCAAGACTTCATCATTCCGCAAGTCAGAACTTCACCATTCAGGAAGTCAGAACTTCATCATTCAACAGGACAAGACTTCATCATTCAGCAAATCAGAACTTCATCATTCAACAGGACAAGACTTCATCATTCAGCAAATCAGAACTTCATCATTCAACAGGACAAGAATTCATCATTCAGAAAGTCAGAACTTCATCATTCAGCAAGTCAGAACTTCATCATTCAGCAAGGCAAGACTTCATCATTCAGCAAGTCATAACTTCATCATTCAGCAAGTCAGAACTTCATCATTCAGCAAGGCAAGACTTCATTATTCCGCAAGTCAGAACTTCACCATTCAGGAAGTCAGAACTTCATCATTCAACAGGACAAGACTTCATCATTCAGCAAATCAGAACTTCATCATTCAACAGGACAAGAATTCATCATTCAGAAAGTCAGAACTTCATCATTCATCGGGGCAAGACTTCATCATTCAGCAAGTCAGAACAACATCATTCAACAGGACAAGACTTCATCATTCAGCAAGTCAGAACTTCATCATTCAACAGGACAATACTTCATCATTCAGCAAAACAACACTTCATCATTCAGCAAGACAACACTTCATCATTCAGCACAACAACGCTTCCTCATTCAGCAAGTCAGAACTTCATCATTCAGCAAAACAACACTTTATAATTCAACAAAACAACACTTTATAATTCAACAAGTCAGAACTTCATCATTCAGCAAATCAGAACTTCATCATTCAGCAAGACACTTCATCATTCAGCACAACAAAACTTCATCATCCAGCAAGTCAGAACTTCATCATTCAGCAAGTCAGAACTTCATCATTCAGCAAATCTGAATTTCATAATTTCATAATTGAGCAAGACAACAATTCGTCATTCAGCAAAACAACACTTCATCATTCAGAAAGTCAGAACTTCATCATTCAGAAAGTCAGAACTTCATCATTCAGCAAAACAACACTTCATCATTCAGAAAGTCAAAACTTCATCATTCAGCAAAACAACACTTCATCATTCAGAAAGTCAGAAATTCATCATCCAGTAAGTCATCATCCAGTAAGTCATAACTTCGCCATTCAGCAAGTCAGAGCTTCATCATTCTGCAAGTCAGAACTTCATCATTCAGCAAGTCAGAACTTCATCATTCAGCAAGTCAAAACTTCATCATTCAGAAAGTCAGAGCTTCATCATTCCGGAAGTCAGAATTTCATCATTCAGCAAGTCAGAACTTCATCATTCAGCAAGTCAGAACTTCATCATTCAGCAAGTCAGAACTTCATCATTCAGCAAGTCAAAACTTCATCATTCAGAAAGTCAGAACTTCATCATTCCAGAAGTCAGAATTTCATCATTCAGCAAGTCAGAACTTCATCATTCAGCAAGTCAGAACTTCATCATTCAGCAAGTCAGAACTTCATCATCCAGCAAGTCAGAACTTCATCATTTAGCAAGTCAGAACTTTATCATCCAGTAAGTCAGAACTTCATCATTCCGCAAGTCAGAACTTCACCATTCAGCAAGTCAGAACTTCATCATTCAGCAAGTCAGAACTTCATCATTCAGCAAGTCAGAACTTCATCATTCCGCAAGTCAGAACTTCATCATTCAGCAAGTCAGAACTTCATCATTCAGCAAGTCAGAACTTCATCATTCAGTAAGTCAGAACTTCATCATTCAGCAAGTCAGAACTTCATCATTCAGCAAGTCAGAACTTCATCATTCAGCAAGTCAGAACTTCATCATTCATCAGCTCAGCACATATTTGTAGCGAGACTTAAAGCAACGAGACTCTCCTATCTAAAATTGTGTCAAATTTGGTTTCTTTCTGGTACATCACACTCTCCTGTCTACTCTGAGTTGACTCCTGGCTATTTGACCCACTAGGGTTCTCACCCTAGGTATGGGAACGATTTGAATTTAATACACTCTATGAAACTAAAAACTGTACACTTTCACAATAACATGATCAAATCTAAAGGTCTGTATCTTGATTGTCTAGCGACTTTCTGCCACCCTGATCTTCGTCATCTCATCATGACCATTCTCTTGTCTTCTGTCTCAGCTATGCTCTTCTCTAGCGCTTACCTACATCCTGTTCCCCAATATTCCTTGTTTCAATAAAAGCACGCATTTTGCAATGTTACCGACCTGTCCTTGACCTCATTGTCTCAACTCCTTCTGGACTTCGGTGATAATGCAACAACCCTTTATGGACTTCCGGTGATAATGTAACAACCGTTTATGAACTTCCGATGATAAATGCAACAACCCTCTATGGACTTTCGGTGATAAATGCAACAATTTTTATGAATTTGCGATGATAAATGCAACAACCCTTTATGGACTTCCGGTGATAAACACAACAACCCTTTATGAACTTCCGATGATAAATGCAACAACCTTTTATGGACTTCCGGTGATAAATGCAACAACCCTCTATGGACTTCCGGTGATAAATGCAACAACCATTTATGGACTTCCGGTGATAAACACAACCCTTTATGAACTTCCGATGATAAATGCAACAACCCTCTATGGACTTCCGATGATAAATGCAACAACCCATTATGAACTTCCGATGACAAATGCAACAACCCTCTATGGACTTCCGCTGATAAATGCTACAGCCCTTTATGGACTTCCGCTGATAAATGCTACAACCCTTTATGGACTTCTGGTGATAAATGCTACAACCCTCTATGGACTTCCGCTGATAAATGCTACAACCCTATATGGACTTCCGCTGATAAATGCTACAACCCTCCATGGACTTCCGGTGATAAATGCTACAACCCTCTATGGACTTCCGCTGATAAATGCTACAACTCTCTATGGACTTCCGGTGATAAATGCTACAACCCTCTATGGACTTCCGCTGATAAATGCTACAACCCTATATGGACTTCCGCTGATAAATGCTACAACCCTCCATGGACTTCCGGTGATAAATGCTACAACCATCTATGGACTTCCGCTGATAAATGCTACAACCCTCTATGGACTTCCGGTGATAAATGCTACAACCCTCTATGGACTTCCGGTGATAAATGGTACAACCCTCAATGGACTTCCGGTGATAAATGCTACAACCCTATATGGACTTACACTGATAAATGCTACAACCCTCTATGAACTTACACTGATAAATGCTACAACCCTCTATGAACTTACACTGATAAATGCTACAACCCTCTATGGACTTCCGGTGATAAATGCTACAACCCTCTATGAATTACACTGATAAATGCTACAAGCCTCTATGGACTTCCGGTGATAAATGCTACAACCCTCTATGAACTTACACTGATAAATGCTACAACCCTCTATGGACTTCCGCTGATAAGTGCTACAACCCTCTATGAGCTTCCGCTGATAAATGCTACAACCTTCTATGGACTTTCACTGATAAATGCTACAGTCCTTTATGAACTAATTTTTATATCGATTGAATAAAGTAGCGGATGAAGGGATACTCGAGGTATATAATAGCATTTGTTTGTGAATCAAAACAAGGGAGAGAAGCATAACAATGTTCCTGTTTAAAATGTCACAACTGGTTACAGCCCTTGAAATGCAATAATGTAACAGTTGTGTAAACGTTCTCACAACAATGCTTCCACAGAAACTTGAGAATAACGAATGGCCTTTGTTTTTTGCTCCAAAAGTACAATTGGAAATATAGATTTTATATAAGGGAGACAAACTGAGGGAAGAACACGATGTGAGGAAAACAATCAGGGATAAATTATACACGAATTGTCACATTTAAAAACAGCACCACATGATAATTAATGACAATAAAACATGAGTAATGTAGCCAGAAGATAGCAGGTCTTCTCTGGTTTCTCTCGTGACTGAGTTAGCTTCCAGTAGATGCGCAGGTTCGGCCGCAGAAGGAGCAAATTCTAGGGCTACTTTCTTGTCTCTTTTCTCCCGGATATATGTGTAATATATATATATGGAAAATAAACCAGTAGAAGAGATCGATCACTTTATCTATCTTGGAAGTCACATTGATCGGGAAGGGGATACAAGCAAAGAAATTAGAATCAGAATGGCTAAAGCAGCAATGTCTTTCAGAAGCCTTGAAAAGTTGTGGAAATCAAAACTCATCAGCACAAACACAAAAAGACTATTCAAATCAAAATTAATATCAGCCCTTACGTAAGCTTGTGAAAGCTGGAAAACAACAAGAGATATAGAAACAAAGTTGAACGCTTCCGAAAATAAATGTCTAAGGAAAATACTTGGTTTAGCGTGGAACGAATTCAAAACAAACGAGGAAATTAGAGAAATCGCCAATCAACCACTAATATCTTCAGTAATAAAGAAAAGACGATGGTCATATGCTGGACATGTGATGAGGAAAGATAATAACCGAATAACAAAGCAAGCCCTCATGTGGGAAACAACAGGTAAGAGGAAAAGAGGCCGACCCAGAGAGACACTGAGAAGAACATTGATCAGAGAGGCAAGAGCAGCAGGAATCGGCTCCCTCAATGAGATAGAGTTGCTTGCACAGAACAGAGACAAATGGCGAGATTTGATGAAAGATCTTTACAAAGATTGAAAACTGCTAGAAAAAAAATATAGATAAGAGAAAGAGTATCTGGGTGTATACCCTATGGGCCGGCTATGGCTCGAAAGGTCATATATATATATATTTATATATGTGTATGTATGTGTGTGTGTTTGTGTGTGTGTGTGTGTGTGTAATAGATAAAGTGTGTAATAGATATATGTGTGTAATAGATTGGTTATGGTTATGGAAGGCCCCGGTATCACTGCAAACGAATTAAAATCCATAATTGCCCAACCGCCCGTGCCAGTGAAATCATATAAAACACAGTCGTCGGATTATCCCCGTCGTACATCAAACAACAGACCGTAAGATTAGCGTATGGCTGGTCTAGGGTTATACGATCAGCCATTATGATGACGTAGTAGTGTAACAGATATATGTGTGTGTAATAAATATATATGTGTGTAATAGATATATGTGTGTAATATATATATATATATATATATATATATATATATATATATGTGTGTGTAATAGATATATGTGTGTAATAGATATATATATATATATATGTGTGTAATAGATATATATGTGTTTAAATAGATATATGTGTGTAATTGAAATAACTATGTAATAAATGTGTGTGTGAGTAATAGATATAAGTGTGTAATTGATATATGTGTGTAATAGATATATGTGTGTAATTGATATATGTGTGTAATAGATATATGCGTGTAATAGATATTCCCCTACACAAGCCTTCTCCGATCACACTTCATCCACACGCCACATAAGACAAGACATAGACTCACTGAGTACCGCCACGACTTGGCCACCAACTCTACACACAGACTCAATCCACACTCCACCCACTCTACACCCAGACACAATCCACACTCCACCCACTCTACACCCAGACTCAATCCACACTCCACCCACTCTACACCCAGACACAATCCACACTCCACCCACTCTACACCCAGACTTAATCCACACTCCACCCACTCTACACCCAGACACAATCCACACTCCACCCACTCTACACCCAGACTCAATCCACAGTCCACCCACTCTACACCCAGACTCAATCCACAGTCCACCCACTCTACACCCAGACTAAATCCACACTCCACCCACTCTACACCCAGACTCAATCCACACTCCACCCACTCAACACCCAGACTCAAACCACACTCCACCAACTCTACACACAGATTCAACCCACACTCCACCCACTCTACACTCAGACTCTACCCAAACTCCATCCATGCTACACCCACTCTACACCCAGACTCAATCCACACTCCACCCACTCTACACCCACATTCCACCCAGACTCCACCCATTCCATCTAAGATAAGACAGAGATTCACTGAGCATGGCCACGACTTGGCCACTCACACTCCACCCACTCTACACCCAGACTCCACCCACATTCCACCCACTCTACACCCAGGCTCGACTCACATTCCACCCACTCTACACCCAGACTCTATCCACTCCACCCACTTTACACCCACATTCCACCCACTCTACACCCAGACTCTATCCACTCCACCCACATTCCACCCACATTCCACCCACTCTACACCTAGACTCCACCCACTCCACACTCAGACTCCACCCATTCTACACCCACCTCCACCTGAGATAAGACAGAGACTCACTGAGTATGGCCACGACTTCCTCGTCCTGAATAACCTCCAGGGACCCAGAGACCACAAAACACAAGGCGTCTAGGCTCTCCCCCTGGTGAAATATGAGGTCGCCCGGGGCGCTGTGGGTCATGTTGAAATGCATTGCCAACGCCCTCAAGCAGCCGTCACTGGCCAGGCGGAAGGCCGGGTGCTCCAGGAATACTTTACGGTTAAGATGGACGCATAGGTCCGCCTTCATATCCTTGGGACAGTAGTTTAGTACCTGGGGAAAGTAATTCAGTTGTGGTAGTTTAGTCCCTGGGGAAAGTAATTCAGTTGTGATAGTTTAGTCCCTGGGGAAAGTAATTCAGTTGTGATAGTTTAGTACCTGGGGAAAGTAATTCAGTTGTGATAGTTTAGTACCTGGGGAAAGTAATTCAGTTGTGATAGTTTAGTACCTGGGGAAAGTAATTCAGTTGTGATAGTTTAGTACCTGGGGAAAGTAATTTAGTTGTGACAGTTTAGTCCCCGGGAAAAGTAATTCAGTTGTGATAGTTAAGTACATGGGGAAAGTAATTCAGTTGTGATAGTTTAGTCCCCGGGGAAAGTAATTCATTTGTGATAGTTTAGTCCCTGAGGAAAGTAATTCAGTTGTGATAGTTTAGTCCCTGGGGAAAGTAATCCATTTGTGATAGTTTAGTACATGGGGAAAGTAATTCAGTTGTGATAGTTTAGTACATGGGGAAAGTAATTCAGTTGTGACAGTTTAGCACATGGGGAAAGTAATTCAATTGTGATAGTTTAGTACCTGGGGAAAGTAATTCAGTTGTGATAGTTTAGTACCTGGGGAAAGTAATTCAGTTGTGATAGTTTAGTACCTGGGGAAAGTAATTCAGTTGTGATAGTTTAGTCCCTGGGGAAAGTAATTCAGTTGTGATAGTTTAGTCCCTGGGGAAAGTAATTCAGTTGTGATAGTTTAGTCCCTGGGGAAAGTAATTCAGTTGTGATAGTTTAGTCCCTGGGGAAAGTAATTCAGTTGTGATAGTTTAGTACCTGGGGAAAGTAATTCAGTTGTGATAGTTTAGTACCTGGGGAAAGTAATTCAGTTGTGATAGTTTAGTACCTGGGGAAAGTAATTCAGTTGTGATAGTTTAGTACCTGGGGAAAGTAATTCAGTTGTGATAGTTTAGTCCCTGGGGAAAGTAATTCAGTTGTGATAGTTTAGTACCTGGGGAAAGTAATTCAGTTGTGATAGTTTAGTCCCTGGGGAAAGTAATTCAGTTGTGATAGTTTAGTACCTGGGGAAAGTAATTCAGTTGTGATAGTTTAGTCCCTGGGGAAAGTAATCCATTTGTGATAGTTTAGTACATGGGGAAAGTAATTCAGTTGTGATAGTTTAGTACATGGGGAAAGTAATTCAGTTGTGACAGTTTAGCACATGGGGAAAGTAATTCAATTGTGATAGTTTAGTACATGGGGAAAGTAATTCAATTGTGATAGTTTAGTACATGGAGAAAGTAATTCAATTGTGATAGTTTAATACATGGGGAAAATAATTCAATTCTGATAATTTAGTACCTGGGGAAAGTAATTCAATTGTTATAGGTTAGTACCTGGGGAAAGTAATTCAATTGTTATAGGTTAGTACCTGGGGAAAGTAATTCAGTTGTGATAGTTTAGTACCTGGGGAAAGTAATTCAGTTGTGATAGTTTAGTACCTGGGGAAAGTAATTCAGTTGTGATAGTTTAGTACCTGGGGAAAGTAATTCACTCGTGATAGTTTAGTACATGGGGACAGTAATTCAGTTGTGATAGTTTAGTACATGGGGAAAGTAATTCAGTTGTGATAGTTTAGTACCTGGGGAAAGTAATTCAGTTGTGATAGTTTAGTACCTGGGGAAAGTAATTCAGTTGTGATAGTTTAGTACCTGGGGAAAGTAATTCAGTTGTGATAGTTTAGTACCTGGGGAAAGTAATTCAGTTGTGATAGTTTAGTACATGGGGAAAGTAATTCAATTGTGATAGTTTAGTACCTGGGTAAAGTAATTCAGTTGTGATAGTTTAGTACCTGGGGAAAGTAATTCAATTGTGATAGTTTAGTACATGGGGAAAGTAATTCAGTTGTGATAGTTTAGTCCCTGGGGAAAGTAATTCATTTGTGATAGTTTAATACCTGGGGAAAGTAATTCAGTTGTGATAGTTTAGTACCTGGGGAAAGTAATTCAGTTGTGATAGTTTAATACCTGGGGAAAGTAATTCAGTTGTGATAGTTTAGTACCTGGGGAAAGTAATTCAGTTGTGATAGTTTAATACCTGGGGAAAGTAATTCAGTTGTGATGGCCTAATTGATTTTTATAATGAGCTATTGTGCTTCATAGAAATGATGCGACCTGGCGCAGTACCATCACTAGTAGAGCAGTAACATCACTCGTAACTTCAGCATCAGTAAACACAAAGATATCATAAACGGAAAGAGAAAAAGTCCCCACTTGGATTGCATGAAGAAGGCTGAGGCTGACTCAACATCATCGATGATATGGACAAGGCTGAGGCTGACTAAACATCATTGATGGCATGGACGAGGCAGAACCTGACTCAACATCATTGATGGCATGGACGAGGCTGAGGCTGACTCAACATCATTGATGGCATGGACAAGGCTGAGGCGGACTCAACAACATTGATAGGATGGACGAGGCTGAGGCTGACTCAATATCATTGATGGCATGGACGAGACTGAGGCTGACTCAACAACATTGTCGGGATGAACGAGGCTGAGGCTGACTCAACAACATTGATGGGATGGACGAGGCTGAGACTTACTCAACATCATTGATGGGATGGACGAGGCTGAGGCTGACTCAACAACATAGATGGGATGGACGAGGCTGACTCAACAACATTGATGGGATGGACGAAGCTGAGACTAACTCAACATCATTGATGAGATGGACGAGGCTGAGGCTGACTCAACATCATTGATGGGATGGACGAGGCTGACTCAACAACATTGACGGGATGGACGAAGCTGAGACTAACTCAACATCATTGATGAGATGGACGAGGCTGAGGCTGACTCAACAAAACTGATGGGATGGCTGAGACTGACTCAACAACATTGATGGGATGGACGAAGCTGAGACTTACTCAACATCATTGATGAGATGGACGAGGCTGAGGCTGACTCAACAACATTGATGGGATGGACGAAGCTGAGACTTACTCAACAACACTGATGGGATGGCTGAGACTGACTCAACAACACTGATGGGATGGCTGAGCCTGACTCAACAAAACTGATGGGATGGCTGAGACTGACTCAACAACATTGATGGGATGGACGAAGCTGAGACTAACTCAACATCATTGATGAGATGGACGAGGCTGAGGCTGACTCAACAACATTGATGGGATGGACGAAGCTGAGACTTACTCAACATCATTGATGGGATGGCTGAGACTGACTCAACAACACTGATGGGATGGCTGAGCCTGACTCAACAAAACTGATGGGATGGCTGAGGCTTACTCAACAAAACTGATGGGATGGCTGAGACTGACTCAACAACATTGACGGGATGGCTGAGGCTTACTCAACGGCATTGACGGGATGGACAAGGTTGGGGCTGAGGCACTAACGCCGACGACATTAAAGCTTTAGTTGTGAAGGTCAGAGTGATGCACTGCCACAATCCATCCCAATCTAAACATTCAGAGAAAACCAGAGCAGGTAGATTGTAGGGTAGAAGTATCAAAGGTAGATTGTAGGGTAGAAGTATCAAAGGTAGATTGTAGGGTAGAAGTATCAAAGGTAGATTGTAGGGTAGAAGTATCAAAGGTAGATTGTAGGGGTCAAGTATCAAAGGTAGATTGTAGGGTAGAAGTATCAAAGGTAGATTGTAGGGTAGAAGTATCAAAGGTAGATTGTAGGGGTCAAGTATCAAAGGTAGATTGTAGGGGTCAAGTATAAAAGGTAGATTGTAGGGGTCAAGTATCAAAGGTAGATTTGTAGGGTAGAAGTATCAAAGGTAGATTGTAGGGTAGAAGTATCAAAGGTAGATTGTAGGGGTCAAGTATCAAAGGTAGATTGTAGGGGTCAAGTATAAAAGGTAGATTGTAGGGGTCAAGTATCAAAGGTAGATTGTAGGGTGCAAGTATCAAATGTAGATTGCAGGGTAGAAGTATCAAAGGTAGATTGCAGGGTACAAGTATCAAATGTAGATTACAGGGTAGAAGTATCAAAGGTAGATTGTAGTGGTCAGTTATCAAAGGTAAATTGTAGGGGTCAGTTATCAAAGGTAAATTGTAGGGGTCAGTTATCAAAGGTAGATTGTAGGGGTCAAGAATCAAAGGTAGATTGTAGGGGTCAGTTATCAAAGGTAGATTGTAGCGGTCAAGTATCAAAGGTAGTTTGTAGGGGTCAGTTATCAGAGGTAGATTGTAGGGGTCAAGCATCAAAGCTAGATTGTAGGGGTCAAGTATCAAAGGTAGATTGTAGGGTAGAAGTATCAAAGGTAGATTGTAGGGATCAAGTATCAAAGCTAGATTGTATGGGTCAAGTATCAAAGGTAGATTGTAGGTGTCAAGTATCAAAGGTAGATTGTAGGGGTCAAGTATCAAAGGTAGATTGTAGGGGTCAAGTATCAAAGACAGATTATTGGGTGCAAGTATCAAAGGTAGATTGTAGGGTAGAAATATCAAAACTAGATTGTAGGGTAGAAGTATCAAATGTAGATTTTAGTGTACAAGTATCAAAGGTAGATTGTAGGGGTACAAGTATCAAAGGTAGATTGTAGGGGTCAAGTATCAAAGGTAGATTGTAGGGGTCAAGTATCAAAGGCAGATTGTAGGGTAGAAGTATCAAAGGTAGATTGTATGGTAGAAGTATCAAAGGTAGATTGTAAGGGTCAGTTATCAAAGGTAGATTGTAGGGGTCAAGTATCAAAGGCAGGTTGTAGGGGTCAAGTATGAAAGGTAGATTATGGGGTGCAAGTATCAAAGGTAGATTGTAGGGTAGAAATATCAAAGCTAGATTGTAGGGTAGAAGTATCAAGTGTAGATTGTAGGGTACAAGTATCAAAGGTAGATTGTAGGGTACAAGTATCAAAGGTAGATTGTAGAGTACAAGTATCAAAGGTAGATTGTAGGGTACAAGTATCAAAGGTAGATTGTAGAGTACAAGTATCAAAGGAAGATTGTAGGGTAGAAGTATCCAAAGCAAGCACATCAGAGGTAGATTGTAAGGTACATGTATCAAAGGTAGATTACATGGTACATGTATCAAAGGTAGATTGTAGGGTACAAGTATCAAAGGTAGATTGTAGGGTACATGTATCAAAGGTAGATTATAGGGTACATGTATCAAAGGTAGATTATAGGGTAGAAGTATCAAATGTAGATTGCAGGATACAAGTATTAAATGTAGATTCTAGGGTAGAAGTATCAAAGGTAGATTATAGGGTACATGTATCAAAGGTAGATTATAGGGTAGAAGTATCAAATGTAGATTATAGGGTAGAAGTATCAAAGGTAGATTATAGGGTAGAAGTATCAAATGTAGATTATAGGGTACAAGTATCAAAGGTAGATTGTAGGGTACATGTATCAAAGGTAGATTATAGGGTAGAAGTATCAAATGTAGATTATAGGGTAGAAGTATCAAATGTAGATTGCAGGGTACAAGTATCAAAGGTAGATTATAAGGTACAAGTATGCAAAGCAGGCACACAAAAATTGCTAACTGTTAGATATAGTGTCCCATAGTTGGAAGGGTCATGGGATATGAGTGCTGGATCTAATGACAGAGAGACGACAAACACAATAATTGGTCAAATATGATCACATGACAAGAAAGTTGAGTCCTGACCTTGGCAGCGTCAATGCCCTTGGTGATTGCCCAGGTGGACACGATGTAGTCCATGACCCGCTCGCTAAGTGATTTGGGCACGTCATGAAGCTTCATGAACTCTCTCACGCTGTTCAACATGTCGTGGTAGCGGGCGAAGCTAGCATAGAACTGCTGGAAGATTGTCGTCACATTGCTGAAGATTGTCGCATACAGCAGTGCTGAGAATGAACAATCATTGGATTGTTAAAGTTAATTATTTAAACTTAGGATGATATTGGTCATGATGGTAGTTGTAGTAGTGATAGTAGTGGTGGTGGTGATGGTAGTGGTGATAGTTGTAGTGGTGGTAGTGGTAGTGATGGTAGTGGTGGTAGTTGTAGTGGTGGTAGTGATGGTAGTTGTAGTGGTGATGGTAGTGGTGGTAGTTGTAGTAGTGATGGTAGTGGTGGTAGTGGTGGTAGTTGTAGTGGTGGTAGTGGTAGTGATGGTAGTGGTGGTAGTTGTAGTGGTGGTAGTGGTAGTGATGGTAGTGATGGTAGTTGTAGTAGTGATGGTAGTGGTGGTAGTTGTAGTGGTGATGGTAGTGGTGGTAGTTGTAGTAGTGATGGTAGTGGTGGTAGTTGTAGTGGTGATGGTAGTGGTGGTGTTGAAGGTAGTGGTGGTGGTGATTGTAGTGGTGGTAGTTGTAGTGGTGGTAGTTGTAGTGTTAATGGTAGTGGTGGTAGTGATGGTAGTGGTGGTAGTTGCAGTGTTGGTAGTGGTGGTAGTTGCAGTGTTGGTAGTGATGGTAGTGGTGGTAGTTGTAGTGGTGATAGTTACTGTGTTGGTGATGGTGGTTGCTGTAATGTTGATGGTAATGGTGATTGTAGTGGTGATGGTAGTGGTGGTGGTAGTGGTGGTAGTAGTGATGGTGGTAGCTGTAGTGGTGTTGCTAGTGATGGTGGTAGTCGTGGTGGTGGTAGTGATGGTAGTAGTGATAGTAGCTGTAGTGGTGGTAGTAGTGATGGTGGTATCTGTAGTGGTGTTGCTAGTGATAGTGGCTGTAGTGGTGGTAGTCGCGATGGTGGTAGCTGTAGTGGTGGTGGTAGCTGTAGTGGTGTTGGTAGTGATAGTGATAGTGAAGGTACAGGAGCACCCATTCATGGCAGTCATAAATTGTTTGGCGACGTGAGTAGTATACAATGGTCATTTGGGGCCCCTTTTGTGCCTTTGAAGGCACATAAATCCTTATATAAATAGTCTACCCGTACATCGAGGCACATTCTTTGGTGCCGTTTTTCCTTATATGAGAGTCTTCATTTTTCTTATATGAGAGTCTACCCGCCCATTTTGGTTCCGGTGACCTCTCGTTGACCTCTCGGTTGACCTCTCGTTGTGAAGGCGTTCAAACGCACCTAAATCCTTATATAAATAGTCTACACGCAGATCGAGGCACATTTTTTGGTGCCGTTTTTCCTTATATGAGAGTCTACCCGCCCCTTTTTGTTCCGGTGACCTCTCGGTTGACCTCTCGGGTGACCTCTCGTGGCGGCGTCCGGTGAGCCCCCGCTGCGGTGGTGAAGGGGTGGTGGTGGTATCATAAATCTATTATATTCTTTGTACTTTCAATGGTTCCGTAACTTTCATAAATCTATTCTTTCTTTATACTCTCAGGCAATAAAAAACAGTGACAAGTTTATTTATTGTTTTTAAAAACTTCCTTTAGAATTAAAGGTAACAACTTAGACCGTTACACACACTACACGCCAAACGCGAAACACTGTGTTTAACGTTAAGCGAGAGATCAAAGAGTTCCCTGTAGGCGCGCCGCAAGCGGCCGCAAGATCAAAGAGTTCACGGTAGACGCGAGGCGACCTCGCGCAGCGCGCGAGGGACCGCAAGATCAAAGAAGCCGCCCCCGGTGAGTACTTACTTCCCGCTGTGAAAACTCCGTAGCCGGTAAGTGTTCATCAGGAGAATCATTTAACAGGGGAATTTTACGATACCGATGTTTTAATGTGAGACGCTTGGGGGTAATTAACAGTGACAAGTTTATTTATTGTTTTATTCTGAAGATTGTATTGTATAGTGCTCGTTTTGCCTCCAGAGTTATTTCCTTGTTGGACAATAGTGGTGATAACTGTCCGATGATTTGACAAGCTTTGTTGCATCTTGATTCTATCTCGGTTGTTTGGGAATTTTCGTTTGTTATTAGACTTCCTAGATATTTGAATTCCTCTACTTGTTTTAGTTGTCTGCCTTCTATAGTTATGTTGATGTTCTGTTTATTTTTGGCGACATTCATGACTTCTGTTTTGTTGATGTTGATTTTCATGTTGTATTTTGTTCCTAAGATGTTGAGTTTATTTACAAGTGTTATACATGATAGTGTTAAATGGATAAATATCGACGGTGCCACGATGGATGAATGTAAGTTGGCGACTGTGTCGGGATGGCTGTTTGTATGTTGGCCAGTGTGCCACGAGGGATCATGTAGGTTGTCTAGTTGGCCATGATGGATCATGTAGGTTGTCTAGTTGGCCATGATGGATCATGTAGGTTGTCTAGTTGGCCATGATGGATCATGTAGGTTGTCTAGTTGGCCATGATGGATCATATAGGTTGTCTAGTTGGCCATGATGGATCATGTAGGTTGTCTAGTTGGCCATGATGGATCATGTAGGTTGTCTAGTTGGCCATGATGGATCATGTAGGTTGTCTAGTTGGCCATGATGGATCATATAGGTTGTCTAGTTGGCCATGATGGATCATGTAGGTTGTCTAGTTGGCGATGATGGATCATGTAGGTTGTCTAGTTGGCCATGATGGATCATATAGGTTGTCTAGTTGGCCATGATGGATCATGTAGGTTGTCTAGTTGGCCATGATGGATCATGTAGGTTGTCGACTGTTCCATGATGGCTGTTTGTATGTTGTCGACTGTGTCGAGATGGATGAATGTATGTTGTCTAGTGTGCCATGATGGTTGTATGTAATTGTCGAGTATGCTCCAACAAATCACCGCGCCATTTAAACTTCTTTGAACATAATGGACACAGATGTTCACCAGAAGAAACCTCATTATCAGAAACCATCTGGAGAAAATCCAATAACCCTTTCGTCAACCATATTTAACATACCTAGTTAAACTTCATCAAACATCAAGCTCAACAATACTTAGCATACCTACTTTAAACACCTCGATAAAATTGAATAACCTTTTATCGAAAAGCCTTAACGTACTTTAAGAGAAAATATTCCAACTTACAGTGTAAAATAGAATCTCAATCCGTTAGAATGAATAGTAACTTTCCTTGAAGCAACCAAACTTATAACACGAAAGCCCTGTGGCTGTTTGTAGGTTGTCGACTGTGTCGCGATGGATGAATGTAAGTTGGCGACTGTGTCGCGATGGATGAATGTAAGTTGGCGACTGTGTCGGGATGGATGAATGTAAGTTGTCGACTGTTCCATGATGGATCATGTAGTTTGTCGACTGTGTCGGGATGGCTGTATGTAGGTTGTCGACTGTTCCATGACGGATCATGTAGGTTGTCGACTGTTCCATGATGGATCATGTAGGTTGTCGACTGTTCCATGATGGATCATGTAGGTTGTCGACTGTTCCATGATGGCTGTTTGTATGTTGTCGACTGTGTCGAGATGGATGAATGTAGGTTGTCGACTGTGTCGGGATGGCTGTTTGTAGGTTGTCGACTGTGTCGGGATGGATGAATGTAAGTTGTCGACTGTTCCACAGTCATGTCGATGTAGTAGACACGTATGTCATGTCAATGTAACAGTCATGTCAATGTAACAGTCATGTCAATGTAACAGTCATGTCAATGTAACAGTCACGTATGTCATGTCGTTTTAGCAGAGACGTATGGTATGTCGGGATGGATGAATGTAGGTTTTCTAGTGTCGCATGATGGATGCATGTAATTGTCGAGTGTGCTCCAACAAACCGCCGTGTCATTTAAACTTCTTTGAACACAATGGACACGGATGTTCACCAGAAGAAACCTCATTATGAGAAACCGTCTGGAGAAAATCCAATAAACCTTTCGTCAACCATACTTAACATACCTAGTTTAACTTCATCAAACATCATTCTCAACAATACTTAGCATTCTTACTTTAAACACAAACAAGGTTTAAACAATGAAAATCATAAACTAGCCAAAATTGTTTTAAATAAAATATTTTATTAAAATAAAATGAAATTATTCGATGATTATGATGTATTCGTCCTCCTCCACCTCGTTTTGAGGCGAAGGTGGTGGTGATGCATACCCTGCATCGACTTCACCAGCTGGTTGAGGTATATTAGCTACTAGTTGGAGTCTGAGTATTTGAAATATATGATTAAATATTAAGTTTGTTAATTCGGCATGTGATATATCAAAGTATAACACACTGAATAATTGGTGTTGCAGTCGGGTGCCGATATCTAAATGGCAGGTGTGATTGACCATGTTTGGTGATAAAGCCTGACAACCAGCACAGTGACGATGCGGGTTGTCCTGGAGTAGACCTGAGATTTTGTTAATCAATGCATGTTCCATCTTTGAAATCTGAAATTTTCACAAAAAGAGATGGTGTTACTCAGTGCCTCTATTAATGGGGATGTTGAGTTACTAAGAATAAATAGATTTTGACCTATGATGCATTAACAGAATACTCATTGACACTCTATGTACTCTCACATCAACAAAGTTATGACTGACATCTGTATTATAACCATTCAGAGAAGAGCATTAGCATGGGAGGCGGAGCAAAGAAATGACTGACATCTGTATTATAACCATTCAGAGAAGAGCATTAGCATGGGAGGCGGAGCAAAGAAATGACTGACATCTGTATTATAACCATTCAGAAAAGAGCATTACTATGAACGGCAGAGTGATTAACCAATTATAGAAGAGCGTAACTTTGAAAGCGGTTCCAGTTCCATCTTAAGGTAAATGATTTGGTCGGGTTCTCATCGAGAATTGTGGGCGTTTCTGGTCCATAGAATGTGTTTGGATAAACTTATGTAGGAGTTTATGTTCCTGGGGATTGATATTATTCACACATATGATAAGGTGTATAAGAAACATTCAAAGTTTTATAACGCGATGGCTAACCTAGTATACACATGATCGGAGAGAAATGAGCTGATATTTACTGGAATAATTCAGAGAGTCGGTGGTCGTGATATCTACGCCACGTTTGTAACCATCGTTATCGAAATACTTTCAGATCGAATTCGCAATTTCGGTCGTCTTGTTGTTCTATATACCCTCGCCTATCGATTAGTGATTGTAATAAGAATGGTTTGCTCCAGCTTTGAAATCTGAAATTTTCACAAAAAGAGATGGTGTTACTCAGTTCCCCTATAATGGGGATGTTGAGTTACTAAAAATAGATTTTGATCTCTGATGCAATACCTGATTAGTTACTAAAAATAGAATATGACCTATGATCCAATAACAGAATACTCATTCACCCAATACTCTCACATCAACATGGAAAAGTGAATTTCTCAGTCATAGAAAAGTATGTTGTCACGATAGGTGTGTCAATATCAAGGAACAAAAATCATTAAAGAGATCATAATTAAGTTGTGAAAGTTTGGTGGTTGAGAGATAAATCTGAAGATAAGCACATCAAACTATAAGAACAAGGAAACAATCGTATATTACACAATCTTAGAGCCAGTGTTATGTTAACACGTATTTAGTTAAAATAGAAGGTTATAAATTGAGTAGAGGTAAACTTATACCTTATGGCTCATCTACTTTTTCGAATAAACTCAAGTTCAGAAGACAGTGATGACGATATTGATTTGTCAATTGGCACGCAAACCACGATAATATGGCCTAGTGGTAATTTTAATAATGGTTTAACTTTAGACTCAATTTTCAAAAAGACAAATATACGTGAAAGGATTTTAAACTCTAGTGAAACCTCTGACACCTACATCACCGGCTCTCAAAATCAGGGAGCTGGAAGACTGGAGATTCCAACTGAAATAATTAACAACCACTCCTCGACTGATAATAGAGATATACAAATCTTTGAACATGATATTTATTTTGAACAAATTAACGCAACGTGGAATGAACAATACGCTTGCAGCCAGCAAGGTGATACACTAAACGATAGAGCTACCAAGGTAAGTAATTGCTTTGGAGTCGAGTTTTGATTTTGATATTCTCTGTTTCTCCTTCGTTATCTTTATCACTGGGTTATTATTCAGCTTGTAGCTGTATTCTATTATTGCCAACGCTATTAATTCTAATGTTTCCAACATTATCTTTGTTGATGATGATAAATAGTAAATTTCCACATGTAATGACAATTTTGAAACTAGTTGCTAATAATGATAGACGTTATAGTAAAGGAAACCGAAAACATAAAGGACTCATCCTTAATACCATAAAGAAGTAACTATAACATCAAAGAAAAAAGACAAGTAGAATAATATTTAAAATGGTAGCCTCTCTCTCTCTCTCTCTCTCTCTCTCTCTCTCTCTCTCTCTCTCTCTCTCTCTGGGGAGTATATGGAATATTAGCCGCTGTCTTAAGAGTACTCGAGATACTTTTATAGTAGACTTTTCAAACATAGGCAAGATATGGCTTTGATCTAAAGATATCAAAGAGAAGATATGACCAACGGGAAGGTTGTGAAGATATTTCAAATACCACGGATGACCACTTGACCGCCAGACTGACCTCCCGGGTCATCATGACTTTTTATCATCTGAAGATTAGAATACCACTTATCAGGGGAATTTTACTTGGTGGTTGTTTTAATGTGAGATGTTTGGGGGAAATTAATATGTTTGAACTAGAGAGTTCTTGATTGAACAAAGAGTTTAGAACTGTATATAAGTAGATTCAAGCAGCCAGGCTTTTATTCTCACTCTCTGAAGCAGTTTCAACGAGTGTCTTGGCTGTAACTCAAGCAAGAGTGTGCTTGGCTGTGCAAGTAAATTTACTTTACAAATCGTAAGTAGAACCTTATTTCATAGATTCTATACTGTCATTTATTTTAATTTAACAAAATAATTTAAAATTAAATAAATTAAAACAACTCAAATAAAAACAAACAAATATGCTCTTTTTATAATGTTTATTTTCACAATGAAACATAAATTTATTTCAATACATCAACGTGGACAACCCATGTTACACATTCAAATGTTTATAATTGAACAATAATGATTTCAATAGTACAAATATGAATTCAATTCATCTAAAAAAAAGTACACATATAACAACATATGTGTATAGTACTTAAATTACAAGTTTACGTGGTCTACCACGTGGTTTTTTAAATACACAAGGATCGCAAAATTTAACACAATTTTGTTTATTGTTCTTAATAACATAAGATCCATCAGTTATATTAGTGATCGAACGGGGGTCAATTCGTTTGTGAGCTGTGTCTGTGAGAACAGTCGAAAGATCACTCTGTTGATACTGGAAGTCGTCATAAAAGGAAGGAGCAGCGATCGACCACTCACCCTCATTGGCTGTTTGTTCTCTGTCATAGTCTGAGCGAAATGTAGAAGCTCCATCAGTGGTTGCTTGTATACTGTCACACTCATTGGCTGTTTGTTCTCTGTCATAGTCTGAGCGAAATGTAGAAGCTCCATCAGTGGATGCTTGTATACTGTCACACTCAGATGAGAGAATCGTAGACGCATCACCTGTGGCTACTTGTAGTCTGTCACACTCTGAGAGAATCGTAGACTTCAGATCCACTAAAGTCTCAAATTCAGGCTGTGTTAGTGTTATACCGTAACGTGTTGGGAATTTCAACCCCGTTTTACCATCGTATTTTCTAAGATGAATTAAAGTCTTTGCTCGATATCTCGAAACTGAGACAGCCTTCAAACCATTCTTCTGTAGAGGTTTTACATACTCGCCATTACGAGCGGCATAGAAAAAAGCACCATCACAGTCAACATTAACAGCGGAATCACATATATCCATTCTAACGGACTCCATTCTAAAAAGCACACGACTTGGTAGCAGGGCTCTGACTTTCTGTATGTAGCAGCACTGAGAACGGCTGCCCTTTATACCCTGTAACAAGGGGGGCGTGGCCAGTCTATTTATAGTAACCAATGGAATACGTTCTATTTATAGTAACTGATGCAATACGTCATTGGACGTGATGAGACATGTTCAGAGAGCGGCCATCTTTGATGAATCATGGGAAGTTTGTCCCACGAGGCCGATGTATCCATGGAGTCATCAAAACAAATGATGATCCAGAGGGCGGGGCCTACACTGACAAGTTGGAGACAAACTCGAGTATAGCATGTTATGTTCATTAGAGGGAAGTGTTCTTGTGAACACAGGATTGGGCTTGACAAGTAAAATATCAACTAAACTTTAGTTTCTATTACTTCTGAAATACTTTTTAGAATCTTGGCTCTGTGATCAATAGCTAGGATGGGGGAAATAATTTTGCCACATTCTTGTATACGGTTTATGAAGCGCTCCTTGTCTATAGAAAACTGCTGCCAAGAATAATTGGGTTCGTCATTTTCATCATCGTGGATTGTTAAAACAATCGTTTCTTCACAAAAATGAACCTAGAAGAAACGAGACAATTTAGGTTTAAAAGCCAGCAAAAACTTCTAAATGAAAAACACTTTATAATAAAATATCTCTGCACAACTCTGTAGCGGATGTCATTTCTCTTTGTTTCCCTCTGTCTTTTCACCCCTCACTGCCTATGTTTGAAAAGTCTACTATAAAAGTATCTCGAGTACTCTTAAGACAGCGGCTAATATTCCATATACTCCCCAGAGAGAGAGAGAGAGAGAGAGAGAGAGAGAGAGAGAGAGGCTACCATTTTAAATATTATTCTACTTGTCTTTTTTCTTTGATGTTATAGTTACTTCTTTATGGTATTAAGGATGAGTCCTTTATGTTTTCGGTTTCCTTTACTATAACGTCTATCATTATTAGCAACTAGTTTCAAAATTGTCATTACATGTGGAAATTTACTATTTATCATCATCAACAAAGATAATGTTGGAAACATTAGAATTAATAGCGTTGGCAATAATAGAATACAGCTACAAGCTGAATAATAACCCAGTGATAAAGATAACGAAGGAGAAACAGAGAATATCAAAATCAAAACTCGACTCCAAAGCAATTACTTACCTTGGTAGCTCTATCGTTTAGTGTATCACCTTGCTGGCTGCAAGCGTATTGTTCATTCCACGTTGCGTTAATTTGTTCAAAATAAATATCATGTTCAAAGATTTGTATATCTCTATTATCAGTCGAGGAGTGGTTGTTAATTATTTCAGTTGGAATCTCCAGTCTTCCAGCTCCCTGATTTTGAGAGCCGGTGATGTAGGTGTCAGAGGTTTCACTAGAGTTTAAAATCCTTTCACGTATATTTGTCTTTTTGAAAATTGAGTCTAAAGTTAAACCATTATTAAAATTACCACTAGGCCATATTATCGTGGTTTGCGTGCCAATTGACAAATCAATATCGTCATCACTGTCTTCTGAACTTGAGTTTATTCGAAAAAGTAGATGAGCCATAAGGTATAAGTTTACCTCTACTCAATTTATAACCTTCTATTTTAACTAAATACGTGTTAACATAACACTGGCTCTAAGATTGTGTAATATACGATTGTTTCCTTGTTCTTATAGTTTGATGTGCTTATCTTCAGATTTATCTCTCAACCACCAAACTTTCACAACTTAATTATGATCTCTTTAATGATTTTTGTTCCTTGATATTGACACACCTATCGTGACAACATACTTTTCTATGACTGAGAAATTCACTTTTCCATGTTGATGTGAGAGTATTGGGTGAATGAGTATTCTGTTATTGGATCATAGGTCATATTCTATTTTTAGTAACTAATCAGGTATTGCATCAGAGATCAAAATCTATTTTTAGTAACTCAACATCCCCATTATAGGGGAACTGAGTAACACCATCTCTTTTTGTGAAAATTTCAGATTTCAAAGCTGGAGCAAACCATTCTTATTACAATCACTAATCGATAGGCGAGGGTATATAGAACAACAAGACGACCGAAATTGCGAATTCGATCTGAAAGTATTTCGATAACGATGGTTACAAACGTGGCGTAGATATCACGACCACCGACTCTCTGAATTATTCCAGTAAATATCAGCTCATTTCTCTCCGATCATGTGTATACTAGGTTAGCCATCGCGTTATAAAACTTTGAATGTTTCTTATACACCTTATCATATGTGTGAATAATATCAATCCCCAGGAACATAAACTCCTACATAAGTTTATCCAAACACATTCTATGGACCAGAAACGCCCACAATTCTCGATGAGAACCCGACCAAATCATTTACCTTAAGATGGAACTGGAACCGCTTTCAAAGTTACGCTCTTCTATAATTGGTTAATCACTCTGCCGTTCATAGTAATGCTCTTTTCTGAATGGTTATAATACAGATGTCAGTCATTTCTTTGCTCCGCCTCCCATGCTAATGCTCTTCTCTGAATGGTTATAATACAGATGTCAGTCATTTCTTTGCTCCGCCTCCCATGCTAATGCTCTTCTCTGAATGGTTATAATACAGATGTCAGTCATAACTTTGTTGATGTGAGAGTACATAGAGTGTCAATGAGTATTCTGTTAATGCATCATAGGTCAAAATCTATTTATTCTTAGTAACTCAACATCCCCATTAATAGAGGCACTGAGTAACACCATCTCTTTTTGTGAAAATTTCAGATTTCAAAGATGGAACATGCATTGATTAACAAAATCTCAGGTCTACTCCAGGACAACCCGCATCGTCACTGTGCTGGTTGTCAGGCTTTATCACCAAACATGGTCAATCACACCTGCCATTTAGATATCGGCACCCGACTGCAACACCAATTATTCAGTGTGTTATACTTTGATATATCACATGCCGAATTAACAAACTTAATATTTAATCATATATTTCAAATACTCAGACTCCAACTAGTAGCTAATATACCTCAACCAGCTGGTGAAGTCGATGCAGGGTATGCATCACCACCACCTTCGCCTCAAAACGAGGTGGAGGAGGACGAATACATCATAATCATCGAATAATTTCATTTTATTTTAATAAAATATTTTATTTAAAACAATTTTGGCTAGTTTATGATTTTCATTGTTTAAACCTTGTTTGTGTTTAAAGTAAGAATGCTAAGTATTGTTGAGAATGATGTTTGATGAAGTTAAACTAGGTATGTTAAGTATGGTTGACGAAAGGTTTATTGGATTTTCTCCAGACGGTTTCTCATAATGAGGTTTCTTCTGGTGAACATCCGTGTCCATTGTGTTCAAAGAAGTTTAAATGACACGGCGGTTTGTTGGAGCACACTCGACAATTACATGCATCCATCATGCGACACTAGAAAACCTACATTCATCCATCCCGACATACCATACGTCTCTGCTAAAACGACATGACATACGTGACTGTTACATTGACATGACTGTTACATTGACATGACTGTTACATTGACATGACTGTTACATTGACATGACATACGTGTCTACTACATCGACATGACTGTGGAACAGTCGACAACTTACATTCATCCATCCCGACACAGTCGACAACCTACAAACAGCCATCCCGACACAGTCGACAACCTACATTCATCCATCTCGACACAGTCGACAACATACAAACAGCCATCATGGAACAGTCGACAACCTACATGATCCATCATGGAACAGTCGACAACCTACATGATCCATCATGGAACAGTCGACAACCTACATGATCCGTCATGGAACAGTCGACAACCTACATACAGCCATCCCGACACAGTCGACAAACTACATGATCCATCATGGAACAGTCGACAACTTACATTCATCCATCCCGACACAGTCGCCAACTTACATTCATCCATCGCGACACAGTCGCCAACTTACATTCATCCATCGCGACACAGTCGACAACCTACAAACAGCCACAGGGCTTTCGTGTTATAAGTTTGGTTGCTTCAAGGAAAGTTACTATTCATTCTAACGGATTGAGATTCTATTTTACACTGTAAGTTGGAATATTTTCTCTTAAAGTACGTTAAGGCTTTTCGATAAAAGGTTATTCAATTTTATCGAGGTGTTTAAAGTAGGTATGCTAAGTATTGTTGAGCTTGATGTTTGATGAAGTTTAACTAGGTATGTTAAATATGGTTGACGAAAGGTTTATTGGATTTTCTCCAGATGGTTTCTGATAATGAGGTTTCTTCTGGTGAACATCTGTGTCCATTATGTTCAAAGAAGTTTAAATGGCGCGGTGATTTGTTGGAGCATACTCGACAATTACATACAACCATCATGGCACACTAGACAACATACATTCATCCATCTCGACACAGTCGACAACATACAAACAGCCATCATGGAACAGTCGACAACCTACATGATCCATCATGGCCAACTAGACAACCTACATGATCCATCATGGCCAACTAGACAACCTACATGATCCATCATGGCCAACTAGACAACCTATATGATCCATCATGGCCAACTAGACAACCTACATGATCCATCATGGCCAACTAGACAACCTACATGATCCATCATGGCCAACTAGACAACCTACATGATCCATCATCGCCAACTAGACAACCTACATGATCCATCATGGCCAACTAGACAACCTATATGATCCATCATGGCCAACTAGACAACCTACATGATCCATCATGGCCAACTAGACAACCTACATGATCCATCATGGCCAACTAGACAACCTACATGATCCATCATGGCCAACTAGACAACCTATATGATCCATCATGGCCAACTAGACAACCTACATGATCCATCATGGCCAACTAGACAACCTACATGATCCATCATGGCCAACTAGACAACCTACATGATCCATCATGGCCAACTAGACAACCTACATGATCCCTCGTGGCACACTGGCCAACATACAAACAGCCATCCCGACACAGTCGCCAACTTACATTCATCCATCGTGGCACCGTCGATATTTATCCATTTAACACTATCATGTATAACACTTGTAAATAAACTCAACATCTTAGGAACAAAATACAACATGAAAATCAACATCAACAAAACAGAAGTCATGAATGTCGCCAAAAATAAACAGAACATCAACATAACTATAGAAGGCAGACAACTAAAACAAGTAGAGGAATTCAAATATCTAGGAAGTCTAATAACAAACGAAAATTCCCAAACAACCGAGATAGAATCAAGATGCAACAAAGCTTGTCAAATCATCGGACAGTTATCACCACTATTGTCCAACAAGGAAATAACTCTGGAGGCAAAACGAGCACTATACAATACAATCTTCAGAATAAAACAATAAATAAACTTGTCACTGTTAATTTCCCCCAAGCGTCTCACATTAAAACATCGGTATCGTAAAATTCCCCTGTTAAATGACTCTCCTGATGAACACTTACCTGCTACGGCGATAAATTTATTAGTGTGCTCAAGGGTAATCCTTTGATGTTCATACGGGAGGCGGATTGCGCGTCTTCGCGGGGCGTCTACCGAGCTCTTTGATCTCTCGCTTAACGTTAAACACAGTGTTTGGCGTGTAGCGTGTGTAATGGTCTAAGTTGTTACCTTTAATTCTAAAGGAAGTTTTTAAAAACAATAAATAAACTTGTCACTGTTTTTATTGAATGAGAGTATAAAGAAAGAATAGATTTATGAAAGTTACGGAACCATTTAAACTACAAAGAATATAATAGATTTAAGATACCACCACCACCCCTTCACCACCCCTTCACCACCCCTTCACCACCACCGCCACGAGAGGTCAACGGGAGGTCACCGGGAGGTCACCACCACGAGCACCACGACCGGAACAAAAATGGGCGGGTAGACTCTCATATAAGGATAAAACGGTAGACTCTCATATAAGGAAAAACGGCACCAAAAATTGTGCCTCGATCTGCGTGTAGACTATTTATATAAGGATTTATCTGCGTTTCGACGCCTTCACAACACCACGAGAGGTCAACGAGAGGTCAACGAGAGGTCACCGGAACCAAAATGGGCGGGTAGACTCTCATATAAGAAAAAATGAAGACTCTCATATAAGGAAAAACGGCACCAAAAAATGTGCCTCGATGTACGGGTAGACTATTTATATAAGGATTTATGTGCCTTCAAAGGCACAAAAGGGGCCCCAAATGACCATTGTATACTACTGACGTGAGCTGATGTAGGAGATCTTTCTCGTCGACACTCTCAATGTTGACCTTCCTCAACTCAACGAGAGAAGGCAACAATGCATGTCTGTGTCGGTCGCTTGATGAGCGTCAGTTTGGGTGACAACCACCACCCATCGCGACAGACAACCGCTGCAAGCGTCGGCTGTCCAAGTCTCTACATTACACGCGTTAGTGCTCCATCTAAACACACTCACGGTAGCTAGCCCTTACATCACTCATCCAATTAACTCTTTGATCGCCCTACTGTTACTCATTATCCACCCCACTTTTCACTATTTCATGTCACCAATCCTATATCCCACCAGTCATTATTTCATGTTACCAGTCCTATACCCCATCTTTCACTATTTCATGTCACCAATCCTATATCCCACCAGTCATTATTTCATGTTACCAGTCCTATACCCCATCTTTCACTATTTCATGTCATCAATCCTATGTCTCATCAGTCAGTATTTCATGTCACCAATTATATATGTCCCTTCTACCTTTCAGCTCCCTGTGGAGCATAGGTCTTCAACAAACACTTTCCAAGTCGTTCTGTTTCTTGTCATTCTTTTAAGATCATTCCATGCCTTCCCCATCATCTTCATCATTGCTTCTATCTGTTCTCTCTAAGAATTTTTTGGTCTTCCTCTTTGTCTTTTTCTCTGGGGATTCCAAAAAAGGGCCTGTTGTGTAATACTCTCAGTTGGCTTCCGTAGTGTGCGTCCTATCCATCGCCATCGTCTTCGCTGTATCTCTTTATCCACTGGTATTTGACCGGTACATTTCCGTAAT
Organism: Megaustenia siamemsis; assembly: GCA_032433765.1. Classification (NCBI taxonomy): domain Eukaryota; kingdom Metazoa; phylum Mollusca; class Gastropoda; order Stylommatophora; family Ariophantidae; genus Megaustenia; species Megaustenia siamemsis. The sequence continues at coordinate 1,917,356 of JAVIAB010000050.1, forward strand.
TCTATGTTAGTGATTTTGTTCTGCCATTTCCATCCTTTTATTCTGCGTAAGCATCCATTAATGAAAGTCTGTAACTTCATGATTGTCATTTTAGTTGTTCTCCATGTTTCACAGCCATATAATAAGACTGACTTAACACTGGGGTTGAACATGTTTATTTTAGTATTTAACCTAATTTCTTTGGACTTCAGTTTCCCAGTGTAACAAATGCTCCTCTTGCTTTTGATATCCTTATTTTGGTATCATTTTCTGCTCCTCCCTCTTTATCTATATTACTGCCCAGATATATGTAAGATTGTACGTCTAGTAGAGATATTTCTCCTATTTTTATTTGGTTATTGCTCATCATCATCGAGTCCCGTCTCCGCAACGAATGTTGGCTACCATGGAGCGCCATTCTGCTCTGTCTCTTGCTTTGATGGTGCAGGTTGTCGTAGGCTGATTTGTCCATCTTTTGATGTTACTCGTCCATGTTAGTCTTGGTCTGCCTCTGCCTCTTTTACCTTGTATTTTCCCCTCCAGGATTACTTTTAGTAGGCTGTTGTGTCTTTTAACATGACCCCAAAATCGCATTTGTCTTGTTTCAATTCTATATAGTAGTTCTCTTTTCATTTTTAGTTGTTTTAAGACTTCATCGTTTTATTTCTTTTCCTTCCATCCAATTCTACCTATTCTTCTATATAACCACATTTCAAAGGCTTCAATTCTCTGTTCTTGTCTAATGTCCATGTTTCTGCACCATATCTCTCTCTCTCTCTCTCTCTCTGCGATCAGGACTCAATCAGAGTAGGATTCCAGACTCCCACATGAAGTCAGCTGTCAAGCTAAGTGTGTTGATAGCACACAAAGACAGAACATCACAAATAGAGTTCGCCAGATCCACTCTGATTGAACACCCGTTAATACGTTGTACTGTGTTCTGCGCCAGTGGCCCAGTGCATCCGATTTCAGCCAGCATTTTATTTGGGTTTGCTTTCCCTAGCCTTTGATTGTCCCCAATCTTCCTGCAAGGCAGCAGGTTGTCTTTTCTGTAGGGGGATTCTGCCCTTAGATGGTCGGCCCTGCCAGGCAGGTTGACGAGCACCATCTGCCCGAGTCACTAGAGGTGACTAACACAGACACGCACGCACAAAGATGTGAGATGTGACTAACACAGACATGCACACAGCGATACGAGGCATGACTAACACTGACACACATCAAGATATATGACACATGGCTAACATAAACATGCACATAAAGATATGAGATATAACTGACATAGACATGCACACACAAAGATAAGAGATATGACTAACATAGATATGCACACATAAAGACATGAGATGGGACTAACATAGCCATGCACACACAAGGATATGAGATGTGACAAACACAGACATACACACACAAAGATATGAGATATGACTAACATAAACATGCACACAAAGATATGAGATATCACTAACCCAAACATGCACACACAAAGATATGACATATGACTAACATAGGTGCACACTACGATATGAGATATGACTAAACACAGACACACATAAAGATATGAAACATGATTAACACGGACGCACCAAGATATGAGATATGACTAACATGACACGAACCAAGATATGAGCCATGGTTAGCACACACAAGCCAAGATATGAGCCATGGCTAGCACAGAAACACATCAAGATATGAGCCATGGCTTCACGGAAAAACACCAAGAAATGAACCATGTCTAGCACAGAAACACATTAAAGTGTCCATATGCTTGGGCTTGTTGTAGTCGGCAGACTCTTCTGAACGTGGGAATCACAGGTTTCGTTCAAACAGTTGTCCGGAGATTTGAGAGCGCAGTCTGGCCCATAGAACGTTATCTAGCATGTACAGTTCCCGAGTAACTGTTCACAGGTGTCGTTGAAACAGTTGTCCGGACATTTAAAAGTGCAATCTGACTCGTAGTACGTTTCCTTGCACGTACAGTCTGCACTTTCCGGGTCACATATGATGTCACAGCCATCAAATTCACACTGTATCCCAAAATTACCATCGGGACAAGTGTCATTACTGGTAGAGCCAGGATGTTTACATTGTAGGCATTTTCCGGATTTTTCCTCAAATAAAGGACAGACTCTAAGACAAGACCCGGAACAGTCGTGTCCATAGATCACATGTGAACAGTTGCCGTGACACATACCGATGATGGCGTTGCAGCCTTTACTACACCCACTAGACATTGCACAAAACAACCAAGAATGCTCGTCCAGACAATAGGTGTCTGTATATGTTTGCACCTCACACACCGTCAGTACACTGTCGGCCTGCGAAATGGTCGGTGAGAACTCAATCTTAATGTGTGCGTTTGGCTGCACCATATAGGAATATTGAGAAGATGTAACATTTTTCTATTCTTAGTTTTAGCCCTGGTGTTATTTGTTTTGATGTTAGCATGTTCTTTATGGCATTAAAATTACTTTTTGCCATTCCTATTCTTTAGTTTATTTCAGTTGTACATTTTCCATCACTGGTTATAGTATGTCCAAAGTAGTTTTAGTTCTGAACTGTCTCCAGGTCTATTCCTTCAACTTTGATATCCACTTGTATGTTTTGAGTATTTTCTTTATTTATACTCAAAGTTTTAGTCTTTTTGATATTCATATCTAGTCCATATTTTTTGCTTCTCGTGTTAATTTCATTAAGTAATTGTTGTAGATCTTTAGGATTTTCTGCTAGTAGTACAGTATCGTCAGCATATCTTAGGTTATTGATTAACTTTCCATTAATTTGTAGGCCTGGCATCTCAGTGATGTTTTTAAAGATTTATTATTTAATTTCGATATTATATTTAAATTAGATATATTATTTAAAGGTTATTGCTAACTGCATTAATTCTCATAATTTTGGTCTTATCTCTATTTATTTTCAGTCCCATCTGTTATGATCTCTCATCAAGTATGCATATTTTATCCCGCATTTGTTGATGGTTGTGTGATAGGAGAGCTATGTCATCAGCAAAGTCTAAATCATTAAGTTGCTTGGTCAGTGACCGCTGGATGCCATTTCTGTTGTTTTGAGTTATTTTCATAATCCAATCTAACTTAATGAATCACCCATTAGACAATCAACCATTAGACAATCAACCATTAGACAATCAACCATTAGACAATCAACCATTAGACAATCAACCATTAGACAGTCAACCATTAGACAATCAACCATTAGACAATCAACCATTAGACAATCACCCACTAGACAGTCTACCATTAGACAATCAACCATTAGACAGTCTACCATTAGACAATCAACCATTAGACAGTCTACCATTAGACAGTCTACCATTAGACAATCAACCATTAGACAGTCTACCATTAGACAATCAACCATTAGACAGTCTACCATTAGACAGTCTACCATTAGACAGTCTACCATTAGACAATCACCCATTAGACAGTCTACCATTAGACAGTCTACCATTAGACAGTCTACCATTAGACAGTCTACCATTAGACAATCACCCATTAGACAGTCTACCATTAGACAGTCTACCATTAGACAGTCTACCATTAGACAATCACCCATTAGACAATCAACCATTAGACAATCAACCATTAGACAATCACCCATTAGACAATCACCCATTAGACAATCAACCATTAGACAATCAACCATTAGACAATCATCCATTAGACAATCAACCATTAGACAATCAACCATTAGACTATCAACCATTAGACAATCAACCATTAGACAATCAACCATTAGACAATCAACATTAGACAGTCTACCATTAGACAATCAACCATTAGACAATCACCCATTAGACAATCACCCATTAGACAATGAACCATTAGACAATCAACCATTAGACAGTCTACCATTAAACAATCAACCATTAGACAATCAACCATTAGACAGTCTACCATTAGACAATCAACCATTAGACAATCAACCATTAGACAATCAACCATTAGACAGTCTACCATTAGACAATCAACCATTAGACAATCAACCATTAGACAGTCTACCATTAGACAATCAACCATTAGACAATCAACTATTAGACAATCAACCATTAGACAGTCAAACATTAAACAGTCAAACATTAAACAGTCAAACATTAAACAGTCAAACATTAAACAGTCAAACATTAAACAGTCAAACATTAAACAGTCAACCATTAGACAGTCAACCATTAGGCAGTCTACTCGACTATTAGGCAGTCTAGTCAACCATTGTAGAGTCAACTATTAGACCGTCTAGTCAACCATTAGACAGTCAACCATTAGACAGTCAACCATTATACAGTTAACCATTAGATAATCAACCATTATACAGTCAACCATTAGATAATCAACCATTATACAGTCAACCATTAGATAATCAACCATTAGACAGTCAACCATTAGACAGTCAACCATTAGATAATCAACCATTAGACAGTCAACCATTAGATAATCAACCATTAGACAGTCAACCATTAGATAATCAACCATTAGACAGTCAACCATTAGATAATCAACCATTAGACAATCAACCATTAGACAGTCAACCATTAGACAGTCAACCATTAGACAGTCAACCATTAGATAATCAACCATTAGATAATCAACCATTAGACAGTCAACCATTAGATAATCAACCCTTAGACAGTCAACCATTAGATAATCAACCATTAGAGAGTCAACTATTCGACCATCTAGTCTACCAAAAGTAATATTAGAAGGACAAATACAAGGTAGCAGAGGCAGACCAAGACTAACATGGACGAGTAACATCAAATGATGGACAAGTAAATCTATAACAGCCAACACAATCAAAGCAAGAAACAGAGTAGAATGGCGATCCATGGTAGCCAACCTTCGTTGCGGAGAAGGCACTCGATGATGATGATGATGAGTCTACCATTACACAGTCAACCATTATAGAGTCAACCATTAGACAATCAACCATTAGACAGTCAACTATTAGGCAGTCTAGTCAACCATTAGACAGTCAACTATTAGACAGTCAACTATTAGGCAGTCTAGTCAACCATTAGACAGTCAACTATTAGACAGTCAACTATTAGGCAGTCTAGGCAACCATTAGACAGTCAACTATTAGACAGTCAACTATTAGGCAGTCTAGTCAACCATTAGACAGTCAACTATTAGGCAGTCAACTATTAGGCAGTCAACTATTAGGCAGTCTAGTCAACCATTAGACAGTCAACTATTAGACAGTCAACTATTAGGCAGTCTACTCAACCATTAGACAGTCAACTATTAGACAGTCAACTATTAGACAGTCAACTATTAGGCAATCTAGTCAACCATTAGGCAGTCAACTATTAGACAGTCAACTATTAGGCAGTCTAGTCAACCATTAGACAGTCAACCATTATAGAGTCAACCATTAGACAATCAACCATTAGACAGTCAACCATTATAGAGTCAACCATTAGACAATCAACCATTAGACAGTCAACTATTAGGCAGTCTAGTCAACCATTAGACAGTCAACCATTAGACAGTCATCTATTAGACAGTCAACCATTGACAGTCATCTATTAGACAGTCAACCATTGACAGTCAACCATTAGACAGTCAACCATTAGACAGTGAACTATTAGACAGTCAACCATTAGACAGTCAAATATTAGGCAGTCTAGTCAACCATTAGACAGTCAACCATTGACAGTCAACCATTAGACAGTCAACTATTAGGCAGTCTAGTCAACCATTAGACAGTCAACCATTAGACAGTCAACTATTAGACCGTCTAGTCAACCATTAAACAGTCTACCATTACACAGTCAAACATTATACAGTAAACTATTAGGCAGTCTAGTCAACCATTAGACAGTCAACCATTGACAGTCAACCATTAGGCAGTCAACCATTAGACAGTCAACTATTAGACAGTCTAGTCAACCATTAGACAGTCAACCATTGACAGTCAACCATTAGACAGTCAACCATTAGACAGTCAACTATTAGGCAGTCTAGTCAACCATTAGACAGTCAACTATTAGGCAGTTTAGTCAACCATTAGACAGTCAACTATTAGACCGTCTAGTCAACCATTAAACAGTCTACCATTACACAGTCAAACATTATACAGTAAACTATTAGGCAGTCTAGTCAACCATTAGACAGTCAACCATTGACAGTCAACCATTAGACAGTCAACCATTAGACAGTCAACTATTAGGCAGTCTAGTCAACCATTAGACAGTCAACCATTGACAGTCAACCATTAGACAGTCAACCATTAGACAGTCAACTATTAGGCAGTCTAGTCAACCATTAGACAGTCAACCATTAGACAGTCAACTATTAGGCAGTCTAGTCAACCATTAGACAGTCAAACAATTGGACAATCAACTATTAGACCGTCTAATCAACCATTAAACAGTCTACCATTACACAGTCAAACATTATACAGTAAACTATTAGGCAGCCTAGTCAACCATTAGACAGTCAACCATTAAACAATCAACCAGTAGACAGTCAACTATTAGACAGTCTAGTCAAGTCAACCATTATTCAGTCTAGTCTAGTCAGCCGCTAGACAGGTTCAGTTAGACAATCTAGTCTAGTCAACAGTTAGATAGTCTAGTTTAATCAACCAATGGATAGTATAGTCTAGTCAACCGTTAGACAGTCTAGTCTAGTCAACCGTTAGACAGTCTAGTCTAGTCAACCGTTAGACAGTCTAGTTTAGTCATTCGTTAGACATTCTAGCCTAGTCAATCGTTAGACAGTCTAGTCTAGTCAACCGTTAGAGAGTCTAGTTTAGTCAACCGTTGTACAATCTAGTTTAGTCAACCGTTGTACAATTTAGTTTAGTCAACCGTTAGACATTTTAGTCTAGGCAACCATTAAACAGTTTAGTTTAGTCAACCGTTGAACAGTCTAGTTTAGTCAACCGATTAGACAGTCTAGTTTAGTCAACCGATTAGACAGTCTAGTCTAGTCAACCGTTAGAAAGTCTAGTGTAATCAACCGATTAGACAGTCTAGTCTAGTCAACCGTTAGACAGTCTAGTTTAGTCAAACGTTAGACAGTCTAGTTTAGTCATTCGTTAGACATTCTAGTCTAGTCAATCATTAGACAGTCTAGTCTAGTCAACCGTTAGAGAGTCTAGTTTAGTCAACCGTTGTACAATCTAGTTTAGTCAACCGTTGTACAATTTAGTTTAGTCAACCGTTAGACATTTTAGTCTAGGCAACCATTAAACAGTTTAGTTTAGTCAACCGTTAGACAGTCTAGTTTAGTCATTCGTTAGACATTCTAGTCTAGTCAATCGTTAGAAAGTCTAGTCTAGTCAACCTTTAGAGAGTCTAGCCTAATCAACTGTTAGACAGTCTAGTCTAGTCAACCGTTAGACAGTCTAGTCTAGTCAACCGTTAGTCAGTCTAGTTTAGTCAACCGTTAGACAGTCTAGTCTAGTCAACCGTTAGAGAGTCTAGTCTAATCATCTGTTAGACAGTCTAGTCTAGTCAACCGTTAGACAGTCTAGTCTAGTCAACCGTTAGTCAGTCTAGTCTAGTCAATCGTTAGAGAGTCTAGTCTAATCAACTGTTAGACAGTATAGTTAGTCTATGCCAGTATTTGGAAGAGCCCCTGTAATTCACTAGGTCGCACTGCAACCGCCGATGTACTGGGATAGTCAGGAATGATAAACAAAAAAGGCAGAGCAAAAATAGTTGATATGAAACAATCTGGAATGAGGGAGCACACCAACGGGCTGTGCGACGATTAATCACAGATTGATATCAACAATAGTGGTTTGGTTTCATTCAGTCTTGGCTAATTGGATTCATTTCATGTCAATCAATACCAGCAGCACAGCTGATGCGGGCCAACCTCAGACCGGATGTGAACTGTTTCATTGAGAAGTGATGAAAGATGTGAACTGTTTCATTGAGAAGTGAGGAATGATGTGAACTGTTTCATTGAGACATGAAGAAAGATGTGAACTGTTTCAATGAGAAGTGAGGAACGATGTGAACTGTTTCGTTGAGAAGTGAGGAAAGATGGGAACTGTTTCGTTGAGAAGTGAGGAAAGATGGGAACTGTTTCGTTGAGAAGTGAGGAAAGATGGGAACTGTTTCATTGAGAAGTGAGGAATGACGTGAAATGTTTTATTGGGAAGTGAGGAATGATGTGAAATGTTTTATTGGGAAGTGAGGAATGATGTGAACTGTTTTATTGGGAAGTGAGGAATGATGTGAAATGTTTTATTGGGAAGTGAGGAATGACGTGAAATGTTTTATTGGGAAGTGAGGAATGACGTGAAATGTTTTATTGGGAAGTGAGGAACGATGTGAAATGTTTTATTAGGAAGTGAGGAATGATGTGAACTGTTTCATTGAGAAGTGAGGAATGATATGAAATGTTTATTAGGAAATGTTTTATTGGGAAGTGAGGAATGATGTGATATGTTTTATTGGGAAATGTTTTATTGGGAAGTGAGGAATGACGTGAAATGTTTTATTGGGAAATGTTTTATTGGGAAGTGAGGAATGACGTGAAATGTTTTATTGCGAAGTGAGGAATGATGTGAAGTGTTTTATTGGGAAGTGAGGAATGATGTGAACTGTTTCATTGAGAAGTGAGGAATGATATGAAATGTTTATTGGGAAATGTTTTATTGGGAAGTGAGGAATGATGTGAAATGTTTTATTGGGAAATGTTTTATTGGGAAGTGAGGAATGACGTGAAATGTTTTATTGGGAAGTGAGGAATGATGTGAAATGTTTTATTGGGAAATGTTTTATTGGGAAGTGAGGAATGACGTGAAATGTTTTATTGGGAAGTGAGGAATGATGTAAAATGTTTTATTGGGAAGTGAGGAATGATGTGAACTGTTTCATTGAGAAGTGAGGAATGATGTGAAATGTTTTATTGGGAAGTGAGGAATGATGTGAAATGTTTTATTGGGAAGTGAGGAATGATGTGAACTGTTTCATTGAGAAGTGAGGAAAGATGTGAACTGTTTTATTGAGAAGTGAGGAAAGATGTGAACTGTTTCATTGAGAAGTGAGGAATGATGTGAACTGTTTCAATGAGAAGTGAGGAATGATATGAACTGTTTCATTGAAAAGTGATGAAAGATGTGAACTGTTTCATTGAGAAGTGAGGAAAGATGTGAAATGTTTTCATTGAGAAGTGAGGAAAAATGTGAAGTGTTTCATTGAGAAGTGAGGAAAGATGTGAACTGTTTCATTGAGAAGTGAGGAATGATGTGAACTGTTTCATCGAGAAGTGAGGAATGATGTGAACTGTTTCATTGACAAGTGAGGAAAGATGTGAAATGTTTTATTGAGAAGTGAGGAAAGATGTGAACTGTTTCATTGAGAAGTGAGGAAAGATGTGAAATGTTTTATTGAGAAGTGAGGAAAGATGTGAAATGTTTCATTGAGAAGTGAGGAAAGATGTGAAGTGTTTCATTGAGAAGTGATGAAAGATGTGAACTGTTTCATTGAGAAGTGAGGAATGATGTGAACTGTTTCATTGAGAAGTGAGGAATGATGTGAACTGTTTCATTGAGAAGTGAGGAAAGATGTGAAATGTTTTATTGAGAAGTGAGGAAAGATGTGAACTGTTTCATTGAGAAGTGAGGAAAGATGTGAAATGCTTCATTGAGAAGTGAGGAATGATGTGAACTGTTTCAGTGAGTAGTGAGGACAGATGTGAACTGTTTCATTGATAAGGTAGGAAAGATGTGAACTGTTTCATTGAGAAGTGAGGAAAGTGTTAATTGTTTCATTGAGAAGTGAGGAATGATGTGAACTGTTTCATTGAGAATTAAGGAATGATGTGAACTGTTTCATTGAGAAGTCAGAAAAGATGTGAACTGTTTCATTGAGTAGTGAGGAAAGATGTGAACTGTTTTATTGAGAAGTGAGGAAAGATGTGAACTGTTTCATTGAAAAGTGAGGAAAGATGTGAACGGTTTCATTGAGAAGTGAGGAAAGATGTGAACTGTTTCATTGAGAAGTGAGGAAAGATGTGAACTGTTTTATTGGGAAGTGAGAAATGATGTGAACTGTTTCATTGAGAAGTGAGGAAAGATGTGAACTGTTTCATTGAGTGTAGCTAAGTGTTGTGACGAGTTGTGGATGTGATCATAGTGTAGCTAAGTGTTGTGACGAGTTGTGGATGTGATGACAGTGTAGCTACGTGTTGTGACGAGTTGTGGATGTGATGACAGTGTAGCTACGTGCTGTGACGCGTTGTGGATGTGATGACAGTGTAGCTACGTGTTGTGACGAGTTGTGGATGTGATGACAGTGTAGCTACGTGTTGTGACGCGTTGTGGATGTGATGACAGTGTAGCTACGTGTTGTGACGAGTTGTGGAAGTGATGACAGTGTAGCTACGTGTTGTGACGAGTTGTGGATGTGATGATAGTGTAGCTACGTGTTGTGACGAGTTGTGGATGTGATAACAGTGTAGTTACGTGTTGTGACGAGTTGTGGATGTGATGATAGTGTAGCTACGTGTTGTGACGAGTTGTGGATGTGATGACAGTGTAGCTACGTGTTGTGACGCGTTGTAGATGTGATAATAGTGTAGCTAAGTGTTGCGACGAGTTGTGGATGTGATGATAGTGTAGCTAAGTGTTGTGACGAGTTGTGGATGTGATGATAGTGTAGCTAAGTGTTGTGACGAGTTGTGGATGTGATGATACTGTAGCTAAGTGTTGTGACGAGTTGTGGATGTGATGATACTGTAGCTAAGTGTTGTGACGAGTTGTGGATGTAATGATACTGTAGCTAAGTGTTGCGACGAGTTGTGGATGTGATAATAGTGTAGCTAAGTGTTGCGACGAGTTGTGGATGTGATGATAGTGTAGCTAAGTGTTGTGACGAGTTGTGGATGCGATGATAGTGTAGCTAAGTGTTGTGACGAGTTGTGGATGTGATGATAGTGTAGCTAAGTGTTGTGACGAGTTGTGGATGTGATGATACTGTAGCTAAGTGTTGTGACGAGTTGTGGATGCGATGATAGTGTAGCTAAGTGTTGTGGATGCGATAATAGTGTAGCTTTGACTTCTATACGCTGACAGCGGGTCTGTCCTTGCCGTGATCTTCCTGCAATGCTGGAAGCGTTGAGTTACTGCTTAGCCTTACATCTGGTCTAACAACCATACACACGCACGGCACCTCATGTTACCACACACACATGTATGACCACTCATGTAGACTAGACAATTATATGCTAGACAATAATAGACTAGACAATAAGTAGACTAGACGATAACATACCAAACAATACAGGACCAGATAATAGCAGACTAGACAGTAGCAGACTAGACAGTAGCAGACTAGACAGTAGCAGACTAGACAGTAGCAGACTAGACAGTAGCAGACTAGACAGTAGCAGACTAGACAGTAGTTCACAAGGCAATAGAGGACCAGACAATAGTGGACAAGACAATAGAGGACCAGGCAATAGTGGACCAGACAATAGAGGACCAGGCAATAGTGGACCAGACAATAGTGGACCAGACAATAGTGGACCAGACAATAGAGGACCAGGCAATAGTGGACCAGACAATAGAGGACCAGGCAATAGTGGACCAGACAATAGTGGACCAGACAATAGTGGACCAGACAATAGAGGACCAGGCAATAGAGGATCAGACAATAGAGGACCAGGCAATAGTGGACCAGACAATAGTGGACCAGGCAATAGTGGACCAGACAATAGAGGACCAGGCAATAGAGGACCAGACAATAGTGGACCAGACAATAGAGGACCAGGCAATAGAGGACCAGGCAATAGTGGACCAGACAATAGAGGACCAGGCAATAGTGGACCAGACAATAGTGGACCAGACAATAGAGGACCAGGCAATAGTGGACCAGACAATAGAGGACCAGGCAATAGAGGACCAGACAATAGTGGACCAGACAATAGAGGACCAGGCAATAGTGGACCAGACAATAGTGGACCAGACAATAGAGGACCAGGCAATAGTGGACCAGACAATAGTGGACCAGACAATAGAGGACCAGGCAATAGAGGACCAGGCAATAGTGGACCAGACAATAGTGGACCAGACAATAGAGGACCAGACAATAGTGGACCAGACAATAGTGGACCAGACAATAGTGGACCAGACAATAGAGGACCAGACAATAGAGGACCAGACAATAGTGGATCAGACAATAGAGGACCAGGCAATTGTGGACCAGACAATAGTGGACCAGACAATAGAGGACCAGGCAATAGTGGACCAGACAATAGTGGACAAGACAATAGAGGACCAGACAATAGTGGACCAGACAACAGAGGACCAGGCAATAGTGGACCAGACAATAGTGGACCAGACAATAGAGGACCAGGCAATAGTGGACCAGACAATAGTGGACCAGACAATAGAGGACCAGGCAATAGAGGACCAGGCAATAGTGGACCAGACAATAGTGGACCAGACAATAGAGGACCAGACAATAGAGGACCAGGCAATAGAGGACCAGGCAATAGTGGACCAGACAATAGTGGACCAGGCGATAGTGGACCAGGCAATAGAGGACCAGGCAATAGTGGACCAGACAATAGTGGACCAGGCGATAGTGGACCAGGCAATAGAGGACCAGGCAATAGAGGACCAGACAATAGTGGACCAGGCGATAGTGGATCAGGCAATAGTGGACCAGACAATAGTGGACCAGACAATAGTGGACCAGACAATAGAGGACCAGACAATAGAGGACCAGACAATAGTGGACCAGACAATAGAGGACCAGGCAATTGTGGACCAGACAATAGTGGACCAGACAATAGAGGACCAGGCAATAGTGGACCAGACAATAGTGGACCAGACAATAGAGGACCAGACAATAGTGGACCAGACAACAGAGGACCAGGCAATAGTGGACCAGACAATAGTGGACCAGACAATAGAGGACCAGGCAATAGTGGACCAGACAATAGTGGACCAGACAATAGAGGACCAGGCAATAGAGGACCAGGCAATAGTGGACCAGACAATAGTGGACCAGACAATAGAGGACCAGACAATAGAGGACCAGACAATAGAGGACCAGGCAATAGAGGACCAGGCAATAGTGGACCAGACAATAGTGGACCAGGCGATAGTGGACCAGGCAATAGAGGACCAGGCAATAGTGGACCAGACAATAGAGGACCAGGCAATAGAGGACCAGACAATAGAGGACCAGGGAATAGAGGAAAAGACAATAGAGGACCAGACGATAGTGGACCAGACAATAGAGGACCAGGCAATAGTGGACCAGACAATAGAGGACCAGGCAATAGAGGACCAGACAATAGAGGACCAGACGATAGTGGACCAGGCAATAATGGACCTGACAATAGTGGACCAGGCAATAGTGGACCAGGCAATAGAGGAGCAGACAATAGTGGACCAGACAATAGTGGACCAGACGATAGTGGACCAGGCAATAGTGGACCAGACAATAGTGGACCAGGCAATAGTGGACCAGACAATAGTGGACCAGGCAATAGTGGACCAGGCAATAGTGGACCAGGCAATAGAGGACCAGACAATAGTGGACCAGGCAATAGTGGACCAGGCAATAGTGGACCAGGCAATAGTGGACCAGGCAATAGAGGACCAGACAATAGTGGACCAGACAATAGTGGACCAGGCAATAGAGGCCCAGACAATAGTGGACCAGGCAATAGTGGACCAGGCAATAGAGGACCAGGCAATAGAGGACCAGACAATAGAGGACCAGACAATAGTGGACCAGACAATAGTGGACCAGACAATAGAGGACCAGACAATAGTGGATCAGACAATAGAGGAATAAACAATAGTGGACCAGACAATAGAGGACCAGACAATAGTGGACCAGACAATAGAGGACCAGAAAATAGAGGACCAGACAATAGTGGACCAGACAATAGAGGACCAGACAATAGAGGACCAGACAATAGAGGACCAGACAATAGTGGACCAGACAATAGTGGACCAGACAATAGAGGACCAGACAATAGAGGACCAGACAATAGTGGACCAGGCAATAGTGGACCAGACAATAGTGGGCCAGGCAATAGAGGACCAGACAATAGAGGACCAGACAATAGTGGACCAGACAATAGAGGACCAGACAATAGTGGACCAGACAATAGAGGACAAAACAATAGTGGACCAGACAATAGAGGACCAGACAATAGAGGACCAGACAATAGTGGACCAGGCAATAGAGGACCAGACAATAGAGGACCAGACAATAGAGGACCAGACAATAGTGGACCAGGCAATAGTGGACCAGGCAATAGAGGACCAGACAATAGAGGACCAGACAATAGAGGACCAGACAATAGAGGGCCAGACAATAGAGGGCCAGACAATAGTGGACCAGGCAATAGAGGACCAGACAATAGAGGACCAGACAATAGTGGACCAGACAATAGTGGACCAGACAATAGTGGACCACACACCAATAGAGGACCAGACAATAGTGGACCAGACAATAGAGGACCAGACAAAAGTGGACTAGGCAATAGAGGACCAGACAATAGAGGACCAGACAATAGAGGACCAGACAATAGTGGACCAGGCAATAGTGGACCAGGCAATAGAGGACCAGACAATAGAGGACCAGACAACAGAGGACCAGACAATAGAGGGCCAGACAATAGAGGGCCAGACAACAATAGTGGACTAGACAATAGTGGACCAGGCAATAGTGGACCAGGCAATAGTGGACCAGGCAATAGTGGACCAGACGATAGTGGACCAGACAATAGTGGATCAGACAACAGAGGACCAGACAATAGTGGACCAGACAATAGTAGACCAGACAATAGTGTACCAGACAATAGAGGACCAGACAGACAATATTGGACCAGACAATAGTGGACCAGACGATAGTGGACCAGACAATAGTGGACCAGACAACAGAGGACCAGACAATAGTGGACCAGACAATAGAGGACCAGACAATAGTGGACCAGACGATAGTGGACCAGACAATAGTGGACCAGACAACAGAGGACCAGACAATAGTGGACCAGACAATAGTAGACCAGACAATAGTGTACCAGACAATAGTGTACCAGACAATAGTGGACCAGACAATAGAGGACCAGACAGACAATAGTGGACCAGACAATAGTGGACCAGATAATTGTGGACCAGACGATAGAGGATCAGACAATAGAGTACCAGACAATAGTGGACCAGACAATAGAGGACCAGACAATAGAGGACCAAACAATACTGGATCAGACAGTAGTGGATCAGACAATAGTGGACCAAACAATAGTGGATCAGACAATAGTGGATCAGACAATAGTGGACCAAACAATAGTGGACCAAACAATAGAGGACCAGACAATAGGGGATCAGACAATAGAGGACCACACAATAGTGGATCAGACAATAGTGGATCAGACAATAGTGGACCAAACAATAGAGGACCAGACAATAGAGGACCAGACAAAAGTGGATCAGACAATAGTGGACCAGACAATAGTGGATCAGACAATAGTGGACCAAACATTACAGAACCAGACAATAGAGGACCAAACAATAGTGGACCAAACAATAGAGGACCAAACAATAGTGGATCAGACAATAGTGGACCAGACAATAGTGGACCAGACAATAGTGGATCAGACAATAGTGGACCAAACAATAGTGGACCAAACAATAGAGGACCAAACAATAGAGGACCAAACAATAGTGGACCAAACAATAGAGGACCAGACAATAGAGGACCAAACATTAGTGGACCAAACAATAGTGGACCAGACAATAGAGGACCAAGCAATAGTGGATCAGACAATAGTGGACCAAACAAGAGAGGACCAAACAATAGTGGATCAGATAATAGTGGAACAAACAATAGTGGACCAAACAATAGTGGACCAAACAATAGTGGACCAAACAATAGAGGACCAGACAATAGTGGACCAGACAATAGTGGACCAGACAATATAGGACCAGAAAATAGAGGACCAGACAATAGTGGACCAGACAATAGAGGACCAGACAATAGAGGACCAGACAATAGAGGACCAGACAATAGTGGACCAGACAATAGTGGACCAGACAATAGAGGACCAGACAATAGTGGACCAGACACTAGAGGACCAGACAATAGAGGACCAGACAATAGTGGACCAGGCAATAGAGGACCAGACAATAGAGGACCAGACAATAGAGGATCAGACAATAGTGGACCAGGCAATAGTGGACCAGGCAATAGAGGACCAGACAATAGAGGACCAGACAATAGAGGACCAGACAATAGAGGGCCAGACAACAGAGGGCCAGACAATAGTGGACCAGGCAATAGAGGACCAGACAATAGAGGACCAGAAAATAGTGGACCAGGCAATAGTGGACCAGACAATAGTGGACCAGACAATAGAGGACCAGACAATAGTGGACCAAACAATAGAGGACCAGACAATAGTGGACCAGGCAATAGAGGACCAGACAATAGAGGACCAGACAATAGAGGACCAGACAATAGTGGACCAGGCAATAGTGGACCAGGCAATAGAGGACCAGACAATAGAGGACCAGACAACAGAGGACCAGACAATAGAGGGCCAGACAATAGAGGGCCAGACAACAATAGTGGACTAGACAATAGTGGACCAGGCAATAGTGGACCAGACAATAGTGGACCAGGCAATAGTGGACCAGACGATAGTGGACCAGACAATAGTGGATCAGACAACAGAGGACCAGACAATAGTGGACCAGACAATAGTAGACCAGACAATAGTGTACCAGACAATAGAGGACCAGACAGACAATATTGGACCAGACAATAGTGGACCAGACAATAGAGGACCAGACAATAGTGGACCAGACGATAGTGGACCAGACAATAGTGGACCAGACAACAGAGGACCAGACAATAGTGGACCAGACAATAGTAGACCAGACAATAGTGTACCAGACAATAGTGTACCAGACAATAGTGGACCAGACAATAGAGGACCAGACAGACAATAGTGGACCAGACAATAGTGGACCAGATAATTGTGGACCAGACGATAGAGGATCAGACAATAGAGTACCAGACAATAGTGGACCAGACAATAGAGGACCAGACAATAGAGGACCAAACAATACTGGATCAGACAGTAGTGGATCAGACAATAGTGGACCAAACAATAGTGGATCAGACAATAGTGGATCAGACAATAGTGGACCAAACAATAGTGGACCAAACAATAGAGGACCAGACAATAGAGGATCAGACAATAGAGGACCAAACAATAGTGGATCAGACAATAGTGGATCAGACAATAGTGGACCAAACAATAGAGGACCAGACAATAGAGGACCAGACAATAGTGGATCAGACAATAGTGGACCAGACAATAGTGGATCAGACAATAGTGGACCAAACATTACAGAACCAGAAAATAGAGGACCAAACAATAGTGGACCAAACAATAGAGGACCAAACAATAGTGGATCAGACAATAGTGGACCAGACAATAGTGGACCAGACAATAGTGGATCAGACAATAGTGGACCAAACAATAGTGGACCAAACAATAGAGGACCAAACAATAGAGGACCAAACAATAGTGGACCAAACAATAGAGGACCAGACAATAGAGGACCAAACAATAGTGGACAAAACAATAGTGGACCAGACAATAGAGGACCAAGCAATAGTGGATCAGACAATAGTGGACCAAACAAGAGAGGACCAAACAATAGTGGATCAGACAATAGTGGACCAAACAATAGTGGACCAAACAATAGTGGACCAAACAATAGTGGACCAAACAATAGAGGACCAGACAATAGTGGACCAGACAATAGAGGACCAAACAATAGTGGACCAAACAATAGAGGACCAAACAATAGTGGACCAAACAATAGAGGAATAAACAATAGTGGACCAAACAATAGAGGACCAAACAATAGTGGACCAAACACTAGTGGACCAAACAATAGTGGACCAGGCAATAGTGGACCAGGCAATAGTGGACCAGGCAATAGAGGACCAGCCAATAGTGGACCAGGCAATAGTGGACCAGGCAATAGTGGACCAGGCAAAATAGAGGACCAGACAAGAGTGGACCAGACAATAGTGGACCAGGCAATAGAGGACCAGACAATAGTGGACCAGCCAATAGTGGACCAGGCAATAGAGGACCAGGCAATAGAGGACCAGACAATAGAGGACCAGACAATAGTGGACCAGGCAATAGAGGACCAGACAATAGAGGACCAGACAATAGTGGATCAGACAATAGTGGACCAGGCAATAGTGGACCAGACAATAGAGGACCAGACAATAGTGGACCAGACAATAGAGGACTAAAAAATAGAGGATCAGACAATAGTGGACCAGACAATAGAGGACCAGACAATAGAGGACCAGACAATAGTGGACCAGACAATACAGGACCAGACAATAGTGGACCAGACAAAAGAGGGCCAGACAATAGAGGGCCAGACAATAGTGGACCAGGCAATAGAGGACCAGACAATAGAGGACCAGACAATAGTGGACCAGACAATAGAGGACCAGACAATAGTGGACCAGACAATAGAGGACCAGACAATAGTGGACCAGACAATAGAGGACCAGACAATAGAGGACCAGACAATAGTGGACCAGGCAATAGAGGACCAGACAATAGAGGACCAGACAATAGAGGACCAGACAATAGAGGACCAGACAATAGTGGACCAGCAATAGTGGACCAGGCAATAGAGGACCAGACAATAGAGGACCAGACAACAGAGGACCAGACAATAGAGGGCCAGACAATAGCGGGCCAGACAACAATAGTGGACTAGACAATAGTGGACCAGGCAATAGTGGACCAGGCAATAGTGGACCAGGCAATAGAGGACCAGACAATAGTGGACCAGACAATAGTGGACCAGGCAATAGGGGACCAGACAATAGAGGACCAGACAATAGTGGACCAGACGATAGTGGACCAGACAATAGTGGATCAGACAACAGAGGACCAGACAATAGTGGATCGGACAATAGTAGACCAGGCAATAGTGGACCAGACGATAGTGGACCAGACAATAGTGGATCAGACAACAGAGGACCAGACAATAGTGGACCAGACAATAGTAGACCAGACAATAGTGTACCAGACAATAGTGGACCAGACAATAGAGGACCAGACAGACAATAGTGGACCAGACAATAGTGGACCAGACAATAGTGGATCAGACAATAGAGGACCAGACAGTAGTGGACCAGACGATAGTGGACCAGACAATAGTGGACCAGACAACAGAGGACCAGACAATAGTGGACCAGACAATAGTAGACCAGACAATAGTGTACCAGAAAATAGTGGACCAGACAATAGAGGATCAGACAGACAATAGTGGACCACACAATAGTGGACCAGATAATTGTGGACCAGACAATAGAGGATCAGACAATAGAGTACCAGACAATAATGGACCAGACAATAGAGGACCAGACAATAGAGGACCAAACAATACTGGATCAGACAATAGTGGATTAGACAATAGTGGACCAAACAATAGTGAATAAGACAATAGTGGATCAGACAATAGTGGACCAAACAATAGTGGACCAAACAATAGAGGACCAGACAATAGAGGATCAGACAATAGAGGACCAAACAATAGTGGATCAGACAATAGTGGACCAGACAATAGAGGACCAGACAATAGTGGATCAGACAATAGTGGACCAGACAATAGTGGATCAGACAATAGTGGACCAAACATTACAGAACCAGACAATAGAGGACCAAACAATAGTGGACCAAACAATAGAGGACCAAACAATAGTGGATCAGACAATAGTGGACCAGACAATAGTGGACCAGACAATAGTGGATCAGACAATAGTGGACCAAACAATAGTGGACCAAACAATAGAGGACCAAACAATAGAGGACCAAACAATAGTGGACCAAACAATAGAGGACCAGACAATAGAGGACCAAACAATAGTGGACCAAACAATAGTGGACCAGACAATAGAGGACCAAACAATAGTGGATCAGACAATAGTGGACCAAACAAGAGAGGACCAAACAATAGTGGATCAGACAATAGTGGACCAAACAATAGTGGACCAAACAATAGTGGACCAAACAATAGAGGACCAGACAATAGTGGACCAGACAATAGAGGACCAAACAATAGTGGACCAAACAATAGAGGAATAAACAATAGTGGACCAAACAATAGAGGACCAAACAATAGTGGACCAAACAATAGTGGACCAAACAATAGAGGACCAAACAATAGTGGACCAGGCAATAGAGGACCAAACAATAGTGGACCAAACAATAGTGGACCAAACAATAGTGGACCAAACAATAGAGGACCAGACAATAGTGGATCAAACAATAGAGGACCAGACAATAGTGGACCAAACAGTAGAGGACCAGACAATAGTGGACCAAACAATAGTGGACCAAACAATAGAGGACCAGACAATAGTGAATCAAACAATAGAGGACCAGACAATAGTGGATCAAACAATAGAGGACCAAACAATAGTGGACCAAACAATAGTGGATCAGACAATAGTGGACCAAACAATAGAGGATCAGACAATAGTGGATCAGACAATAGAGGACCAAACAATAGTGGATCAGACAATAGTGGATCAGACAATAGAGGACCAGACAATAGTGGACCAGACAATAGTGGACCAGCCAATAGTGGACCAGGCAATAGAGGACCAGGCAATAGAGGACCAGACAATAGAGGACCAGACAATAGTGGACCAGGCAATAGAGGACCAGACAATAGAGGACCAGACAATAGTGGATCAGACAATAGTGGACCAGGCAATAGTGGACCAGACAATAGAGGACCAGACAATAGTGGACCAGACAATAGAGGACTAAAAAATAGAGGATCAGACAATAGTGGACCAGACAATAGAGGACCAGACAATAGAGGACCAGACAATAGAGGACCAGACAATAGTGGACCAGACAATAGAGGACCAGACAATAGTGGACCAGACAAAAGAGGAATAAACAATAGTGGACCAAACAATAGAGGACCAAACAATAGTGGACCAAACAATAGTGGACCAAACAATAGTGGACCAGGCAATAGTGGACCAGGCAATAGTGGACCAGGCAATAGAGGACCAGCCAATAGTGGACCAGGCAATAGTGGACCAGGCAATAGTGGACCAGGCAAAATAGAGGACCAGACAAGAGTGGACCAGACAATAGTGGACCAGGCAATAGAGGACCAGACAATAGTGGACCAGCCAATAGTGGACCAGGCAATAGAGGACCAGGCAATAGAGGACCAGACAATAGAGGACCAGACAATAGTGGACCAGGCAATAGAGGACCAGACAATAGAGGACCAGACAATAGTGGATCAGACAATAGTGGACCAGGCAATAGTGGACCAGACAATAGAGGACCAGACAATAGTGGACCAGACAATAGAGGACTAAAAAATAGAGGATCAGACAATAGTGGACCAGACAATAGAGGACCAGACAATAGAGGACCAGACAATAGAGGACCAGACAATAGTGGACCAGACAATACAGGACCAGACAATAGTGGACCAGACAAAAGAGGGCCAGACAATAGAGGGCCAGACAATAGTGGACCAGGCAATAGAGGACCAGACAATAGAGGACCAGACAATAGTGGACCAGACAATAGAGGACCAGACAATAGTGGACCAGACAATAGAGGACCAGACAATAGTGGACCAGACAATAGAGGACCAGACAATAGAGGACCAGACAATAGTGGACCAGGCAATAGAGGACCAGACAATAGAGGACCAGACAATAGAGGACCAGACAATAGAGGACCAGACAATAGTGGACCAGGCAATAGTGGACCAGGCAATAGAGGACCAGACAATAGAGGACCAGACAACAGAGGACCAGACAATAGAGGGCCAGACAATAGCGGGCCAGACAACAATAGTGGACTAGACAATAGTGGACCAGGCAATAGTGGACCAGGCAATAGTGGACCAGGCAATAGAGGACCAGACAATAGTGGACCAGACAATAGTGGACCAGGCAATAGGGGACCAGACAATAGAGGACCAGACAATAGTGGACCAGACGATAGTGGACCAGACAATAGTGGATCAGACAACAGAGGACCAGACAATAGTGGATCGGACAATAGTAGACCAGGCAATAGTGGACCAGACGATAGTGGACCAGACAATAGTGGATCAGACAACAGAGGACCAGACAATAGTGGACCAGACAATAGTAGACCAGACAATAGTGTACCAGACAATAGTGGACCAGACAATAGAAGACCAGACAGACAATAGTGGACCAGACAATAGTGGACCAGACAATAGTGGATCAGACAATAGAGGACCAGACAGTAGTGGACCAGACGATAGTGGACCAGACAATAGTGGACCAGACAACAGAGGACCAGACAATAGTGGACCAGACAATAGTAGACCAGACAATAGTGTACCAGAAAATAGTGGACCAGACAATAGAGGATCAGACAGACAATAGTGGACCACACAATAGTGGACCAGATAATTGTGGACCAGACAATAGAGGATCAGACAATAGAGTACCAGACAATAATGGACCAGACAATAGAGGACCAGACAATAGAGGACCAAACAATACTGGATCAGACAATAGTGGATTAGACAATAGTGGACCAAACAATAGTGAATAAGACAATAGTGGATCAGACAATAGTGGACCAAACAATAGTGGACCAAACAATAGAGGACCAGACAATAGAGGATCAGACAATAGAGGACCAAACAATAGTGGATCAGACAATAGTGGACCAGACAATAGAGGACCAGACAATAGTGGATCAGACAATAGTGGACCAGACAATAGTGGATCAGACAATAGTGGACCAAACATTACAGAACCAGACAATAGAGGACCAAACAATAGTGGACCAAACAATAGAGGACCAAACAATAGTGGATCAGACAATAGTGGACCAGACAATAGTGGACCAGACAATAGTGGATCAGACAATAGTGGACCAAACAATAGTGGACCAAACAATAGAGGACCAAACAATAGTGGATCAGACAATAGTGGACCAAACAAGAGAGGACCAAACAATAGTGGATCAGACAATAGTGGACCAAACAATAGTGGACCAAACAATAGTGGACCAAACAATAGAGGACCAGACAATAGTGGACCAGACAATAGAGGACCAAACAATAGTGGACCAAACAATAGAGGAATAAACAATAGTGGACCAAACAATAGAGGACCAAACAATAGTGGACCAAACAATAGTGGACCAAACAATAGAGGACCAAACAATAGTGGACCAGGCAATAGAGGACCAAACAATAGTGGACCAAACAATAGTGGACCAAACAATAGTGGACCAAACAATAGAGGACCAGACAATAGTGGATCAAACAATAGAGGACCAGACAATAGTGGACCAAACAGTAGAGGACCAGACAATAGTGGACCAAACAATAGTGGACCAAACAATAGAGGACCAGACAATAGTGAATCAAACAATAGAGGACCAGACAATAGTGGATCAAACAATAGAGGACCAAACAATAGTGGACCAAACAATAGTGGATCAGACAATAGTGGACCAAACAATAGAGGATCAGACAATAGTGGATCAGACAATAGAGGACCAAACAATAGTGGATCAGACAATAGTGGATCAGACAATAGTGGACCAAACAATAGTGGACCAAACAATAGAGGACCAGACAATAGTGAATCAAACAATAGAGGACCAGATAATAGTGGATCAAACAATAGAGGACCAAACAATAGTGGACCAAACAATAGTGGATCAGACAATAGTGGACCAAACAATAGAGGATCAGACAATAGTGGATCAGACAATAGAGGACCAAACAATAGTGGATCAGACAATAGTGGATCAGACAATAGTGGACAAAACAATAGTGGACCAAACAATAGAGGACCAGACAATAGAGGACCAGACAATAGAGGACCAAACAATAGTGGAGCAGACAATAGTGGATCTGAAAATAGTGGACCAAACAATAGAGGACCAAACAATAGAGGACCAAACAATACTGGACCAAACAATAGAGCTTCAGACAATAGTGGATCAAACAATAGAGGACCAGACAATAGTGGACCAAACAATAGAGGACCAGACAATAGTGGACCAGACAATAGTGGATCAAACAATAGAGGACCAAACAATAGTGGACCAAACAATAGTGGACCAAACAACAGTGGACCAAACAATAGAGGACCAGACAATAGTGGATCAAACAATAGAGGACCAGACAATAGTGGACCAAACAATAGAGGACCAGACAATAGTGGACCAAACAAAAGTGGACCAAACAATAGAGGACCAGACAATAGTGAATCAAACAATAGAGGACCAGACAATAGTGGATCAAACAATAGAGGACCAAACAATAGTGGACCAAACAATAGTGGATCAGACAATAGTGGACCAAACAATAGAGGATCAGACAATAGTGGATCAGACAATAGAGGACCAAACAATAGTGGATCAGACAATAGTGGATCAGACAATAGTGGACCAAACAATAGTGGACCAAACAATAGAGGACCAGAAAATAAAATAGAGGACCAGACAATAGAGGACCAAACAATAGTGGAGCAGACAATAGTGGATCTGAAAATAGTGGACCAAACAATAGAGGACCAGACAATAGAGGACCAAACAATAGAGGACCAAACAATACTGGACCAAACAATAGAGCATCAGACAATAGTGGATCAGACAATAGTGGATCAGACAATAGTGGACCAAACAATAGTGGATCAGACAACAGAGGACCAAACAATAGTGGACCAAATAATAGTGGATCAGACAATAGTGGACCAAACAATAGAGGACCAGACAATAGTGGATCAGACAATAGTGGATCAGACAATAGTGGATCAGACAATAGTGGACCAAACAATAGTGGATCAGACAATAGTGGACCGAACAATAGTGGATCAGACAATAGTGGATCAGTCAATAGTGGACCAAATAATAGTGGACCAAACAATAGAGGACCAAACAATAGAGGACCAAACAATAGTGGACCAAACAATTGAGGACCAGACAATAGAGGACCAAACAATAGTGGACCAAACAATAGAGGACCAAACAATAGTGGACCAGACAATAGAGGACCAAACAATAGTGGATCAGACAATAGTGGACCAAACAAGAGAGGACCAGACAATAGTGGATCAGACAATAGTGTACCAAACAATAGTGGACCAAACAATAGTGGACCAAACAATAGTGGACCAAACAATAGAGGACCAGACAATAGTGGACCAAACAATAGAGGACCAAACAATAGAGGACTAAACAATAGTGGACCAAACAATAGAGGACCAAACAATAGAGGACCAAACAATAGAGGACCAAACAATAGTGGACCAAACAATAGTGGACCAAACAATAGAGGACCAAACAATAGAGGACCACACAATAGAGGACCAAACAATAGAGGACCAAACAATAGAGGACCATACAATAGTGGACCAAACAATAGAGGACCAAACAATAGAGGACCAAACAATAGTGGACCAGACAATAGAGGACCAAACAATAGAGGACCAAACAATAGAGGACCAAACAATAGAGGACCAAACAATAGTGGACCAAACAATAGTGGACCAGACAATAGAGGACCAAACAATAGAGGACCAAACAATAGAGGACCAAACAATAGAGGACCAAACAATAGAGGATCAAACAATAGTGGACCAGACAATAGAGGACCAAACAATAGAGGACCAAGTAATAGAGGACCAAACAATAGTGGACCAAACAATAGTGGACCAGACAATAGAGGACCAGACAATAGAGGACCAAACAATAGAGGACCAAACAATAGAGGACCAAACAATAGAGGACCAAACAATAGTGGACCAGACAATAGAGGACCAAACAATAGAGGACCAAACAATAGTGGACCAGACAATAGTGGACCAGACAATAGAGGACCAAACAATAGAGGACCAAACAATAGAGGACCAAACGATAGAGGACCAAACAATAGAGGACCAAACAATAGTGGACCAGACAATAGAGGACCAAACAATAGAGGACCAAACAATAGTGGACCAAACAATAGTGGACCAAACAATAGAGGACCAAACAATAGAGGACCAAACAATAGAGGACCAAACAATAGAGGACCAAACAATAGTGGACCAGACAATAGAGGACCAAACAATAGAGGACCAAACAATAGAGGACTAGACAATAGAGGACCAGACAATAGAGGACCAGACAATAATCGATCAGACAATAGAGGACCAGACAATAGAGGACCAGACAATAGAGGACCAGACAATAGAGGACCAGACAATAGTGGACCAAATAATAATGGATCAGACAATAGAGGACCGGACAATAAAGGACCAGACAATAGAGGACCAGACAATAGAGGACCAAACAATAGTGGACCAAACTATAGAGGACCAGACAATAGTGGACCAGACAATAGAGTACCAGACAATAGATGACCAGACAATAGTGGACCAAACAATAGAGGACCAAACAATAGAGGACCAGACAATAGAGGACCAGACAATAGAGGACCAAACAATAGAGGACCAAACAATAGAGGACCAAACAATAGTGGACCAAACAATAGAGGACCAAACAATAGAGGACCAAACAATAGAGGATCAAACAATAGTGGACCAGACAATAGAGGACCAAACAATAGAGGACCAAGTAATAGAGGACCAAACAATAGTGGACCAAACAATAGTGGACCAGACAATAGAGGACCAGACAATAGAGGACCAAACAATAGAGGACCAAACAATAGAGGACCAAACAATAGAGGACCAAACAATAGTGGACCAGACAATAGAGGACCAAACAATAGAGGACCAAACAATAGTGGACCAGACAATAGTGGACCAGACAATAGAGGACCAAACAATAGAGGACCAAACAATAGAGGACCAAACGATAGAGGACCAAACAATAGAGGACCAAACAATAGTGGACCAGACAATAGAGGACCAAACAATAGAGGACCAAACAATAGTGGACCAAACAATAGTGGACCAAACAATAGAGGACCAAACAATAGAGGACCAAACAATAGAGGACCAAACAATAGAGGACCAAACAATAGTGGACCAGACAATAGAGGACCAAACAATAGAGGACCAAACAATAGAGGACTAGACAATAGAGGACCAGACAATAGAGGACCAGACAATAATCGATCAGACAATAGAGGACCAGACAATAGAGGACCAGACAATAGAGGACCAGACAATAGAGGACCAGACAATAGTGGACCAAATAATAATGGATCAGACAATAGAGGACCGGACAATAAAGGACCAGACAATAGAGGACCAGACAATAGAGGACCAAACAATAGTGGACCAAACAATAGAGGACCAGACAATAGTGGACCAGACAATAGAGTACCAGACAATAGATGACCAGACAATAGAGGACCAGACAATAGTGGACCAGACAATAGAGGACCAAACAATAGTGGATCAGACAATAGTGGACCAAACAATAGTGGACCAAACAATAGTGGACCAGACAATAGCAGACTAGAGAATAGTTCACAAGATAATAGTTGATTAGACAACCGTAGACCAGACACTAGTAGTTTATACAATCGTATACTATACAATCGTAGACTAGACAATAGTAGATTAGACAACAGTAGACCAGAAAATAGTCGACTATACAATCGTGGACTATACAATCATAGACTAGACAATACTAGACTATAAAATACTATTTAGACAAAAGACTACTAGACAATAGTAGATTTGACAATGGTAGACTAGACTAGACAATCGTAGACCAGACAATAGTAGACTAGGCAATAGTGGACTAGAAAATAGTAGACTAGACAACAGTAGACTAAACTAGACAATAGTAGACTAGACACCAATATACTAGACAACAGTAGACTAGACTAGACAATAGTAGACTAGACTAGACAATAGTAGACTAGACAATAGTAGACTAGATTAGACAATATTAGACTAGACAACAGTAGACTAGACAATAGTAGACTATACAACAATATACTAGACAACAGTAGACTAGACAACAGAATACTAGACCAGACAATAGTAGACTAGACAATAGTAGACTAGATTAGACAATATTAGACTAGACAACAGTAGACTAGACAACAGTAGACTAGACAAAAGTAGACTAGACAACAGTAAACTAGACAACAGTAGACTAGACAAAAGTAGACTAGACAACAGTAGATTATATAATAGTAGACTAGAAAAAAGTAAACTAGACAACAGTAGATTAGATAATAGTAGACTAGACAAAAGTAAACTAGACAACAGTAGACTAGACAACAGTAGATTAGATAATAGTAGACTAGACAACAGTAAACTAGACAACAGTAGATTAGATAATAGTAGACTAGACAACAGTAGATTAGATAATAGTAGACTAGACAACAGTAAACTAGACAACAGTAGATTAGATAATAGTAGACTAGACAACAGTAAACTAGACAACAGTAGATTAGATAATAGTAGACTAGACAACAGTAGACTAGACAACAGTATATTAGATAATAGTAGACTAGACAACAGTAAACTAGACAACAGTAGATTAGATAATAGTAGACTAGACAACAGTAAACTAGACAACAGTAGATTAGATAATAGTAGACTAGACAACAGTAAACTAGACAACAGTAGATTAGATAATAGTAGACTAGACAACAGTAGACTAGACAACAGTAGATTAGATAATAGTAGACTAGACAACAACAGTAGATTAGATAATAGTAGACTAGACAACAGTAAACTAGACAACAGTAGATTAGATAATAGTAGACTAGACAACAGTAAACTAGACAACAGTAGATTAGATAATAGTAGACTAGACAACAGTAAACTAGACAACAGTAGATTAGATAATAGTAGTCTAGACAACAGTAAACTAGACCTGTTACAGAAAGCTATTTGAAGGCCAGCAACTTGTGAAACATTGATAGGTTCATTTTTGATGGTGATGAGAAATGATGACAAAGTGTTGAAAATAATGATGAAGTCAAGTTAATGATGAAAATAATGATGAAGTCAAGTTAATGTTGAAAATAATGATGGAGTCAAGTTAATGTTGAAAATAATGATGAAGTCAAGTTAATGTTGAAAATAATGATGAATTCAAGTTAATGTTGCAAATAATGATGATGTCAAGATAATGTTGCAAATAATGATGTCAAGATAATGTTGAAAATAATGATGATGTCAAGATAATGTTGAAAATAATGATGATGTCAAGATAATGTTGAAAATAATGATGATGTCAAGTTAATGGAAGCATGGACGTTCATTACTGACGACTACAGATGACGTTTCATGTGAACGGTCCCTCGGACGTCCTAATATATTCATTATCGGAGTTGTTATGTTAAAAGCATAACAATGGTTGGTCCTGGTTGCTAAGGTAAACAATTGCTGTCGGCGCTAGTTGACAATAGCGAAGATGTCTTCCTAATGCCTAAAGATGGCGTCCTTAATTGGGAGCACACGTGACACAGATAGCTCACCACGCATTGGTCGCTGATGTTTGTCATCGTGTGTCGTGTCGATCATGCTGCCTGACAGTTAGCATTTCTTCGTGTTAACTTCCAATTTTGTTACGGATGTTACCTTACAACACGATGTTAACATGACACCCAGACCCGTCAATCTCTTCATTTCTCTACTCACATCCTCTCTCACTTTCTGCTCTTTCTCTCCATTATCTTCTTTCTCTACCCACTCTCTCGGTACAGCTTGTCTATCCACTATCTCGGTACAGTTTCTCTATCCACTATCTCTGTACAGCTTCTCTACCCACTATCTCGGTACAGCTTGTCTATCCACTATCTCTGTACAGTTTCTCTATCCACTATCTCTGTACGGTTTATCTACCCACTATCTCGGTACAGTTTCTCTACCCACTATCTCTGTACGGTTTCTCTATCCACTATCTCGGTACAGCTTCTCTACCCACTATCTCGGTACAGTTTCTCTATCCACTATCTCGGTACAGTTTCTCTACCCACTATCTCTGTACAGTTTCTCTATCCACTATCTCGGTACGGTTTCTCTACCCACTATCTCTGTACGGTTTCTCTATCCACTATCTCTGTACAGTTTCTCTATCCACTATCTCTGTACAGTTTCTCTATCCACTATCTCTGTACGGTTTCTCTATCCACTATCTCTGTACGGTTTCTCTATCCACTATCTCGGTACAGTTTCTCTACCCACTATCTCTGTACAGTTTCTCTATCCACTATCTCTGTACAGTTTCTCTATCCACTATCTCTGTACAGTTTCTCTATCCACTATCTCTGTACAGTTTCTCTATCCACTATCTCTGTACAGTTTCTCTATCCACTATCTCTGTACAGTTTCTCTATCCACTATCTCTGTACGGTTTCTCTATCCACTATCTCGGTACAGCTTCTCTACCCACTATCTCGGTACAGTTTCTCTACCCACTATCTCGGTACAGTTTCTCTACCCACTATCTCGGTACAGTTTCTCTATCCACTATCTCTGTACAGTGTCTCTACCCACTATCTCGGTACAGTTTCTCTATCCACTATCTCTGTACGGTTTCTCTACCCACTATCTCGGTACGGTTTCTCTATCCACTATCTCGGTACAGTTTCTCTATCCACTATCTCGGTACAGTTTCTCTATCCACTATCTCGGTACAGTTTCTCTATCCTCTACCCACTATCTCGGTACAGTTTCTCTACCCACTATCTCGGTACAGTGTCTCTATCCACTATCTCGGTACAGTTTCTCTATCCACTATCTCGGTACAGTTTCTCTATCCACTATCTCGGTACAGTTTCTCTATCCACTATCTCGGTACAGTGTCTCTACCCACTATCTCGGTACAGTTTCTCTATCCACTATCTCTGTACGGTTTCTCTACCCACTATCTCGGTACGGTTTCTCTATCCACTATCTCGGTACAGTTTCTCTACCCACTATCTCGGTACAGTTTCTCTATCCACTATCTCGGTACAGTTTCTCTATCCACTATCTCTGTACAGTTTCTCTACCCACTATCTCGGTACAGTTTCTCTACCCACTATCTCGGTACAGTTTCTCTATCCACTATCTCGGTACAGTGTCTCTACCCACTATCTCGGTACAGTTTCTCTATCCACTATCTCGGTACAGTTTCTCTATCCACTATCTCGGTACAGTGTTTCTACCCACTATCTCGGTACAGTTTCTCTATCCACTATCTCGGTACAGTTTCTCTATCCACTATCTCGGTACAGTTTCTCTATCCACTATCTCGGTACAGTTTCTCTATCCACTATCTCGGTACGGTGTCTTTACCCACTCTATTTAACACTAATATCTCCTTCCGTAGGTCTTTAATGTCATGCTTCATTCATACATAGGTCTCTAGTGTGATGATTCAAACATGCATAACGATCTAGTGTGATGATTCAATCTTACATGGCGATGTACTGTGGTGATTCAATCTTACATGGCTCTCCAGTGAGATGATTCAAACATGCATAATGATCTAGTGTGATAATTCAATACTACATGGGTTTCTAGCGTGATGATTCAATCTTACATATGTCTCTAGTGTTGTGACTCAATCTTACATAGTGATCGCGTGTGATGATTCAACCTTATATATGTCGCTAGTATGATGACTCAACCTTATATATGTCGCTAGTATGATGACTCAATCTTATATGTCGCTAGTATGATGACTCAATCTTATATGTCGCTAGTATGATGACTCAATCTTATATGTCGCTAGTATGATGACTCAATCTTATATGTCGCTAGTATGATGACTCAATCTTATATATGTCGCTGGTGTGATGATTCAATCTTATATATGTCGCTAGTATGATGATTCAATCTTATATATGTCGCTAGTATGATGACTCAATCTTATATGTCGCTAGTATGATGACTCAATCTTATATGTCGCTGGTATGATGACTCAATCTTATATATGTCGCTAGTATGATGACTCAATCTTACATATGTCGCTAGTATGATGACTCAATCTTATATATGTCGCTAGTATGATGACTCAATCTTATATATGTCGCTAGTATGATGACTCAATCTTATATATGTCGCTAGTATGATGACTCAATCTTATATATGTAGCTAGTATGATGACTCAATCTTATATGTCGCTAGTATGATGACTCAATCTTATATATGTCGCTAGTATGATGACTCAATCTTATATATGTCGCTAGTATGATGACTCAATCTTATATATGTCGCTAGTATGATGACTCAATCTTATATGTCGCTAATATGATGACTCAATCTTATATATGTCGCTAGTATGATGACTCAATCTTACATATGTCGCTAGTATGATGACTCAATCTTATATGTCGCTAGTATGATGACTCAATCTTATATGTCGCTAGTATGATGACTCAATCTTATATATGTCGCTAGTATGATGACTCAACCTTATATATGTCGCTAGTATGATGACTCAACCTTATATATGTCGCTAGTATGATGACTCAATCTTATATGTCGCTAGTATGATGACTCAATCTTATATGTCGCTAGTATGATGACTCAATCTTATATGTCGCTAGTATGATGACTCAACCTTATATATGTCGCTAGTATGATGACTCAATCTTATATGTCGCTAGTATGATGACTCAATCTTATATGTCGCTAGTATGATGACTCAATCTTATATATGTCGCTAGTATGATGACTCAATCTTATATGTCGCTAGTATGATGACTCAATCTTATATGTCGCTAGTATGATGACTCAATCTTATATATGTCGCTAGTATGATGACTCAATCTTATATATGTCGCTAGTATGATGACTCAATCTTATATGTCGCTAGTATGATGACTCAATCTTATATGTCGCTGGTGTGATGACTCAATCTTATATATGTCGCTAGTATGATGACTCAATCTTATATATGTCGCTAGTATGATGACTCAATCTTATATGTCGCTAGTATGATGACTCAATCTTACATATGATAGTATTCTTACATCTGTAGTGTGATACTTATCTTCCTCATCAATTACTCAATAAAATATTATTTGTTGTATGATTCACGAACATATAGTGTAACATATGCATGTGATAATTAAAAGTCCCGTTCGCTAGATGATTGTTAAGTGTGATACGTGATTATGACATAACTCAACAGGTGGTCGACTTACTCATTAGCGATGTTAACATTATCTTAAAAGTTAGATCAGGCAATGACATAACTCAACAGGGGAAAGACTTACTCATTAGCGATGTGAACATTAGCACAAGTTAGATCAGGCTATGACATAACTCAACAGGGGAAAGACTTATACTCATTAGCGATGTGAACACTAGCACAAGTTAGATCAGGCTATGACATAACTCAACAGGGGAAAGACTTACTCATTAGCGGTGTTAACATTTGTAGTGTGGACATTCAATTGTGAGATTAACACTCATTGAGATTAAGAGAAACTCACAAAAGGAAATCACTGAAGTGAAACATTGGATATCATTAACGCTGACATTGGACATCATTAATGCTGGCATTGGACATCATTAACGCTGACATTGGACATCATTAATGCTGGCATTGGATATCATTAACGCTGACATTGGACATCATTAATGCTGGCATTGGACATCATTAACGCTGACATTGGACATAATTAATGCTGGCATTGGACATCATTAATGCTGACATTGGACATCATTAACGCTGACATTAGACATCATTAATGCTGACATTGGGCATCATTAACGCTGACATTAGACATCATTAATGCTGACATTGGACATCATTAACGCTGACATTGGACATCATTAACGCTGACATTGGACATCATTAACGCTGACATTGGACATCATTAACGCTGACATTGGACATCATTAACGCTGACATTGGACATCATTAACGCTGACATTGGACATCATTAACGCTGACATTAGACATCATTAACGCTGACATTGGACATCATTAACGCTGACATTGGACATCATTCATGCTGACATTGGACATCATTCATGCTGACATTGGACATCATTAATGCTGACATTGGACATCATTAACGCTGACATTGGACATCATTCATGCTGACATTGGACATCATTCATGCTGACATTGGACATCATTAATGCTGACATTGGACATCATTAATTCAGGAAGAAGCAGGAAATGGCAGGGACAACAACACAAGTCAGGATCAGGTCAAAGGTCGTTGATGCAACGGAACAGTTCATGGACGCAAGAGGCAAAGCCCACGTGACCGTCTGAGGTCGTCATCATAACTGTTTACGTCACAAACTCATCAACATCAACAAGATGCTTGTCCTGCTGGCATCTGCCTTCTATGACATCAACTATGAAGTTGCCTTCTATGACATCAACTCTGAATTTGCCTTCTATGACATCAACTATGAAGTTGCCTTCTATGACATCAACTATGAAGTTGCCTTCTATGACATCAACTCTGAATTTGCCTTCTATGACATCAACTCTGAATTTGCCTTCTATGACATCAACTCTGAATTTGCCTTCTATGACATCAACTCTGAAGTTGCCTTCTATGACATCAACTCTGAAGTTACCTCCTAAGACATCAACTCTGAATTTGCCTCCTATGATATCAACTCTGAATTTGCCTTCTATGACATCAACTATGAACTTGCCTTCTATGACATTAACTCTGAACTTGCCTTCTATGACATTAACTCTGAACTTGCCTTCTATGACATTAACTCTGCATTTGTCTTCTATGACATCAACTCTGAACTTGCCTTCTATGACATCAACTCTGAACTTGCCTTCTATGACATTAACTCTGAACTTGCCTTCTATGACATTAACTCTGAACTTGCCTTCTATGACATCAACTCTGAACTTGCCTTCTATGACATTAACTCTGAACTTGCCTTCTATGACATCAACTATGAAGTTGCCTTCTATGACATCAACTCTGAATTTGCCTTCTATGACATCAACTATGAAGTTGCCTTCTATGACATCAACTCTGAATTTGTCTTCTATGACATCAACTCTGAATTTGTCTTCTATGACATAAACTCTGAACTTGTCTTCTATGACATCAACTCTGAATTTGCCTCCTATGACATCAACTATGAATTTGTCTTCTATGACATCAACTCTGAATTTGCCTCCTATGACATCAACTCTGAATTTGTCTTCTATGACATCAACTATGAATTTGTCTTCTATGACATCAACTATGAATTTGTCTTCTATGACATCAACTCTGAATTTGCCTCCTATGACTTCAACTCTGAATTTGTCTTCTATGACATCAACTATGAATTTGTCTTCTATGACATCAACTCTGCATTTGTCTTCTATGACATCAACCCTGCTGTTTTCGCTGTCGAGAGATGTCCAACGCATGCCACAGTCATGCCCAGCTCGTCGGTGGCTCTACCTTCTGTCTCGTTTTCCTGTGACCACGACTCAACAATGGCTATCTCAGGTCGTGTTCATGACACTTCCTGGTATCTATAGTCGTCAGTTGTCGAGAATGTTGTCAGAAGGTCTTATTATTTTCTCTGTCCACGCTTGTCCCATTCTCTCATTGTCTCACAGTCTCATAGTTCCATAGGTTCATAGTTTCATAGTATCATTGTCTGACAGACTCATTGTCTAATAGTTTCATTGTCTCATTGTTTCAGTGTCTTATAATCTCATTGTCTCTTTGTCTCATAGTATTATAGTCTCATTGTCTCTTTGTCTCATAGTGTTATAGTTTCATAGTCTCTTTGACTCACTGTCTCATTGTCTCACTGTCTCATTGTCTCACTATCTCATTGTCTCACTGTCTCGTTGTCTCACAGTCTCGTTGTCTCACAGTCTCATTATCTCAGTCTCTTTGCATCATTTTCTCATAGTCTCATTGTCACACACTGTTATAGTCTCATAGTCTCTTTGTCTCATAGTCTCACTGTCTCATAGTCTCACTGTCTCATAGTTTCACTGTCACATAGTCTCATTGTCTCTTTGTCGCATAGTATTATAGTCTCATAGTCTCTTTGTCTCATTGTCTCACTTCTCACAGTCTCATAGTCTCATTGTCTCACTGTCTCATAGTCTCATTGTCTCTTTATCTCATAGTGTTATAGTTTCATAGTCTCTTTGTCTCACTGTCTCGTTGTCTCATAGTATTGTTGTCTCAATGTCTCTTTGTCACATTGTCTCACTGTCTCTTTGTCTCATAGTGTTATATTCTCATAGTCTTTTTATATCACTGTCTCATTGTCTCATTGTCTCACTGTCTCACAGTCTCATAGTTTCATTGTCTCATAGTCCCACTATCTCATTGTCTCACTGTCTCTTTGTCTCATAGTGTTATAGTCTCATTGTCTCTTTGTTTCAGTCTCATAGTGTTATAGTCTCTTTGTCTCATAGTCTCATTGTCTCACTGACTCTTTGTCTCATAGTCTCATTGTCTCACTGACTCTTTGTCTCATAGTCTCATTGTCTCACTGACTCTTTTTCTCATAGTCTCATTGTCTCACTGACTCTTTGTCTCATAGTCTCTTTGTCTCATAGTCTCTTTGTCTCATAGTCTCTTTGTCTCATAGTCTCACTGACTCTTTGTCTCATAGTCTCATTGTCTCACTGACTCTTTGTCTCATAGTCTCATTGTCTCACTGACTCTTTGTCTCATAGTCTCATTGTCTCACTGACTATTTGTCTCATAGTCTCATTGTCTCACTGACTCTTTGTCTCATAGTCTCATTGTCTCGCTGACTCTTTGTCTCATAGTCTCATTGTCTCGCTGACTCTTTGTCTCATAGTCTCATTGTCTCACTGACTCTTTGTCTCATAGTCTCATTGTCTCACTGACTCTTTGTCTCATAGTCTCATTGACTCACTGTCTCATAGTCTCCATCACTTGTCTACAAAGCTCAGATCTATGGACGGTCCACATTTTTCTGTGTGAAAAATAGAAGCTCAAAGAAGTACAGCTTTTACTTGCCATATGTTGTACTTGCCATATGTTGTACTTGTCATATGTTGTACTTGCGATATGTTGTACTTGCGATATGTTGCACTTGCCATATGTTGTACTTGTCATATGTTGTACTTGCGATATGTTGTACTTGCCATATGTTGTACTTGGCATATGTTGTACTTGCCGTATGTTGTACTTGCCATATGTTGTACTTGCCATATGTTGTACTTGCGATATGTTGTACTTGCCATATGTTGTACTTGCCGTATGTTGCACTTGCGATATGTTGCACTTGCGATATGTTGCACTTGCCATATGTTGTACTTGCCATATGTTGTACTTGTCATATGTTGTACTTGGCATATGTTACACATGGCGTATGTTGTACTTGGCATATGTTACACATGTCATATTTTGTACAGTTGTTTGTTCTATGTTCAGTTTTCTTTCCATCTCCGCCGTACTTGTCCCTTCATGTGTTCTCAGTCTATCCTTTAGTTTACTATCTCCGTCCATGTCTGCCGGCATGTCTGTTCTAGCTGATCTACAACACTTTGTCGATCTCTCATTGAGAAGCTTGCACTTTGACTATAATTTGTCTGTTCTAGCTGATCTACAACACTTTGTCGATCTCTCATTGAGAAGCTTGCACTTTGACTATATCTTTGTCTGTTCTAGCTGATCTACAACACTTTGTCGATCTCTCATTGAGAAGCTTGCACTTTGACTATATCTTTGTCTGTTCTAGCTGATCTACAACACTTTGTCGATCTCTCATTGAGAAGCCTGCACTTTGACTATATCTTTGTCTGTTCTAGCTGATCTACAACACTTTGTCGATCTCTCATTGAGAAGCTTGCACTTTGACTATAATTTGTCTGTTCTAGCTGATCTACAACACTTTGTCGATCTCTCATTGAGAAGCTTGCACTTTGACTATATCTTTGTCTGTTCTAGCTGATCTACAACACTTTATCGATCTCTCATTGAGAAGCTTGCACTTTGACTATATCTTTGTCTGTTCTAGCTGATCTACAACACTTTGTCGATCTCTCATTGAGAAGCTTGCACTTTGACTATATCTTTGTCTGTTCTAGCTGATCTACAACACTTTGTCGATCTCTCATTGAGAAGCTTGCACTTTGACTATATCTTTGTCTGTTCTAGCTGATCTACAACACTTTGTCGATCTCTCATTGAGAAGCCTGCACTTTGACTATATCTTTGTCTGTTCTAGCTGATCTACAACACTTTGTCGATCTCTCATTGAGAAGCCTGCACTTTGACTATATCTTTGTCTGTTCTAGCTGATCTACAACACTTTGTCGATCTCTCATTGAGAAGCCTGCACTTTGACTATAATTTGTCTGTTCCAGCTGATCTACAACACTTTGTCGATCTCTCATTGAAGCCTGCACTTTGACTATATCTTTGTCTGTTCTAGCTGATCTACAACACTTTGTCGATCTCTCATTGAGAAGCCTGCACTTTGACTATATCTTTGTCTGTTCTAGCTGATCTACAACACTTTGTCGATCTCTCATTGAGAAGCCTGCACTTTGACTATATCTTTGTCTGTTCTAGCTGATCTACAACACTTTGTCGATCTCTCATTGAGAAGCCTGCACTTTGACTATATCTTTGTCTGTTCTAACTGATCTACAACACTTTGTCGATCTCTCATTGAGAAGCTTGCACTTTGACTATATCTTTGTCTGTTCTAGCTGATCTACAACACTTTGTCGATCTCTCATTGAGAAGCCTGCACTTTGACTATAATTTGTCTGTTCTAGCTGATCTACAACACTTTGTCGATCTCTCATTGAGAAGCCTGCACTTTGACTATAATTTGTCTGTTCTAGCTGATCTACAACACTTTGTCGATCTCTCATTGAGAAGCTTGCACTTTGACTATAATTTGTCTGTTCTAGCTGATCTACAACACTTTGTCGATCTCTCATTGAGAAGCTTGCACTTTGACTATATCTTTGTCTGTTCTAGCTGATCTACAACACTTTATCGATCTCTCATTGAGAAGCTTGCACTTTGACTATATCTTTGTCTGTTCTAGCTGATCTACAACACTTTGTCGATCTCTCATTGAGAAGCTTGCACTTTGACTATATCTTTGTCTGTTCTAGCTGATCTACAACACTTTGTCGATCTCTCATTGAGAAGCTTGCACTTTGACTATATCTTTGTCTGTTCTAGCTGATCTACAACTCTTTGTCGATCTCTCATTGAGAAGCCTGCACTTTGACTATATCTTTGTCTGTTCTAGCTGATCTACAACACTTTGTCGATCTCTCATTGAGAAGCCTGCACTTTGACTATATCTTTGTCTGTTCTAGCTGATCTACAACACTTTGTCGATCTCTCATTGAGAAGCCTGCACTTTGACTATATCTTTGTCTGTTCTAGCTGATCTACAACACTTTGTCGATCTCTCATTGAGAAGCCTGCACTTTGACTATATCTTTGTCTGTTCTAACTGATCTACAACACTTTGTCGATCTCTCATTGAGAAGCTTGCACTTTGACTATATCTTTGTCTGTTCTAGCTGATCTACAACACTTTGTCGATCTCTCATTGAGAAGCCTGCACTTTGACTATAATTTGTCTGTTCTAGCTGATCTACAACACTTTGTCGATCTCTCATTGAGAAGCCTGCACTTTGACTATATCTTTGTCTGTTCTAGCTGATCTACAACACTTTGTCGATCTCTCATGAGAAGCTTGCACTTTGACTATATCTTTGTCTGTTCTAGCTGATCTACAACACTTTGTCGATCTCTCATTGAGAAGCTTGCACTTTGACTATATCTTTGTCTGTTCTAGCTGATCTACAACACTTTGTCGATCTCTCATTGAGAAGCCTGCACTTTGACTATATCTTTGTCTGTTCTAGCTGATCTACAACACTTTGTCGATCTCTCATTGAGAAGCCTGCACTTTGACTATATCTTGTCTGTTCTAGCTGATCTACAACACTTTGTCGATCTCTCATTGAGAAGCCTGCACTTTGACTATATCTTTGTCTGTTCTAGCTGATCTACAACACTTTGTCGATCTCTCATTGAGAAGCCTGCACTTTGACTATATCTTTGTCTGTTCTAGCTGATCTACAACACTTTGTCGATCTCTCATTGAGAAGCCTGCACTTTGACTATATCTTTGTCTGTTCTAGCTGATCTACAACACTTTGTCGATCTCTCATTGAGAAGCCTGCACTTTGACTATATCTTTGTCTGTTCTAACTGATCTACAACACTTTGTCGATCTCTCATTGAGAAGCTTGCACTTTGACTATATCTTTGTCTGTTCTAGCTGATCTACAACACTTTGTCGATCTCTCATTGAGAAGCCTGCACTTTGACTATAATTTGTCTGTTCTAGCTGATCTACAACACTTTGTCGATCTCTCATTGAGAAGCCTGCACTTTGACTATAATTTGTCTGTTCTAGCTGATCTACAACACTTTGTCGATCTCTCATTGAGAAGCCTGCACTTTGACTACATCTTTGTCTGTTCTAGCTGATCTACAACACTTTGTCGATCTCTCATTGAGAAGCTTGCACTTTGACTATATCTTTGTCTGTTCTAGCTGATCTACAACACTTTGTCGATCTCTCATTGAGAAGCTTGCACTTTGACTATATCTTTGTCTGTTCTAGCTGATCTACAACACTTTGTCGATCTCTCATTGAGAAGCCTGCACTTTGACTATATCTTTGTCTGTTCTAGCTGATCTACAACACTTTGTCGATCTCTCATTGAGAAGCCTGCACTTTGACTATATCTTTGTCTGTTCTAGCTGATCTACAACACTTTGTCGATCTCTCATTGAGAAGCCTGCACTTTGACTATAATTTGTTTGTTCTAGCTGATCTACAACACTTTGTCGATCTCTCATTGAGAAGCCTGCACTTTGACTATATCTATGTCTGTTCTAGCTGATCTACAACACTTTGTCGATCTCTCATTGAGAAGCCTGCACTTTGACTATATCTTTGTCTGTTCTAGCTGATCTACAACACTTTGTCGATCTCTCATTGAGAAGCCTGCACTTTGACTATATCTTTGTCTGTTCTAGCTGATCTACAACACTTTGTCGATCTCTCATTGAGAAGCCTGCACTTTGACTATATCTTTGTCTGTTCTAACTGATCTACAACACTTTGTCGATCTCTCATTGAGAAGCTTGCACTTTGACTATATCTTTGTCTGTTCTAGCTGATCTACAACACTTTGTCGATCTCTCATTGAGAAGCCTGCACTTTGACTATAATTTGTCTGTTCTAGCTGATCTACAACACTTTGTCGATCTCTCATTGAGAAGCTTGCACTTTGACTATATCTTTGTCTGTTCTAGCTGATCTACAACACTTTATCGATCTCTCATTGAGAAGCTTGCACTTTGACTATATCTTTGTCTGTTCTAGCTGATCTACAACACTTTGTCGATCTCTCATTGAGAAGCTTGCACTTTGACTATATCTTTGTCTGTTCTAGCTGATCTACAACACTTTGTCGATCTCTCATTGAGAAGCTTGCACTTTGACTATATCTTTGTCTGTTCTAGCTGATCTACAACACTTTGTCGATCTCTCATTGAGAAGCCTGCACTTTGACTATATCTTTGTCTGTTCTAGCTGATCTACAACACTTTGTCGATCTCTCATTGAGAAGCCTGCACTTTGACTATATCTTTGTCTGTTCTAGCTGATCTACAACACTTTGTCGATCTCTCATTGAGAAGCCTGCACTTTGACTATATCTTTGTCTGTTCTAGCTGATCTACAACACTTTGTCGATCTCTCATTGAGAAGCCTGCACTTTGACTATATCTTTGTCTGTTCTAGCTGATCTACAACACTTTGTCGATCTCTCATTGAGAAGCCTGCACTTTGACTATATCTTTGTCTGTTCTAACTGATCTACAACACTTTGTCGATCTCTCATTGAGAAGCTTGCACTTTGACTATATCTTTGTCTGTTCTAGCTGATCTACAACACTTTGTCGATCTCTCATTGAGAAGCCTGCACTTTGACTATAATTTGTCTGTTCTAGCTGATCTACAACACTTTGTCGATCTCTCATTGAGAAGCCTGCACTTTGACTATAATTTGTCTGTTCTAGCTGATCTACAACACTTTGTCGATCTCTCATTGAGAAGCCTGCACTTTGACTACATCTTTGTCTGTTCTAGCTGATCTACAACACTTTGTCGATCTCTCATTGAGAAGCCTGCACTTTGACTACATCTTTGTCTGTTCTAG
Source organism: Megaustenia siamemsis (assembly GCA_032433765.1). NCBI lineage: Eukaryota > Metazoa > Mollusca > Gastropoda > Stylommatophora > Ariophantidae > Megaustenia > Megaustenia siamemsis. The sequence continues at coordinate 1,959,541 of JAVIAB010000050.1, forward strand.
CTGATCTACAACACTTTGTCGATCTCTCATTGAGAAGCCTGCACTTTGACTACATCTTTGTCTAGACCACAGGGCCACAGTCCCATAGGGTGTAGCCCACAAACTAGACAGCTGTGAGATAATGATCTGCCGAGCTGAGAGTTATGTTATAATTAAACACCGAACTGAGAGTTATGTTATAATTAAACACCGAGCTAAGAGTTATGTTATAATTAAACACCCAACAAGCTAAATACAGCAAATGTTCACAAGACACAAGTAAAGAGACGAGCAAGAACCACATTTGTAAAGTGTGGCTACATGCAAGCAAGAGACGTAACAAAACAATGAAACATACAGATACATACACAACATCCAGCAAGAAAACAATATAAATGTGTGTGCTTTGTTCATACAGATGGCTAATAGCATGGACGTTGGTGTGTGCACAGATCATAAATAAAGCAGGGAATGCATGGGCACAACTTGTGATAAATTGGCTCTTTTTTTGATCGATCAAAGTTATTTGGAAAGGGGTCGATAATTAATTACCTCAATGTGTTTACAAACATTTACCTGCCCTTGTTTGTATTAGAGACACCACGGGCATTCTCAATATGTTAATAGTAGGGTTGTGACTTATTGATGATAATTGGTGCACACAATGGGGTCTTGACTTATTGATAATTGGTGCACACAATGGGGTCGTGACTTATTGATGATAATTGGTGCACACAATAGGGTCGTGACTTATTGATGATAATTGGTGCACACAATAGGGTCGTGATTTATTGATGATAATTGGTGCACATAATAGGGTCGTGACTTATTGATGATAATTGGTGCACACAATGGGGTCTTGACTTATTGATAATTGGTGCACACAATGGGGTCGTGACTTGTTGATGGTAATTGGTGCACACAATGAGGTCGTGATTTATTGATGATAATTGGTGCACATAATAGGGTCGTGACTTATTGATGATAATTGGTGCACACAATAGGTCGTGACTTATTGATGATAATTGGTGTACACAATTGGGTCGTGACTTATTGATGATAATTGGTGCACACAATAGGGTCGTGACTTATTGATGATAATTGGTGCACACAATGGGGTCGTGACTTATTGATGATAATTGGTGCACACATGGGGTCGTGACTTATTGATGATAATTGGTGCACACAATGGGGTCGTGACTTATTGATGGTAATTGGTGCACACGATGGGGTCGTGACTTATTGATGATAATTGGTGCACACAATAGGGTCGTGACTTATTGATGATAATTGGTGCACACAATGAGGTCGTGACATATTGATGATAATTGGTGCACACAATAGGGTCGTGACTTATTGATGATAATTGGTGCACACAATAGGGTCGTGACTTATTGATGATAATTGGTGCACACAATAGGGTCGTGACTTATTGATGATAATTGGTGCACACAATGGGGTCGTGACTTATTGATGATAATTGGTGCACACAATAGGGTCGTGACTTATTGATGATAATTGGTGCACACAATAGGGTCGTGACTTATTGATGATAATTGGTGCACACAATGGGGTCGTGACTTATTGATGGTAATTGGTGCACACAATAGGGTCGTCACTTATTGATAATTGGTGCACACAATGGGATCGTGACTTATTGATGATAATTGGTGCACACAATAGGGTCGTGACTTATTGATGGTAATTGGTGCACACAATGGGGTCGTGGCTTATTGATGGTAATTGGTGCACACAATAGGGTCGTGACTTATTGATGGTAATTGGTGCACACAATAGGGTCGTCACATATTGATGATAATTGGTGCACACAATAGGGTCGTCATTTATTGATAATTGGTGCACACAATGGGATCGTGACTTATTGATGATAATTGGTGCACACAATAGAGTCGTGACTTATTGATGATAATTGGTGCACACAATAGGGTCGTGACTTATTGATGGTAATTGGTGCACACAATAGGGTCGTCACTTATTGATAATTGGTGCACACAATGGGGTCGTGACTTATTGATGATAATTGGTGCACACAATAGGGTCGTGACTTATTGATGATAATTGGTGCACACAATAGGGTCGTGACTTATTGATGATAATTGGTGCACACAATAGGGTCGTGACTTATTGATGGTAATTGGTGCACACAATAGGGTCATGAATTATTGCTGATAATTGGTGCACACAATAGGGTCGTGACTTGATGATAATTGGTGCACATAATAGGGTCGTGACTTATTGATGGTAATTGGTGCACACAATAGGGTCGTGAATTATTGATGATAATTGGTGCACATAATAGGGTCATGACTTATTGATGATAATTGGTGCACATAATAGGGTCGTGACTTATTGATGATAATTGGTGCACATAATAGGGTCGTGACTTATTGATGATAATTGGTGCACATAATAGGGTCGTGACTTATTGATGATAATTGGTGCACATAATATTGTCGTGACTTATTGATGATAATTGGTGCACATAATAGGGTCGTGACTTATTGATGATAATTGGTGCACATAATAGGGTCGTGACTTATTGATGATAATTGGTGCACATAATAGGGTCGTGACTTATTAATGATAATTGGTGCACACAATAAGATCGTGACTTATTGATGATATTTTGTGCACACAATGAGGTCGTGCATTATTTATGATAATTGGGGCACGCAAAGGTCCATTTCAATGTTGGAACACAAAGGTCCACAATCGTACCTAGATCAATGCGGACCACTAAAGACAAAGGCTGGCTTGAAATGGAGAACATAAAAGTGACTTAATGGAAAACATAAATGTGGCTTAATGGAGAACATAAAAGTGACTTAATGGAGAACATAAATGTGGCTTAATGGAGAACATAAAAGTGACTTAATGGAGAACATAAAAGGGACTTAATGGAGAACATAAAAGTGACTTAATGGAGAACATAAAAGTGACTTAATGGAGAACAAAAATGACTTAATGGAGAACATAAAAATGACTTAATGGAGAACATAAAATGACTTAATGGAGAACATAAAAGTGACTTAAATGCTGAAACAGAAGAATTGTCACAGACTAGACTGTTCTTATTAATAGCACAAGGTGATGATACCCATTAACAACTGTCAAATTCCCTACATTCATGGTAGACATAAAGGTACTTAGTCTGATAAGTCATCGATGCACCCCCTATCTGTACCTAACTTTATCCAAACCTCTAAGAGTCTGTCCAATGTTCATTGTGATTGAAATGATCAGTAACACTTTCTTCTCATTGCTCTACCAAGTTCTTCTCATATTCTACAACTTTCTTCTCATTGTTCTACCAAGTTCTTCTCATATTCTACAACTTTCTTCTCATTGCTCTACCAAGTTCTTCTCATATTCTACAACTTTCTTCTCATTGCTCTATAACATTGCTCTGAAGGACATAGTGGAGGTGAAGGTGAGAGGGAATATCACACTGAAGGACATAGTGGAGGTGAAGGTGAGAGGGAATACCACACTGAAGGACATAGTGGAGGTGAAGGTGAGAGGGAATACCACACTGAAGGACATAGTGGAGGTGAAGGTGAGAGGGAATACCACACTGAAGGACATAGTGGAGGTGAAGGTGAGAGGGAATACCACACTGAAGAACATAGTGGAGGTGAAGGTGAGAGGGAATACCACACTGAAGGACATAGGGGAGGTGAAGGTGAGAGGGAATACCACACTGAAGGACATAGTGGAGGTGAAGGTGAGAGGGGATACCACACTGAAGGACATAGTGGAGGTGAAGGTGAGAGGGAATACCACACTGAAGGACATAGTGGAGGTGAAGGTGAGAGGGGATACCACACTGAAGGACATAGTAGAGGTGAAGGTGAGTGGGGATACCACACTGAAGGACATAGTGGGGTGAAGGTGAGAGGGAATACCACACTGAAGGACATAGTGGAGGTGAAGGTGAGAGGGGATACCACATTGAAGGACATAGTGGAGGTGAAGGTGAGATGGAATACCACACTGAAGGACATAGTAGAGGTGAAGGTGAGAGGGAATACCACACTCAAGGACATAGTAGAGGTGAAGGTGAGAGGGGATACCACACTGAAGGACATAGTAGAGGTGAAGGTGAGAGGGAATACCATATTGAAGGACATAGTTATGGTGAAGGTGAGAGGGAATACCACACTGAAGGACATAGTAGAGGTGAAGGTGAGAGGGAATACCACACTGAAGGACATAGTAGAGGTGAAGGTGAGAGGGGATACCACACTGAAGGACATAGCGGAGGTGAAGGTGAGAGCGAATACCACACTGAAGGACATAGTAGAGGTGAAGGTGAGAGGGGATATCACACTGAAGGACATGGTGGTGGTGAAGGTGAGAGGGAATACCACACTGAAGGACATAGTAGAGGTGAAGGTGAGAGGGAATACCACACTGAAGGACATAGTAGAGGTGAAGGTGAGAGGGAATACAGCACTGAAGGACATAGTGAAGGTGAAGGTGAGAGGGAATACCACATTGAAGGACATAGTGAAGGTGAGAGGGAATACAACACTGAAGGACATAGTGAAGGTGAGAGGGAATACCACACTGAATGGCATAGTGAAGGTGAAGGTGAGAGGGAATACCACACTGAATGGCATAGTGAAGGTGAAGGTGAGAGGGAATACCACACTGAAGGACATAGTAGAGGTGAAGGTGAGAGGGAATACCACACTGAAGGACATAGTAGAGGTGAAGGTGAGAGGGAATACCACACTGAAGGACATAGTGAAGGTGAAGGTGAGAGGGAATACCACACTGAAGAACATAGTGGAGGTGAGAGGGAATACAGCACTGAAGGACATAGTGAAGGTGAGAGGGGATATCACACTGAAGGACATGGTGGTGGTGAAGGTGAGAGGGAATACCACACTGAAGGACATAGTAGAGTTGAAGGTGAGAGGGAATACCACACTGAAGGACATAGTAGAGGTGAAGGTGAGAGGGAATACAGCACTGAAGGACATAGTGAAGGTGAAGGTGAGAGGGAATACCACATTGAAGGACATAGTGAAGGTGAGAGGGAATACCACACTGAAGGACATAGTGGTGGTGAAGGTGAGAGGGAATACAGCACTGAAAGACATAGTGAGGGTGAAGGTGAGAGGGAATACCACACTGAATGGCATAGTGAAGGTTAGAGGGAATACCACACTGAATGGCATAGTGAAGGTGAAGGTGAGAGGGAATACCACACTGAATGGCATAGTGAAGGTGAAGGTGAGAGGGAATACAGCACTGAAGGACATAGTGGTGGTGAAGGTGAGAGGGAATACAGCACTGAACGACATAGTGGTGGTGGAGGTGAGAGGAATACCACATTGAAGGACAAAGTGGTGGAGAAGGTGAGCGGAATACCTTCTTCTCTTTGCTTTACAAAGATCTTCTAATATTATACAACTATCTTCTCATTGCTCTACAAAGTTCATCTCATAATCTACAACTTTCTTCTCATTGCTCTACAAAGATCTTCTCATATTATACAACTATCTTCTCATTGCTCTACAAAGATCTTCTCATATTATACAACTATCTTCTCATTGCTCTACAAAGATCTTCTCATAATCTACAACTTTCTTCTCATTGCTCTACAAAGATCTTCTCATATTATACAACTATCTTCTCATTGCTCTACAATGTTCTTCTCATATTCTACAACTTTTTATTATTGTTCTACAAGGTTCTTCTCATATTCTACAACTTTCTTCTCATTGCTCTACAACTTTGCTCTGAAGGACATAATGGAGGTGATAATGAGAGGGAATACAATAGAAATATGAGATTTATAAATATTTCTAACCATTATGGAGAAAAGCTGAGATGGTTGGGGCAGTAAACCACATTGAAGGACATAGAAAGTTGAGGTGAAATAGAGAGGGAATACCACACTGAAGGACATAGTGGAGGTGAAGGTGAGAGGGAATACCACACTGAAGGACATAGTGGAGGTGAAGGTGAGAGGGAATACCACACTGAATGACATAGTGGTGGTGAAGGTGAGAGGGAATACCACACTGAAGGACATAGTGGTGGTGAAGGTGAGAGGGAATACCACACTGAAGGACATAGTGGTGGTGAAGGTGAGAGGAATACCACACTGAAGGACATAGATAGTTGAGGTGAAATAGAGAGGGAATACCACACTGAAGGACATAGTGGTGGTGAAGGTGAGAGGGAATACCACACTGAAGGACATAGTGGTGGTGAAGGTGAGAGGGAATACCACACTGAAGGACATAGATAGTTGAGGTGAAATAGAGAGGGAATACCACACTGAAGGACATAGTGGAGGTGAAGGTGAGAGGGAATACCACACTGAAGGACATAGATAGTTGAGGTGAAATAGAGAGGGAATACCACACTGAAGGACATAGTGGAGGTGAAGGTGAGAGGGAATACCACACTGAAGGACATAGTGGAGTCAACATAAAACATGACGCATCAATCACTGACTCAAGTGTTTTATAGACATCACAAAATAAGGATCGTCAGTCAGAAAACTCCGTCAGTGGCTACTAGAGTGACACAACAGCGCGTGCAAGAGTCATTGATTCCGTGTCTGCCAGTCACTGACAGGCTGTGAACCTATAGACGACCACACTTCAGAGTATTACATTTCTGTTTTCATTTATTTACATTTAATTAATTATTGTTTTGTATGTCCCTTTAGGGTACCCGTTACCAGATAAAGGTCTTTTATCGTCAGCGATTATCTGAGTCAACATTGAGATCGATCAATAGGAAACGATCGTATCGTCAAATTGACAAGGAAAAGGATAGTTCTCGAAAGTAATGGACGCTCACATTGTTGATTAATTGTTGTAATTGTATTTTGTGAGCTGGAAATTGTGTCGAAGGTGGATGTCTTACGCGTCAACTCAAACAGCAACTGCTGCTGATCTGATTCTCATCGACTGTAGCGACGGGGTCAGACGTTTCTAAGACCGGATGTCGGGTTTTTACCAAAATCATCAGCAAATGTCGACAAAGGACCAAGAGAGAAGCTGGCCTAGAGAGAAGCTGGCCTAGCGAGAAGCTGGCCTAGAGAGAAGCTGGCCTAGAGAGAAGCTGGCCTAGAGAGTAGCTGGCCTAGAGAGAAGCTGGCCTAGAGAGAAGCTGGCCTAGAGAGAAGCTGGCCTAGAGAGAAAATGGCCTAGAGAGAAGCTGGCCTAGAGAGAAGCAAGCCTAGAGAGAAGCTGGCCTAGAGAGAAGCAGGCCTAGAGAGAAGCAAGCCTAGAGAGAAGCTGGCCTAGAGAGAAGCTGGCCTAGAGAGAAGCTGGCCTAGAGAGAAGCTGGCCTAGAGAGAAGCTGGCCTAGAGAGAAGCTGGCCTAGAGAGAAGCTGGCCTAGAGAGAAGCTGGCCTAGAGAGAAGCTGGCCTAGAGAGAAGCTGGCCTAGAGAGAAGCTGGCCTAGAGAGAAGCTGGCCTAGAGAGAAGCTGGCCTAAAGAGAAGCTGGCCTAAAGAGAAGCTGGCCTAGAGAGAAGCTGGCCTAGAGAGAAGCTGGCCTAGAGAGAAGCTGGCCTAGAGAGAAGCTGGCCTAGAGAGAAGCTGGCCTAGAGAGAAGCTGGCCTAGAGAGAAGCTGGCCTAGAGAGAAAATGGCCTAGAGAGAAGCTGGCCTAGAGAGAAGCTGGCCTAGAGAGAAAATGGCCTAGAGAGAAAATGGCCTAGAGAGTAGCTGGCCTAGAGAGAAGCTGGCCTAGAGAGAAAATGGCCTAGAGAGAAAATGGCCTAGAGAGAAGCTGGCCTAGAGAGAAGCTGGCCTAGAGAGAAGCTGGCCTAGAGAGAAAATGGCCTAGAGAGAAGCTGGCCAAGAGAGAAGCTGGCCTAGAGAGAAGCTGGCCTAGAGAGAAGCTGGCCTAGAGAGAAGCTGGCCTAGAGAGAAGCTGGCCTAGAGAGAAGCTGGCCTAGAGAGAAGCTGGCCTAGAGAGAAGCTGGCCTAGAGAGAAGCTGGCCTAGAGAGAAGCTGGCCTAGAGAGAAGCTGGCCTAGAGAGAAGCTGGCCTAGAGAGAAGCTGGCCTAGAGAGAAGCTGGCCTAGAGAGAAGCTGGCCTAGAGAGAAGCTGGCCTAGAGAGAAGCTGGCCTAGAGAGAAAATGGCCTAGAGAGTAGCTGGTCTAGAGAGAAGCTGGCCTAGAGAGAAGCTGGCCTAGAGAGAAGCTGGCCTAGAGAGAAAATGGCCTAGAGAGAAGCTGGCCTAGAGAGAAAATGGCCTAGAGAGAAGCTGGCCTAGAGAGAAGCAGGTCTAGAGAGAAAATGGCCTAGAGAGAAGCTGGCCTAGAGAGAAGCTGGCCTAGAGAGAAAATGGCCTAGAGAGAAAATGGCCTAGAGAGAAGCTGGCCTAGAGAGAAGCTGGCCTAGATAGAAGCTGGCCTAGAGAGAAGCTGGCCTAGAGAGAAGCTGGCCTAGAGAGAAGCTGGCCTAGAGAGAAGCTGGCCTAGAGAGAAGCTGGCCTAGAGAGAAGCTGGCCTAGAGAGAAGCTGGCCTAGAGAGAAGCTGGCCTAGAGAGAAGCTGGCCTAGAGAGAAGCTGGCCTAGAGAGAAGCTGGCCTAGAGAGAAGCTGGCCTAGAGAGAAGCTGGCCTAGAGAGAAGCTGGCCTAGAGAGAAAATGGCCTAGAGAGAAGCTGGCCTAGAGAGAAGCTGGCCTAGAGAGAAGCTGGCCTAGAGAGAAGCTGGCCTAGAGAGAAGCTGGCCTAGAGAGAAGCTGGCCTAGAGAGAAGCTGGCCTAGAGAGAAGCTGGCCTAGAGAGAAGCTGGCCTAGAGAGAAGCTGGCCTAGAGAGAAAATGGCCTAGAGAGAAGCTGGTCTAGAGAGAAAATGGCCTAGAGAGTAGCTGGTCTAGAGAGAAGCTGGCCTAGAGAGAAGCTGGCCTAGAGAGAAGCTGGCCTAGAGAGAAAATGGCCTAGAGAGAAGCTGGCCTAGAGAGAAAATGGCCTAGAGAGAAGCTGGCCTAGAGAGAAGCAGGTCTAGAGAGAAAATGGCCTAGAGAGAAGCTGGCCTAGAGAGAAGCTGGCCTAGAGAGAAAATGGCCTAGAGAGAAGCTGGCCTAGAGAGAAGCTGGCCTAGAGAGAAGCTGGCCTAGAGAGAAAATGGCCTAGAGAGAAAATGGCCTAGAGAGAAGCTGGCCTACAGAGAAGCTGGCCTAGAGAGAAAATGGCCTAGAGAGAAGCTGGCCTAGAGAGAAAATGGCCTAGAGAGAAGCTGGCCTAGAGAGAAGCAGGCCTAGAGAGAAGCTGGCCTAGGGAAAAGCTGGCCTAGAGAGAAGCTGGCCTAGAGAGAAGCTGGCCTAGAGAGAAGCTGGCCTAGAGAGAAGCTGCCTTAGAGAGAAGCAAGCCAAGAGAAAAGCAGGCCTAGAGAGAAGCAGGCCTAGAGAGAAGCTGGCCTAGAGAGAAGCAAGCCAAGAGAGAAGCAGACCTAGAGAGAAGCAAACCTAGAGAGAAGCAGACCTAGAGAAAAGCTGACCTAGAGAGAAGCTGGCCTAGAGAGAAGCTGACCTAGAGAGAAGCTGGCCTAGAGAGAAGCAAGCCAAGAGAGAAGCAGGCCTAGAGAGAAGCTGACCTAGAGAGAAGCTGGCCAAGAGATAAGCAGACCTAGAGACAAGCAGACCTAGAGAGAAGCAGACCTAGAGAGAAGCAGACCTAGAGAGAAGCTGATCTAGAGAGAAGCAGACCTAGAGAGAAGCAGGCCTAGAGAGAAGCTGGCCTAGAGAGAAGCAGACCTAGAGAGAAGCAGACATAGAGAGAAGCAGACCTAGAGAGAAGCAGACCTAGAGAGAAGCTGACCTAGAGAGAAGCTGGCCTAGAGAGAAGCTGGCCTAGAGAGAAGCTGGCCTAGAGAGAAGCAGGCCTAGAGAGAAGCAGGCCTAGAGAGAAGCTGGCCTAGAGAGAAGCTGACCTAGAGAGAAGCTGACCTAGAGAGAAGCAGACCTAGAGAGAGGCAGACCTAGAGAGAAGCAGACCTAGAGAGAAGCAGACCTAGAGAGAAGCAGATCTAGAGAGAAGCTGACCTAGAGAGAAGCTGACCTAGAGAGTAGCAGGCCTAGAGAGAAGCAGACCTAGAGAGAAGCAGGCCTAGAGAGAAACAGGCCTAGAGAGAAGCTGACCTAGAGAGAAGCTGACCTAGAGAGAAGCTGGCCTAGAGAGAAGCTGGCCTAGAGAGAAGCTGACCTAGAGAGAAGCTGGCCTAGAGAGAAGCTGGCCTAGAGAGAAGCAGGCCAAGAGAGAAGCTGGCCAAGAGAGAAGCAGACCTAGAGAGAAGCAGGCCTAGAGAGAAGCAGGCCTAGAGAGAAGCAGGCCTAGAGAGAAGCTGACCTAGAGAGAATCAAGCCAAGAGAGAAGCAGACCTAGAGAGAAGCTGGCCTAGCAAGAAGCTGGCCTAGAGAGAAGCAGGCATAGAAAGAAGCTGACCTAGAGAGAAGCTGGTAAAGAGAGGAGCAGGCCTAGAGAGAAGCTGACCTAGAGAGAAGCTGGCCTAGAGAGAAGCTGACCTAGAGAGAAGCTGGTAAAAATAGGAGCAGGCCTAGAGAGAAGCTGACCTAGAGAGAATCAAGCCATGATAGAAGCTGACCTAGAGAGAAGCAGACCTAGAGAGAAGCAGGCCTAGAGAGAAGCTGACCTAGAGAGAATCAAGCCAAGAGAGAAGCTGACCTAGAGAGAAGCTGACCTAGAGAGAAGCTGACCTAGAGAGAAGCAGACCTAGAGAGAAGCAGACCTAGAGAGAAGTTGGCCTAGAGAAAAGCTGGTAAAGAGAGAAGCAGGCCAAGAGAGAAGCAGGCCTAGAGAGAAGCAGGCCTAGAGAGAAGCAAGCCAAGAGAGAAGCAAGCCTAGAGAGAAGCAGGCCTAGAGAGAAGCAAGCCAAGAGAGAAGCAAGCCAAGCGAGAAGCTGGCCTAGAGAGAAGCAGGCCTAGAGAGAAGCAAGCCAAGAGAGAAGCAAGCCAAGAGAGAAGCAAGCCAAGAGAGAAGCTGGCCTAGAGAGAAGCAGGCCTAGAGAGAAGCAAGCCAAGAGAGAAGCAAGCCAAGTGAGAAGCAAGCCAAGAGAGAAGCAAGCCAAGAGAGAAGCTGGCCTAGAGAGAAGCAGGCCTAGAGAGAAGCTGGCCAAGAGAGAAGCAAGCCAAGAGAGAAGCTGGCCTAGAGAGAAGCAGGCCTAGAGAGAAGCTGGTAAAGAGAGGAGCAGGCCAAGAGAGAAGCAAGCCAAGAGAGAAGCTGGCCTAGAGAGAAGCAGGCCTAGAGAGAAGCTGGCCAAGAGAGAAGCAAGCCAAGAGAGAAGCTGACCTAGAGAGAAGCAGGCCTAGAGAGAAGCTGGTAAAGAGAGGAGCAGGCCAAGAGAGAAGCAGGCCAAGAGAGAAGCAAGCCAAGAGAGAAGCTGGCCTAGAGAGAAGCAAGCCAAGAGAGAAGCAAGCCACGAGAGAAGCAAGCCAAGAGAGAAGCTGTCCTAGAGAGAAGCAGGCCTAGAGAGAAGCTGGTAAAGAGAGGAGCAGGCCAAGAGAGAAGCAAGCCAAGAGAGAAGCTGGCCTAGAGAGAAGCAGGCCTAGAGAGAAGCTGGCCTAGAGAGAAGCTGGCCTAGAGAGAAGCTGGCCTAGAGAGAAGCTGGCCTAGAGAGAAGCTGGTAAAGAGAGGAGCAGGCCAAGAGAGGAGCAGGCCAAGAGAGAAGCAAGCCAAGAGAGAAGCTGGCCTAGAGAGAAGCAAGCCAAGAGAGAAGCAGGCCTAGAGAGAAGCTGGCCTAGAGAGAAGCTGGTAAAGAGAGGAGCAGGCCAAGAGAGAAGCAGGCCAAGAGAAGCAAGCCAAGAGAGAAGCTGGTCTAGAGAGAAGCAGGCCTAGAGAGAAGCTGGCCTAGAGAGAAGCTGGCCTAGAGAGAAGCTGGCCTAGAGAGAAGCTGGCCTAGAGAGAAGCTGGCCTAGAGAGAAGCTGGCCTAGAGAGAAGCTGGCCTAGAGAGAAGCTGGCCTAGAGAGAAGCTGGCCTAGAGAGAAGCTGGCCTAGAGAGAAGCAGACCTAAAGAGAAGCTGGCCAAGAGAGAAGCAGACCTAGAGAGAAGCAGACCTAGAGAGAAGCAAACCTAGAGAGAAACTGGCCTAGAGAGAAGCTGGTAAAGAGAGGAGCAGGCCTAGAGAGAAGCTGGTCTAGAGAGAAGCTGGCCTAGAGAGAAGCAGGTATAAAGAGAAGCTGGCCTAGAGAGAAGCAGGCCTAGAAAGAAGCAGGTAATGAGAGAAAATCTGATAACACCATATGTAACATTATTGTCAGCAACAGCAGCACATGGTAGCACACACACACACACACACACGATGACATGTATTATCCCATAGTTAGACACGATGACATGTATTATCCCATAGTTAGACAATATGGCATGTATTATCCCATAGTTAGACACAATGACATGTATAATCCCATAGTTAGACACTATGACATGTATTATCCCATAGTTAGACACTATGGCATGTATTATCCCATAGTTAGACATTATGGCATGTATTATCCCATAGTTAGACACTATGGCATGTATTATCCCATAGTTAGACACAATGGCATGTATTATCCCATAGTTAGACACAATGACATGTACAATTCCATAGTTAGACACTATGACATGTACAATCCCATAGTTAGACACTATGACATGTATAATCCCATAGTTAGACACTATGACATGTACAATTCCATAGTTAGACACAATGACATGTATAATTCCATAGTTAGACACTATGACATGTACAATTCCATAGTTAGACACTATGACATGTACAATCCCATAGTTAGACACAATGACATGTACAATTCCATAGTTAGACACTATGACATGTACAATCCCATAGTTAGACACTATGACATGTATAATCCCATAGTTAGACACTATGACATGTACAATTCCATAGTTAGACACTATGACATGTACAATTCCATAGTTAGACACAATGACATGTACAATTCCATAGTTAGACACTATGACATGTATTATCCCATAGTTAGACACTATGACATGTATTATCCCATAGTTAGACACTATGACATGTATAATTCCATAGTTAGACACAATGACATGTATAATTCCATAGTTAGACACAATGACATGTATAATTCCATAGTTAGACACTATGACATGTACAATTTCATAGTTAGACACTATGACATGTACAATCCCATAGTTAGACACAATGACATGTACAATTCCATAGTTAGACACTATGACATGTACAATCCCATAGTTAGACACTATGACATGTATAATCCCATAGTTAGACACTATGACATGTACAATTCCATAGTTAGACACAATGACATGTATAATTCCATAGTTAGACACTATGACATGTACAATTCCATAGTTAGACACTATGACATGTACAATCCCATAGTTAGACACAATGACATGTACAATTCCATAGTTAGACACTATGACATGTACAATCCCATAGTTAGACACTATGACATGTATAATCCCATAGTTAGACACTATGACATGTATAATTCCATAGTTAGACACAATGACATGTATAATCCCATAGTTAGACACTATGACATGTATAATCCCATAGTTAGACACAATGACATGTACAATTCCATAGTTAGACACAATGACATGTATAATTCCATAGTTAGACACTATGACATGTACAACCCCATAGTTAGACACTATGACATGTACAATTCCATAGTTAGACACTATGACATGTATAATTCCATAGTTAGACACTATGACATGTATAATTCCATAGTTAGACACTATGACATGTATTATCCCATAGTTAGACACTATGACATGTATTATCCCATAGTTAGACACTATGACATGTATTATCCCATAGTTAGACACTATGACATGTATAATTCCATAGTTAGACACTATGACATGTATAATTCCATAGTTAGACATGTATTATCCTAGAAGTGAAGGTGACAGTCAGGAAATGTGTTGACATTTGTTGACTTACATCCAATGATCATCATGAAAACAGAAAACAGCTTCTCCGTCTCTGTGTTGGCTGCGACATTTCCAAATCCAACTCCAGTCATGCAGGACAAGGTGAAGTATAGAGCAGTCAGGTACCTCATCTCCTTGCTGGGGCCGCCCAGCATGTCATCGTTGGCGGTCGTGTTGGCTGACAGGAAGGGCTGCTGCAATGGTAGATCACACGCTTGGTCAGTCAGATGGTCAGTCAGTCAGTCATATAGTTGATAAGTCAGTCAGTAAGTCAAATGATCAGTCAGTCAGTTAGACGATTAATCAGTCAGCTAGGCACTCAGATGATTAGTCAGTCAGATACACAACTGACAATATTAAAGAAATATGTACTTACATATATAACTGGCAACAGTAAACAATTGTGGTGAAAGTCCAAGACATAAACACGATCAATGAAAACACCAGAGACTAGATAGACATGAAAACAACCAATGAAAACACCAGATACTAGATAGACATGAAAACAACCAATGAAAACACCAGAGACTAGATAGACATGAAAACAACCAATGAAAACACCAGAGACTAGATAGACATGAAAACAACCAATGAAAACACCAGAGACTAGGCAGACACGAAAACAACAAAGAAAACACCAGAGACTAGATAGACATAAAAACAACCAATGAAAACACCAGAGACTAGACAAACATGAAAACAACAAAGGAAAACACCAGAGACTAGATAGACATAAAAACAACCAATGAAAACACCAGAGACTAGACAAACATGAAAACAACAAAGGAAAACACCAGAGACTAGACAGACATGAAAACAACAAAGGAAAACACCAGAGACTAGGCAGACATGAAAACAACAAAGGAAAACACCAGAGACTAGACAGACATGAAAACAACAAAGGAAAACACCAGAGACTAGACAGACATGAAAACAACCAATGAAAACACCAGAGACTAGATAGACATGAAAACAACCAATGAAAACACCAGAGACTAGACAGACATGAAAACAACCAATGAAAACACCAGAGACTAGATAGACATGAAAACAACCAAGGAAAACACCAGAGACTAGATAGACATGAAAACAACCAATGAAAACACCAGAGACTAGATAGACATGAAAACAACCAAGGAAAACACCAGAGACTAGCAGACATGAAACAACCAGGAAAACACCAGAGACTAGGCAGACATGAAAACAACCAAGGAAAACACCAGAGACTAGATAGACATGAAAACAACCAATGAAAACACCAGAGACTAGATAGACATGAAAACAACCAATGAAAACACCAGAGACTAGATAGACATGAAACAACCAATGAAAACACCAGAGACTAGATAGACATGAAAACAACCAAGGAAAACACCAGAGACTAGACAGACATGAAAACAACCAATGAAAACACCAGAGACTAGACAGACATGAAAACAACCAAGGAAAACACCAGAGACTAGGCAGACATGAAAACAACCAAGGAAAACACCAGAGACTAGATAGACATGAAAACAACCAATGAAAACACCAGAGACTAGATAGACATGAAAACAACCAATGAAAACACCAGAGACTAGACAGACATGAAAACAACCAATGAAAACACCAGAGACTAGACAGACATGAAAACAACCAAGGAAAACACCAGAGACTAGACAGACATGAAAACAACCAATCAAAACACCAGAGACTAGACAGACATGAAAACAACCAAGGAAAACACCAGAGACTAGATAGACATAAAAACAACCAATGAAACACCAGAGACTAGATAGACATAAAAACAACCAATGAAAACACCAGAGACTAGACAGACATGAAAACAACCAAGGAAACACCAGAGACTAGACAGACATGAAAACAACAAGGGAAAACACCAGAGACTAGGCAGACATGAAAACAACCAAGGAAAACACCAGAGACTAGACAGACATGAAAACAACCAATGAAAACACCAGAGACTAGACAAACATGAAAACAACCAATGAAAACACCAGAGACTAGGCAGACATGAAAACAACAGAGGAAAACACCAGAGACTAGGCAGACATGAAAACAACCAAGGAAAACACCAGAGACTAGACAGACATGAAAACAACCAAGGAAAACACCAGAGACTAGACAGACATGAAAACAACAAAGGAAAACACCAGAGACTAGACAGACATGAAAACAACCAAGGAAAACACCAGAGACTAGACAAACATGAAAACAACCAATGAAAACACCAGAGACTAGACAGACATGAAAACAACCAATGAAAACACCAGAGACTAGGCAGACATGAAAACAACCAAGGAAAACACCAGAGACTAGACAAACATGAAAACAACCAATGAAAACACCAGAGACTTGACAGACATGAAAACAACCAATGAAAACACCAGAGACTAGACAGACATGAAAACAACCAAGGAAAACACCAGAGACTAGACAAACATGAAAACAAAAAATGAAAACACCAGAGACTAGACAAACATGAAAACAACCAATGAAAACACCAGAGACTAGATAGACATGAAAACAACAAAGGAAAACACCAGAGACTAGACAGACATGAAAACAACAAAGGAAAACACCAGAGACTAGATAGACATGAAAACAACCAATGAAAACACCAGAGACTAGATAGACACGAAAACAACCAATGAAAACACCAGAGACTAGACAGACATGAAAACAACCAATGAAAACACCAGAGACTAGATAGACATAAAAACAACCAAGGAAAACACCAGAGACTAGACAGACATGAAAACAACCAATGAAACACCAGAGACTAGATAGACATGAAAACAACCAAGGAAACACCAGAGACTAGATAGACATAAAAACAACCAATGAAAACACCAGAGACTAGATAGACACGAAAACAACCAATGAAAACACCAGAGACTAGACAGACATCTATCTATCTATCTATCTTTCGTTCGCCTGAAGTATTGTCTATATCTGCAATGTCGTTTCCTGTATAAATTTTACTGTCTTTTGTAATTCTTGCAGTGGCCCATATAGTTTTGTCTGTAGTGTTGTATCTATAGGCCAATGGATTTTCCTTAGTCTACTATATTCAGTGCAGTCTTGAAGTATGTGTTCAGCAGTCTGGGTGCCTGTCCACATGTACAAGTAGTTGATGTGCCGATCTTGAATTTTATATACATGTGACTATGGAGTCGATTGTGTCCTGTTCTTAGGCGTATAATGATAACTTGTTCATATCTATTCATATTATGAAAGGCATCCTGATTTGGGGCTTGTGGTCCTCTGATTGATTTGATTATCTGTTTCTTATGATGGTATGTAACTGGTGTATCTAGTTGTGTGCCTGTTGAACCTTCCTTTGCCAACTGATCTGCTTTCTCATTTCCTGGTATTCCACAGTGAGACGGGATCCACTGCAGGGCAACCCTGTGGTGCTTGCAGAGTTCAGTCAATAAGGTCTGTAGATGTGGTAATTTTCTGGATTGTAGTGCCTGGAGTACTGATCTTGCATCTGTCAAAAACACTACAGGCTATGGGCTAAGATTACTGTTCAGCAGTTTTTCTATTGCCAACTTTATTGCTTGTATTTCCGCATCATAATTGTGACAATATTTCCCTGTTGCTATTTTATTCATATCCCTAGTGTTATTTGGGTACTCTATATATGCACCTGCTCCCCCATTCTTTACTGCATTCTGTGCTGATCCATCTGTGTACACACGAATCCATAGGTCTTGTGGGTATTCTTCATCCAGGAAACTGAGAGTTATTGTTTTTCGCTGTAGACTATTTTGTTCCTCTTTGTCAACTATTCCTTTCACTTCTGTCCGTATTTGAACTGATAATCCTGATTCATCTGTCCAGGGAGTCTGTTCTGGTATGGGCAGAAGGGGTTTAACAACTCTTGGCATGTCTGGTGTTTGTCTACTAATACGCTTGGCTTGGTGGATAAAGCTGCTTCTCTTAAGTCGTCCCAATGCAAGATTTTGGAATCTGTCCTTCATTGGATGTCTCGGCATGCATACAAATTTTTCTGCCTGTATCAGCACCTTTGTGTCTCTCCGTTCTCTCAGTGCTGGTATCCTCCACAATTTCTCCATCTCCAATATTGGTGTTGATTTCATTGCTCCTGTGATGACCCTAAGTGCCTGGTTTTGTACTTTATCCAGTTCTTGCAATGTGGTGTTTGATGCTGAGCACCATGCGGATGATCCATATTCTAAATGTGGGCGTATACACTGTTGGTAAACTTTACTGAGTATTTTCCCACTCGCACCCCATGTGGTTCCACACAACTTTCTTAGAATAGCCAATTTCCTCCTTGCTTTTTGGGTTGCCTTATTTATCTGCTGTTTCCAAGATAGTTTGTTATCAAATGTAACTCCGAGATATGTAGCTTGTATGTCTTCTTTCACAGGCTCATTGTTTATGTAGATGGCTTCTGCTTTTTGTTTTGGGGAGAGTGTGAAAAGTGTAGTACTGCATTTGTCTGTATTGATGCTGATACACCATCTATTTGTCCATGAATTCAGTGCATTCATAGCTCTTTGTAGCAATTTGGAGGCCACTGTTGCATACTCCTCTGTGCACCACATTACCAAGTCATCTGCATACATTGCCACTTTGATGCCATGTGATAGTTCAGTAACTAGGTCATTGATGTAGATCAGAAAAAGTGTTGGAGATAGTACCCCTCCTTGTGGAACGCCCTGGCGCAATAAGACCTTCTTACTCTTAAGACCATCCAGTTGCACTCTGGCTCTCCTGTTATGCAGATATGCTTTGACCCATTTGTACATCCTGCCATTTACTCCATAATTTCTCAGTTTCTTCAAAAGCCCTTCCTTCCATACCTTATCAAATGCTTTCTTTAGGTCTATCCATGCTGCTAGTACCAGTTTCTTTTCTTGAAACGCATCTTCAATTTCCTGGGAAAGATAGGTTGCTTGATCTTCGGTAGAGTAACACTGTCTAAAGCCTGCTTGTTGTGGGACAAGGAGATTTTCACTTTCCAGGTACCACTGCAGTCTGAGATTGATTATACGTTCCATTGTTTTACACAAACAGCTTGTAAGGCTGTTGGTCTATAGCTGGATGTCATTGAACCATCTTTTCCTGGCTTTAGTAATGGTATCATAATTGCTTCTCTCCATGCCTGTGGCACTCTACCTGTGATCCAGCAAATGTTGTAGATCTGCAGTAGTTTTGCTTTAGCTGCAGTTCCCAAGTTCTTAATCATTTCATTGGACACTCCATCATTGCCTGGTGACTTTTTCATTTTTAATTTGGATATTGCCAGCTCTAGCTCTCTTTGTGTAATGGGTGTTTCCATTACTTCATGTGTGGTCTCTTCTTGTCTTGCATTTTGTTGTTTTAAACGGATCTCTTGTCGTTTTTCTAGGCTAATTTCAATATTATTGTCATTTGCAAAGGAGTCTGCAAAGTAATTTGCTGCATGTTTACCTGTTAGAATGTTTCCATCCTTCTTCAGTGTAATTTTAGTGTTCCTTTCTGTACCCTCATCATTCAGCTGTTTTACAAGCTTCCACACTTTTCTTGTGTCTCGTTCAAGATTCAAGGACTCTGTTTTCTCTTTCCAGCTTCTCCGTCTGGCTTGTAGTTTAGCCCGTTGAAATTTGGCTTTAGCATGCTGGTAGTTGTTGTGGTGTTCTTGGCAAGGGTTATTTTCTGCTTGCTTTCGAGATGTTTCCATGTCATTGTGCAGTTCTTCTAGTTCACTACTCCAGTATGATTTGTAGTGTTTCCGTGCCCCTCTAGGTATTGTTTCACTGGCAGCTTGTATTATTAGTCTACTGAATTCATCAACTATTTTGTTGATGTCTCTATCTGTATTTATATCTTTAGTCAGTACACTGGTGTAGTGTTGATACATTTTCCAGTCTGCCTTTTTGTAATTCCATCTGGAGAGAGTGCTGCTCTCCCTGATGGCCTCATTTTGCACCACTAAAAAGACTGGTCGGTGGTCGCTGCCTCCAAGTTGTTTCCCAACAATTCGTGTGATATTCCAATCCAGGTCTGGTGAATGGAAAGCAAGGTCTGGTGTAGATGTGGTATGCCATGATCTGGAGTAGAATGTTGGTGGATCTGTTGCCTGGTTTAATAGTATAAGCCCATTGTCATCCTGCCAATTTTCAAGCTCTTCACCTCTCTTGTCCATATGTTCATAGCCCCAGCTCTGTGAGTGGCTGTTAAAGTCTCCACATACAATTATTCTTTCTTTAATGTAATTGTGTCTAGTGCTAGTGGGCGGTCACTCGGACAGTAATAGTTAAGTAGATGGAAGTCTGTATTTCCTGTCCTGAGGTGCAGTATTTGATATTCCGCCCCATCCATATACACTTCAATCTGACATGCATTAATGTTGTTCCTTACAAGAGTCAGTATTCCGCCCTTTTGTCTATTTATTCTGTCAGATCGGTAGCACTGGTATCCCCTAATCTTCAAGGCTATGTCGTTGTTTAGATGGGTTTCCTGCAAACAGCATATGCTTATTTGTTCTTCATGCAGGATATTTTCTAATTCTATCTTTTTACTGTACCCATCTCTTTTGCTGTTGATACCTTCAGCATTCCAGTGCATTATTTTTAGTGGTCTTATTTTGGATTGGCCAGTAGCTCTATTCTCTCGCCCCCTGACTCCACAGAGCGGTTGAGAAGGACATCCAGTAATAGAGGTTGGGCCCTTTCGAGGCTTAGGGCCCGGCGCTGCACCTGCCTGAGTGCCCATCACAGGGCGAGTGCCATATCGATTTGCGGTTATAGACATACTTCCATATGCGTTGAGTGCGTGGCATCCTGATTGTTGTGCGCCTTTTGGCTGGTTGCCTCCGACTTCAGCACTTGAACTTGCTAGAGCAGACTGTGGTCTTGCTCGGTTGTAGGAAGGCCTGGCCAGTCTTAGTTTTCAGTCCCTGGTGACTGTTAAGCCCCATCCCCACGACAAGGAGCTGGCCTTGATGAAGACTAGACAGACATGAAAACAACCAAGGAAAACACCAGAGACTAGATAGACACGAAAACAACCAAGGAAAACACCAGAGACTAGATAGACACGAAAACAACCAATGAAAACACCAGAGACTAGATAGACACGAAAACAACCAATGAAAACACCAGAGACTAGATAGACACGAAAACAACCAATGAAAACACCAGAGACTAGACAGACATGAAAACAACCAAGGAAAACACCAGAGACTAGATAGACACGAAAACAACCAATGAAAACACCAGAGACTAGATAGACACGAAAACAACCAATGAAAACACCAGAGACTAGATAGACACGAAAACAACCAATGAAAACAGCGGAAACTAGATATCATGAACAGACACTTGTATTCAAAGAGTGAAAGAAAGAGGGACGAAGAAAGAGATAGAAGGTGTTTACGTTGAAGCAGATAGGAGGTGAGGTCATGTTGGGATTAGGGAAGGCGACTAGGATCTGTGAAGGTGGAGACAGAGGTGGGATTGTCGAGTCATCGGGAGATGAGGAAATATTGAATAGAGGTTGTCACAAAACTGGGAGATCGGTCGGGTCAAGACAAGGATACCAGTATGATACATCTGTTGATACTAGGATGATACATCTGTTGATACCAGGATAAAATTGATACAGTGACTATGGGAAAAGAGAGAAGGAGAGAGAGACAGGCAGAGAGAGAGAGAGTGACAAAGAGTAAAAGAGAGACATGCAGAGAGAGAGTGACAAAGAGTAATATAGAGACATGCAGAGAGAGAGAGAGTGACAAAGAGTAATATAGAGACATGCAGAGAGAGAGTGACAAAGAGTAATATAGAGACATGCAGAGAGAGAGTGACAAAGAGTAATATAGAGACATGCAGAGAGAGAGAGAGAGTTACAGAGAGTGATAGAGAGACATGCAGAGAGAGAGAGTTACAGAGAGTGATAGAGAGAAATGTAGAGAGAGAAAGTTACAGAGAGTGATAGAGAGACATGCAGAGAGAGAGAGTTACAGAGAGTGATAGAGAGACATACAGAGAGAGAGTTACAGAGAGTGATAGAGAGACATACAGAGAGAGAGTTACAGAGAGTGAAAGAGAGACATACAGAGAAAGAGTTACAGAGAGTGATAGAGAGACATACAGAGAGAGAGTTACAGAGAGTGATAGAGAGACATACAGAGAGAGAGTTACAGAGAGTGATAGAGAGACATACAGAGAGAGAGAGAGAGAGTTACAGAGAGTGATAGAGACACACACAGAGAGAGAGTTACAGAGAGTGATAGAGAGACATACAGAGAGAGAGTTACAGAGAGTGATAGAGAGCCATGCAGAGAGAGAGAGAGTTACAGAGTGATAGAGAGACATACAGAGAGAGAGTTACAGAGAGTGATAGAGAGACATACAGAGACATGCAGAGAGAGAGTTACAGAGAGTGATATAGAGACATGCAGAAAGAGAGTTACAGAGAGTGATAGAGAGACATACAGAGAGAGAGTTACAGAGAGTGATAGAGAGACATACAGAGAGAGAGTTACAGAGAGTGATAGAAAGACATACAGAGAGAGAGTTACAGAGAGTGATATAGAGACATGCAGAGAGAGAGTTACAGAGAGTGATATAGAGACATGCAGAGAGAGAGTTACAGAGAGTGATATAGAGACATGCAGAGAGAGAGTTATAGAGAGTGATAGAGAGACATGCAGAGAGAGAGAGTTACAGATAGTGATAGAGAGACATACAGAGAGAGAGTTACAGAGAGTGATAGAGAGACATACAGAGAGAGAGTTACAGAGAGTGATAGAGAGACATACAGAGAGAGAGTTACAGAGAGTGATAGAGAGACATACAGAGAGAGAGTTACAGAGAGTGATATAGAGACATACAGAGAGAGAGTTACAGAGAGTGATATAGAGACATGCAGAGAGAGAGTTACAGAGAGTGATATAGAGACATGCAGAGAGAGAGTTACAGAGAGTGATAGAGAGACATGCAGAGAGAGAGTTACAGAGAGTGATAGAGAGACATGCAGAGAGAGAGAGTTACAGAGAGTGATAGAGAGACATGCAGAGAGAGAGTTACAGAGAGTGATAGAGAGACATGCAGAGAGAGAGTTACAGAGAGAGATAGAGAGACATGCAGAGAGAGAGAGAGTTACAGAGAGTGATAGAGAGACATACAGAGAGAGAGAGAGTTACAGAGAGTGATAGAGAGGCATGCAGAGAGAGAGAGTTACAGAGAGTGATAGAGAGGCATGCAGAGAGAGAGAGTTACAGAGAGTGATAGAGAGGCATGCAGAGAGAGAGAGAGTTACAGAGAGTGATAGAGAGGCATGCAGAGAGAGAGAGAGTTACAGAGAGTGATAGAGAGGCATGCAGAGAGAGAGTTACAGAGAGTGATAGAGAGGCATGCAGAGAGAGAGAGAGTTACAGAGAGTGATAGAGAGGCATACAGAGAGAGAGAGAGAGTTACAGAGAGTGATAGAGAGGCATGCAGAGAGAGAGAGAGTTACAGAGAGAGAGAGAGAGAGTTACAGAGAGTGATAGAGAGACATGCAGAGAGAGAGAGAGTTACAGAGAGAGATAGAGAGACATGCAGTGAGAGAGAGAGAGTTACAGAGAGAGAGAGAGTTACAGAGAGTGATAGAGAGACATGCAGAGAGAGAGAGAGAGTTACAGAGAGTGATAGAGAGACATGCAGAGAGAGAGAGTTACAGAGAGTGATAGAGAGACATGCAGTGAGAGAGAGAGTTACAGAGAGTGATAGAGAGACATGCAGAGAGAGAGAGAGTTACAGAGAGTGATAGAGAGACATGCAGAGAGAGAGAGAGTTACAGAGAGAGATAGAGAGACATGCAGAGAGAGAGAGAGTTACAGAGAGTGATAGAGAGACATACAGAGAGAGAGAGAGAGTTACAGAGAGTGATAGAGAGGCATGCAGAGAGAGAGAGTTACAGAGAGTGATAGAGAGACATACAGAGAGAGAGAGAGAGTTACAGAGAGTGATAGAGAGACATACAGAGAGAGAGAGAGTTACAGAGAGTGATAGAGAGGCATGCAGAGAGAGAGAGAGTTACAGAGAGTGATAGAGAGGCATGCAGAGAGAGAGAGTTACAGAGAGTGATAGAGAGGCATGCAGAGAGAGAGTTACAGAGAGTGATAGAGAGACATGCAGAGAGAGAGAGTTACAGAGAGAGATAGAGAGACTTGCAGAGAGAGAGTTACAGAGAGAGATAGAGAGACATGCAGAGAGAGAGAGAGTTACAGAGAGTGATAGAGAGTTATGCAGAGAGAGAGAGAGAGAGAGTCAGAGAGTGATAGAGAGTTATGCAGAGAGAGAGAGAGTTACAGAGAGTGATAGAGAGTTATGCAGAGAGAGAGAGAGAGAGAGTTACAGAGAGTGATAGAGAGTTATGCAGAGAGAGAGAGAGAGAGTTACAGAGAGAGATAGAGAGGCATGCAGAGAGAGAGAGAGTTACAGAGAGTGATAGAGAGTTATGCAGAGAGAGAGAGAGAGTTACAGAGAGAGATAGAGAGGCATGCAGAGAGAGAGAGAGTTACAGAGAGTGATAGAGAGTTATGCAGAGAGAGAGAGAGAGAGTTACAGAGAGAGATAGAGAGACATGCAGAAAGAGAGAGAGTTACAGAGAGTGATAGAGAGTTATGCAGAGAGAGAGAGAGAGAGTTACAGAGAGAGATAGAGAGGCATGCAGAGAGAGAGAGAGAGAGTTACAGAGAGTGATAGAGAGACATGCAGAGAGAGAGAGTTACAGAGAGTGATAGAGAAACATGCAGAGAGAGAGAGAGTTACAGAGAGAGATAGAGAGACATGCAGAGAGAGAGAGAGTTACAGAGAGAGATAGAGAGACATGCAGAAAGAGAGAGAGTTACAGAGAGTGATAGAGAGGCATGCAGAGAGAGAGAGTTACAGAGAGTGATAGAGAGGCATGCAGAGAGAGAGAGAGTTACAGAGAGTGATAGAGAGGCATGCAGAGAGAGAGAGAGTTACAGAGAGTGATAGAGAGGCATGCAGAGAGAGAGAGTTACAGAGAGTGATAGAGAGGCATGCAGAGAGAGAGAGAGTTACAGAGAGTGATAGAGAGGCATACAGAGAGAGAGAGAGTTACAGAGAGTGATAGAGAGGCATGCAGAGAGAGAGAGAGTTACAGAGAGAGAGAGAGAGAGTTACAGAGAGTGATAGAGAGACATGCAGAGAGAGAGAGAGTTACAGAGAGTGATAGAGAGACATGCAGAGAGAGAGAGTTACAGAGAGTGATAGAGAGACATGCAGAGAGAGAGAGAGAGAGTTACAGAGAGAGATAGAGAGACATGCAGTGAGAGAGAGAGAGTTACAGAGAGAGAGAGAATTACAGAGAGTGATAGAGAGACATGCAGAGAGAGAGAGAGAGTTACAGAGAGTGATAGAGAGACATGCAGAGAGAGAGAGTTACAGAGAGTGATAGAGAGACATGCAGTGAGAGAGAGAGTTACAGAGAGTGATAGAGAGACATGCAGAGAGAGAGAGAGTTACAGAGAGTGATAGAGAGACATGCAGTGAGAGAGAGAGTTACAGAGAGAGATAGAGAGACATGCAGAGAGAGAGAGTTACAGAGAGTGATAGAGAGACATACAGAGAGAGAGAGAGAGTTACAGAGAGTGATAGAGAGGCATGCAGAGAGAGAGAGTTACAGAGAGTGATAGAGAGACATACAGAGAGAGAGAGAGAGTTACAGAGAGTGATAGAGAGACATACAGAGAGAGAGAGAGTTACAGAGAGTGATAGAGAGGCATGCAGAGAGAGAGAGAGTTACAGAGAGTGATAGAGAGGCATGCAGAGAGAGAGAGTTACAGAGAGTGATAGAGAGGCATGCAGAGAGAGAGTTACAGAGAGTGATAGAGAGACATGCAGAGAGAGAGAGTTACAGAGAGAGATAGAGAGACTTGCAGAGAGAGAGTTACAGAGAGAGATAGAGAGACATGCAGAGAGAGAGAGAGTTACAGAGAGTGATAGAGAGTTATGCAGAGAGAGAGAGAGAGAGACAGAGAGTGATAGAGAGTTATGCAGAGAGAGAGAGAGAGTTACAGAGAGTGATAGAGAGTTATGCAGAGAGAGAGAGAGAGAGAGTTACAGAGAGTGATAGAGAGTTATGCAGAGAGAGAGAGAGAGAGAGTTACAGAGAGAGATAGAGAGGCATGCAGAGAGAGAGAGAGTTACAGAGAGTGATAGAGAGTTATGCAGAGAGAGAGAGAGAGTTACAGAGAGAGATAGAGAGGCATGCAGAGAGAGAGAGAGTTACAGAGAGTGATAGAGAGTTATGCAGAGAGAGAGAGAGAGAGTTACAGAGAGAGATAGAGAGACATGCAGAAAGAGAGAGAGTTACAGAGAGTGATAGAGAGTTATGCAGAGAGAGAGAGAGAGAGTTACAGAGAGAGATAGAGAGGCATGCAGAGAGAGAGAGAGAGAGAGTTACAGAGAGTGATAGAGAAACATGCAGAGAGAGAGAGAGAGTTACAGAGAGAGATAGAGAGACATGCAGAGAGAGAGAGAGTTACAGAGAGAGATAGAGAGACATGCAGAAAGAGAGAGAGTTACAGAGAGTGATAGAGAGTTATGCAGAGAGAGAGAGAGAGTTACAGAGAGAGATAGAGAGGCATGCAGAGAGAGAGAGTTACAGAGAGAGATAGAGAGACATGCAGAGAGAGAGAGTTACAGAGAGAGATAGAGAGGCATGCAGAGAGAGAGAGTTACAGAGAGAGATAGAGAGGCATTCAGAGAGAGAGAGTTACAGAGAGTGATAGAGAGGCATGCAGAGAGAGAGAGAGTTACAGAGAGAGATAGAGAGACATGCAGTGAGAGAGAGAGTTACAGAGAGAGATAGAGAGGCATGCAGAGAGAGACAGAGAGTTACAGAGAGAGATAGAGAGGCATGCAGAGAGAGAGTTACAGAGAGAGATAGAGAGACATGCAGAGAGAGAGAGAGAGTTACAGAGAGAGATAGAGAGACATGCAGAGAGAGAGAGAGTTACAGAGAGAGATAGAGAGGCATGCAGAGAGAGAGAGTTACAGAGAGAGATAGAGAGACATGCAGAGAGAGAGATAGAGAGTTACAGAGAGAGATAGAGAGGCATGCAGAGAGAGAGAGTTACAGAGAGTGATAGAGAGGCATGCAGAGAGAGAGTTACAGAGAGTGATAGAGAGACATGCAGAGAGAGAGAGAGAGTTACAGAGAGAGATAGAGAGACATGCAGAGAGAGAGAGAGAGTTACAGAGAGAGATAGAGAGACATGCAGAAAGAGAGAGAGTTACAGAGAGTGATAGAGAGTTATGCAGAGAGAGAGAGAGAGAGTTACAGAGAGTGATAGAGAGACATGCACAGAGAGAGAGAGAGCGAGTTACAGAGAGTGATAGAGAGACATGCAGTGAGAGAGAGAGTTACAGAGAGTGATAGAGAGACATGCAGTGAGAGAGGGAGTTACAGAGAGTGATAGAGAGACATGCAGTGAGAGAGAGAGTTACAGAGAGTGATAGAGAGACATGCAGTGAGAGAGAGAGTTACAGAGAGTGATAGAGAGACATGCAGTGAGAGAGAGAGAGAGTTACAGAGAGTGATAGAGAGACATGCAGTGAGAGAGAGAGTTACAGAGAGTGATAGAGAGACATGCAGTGAGAGAGAGAGTTACAGAGAGTGATAGAGAGACATGCAGAGAGAGAGTTACAGAGAGTGATAGAGAGACATGCACAGAGAGAGAGCGAGTTACAGAGAGTGATAGAAAGAACGCAGAGAGAGAGAGAGTTACAGAGAGTGATATAGAGACATGCACAGAGAGAGAGAGTTACAGAGAGTGATAGAAAGAACGCAGAGAGAGAGAGTTACAGAGAGTGATAGAGAGACATGCAGAGAGAGAGAGAGAGTGAGTTACAAAGAGTGATAAAGAGACATGCACAGAGAGAGTTACAGAGAGTGATAGAGAGACATGCACAGAGAGAGAATTACAGAGAGTGATAGTGAGACATGCAGAGAGAGCGAGAGAGTTACAGAGAGTGATAGAAAGAACGCAGAGAGAGAGAGTTACAGAGAGCGATAGAGAGACATGCACAGAGAGAGAATTACAGAGAGTGATAGTGAGACATGCAGAGACAGAAAGAGTTACAAAGAGTGATAGAGAGAAAGCAGAGAGAGAGAGTGATAGAGAGTCATGCACAGAGAGAGAATTACAGAGAGTGATGGAGAGACATACAGAGAGAGAGAGTTACAGAGAGAGATAGAGAGATATGCACACAGAGAATTACAGAGAGTGATAGAGAGACATGCACAGAAAGAGAATTACAGAGAGTGATAGAGAGACATGCAGAAAGAGAGAGTGACAAAGAATGATAGGGAGACATGCAGAAAGAGAGTTACAGAGAGTGATAGAGAGACATGCACAGAGAGAGTTACATAGAGTGATAGAGAGATATGCAGAGAGAGAGTTACAGAGAGTGATAGAGAGACATGCAGAGAGAGAGAGAGTTACAGAGAGTGATAGAGAGACATGCAGAGAGAGAGAGAGTTACAGAGAGTGATAGAGAGACATGCAGAGAGAGAGAGTTACAGAGAGTGATAGAGAGACATGCAGAGAGAGAGAGACATGCAGAGAGAGAGAGAGAGAGTTACAGAGAGTGATAGAGAGACATGCAGAGAGAGAGTTACAGAGAG
Organism: Megaustenia siamemsis; assembly: GCA_032433765.1. Taxonomy (NCBI): domain Eukaryota; kingdom Metazoa; phylum Mollusca; class Gastropoda; order Stylommatophora; family Ariophantidae; genus Megaustenia; species Megaustenia siamemsis. Next base: position 1,988,139 of record JAVIAB010000050.1, read on the forward strand.
TGATAGAGAGACATGCAGAGAGAGAGAGAGAGTTACAGAGAGTGATAGAGAGACATGCAGAGAGAGAGAGTTACAGAGAGTGATAGAGAGACATGCAGAGAGAGAGTTATATAGAGTGATAGAGAGATATGCAGAGAGAGAGAGTTACAGAGAGTGATAGAGAGACATACAGAGATAGAGAGAGTTACAGAGAGTGATAGAGAGACATGCACAGAGAGAGTTACAGAGAGTGATAGAGAGACATGCAGAGAGAGAGAGTTACAGAGAGTGATAGAGAGACATGCAGAGAGAGAGAGTTACAGAGAGTGATAGAGAGACATGCAGAGAGAGAGTTACAGAGAGTGATAGAGAGACATGCAGAGAGAGAGAGAGAGTTACAGAGAGTGATAGAGAGAGATGCAGAGAGAGAGAGAGTTACAGAGAGTGATAGAGAGACATGCAGAGAGTGATAGAGAGACATACATAAAGAGAGTTACAGAAAGTGATAGAAGAGACATGCAGAGAGAGAGAGAGTTACAGAGAGTGACAGAGAGACATGCAGAGAGAGAGAATTACAGAGAGTGATAGAGAGATATGGAGAGATAGTTACAGAGAGTGATAGAGAGACAGAGAGAGAGTTACAAGAATGGTAGAGACATGCAGAGAGAGAGAGAGTTACAGAGAGTGATAGAGAGGCATGCAGAGAGAGAGAGAGTTACAGAGAGAGAGAGAGAGTTACAGAGAGTGATAGAGAGACATGCAGAGAGAGAGAGAGTTACAGAGAGTGATAGAGAGACATGCAGAGAGAGAGAGTTACAGAGAGTGATAGAGAGACATGCAGAGAGAGAGAGTTACAGAGAGAGATAGAGAGACATGCAGTGAGAGAGAGAGAGTTACAGAGAGAGAGAGAGTTACAGAGAGTGATAGAGAGACATGCAGAGAGAGGAGAGAGAGTTACAGAGAGTGATAGAGAGACATGCAGAGAGAGAGAGTTACAGAGAGTGATAGAGAGACATGCAGTGAGAGAGAGAGTTACAGAGAGTGATAGAGAGACATGCAGAGAGAGAGAGAGTTACAGAGAGTGATAGAGAGACATGCAGTGAGAGAGAGAGTTACAGAGAGAGATAGAGAGACATGCAGAGAGAGAGAGAGTTACAGAGAGTGATAGAGAGACATACAGAGAGAGAGAGAGAGAGTTACAGAGAGTGATAGAGAGGCATGCAGAGAGAGAGAGTTACAGAGAGTGATAGAGAGACATACAGAGAGAGAGAGAGTTACAGAGAGTGATAGAGAGACATACAGAGAGAGAGAGAGTTACAGAGTGATAGAGAGGCATGCAGAGAGAGAGAGAGTTACAGAGAGTGATAGAGAGGCATGCAGAGAGAGAGAGTTACAGAGAGTGATAGAGAGGCATGCAGAGAGAGAGTTACAGAGAGTGATAGAGAGACATGCAGAGAGAGAGAGTTACAGAGAGAGATAGAGAGACTTGCAGAGAGAGAGTTACAGAGAGAGATAGAGAGACATGCAGAGAGAGAGAGAGTTACAGAGAGTGATAGAGAGTTATGCAGAGAGAGAGAGAGAGAGAGAGACAGAGAGTGATAGAGAGTTATGCAGAGAGAGAGAGAGTTACAGAGAGTGATAGAGAGTTATGCAGAGAGAGAGAGAGAGTTACAGCGAGTGATAGAGAGTTATGCAGAGAGAGAGAGAGAGAGTTACAGAGAGAGATAGAGAGGCATGCAGAGAGAGAGAGAGTTACAGAGAGTGATAGAGAGTTATGCAGAGAGAGAGAGAGAGAGAGAGTTACAGAGAGAGATAGAGAGGCATGCAGAGAGAGAGAGAGTTACAGAGAGTGATAGAGAGTTATGCAGAGAGAGAGAGAGAGTTACAGAGAGAGATAGAGAGGCATGCAGAGAGAGAGAGAGTTACAGAGAGTGATAGAGAGACATGCAGAGAGAGAGAGTTACAGAGAGTGATAGAGAGACATGCAGAGAGAGAGAGAGTTACAGAGAGAGATAGAGAGACATGCAGAGAGAGAGAGAGTTACAGAGAGAGATAGAGAGACATGCAGAAAGAGAGAGAGTTACAGAGAGTGATAGAGAGTTATGCAGAGAGAGAGAGAGAGTTACAGAGAGAGATAGAGAGGCATGCAGAGAGAGAGAGTTACAGAGAGAGATAGAGAGACATGCAGAGAGAGAGAGAGTTACAGAGAGAGATAGAGAGGCATGCAGAGAGAGAGAGTTACAGAGAGAGATAGAGAGGCATTCAGAGAGAGAGAGTTACAGAGAGTGATAGAGAGGCATGCAGAGAGAGAGAGTTACAGAGAGAGATAGAGAGACATGCAGTGAGAGAGAGAGTTACAGAGAGAGATAGAGAGGCATGCAGAGAGAGAGAGAGTTACATAGAGAGATAGAGAGGCATGCAGAGAGAGAGTTACAGAGAGAGATAGAGAGACATGCAGAGAGAGAGAGAGAGTTACAGAGAGAGATAGAGAGACATGCAGAGAGAGAGAGAGTTACAGAGAGAGATAGAGAGACATGCAGAGAGAGAGAGTTACAGAGAGTGATAGAGAGACATGCAGAGAGAGAGAGAGTTACAGAGAGTGATAGAGAGACATGCAGAGAGAGAGAGTTACAGAGAGTGATAGAGAGACATGCAGAGAGAGAGAGAGAGTTACAGAGAGTGATAGAGAGACATGCAGAGAGAGAGTTACAGAGAGTGATAGAGAGACATGCAGAGAGAGAGAGAGTTACAGAGAGTGATAGAGAGACATGCAGAGAGAGAGAGTTACAGAGAGTGATAGAGAGACATGCAGAGAGAGAGTTATATAGAGTGATAGAGAGATATGCAGAGAGAGAGAGTTACAGAGAGTGATAAAGAGACATGCAGAGAGAGAGAGAGAGAGTTACAGAGAGTGATAGAGAGACATGCACAGAGAGAGTTACAGAGAGTGATAGAGAGACATGCAGAGAGAGAGAGAGTTACAGAGAGTGATAGAGAGACATGCAGAGAGAGAGAGTTACAGAGAGTGATAGAGAGACATGCAGAGAGAGAGTTACAGAGAGTGATAGAGAGACATGCAGAGAGAGAGAGAGAGAGTTACAGAGAGTGATAGAGAGACATGCAGAGAGAGAGAGAGTTACAGAGAGTGATAGAGAGACATGCAGAGAGTGATAGAGAGACATACATAAAGAGAGTTACAGAAAGTGATAGAAGAGACATGCAGAGAGAGAGAGAGTTACAGAGAGTGACAGAGAGACATGCAGAGAGAGAGAATTACAGAGAGTGATAGAGAGATATGGAGAGATAGTTACAGAGAGTGATAGAGAGACAGAGAGAGAGTTACAAGAATGGTAGAGACATGCAGAGAGAGAGAGAGTTACAGAGAGTGATAGAGAGGCATGCAGAGAGAGAGAGAGTTACAGAGAGAGAGAGAGAGTTACAGAGAGTGATAGAGAGACATGCAGAGAGAGAGAGAGTTACAGAGAGTGATAGAGAGACATGCAGAGAGAGAGTTACAGAGAGTGATAGAGAGACATGCAGAGAGAGAGAGAGTTACAGAGAGAGATAGAGAGACATGCAGTGAGAGAGAGAGAGTTACAGAGAGAGAGAGAGAGTTACAGAGAGTGATAGAGAGACATGCAGAGAGAGAGAGAGAGTTACAGAGAGTGATAGAGAGACATGCAGAGAGAGAGAGTTACAGAGAGTGATAGAGAGACATGCAGTGAGAGAGAGAGTTACAGAGAGTGATAGAGAGACATGCAGAGAGAGAGAGAGTTACAGAGAGTGATAGAGAGACATGCAGTGAGAGAGAGAGTTACAGAGAGAGATAGAGAGACATGCAGAGAGAGAGAGAGTTACAGAGAGTGATAGAGAGACATACAGAGAGAGAGAGAGAGTTACAGAGAGTGATAGAGAGGCATGCAGAGAGAGAGAGTTACAGAGAGTGATAGAGAGACATACAGAGAGAGAGAGAGTTACAGAGAGTGATAGAGAGACATACAGAGAGAGAGAGAGTTACAGAGAGTGATAGAGAGGCATGCAGAGAGAGAGAGAGTTACAGAGAGTGATAGAGAGGCATGCAGAGAGAGAGAGTTACAGAGAGTGATAGAGAGGCATGCAGAGAGAGAGAGAGAGTTACAGAGAGTGATAGAGAGACATGCAGAGAGAGAGAGAGTTACAGAGAGTGATAGAGAGACATGCAGAGAGAGAGAGTTACAGAGAGTGATAGAGAGACATGCAGAGAGAGAGAGAGAGTTACAGAGAGTGATAGAGAGACATGCAGAGAGAGAGTTACAGAGAGTGATAGAGAGACATGCAGAGAGAGAGAGAGTTACAGAGAGTGATAGAGAGACATGCAGAGAGAGAGAGTTACAGAGAGTGATAGAGAGACATGCAGAGAGAGAGTTATATAGAGTGATAGAGAGATATGCAGAGAGAGAGAGTTACAGAGAGTGATAGAGAGACATGCAGAGAGAGAGAGAGTTACAGAGAGTGATAGAGAGACATGCACAGAGAGAGTTACAGAGAGTGATAGAGAGACATGCAGAGAGAGAGAGTTACAGAGAGTGATAGAGAGACATGCAGAGAGAGAGAGTTACAGAGAGTGATAGAGAGACATGCAGAGAGAGAGTTACAGAGAGTGATAGAGAGACATGCAGAGAGAGAGAGAGAGTTACAGAGAGTGATAGAGAGACATGCAGAGAGAGAGAGAGTTACAGAGAGTGATAGAGAGACATGCAGAGAGTGATAGAGAGACATACATAAAGAGAGTTACAGAAAGTGATAGAAGAGACATGCAGAGAGAGAGAGAGTTACAGAGAGTGACAGAGAGACATGCAGAGAGAGAGAATTACAGAGAGTGATAGAGAGATATGGAGAGATAGTTACAGAGAGTGATAGAGAGACAGAGAGAGAGTTACAAGAATGGTAGAGACATGCAGAGAGAGAGAGAGAGTTACAGAGAGTGATAGAGAGGCATGCAGAGAGAGAGAGAGTTACAGAGAGAGAGAGAGAGTTACAGAGAGTGATAGAGAGACATGCAGAGAGAGAGAGAGTTACAGAGAGTGATAGAGAGACATGCAGAGAGAGAGAGTTACAGAGAGTGATAGAGAGACATGCAGAGAGAGAGAGTTACAGAGAGAGATAGAGAGACATGCAGTGAGAGAGAGAGAGTTACAGAGAGAGAGAGAGTTACAGAGAGTGATAGAGAGACATGCAGAGAGAGAGAGTTACAGAGAGTGATAGAGAGACATGCAGAGAGAGAGAGTTACAGAGAGTGATAGAGAGACATGCAGTGAGAGAGAGAGTTACAGAGAGTGATAGAGAGACATGCAGAGAGAGAGAGAGTTACAGAGAGTGATAGAGAGACATGCAGTGAGAGAGAGAGTTACAGAGAGAGATAGAGAGACATGCAGAGAGAGAGAGAGTTACAGAGAGTGATAGAGAGACATACAGAGAGAGAGAGAGAGAGTTACAGAGAGTGATAGAGAGGCATGCAGAGAGAGAGAGTTACAGAGAGTGATAGAGAGACATACAGAGAGAGAGAGTTACAGAGAGTGATAGAGAGACATACAGAGAGAGAGAGAGTTACAGAGAGTGATAGAGAGGCATGCAGAGAGAGAGAGAGTTACAGAGAGTGATAGAGAGGCATGCAGAGAGAGAGAGTTACAGAGAGTGATAGAGAGGCATGCAGAGAGAGAGTTACAGAGAGTGATAGAGAGACATGCAGAGAGAGAGAGTTACAGAGAGAGATAGAGAGACTTGCAGAGAGAGAGTTACAGAGAGAGATAGAGAGACATGCAGAGAGAGAGAGAGTTACAGAGAGTGATAGAGAGTTATGCAGAGAGAGAGATAGAGAGAGAGACAGAGAGTGATAGAGAGTTATGCAGAGAGAGAGAGAGAGAGTTACAGAGAGAGATAGAGAGGCATGCAGAGAGAGAGAGTTACAGAGAGTGATAGAGAGTTATGCAGAGAGAGAGAGAGAGAGAGTTACAGAGAGAGATAGAGAGGCATGCAGAGAGAGAGAGAGTTACAGAGAGTGATAGAGAGTTATGCAGAGAGAGAGAGAGAGTTACAGAGAGAGATAGAGAGACATGCAGAAAGAGAGAGAGTTACAGAGAGTGATAGAGAGTTATGCAGAGAGAGAGAGAGAGTTACAGAGAGAGATAGAGAGGCATGCAGAGAGAGAGAGAGTTACAGAGAGTGATAGAGAGACATGCAGAGAGAGAGAGAGTTACAGAGAGTGATAGAGAGACATGCAGAGAGAGAGAGAGTTACAGAGAGAGATAGAGAGACATGCAGAGAGAGAGAGAGTTACAGAGAGAGATAGAGAGACATGCAGAAAGAGAGAGAGTTACAGAGAGTGATAGAGAGTTATGCAGAGAGAGAGAGAGAGTTACAGAGAGAGATAGAGAGGCATGCAGAGAGAGAGAGTTACAGAGAGAGATAGAGAGACATGCAGAGAGAGAGAGAGTTACAGAGAGAGATAGAGAGGCATGCAGAGAGAGAGAGTTACAGAGAGAGATAGAGAGGCATTCAGAGAGAGAGAGTTACAGAGAGTGATAGAGAGGCATGCAGAGAGAGAGAGTTACAGAGAGAGATAGAGAGACATGCAGTGAGAGAGAGAGTTACAGAGAGAGATAGAGAGGCATGCAGAGAGAGAGAGAGAGTTACATAGAGAGATAGAGAGGCATGCAGAGAGAGAGTTACAGAGAGAGATAGAGAGACATGCAGAGAGAGAGAGAGTTACAGAGAGAGATAGAGAGACATGCAGAGAGAGAGAGAGTTACAGAGAGAGATAGAGAGGCATGCAGAGAGAGAGAGTTACAGAGAGAGATAGAGAGACATGCAGAGAGAGAGATAGAGAGTTACAGAGAGAGATAGAGAGGCATGCAGAGAGAGAGAGTTACAGAGAGTGATAGAGAGGCATGCAGAGAGAGAGTTACAGAGAGTGATAGAGAGACATGCAGAGAGAGAGAATTACAGAGAGTGATAGAGAGATATGGAGAGATAGTTACAGAGAGTGATAGAGAGACAGAGAGAGAGTTACAAGAATGGTAGAGACATGCAGAGAGAGAGAGAGTTACAGAGAGTGATAGAGAGGCATGCAGAGAGAGAGAGAGTTACAGAGAGAGAGAGAGAGTTACAGAGAGTGATAGAGAGACATGCAGAGAGAGAGAGAGTTACAGAGAGTGATAGAGAGACATGCAGAGAGAGAGAGTTACAGAGAGTGATAGAGAGACATGCAGAGAGAGAGAGAGTTACAGAGAGAGATAGAGAGACATGCAGTGAGAGAGAGAGAGTTACAGAGAGAGAGAGAGTTACAGAGAGTGATAGAGAGACATGCAGAGAGAGAGAGAGTTACAGAGAGTGATAGAGAGACATGCAGAGAGAGAGAGTTACAGAGAGTGATAGAGAGACATGCAGTGAGAGAGAGAGTTACAGAGAGTGATAGAGAGACATGCAGAGAGAGAGAGAGTTACAGAGAGTGATAGAGAGACATGCAGTGAGAGAGGGAGTTACAGAGAGAGATAGAGAGACATGCAGAGAGAGAGAGAGTTACAGAGAGTGATAGAGAGACATACAGAGAGAGAGAGAGAGAGTTACAGAGAGTGATAGAGAGGCATGCAGAGAGAGAGAGTTACAGAGAGTGATAGAGAGACATACAGAGAGAGAGAGAGTTACAGAGAGTGATAGAGAGACATACAGAGAGAGAGAGAGTTACAGAGAGTGATAGAGAGGCATGCAGAGAGAGAGAGAGTTACAGAGAGTGATAGAGAGGCATGCAGAGAGAGAGTTACAGAGAGTGATAGAGAGGCATGCAGAGAGAGAGTTACAGAGAGTGATAGAGAGACATGCAGAGAGAGAGAGTTACAGAGAGAGATAGAGAGACTTGCAGAGAGAGAGTTACAGAGAGAGATAGAGAGACATGCAGAGAGAGAGAGAGTTACAGAGAGTGATAGAGAGTTATGCAGAGAGAGAGAGAGAGAGACAGAGAGTGATAGAGAGTTATGCAGAGAGAGAGAGAGAGTTACAGAGAGAGATAGAGAGGCATGCAGAGAGAGAGAGTTACAGAGAGTGATAGAGAGTTATGCAGAGAGAGAGAGAGAGAGAGTTACAGAGAGAGATAGAGAGGCATGCAGAGAGAGAGAGAGTTACAGAGAGTGATAGAGAGTTATGCAGAGAGAGAGAGAGAGAGAGTTACAGAGAGAGATAGAGAGACATGCAGAAAGAGAGAGAGTTACAGAGAGTGATAGAGAGTTATGCAGAGAGAGAGAGAGAGTTACAGAGAGAGATAGAGAGGCATGCAGAGAGAGAGAGAGTTACAGAGAGTGATAGAGAGACATGCAGAGAGAGAGAGTTACAGAGAGTGATAGAGAGACATGCAGAGAGAGAGAGAGTTACAGAGAGAGATAGAGAGACATGCAGAGAGAGAGAGAGTTACAGAGAGAGATAGAGAGACATGCAGAAAGAGAGAGAGTTACAGAGAGTGATAGAGAGTTATGCAGAGAGAGAGAGAGAGTTACAGAGAGAGATAGAGAGGCATGCAGAGAGAGAGAGTTACAGAGAGAGATAGAGAGACATGCAGAGAGAGAGAGAGAGTTACAGAGAGAGATAGAGAGGCATGCAGAGAGAGAGAGTTACAGAGAGAGATAGAGAGGCATTCAGAGAGAGAGAGTTACAGAGAGTGATAGAGAGGCATGCAGAGAGAGAGAGTTACAGAGAGAGATAGAGAGACATGCAGTGAGAGAGAGAGTTACAGAGAGAGATAGAGAGGCATGCAGAGAGAGAGAGAGAGTTACATAGAGAGATAGAGAGGCATGCAGAGAGAGAGTTACAGAGAGAGATAGAGAGACATGCAGAGAGAGAGAGAGAGTTACAGAGAGAGATAGAGAGACATGCAGAGAGAGAGAGAGTTACAGAGAGAGATAGAGAGGCATGCAGAGAGAGAGAGTTACAGAGAGAGATAGAGAGACATGCAGAGAGAGAGATAGAGAGTTACAGAGAGAGATAGAGAGGCATGCAGAGAGAGAGAGTTACAGAGAGTGATAGAGAGGCATGCAGAGAGAGAGTTACAGAGAGTGATAGAGAGACATGCAGAGAGAGAGAGAGAGTTACAGAGAGAGATAGAGAGACATGCAGAGAGAGAGAGAGAGAGTTACAGAGAGAGATAGAGAGACATGAGAGAAGAGAGAGAGTTACAGAGAGTGATAGAGAGTTATGCAGAGAGAGAGAGAGAGAGTTACAGAGAGTGATAGAGACATGCACAGAGAGAGAGAGAGAGTTACAGAGAGTGATAGAGAGACATGCAGTGAGAGAGAGAGAGTTACAGAGAGTGATAGAGAGACATGCAGAGAGAGAGGGAGTTACAGAGAGTGATAGAGAGACATGCAGTGAGAGAGAGAGTTACAGAGAGTTACAGAGAGTGATAGAGAGACATGCAGTGAGAGAGAGAGTTACAGAGAGTGATAGAGAGACATGCAGTGAGAGAGAGAGAGTTACAGAGAGTGATAGAGAGACATGCAGTGAGAGAGAGAGTTACAGAGAGTGATAGAGAGACATGCAGTGAGAGAGAGAGTTACAGAGAGTGATAGAGAGACATGCAGAGAGAGAGTTACAGAGAGTGATAGAGAGACATGCACAGAGAGAGAGCGAGTTACAGAGAGTGATAGAAAGAACGCAGAGAGAGAGAGAGTTACAGAGAGTGATATAGAGACATGCACAGAGAGAGAGAGTTACAGAGAGTGATAGAAAGAACGCAGAGAGAGAGAGAGTTACAGAGAGTGATAGAGAGACATGCAGAGAGAGAGAGAGAGTGAGTTACAAAGAGTGATAAAGAGACATGCACAGAGAGAGTTACAGAGAGTGATAGAGAGACATGCACAGAGAGAGAATTACAGAGAGTGATAGTGAGACATGCAGAGAGAGCGAGAGAGTTACAGAGAGTGATAGAAAGAACGCAGAGAGAGAGAGAGTTACAGAGAGTGATAGAGAGACATGCACAGAGAGAGAATTACAGAGAGTGATAGTGAGACATGCAGAGACAGAAAGAGTTACAAAGAGTGATAGAGAGAAAGCAGAGAGAGAGAGTGATAGAGAGTCATGCACAGAGAGAGAATTACAGAGAGTGATGGAGAGACATACAGAGAGAGAGAGTTACAGAGAGAGATAGAGAGATATGCACACAGAGAGTTACAGAGAGTGATAGAGAGACATGCACAGAAAGAGAATTACAGAGAGTGATAGAGAGACATGCAGAAAGAGAGAGTGACAAAGAATGATAGGGAGACATGCAGAAAGAGAGTTACAGAGAGTGATAGAGAGACATGCACAGAGAGAGTTACATAGAGTGATAGAGAGATATGCAGAGAGAGAGTTACAGAGAGTGATAGAGAGACATGCAGAGAGAGAGAGAGAGTTACAGAGAGTGATAGAGAGACATGCAGAGAGAGAGAGAGTTACAGAGAGTGATAGAGAGACATGCAGAGAGAGAGAGTTACAGAGAGTGATAGAGAGACATGCAGAGAGAGAGAGAGAGTTACAGAGAGTGATAGAGAGACATGCAGAGAGAGAGTTACAGAGAGTGATAGAGAGACATGCAGAGAGAGAGAGAGTTACAGAGAGTGATAGAGAGACATGCAGAGAGAGAGAGTTACAGAGAGTGATAGAGAGACATGCAGAGAGAGAGAGTTACAGAGAGTGATAGAGAGACATGCAGAGAGAGAGTTACAGAGAGTGATAGAGAGACATGCAGAGAGAGAGAGAGTTACAGAGAGTGATAGAGAGACATGCACAGAGAGAGTTACAGAGAGTGATAGAGAGACATGCACAGAGAGAGTTACAGAGAGTGATAGAGAGACATGCACAGAGAGAGTTATATAGAGTGATAGAGAGATATGCAGAGAGAGAGAGTTACAGAGAGTGATAGAGAGACATGCAGAGAGAGAGAGAGAGTTACAGAGAGTGATAGAGAGACATGCAGAGAGAGAGAGAGTTACAGAGAGTGATAGAGAGACATGCAGAGAGAGAGAGTTACAGAGAGTGATAGAGAGACATGCAGAGAGAGAGAGTTACAGAGAGTGATAGAGAGACATGCAGAGAGAGAGAGTTACAGAGAGTGATAGAGAGACATGCAGAGAGAGAGAGAGTTACAGAGAGTGATAGAGAGACATGCAGAGAGAGAGAGAGTTACAGAGAGTGATAGAGAGACATGCAGAGAGTGATAGAGAGACATACATAAAGAGAGTTACAGAAAGTGATAGAAGAGACATGCAGAGAGAGAGAGAGTTACAGAGAGTGACAGAGAGACATGCAGAGAGAGAGAATTACAGAGAGTGATAGAGAGATATGGAGAGATAGTTACAGAGAGTGATAGAGAGACAGAGAGAGAGTTACAAGAATGGTAGAGACATGCAGAGAGAGAGAGAGAGTTACAGAGAGTGATAGAGAGATATGGAGAGAGAGTTACAGAGAGTGATAGAGAGACAGAGAGAGAGAGTTACAAGAATGGTAGAGACAATGCTGAGAGAGAGAGAGAGTTACAGAGAGTGATAGAGAGACATACAATGAGAGAGTTACAGAGAGTGATAGAGAGATATGCAGAGAGAGAGTTACAGAGAGTGATAGAGAGACATGCAGAGAGAGATAAAGAGACAGAAAGTAGTGCAGAGAGAGACAGAAAGAGGTGCAGAGAGAGATAAAGAGACAGAATGTAGTGCAGAGAGAGACAGAAAGAGGTGCAGAGAGAGATAAAGAGACAGAAAGTAGTGCAGAGAGAGACAGAAAGAGGTGCAGAGAGAGATAAAGAGACAGAAAGTAGTGCAGAGAGAGACAGAAAGAGGTGGAAAGAGAGATAAAGAGACAGAAAGTAGTGCAGAGAGAGACAGAAAGAGGTGCAGAGAGAGATAAAGAGACAGAAAGTAGTGCAGAGAGAGACAGAAAGAGGTGCAGAGAGAGACAGACAGAGAGAGACAGAAAGTAGTGCAGAGAGAGACAGAAAGAGGTGCAGAGAGAGATAAAGAGACATAAAGTAGTGCAGAGAGAGACAGAAAGAGGTGCAGAGAGAGACAGACAGAGAGAGACAGAAAGAGGTGCAGAGAGAGACAGACAGAGAGAGACAGATAGAGGTGCAGAGAGAGACAGACAGAGAGAGACAGATAGAGGTGCAGAGAGAGACAGACAGAGAGAGACAGATAGAGGTGCAGAGAGAGAAAGAGACAGACAGAAAGAGGTGCACAGAGAGAAAGACAGAAAGAGGTGCAGAGAGAGAAAGAGACAGACAGAAAGAGGTGCAGAGAGAGAAAGACAGAAAGAGGTGCAGAGAGATAAAGAGACAGACAGAAAGAGGTGCAGAGAGAGACAGACAGAATGAGGTGCAGAGAGAGAAAGAGACAGACAGAAAGAGGTGCAGAGAGAGACAGACAGAATGAGGTGCAGAGAGAGAAAGAGACAGACAGAAAGAGGTGCAGAGAGAGAAAGACAGAAAGAGGTGCAGAGAGAGAAAGAGACAGACAGAAAGAGGTGCAGAGAGAGACAGACAGAATGAGGTGCAGAGAGAGACAGACAGAAAGAGGTGCAGAGAGAGAAAGACAGAAAGAGGTGCAGAGAGAGAAAGAGAGACAGAAAGAGGTGCAGAGAGAGGCAGACAGAATGAGGTGCAGAGAGAGAAAGAGACAGACAGAAAGAGGTGCAGAGAGAGGCAGACAGAATGAGGTGCAGAGAGAGAAAGAGAGACAGAAAGAGGTGCAGAGAGAGGCAGACAGAATGAGGTGCAGAGAGAGAAAGACAGAAAGAGGTGCAGAGAGAGAAAGAGAGACAGAAAGAGGTGCAGAGAGAGGCAGACAGAAAGAGGTGCAGAGAGAGAAAGAGAGACAGAAAGAGGTGCAGAGAGAGACAGACAGAAAGAGGTGCAGAGAGAGAAAGACAGAAAGAGGTGCAGAGAGAGAAAGAGAGACAGAAAGAGGTGCAGAGAGAGGCAGACAGAATGAGGTGCAGAGAGAGGCAGACAGAAAGAGGTGCAGAGAGAGAAAGAGAGACAGAAAGAGGTGCAGAGAGAGGCAGACAGAAAGAGGTGCAGAGAGAGAAAGAGAGACAGAAAGAGGTGCAGAGAGAGGCAGACAGAAAGAGGTGCAGAGAGAGAAAGAGAGACAGAAAGAGGTGCAGAGAGGGCAGACAGAAAGAGGTGCAGAGAGAGGCAGACAGAATGAGGTGCAGAGAGAGAAAGAGACAGAAAGAGGTGCAGAGAGAGGCAGACAGAATGAGGTGCAGAGAGAGGCAGACAGAATGAGGTGCAGAGAGAGAAAGAGAGACAGAAAGAGGTGCAGAGAGAGGCAGACAGAATGAGGTGCAGAGAGAGGCAGACAGAATGAGGTGCAGAGAGAGAAAGAGAGACAGAAAGAGGTGCAGAGAGAGGCAGACAGAATGAGGTGCAGAGAGAGAAAGAGAGACAGAAAGAGGTGCAGAGAGAGGCAGACAGAATGAGGTGCAGAGAGAGAAAGAGAGACAGAAAGAGGTGCAGAGAGAGGCAGACAGAATGAGGTGCAGAGAGAGAAAGAGAGACAGAAAGAGGTGCAGAGAGAGGCAGACAGAATGAGGTGCAGAGAGAGACAGACAGAAAGAGGTGCAGAGAGAGAAAGAGACAGACAGAAAGAGGTGCAGAGAGAGACAGACAGAATGAGGTGCAGAGAGAGAAAGAGAGACAGAAAGAGGTGCAGAGAGAGGCAGACAGAATGAGGTGCAGAGAGAGAAAGAGAGACAGAAAGAGGTGCAGAGAGAGGCAGACAGAATGAGGTGCAGAGAGAGAAAGAGAGACAGAAAGAGGTGCAGAGAGAGGCAGACAGAATGAGGTGCAGAGAGAGGCAGACAGAATGAGGTGCAGAGAGAGAAAGAGAGACAGAAAGAGGTGCAGAGAGAGGCAGACAGAATGAGGTGCAGAGAGAGAAAGAGAGACAGAAAGAGGTGCAGAGAGAGGCAGACAGAATGAGGTGCAGAGAGAGAAAGAGAGACAGAAAGAGGTGCAGAGAGAGGCTGACAGAATGAGGTGCAGAGAGAGACAGACAGAAAGAGGTGCAGAGAGAGAAAGAGACAGACAGAAAGAGGTGCAGAGAGAGACAGACAGAATGAGGTGCAGAGAGAGAAAGAGAGACAGAAAGAGGTGCAGAGAGAGGCAGACAGAATGAGGTGCAGAGAGAGAAAGAGAGACAGAAAGAGGTGCAGAGAGAGGCAGACAGAATGAGGTGCAGAGAGAGAAAGAGAGACAGAAAGAGGTGCAGAGAGAGGCAGACAGAATGAGGTGCAGAGAGAGACAGACAGAAAGAGGTGCAGAGAGAGAAAGAGACAGACAGAAAGAGGTGCAGAGAGAGACAGACAGAATGAGGTGCAGAGAGAGAAAGACAGAAAGAGGTGCAGAGAGAGAAAGAGACAGACAGAAAGAGGTGCAGAGAGAGACAGACAGAATGAGGTGCAGAGAGAGAAAGAGAGACAGAAAGAGGTGCAGAGAGAGGCAGACAGAAAGAGGTGCAGAGAGAGAAAGAGACAGACAGAAAGAGGTGCAGAGAGAGACAGACAGAATGAGGTGCAGAGAGAGAAAGAGAGACAGAAAGAGGTGCAGAGAGAGGCAGACAGAATGAGGTGCAGAGAGAGAAAGAGACAGACAGAAAGAGGTGCAGAGAGAGAAAGAGAGACAGAAAGAGGTGCAGAGACAGACAGACAGAATGAGGTGCAGAGAGAGAAAGAGACAGACAGAATGAGGTGCAGAGAGAGAAAGAGACAGACAGAAAGAGGTGCAGAGAGAGACAGACAGAGACGGAAAGTGGTTCTGAGAGAGACAGAAAGAGGTGCAGAGAGAGACAGACAGAGACAGAAAGAGGTGCAGAGAGAGAAAGAGACAGACAGAAAGAGGTGCAGAGAGAGACAGACAGAGACAGAAAGAGGTGCAGAGAGAGAAAGAGACAGACAGAAAGAGGTGCAGAGAGAGACAGACAGAGACAGAAAGAGGTGCAGAGAGAGAAAGAGACAGACAGAAAGAGGTGCAGAGAGAGAAAGAGACAGACAGAAAGAGGTGCAGTGAGAGACAGACAGAGACAGAAAGAGGTGCAGAGAGAGACAGACAGAGACAGAAAGAGGTGCAGAGAGAGACAGACAGAGACAGAAAGAGGTGCAGAGAGAGAAAGAGACAGACAGAAAGAGGTGCAGAGAGAGACAGACAGAGACAGAAAGAGGTGCAGAGAGAGAAAGAGACAGACAGAAAGAGGTGCAGAGAGAGACAGACAGAGACAGAAAGAGGTGCAGAGAGAGAAAGAGACAGACAGAAAGAGGTGCAGAGAGAGAAAGAGACAGACAGAAAGAGGTGCAGTGAGAGACAGACAGAGACAGAAAGAGGTGCAGAGAGAGACAGACAGAGACAGAAAGAGGTGCAGAGAGAGACAGACAGAGACAGAAAGAGGTGCAGAGAGAGAAAGAGACAGACAGAAAGAGGTGCAGAGAGAGACAGACAGAGACAGAAAGAGGTGCAGAGAGAGAAAGAGACAGACAGAAAGAGGTGCAGAGAGAGACAGACAGAGACAGAAAGAGGTGCAGAGAGAGAAAGACAGAGACAGAAAGAGGTGCAGAGAGAGAAAGAGACAGACAGAAAGAGGTGCAGAGAGAGAAAGAGACAGACAGAAAGAGGTGCAGAGAGAGACAGACAGAGACAGAAAGAGGTGCAGAGAGAGAAAGAGACAGACAGAAAGAGGTGCAGAGAGAGACAGACAGAGACAGAAAGAGGTGCAGAGAGAGAAAGAGACAGACAGAAAGAGTGCAGAGAGAGAGACAGACAGAAAGAGGTGCAGTGAGAGACAGACAGAGACAGAAAGAGGTGCAGAGAGAGACAGACAGAGACAGAAAGAGGTGCAGAGAGAGACAGACAGAGACAGAAAGAGGTGCAGAGAGAGAAAGAGACAGACAGAAAGAGGTGCAGAGAGAGACAGACAGAGACAGAAAGAGGTGCAGAGAGAGAAAGAGACAGACAGAAAGAGGTGCAGAGAGAGACAGACAGAGACAGAAAGAGGTGCAGAGAGAGAAAGACAGAGACAGAAAGAGGTGCAGAGAGAGAAAGAGACAGACAGAAAGAGGTGCAGAGAGAGAAAGAGACAGACAGAAAGAGGTGCAGAGAGAGAAAGAGACAGACAGAAAGAGGTGCAGAGAGAGACAGACAGAGACAGAAAGAGGTGCAGAGAGAGAAAGAGACAGACAGAAAGAGGTGCAGAGAGAGAAAGACAGAGACAGAAAGAGGTGCAGAGAGAGAAAGAGACAGACAGAAAGAGGTGCAGAGAGAGACAGACAGAGACGGAAAGTGGTTCTGAGAGAGACATAAAGAGGTGCAGAGAGAGAAAGAGACAGACAGAAAGAGGTGCAGAGAGAGAAAGACAGAGACAGAAAGAGGATCAGAGAGAGAAAGAGACAGACAGAAAGAGGTGCAGAGAGAGACAGACAGAAAGAGGTGCAGAGAGAGACAGACAGAGACGGAAAGTGGTTCTGAGAGAGACAGAAAGAGGTGCAGCGAGAGACAGACAGAAAAGGTGCAGAGAGAGACAGACAGAGACAGAAAGAGGTGCAGAGAGAGACAGACAGAGACAGAAAGAGGTGCAGAGAGAGACAGACAGAAACAGAAAGAGGTGCAGAGAGAGACAGACAGAGACAGAAAGAGGTGCAGAGAGAGACAGACAGAGACAGAAAGAGGTGCAGAGAGAGACAGACAGAAAGAAGTGCAGAGAGAGACAGACAGAGACAGAAAGAGGTGCAGAGAGAGACAGACAGAGACAGAAAGAGGTGCAGAGAGAGACAGACAGAGACGGAAAGTGGTGCAGAGAGAGAAAGACAGAGACAGAAAGAGGTGCAGAGAGAGAAAGAGACAGACAGAAAGAGGTGCAGAGAGAGAAAGAGACAGACAGAAAGAGGTGCAGAGAGAGAAAGAGACAGACAGAAAGAGGTGCAGAGAGAGAAAGACAGAGACTGAAAGAGGTGCAGAGAGAGAAAGAGACAGACAGAAAGAGGTGCAGAGAGAGACAGACAGAAAGAGGTGCAGAGAGAGACAGACAGAGACAGAAAGAGGTGCAGAGAGAGAAAGACAGAGACAGAAAGAGGTGCAGAGAGAGAAAGAGACAGACAGAAAGAGGTGCAGAGAGAGAAAGAGACAGACAGAAAGAGGTGCAGAGAGAGAAAGAGACAGACAGAAAGAGGTGCAGAGAGAGACAGACAGAGACAGAAAGAGGTGCAGAGAGAGAAAGAGACAGACAGAAAGAGGTGCAGAGAGAGAAAGACAGAGACAGAAAGAGGTGCAGAGAGAGAAAGAGACAGACAGAAAGAGGTGCAGAGAGAGAAAGAGACAGACAGAAAGAGGTGCAGAGAGAGAAAGACAGAGACAGAAAGAGGTGCAGAGAGAGACAGATAGAAAGAGGTGCAGAGAGAGACAGACAGAGACGGAAAGTGGTTCTGAGAGAGACAGAAAGAGGTGCAGCGAGAGACAGACAGAGACAGAAAGAGGTGCAGAGAGAGACAGACAGAGACATAAAGAGGTGCAGAGAGAGACAGACAGAAAGAGGTGCAGAGAGAGACAGACAGAAAGAGGTGCAGAGAGAGACAGACAGAGACGGAAAGTGGTTCTGAGAGAGACAGAAAGAGGTGCAGCGAGAGACAGACAGAGACAGAAAGAGGTGCAGAGAGAGACAGACAGAGACAGAAAGAGGTGCAGAGAGAGACAGACATAAAGAGGTGCAGAGAGAGACAGAAAGAGAGAGAAAGAGGTGCAGAGAGAGAAAGACAGAGACAGAAAGAGGTGCAGAGAGAGACAGACAGAAAGAGGTGCAGAGAGAGACAGACAGAGACAGAAAGAGGTGCAGAGAGAGACAGACAGAGACAGAAAGAGGTGCAGAGAGAGACAGACAGAAAGAGGTGCAGAGAGAGACAGACAGAGACAGAAAGAGGTGCAGAGAGAGAAAGACAGAAACAGAAAGAGGTGCAGAGAGAGACAGACAGAAAGAGGTGCAGAGAGAGACAGACAGAGACAGAAAGAGGTGCAGAGAGAGAAAGACAGAGACAGAAAGAGGTGCAGAGAGAGACAGACAGAGACAGAAAGAGGTGCAGAGAGAGACAGACAGAAAGAGGTGCAGAGAGAGACAGACAGAGACAGAAAGAGGTGCAGAGAGAGAAAGACAGAGACAGAAAAAGGTGCAGAGAGAGAAAAACAGAGACAGAAAGAGGTGCAGAGAGAGAAAGACAGAGACAGAAAGAGGTGCAGCGAGAGACAGACAGAGACGGAAAGTGGTTCTGAGAGAGACAGAAAGAGGTGCAGCGAGAGACAGACAGAAAGAGGTGCAGAGAGAGACAGACAGAGACAGAAAGAGGTGCAGAGAGAGAAAGACAGAGACAGAAAGAGGTGCAGAGAGAGAAAGACAGAGACAGAAAGAGGTGCAGAGAGAGAAAGAGACAGACAGAAAGAGGTGCAGAGAGAGACAGACAGAGACAGAAAGAGGTGCAGAGAGAGAAAGACAGAGACAGAAAGAGGTGCAGAGAGAGAAAGAGACAGACAGAAAGAGGTGCAGAGAGAGACAGACAGAGACAGAAAGAGGTGCAGAGAGAGACAGACAGAGACGGAAAGTGGTTCTGAGAGAGACAGAAAGAGGTGCAGCGAGAGACAGACAGAGACAGAAAGAGGTGCAGAGAGAGACAGACAGAGACAGAAAGAGGTGCAGAGAGAGACAGACAGAAAGAGGTGCAGAGAGAGACAGACAGAGACAGAAAGAGGTGCAGAGAGAGACAGACAGAGACAGAAAGAGGTGCAGAGAGAGACAGACAGAAAGAGGTGCAGAGAGAGACAGACAGAGACAGAAAGAGGTGCAGAGAGAGAAAGAGAGAGACAGAAAGAGGTGCAGAGAGAGACAGACAGACAAGAGGTGCAGAGAGAGAAAGACAGAGACAGAAAGAGGTGCAGAGAGAGAAAGACAGAGACAGAAAGAGGTGCAGAGAGAGACAGACAGAGACAGACAGAGAGGTGCAGAGAGAGACAGACAGAAAGAGGTGCAGAGAGAGACAGACAGAGACAGAAAGAGGTGCAGAGAGAGAAAGACAGAGACAGAAAGAGGTGCAGAGAGAGAAAGAGAGAGACAGAAAGAGGTGCAGAGAGAGACAGACAGAGACAGAAAGAGGTGCAGAGAGAGACAGACAGAGACAGAAAGAGGTGCAGAGAGAGAAAGAGACAGACGGAAAGAGGTGCAGAGAGAGAAAGAGACAGACAGAAAGAGGTGCAGAGAGAGAAAGAGACAGACAGAAAGAGGTGCAGAGAGAGACAGATAGAGGTGCAGAGAGAGACAGAGTGAGACAGAGTGAGGTGCAGAGAGAGACAGAGTGAGACAGAGTGAGGTGTAGTGAGAGACAGACAGAGGTAGAAAGAGGTTCAAAGAGAGATAGACAGAGACAGACAGAGGTGCAGAGAGAAACAGACAGACAGTAGGAGGAATATGCAGGTAAAAAAAGAAACGAGGAGAGGGAGAAAAATAGAGAGAGAGAAAGAAAGAGAAAAAGAAAGATGTTCTATTTTGAGCAAGCTAAATGCGGAAAGTCACGTGACTGTTGACTAATTTGATGGTAACCGTAGATTGTAGTAGCTCTCACGACCAAGATATGTCAATAGTCACAATTTGATAATTGGTGGTCGCGTGTCACATTGAGATACTCGCGCACGCGCTACTATCACTGCCACAGTGGTCGGCTTTATGCTGGTTAAAGTTCTTTCTCCAAGTACCTAGCCCATCAGAGTCGGACGATTAAACTTATTATGATATCATGTGATATAGGGAACTTTAGTTTCCCTCTAACGTCATTAAGTGATATAAGGACGTTTAGTTAATGTCTAATGACATCAAGTGATATAAGGACGTTTAGTTAATGTCTAATGACATCAAGTGATATAAGGACGTTTAGTTAATGTCTAATGACATCAAGTGATATAAGAACGTTTAGTTAATGTCTAATGACATCAAGTGATATAAGGACGTTTAGTTAATGTCTAATGACATCAAGTGATATAAGGACGTTTAGTTAATGTCTAATGACATCAAGTGATATAAGGACGTTTAGTTAATGTCTAATGACATCAAGTGATATAAGGACGTTTAGTTAATGTCTAATGACATCAAGTGATATAAGGACGTTTAGTTAATGTCTAATGACATCAAGTGATATAAGGACGTTTAGTTAATGTCTAATGACATCAAGTGATATAAGGACGTTTAGTTAATGTCTAATGACATCAAGTGATATAAGAACGTTTAGTTAATGTCTAATGACATCAAGTGATATAAGAACGTTTAGTTAATGTCTAATGACATCAAGTGATATAAGGACGTTTAGTTAATGTCTAATGACATCAAGTGATATAAGAACGTTTAGTTAATGTCTAATGACATCAAGTGATATAAGGACGTTTAGTTAATGTCTAACGACATCAAGTGATATAAAGACGTTTAGTTAATGTCTAATGACATCAAGTGATATAAGGACGTTTAGTTAATGTCTAATGACATCAAGTGATATAAGGACGTTTAGTTAATGTCTAATGACATCAAGTGATATAATGACGTTTCGTTAATGTCTAATGACATCAAGTGATATAAGGACGTTTAGTTAATGTCTAATGACATCAAGTGATATATCGACGTTTAGTTAATGTCTAATGACATTAAGTGATATAAGGACGTTTAGTTAATGTCTAATGACATCAAGTGATATAAGGACGTTTAGTTAATGTCTAACGACATCAAGTGATATAAGGACGTTTAGTTAATGTCTAACGACATCAAGTGATATAAGGACGTTTAGTTAATGTCTAATGACATCAAGTGATATAAGGACGTTAAGTTAATGTCTAATGACATTAAGTGATATAAGGACGTTTAGTTAATGTCTAATGGCATCAAGTGATATAAGGACGTTTAGTTAATGTCTAATGACATCAAGTGATATAAGAACGTTTAGTTAATGTCTAATGACATCAAGTGATATAAGGACGTTTAGTTAATGTCTAATGGCATCAAGTGATATAAGGACGTTTAGTTAATGTCTAATGGCATCAAGTGATATAAGGATGTTTAGTTAATGTCTAATGACATCAAGTGATATAAGGACGTTTAGTTAATGTCTAATGGCATCAAGTGATATAAGAACGTTTAGTTAATGTCTAATGGCATCAAGTGATATAAGGACGTTTAGTTAATGTCTAATGACATCAAGTGATATAAGGACGTTTAGTTAATGTCTAATGGCATCAAGTGATTTAAGGACGTTTAGTTAATGTCTAATGGCATCAAGTGATATAAGGACGTTTAGTTAATGTCTAATGGCATCAAGTGATATAAGGACGTTTAGTTAATGTCTAATGACATCAAGTGATATAAGGACGTTTAGTTAATGTCTAATGACATCAAGTGATATAAGAACGTTTAGTTAATGTCTAATGACATCAAGTGATATAAGAACGTTTAGTTAATGTCTAATGACATCAAATGATATAAGGACGTTTAGTTAATGTCTAATGACATCAAGTGATATAATGATGTTTAGTTAATGTCTAACGACATCAAGTGATATAATGACGTTTAGTTAATGTCTAATGACATCAAGTGATATAAGGACGTTTAGTTAATGTCTAATGACATCAAGTGATATAACGACGTTTAGTTAATGTCTAATGACATCAAGTGATATAACGACGTTTAGATAATGTCTAATGACATCAAGTAATATAAGGACGTTTAGTTAATGTCTAATGACAACAAGTGATATAAGGACGTTTAGTTAATGTCTAACGACATCAAGTGATATAAGGACGTTTAGTTAATGTCTAATGGCACCAAGTGATATAAGGACGTTTAGTTAATGTCTAATGACATCAAGTGATATAACGATGTTTAGTTAATGTCTAATGACAACAAGTGATATAAGGACGTTTAGTTAATGTCTAACGGCATCAAGTGATATAATGACGTTTCGTTAATGTCTAACGACAACAAGTGATATAAGGACGTTTAGTTAATGTCTAATGACAACAAGTGATATAAGGACGTTTAGTTAATGTCTAACGACATCAAGTGATATAAGGACGTTTAGTTAATGTCTAATGACATCAAGTGATATAAGGACGTTTAGTTAATGTCTAATGGCATCAAGTGATATAAGGACGTTTAGTTAATGTCTAACGACATCAAGTGATATAAGGACGTTTAGTTAATGTCTAATGGCATCAAGTGATATAAGGACGTTTAGTTAATGTCTAATGGCATCAAGTGATATAAGGACGTTTAGTTAATGTCTAATGGCACCAAGTGATATAAGGACGTTTAGTTAATGTCTAATGGCACCAAGTGATATATCGACGTTTAGTTAATGTCTAATGACACCAAGTGATATAAGGACGTTTAGTTAATGTCTAATGACAGCAAGTGATATAAGGACGTTTAGTTAATGTCTAATGACATCAAGTGATATAAGGACGTTTAGTTAATGTCTAATGGCATCAAGTGATATAAGGACGTTTAGTTAATGTCTAATGACATCAAGTGATATAAGGACGTTTAGTTAATGTCTAATGACATCAAATGATATAAGGACGTTTAGTTAATGTCTAATGACATCAAGTGATATAAGGACGTTTAGGTAATGTCTAATGACATCAAGTGATATAAGGACGTTTAGTTAATGTCTAATGACAACAAGTGATATAAGGACGTTTAGTTAATGTCTAATGGCATCAAGTGATATAAGGACGTTTAGTTAATGTCTAATGACAGCAAGTGATATAAGGACGTTTAGTTAATGTCTAATGGCATCAAGTGATATAAGGACGTTTAGTTAATGTCTAATGACATCAAGTGATATAAGAACGTTTAGTTAATGTCTAATGACATCAAGTGATATAAGGACGTTTAGTTAATGTCTAATGGCATCAAGTGATATAAGGACGTTTAGTTAATGTCTAATGGCATCAAGTGATATAAGGATGTTTAGTTAATGTCTAATGACATCAAGTGATATAAGGACGTTTAGTTAATGTCTAATGGCATCAAGTGATATAAGAACGTTTAGTTAATGTCTAATGGCATCAAGTGATATAAGGACGTTTAGTTAATGTCTAATGACATCAAGTGATATAAGGACGTTTAGTTAATGTCTAATGGCATCAAGTGATTTAAGGACGTTTAGTTAATGTCTAATGGCATCAAGTGATATAAGGACGTTTAGTTAATGTCTAATGGCATCAAGTGATATAAGGACGTTTAGTTAATGTCTAATGACATCAAGTGATATAAGGACGTTTAGTTAATGTCTAATGACATCAAGTGATATAAGAACGTTTAGTTAATGTCTAATGACATCAAGTGATATAAGAACGTTTAGTTAATGTCTAATGACATCAAATGATATAAGGACGTTTAGTTAATGTCTAATGACATCAAGTGATATAATGATGTTTAGTTAATGTCTAACGACATCAAGTGATATAATGACGTTTAGTTAATGTCTAATGACATCAAGTGATATAAGGACGTTTAGTTAATGTCTAATGACATCAAGTGATATAACGACGTTTAGTTAATGTCTAATGACATCAAGTGATATAACGACGTTTAGATAATGTCTAATGACATCAAGTAATATAAGGACGTTTAGTTAATGTCTAATGACAACAAGTGATATAAGGACGTTTAGTTAATGTCTAACGACATCAAGTGATATAAGGACGTTTAGTTAATGTCTAATGGCACCAAGTGATATAAGGACGTTTAGTTAATGTCTAATGACATCAAGTGATATAACGATGTTTAGTTAATGTCTAATGACAACAAGTGATATAAGGACGTTTAGTTAATGTCTAACGGCATCAAGTGATATAATGACGTTTCGTTAATGTCTAACGACAACAAGTGATATAAGGACGTTTAGTTAATGTCTAATGACAACAAGTGATATAAGGACGTTTAGTTAATGTCTAACGACATCAAGTGATATAAGGACGTTTAGTTAATGTCTAATGACATCAAGTGATATAAGGACGTTTAGTTAATGTCTAATGGCATCAAGTGATATAAGGACGTTTAGTTAATGTCTAACGACATCAAGTGATATAAGGACGTTTAGTTAATGTCTAACGACATCAAGTGATATAAGGACGTTTAGTTAATGTCTAATGGCATCAAGTGATATAAGGACGTTTAGTTAATGTCTAATGGCACCAAGTGATATAAGGACGTTTAGTTAATGTCTAATGGCACCAAGTGATATATCGACGTTTAGTTAATGTCTAATGACACCAAGTGATATAAGGACGTTTAGTTAATGTCTAATGACAGCAAGTGATATAAGGACGTTTAGTTAATGTCTAATGACATCAAGTGATATAAGGACGTTTAGTTAATGTCTAATGGCATCAAGTGATATAAGGACGTTTAGTTAATGTCTAATGACATCAAGTGATATAAGGACGTTTAGTTAATGTCTAATGACATCAAATGATATAAGGACGTTTAGTTAATGTCTAATGACATCAAGTGATATAAGGACGTTTAGTTAATGTCTAATGACATCAAGTGATATAAGAACGTTTAGTTAATGTCTAATGACATCAAGTGATATAAGGACGTTTAGTTAATGTCTAACGACATCAAGTGATATAAGGACGTTTAGTTAATGTCTAATGGCATCAAGTGATATAAGGACGTTTAGTTAATGTCTAATGGCATCAAGTGATATAAGGACGTTTAGTTAATGTCTAATGGCACCAAGTGATATAAGGACGTTTAGTTAATGTCTAATGGCACCAAGTGATATATCGACGTTTAGTTAATGTCTAATGACACCAAGTGATATAAGGACGTTTAGTTAATGTCTAATGACAGCAAGTGATATAAGGACGTTTAGTTAATGTCTAATGACATCAAGTGATATAAGGACGTTTAGTTAATGTCTAATGGCATCAAGTGATATAAGGACGTTTAGTTAATGTCTAATGACATCAAGTGATATAAGGACGTTTAGTTAATGTCTAATGACATCAAATGATATAAGGACGTTTAGTTAATGTCTAATGACATCAAGTGATATAAGGACGTTTAGGTAATGTCTAATGACATCAAGTGATATAAGGACGTTTAGTTAATGTCTAATGACAACAAGTGATATAAGGACGTTTAGTTAATGTCTAATGGCATCAAGTGATATAAGGACGTTTAGTTAATGTCTAATGACAGCAAGTGATATAAGGACGTTTAGTTAATGTCTAATGACATCAAGTGATATAAGGACGTTTAGTTAATGTCTAATGGCATCAAGTGATATAAGGACGTTTAGTTAATGTCTAATGACATCAAGTGATATAAGGACGTTTAGTTAATGTCTAATGACATCAAATGATATAAGGACGTTTAGTTAATGTCCAATGACATCAAGTGATATAAGGACGTTTAGGTAATGTCTAATGACATCACGTGATATAACGACGATAAGTTTTTGTCTAAAGACATCAAGTGATATGGCATTATGTTTTTATCTAATGACATCAAATGATACAAAGACATTAATTTTGTGTCTAATGACATCACGTGATATAAGGACGATAAGTTTTTGTCTAATGGCATCACGTGATGTAAGGACGATAAGTTTTTGTCTAATGACATCACGGGATATAAGGACGATAAGATTTTGTCTAATGACATCAAGTGATATAAGTACGATAAGTTTTTGTCTAATGACATCAAGTGATATAAGGACGATAAGTTTTTGTCTAATGACATCACGGGATATAAGGACGATAAGATTTTGTCTAATGACATCAAGTGATATAAGTACGATAAGTTTTTGTCTAATGACATCAAGGGATATAAGGACGATAAGTTTTTGTCTAATGACATCAAGTGATATAAGGACGATAAGTTTTTGTCTAATGACATCAAGTGATATAAGGACGATAAGTTTTTGTCTAATGACATCACGTGATATAAGTACGATAAGTTTTTGTCTAATGACATCAAGGGATATAAGGACGATAAGTTTTTGTCTAATGACATCAAGTGATATAAGGACGATAAGTTTTTGTCTAATGACATCAAGGGATATATGGACGATACGTTTTTCTCTAATAACATCAAGTGATATATGGACGATACGCTTTTCTCTAATAACATCAAGTGATATATGGACGATACGTTTTTGTCTAATGACATCAAGTGATATAAGGACGATAAGTTTTTCTCTAATGACATCAAGGGATATAAGGACGATAAGTTTTTCTCTAATGACATCAAGGGATATAAGGACGATACGGTTTTGTCTAATGACATCAAGTGATATATGGACGATAAGTTTTTGTCTAATGACATCAAGTGATATAAGGATGATAACTTTTTGGTTATAAATGGTCACTTAACTCTTGTGAACTTACAGACAGTAAACAAAAACAACGTAACACATACTACAGGACAGACAACACAGACAACCTAACACATACTACAGGACAGACAACACATACAACCTAACACATACTACAGGACAGACAACACATACAACCTAACACATACTACAGGACAGACAACACAAACAACCTAACACATACTACAGGACAGACAACACAAACAACCTAACACATACTACAGGACAGACAACACATACAACCTAACACATACTACAGGACAGACAACACATACAACCTAACACATACTACAGGACAGACAACACATACAACCTAACACATACTACGGGACAGACAACAAACACAAACAGCCTAACACATACTACAGGACAGACAACGCATACAACCTAACACATACTACAGGACAGACAACACAAACAACCTAACACATACTACAGGACAGACAACACAAACAACCTAACACATACTACAGGACAGACAACACATACAACCTAACACATACTACAGGACAGACAACACATACAACCTAACACATACTACAGGACAGACAACAAACACAAACAGCCTAACACATACTACAGGACAGACAACACAGACAACCTAACACATACTACAGGACAGACAACACAGACAACCTAACACATACTACAGGACAGACAACACAGACAACCTAACACATACTACAGGACAGACAACACAGACAACCTAACACATACTACAGGACAGACAACACAGACAACCTAACACATACTACAGGACAGACAACACAGACAACCTAACACATACTACAGGACAGACAACACAGACAACCTAACACATACTACAGGACAGATAACACAGACAACCTAACACATACTACAGGACAGACAACAAACACAGACAGCCTAACACATACTACAGGACAGACAACACAGACAACCTAACACATACTACAGGACAGACAACACAGACAACCTAACACATACTACAGGACAGACAACACAGACAACCTAACACATACTACAGGACAGACAACACAGACAACCTAACACATACTACAGGACAGACAACAAACACAGACAGCCTAACACATACTACAGGACAGACAACACAAACAGCCTAACACATACTACAGGACAGACAACACAGACAACCTAACACATAATACAGGACAGACAACACAGACAACCTAACACATACTACAGGACAGACAACAAAGACAGACAGCCTAACACATACTACAGGACAGATAACACAGACAACCTAACACATAATACAGGACAGACAACAAAGACAGACAGCCTAACACATACTAAGGACATATAAAAACACAGACAGCTTAACACATACTACAGGACAGGTAACAAGAACACTAAAATTTACATAAAGAACATTAAAACTGACATAAAGAACATTACTACTGACATAAAGAACATTAAAACTGACATAAAGAACATTAAAACTGACATAAAGAACATTACTACTGACATAAAGAACATTACAACTGACATAAAGAACATTACAACTGACATAAAGAACATTACTACTGATATAAAGAACATTGCAACTGACATAAAGAACATTACTACTGACATAAAGAACCTTACAACTGACATAAAGAACATTACAACTGACATAAAAAAACATTACAACTGACATAAAAACATTACAACTTACATAAAGAACATTACTACTGACATAAAGAACATTACAACTGACATAAAGAACATTACTACTGACATAAAAACATTACAACTGACATAAAGAACATTACTACTGACATAAAGAACATTACAAGTGACAAACAGAAAATTACAACTGACAAAAAGAACATCACAGCTGACATAAAGAACATTACTACTGACATAAAGAACATTACTACTGACATAAAGAACATTACAACTGACATAAAGAACATTACTACTGACATAAAAAAACATTACAACTGACATAAAGAACATTACTACTGACATAAAGAACATTACAAGTGACAAACAGAAAATTACAACTGACAAAAAGAACATCACAGCTGATATAAAGAACATTACTACTGACATAAAGAACATTACTACTGACATAAAGAACTTTACAACTGACACAAAGAACATTACAACTGACATAAAGAACATTACAACTGACATAAAGAACATTACAAGTGACAAACAGAAAATTACCACTGACAAAAAGAACATCACAGCTGATATAAAGAACATTACAACTGACATAAAGATCATTATAACTGACGTAACGAAC
This sequence comes from Megaustenia siamemsis, assembly GCA_032433765.1. Classification (NCBI taxonomy): domain Eukaryota; kingdom Metazoa; phylum Mollusca; class Gastropoda; order Stylommatophora; family Ariophantidae; genus Megaustenia; species Megaustenia siamemsis. The sequence goes on from JAVIAB010000050.1 coordinate 2,016,805, forward strand.
ATAAAAAATGACGTAAAGAACATCATAATTGACATAAAGAATATGGTAACTGTCATTTCATGGCAAGATGTTGAAGTGCATCAAACTTACCCTTGTGATATTGGCCAGATCAGGCAACCAACCAAATCCCACTCCACTGAGAAGCTCCGCCCATCCAATACTGTACCAAATACAAGCGAACCAATGAGCGAAGAGAATAAATACAAGGATCAGTAAAATCAACATGGCTGCCCCATACTCCAGATAGTGGTCAAGTTTTCGAACCACACGCCCTAGGCGTAAGAGTCGTACGACTTTGAGAGCGCTGAAAAGTGTGCTGATTCCCTGGAAAGTGAGGGGGAGACAAAAACACATCGATATTTGAAGGCAAATGATTTCTGAGGCAAAATAAAAGTAACTGCTCACATACCGTTCATGCTGGCCTAGGTAACCATGGTCCTTCACAACTTGCCATCTCTTCAGATTTTTATCATTTCTGTGGCCACTTCAAACAAAATCATTCTCGAAGATTCTTTGTTTTCTTCTTTCTGTTTCTCTATTATATAAAGTACATGCCACCTCTGTTATATAAAGTACAAGCCACCTCTGTTATATAAAGTACAGGTCACCTCTGTTATATAAAGTACATGTCACCTCTGTTATATAAAGTACATGCCACCTCTGTTATATAAAGTACATGCCACCTCTGTTATATAAAGTACATGCCACCTCTGTTATATAAAGTACATGCCACCTCTGTTATATAAAGTACATGTCACCTCTGTTATATAAAGTACATGCCACCTCTGTTATATAAAGTACATGCCACCTCTGTTATATAAAGTACATGCCACCTCTGTTATATAAAGTACATGCCACCTCTGTTATATAAAGTACAGGTCACCTCTGTTATATAAAGTACATGTCACCTCTGTTATAAAAAGTACATGTCACCTCTGTTATATAAAGTACATGCCACCTCTGTTATATAAAGTACAGGTCACCTCTGTAATATTAAAGTACATGCCACCTCTGTTATATAAAGTACAGGTCACCTCTGTTATATAAAGTACATGTCACCTCTGTTATATAAAGTACAGGTCACCTCTGTTATATAAAGTACCTGTCACCTCTGTTATATAAAGTACATGCCACCTCTGTTATATAAAGTACACGCCGCCTCTGTTATATAAAGTACAGGTCGCCTCTGTTATATAAAGTACATGTCACCTCTATTATATAAAGTACATGTCACCTCTGTTATATAAAGTACATGCCACCTCTGTTATATAAAGTACAGGTCACCTCTGTTATATAAAGTACATGCCACCTCTGTTATATAAAGTACAGGTCACCTCTGTTATATAAAGTACATGTCACCTCTGTTATATAAAGTACAGGTCACCTCTGTTATATAAAGTACATGTCACCTCTGTTATATAAAGTACACGCCGCCTCTGTTATATAAAGTACAGGTCGCCTCTGTTATAAAAGTACATGTCACCTCTGTTATATAAAGTACAGGCCACCTCTGTTATATAAAGTACATGTCACCTTTGTTATATAAAGTACATGTTACCTCTGTTATATAAAGTACATGTCACCTCTGTTATATAAAGTACACGCCGCCTCTGTTATATAAAGTACAGGTCGCCTCTGTTATATAAAGTACACGTCACCTCTGTTATATAAAGTACACGTCACCTCTGTTATATAAAGTACAGGTCACCTCTGTTATATAAAGTACATGTCACCTCTGTTATATAAAGTACAGGTCGCCTCTATTATATAAAGTACAGGTCACCTCTGTTATATAAAGTACATGTCACCTCTATTATATAAAGTACATGTCACCTCTGTTATATAAAGTACATGTCAACTCTGTTATATAAAGTACATGTCACCTCTGTTATATAAAGTACAGGTCGCCTCTGTTATATATAGTACAGGTCATCTCTGTTATATAAAGTACATGTCACATCTGTTATATAAAGTACATGTCACAACTGTTACATAAAGTACAGGTCACCTCTGTTATATAAAGTACATGTCACCTCTGTTATATAAAGTACAGGTCACCTCTATTATATAAAGTACAGGTCACCTCTGTTATATAAAGTACATGTCACCTCTATTATATAAAGTACATGTCACCTCTGTTATATAAAGTACATGTCAACTCTGTTATATAAAGTACATGTCACCTCTGTTATATAAAGTAAAGGTCGCCTCTGTTATATATAGTACAGGTCATCTCTGTTATATAAAGTACATGTCACATCTGTTATATAAAGTACATGTCACAACTGTTACATAAAGTACAGATCACCTCTGTTATATAAAGTGTAAGGGTTGAGATCAGTCAAGATATGATACCTGTTTGAGATCAGTCAAGATATGATACCTGGTTGGGGTCAGTCAAGATATGATACCTGGTTGGGGTCAGTCAAGATATGATACCTGGTTGGGGTCAGTCAAGATATGATACCTGGTTGGGGTCAGTCAAGATATGATACCTGGTTGGGGTCAGTCAAGATATGATAAATGGTTGAGGTCAGTCAAGATATGATACCTGGTTGGGGTCAGTCAAGATATGATACCTGGTTGGGGTCAGTCAAGATATGATACCTGGTTGGGGTCAGTCAAGATATGATAAATGGTTGAGGTCAGTCAAGATATGATACCTGGTTGGGGTCAGTCAAGATATGATACCTGGTTGGGGTCAGTCAAGATATGATAAATGGTTGAGGTCAGTCAAGATATGATACCTGGTTGGGGTCAGTCAAGATATGATACCTGGTTGGGGTCAGTCAAGATATGATAAATGGTTGAGGTCAGTCAAGATATGATACCTGGTTGGGGTCAGTCAAGATATGATACCTGGTTGGGGTCAGTCAAGATATGATAAATGGTTGAGGTCAGTCAAGATATGATACCTGGTTGGGGTCAGTCAAGATATGATAAATGGTTGAGGTCAGTCAAGATATGATACTAAGTGAGGACAGTAAAGATATGTTACCTGGTTGAAATCAGTCAATATATGATACATGGTTGAGTTCCGTCAAGATATGATACCTGGTTGAGGTCAGTCAAGATATGATACCTGGTTGAGGTCAGTCACGATATGATACCTGGTTGAGGTCAGTCAAAATATGATACCTGGTTGAGGTCAGTCAAGATATGATACCTGGTTGAGGTCAGTCAAGATATGATGCCTGGTTGAGGTCGGTCAAGATATGATACCTGGTTGAGGTCAGTCAAGATATGATGCCTGGTTGAGGTCGGTCAAGATATGATACCTGGTTGAGGTCAGTCAAGATATGATACCTGCTTATCAGAATATGCAGTCAAAATATGACACCATATAACCATATATAGATATGGCTAAAATATAACACCTGGTTGAGGGCTGTCAAGATATGATACCTGGTTGAGGTCAGTCAAGATATGATACTTGGTTGAGGTCAGTCAAGATATATTACCTGATTAAGGTCAGACAAGATATGATACCTGGCTGAGGGTTTTCAAGATGTGATACGTTGTTGAGATCAGTCAAGATATGAAACCTGGTTGAGGTCAGTCACGAAATGATACCTTGTTGAGGTCAGTCAAGATATGATACCCGGTTGAGGGCTTTTAAGATGTGATACCTGTTTGAGGATAGTCAAGATGTGATACTTGGTTGAGGTAAGTCAAAATATAATACCTGGTTGAGGTAAGTCAAGATATGATACTTGGTTGAGGTAAGTCAAAATATAATACCTGGTTGAGGTCAGTCAATATATGATACCCGGTTGAGGGCTGTCAAGATATGATACCTGGTTGAGATCAGACAAGATATGATACCTGGTTGATGGCTGTCAAGATATGATACCTGGTTGAGGTCAGTCAATATATAATACCTAGTTGAGATAAGTCAAGATACGATACCTGGTTGCGATCAGTCAAGATATGACACCTGGTTGAGATCAGTCAAGATATGATACATGGTTGAGGTCAGTCAAGATATGATACCTGGTTCAGGTCGGTCAAGATACGACACCTGGCTGAGGGTTGTCAAGATATGATACTTGGTTGATGTCAGTAAATATATGATACCTGATAATGTTGGGTCAAGATATGATACCTGCTTGAGGTCAGTCAAGATATATCTGGTTGAGGTCAGTCAAGAAATTTTAGCCAGTAAGGTCAGTCAAGATAGGATGCCTCGTTGAGGTCAGTGAAGATAGGATAAATGGCTGAAGGCTGTCAAGACATGATACCTGGTTGAGGTCAGTCAAGATATGATACTTGGTTGAGGTCAGTCAAGATATGATACTTGGTTGAGGTCAGTCAAGATATGATACTTGGTTGAGGTCAGTCAAGATATGATACCTGATTGAGGTCAGTCAAGATATGATACCTGATTGAGGTCAGTCAAGATATGATACTTGGTTGAGGTCAGTCAAGATATGATACTTGGTTGAGGTCAGTCAAGATATGATACCTGGTTGAGGTCAGTCAAGATATGATACCTGATTGAGGTCAGTCAAGATATGATACCTGATTGAGGTCAGTCAAGATATGATACTTGGTTGAGGTCAGTCAAGATAAGATACCTGGTTGAGGTCAGTCAAGATATGATACCTGGTTGAGGTCAGTCAAGATAAGATACTTGGTTGAGGTCAGTCAAGATATGATACCTGGTTGAGGTCAGTCAAGATATAATACTTGGTTGAGGTCAGTCAAGATATGATCCCTGGTTGTGGTCAGTCAAGATATGATACCTGGTTGAGGTCAGTCAAGATAAGATACCTGGTTGAGGTCAGTCAAGATAAGATATCTGGTTGAGGTCAGTCAAGATATGATACCTGATTGAGGTCAGTCAAGATATGATACCTGGTTGAGGTCAGTCAAGATATGATACCTGATTGAGGTCAGTCAAGATATGATACCTGGTTGAGGTCAGTCAAGATATGATACCTCATTGAGGTCAGTCAAGATATGATACCTGGTTGAGGTCAGTCAAGATATGATACCTCATTGAGGTCAGTCAAGATATGATACCTGGTTGAGGTCAGTCAAGATATGATACCTGGTTGAGGTCAGTCAAGATATGATACCTGGTTGAGGTCAGTCAAGATATGATACCTCATTGAGGTCAGTCAAGATATGATACCTGGTTGAGGTCAGTCAAGATATGATACCTGGTTGAGGTCAGTCAAGATATGATACCTGGTTGAGGTCAGTCAAGATATGATACCTGGTTGAGGTCAGTCAAGATATGATACCTGGTTGAGGTCAGTCAAGATATGATACCTGGTTGAGGTCAGTCAAGATATGATACTTGGTTGAGGTCAGTCAAGATATGATACTTGGTTGAGGTCAGTCAAGATATGATACCTGGTTGAGGTCAGTCAAGATATGATACTTGGTTGAGGTCAGTCAAGATATGATACTTGGTTGAGGTCAGTCAAGATATGATACTTGGTTGAGGTCAGTCAAGATATGATACTTGGTTGAGGTCAGTCAAGATATGATACTTGGTTGAGGTCAGTCAAGATATGATACTTGGTTGAGGTCAGTCAAGATATGATACTTGGTTGAGGTCAGTCAAGATATGATACTTGGTTGAGGTCAGTCAAGATATGATACCTGGTTGAGGTCAGTCAAGATATGATACCTGGTTGAGGTCAGTCAAGATATGATACCTGGTTGAGGTCAGTCAAGATATGATACTTGGTTGAGGTCAGTCAAGATATGATACTTGGTTGAGGTCAGTCAAGATATGATACTTGGTTGAGGTCAGTCAAGATATGATACCTGGTTGAGGTCAGTCAAGATATGATACCTGGTTGAGGTCAGTCAAGATATGATACCTGGTTGAGGTCAGTCAAGATATGATACCTGGTTGAGGTCAGTCAAGATATGATACCTGGTTGAGGTCAGTCAAGATACGATACTTGGTTGAGGTCAGTCAAGATATGATGTTAGATTGCCGGTCAAAGGCTAAGCTGACCTGACGACTGCCTCACGAGACGTTTCCTGATTGGCCCAGACTTGCCGGGCTCGCGTCAAAGATTAGTGGCGGGTGTTCTAGTCTAACCGTCGGAGATACTTCTGACCATGGTCAAGGGGGATGATGGGGGAAGGGTTAGCCAAGAGGAGATGATGGGCAAGGGAAGGTGTTGGCGAAGGGGAGATGATGGGCAAGGGAAAGTGTTAGCGAAGGGGAGATGATGGACAAGGGATGGTGTTAGCGAAGGGGAGATGATGGGCAAGGGAAGGTGTTGACGAAGGGGAGATGATGGGCAAGGGAAGGTGTTAGTGAAGGGGAGATGATGGGCAAGGGAAGGTGTTGACGAAGGGGAGATGATGGGCAAGGGAAGGTGTTGACGAAGGGGAGATGATGGGCAAGGGAAGGTGTTGACGAAGGGGAGATGATGGGCAAGGGAAGGTGTTAGTGAAGGGGAGATGATGGGCAAGGGAAGGTGTTGACGAAGGGGAGATGATGGGCAAGGGAAAGTGTTGGCGAAGGGGAGATGATGGACAAGGGAAGGTGTTGGTGAAGGGGAGTATATGGGCAAGGGAAGGTGTTAGTGAAGGGGAGATGATGGGCAAGGGAAGGTGTTAGTGAAGGGGAGATGATGGGCAAGGGAAGGTGTTAGTGAAGGGGAGATGATGGGGCAAGGGAAGGTGTTAGTGAAGGGGAGATGATGGGCAAGGGAAGGTGTTGGCGAAGGGGAGATGATGGGCAAGGGAAGGTGTTGGCGAAGGGGAGATGATGGACAAGGGAAGGTGTTGGCGAAGGTGAGATGATGGACAATGGAAGGTGTTGGCGAAGGGGAGATGATGGGCAAGGGAAAGTGTTAGCGAAGGGGAGATGATGGACAAGGGAAGGTGTTGGCGAAGAGAAGATGTTGTGGACCGGAATATACTGGAGAAAGTAAGATGCTGTGCAAATGAAGATGCTGAAGAAACGGAGATGATGGAGAAGGGGAGATGATAGATAAAGGTAGATGCTGGAGAAGAGGAGATGCTGAGAAGAGGAGATGCTGGTGAAGGGGAAATGATGGAAAATGATAGATGGTGGGCAAACGGAGTTATTGGGGAAGGAGAAATGGTGAAGATGAGATGATGGAGGAGGGAAGATGCTGGCCAAGGGAGTAGATCAACAGTGCGGCTGGTGAGTCATCACAAGGAATACACTTTGTCGTTAAGGAAAACTGAGTACCTATGTGACTGCAGGGACTGCAGTGATGTCGATTCGTCTCCAAAATTAATCAATTAGATAGGCGGTTTGAAACGATAATTACCATCAAGAACAGAACTGACAAGAACAGAACATACAAGAACAGAACATAGAAAAACAGAACCGACAAGAACAGAACTGACAAGAACAGAACATACAAAAACAGAACAGACAAGAACAGAACAAACAAGAACAGAACTGACAAGAACAGAACATACAAAAAAACAGAACAAACAAGAACAGAACAGACAAGAACAGAACAAACAAGAACAGAAGAGAGAAGAAGAGAAGACTTACGTCATCAACGTACTGGAAAGCGTTAAAGACGTCGTAGGGAAGGCATGAGAGCAGGTCGATGACAAACCAGCTCTTGAGGTAATTCATGCGGATTATCTTGGGGTCGGAGATGACCTCCCCGCTGGGCCCCACGAATGTTGTGTGGAAGTTGAGGACGATGTCCACGAAGAAGACAACATCGACCATGCTGTCGATGACGAGGAGAGGTAGCTGATCCATGCTCTTGACCTGAAAGTAAAAATGATCACAGGAAGTGACGTGTACACATATACACAAGATTATTTGAGTCTTTGTTTCACTCAATGACGAGGGCAGGACGAGGGCTTGGTCTCCCGGTGTGACAGGACGCTCAGACTGGCCGACATTTTGGAGACGTGTATCACGTGACAACGAGCGAAGCAGAATGAGATTACTGCCAACAAATAAATCAACTTCCTGACACGCCTTCTGGGTAATGTCATCTTGTCAACATTTCTTCTATGATCCACGGCAACGGTTTATAGCTAGAGTGGTCAGTTCTACGCCAGATCGCACTATCATTCCACACAAATTTGGTCCCATTGAAGGCCGGATGAACCTAGGAGCCTGATCATCGGACCCGACCTCTCGTCCTGAGTGGACCAGGTCACGTGTCACCGATCACGTTATAAGAGCACGGACGAGAGTGACGTCAACAAACAACGTGGCAGAATCGAGATTTTTTTGTTTGTTTATAGATGTAGCATGTTTGTACACATGGTGATATTAGAATATTGTACACATGGTGACATTAGAATAGTGTACGCACGGTGACATTAGAATATTGTACAGATAGTAACATTATAATATTGTACACATGGTAACATTAGAATATTGTACACATGGTAACATTAGAATATTGTACACATGGTAACATTAGAATATTGAGCACATGGCGGCATTACGATATTGTATACATGGCGAAAATAGAACATTGTACACATGGTGTCAGTAGAAGATTTTATACCGGCTGTCATTAGAAGTTGCATACATGGTGACACTAAAGGATTACAGACATAGTGACATTAGTAGATTGTACACATAGTGACATTAGAAGATTGTACACATAGTGATATTAGAAGATTGTACACATAGTGACATTAGAAGATTGTACACATAGTGACACTAAAGGATTACAGACATGGTGACATTAGTAGATTGTACACATAGTGACATTAGAAGATTGTACACATAGTGACATTAGAAGATTGTACACATAGTGACATTAGAAGATTGTACACATGGTGACATTAGTAGATTGTACACATAGTGACATTAGAAGATTGTACACATAGTGACATTAGAAGATTGTACACATAGTGACATTAGAAGATTGTACACATAGTGACATTAGAAGATTGTACACATAGTGACATTAGAAGAGTGTACACATAGTGACATTAAAGGATTTTAGACATGGTGACATTAGTAGATTGTACACATAGTGACATTAGAAGATTGTACACATGGTGACATTAGTAGATTGTACACATAGTGACATTAAAGGATTACAGACATGGCGACATTAGTAGATTGTACACATGGTGACATTAGAAAATTGTACACATTGTGACATTAGATGACTGTACACATGGAAACATTAGAAGAGTGTATACAAGACGACAATAGAAGATTGTACACATTATGACTCTAGAAGATTGTACACATGATGACGCTAGAAGATTGTAAACTACACATTCACATCCAAGAGTGAATCAGTGAAGGTCACAAAATCATATTCTCTCTTTGTGGTTTTACTAACTACAGGTCATGTGGCTTCTGTTGGATTGGAAATGATAACTTACCACCACTGTGTGTCTATATGTTTGGAATTGGAGTCATCAATGATGGCCTAACATCATCAAGTGCTATGACGATCATCATTTTCGGGAGGACGCGAACTTCCATGGTATATGGTGGATAGGCGGCAGGAACCATTGAAGGCTATGTCTGAAAAGTGTTCCTTCTTGCAGTTTCCTCATATTCCAAGTCCGGCTTGTTGCAGGAGCTACTGAGTTAAGTGCTCTGTGCATACCGTGAGCTGTGTGTCTCATCCGTTTTGATCCTGCTTCGATATCCCGCTTGTTTACGATGAATGATGATATCGTATGACAGGGAACAGTTGGCTGTGTTCACTTTCTGCGCGGTTTCGCCTTATGTCTTTTGGCGTGTGCTGAGACTGCTACGATGTGGACTACAGTTACCTTTCTTTGTTTGAGAGATGAGTTGGTAATTCGGATGATTCCACTGGCACGGGCGGTTGAGCAATTATGGATTTTAATTCGTTTGCTGTGATACCGAGGCCTTCCATAACCAATAACAATAACAATAACACATGATGACGCTAGAAGATTGTACACATGATGACGCTAGAAGATTGTACACATGGTGACGCTAGAAGATTGTACACATGATGACGCTACAAGATTGTACACATGATGATGATGCAAGATTGCGCAACCTACATAACACAAGAGAGGTCTTAGTGAGAAGTCTCCAAATGTCGGCCAGCATCATCGCAGTGGTAGCAAACATTTCTCTAACTTGTACATACTCAAGTATTTCTCTAACTTGTACATACTCAAGCATTTCTCTAACTTGTACATACTCAAGCATTTCTCTAACGTGCACATACTCAAGCATTTCTTTAACTTGTACATACTCAAGCATTTCTCTAACTTGTACATACTCAAGTATTTCTCTAACGTGTGCATACTCAAGTATTTCTTTAACTTGTACATACTCAAGTATTTCTTTAACTTGTACATACTCAAGTATTTCTCTAACGTGTACATACTCAAGTATTTCTTTAACTTGTACATACTCAAGCATTTCTCTAACTTGTACATACTCAAGCATTTCTCTAACGTGTACATACTCAAGTATTTCTTTAACTTGTACATACTCAAGCATTTCTCTAACTTGTACATACTCAAGTATTTCTCTAACTTGTACATACTCAAGCATTTCTCTAACTTGTACATACTCAAGCATTTCTCTAACTTGTACATACTCAAGCATTTCTCTAACTTGTACATACTCAAGCATTTCTCTAACTTGTACATACTCAAGCATTTCTCTAACGTGTACATACTCAAGCATTTCTCTAACTTGTACATACTCAAGCATTTCTCTAACTTGTATATACTCAAGAATTTCTCTAACTTGTACATACTCAAGCATTTCTCTAACTTGTACATACTCAAGCATTTCTCTAACTTGTACATACTCAAGAATTTCTCTAACTTGTACATACTCAAGTATTTCTTTAACTTGTACATAATCAAGCATTTCTCTAACTTGTACACACTCAAGCATTTCTTTAACTTGTACATACTCAAGCATTTCTCTAACGTGTACATACTCAAGTATTTCTTTAACTTGTACATACTCAAGTATTTCTTTAACTTGTACATACTCAAGTATTTCTCTAACTTGTACATACTCAAGCATTTCTTTAACTTGTACATACTCAAGTATTTCTCTAACTTGTACATACTCAAGTATTTCTCTAACTTGTACATACTCAAGCATTTCTCTAACTTGTACATACTCAAACATTTCTCTAACGTTTAAATACTCAAACATTTCTCTAACGTGTACATACTCAAGCATTTCTCTAACTTGTACATACTCAAGAATTTCTCTAACTTGTACATACTCAAGTATTTCTCTAACTTGTACATACTCAAGTATTTCTCTAACTTGTACATACTCAAGTATTTCTCTAACTTGTACATACTCAAGTATTTCTCTAACTTGTACATACTCAAGTATTCTCTAACTTGTACATACTCAAGCATTTCTCTAACGTGTACATACTCAAGCATTTCTCTAACTTGTACATACTCAAGTATTTCTTTAACTTGTACATACTCAAGCATTTCTTTAACTTGTACATACTCAAGCATTTCTCTAACTTGTACATACTCAAGCATTTCTTTAACTTGTACATACTCAAGCATTTCTCTAACTTGTACATACTCAAGCATTTCTCTAACTTGTACATACTCAAGCATTTCTCTAACTTGTACATACTCAATCATTTCTTTAACTTGTACATACTGCCGTGGAAATCACGTTCATCTTTTATTTACATTGAATTATCGTTTGTCTCTTATAAGACTAGGCACTCGATGCCAGCAACCCTGAAGGTTATTGTACCTAACTCGTGAACTGTGTCAACCGAGTTTATGGAGAAATCGAAAGTTGTACCGCGGCCTTGACCCGAAATAAATTGCGTAGCGACATGTAAGTGACCCCTTGGCACGAGCCAACCAATCAGCTTCGTGCAGGCGATGACGTGAGGCTACCACATCTCAGACAAGAATGGCGCCTTCACTGATAATGTTTCTCTTGTATTTCTCTGCTCGAAGAACAATGACCAGCATCAAAGCTGGAGGTTGTAGACAATTAAGTGGAAAACAGCAAAACAAGAAATAATGTCTGCAATGGAAGGGCAGCATCACACTATCGTTCTATGACGCAAAAAACAACCATGAGGCGCCATTCTTCTATGACTCATAAATTATACATAAAGCGCCATTCTTCTATGACTTATAAATTTTACATAAGGCGCATTCTTCTATGACTTATAAATTACACATAAGGCGCCATTCTTCTATGACTTATAAATTACACATAAGGCGCCATTCTTCTATGACTTATAAATTACACATAAGGCGCCATTCTTCTATGACTTATAAATTACACATAAGGCGCCATTCTTCTATGACTTATAAATTACACATAAGGCGCATTCTTCTATGACTTATAAATTACACATAAGGCGCCATTCTTCTATGACTTATAAATTACACAAAAGGCGCCATTCTTCTATGACTTATAAATTATACATAAGGCGCCATTCTTCTATGACTTATAAATTACACATAAGGCGCCATTCTTCTATGACTCATAAATTATGCATAAGGCGCCATTCTTCTATGACTTATAAATTACACAAAAGGCGCCATTCTTCTATGACTCATAAATTACACATAAAGCGCCATTCTTCTATGACTTATAAATTACACATAAGGCGCCATTCTTCTATGACTCATAAATTACACATAAGGCGCCATTCTTCTACGACTCATAAATTATACATAAAGCGCCATTCTTCTATGACTCATAAATTATACATAAGGCGCCATTCTTCTATGACTCATACATTATACATAAGGCGCCATTCTTCTATGACTCATAAATTATACATAAGGCGCCATTCTTCTATGACTCATAAATTATACATAAGGCGCCATTCTTCTATGACTCATAAATTACACATAAGGCGCCATTCTTCTATGACTCATAAATTATACATAAAGCGTCATTCTTCTATGACTCATAAATTATACATAAAGCGCCATTCTTCTATGACTCATAAATTATACATAAAGCGCCATTCTTCTATGACTCATAAATTATACATAAAGCGCCATTCTTCTATGACTCATAAATTATACATCAGGCGCCATTCTTCTATGACTCATAAATTATACATAAAGCGCCATTCTTCTATGAACGTATAGATAGTTGTCTTTTATACATTGTTCTCTCTCTTTCTCTCTCTCTATCTTTCTTTCTTTCTCGTATACCCGTTAGGGTGTCGAGGGAGATACAACGTCTTTTTGCCCTTCTGTTATTCTTGAGTGGGCATGTTTTACACTGATAGCACAAGATGGGATTGAATGTAATCTGCATATTTGGGACGGTAGGCACGATGTTTGATGACTGACTTGCCTCCGACTACTGTCTGTAATGGCAACAGCATAGCGAGAAGCGCCACGTAACAGAGGTTACCTGCCTACACGTTGTGGAAGACATCCACACAGGAGCAGGTATTGGCCACGCCGTGTTGTTGTTTTCAAGGAGTCACGTCTAAAATGACACGGACAGGCAAGAACATGTTAGATAGTGCCAGAATTGACACTGAAAACATTGAGTCGACGTGTCGTGATCGACTTATTATCTTTTAATTGGAAGATGGCGCGCATAATTGAGGGATTTGGCTGAGTAATGGTCGGCTTAATGGCTGATTGCGGGCGGCAGTGGCGGCTGACGGTGTTTCACATAACACACCGTGATGTGCGTGTGTGTGTGTGAGCGTGCGTGTGTGTCTATCAATAGATAGAACGTGATTCCCCGCTCTGGACCGCCCTGTGAGCCAACGGGGCACGGTCTTATATTGGAGCACATCCTGGCCTATCGTCTACGAGACGGGTCTGTAGGATGGGCTTGTGAACACGTCCACATAGATAGACTTTCGGCCGGTTAGACAGACTATCGGCCGGTTAGACAGACTATCGGCCGGTTAGACAGACTTTCGGCCGGTTAGACAGACTATCGGCCGGTTAGACAGACTTTCGGCCGGTTAGACAGACTATCGGCCGGTTAGAAAGACTTTCGGCCGGTTAGACAGACTATCGGCCGGTTAGACAGACTATCGGCCGGTTAGACAGACTTTCGGCCGGTTAGACAGACTATCGGCCGGTTAGACAGACTTTCGGCCGGTTAGACAGACTTTCGGCCGGTTAGACAGACTTTCGGCCGGTTAGACAGACTATCGGCCGGTTAGACAGACTATCGGCCGGTTAGACAGACTATCGGCCGGTTAGACAGACTATCGGCCGGTTAGACAGACTTTCGGCCGGTTAGACAGAGATAGAACATGTCCTCGACTCAACATTAGTGATAAGACTGGGTAGAACATGTCCTCGACTCAACATTAGTGATAAGACTGGGTAGAACATGTCCTCGACTCAACATTAGTGATAGGACTGGGTAGAACATGTCCTCGACTCAACATCCAGTGATAGGACTGGGTAGAACATGTCCTCGACTCAAGATCCAGTGATAAGACTGGGTAGAACATGTCCTCGACTCAACATCCAGTGATAGAACTGGGTAGAACACGTGTCGACTCAACATCCAGTGATAGGACTGGGCACAACATGTCCTCTTCTCAAGATCCAGGGATGGGACTGGGTAGAACATGTCCTCGATTCAAGATCCAGGGATAGGACTGGGTAGAACATGTCCTCGACTCAAGGTCCAGGAATAGGACTGGGCAGAACATGTCCTCGACTCAACATCCAGTAATACGACTGGGTAGAACATGTCCTCGACTCAAGATCCAGTAATACGACTGGGTAGAACATGTCCTCGACTCAAGATCCAGTGATAGGACTGGGTAGAACATGTCCTAGACTCAAGATCCAGGGATGGGACTGGGTAAAATATGTCCTCGACTCAAGGTCCAGGAATAGGAATGGGTAGAACATGTCCTCAACTCAAGGTTCAGAAATAGGACTGGCAGAACATGTCCTCGACTCAACATCCAGTGATAGGACTGGGTAGAACATGTCCTCGACTCAACATCCAGGGATGGGACTGGGTAGAACATGTCCTCGACTCAACATCCAGAGATAAGACTGGGCAGAACATGTCCTCGACTCAAGATCCAGGGATGGGACTGGGCAGAACATGTCCTCGACTCAAGATCCAGGGATAGGACTGGGTAAAACATGCCCTCTTCTCAAGATCCAGGGATGGGACTGGGCAGAACATGTCCTCGACTCAAGATCCAGGGATGGGACTGGGCAGAACATGTCCTCGACTCAAGATCCAGGGATAGGACTGGGTAGAACATGTCCTCTTCTCAAGATCCAGGGATGGGACTGGGCAGAACGTGTCCTCGACTCAATATCCAGGGATGGGACTGGGTAGAACATGTCCTCGACTCAACATTAGTGATAGGACTGGGTAGAACATGTCCTCGACTCAACATCCAGTGATAGGACTGGGTAGAACATGTCCTCGACTCAAGATCCAGTGATAAGACTGGGTAGAACATGTCCTCGACTCAACATCCAGTGATAGAACTGGGTAGAACACGTGTCGACTCAACATCCAGTGATAGGACTGGGCACAACATGTCCTCTTCTCAAGATCCAGGGATGGGACTGGGTAGAACATGTCCTCGATTCAAGATCCAGGGATAGGACTGGGTAGAACATGTCCTCGACTCAAGGTCCAGGAATAGGACTGGGCAGAACATGTCCTCGACTCAACATCCAGTAATACGACTGGGTAGAACATGTCCTCGACTCAAGATCCAGTAATACGACTGGGTAGAACATGTCCTCGACTCAAGATCCAGTGATAGGACTGGGTAGAACATGTCCTAGACTCAAGATCCAGGGATGGGACTGGGTAGAATATGTCCTCGACTCAAGGTCCAGGAATAGGAATGGGTAGAACATGTCCTCAACTCAAGGTTCAGAAATAGGACTGGCAGAACATGTCCTCGACTCAACATCCAGTGATAGGACTGGGTAGAACATGTCCTCGACTCAACATCCAGGGATGGGACTGGGTAGAACATGTCCTCGACTCAACATCCAGAGATAAGACTGGGCAGAACATGTCCTCGACTCAAGATCCAGGGATGGGACTGGGCAGAACATGTCCTCGACTCAAGATCCAGGGATAGGACTGGGTAAAACATGCCCTCTTCTCAAGATCCAGGGATGGGACTGGGCAGAACATGTCCTCGACTCAAGATCCAGGGATGGGACTGGGCAGAACATGTCCTCGACTCAAGATCCAGGGATAGGACTGGGTAGAACATGTCCTCTTCTCAAGATCCAGGGATGGGACTGGGCAGAACGTGTCCTCGACTCAATATCCAGGGATGGGACTGGGTAGAACATGTCCTCGACTCAACATCCAGTGATAGGACTGGGTAGAACATGTCCTCGACTCAAGATCCAGTGATAGGACTGGGTAGAACATGTCCTCGACTCAAGATCCAGTGATAGGACTGGGTAGAACATGTCTTCGACTCAAGATCCAGTGATAGGACTGGGTAGAACATGTCCTCGACTCAAGATCCAGTGATAGGATTGTGCAGAACATGTCTTCGACTCAAGATCCAGTGATAGGACTGGGTAGAACATGTCCTCGACTCAAGATCCAGTGATAGGACTTGGTAGAACATGCCCTCGACTCAAGATCCAGGGACGATGACAAGAACTGACGAACAGTGGAATCAGAAGGAGGCAGAAAGAAAGCTGACGTGGAGAAAACCGGAGAGGACAGAGACTAAACTTGGGGCACCCTGCCACAGAGAGAGCGAAGACAGTATGATATTGTGTGTTGTGGGCATCACAAGGCATGTTAGGGCATCACAAGGCATGTTAGGGCATCAAAAGGCATGTTAGTCATCGACTGCTTCGTCAGTTCGTGTCCACGGTCAAGATGTGCAAGGTGAAGGTCACATGGTCGTAATTTTGACAATGGTGAAATGATTGTTTTATCAACGATGAAAATGATTGTTTTATCAACGATGATAATGATTGTTTTATCGACGATGGTAATGATTGTTTTATCAACGATGATAATGATTGTTTTATCAATGATGGTAATGATTGTTTTATCAACGATGATAATGATTGTTTTATCAACGATGGTAATGATTGTTTTATCAACGATGGTAATGATTGTTTTATCAACGATGGTAATGATTGTTTTATCAACGATGATAATGATTGTTTTATCAACGATGATAATGATTGTTTTATCAACGATGATAATGATTGTTTTATCAACGATGGTAATGATTGTTTTATCAACGATGATAATGATTGTTTTATCAACGATGGTAATGATTGTTTTATCAACGATGGTAATGATTGTTTTATCAACGATTGTAATGATTGTTTTATCAACGATGGTAATGATTGTTTTATCAACGATGGTAATGATTGTTTTATCAACGATGATAATGATTGTTTTATCAACGATGATAATGATTGTTTTATCAACGATGATAATGATTGTTTTATCAACGATGATAATGATTGTTTTATCAACGATGATAATGATTGTTTTATCAACGATGATAATGATTGTTTTATCAACGATGATAATGATTGTTTTATCAACGATGGTAATGATTGTTTTATCAACGATGGTAATGATTGTTTTATCAACGATTGTAATGATTGTTTTATCAACGATGGTAATGATTGTTTTATCAACGATGGTAATGATTGTTTTATCAACGATGATAATGATTGTTTTATCAACGATGATAATGATTGTTTTATCAACGATGATAATGATTGTTTTATCAACGATGATAATGATTGTTTTATCAACGATGATATGATTGTTTTATCAACGATGATAATGATTGTTTTATCAACGATGGTAATGATTGTTTTATCAACGATGATAATGATTGGCAGAATGATGTTTATGATAATGACATAAGAATACCAAAGCATAGAACGTACAAATACATGTACACACACTTATGTACACACGTGCACGCGTATGTAAACACTTATATCCACATGTAAATATACCTACATGCACTTATGTACCCATGCACTACACTTATGTACACATGTAAACACACCTATGTACACACACAAGTATACAAATGTCCATACTCTTATCTACACAAGTATACACATTTGTGTACACATTTCCATACACATATACACACACATATGTACACAAGTATATACACCTGTGTCATCATCATCAAGTACTGGGATTGCTGGCGTAGATGATCATATCTCTCCACAACTTTCGATCACGGCAGCTATTTATTATTTCTGTTGTTGACCTTCTGCCAAGCCATTCTCTTAAGCTGTCTGGTATCTTTTCTCTTTGCTTCCCTCTATCTCTTCGTCCCTCAATTTTTCCAGTTGTTATTGGCCGTTTCAAATCTAAATGTTCACGATTAACATGAAATATCTCCTCTTTCCCTGCACTTACAAACTTGATTTTTTGCATCTGGTCTTGTTTTTCCAAGGTCCCACCGATTTCACAAAATTTAATGATGTAGGAAGTATGCTTCATCATGAAGCAGCACTTTCCTTTGATCTCAGTGAATTTACTGATCTTTTTGCTCCTGGAGAAAATAATTTACCGTACATTAATGGAAATCAGCTTCTCGGCATAGGCGTCTCTACACAACTTGAAAGTTGGAGGCGTTTATCAACTGTTTACTTTCTATTGTTTACTTTCTTTAAAATACTATGAGAATGTCAATGTTATAGCCTTTACAGACGGTCTAAAACAAATCAGCGTATAAACAGTTCCATTAATGAAAACTATTTAAACAATATACAACAAAGAATACATTTAAAGAAATTAATTATCCGTTGCGAGCGATAACGAGCATGACATATCAAGCAAAGTTATTGTTTATGGGTACGCATGTGACTAAAGAGTCCGATGTAAGCACGGGATCCTCTTCACTGTAAAGAGCTACATTGTTCGTTTTATGTCTTTCCATGTGACTTTCATTATTTTACGTAAACAAGACATATGAAAGTGATTTAGTTTCTTTGCATGCCTGCAGTACACATATCAAGAATCTTTACATTTTCAAAACGTTATCAACTTTAGCTAAAGATTGATCATGCGGACATATAAAAACGTCCATTATTATTTCATTTATTCTGAATCAGAGGAGTCTAACATATTGATTACTAATCTGGGCTGAACGAACGATAGTCCATCTTTTTTCCAATAGTCATTTTCTTCTTTTAAGACATGATCTTCACATTTGCACCAAAATCTTTGTCAATCTGTGATAGAGCAGCATATGTCAGTCCTTTTATATCGCATAGTTTAAAACTTGTATTCTCAGCTGCCACCTGCCCTTTAATTTTTGCCCAAACGAGTTCAATGGGGTTTAATTGTGGATGATAAGGGGGCAGTCTCAAGCACGTATGACCATGCTGTTGAATGATTTTGTCTATTTGGAATACTTTGGTCTTTTGCGATTTCTTAACAAGTGACAGTAATTCAGGTTTCAAAAATCCCTCGTTAAACGGAATTCCTTCCTTTCTTAGCCAAATCTTTATAACATCTTTTGTACTGGTAGATGTAGGAATTTTGTCTTCTTCTGCCACAGCGTTGTGGTACGACGCGTTGTCCATTACCAGACAGGATGGTCTGTCTAGAATTGGAAGAAGAGTATTTTCAATCCACTCTCTAAATATATGGCCATTCATCTCGGTGTGATAGTCCCTGTTGTCAGTATAATTAGAGGTGAATATAAGTTCTGCATTTTTCACCAACCCTTCTTTTCGGCTGCCTGCATGTGCCATTATAATACGCTGTCCTTTTCCAGTGGGTACACATCTTTTAATACTTCCATCTGATAACTGCCATTCCTTGGCACTTGTGTGGTGAGAATTTATCCAAGATTCATATAGAAATACAATATCATAACCTTGGTTACGCATTTCCCGTACTTCACGTAAATATTTACTCCTCATAGAAACTAAGTGCGGCTTCTCGCAGATGACATTTCTACCACTATCGTACTTTCTAAACGTAAAACCGATGCTTCTAACAGTTCTCCATAATGTTGTTTTCGACACAACAATGTCATTTTCTGCTCTCAGTCGAATTTTCAGTTTTCTTAAAGTCACAGTTTCTTTGGAATCGAACATTTTACAAATTGCTCTTCTAATCACTTCCTTGTCAAAACTATCTACTACTTTCTTTCTTCCTAGCGTCCTAGTCTTGATTGAACTGGACACTCCGTTAGCTTTAAGCACTTGTTTGAAAAAGCGTTTGCTTATACCCAATGCGTGAATAGTTCTCTTTTCTGGCTTTGAGATGCTTCGATTCAGTTTTCCACGCTTAGCTTCTATGCAAAAATATTTATACACCTTTATTGCCACTGATTGCAATGTAAGGAACTTTACTTTTATACCCATTGACTAACAGATCACAAATTTAACGAAATTACCCAATAATTAGGATACGCCGTTGCACATAAATCACAACAAAACGACAGGAAATGGGATGCACCGGATATAAAATTATAACTATGACGCGTTTTATGTGTTTGTTAGTGCTTAAAACAGGGAAATTGGCGCGCATTACGTTCAAGATGACAAGTCCGTGGGTGCTCACTCATATGAAGCGGTAATTCCTCCAAATATATGGTTTGACCAAAATGCCTTAAATTTGTATACTTCAAATAAAGAATATTTAAAACTATACGTTTGTTGGTGAGGAAATGAATGTACTTCTTGGGACCAAAAAATCACAAGACCATATGCAAAATTTCAGCATTATCAATCAATTGGTTGCAGAGATATGGAATTTTAAACACCTTCAAAATATTTTGAAACGACCAATACAATATATTCCAGTTGTTCTCTTCTCATTACATGGACAAAAAATGATTGTTTCTTCATAATATTGGAAATTAGCTCTCTTTTTGCTTTGACCTCTCTCAGAATATCTTAAGCTCTTCTTAGCTGTCCATGGTACTCTCAACATTCTTCTGTAAAACCACATTTCTACAAACTCCAGTGATTTTCTTGTCTGTTGTCCTTTTGTCCATGATTCACATCCATATGTTAAGACTGGCTGTATGTAACATTTAAGAATTCTTTTTCTTAAAGAAAAATGTGTACACAGGTGTTTGTACACCTGTGTACACATGTGAATAAACGTACATACACATCTATGTAGACATGTACACATGAAGAGGGACTGACCTTGAAAGCAGCGTTGTACGGGACCATGATGGCGGTATAGAATGTGAGGATCAGGATGACCCAATCCCAGATTGTCTTAAAGAGGCAGTAATGGAGAATGATGTGGGAGGGTGTCTTGGGGGCTTCCAGGCGGTACTGGGGCAGGACGTCGGCGCTGAGGTTCATCATCTGTAGCGTGGCGGAAGAGACAGGGCTACCAGTTCAGCTTAATAGTGAGAGGGGGTAGGGAGGCACATTGAGGGGATTTAATGTGGGGGGAAGATGTCACGTTTTGTGAGGGGAGGTGTGGTTGTTGTGTAGGAGGCTGGGATGATGGTGGGTGGTGAGGTGTGGTTGTTGTGTAGAAGGCTGAGATAGTGGTAAGTGGGGAGGTGTGGTTGTTGTGTAGAAGGCTGAGATAGTGGTAAGTGGGGAGGTGTGGTTGTTGTGTAGAAGACTGTGATAGTGGTAAGTGGGGAGGTGTGGTTGTTGTGTAGGAGGCTGAGATAGTGGTAAGTGGGGAGGTGTGGTTGTTGTGTAGAAGGCTGAGATAGTGGTAAGTGGGGAGGTGTGGTTGTTGTGTAGAAGGCTGAGATAGTGGTAAGTGGGGAGGTGTGGTTGTTGTGTAGAAGGCTGAGATAGTGGTAAGTGGGGAGGTGTGGTTGTTGTGTAGAAGGCTGAGATAGTGGTAAGTGGGGAGGTGTGGTTGTTGTGTAGAAGGCTGAGATGGTGGTAAGTGGGGAGGTGTGGTTGTTGTGTAGAAGGCTGAGATAGTGGTAAGTGGGGAGGTGTGGTTGTTGTGTAGAAGGCTGAGATAGTGGTAAGTGGGGAGGTGTGGTTGTTGTGTAGAAGGCTGAGATAGTGGTAAGTGGGGAGGTGTGGTTGTTGTGTAGGAGGCTGAGATAGTGGTAAGTGGGGAGGTGTGGTTGTTGTGTAGAAGGCTGAGATAGGGGTAAGTGGGGAGGTGTGGTTGTTGTGTAGGAGGCTGAGATAGTGGTAAGTGGGGAGGTGTGGTTGTTGTGTAGAAGGCTGAGATAGTGGTAAGTGGGGAGGTGTGGTTGTTGTGTAGAAGACTGTGATAGTGGTAAGTGGGGAGGTGTGGTTGTTGTGTAGGAGGCTGAGATAGTGGTAAGTGGGGAGGTGTGGTTGTTGTGTAGAAGGCTGAGATAGTGGTAAGTGGGGAGGTGTGGTTGTTGTGTAGAAGGCTGAGATAGTGGTAAGTGGGGAGGTGTGGTTGTTGTGTAGAAGGCTGAGATAGTGGTAAGTGGGGAGGTGTGGTTGTTGTGTAGAAGGCTGAGATAGTGGTAAGTGGGGAGGTGTGGTTGTTGTGTAGAAGGCTGAGATGGTGGTAAGTGGGGAGGTGTGGTTGTTGTGTAGAAGGCTGAGATAGTGGTAAGTGGGGAGGTGTGGTTGTTGTGTAGAAGGCTGAGATAGTGGTAAGTGGGGAGGTGTGGTTGTTGTGTAGAAGGCTGAGATAGTGGTAAGTGGGGAGGTGTGGTTGTTGTGTAGGAGGCTGAGATAGTGGTAAGTGGGGAGGTGTGGTTGTTGTGTAGAAGGCTGAGATAGGGGTAAGTGGGGAGGTGTGGTTGTTGTGTAGGAGGCTGAGATAGTGGTAAGTGGGGAGGTGTGGTTGTTGTGTAGAAGGCTGAGATAGCGGTAAGTGGGGAGGTGTGGTTGTTGTGTAGAAGACTGTGATAGTGGTAAATGGGGAGGTGTGGTTGTTGTGTAGGAGGCTGAGATAGTGGTAAGTGGGGAGGTGTGGTTGTTGTGTAGAAGGCTGAGATAGTGGTAAGTGGGGAGGTGTGGTTGTTGTGTAGAAGGCTGAGATAGTGGTAAGTGGGGAGGTGTGGTTGTTGTGTAGAAGGCTGAGATAGTGGTAAGTGGGGAGGTGTGGTTGTTGTGTAGAAGGCTGAGATAGTGGTAAGTGGGGAGGTGTGGTTGTTGTGTAGAAGGCTGAGATAGTGGTAAGTGGGGAGGTGTGGTTGTTGTGTAGAAGGCTGAGATGGTGGTAAGTGGGGAGGTGTGGTTGTTGTGTAGAAGGCTGAGATAGTGGTAAGTGGGGAGGTGTGGTTGTTGTGTAGAAGGCTGAGATAGTGGTAAGTGGGGAGGTGTGGTTGTTGTGTAGAAGGCTGAGATAGTGGTAAGTGGGGAGGTGTGGTTGTTGTGTAGGAGGCTGAGATAGTGGTAAGTGGGGAGGTGTGGTTGTTGTGTAGAAGGCTGAGATAGGGGTAAGTGGGGAGGTGTGGTTGTTGTGTAGGAGGCTGAGAGAGTGGTGAGTGGGGAGGTGTGGTTGTTGTGTAGGAGGCTGAGGAGTGGTAAGTGGGGAGGTGTGGTTGTTGTGTAGGAGGCTGAGATAGTGGTAAGTGGGGAGGTGTGGTTGTTGTGTAGAAGGCTGAGATAGTGGTAAGTGGGGAGGTGTGGTTGTTGTGTAGGAGGCTGAGATAGTGGTAAGTGGGGAGGTGTGGTTGTTGTGTAGAAGGCTGAGATAGTGGTAAGTGGGGAGGTGTGGTTGTTGTGTAGGAGGCTGAGATAGTGGTAAGTGGGGAGGTGTGGTTGTTGTGTAGGAGGCTGAGATAGTGGTAAGTGGGGAGGTGTGGTTGTTGTGTAGAAGGCTGAGATAGTGGTAAGTGGGGAGGTGTGGTTGTTGTGTAGAAGGCTGAGAGAGTGGTAAGTGGGGAGGTGTGGTTGTTGTGTAGGAGGCTGAGAGAGTGGTAAGTGGGGAGGTGTGGTTGTTGTGTAGGAGGCTGAGGAGTGGTAAGTGGGGAGGTGTGGTTGTTGTGTAGAAGGCTGAGATAGTGGTAAGTAGGGAGGTGTGGTTGTTGTGTAGAAGGCTGAGATAGTGGTAAGTGGGGAGGTGTGGTTGTTGTGTAGAAGGCTGAGATAGTGGTAAGTGGGGAGGTGTGGTTGTTGTGTAGGAGGCTGAGAGAGTGGTAAGTGGGGAGGTGTGGTTGTTGTGTAGGAGGCTGAGAGAGTGGTAAGTGGGGAGGTGTGGTTGTTGTGTAGGAAGCTGAGGAGTGGTAAGTGGGGAGGTGTGGTTGTTGTGTAGGAAGCTGAGAGAGTGGTAAGTGGGGAGGTGTGGTTGTTGTGTAGAAGGCTGAGGAGTGGTAAGTGCGGAGGTGTGGTTGTTGTGTAGGAGGCTGAGAGAGTGGTAAGTGGGGAGGTGTGGTTGTTGTGTAGGAGGCTGAGAGAGTGGTAAGTGGGGAGGTGTGGTTGTTGTGTAGGAGGCTGAGGAGTGGTAAGTGGGGAGGTGTGGTTGTTGTGTAGAAGGCTGAGATAGTGGTAAGTGGGGAGGTGTGGTTGTTGTGTAGGAGGCTGAGGAGTGGTAAGTGGGGAGGTGTGGTTGTTGTGTAGAAGGCTGAGATAGTGGTAAGTGGGGAGGTGTGGTTGTTGTGTAGAAGGCTGAGATAGTGGTAAGTGGGGAGGTGTGGTTGTTGTGTAGAAGGCTGAGATGGTGGTAAGTGGGGAGGTGTGGTTGTTGTGTAGAAGGCTGAGATAGTGGTAAGTGGGGAGGTGTGGTTGTTGTGTAGGAGGCTGAGGAGTGGTAAGTGGGGAGGTGTGGTTGTTGTGTAGAAGGCTGAGATAGTGGTAAGTGGGGAGGTGTGGTTGTTGTGTAGGAGGCTGAGGAGTGGTAAGTGGGGAGGTGTGGTTGTTGTGTAGAAGGCTGAGATAGTGGTAAGTGGGGAGGTGTGGTTGTTGTGTAGGAGGCTGAGATAGTGGTAAGTGGGGAGGTGTGGTTGTTGTGTAGGAGGCTGAGGAGTGGTAAGTAGGGAGGTGTGGTTGTTGTGTAGGAGGCTGAGAGAGTGGTAAGTGGGGAGGTGTGGTTGTTGTGTAGAAGGCTGAGGAGTGGTAAGTAGGGAGGTGTGGTTGTTGTGTAGAAGGCTGAGATAGTGGTAAGTGGGGAGGTGTGGTTGTTGTGTAGAAGGCTGAGATAGTGGTAAGTGGGGAGGTGTGGTTGTTGTGTAGAAGGCTGAGATAGTGGTAAGTGGGGAGGTGTGGTTGTTGTGTAGAAGGCTGAGAGAGTGGTAAGTGGGGAGGTGTGGTTGTTGTGTAGGAGGCTGAGGAGTGGTAAGTCGGGAGGTGTGGTTGTTGTGTAGAAGGCTGAGATAGTGGTAAGTGGGGAGGTGTGGTTGTTGTGTAGAAGGCTGAGATAGTGGTAAGTGGGGAGGTGTGGTTGTTGTGTAGAAGGCTGAGATAGTGGTAAGTGGGGAGGTGTGGTTGTTGTGTAGAAGGCTGAGATAGTGGTAAGTGGGGAGGTGTGGTTGTTGTGTAGGAGGCTGAGATAGTGGTAAGTGGGGAGGTGTGGTTGTTGTGTAGAAGGCTGAGATAGTGGTAAGTGGGGAGGTGTGGTTGTTGTTGTGTAGGAGGCTGAGGAGTGGTAAGTGGGGAGGTGTGGTTGTTGTGTAGGAGGCTGAGGAGTGGTAAGTGGGGAGGTGTGGTTGTTGAGTAGAAGGCTGAGATAGTGGTAAGTGGGGAGGTGTGGTTGTTGTGTAAAAGGCTGAGATAGTGGTAAGTGGGGAGGTGTGGTTGTTGTGTAGAAGGCTGAGAGAGGGTTAAGTGGGGAGGTGTGGTTGTTGTGTAGGAGGCTGAGATAGTGGTAAGTGGGGAGGTGTGGTTGTTGTGTAGGAGGCGGAGATAGTGGTAAGTGGGGAGGTGTGGTTGTTGTGTAGAAGGCTGAGATAGTGGTAAGTGGGGAGGTGTGGTTGTTGTGTAGGAGGCTGAGATGATAGTGGGTGGGGAAGGTGTGGTTGTTATGTAGGAGGCTGAGATGATAGTGGGTGGGGAGGTGTGGTTGTTATGTAGTAGGCTGAGATGATAGTTGGTGGGGAGGTGTGGTTGTTATGTAGGAGGCTGAGAGAGGGGTAAGTGGGGAGGTGTGGTTGTTATGTAGGAGGCTGAGATGATAGTGGGTGGGGAGGTGTGGTTGTTGTGTAGAAGGCTGAGAGAGGGGTAAGTGGGGAGGTGTGGTTGTTATGTAGGAGGCTGAGATGATAGTGGGTGGGGAGGTGTGGTTGTTGTGTAGAAAACTGAGATGATAGTGGGTGGGGAGGTGTGGTTGTTATGTAGGAGGCTGAGATGATAGTGGGTGGGGAGGTGTGGTTGTTATGTAGGAGGCTGAGATAGTGGTAAGTGGGGAGGTGTTGTTGTTGTGTAGGAGGCTGAGATAGTGGTAAGTGGGGAGGTGTGATTGTTGTGTAGGAGGCTGAGATAGTGGTAAGTGGGGAGGTGTGGTTGTTGTGTAGAAGGCAGAGATAGTGGTAAGTGGGGAGGTGTGGTTGTTGTGTAGAAGGCTGAGATAGTGGTAAGTGGGGAGGTGTTGTTGTTGTGTAGGAGGCTGAGATAGTGGTAAGTTGGGAGGTGTGGTTGTTGTGTAGAAGGCAGAGAGAGAGTGGTAAGTGGGGAGGTGTGGTTGCTGTGTAGAAGGCTGAGAGAGTGGTAAGTGGGGAGGTGTGGTTGCTGTGTAGAAGGCTGAGAGAGTGGTAAGTGGGGAGGTGTGGTTGTTGTGTAGAAGGCTGAGAGAGTGGTAAGTGGGGAGGTGTGGTTGCTGTGTAGAAGGCTGAGATAGTGGTAAGTGGGGAGGTGTGGTTGTTATGTAGGAGGCTGAGATGATAGTGGGTGGGGAGGTGTGGTTGTTGTGTAGAAGGCTGAGATAGTGGCAAGTGGGGAAGTGTGGTTGTTATGTAGGAGGCTGAGATGATAGTGGGTGGGGAGGTGTGGTTGTTGTGTAGAAAGCTGAGATAGTGGTAAGTGGGGAAGTGTGGTTGTTGTGTAGGAGGCTGAGATGATAGTGGGTGGGGAGGTGTGGTTGTTGTGTAGAAGGCTGAGATAGTGGCAAATGGGGAAGTGTGGTTGTTATGTAGGAGGCTGAGATGATAGTGGGTGGGGAGGTGTGGTTGTTGTGTAGAAAGCTGAGATAGTGGTAAGTGGGGAGGTGTGGTTGTTGTGTAGAAGGCTGAGATGATAGTGGGTGGGGAGGTGTGGTTGTTGTGTAGCAAGCTGAGATAGTGGTAAGTGGGGAAGTGTGGTTGTTGTGTAGGAGGCTGAGATAGTGATAAGTGGGGAAGTGTGGTTGTTGTGTAGGAGGCTGAGATAGTGATAAGTGGGGAAGTGTGGTTGTTGTGTAGAAGGCTGAGATAGTGATAAGTGGGGAAGTGTGGTTGTTGTGTAGGAGCCTGAGATAGTGGTAAGTGGGAAGGTGTGGTTGTTGTGTAGGAGGCTGAGATGATGGTGGATTGGGAGGTGGCACAAGAGGAGCAGTATGTGTGTATATATATTTTGTTGTGTTTGAGGCTGGCGTAATGTTTAATGTGTGTGTGAGGCTGATGTGTTACTTGTTGAGTTTGAGGCCAACGCTTTGTTTGTAGTGTATGAGGCTGAAAGGAGAATATGGCCAGGGAAGAGCTGAAGTTCGTGGTGTGGTTCACATACAGAATGCGATGAGATGGAAGGTCACACAAGATAAGAGAATTGGTAATGTGGAGGTCACATAAGATAAGAGAATTGTTAATGTGGAGGTCACACAAGATAAGAGAATTGGTAATGTGGAGGTCACACAAGATAAGAGAATTGGTAATATGGAGGTCACACAAGATAAGAGAATTGGTAATATGGAGGTCACACAAGATAAGAGAATTGGTAATATGGAAGTCACACAAGATAAGAGAATTGGTAATATGGAGGCCACACAAGATAAGAGAATTGGTAATATGGAGGCCACACAAGATAAGAGAATTGGTAATATGGAGGTCACACAAGATAAGAGAATTGGTAATATGGAGGTCACACAAGATAAGAGAATTGTTTGTCTGGTGTATAGTGAAAGACAAGTGCCATTTTAAATTTGGGGCGGGGTGGATAAGGTCCTGGCAATTTTGTGGGGAAAATATCAAGGATTGGTAGGTAGGGAGAGGAATATCGGTGGGATATTTAGATAGGGCAATGGGCAATAACATCCTGAGATGTTAGAATGGGACAAGGGGCAATAACATCCTGAGATGTTAGAGTGAAACAATGGGTAATAATATCCTGAGAAGTTAGAATGTGACAAGGGCAATAACGTCCTGAGATGTTAGAGTGGGACAATGGGCAATAACATCCTGAGATGTTAGAATGGGACAAGGGGCAATAACGTCCTGAGATGTTAGAGTGGGACAATGGGCAATAACATCCTGAGATGTTAGAATGGGACAATGGGCAATAACATCAGGAGATCTTAGAGTGGGACAATTGGCAATAACATCCTGAGATGTTAGAGTGGGACAATGGGCAATAACGTCCTGAGATGTTAGAATGGGACAATGGGCAATAACATCAGGAGATGTTAGAGTGGGACAATTGGCAATAACATCCTGAGATGTTAGAGTGGGACAAGGGGCATTAATATCCTGAGATGTTAGAGTGGGACAATTGGCAATAACGTCCTGAAATGTTAGAGTGGGACAATTGGCAATAACATCCTGAGATGTTAGAGTGGGACGATGGGCAATAACATCATGAGATGTTAGAGTGGGACAATTGGCAATAACATCCTGATATGTTAGAGTGGGACAATGGGTAATAATATCCTGAGATGTTAGAGTGAAACAATGGGTAATAATATCCTGAGAAGTTAGAATGTGACAAGGGGCAATAACATCCTGAGATGTTAGAATGGGACAATGGGCAATAACATCAGGAGATCTTAGAGTGGGACAATTGGCAATAACATCCTGAGATGTTAGAGTGGGACAATGGGCAATAACGCCCTGAGATGTTAGAATGGGACAATGGGCAATAACATCAGGAGATGTTAGAGTGGGACAATTGGCAATAACATCCTGAGATGTTAGAGTGGAACAAGGGGCATTAATATCCTGAGATGTTAGAGTGGGACAATTGGCAATAACGTCCTGAAATGTTAGAGTGGGACAATTGGCAATAACATCCTGAGATGTTAGAGTGGGACGATGGGCAATAACATCATGAGATGTTAGAGTGGGACAATTGGCAATAACATCCTGAGATGTTAGAGTGGGACAATGGGTAATAATATCCTGAGATGTTAGAGTGAAACAATGGGTAATAATATCCTGAGAAGTTAGAATGTGACAAGGGGCAATAACGTCCTGAGATGTTAGAGTGGGACAATGGGCAATAACATCCTGAGATGTTAGAGTGGGACAATGGGCAATAACATCCTGAGATGTTAGAGTGAAACAATGGGTAATAATATCCTGAGATATTAGAGTGGGACAATGGGCAATAACATCCTGAGATGTTAGAGTGGGACAATGTGCAATAATATCCTGAGATGTTAGAGTGGGACAATGGGCAATAATATCCTGAGATGTTAGAGTGGGACAATGGGCAATAATATCCTGAGATGTTAGAGTGGGACAATGGGCAATAATATCCTGAGATTTTAGAATGAGACAATGGGCGAAAATATCTAAATGATAGACTGGGCACGATTTTTGAAAGGAAAGGTTAGAGTAGAATATATGTGTGTTAGAGTAGAATGTCTGTGTGTTAGAGTAGAATGTTTGTGTGTTAGAGTAAAATGTCTGTGTGTTAGAGTAGAATGTCTGATTGTGTGTTAGAGTTGAATGTCTGATTGTGTGTTAGAGTAGAATGTCTGATTGTGTGTTAGAGTAGAATGTCTGTGTGTTAGAGTAAAATGTCTGTGTGTTAGAGTAGAATGTCTGATTGTGTGTTAGAGTAGAATGTCTGATTGTGTGTTAGAGTAGAATGTCTGATTGTGTGTTAGAGTAGAATGTCTGATTGTGTGTTAGAGTAGAATGTCTGATTGTGTGTTAGAGTACAATGTCTGATTGTGTGTTAGAGTACAATGTCTGTGTGTTAGAGTAGAACATTTGATTGTATGTTAGAGTACAATGTCTGATTGTGTGTTAGAGTAGAATGTCTGTGTGTTAGAGTAGAATGTATGTGTTAGAGTAGAATGTCTGTGTGTTAGAGTAGAATGTATGTGTGTTAGAGTAGAATGTCTGTATGTTAGAGTAGAATGTCTGTGTGTTAGAGTAGAATGTCTGTGTTAGAGTAGAATGTCTGTGTGTTAGAGTAGAATGTCTGTGTGTTAGAGTAGAATGTCTGTGTTAGAGTAGAATGTCTGTGTGTTAGAGTAGAATGTCTGATTTGGGCTATAAGTTTCAAGAAGGTATCCATGATAAACATGCACGATCTAGAAATGTCTCTTGATGACGTCCAAGGTATTGAACTGACAGCAACTAGATGCTAGTTTGACTATTTTTTCTCTCTTTTATCAAATATATTATTCATGGAAAAAAAAAAGATGCAGGGATTTTTTGTTTAAATAGAAAAATAATTGTGTGTTTATTATCATCTAAATTTCAATGAATTCAAATAAGGGGTCAAAGGTCACTTACATTTGCCAAATTGGACGGTCTGAAGCTGTCAAACTTTGTGCTTGGCTGGTTGGAGGAAAACTGGAGAAGTGTGGATCGGTTCCTTGTCACGGAGCGGGCCAGTCTAGCAAACTTGCTTAGGGCTGAGAATGGGAGAAAAATCTGGCTTTGATTGAGCATGACATCATCAACTCGTTAATGTTGGTTTGTACATCACAGGGGGAGGAAAATGGAATACGGTTGTTGAATATCGGGCTAGGAAGGTTTCTGTTGAAGGTCAGGCGAGGAAGGTTTCTGTTGAAGGTCAGGCGAGGAAGGTTTCTGTTGAAGGTCAGGCGAGGAAGGTTTCTGTTGAAGGTCAGGCGAGGAAGGTTTCTGTTGAAGGTCAGGCAAGGAAGGTTTCTGTTGAAGGTCAGGCGAGGAGGGTTTCTGTTGAAGGTCAGGCAAGGGAGGTTTCTGTTGAAGGTCAGGCAAGGAAGGTTTCTGTTGAAGGTCAGGCGAGGAGGGTTTCTGTTGAAGGTCAGGCAAGGGAGGTTTCTGTTGAAGGTCAGGCAAGGAGGGTTTCTGTTGAAGGTCAGGCGAGGAAGGTTTCTGTTGAAGGTCAGGCGAGGAAGGTTTCTGTTGAAGGTCAGGCAAGGAAGGTTTCTGTTGAAGGTCAGGCGAGGAGGGTTTCTGTTGAAGGTCAGGCAAGGAAGGTTTCTGTTGAAGGTCAGGCGAGGAAGGTTTCTGTTGAAGGTCAGGCGAGGAGGGTTTCTTTTGAAGGTCAGGCAAGGGAGGTTTCTGTTGAAGGTCAGGCGAGGAAGGTTTCTGTTGAAGGTCAGGCGAAGAAGGTTTCTGTTGAAGGTCAGGCGAGGAAGGTTTCTGTTGAAGGTCTGACGAGGAAGGTTTCTGTTGAAGGTCAGGCAAGGAGGGTTTCTGTTGAAGGTCAGGCGAGGAAGGTTTCTGTTGAAGGTCTGACGAGGAAGGTTTCTGTTGAAGGTCTGACGAGGAAGGTTTCTGTTGAAGGTCAGGCAAGGAAGGTTTCTGTTGAAGGTCAGGCGAGGAAGGTTTCTGTTGAAGGTCAGGCGAGGAAGGTTTCTGTTGAAGGTCTGACGAGGAAGGGTTCTGTTGAAGGTCAGGCAAGGAAGGTTTCTGTTGAAGGTCAGGCGAGGAAGGTTTCTGTTGAAGGTCAGGCGAGGAAGGTTTCTGTTGAAGGTCTGACGAGGAAGGTTTCTGTTGAAGGTCAGGCGAGGAAGGTTTCTGTTGAAGGTCAGGCGAGGAGGGTTTCTGTTGAAGGTCAGGCAAGGAAGGTTTCTGTTGAAGGTCATGCAAGGGAGGTTTCTGTTGAAGGTCAGGCAAGGGAGGTTTCTGTTGAAGGTCAGGCGAGGAGGGTTTCTGTTGAAGGTCAGGCGAGGAGGGTTTCTGTTGAAGGTCAGGCGAGGAAGGTTTCTGTTGAAGGTCAGGTGAGGAGGGTTTCTGTTGAAGGTCAGGCGAGGAGGGTTTCTGTTGAAGGTCAGGTGAGGAGGGTTTCTGTTGAAGGTCAGGTGAGGAGGGTTTCTGTTGAAGGTCAGGTGAGGAGGGTTTCTGTTGAAGGTCAGGTGAGGAGGGTTTCTGTTGAAGGTCAGGTGAGGAGGGTTTCTGTTGAAGGTCAGGTGAGGAGGGTTTCTGTTGAAGGTCAGGCGAGGAAGGTTTCTGTTGAAGGTCAGGCGAGGAGGGTTTCTGTTGAAGGTCAGGCGAGGAAGGTTTCTGTTGAAGGTCAGGTGAGGAGGGTTTCTGTTGAAGGTCAGGCGAGGAAGGTTTCTGTTGAAGGTCAGGCAAGGAAGGTTTCTGTTGAAGGTCAGGCGAGGAAGGTTTCTGTTGAAGGTCAGGCAAGGAAGGTTTCTGCTGAAGGTCAGGCAAGGAAGGTTTCTGTTGAAGGTCAGGCAAGGGAGGTTTCTGTTGAAGGTCAGGCGAGGAGGGTTTCTGTTGAAGGTCAGGCAAGGAAGGTTTCTGTTGAAGGTCAGGCGAGGAGGGTTTCTGTTGAAGGTCAGGCAAGGAAGGTTTCTGCTGAAGGTCAGGCAAGGAAGGTTTCTGTTGAAGGTCAGGCAAGGAAGGTTTCTGTTGAAGGTCAGGCAAGGAAGGTTTCTGTTAAACAATCAAACGATGTCATCATTAATGACATATCCTGGCACAGTGAATGGGCTTGTAGAGGTCCGGGATCCATAGCTGGCTATTGAGACCAGAATAAAAAAAGTACATTTGCTCAGCTCCACGTACGCTCATGGCAGCAGACTATCAATCATCATCATCAGGCCTGCTGGCGTAGGTGATCATGTCTCTTCACAACTTTCGATCTCGACAGTTATTTGTTATTTTTGTTGTTGACCTTCTGCCAAGCCATTCTCTTAAGCTGTCTGGTATCTTTTCTCTTTGCTTCCCTCTATCTCTTCGTCCCTCAATTTTCCCAGTTATTACAATATATTCCAACTGTTCTCTTCTCATTACGTGTCCAAAAATGATTGTTTCTTCCTAATATTGGACATTTGCTCTCCTTTTGCTTTGGCCTCTTTCAGAACGTTTTCATTACTTTTCTTAGCTGTCCATGGTATTCTGAACATTCTTCTGTAAAACCACATTTCTACAGCCTCCAGTGGTGCAGACTATGTAGTCTGGTTAATGAAGCAGGGTCGGACAGCCCGAGGCCGGCCATAAAAGACACGTCCCCCTACCAAGACCATCTAAATCGGAACCTTAGTTTCTCCTGTCCACAAGGCGTCATGTCGTTAGTTATTTTAACATCAGTTTTGCCGCGGCTCTGCATGGTTGTACCTGATTCCATGACGTCAACGGTCGGGAAAACTTGCAAAACTCCAGACATTGCAGGTCATTGTGACCTGACATAAGCCAGACACGCTGTCTAGACGAGGAACATGCGGAGACAGATCTCGATGTCAAGGGCAAGCGGAAGTGACTCTTCTTTGGTCCTTGATCAATGCGCCATCTTTGGCTTGAACAGAACATGAACCCTACACTTGTCAGCGTGAACAACTCTCGAGCTATCACTCTCCACTTTCATTTATCTCCATCTTTGTCATTTCCACAGTTTTTAAAACTCCCATCACCAACATCATCATCCCTCCACCCCTAGACGAGAATATTTGTTGACGCAATGCTTAATGTCTTTTGAGTAGATCGTGGTTTGTAGAATTATCTTTCTTGAGATAATCTTCATTGGGGTAATCTATCTTGAGATAATCATTGGGGTAATCTTTCTTGAGATAATAATTAGGGTAATCTTTCTTGAGATAATCATTGGGGTAATCTTTCTTGAGATAATCTTCATTGGGGTAATCTATCTTGAGATAATAATTAGGGTAATCTTTCTTGAGATAATAATTTGGGGTAATCTTTCTTGAGATAATCTTCATTGGGGTAATCTTTCTTGAGATAATCATTGGGGTAATCTTTCTTGAGATAATCATTGGGGTAATCTTTCTTGAGATAATCATTGGGGTAATCTTTCTTGAGATAATCTTCATTGGGGTAATCTTTCTTGAGATAATCATTGGGGTAATCTTTCTTGAGATAATCATTGGGGTAATCTTTCTTGAGATAATCATTGGGGTAATCTTTCTTGAGATAATCATTGGGATAATCTTTCTTCTGAACATGTTTCCTAAGATAATCTTTCTCCAGAGATAATTTTCCTTCTTTTCAACAACTTTCCTCAAAGATCACCAATAATCTTCTGTGATGACATCTTTCTCTCCTACAAGATCACCAATAATCTTCTGTGATGACATCTTTCTCTCCAACAAGATCACCAATAATCTTCTGTGATGACATCTTTCTCTCCTACAAGATCACCAAAAATCTTCTGTGATGACATCTTTCTCCTCAAACAAGATCACCAATAATCATCTGTGATGACATCTTTCTCTCCAACAAGATCACCAATAATCTTCTGTGATGACATCTTTCTCCTCAAACAAGATCACCAATAATCATCCGTGATGACATCTTTCTCTCCAACAATATCACCAATAATCTTCTGTGATGACATCTTTCTCCTCAAACAAGATCACCAATAATCTTCTGTGATGACATCTTTCTCTCCAACATGATCACCAATAATCTTCTGTGATGACATCTTTCTCTCCAACATGATCACCAATAATCGTCTGTGATAACATCTTTCTCTCCAACATGATCACCAATAATCTTCTGTGATGTGATATCTTTCTCTGCAACAAGATCACCAATAATCTTCTGTGATGTCATCTTTCTCTTCTCTCCAACAAGTTCACCAATAATCTTCTGTGATGACATCTTTCTCCTCAAACAAAATCACCAATAATCTTCTGTGATGACATCTTTCTCTCCAACATGATCTCCAATAATCTTCTGTGATGACATCTTTCTCCTCAAAAAGATCACCAATAATCTTCTGTGATGACATCTTTCTCTCCAACATGATCTCCAATAATCTTCTGTGATGACATATTTCTCCTCAAAAAGATCACCAATAATCTTCTGTGATGACATCTTTCTCTCCAACATGATCTCCAATAATCTTCTGTGATGACATCTTTCTCCTCAAAAAGATCACCAATAATCTTCTGTGATGACATCTTTCTCTGCAACAAGATCACCAATAATCTTCTGTGATGACATCTTTCTCTCCAACATGATCACCAATAATCTTCTGTGATGACATCTTTCTCCTCAAACAAGATCATCAATAATCTTCTGTGATGACATCTTTCTCTCCAACAAGATCACCAATAATCTTCTGTGATGACATCTTTCTCTCCAACAAGATCATCAATAATCTTCTGTGATGACATCTTTCTCCTCAAACAAGATCATCAATAATCTTCTGTGATGACATCTTTCTCTCCAACAAGATCATCAATAATCTTCTGTGATGACATCTTTCTCCTCAAACAAGATCATCAATAATCTTCTGTGATGACATCTTTCTCTCCAACAAGATCATCAATAATCTTCTGTGATGACATCTTTCTCTCCAACAAGATCATCAATAATCTTCTGTGATGACATCTTTCTCTCCAACAAGATCATCAATAATCTTCTGTGATGACCTCTTTCTCCTCAAACAAGATCATCAATAATCTTCTGTGATGACATATTTCTCTCCAACAAGATCACCAATAATCTTCTGTGATGACATATTTCTCTCCAACAAGATCACCAATAATCTTCTGTGATGACATATTTCTCTCCAACAAGATCACCAATAATCTTCTGTGATGACATATTTCTCTCCAACAAGATCACCAATAATCTTTCCTATGAGATGTACAGAGCGTACACCAGGAAAGTGGTAGCGACGCCGCTAGACAATAAATGGTTGTAGCTGTACCCTGGGCTAAACTGAGGTGAAAGAGCTGCGGTAGTCGTCACCCTCTCGCTA
Organism: Megaustenia siamemsis; assembly: GCA_032433765.1. Classification (NCBI taxonomy): domain Eukaryota; kingdom Metazoa; phylum Mollusca; class Gastropoda; order Stylommatophora; family Ariophantidae; genus Megaustenia; species Megaustenia siamemsis. Next base: position 2,052,610 of record JAVIAB010000050.1, read on the forward strand.
TCCCGATTTACTGAAGCCTGTGGCAGGACAGCGTGCAGCCTGCTGGATGTAGTGCTGACCAAGGCTGTCTTGCCGCTCTCCTCACGCTGAGCACGCCGCTAACATGGAGTCTCTCACAGAATACAATCAACTGATTGTGTCTTCCACATTAAAACAAAAACATATTAACAGAGAGTCAGTTTTAGAGGTGACTGGATTGTACATCATGAGCAGTGCAGCGTCGAGCAGGCATACCCACAACCAGGTATAACTCTCGTATAACAGAAGGGAGCTGGCGGGAAGGTTGCCTCTCAGGTGTTACTAATACGAAGGAGTAGAAAAAAAAAAGTAAAGTACCCCTGTCACGTCAAGTGACGTATAGGGAATATGGTGTTAGTGACCATAAATTTTACAGACCCTCGGCACATGTTTTTTGGGGTAATGTGGTCGGTATTACGCCCATGCCGCTTCACTTTCCCAGAAAAAGAATCCGGTACCCATTAAAGGCTGGGTGAACCTGGAAACCGTCGGTTGGGATCGAACCCTGCCTCTTGTCCTTTGTAGTCCAGTTCACTAACCACTGAGCTATCTCGGCTCCCGAAAGAGTAGAAGAGATGTAATAACATCAGGAAGGATGGCAAAGTCGAGAAGTCCTGCACAAGAAGTCAAGCAGTTCTTTGGAGAGTAAAGAACTAAAAGTGATCGATGTGTAATATAATGTTGGATGTGTAATATAATGTTGGATGTGTAATATAATGTTGGATGTGTAATATAATGTTGGATGTGTAATATAATGTTGGATGTGTAATATAATGTTGGATGTGTAATATAATGTTGGATGTGTAATATAATGTTGGATGTGTAATATAATGTTGGATGTGTAATATAATGTTGGATGTGTAATATAATGTTGGATGTGTAATATAATGTTGGATGTGTAATATAATGTTGGATGTGTAATATAATGATGGATGTGTAATATAATGTTGGATGTGTAATATAATGTTGGATGTGTAATATAATGTTGGATGTGTAATATAATGTTGGATGTGTAATATAATGTTGGATGTGTAATATAATGTTGGATGTGTAATATAATGTTGGATGTATAATATAATGTTGGATGTGTAATATTATGTTGGATGTGTAATATTATGTTGGATGTGTAATATAATGTTGGATGTGTAATATAATGTTGGATGTGTAATATAATGTTGGATGTGTAATATAATGTTGGATGTGTAATATAATGTTGGGTGTGTAATATAATGTTGGATGTGTAATATAATGTTGGATGTGTAATATAATGTTGGATGTGTAATATAATGTTGGATGTGTAATATAATGTTGGATGTGTAATATAATGTTGGATGTGTAATATAATGTTGGATGTGTAATATAATGTTGGATGTGTAATATAATGTTGGATGTATAATATAATGTTGGATGTGTAATATAATGTTGGATGTGTAATATAATGTTGGATGTGTAATATAATGTTGGATGTATAATATAATGTTGGATGTATAATATAATGTTGGATGTGTAATATAATGTTGGATGTGTAATATAATGTTGGATGTGTAATATAATGTTGGATGTGTAATATTATGTTGGATGTGTAATATAATGTTGGATGTGTAATATAATGTTGGATGTGTAATATAATGTTGGATGTGTAATATAATGTTGGATGTGTAATATAATGTTGGATGTGTAATATAATGTTGGATGTGTAATATAATGTTGGATGTGTAATATAATGTTGGATGTGTAATATAATGTTGGATGTGTAATATAATGTTGGATGTGTAATATAATGTTGGATGTGTAATATAATGTTGGATGTGTAATATAATGTTGGATGTGTAATATAATGTTGGATGTATAATATAATGTTGGATGTATAATATAATGTTGGATGTGTAATATAATGTTGGATGTGTAATATAATGTTGGATGTGTAATATAATGTTGGATGTGTAATATAATGTTGGATGTATAATATAATGTTGGATGTATAATATAATGTTGGATGTGTAATATTATGTTGGATGTGTAATATAATGTTGGATGTATAATATAATGTTGGATGTGTAATATAATGTTGGATGTGTAATATAATGTTGGATGTGTAATATAATGTTGGATGTATAATATAATGTTGGATGTGTAATATAATGTTGGATGTGTAATATAATGTTGGATGTGTAATATAATGTTGGATGTGTAATATAATGTTGGATGTGTAATATAATGTTGGATGTGTAATATAATGTTGGATGTGTAATATAATGTTGAATGTGTAATATAATGTTGGATGTGTAATATAATGTTGGATGTGTAATATAATGTTGGATGTGTAATATAATGTTGGATGTGTAATATAATGTTGGATGTGTAATATAATGTTGGATGTGTAATATAATGTTGGATGTGTAATATAATGTTGGATGTGTAACTCCAGCAAGAACGGCACTTGATGATGGTGATGTAAAGAGATATTAACATAGATAAAAATGGTCAAAATGTGATTGGACGCTTACCTTTGCCAGCCTCGTCATCGATTGGTTGCTTCAGCGCGGTGATGTCCTTGAACGTACACAGGAACAGGACGACCTGCTCTTTCTCGTTGTGGATGGGGGCGACATGGAGGAGGAGCCACAGGGGGGTCCCTGATAGGTCAACAAGGTCAGGTATTACTTAGGTTAGTGTAGAGGATGTCAGTGAATGTAATATATTCACTCTAGAATTGTGAGAGGGAAGATAGTGAATGTAGTATAGTCACTCTAGAATTGTGAGAGGGAAGACAGTGAATGTAGTATAGTCACTCTAGAATTGTGAGAGGGAAGATAGTGAATGTAGTATAGTCACTCTAGAATTGTGTGAGGGAAGACAGTGAATGTAGTATATTCACTCTAGAATTGTGTGAGGGATGACAGTAAATGTAGTATAGTCACTCTAGAATTGTGTGAGGGAAGACAATGAATGTAGTATAGTCACTCTAGAATTGTGTGAGGAATGACAGTGAATGTAGTATAGTCACTCTAGAATTGTGTGAGGGAAGACAATGAATGTAGTATAGTCACTCTAGAATTGTGTGAGGAATGACAGTGAATGTAGTATAGTCACTCTAGAATTGTGTGAGGGAAGACAATGAATGTAGTATAGTCACTCTAGAATTGTGTGAGGAATGACAGTGAATGTAGTATAGTCACTCTAGAATTGTGTGAGGGAAGACAATGAATGTAGTATAGTCACTCTAGAATTGTGTGAGGAATGACAGTGAATGTAGTATAGTCACTCTAGAATTGTGTGAGGAATGACAGTGAATGTAGTATAGTCACTCTAGAATTGTGTGAGGAATGACAGTGAATGTAGTATAGTCACTCTAGAATTGTGTGAGGAATGACAGTGAACGTAGTATAGTCACTCTAGAATTGTGTGAGGAATGACAGTGAATGTAGTATAGTCACTCTAGAATTGTGTGAGGAATGACAGTGAATGTAGTATAGTCACTCTAGAATTGTGTGAGGGATGACAGTGAATGTAGTATAGTCACTCTAGAATTGTGTGAGGAATGACAGTGAATGTAGTATAGTCATTCTAGAATTGTGTGAGGGATGGCAGTGAATGTGATATATTCACTCTAGAATTGTGTGGTGCATGGCAGTGAATGTGATATATTCACTCTAGAATTGTGTGAGGAATGACAGTGAATGTAGTATAGCCACTCTAGAATTGTGTGAGGAATGACAGTGAATGTGATATATTCACTCTAGAATTGTGTGATGGATGACAGTGAATGTGATATATTCACTCTAGAATTGTGTGAGGAATGACACTGAATGTGATATATTCAATCTAGAATAAAGTAGTGTATTTGTCAATGTCTGTGAAGAAAGGGGCAGAAAATGTTTGAGTATGCGAGTACAACCGGTACACTGAAGAGATGGGTTAGGATATCAGTTTGTGTGTGCGTCTGTGTGTGTATGTGTCTGTGCGTGTGTGTGTGTGTGTGTGTGCAGATTTGTTGCACTCTGAGTAAAATACGTTGTACTAAAGTGAGCAGCCAGAAAGTGAGTAGTCTCATAGTGAACCATACCCAGGTGAGTGGTCTCATAGTGAACCATACCCAGGTGAGTGGACTCATAGTGAACCATACCCAGGTGAGTGGTCTCGTAGTGAACCATACCCAGGTGAGTGGTCTCATAGTGAACCATACCCAGGTGAGTGGTCTCGTAGTGAACCATACCCAGGTGAGTGGACTCATAGTGAACCATACCCAGGTGAGTGGACTCATAGTGAACCATACCCAGGTGAGTGGTCTCATAGTGAACCATACCCAGGTGGGTGGTCTCAAAGTGAACCATACCCAGGTGAGTAGTCTCATAGTGAATCATACCCAGGTGAGTGGTCTCAAAGTGAACCATACCCAGGTGAGTGGTCTCATAGTGAACCATACCCAGGTAAGTGGTCTCATAGTGAACCATACCCAGGTAAGTGGTCTCAAAGTGAACCATACCCAGGTGAGTGGTCTCAAAGTGAACCACACCCAGGTGAGTGGTCTCATAGTGAACCATACCCAGGTGAGTGGTCTCATAGTGAACCACACCCAGGTGAGTGGTCTCATAGTGAACCATACCCAGGTGAGTGGTCTCATAGTGAACCATACCCAGGTGAGTGGTCTCATAGTGAACCACACCCAGGTGAGTGGTCTCATAGTGAACCATACCCAGGTGAGTGGTCTCATAGTGAACCATACCCAGGTGAGTGGTCTCATAGTGAACCATACGCAGGTGAGTGATCTCATAGTGAACCATACCCAGGTGAGTGGTCTCATAGTGAACCATACCCAGGTAAGTGGTCTCATAGTGAACCATACGCAGGTGAGTGGTCTCATAGTGAACCATACCCAGGTGAGTGGTCTCATAGTGAACCATACGCAGGTGAGTGGTCTCATAGTGAACCATACCCAGGTGAGTGGTCTCATAGTGAACCATACCCAGGTGAGTGGTCTCATAGTGAACCATACCCAGGTGAGTGGCCCCATACTCATTTAATGTTGAATGTAATAGAAATGTTGAGGCTAGAAAGTGTCTGCTGGAAGCACCATCTGATAGAACAAAGACGTCACTCTAGCAACGGAATTGTCTCCAATGATTTCAGTCAGTCCCTTGATATTTACAATAATCACAATCTTAAACATTCATCATTACCATGATCAATCATCATCATCATTACCATGATCAATCATTATCATTATCATGATCAATCATCATCATCATTACCATGATCAATCATCATCATTATCATGATCAATCATCATCATCATTATCATGATCAATCATCATCATCATTACCATGATCAATCATCATCATTATCATCATTATCATGATCAATCATCATCATTAACATCATTATCATGATCAATCATCATCATCATTATCATGATCAATCATCATCATTATCATCATTATCATGATCAATCATCATCATCATTATCATGATCAATCATCATCATCATTATCATGATCAATCATCATCATTATCATGATCAATCATCATCATTATCATCATTATCATGATCAATCATCATCATCATTATCATGATCAATCATCATCATTATCATCATTATCATGATCAATCATCATCATCATTATCATGATCAATCATCATCATCATTACCATGATCAATCATCATCATTATCATCATTATCATGATCAGTCATCATCATCATTACCATGATCAATCATCATCATTATCATCATTATCAATCATCATCATTATCATGATCAATCATCATCATCATTATCATGATCAATCATCATCATCATTATCATGATCAATCATCATCATTATCATCATTATCATGATCAATCATCATCACTATCCATCTGCGCCGTGAGTTTTAAAAAAGTGGACTACAAGCAACCATCGACATAAATTCCAGGCCTTGATGCGTTTCTTAATTGTTTTCAATGCCTGCTGTACTTGCTTAGCTTATCAGTGTCCGTCTAAGTCCTTCTCGAGATTTCCTCTTTTTTAATTTCTTTCTCATTTGATGGTTTGCTCTCTCACCCACGGGAAATACAAATCAGCGCACCCCCAACTTTTAGCACCCATGCCACAACATTGTTAGCACCCATGTCACAACATTGTTAGCACCCATGTCACAACAACATTGTTAGCACCCATGTCACAACAACATTGTTAGCACCCATGTCACAACAACATTGTTAGCACCCATGTCACAACAACATTGTTAGCACCCATGTCACAACAACATTGTTAGCACCCATGTCACAACAACATTTTTAGCACCCATGTCACAACAACACTGTTAGCACCCATGTCACAACAACACTGTTAGCACCCATGTCACAACAACATTGTTAGCACCCATGTCACAACAACATTGTTAGCACCCATGTCACAACAACATTGTTAGCACCCATGTCACAACAACGCTGTTAGCACCCATGTCACAACAACATTGTTAGCACCCATGTCACAACAACATTGTTAGCACCCATGTCACAACAACATTGTTAGCACCATTAATGACTACTTTCAACATTGATTGATAGAGGCAATCAGATGGAGAGATGGGTGCAGTCATTACTTTATTCAATAGAGAACACAATTACACCAAACGCCCTTGACGCCATCCAATGTCTCCCACCTATGGATGAGTTGGACATTGAACCAACCGTTGAGGAACTTAGCAAGGCCATAGATAGCTTGGCTCCCAATGTCTCTCACCCATGGAAGAGTTGGACATTGAACCAACTGTAGAGGAACTTAGCAAGGCCATAGATAGCTTGGCTCCCAATGTCTCCCACCTATGGAAGAGTTGGACAATGAACCAACCGTAGAGGAACTTAGCAAGGCCATAGATAGCTTGGCTCCCAATGTCTCCCATCTATGGAAAAGTTGGACATTGAACCAACTGTAGAGGAACCTAGCAAGGCCATAGATAGCTTGGCTCCCAATGTCTCCCATCTATGGAAGAGTTGGACATTGAACCAACTGTAGAGGAACTTAGCAAGGCCATAGATAGCTTGGCTCCCAATGTCTCCCACCTATGGAAGAGTTGGACATTGAACCAACTGTAGACGAACTTAGCAAGGACATAGATAGCTTGGCTCCCAATGTCTCCCACCTATGGAAGAGTTGGACATTGAACCAACCGTAGAGGAACTTAGCAAGGCCATAGATAGCTTGGCTCCCAATGTCTCCCACCTATGGAAGAGTTGGACATTGAACCAACCGTAGAGGAACTTAGCAAGGCCATAGATAGCGTGGCTCCCAATATCTCCCACCCATAGAAAAGTTAGACATTGAACCAACCGTAGAGGAACTTAGCAAGGCCATAGATAGCTTGGCTCCCAATATCTCCCACCTATGGAAGAGTTGGACATTGAACCAACCGTAGAGGAACTTAGCAAGGCCAGAGATAGCTTGGCTCCCAATGTCTCCCACCTATGGAAGAGTTGGACATTGAACCAACCGTAGAGGAACTTAGCAAGGCCATAGATAGCTTGGCTCCCAATGTCTCTCACCCATGGAAGAGTTGGACATTGAACCAACTGTAGAGGAACTTAGCAAGGCCATAGATAGCCTGGCTCCCAATGTCTCCCACCCATGGAAGAGTTGGACATTGAACCAACTGTAGAGGAACTTAGCAAGGCCATAGATAGCTTGGCTCCCAATGTCTCTCACCCATGGAAGAGTTGGGCATTGAACCAACCGTAGAGGAACTTAGCAAGGCCATAGATAGCTTGGCTCCCAATGTCTCCCACCTATGGAAGAGTTAGACATTGAACCAACCGTAGAGGAACTTAGCAAGGCCATAGATAGCTTGGCTCCCAATGTCTCCCACCCATAGAAGAGTTAGACATTGAACCAACCGTAGAGGAACTTAGCAGGGCCATAGATAGCTTGGCTCCCAATGTCTCCCACCTATGGAAGAGTTAGACATTAAACCAACCGTAGAGGAACTTAGCAAGGCCAGAGATAGCTTGGCTCCCAATGTCTCCCACCCATGGAAGAGTTAGACTTTGAACCAACTGTAGAGGAACTTAGCAAGGCCATAGATAGCTTGGCTCCCAATGTCTCCCACGCATGGAACAGTTGGACATTGAACCAACTGTAGAGGAACTTAGCAAGGCCATAGATAGCTTGGCCCTAGGCAAGGCTCCAGGACAAGATGGGATCCCTCCCGATCTGATTAAATCCTACAAAAGTGCATTGTTACATCCCCTGCTTGAAGTGCTACATCTATACTGGAAAGAGAAAGCCATTCCTCAAGATATGAGAGACTCCGTGATTGTAACTCTCTACAAAAATAAAGGAGATAGAAGCGACTGCAACAACTACAGAGGCATCTCCTTACTCAGCATCGTCGGCAAGACCTTCGCCAGAGTCATCTTAGGAAGGCTACAAAAACTCGCAGAACGCGTATATCCTGAATCGCAACGCGGCTTCAGATCAGGAAGATCAACTGCAGACATGATTTTCTCCTTACGTCTAGTTCAAGAAAAATCTAGAGAGCAGAAACACGCCTCTCTTCATCGCCTTTATCGACCTTACAAAGGCATTTGATCTTGTCAGCAGAGAAGGTCTTTTCAAAATACTTTCCAAAATAGGCTGTCCACATACTCTACTGTCGCTAGTCAAATCGTTTCACGAGGACATGAAGGGCACCATCAAATAGGCTGCCCACATACTCTACTGTCGCTAGTCAAATCGTTTCACGAGGACATGAAGGGCACCATCAAATAGGCTGTCCACATACTCTACTGTCGCTAGTCAAATAATTTCATGAGGACATGAAGGGCACCATCCAATAGGCTGTCCACATACTCTACTGTCGCTAGTCAAATCGTTTCACGGGGACATGAAGGGCACCATCAAATAGGCTGCCCACATACTCTACTGACGCTAGTCAAATCGTTTCACGAGGACATGAAGGGCACCATCAAATAGGCTGCCCACATACTCTACTGACGCTAGTCAAATCATTTCATGAGGACATGAAGGGCACCATCAAATAGGCTGCCCACATACTCTACTGACGCTAGTCAAATCATTTCATGAGGACATGAAGGGCACCATCAAATAGGCTGCCCACATACTCTACTGGCGCTATTCAAATCGTTTCACGAGGACATGAAGGGCACCATCCAATACGACGGCAGCACATCACAACCCTTCGGCATTAGCAGCGGTGTCAAGCAGGGATGCGTTCTTGCTCCAACTCTATTTGAAATCTTCTTCGCTGTTCTGTTAAAACATGCATTCTCACATGCCAAGGAAGGAGACAAAGGAAGGAGTCTATCTGCATACTAGATCTGATGGTCGATTGTTCAACATCTCAAGACTGAAGTCAAGGTCTAAGGTCAGACATATCTCTATTAGAGATCTGTTATTTGCTGACGACGCTGCACTTGTCACGCAAAGCCAGGAAGGACTCCAGAGCATGGTACATCGCTTTTCGCATGCCTGCCGAGACTTCGGTCTAACAATAAGTTTGCAGAAAACTAACATACTCGGCCAGGACGTCGAAGCAACACCTGTCATCCTTATCGACAACTATAAACTTGATATCGTGCGGCCTTGATATCGGGCGGCAGTATAACTACCTGGGGTCCATCATCAGCGACAGATTATCTTTAGATACAGAAATTGACACTCGTATTGGTAAAGCCGCTACCACCTTTGCCCGTCTTTCTGGCGTGTCTGGCAAAACAACAAACTGACAATTAAAACAAAGGCAGCAGTTTACAATGCCTGCATCATTAGTATCCTCCTGTATAGCAGCGAATCTTGGACAATCTATGCAAAGCAGGAGAGAAGGCTGAATGCATTCCATACACGATGTCTGCGCCGTATTTTTGGTATCACCTGGAAGGATAAAGTGACAAACGTGGAGGTCCTGACTCGCACAGGCCTACCGAACATCTAAACGCTGACTTGGCCACGTACACCGTATGAAAGATGGCCGCATACCAAAACATATACTATATGGAAAACTAGCAGATGGTAAAAGAACTAGGGGACGCCCAAAAACCCGATTTGTAGACGTGTATAAACGTGACATGAAGACTCTGAACATAAACCCTGCAGCCTGGGAAGACATAGCTACAGACCGCAATCTCAGGAAACACACTCTAAAGCTTCAACTCAAACAAGAAGCTGACAGATTCATAGAAAAAAGAGAATACATGGAGAAAATAAAGGAAAAATAACATTTCTAGGGGCGCTGAAAAATCTATAGTCAACTATAGCTGATGGAGCTACTACTACCAAATCCATAGTCAGTTATGACAGACGGAGATTACTACTACCAAATCCATAGTCAGTTATGACAGACGGAGATTACTACTACCAAATCCATAGTCAGTTATGACTGACGGAGGCTACTACTACCAAATCCATAGTCAACTATGACTGACGGAGGCTACTACTACCAAATCCATAGTCAGTTATGACAGACGGAGACTACTACTACCAAATCCATAGTCAGTTATGACAGACGGAGGCTACTACTACCAAATCCATAGTCAGTTATGACAGACGGAGGCTACTACTACCAAATCCATAGTCAGTTATGACAGACGGAGACTACTACTACCAAATCCATAGTCAGTTATGACAGACGGAGACTACTACTACCAAATCCATAGTCAGTTATGACAGACGGAGACTACTACTACCAAATCCATAGTCAGTTATGACAGACGGAGACTACTACTACCAAATCCATAGTCAGTTATGACAGACGGAGACTACTACTACCAAATCCATAGTCAGTTATGACAGACGGAGGCTACTACTACCAAATCCATAGTCAGTTATGACTAACGGAGGCTACTACTACCAAATCCATAGTCAACTATGACTGGCGGAGGCTACTACTACCAAATCCATAGTCAGTTATGACAGACGGAGATTACTACTACCAAATCCATAGTCAGTTATGACTGACGGAGGCTACTACTACCAAATCCATAGTCAGTTATGACTAACGGAGGCTACTACTACCAAATCCATAGTCAACTATGACTGACGGAGGCTACTACTACCAAATCCATAGTCAGTTATGACAGACGGAGACTACTACTACCAAATCCATAGTCAGTTATGACAGACGGAGACTACTACTACCAAATCCATAGTCAGTTATGACAGACGGAGACTACTACTACCAAATCCATAGTCAGTTATGACTGACGGAGGCTACTACTACCAAATCCATAGTCAGTTATGACAGACGGAGACTACTACTACCAAATCCATAGTCAGTTATGACAGACGGAGACTACTACTACCAAATCCATAGTCAGCTATGACAGACGGAGACTACTACTACCAAATCCATAGTCAGCTATGACAGACGGAGACTACTACTACCAAATCCATAGTCAGCTATGACAGACGGAGACTACTACTACCAAATCCATAGTCAGTTATGACAGACGGAGACTACTACTACCAAATCCATAGTCAGTTATGACAGACGGAGACTACTACTACCAAATCCATAGTCAGCTATGACTGACGGAGACTACTACTACCAAATCCATAGTCAGCTATGACAGACGGAGACTACTACTACCGAATCCATAGTCAGTTATGACAGACGGAGATTACTACTACCAAATCCATAGTCAGCTATGACAGACGGAGACTACTACTACCAAATCCATAGTCAGCTATGACAGACGGAGACTACTACTACCAAATCCATAGTCAGTTATGACAGACGGAGACTACTACTACCAAACCCATAGTCAGCTATGACTGACGGAGACTACTACTACCACCAAATCCATAGTCAGTTATGACAGACGGAGATTACTACTACCAAATCCATAGTCAGCTATGACAGACGGAGACTACTACTACCAAATCCATAGTCAGTTATGACAGACGGAGATTACTACTACCAAATCCATAGTCAGCTATGACAGACGGAGACTACTACTACCAAATCCATAGTCAGCTATGACAGACGGAGACTACTACTACCAAATCCATAGTCAGTTATGACAGACGGAGACTACTACTACCAAACCCATAGTCAGCTATGACTGACGGAGACTACTACTACTACCAAATCCATAGTCAGTTATGACAGACGGAGATTACTACTACCAAATCCATAGTCAGCTATGACAGACGGAGACTACTACTACCAAATCCATAGTCAGTTATGACAGACGGAGATTACTACTACCAAATCCATAGTCAGTTATGACTGACGGAGATTACTACTACCAAATCTAAGTCAGTTATGAACACTACTACTACTACACACATAGTCAGTGACTGACTTACACTTATATACCACACATAGTCAGCTGACTGACTGACACTACTACTACTACAAATCCACAGTCAGCTATGACTGACGGAGCTACTACTACAAATCCATAGTCAGCTGTGACTGACGGAGGCTACTACTACTGTTAACTAACTGTTTTACACTCTATATACACACATTAGTCACTGACTGTTCTTACACTCTATATACACACATTAGTCACTGACTGTTCTTACACTCTATATACAAACATGAGTCACTGACTGTTCTTACACTCTATATACACACATTAGTCACTGACTGCTCTAACACTCTATATACACACATTAGTCACTGACTGTTCTAACACTCTATATACACACATTAGTCACTGACTGCTCTTACACTCTATATACAAACATGAGTCACTGACTGTTCTTACACTCTATATACAAACATGAGTCGTCATTGACTGCTCTAACACTGGTAAATACAAACATGAGTCATTGACTGCTCTAACACTGGTATATACAAACATGAGTCATTGACTGCTCTAACACTGGTAAATACAAACATGAATCATTGACTGCTCTAACACTGGTAAATACAAACATGAGTCATTGACTGCTCTAACACTGGTAAATACAAACATGAGTCATTGACTGCTCTAACACTGGTAAATACAAACATGAGTCATTGACTGCTCTAACACTGGTAAATACAAACATGAGTCATTGACTGCTCTAACACTGGTAAATACAAACATGAGTCATTGACTGCTCTAACACTGGTATATACAAACATGAGTCATTGACTGCTCTAACACTGGTATATACAAACATGAATCATTGACTGCTCTAACACTGGTATATACAAACATGAATCATTGACTGCTTTAACACTCGTATATACAAACATGAGTCATTGACTGCTCTAACACTGGTATATACAAACATGAGTCATTGACTGCTCTAACACTGGTATACACAAACATGAGTCATTGACTGCTCTAACACTGATATATACAAACATGAGTCATTGACTGCTCTAACACTGGTATATACAAACATGAATCATTGACTGCTCTAACACTCGTATATACAAACACGAATCATTGACTGCTCTAACACTGGTATATACAAAAATATGAGTCATTGACTGCTCTAACACTGCTATACACAAACATGAGTCATTGACTGCTCTAACACTGGTATATACAAACATGAGTCATTGACTGCTCTAACACTGGTATATACAAAAATATGAGTCATTGACTGCTCTAACACTGGTATACACAAACATGAGTCATTGACTGCTCTAACACTGGTATATACAAACATGAGTCATTGACTGCTCTAACACTGGTATATACAAAAATATGAGTCATTGACTGCTCTAACACTGGTATACACAAACATGAGTCATTGACTGCTCTAACACTGGTATATACAAACATGAGTCATTGACTGCTCTAACACTGGTATATAAAAACATGAGTCATTGACTGCTCTAACACTGGTATACACAAACATGAGTCATTGACTGCTCTAACACTGGTATATACAAACATGAGTCATTGACTACTCTAACACTGGTATATACAAACACGAGTCATTGACTGCTCTAACACTGGTATATACAAACATGAGTCATTGACTGCTCTAACACTGGTATATACAAACATGAGTCATTGACTGCTCTAACACTGGTATATACAAATATGAGTCATTGACTGCTCTAACACTGGTATATACAAACATGAGTCATTGACTGCTCTAACACTGGTATATACAAAAATATGAGTCATTGACTGCTCTAACACAGGTATATACAAACATGAGTCACTGACTGTTTTTCTTGTACAGCAGAATCTCCACCTGCTCCTGCTGCATCTTCTCGAAGCTGTTCTCCAACTTCTTCATGGTCATCCTGTCGGTGAGGTCGCCGTACATGAAGCTGCACGTGCTGGACTTCTGCATGACCTCGGCCCGGTTGTAGCCGGACAGCTTACAGAAGCCTTCGTTCATGTACACGATCGGGTAGTCCACGATGCGGGCGTTGGCCAGCAAGAAGCTGCTGTCTACATTGAGAAGAGATTAATACAAATAATTAGAAGAGTGTCAGAGGCGTTGTACACGAGTTAGTTGAGTTAGTGCACCCCACAGTCACCAGTTATAATATATGGGTATCAGACTCACAGATAGGTAAAGCTATCCCACAGCATTTCTAATACTCCACTGTTAAGGAATGTGGGGACTTGTCTTTTGCTTGAAAACGTCACGAAAGCGTGGCCATGCTCACTGATGACGTCATACAAGTGTGGCCATGCTCACTGATGACGCCATGAAAACGTGGTCGTTTTTATTGATGACGTCATGAGAGCGTGGTCATGTTACCTGGTGACGTCATGAAAACGTGGCCATGTTAACTGATAACGTCATGAAAACGTGGCCATGTTATCGGTGACGTCTTGAAAACGTGGCCATGTTAACTGGTGACGTCATTAAACGTGGCCATGTTAACTGGTGACGTCATTAAACGTGGCCATGTTAACTGGTGGCGTCATGAAAGCGTGGCCATGTCCACTGGTGACGTCATGAAAGCGTGGCCATGTTAACTCGTGACGTCATGAAAGAGTGGCCATGTTAACTGGTGACAGTGATCATGTACCCGGATGTTGCTACTCAGGGAAACAAACCCTAGCCTTTAATGTTAAATCCATTGAACGTAACAATAACCACACAACCACGATACAGAGAGCAGGGAACATCGGATGATTTATGTTTATTGGTGCTGTATAGAGCCAATAATGACCAACATCGGATGATTTATGTTTATTGGTGCTGTATAGAGCCAATAATGACCAACATCGGATGATTTATGTTTATTGGTGCTGTACAGAGCCAATAATGACCAACATCGGATAAATTATGTTTATTGGTGCTGTATAGAGCCAATAATGACCAACATCGGATGATTTATGTTTATTGGTGCTGTATAAAGCCAATAATGACCAACATCGGATGATTTATGTTTATTGGTGCTGTATAGAGCCAATAATGACCAACATCGGATGATTTATGTTTATTTGTGCTGTATAGAGCCAATAATGACCAACATCGGATGATTTATGTTTATTGGTGCTGTATAGAGCCAATAATGACCAACGAGGACATTCTCAACGAGGCCAACACGAAAAGTGACTACCTAAAAAACATCAGAAAGAAACAATCAACATTTTCTTTGGCACATGAGAAAATGAAAGTTGGAATACTTGGTTACAACTGGCAAAATACAGGGAAAGAGAGATCGCGGACGACAAAGATAGAAAATACTGGATAGCTGGGTGTCATGGCATGGAACACAGTCAACAACAGAACTGATAGGATGAAATGAGAGCAGGGAATTGTAGTAGGAGAAGCAGGTCTACACCAACCAGTATTGCACATGATGATGATGACTATTATTATCTCGGGACCGTTCAAATGCGAACATAAATACTTTCTGGGGCTGAAAGTACAGGGAACAGCCTATAACAAGTTGTTGTGTATGCCATAACTGGATCTGGCTTCACAAATGTTGTGGTATCCAGGTAACATCACAAAGGTAACGTGTACCATTATCTGAAAAGAGGCCCTAATTATAGCCAGCCTGTTATAATTATTGTTTCTTGAATGTCGTCGTTCATTAGAACTTTAATGACATTAATCGCGAAGGCGTGGCTTCCAAATGTGTCTTACCCCGAGTCAGTGACATGTTACTCAGAGTCAGTGACGGCATCTTACCCAGAGTCAGTGACATGTTACTCAGAGTCAGTGACGGCATCTTACCCCGAGTCAGTGACATGTTACTCAGAGTCAGTGACATGTTACTCAGAGTCAGTGACGGCATCTTACCCAGAGTCAGTGACATGTTACTCAGAGTCAGTGACGGCATCTT
Source organism: Megaustenia siamemsis (assembly GCA_032433765.1). Lineage (NCBI taxonomy): Eukaryota > Metazoa > Mollusca > Gastropoda > Stylommatophora > Ariophantidae > Megaustenia > Megaustenia siamemsis. The sequence continues at coordinate 2,068,841 of JAVIAB010000050.1, forward strand.
ACCCCGAGTCAGTGACATGTTACTCAGAGTCAGTGACGGCATCTTACCCAGAGTCAGTGACATGTTACTCAGAGTCAGTGACGGCATCTTACCCAGAGTCAGTGACATGTTACTCAGAGTCAGTGACGGTATCTTACCCAGAGTCAGTGACGGCATCTTACCCAGAGTCAGTGACATGTTACTCAGAGTCAGTGACGGCATCTTACCCCGAGTCAGTGACATGTTACTCAGAGTCAGTGACGGCATCTTACCCAGAGTCAGTGACATGTTACTCAGAGTCAGTGACGGCATCTTACCCAGAGTCAGTGACGACATCTTACCCAGAGTCAGTGACATGTTACTCAGAGTCAGTAACGGCATCTTACCCAGAGTCAGTGACGACATCTTACCCAGAGTCAGTGACGACATCTTACCCAGAGTCAGTGACGACATCTTACTCAGAGTCAGTGACGGCATCTTACCCAGAGTCAGTGACGGCATCTTACCCAGAGTCAGTGACATGTTACTCAGAGTCAGTGACAGCATCTTACCCAGAGTCAGTGACATGTTACTCAGAGTCAGTGACATGTTACTCAGAGTCAGTGACGGCATCTTACCCAGAGTCAGTGACATGTTACTCAGAGTCAGTGACATGTTACTCAGAGTCAGTGACATGTTACTCAGTCAGTGACGGCATCTTACCCAGAGTCAGTGACATGTTACTCAGAGTCAGTGACGGCATCTTACCCAGAGTCAGTGACATGTTACTCAGAGTCAGTGACGGCATCTTACCCAGAGTCAGTGACATGTTACTCAGAGTCAGTGACGGCATCTTACCCAGAGTCAGTGACATGTTACTCAGAGTCAGTGACGACATCTTACCCAGAGTCAGTGACATGTTACTCAGAGTCAGTGACGACATCTTACCCAGAGTCAGTGACATGTTACTCAGAATCAGTGACGACATCTTACCCAGAGTCAGTGACATGTTACTCAGAGTCAGTGACGACATCTTACCCAGAGTCAGCGAATAAATTCAGGGGACGATGTTTACAACACTCAGGAAAAAACATCACAAATAATCAAGAACAGACGGTCAGAAGTAGGATCGAACCCGTACTCCCCGGGACAGCGTCTGGCCACGAGAAGCAAACGCTAGAGCACACAGCCAACTCAGCTTCCTAAAAACGTAGCTCTCATTGGCTTTCTGTTGTTGATTATTTCTGATTATTTCCCGAGTGCTGTAAACATAGCTTTCATTGGCTTTCTGTTGTTGATCATTTCTGATTATTTCCCGAGTGCTGTAAACATAGCCCTCATTGGCTTTCTGTTGTTGATTATTTCTGATTATTTCCCGAGTGCTGTAAACATAGCTCTCATTGGCTTTCTGTTGTTGATTATTTCTGATTATTTCCCGAGTGCTGTAAACATAGCTCTCATTGGCTTTCTGCTGTTGATTATTTCTGATTATTTCCCGAGTGCTGTAAACATAGCTCTCATTGGCTTTCTGTTGTTGATTATTTCTGATTATTTCCCGAGTGCTGTAAACATAGCTCTCATTGGCTTTCTGTTGTTGATTATTTCTGATTATTTCCCGAGTGCTGTAAACATAGCTCTCATTGGCTTTCTGTTGTTGATTATTTCTGATTATTTCCCGAGTGCTGTAAACATAGCTCTTCCCCTGAAATGATTCACTGATCTATCTCCTCGGAGGTCCCCCTCTATAATAATATTTATTAATGATTATTTGTCTCCAGTCTAGACCACAGGAAACTACTATTCGTGCTGTTTCGTCCTATAACTGTTTGTCTGCAACGCAAGTATTCAGCCCTACCCTATCCGGAAGGTACTTGTCTTAATAGGAAAAATACAGATGCACAACTTATTGAGTTTACCGTGTTCGCTAGCGTTTGGTTCTTGTGGGCAAGCGCTGTGCTGGGAAATGGTGGAGAGGAGGTGGCAGATCATGAAATAATACACGAGATGTAGCCACTAAACTGGCATCAGTCGTTGAGAAACACAAAACAAGAAGAGAAAACTGTAACTTGTCCTGGACAATTCGTTCGTTCAAGGACAGACCAGACTTAGCCGACACAGTTGCACAGCTTGTAGACTCAACGACCCACAATGACACCAGGCTAGTTATGTCTGTCTATGCTCTTAAGTTGGAAGTATAGATGCTTGTGCCAGATTTGTCAATGTCTGTCCGCACATCGCTGATGTATTAACACCGCCCCACATTATAACTGATGTATTAACACCGCCCCACATTATAACTGATGTATTAACATCGCCCCACATTATAACTGATGTGTTAACACCGCCCCACATTATAACTGACGTATTATCGCCGCCCCCCCACATAATGGCTGATTTATTAACACCGCCCCACTCTATAACTGATGTATTAACACCGCCCCACATTATAACTGATGTATTATCACCGCCCCCACCCCCCACATAGCGGCTGATTTATTAACACCGCCCCACTTTATAACTGATGTATTAACACCGCCCGCCCCCCTCCCCTCACCACCACATAATGGGTGATGTATTAACACCGCCCCCACATAATGGTTGTCTTATTCACATCGCCCCACATTATGGCTGATGTTTTCACACCGCCCCACAGTATTGCTGATGTATTCACACCGCCGCCCCCCCCCATTATGGCTGATGTGTTTTCTCGCCGCCCCACATTATGGCTGATGTATCAAGCCAGGCCGCCCCACATTATGGCTGAATTATTCACGCGAGCCCCGCCCCAGAATTCCCGTCAGACCCCACAACTGTGCCGGAACACAATCTCCAACAATTATAGCTTAGCCATCGCTTGAATGCTAACAAAAGTGATACTTCAATAGCCACAGCTCTCAGAGGCGTCGCCAAACGTTAGCAACGCTGCGGGTATTGTCGTTTGCCTACTCAGTGGGGAGAACATACTTACGTAGCGATATACCCGCACAGGCTGAATAATGTTAGCTCACAGTCTACAGTTAATTCTAGCCTCATTAAAACAATTATCTTATATCTTACCAGGGAGCCTATACATGAATATTCATGAGCCGAAAGTGATACGAAAGCACGCACGCTAGTTACTGGACTTGGCTTCTGCACCCACAGTAGTAGCCTACTCACATCTAGATTCCGAGTTTACCAGACGCCATGTGTGGGCGTGGGTGTATAGTGGGCAGAGAGAGAGAGAGAGAGAGAGAGAGAGAGAGAGAGAGAGACATAAGGCGCAGCCGCACCAAAAGTTAACGCAGCTGAAATGTTCTGCGTCATCCGATATCATCATCCATCGTAAACAATCGGATTATTGAAATACGATGCAGATGAAAAACACAGCTCACGGTGTGCACAGAGCTCTAAACTCAGTAGCTCTGCCATGTGTTAGCCCCTGGTACTGTACAGGAATAACGTGTCAGCGTAAGGAAGAGGCTCAAGAAGGAGATGGGGAGGAGAAAACAAAAGCGAAGGAGGAAAAGGAAGAGAAGAAAGGTAACTGATGACCAGTAAGAAAAGGATATTGTAATTGCCCGTGGAGTGAGCAACCCGAGCGGGCAATCAAGCGGTTCTCCAAAGTGAATCGACTGCGGCTGTTCGAATAACATGATACTAAACCGGTGGGGGCCTCGCTAGCCTAGTTGGGAAAACCACCCGACTGCACTACCGACGTTCGGACAACCCGTTTCGATTCCCGCTGGGAGCAGTGTCAATTGTACTCATGGTTAGAAAAAAAATACCACTACGGTCGACCCAGCCGTTGGCAGAAATGGGTACCAGAGTATTACCCTAGGAAGGTGAGGAATGTCGCCTCGCATCTGAGTTTCGATGCTTGAGGCTACACTATACAGAAATCTCCGAACATTTCTGAATAGGCGGCCGAGCACATATGGGTGGAGACTCGCGTGCTAAGATAGGCGGCCGAGCACATATGGGTGGAGACTCGCGTGCTAAGATAGGCGGCCGAGCACATATGGGTGGAGACTCGCGTGCTAAGATAAGCGGCCGAGCACATATGGGTGGAGACTCGCGTGCTAAGATAAGCGGCCGAGCACATATGGGTGGAGACTCGCGTGCTAAGATAAGCGGCCGAGCACATATGGGTGGAGACTCGCGTGCTAAGATAAGCGGCCGAGCACATATGGGTGGAGACTCGCGTGCTAAGATAAGCGGCCGAGCACATATGGGTGGAGACTCGCGTGCTAAGATAGGCGGCCGAGCACATATGGGTGGAGACTCGCGTGCTAAGATAGGCGGCCGAGCACATATGGGTGGAGACTCGCGTGCTAAGATAAGCGGCCGAGCACATATGGGTGGAGACTCGCGTGCTAAGATAGGCGGCCGAGCACATATGGGTGGAGACTCGCGTGCTAAGACGCCGGTTCAAGTCTCGTACTTGCCCTTGACCTTTACTAAACCGGTGACATGAACCTTATCATCATGGCTCTGAGGGTTGAAGCTGGCCGCTAGAGGGGTACCTCCACCAAGCCAAGCGTATTAGTAGACAAACGCCAGACATGCCAAGAGTTGATAACCCCCTACTGCCCGTGCCGGAGCAGACTCCCTGGACGGATGAGTCAGGATTGTCAAGACAGGTACGGACAGAGGTGAAAGGAGTGGTTGACAGGGAGGAGCAAAGTAGTCTACAGCGAAAAACAGTGGCTCTCGGTTTCCTGGGTGAGGAGCGCCCGCGGGACCTATGGATTCGTGTGTGCATGGATGGATCGGCGCACAGTGCAGTGGAGCATGGGGGAGCGGGTGCATATGTGGAGTGCCCAAGTTGCATTAGGGATGTGGGTGAAACGGCGGCGGGGAAGTGTTGTCACAATTGTGATGCAGAAATACAAGCAATAAAGTTGGCAATAGAAAAACTGCTGAACATTAATCTTAGCCCACAGCCTGTAGTGTTTTTGACAGATGCAAGATCAGTACTCCAGGCACTACAATCCAGAAAATTACCACATCTGCAGACCTTATTGACTGAACTCTGCAAGCACCACAGGGTTGCCCTGCAGTGGATCCCGTCTCACTGTGGAATACCAGGAAATGAGAAAGCAGATTAATAGGCAAAGGAAGGTTCAACAGGCACACAACAAGATACACCGGTTACATACCATCAAAAGAAACAGATAATCAAATCAATCAGAGGACCACAGGCCCCAAGATAGGATGCCTTTCATAATATGAATATACATGAACAAGTTATCATTATACGCCTCAGAACAGGACACAATCGACCCCATAGTCACATGTATACAAAATTCAAGATCGGCACCTCAACTACTTGTACATGTGGACAGGCGCCCCAGACTGCTGAACACATACTTCAAGACTGCACTGAATATAGTAGACTAAGGAAAATCCATTGGCCCATAGATACAACACTACAGACAAAACTATATGGGCCACTGCAAGAATTACAAAAGACAGTAAAATTTATACAGGAAACGACATTGCAGATGTAGACAATACTTCAGGCGAACGAAAGATTGAGAGATCATGGCTCTGAGGGTTGAAGTTGGACGCTAGAGGCGTACCTGCATCACGTGAAATATCATAGAGATGTTCAAGGCATCGATCATTAGGCGGCCTCCTGTCTCGCCACAGTAAACATGAATTATGGAGAAGCTTTGAAAGTGAGCACCAAAGATCCATCTAGGCAGGCATCAGTTGTCGGGGAAATGTGCACATGACCACCCGCCGCCCTTCCACTCGTTCTTGATAGTTTAGTTACAGACCTCAATGAGCAAAGATAATTGGATAGCGCGCGGGTTGTCACTCGTAATTGGTTGGGTGTGTCCGAGTGAGTGACTATGACTGGTCAAGATCATACTGCATCTAGCACCGCTCTGGAGACAGACTGAACAGCCTTGCCAAGCAAGCAGGCGTCCAGGAACGACGCGCTGAAGTCAACAGCGTAGAATCGAACAGTTATAAACTATGAAACGGCGCCACTGCGCCCTTTTAACGATCTTTTAGGTGTCGTCACCGTAAAAATGATCAATTGAACACAATGTGCTAGAGATAAGTCTGGAAGTGGACAAGTCATTTTACAAGTGGATGTCAAATCGTCTACTTGACGGCTCTCCCTGCTAGTTGTGATGAGTGAGACGGAAAATGAGTTAATGGAAACAGGGAAAATTAGATTTTTTGTTAACACGTGACTTCACCATGTTTAAAACAATTTTCGACTCTTTCATTATATATGTAGCCCAGTGCATCCGATTTTAATAGCTTTGTTTCTGTCGTCGGTCTCAACACTTCAACACCTTTGATATGAGCGACCTTTGTGGTAGCCACGACTACACGCTGTAGGAATTAGTGCAACACTCAAGCTAGTCTATCCCAGCCACACCGAGGCGCGACAGAGGGGTAGTAATGCTACATCATGACGAGTGCAGCAAAGGTTACACAGCCAATGGCTGCTATCCTCATCTATAATGCTAACGTTGTTCCTCGCTCCACTAGGCTTTCATCTGCTTCTATATCCCTTATTTCCCAAAGGCCACGTCTCTAGGGTCTATGAACCAGGTTCCGCGAAATTTCATAAAAATAGACACGTCGAACAATTGGAGCTCCACTACTGGTTTTATTGTCCCAGAGATAATTTACTTAACGGTTATCCAGGACTTCGGGTCATGTATTAATTTGTTGTATCTCTCATTAGGTCTCATTCCGGGTTTGTTGTATCTCTCATTAGGTCTCATTCCGGGTTTGTTGTATCTCTCATTAGGTCTCATTCCGGGTTTGTTGTATCTCTCATTAGGTCTCATTCCGGGTTTGTTGTATCTCTCATTAGGTCTCATTCCGGAGAAAAAAAAAAACAAAGTTCGCTGACAACTAATTGTGTCAACAAGAAAACACCAATAATTGTGTCAACAACAAATCGCCACTAATTGTGTCAACAAGAAAACACCAATAATTGTGTCAACAACAAAACGCCACTAATTGTGTCAACAACAAAACGCCACTAATTGTGTCAACAAGAAAACACCAATAATTGTGTCAACAAGAAAACACCACTAATTGTGTCAACAAGAAAACATCACTAATTGTGTCAACAAGAAAACACCACTAATTGTGTCAACAAGAAAACATCACTAATTGTGTCAACAACAAAACATCACTAATTGTGTCAACAACAAAACACCACTAATTGTGTCAACAACAAAACATCACTAATTGTGTCAACAACACAACATGACTAATTGTGTCAACAACAAAACACCACTAATTGTGTCAACAACAAAACACCACTAATTGTGTCAACAAGAAAACTCCACTAATTGTGTCAACAAGAAAACACCACTAATTGTGTCAACAACAAAACACCACTAATTGTGTCAACAACAAAACACCACTAATTGTGTCAACAACAAAACACCACTAATTGTGTCAACAACAAAACACCACTAATTGTGTCAACAACAAAACACCACTAATTGTGTCAACAACAAAACACCACTAATTGTGTCAACAACAAAACACCACTAATTGTGTCAACAACAAAACACCACTAATTGTGTCAACAACAAAACACCACTAATTGTGTCAACAACAAAACACCACTAATTGTGTCAACAACAAAACACCACTAATTGTGTCAACAACAAAACACCACTAATTGTGTCAACAACAAAACATCACTAATTGTGTCAACAAGAAAACACCACTAATTGTGTCAACAAGAAAACACCACTAATTGTGTCAACAAGAAAATACCACTAATTGTGTCAACAACAAAACACCACTAATTGTGCCAACAACAAAACATCACTAATTGTGTCAACAACACAACATGACTAATTGTGTCAACAACAAAACACCACTAATTGTGTCAACAACAAAACACCACTAATTGTGTCAACAACAAAACATCACTAATTGTGTCAACAACACAACATGACTAATTGTGTCAACAACAAAACACCACTAATTGTGTCAACAACAAAACACCACTAATTGTGTCAACAACAAAACATCACTAATTGTGTCAACAACAAAACACCACTAATTGTGTCAACAACAAAACACCACTAATTGTGTCAACAACAAAACACCACTAATTGTGTCAAAAACAGAACTGTTCTTTCACGTACGGAAGTTGAATAATCCCTGGTGACCTCTAGATGCCCGCTGAAGGTTATGCTGAGAGGGGATCTGAGGGATATACACGGGATCTGAGGGATATACAGGGGATCTGAGGGATATACACGGGATCTGAGGGATATACAGTGGATCTGAGGGATATACACGGGATCTGAGGGATATACACGGGATCTGAGGGATATACAGGGGATCTGAGGGATATACAGGGGATCTGAGGGATATACAGGGGATCTGAGGGATATACACGGGATCTGAGGGATATACACGGGATCTGAGGGATATACAGGGGATCTGAGGGATATACATGGGATCTGAGGGATATACACGGGATCTGAGGGATATACTGTGAGGGATATACTGTGAGGGGATCTGAGGGATATACAGGGACGCGAGGGTTATATAGGGATCTGAGGGATATACATGGATCTGAGGGATATACAGGGATCTGATGCATATACAGGGGATCTGAGGGATATACTGAGAGGGGATCTGAGGAATATACAGGGGATTTCAGGGATATACTGAGAGGGGATCTGAGGGATATACAAAGGATATGAGGGATATACAGGGGATCTTAGGGGTACGCTGAGAGGGAATCTGAGGGATATACTGAGAGGGGATTTGAGCAATTGTGTCGTCATCCGAAGTGGAGTGCGAACGATCTGTCCACTAAAAAACGAACTGTTAGAGTTAGAGTTAAGGTTAGAGTCAGAGTTAGGGTAAGAGTTAGAGTTAGAGTTAAGGTTAGAGTTAGAGTTAAGGTCAGAGTTAAAGGTAGAGTTAAGGTTAGAGATAGAGTTAAGGTTAGAGTTGCAGTTACAGTTAGAGTTAGGGTTAGGGTTAGAGTTAAAGTTAGAGTTAGGGTTAGAGTTAGGGTTAGAGTTAGGGTTAGAGTTAGAGTTAAGGTTATAGTTAGAATTAGAGTTATAGTTAGGGTTAGGGTTAGAGTTAGAGTTAGAGTAAAGGTTAGGGTTAGAGTTAGGGTTAGAGTTATGGTTAGGGTTAGAGTTAGGGTTAGAGTTATGGTTAGGGTTGGAGTTAGGGTTAGAGCTAGAGTTAGGGTTAGAGTTAAAGTTAGGGTTAGAGTTTGAGTTAAAGTTAAAGTTAGGGTTAGAGTTAGGGTTAGGGTTAGGGTTAGGGTTAGGTTTAGAGTTAAAGTTAGTGTTAGGGTTAGAGTTAGGGTTAGAGTTAGGGTCAGGGTTAGGGTTAGAGTTAAATTTAGGGTTAGAGTTAGAGTTAGGGTTAGAGTTAGTTTTAGAGTTAGAGTTAGAGTTAAAGTTAAAGTTAGGGTTAGAGTTAGGGTTAGAGTTAGGGTTAGAGTTAGAGTAAGAGTTAGTGTTAGAGTTAGAGTAAGGATTAGGGTTAGAGTTAGTGTTAGAGTTAGAGTTAGGGTTAGGGTTAGGGTTAGGGTTAGAGTTAGAGTTAGAGTTAGGTTTAAGGTTAGAGTTAGGGTTAAGGTTAGAGTTAGTGTTAGATTTAGAGTTAGGGTTAGGGTTAGAGTTAGAGTTAGAGTTAGGTTTAAGGTTAGAGTTAGGATTAAGGTTAGAGTTAGGGTTAGGGTTAGAGTTAGAGTTAGGGTTAGAGTTAGGGTTAGAGTCAGAATTAAGGTTAGAGTTAGGGTTAGGGCAAGGGTTAGGGTTAGAGTTAGAGTTAGGGTTAGGGTTAGGGTTAGAGTTAGAGGTAAAGTTAAAGTTAGGGTTAGAGATAAGGTTAGGGTTAGGGTTAGAGTTACAGTTACTGTTAGGGTTAGAGTTAGGATTAGAGTTAGGGTTAGGGTTAGGGTAAGAGTTAAATTTAGGGTTAGAGTTAGAGTTATGGTTAGAGTTAGATTTAGAGTTAGAGTTAGGGTTAGAGTTAGAGTTAGAATTAGGGTTAGGGTTAGAGATAGAGTTAAAGTTAGAGTTAGAGTTAGAGTTTGAGTCAGGGTTAGAGTTAGAGTTAGAGTTAGGGTTAGAGTTAGAGTCAGGGTTAGAGTTCGGGTTAAAGTTAGAGTTAGAATTAGAGTTAGGGTTAGAGTTAGGGTTAGAGTTAGAGTTAGGGTTAGAGTTAGAGTTAGGGCTAGAGTTAGGGTTAGAGTTATTGTTAGAGTTAGAGTTAGGGTTTGGATTAGAGTTATGGTTAGAGTTAGGGTTAGAGTTATTGTTAGAGTTAGAGTTAGGGTTAGAGTTATTGTTAGAGTTAGAGTTAGAGTTAGGGTTAGAGATAGGGTTAGGGTTAGAGTTAGGGTTAGGGTTAGTGTTTGGATTAGATTTAGAGTTAGAGTTAGGGTTAGAGTTAGAGTTAGTGTTAGGGTTAGAGTTATGGTTAGAGTTAGCGTTAGAGTTAGAGTTAGACTTAGAGTTAGACTTAGAGTTAGCGTTAGAGTTATGGTTAGAGTTATGGCTAGAGTTAGATGTAGGGATAGAGATAGTGATCGAGATAGAGATATGGCTAGAGTTAGAGTTAGGGTTTGAGTTAGGGTTATAGTTAGTGGTAGAATTTTAGGGGTAGGGATAGCGTTAGGGCTAGGGTTAGAGTTAAGGTTAGAGTTAGAGTTACGGTTAGTGTTAGAGTTAGGTTTAGAGTTAGGGTTAGAGTCAGAATTAAGGTTAGAGTTAAGTTTAGAGTTAGAGTTATGGTTAGAGTTAGGTTTAGTGTTAGGGTTAGTGTAAGAGTTAGAGTTAATGATATGGCTAGAGTTAGAGTTTGGAGTTAGAGTTAGAGTTAGGGTTAGGGTTAGGGTTAGAGTTAGGGTTAGGGTTTCAGTTAGAGTTATGGTTAGAGTTAGGGTTAGAGATAGAGTTAAAGTTAAGATTAGAGTTAGAGTTAGGGTTAGTGTTAGGGTTAGAGTTATAGTTATGCTAAGAGTTAGGGTTACAGTTAGTTTTAGAGTAAGGGTTAGATTTAAATTTAGAATTAAGGTTTGATTAATTCAACGTTAGAGTTACGTTTAGAGTTAGGTTTAGGATTAGTGTTTGGGTTACAGTTAGAGTTATAGTTAGGGTTAGGGTTAAATGATTTCATCTTTCCTTCAGACTCATCCCGCCTATTTCTTCCTCCCTTCAGACTCACTCCCGCCTATTTCTTCCTCCCTTCAGACTCACTCCCGCCTATTTCTTCCTTCCTTCAGACTCACTCCCGCCTATTACTGTTTTGCCACTCTGGCACGGGCACATACTAAAAACAATGGACGTTCTCCTAATTCGGTCAGTTCTCTTGTTATTGGACCAATATTTGATCAGCGTATTGATCTCCGCTAGGTCCCCACGTACACAGAGGTTATCGCCTCCAGGCTCCCACTGGCTGCTGGCAATAAGCAAGAATGGATTAATTGAATGACAGGAGTGATACTTACACCACGTGAAATGGTTCTGCGGCATGAAGTGAACAAGAAAATGGAGAAGCCAGTTCCGAAGGTATGTGGTGAGAGTGCTAACAAAATAAGGAAACACCTGAAAGTGAATGATGAAATGATCAAACAGTAAAGGTGAAAACAACGAAACTAAACGTTGAGACGATGAAACAACCTAGGAGACTATGAAAATAGGATAAAGGAAATGACGATGAAAATACGATAAAGGGCATGTTGATGAAAATAGGATAAAGTACATGAAGAAGAAAATAGGATAAAGAACATGAAGAAGAAAATAGGATAAAGGAAATGACGATGAAACTAGGATAAAGAACATGAAGAAGAAAATAGGATAAAGAACATGAAGAAGAAAATAGGATAAAGGGCATGAAGAAGAAAATAGGATAAAGGGCATGTTGATGAAACTAGGATAAAGAACATGAAGAAGAAAATAGGATAAAGGAAATGACGATGAAACTAGGATAAAGAACATGAAGAAGAAAATAGGATAAAGGAAATGACGATGAAACTAGGATAAAGAACATGAAGAAGAAAATAGGATAAAGGAAATGACGATGAAACTAGGATAAAGAACATGAAGAAGAAAATAGGATAAAGGGCATGAAGAAGAAAATAGGATAAAGAACATGAAGAAGAAAATAGGATAAAGGGCATGTTGATGAAACTAGGATAAAGAACATGAAGAAGAAAATAGGATAAAGAACATGAAGAAGAAAATAGGATAAAGGGCATGTTGATGAAACTAGGATAAAGAACATGAAGAAGAAAATAGGATAAAGAACATGAAGTAGAAAATAGGATAAAGGAAATGACGATGAAACTAGGATAAAGAACATGAAGAAGAAAATAGGATAAAGGAAATGACGATGAAAATACGATAAAGGGCATGTTGATGAAAATAGGATAAAGGACATGAAGAAGAAAGTTGGATAAAGGAAATAACGATAAAAATAGGATACAGGACATGACGATGAAAATAGGATACAGGTGATGAAAATACAATAAATGACATGAACATGAAAAGAGAATAACGGACATGGCAATGAAAATAGGATAAAGGATGTGAACAAGAAAATAGGATAACGGACAAGACGATGAAAATAGGATAGAGAACATGACGATGAAAATAGGATAAAGGGCATTACGATGAAAAAAGGATAAATAACATGACGATGAAAATAGGATAAAGGACATGCTGAAAATAGGATACAGGACATGATGATATTACCTAAAGGTAGCGACGTGAAAAGAGTAAAGGGCATAATGATGAAAATAAGTAAAATCAGGGAGGACATTTCCTTAGAAAGCGAGTTTACAGGGGTTGATGTAATTATGTAAGGGTGGGACGAAATTGCCTACATCTATTGTATAGTTGATTGCATTGCACTGTTTGACGCACCCGTTAGACTAGTTTCTAGAACCATGAGACAGACAATCGACTATATCGAGTTACGTGACAATGGCCACACGTCTGAAAACTGCTGTACTCGCGCGATGGGATAGAAGCGGAATATCGCATGGGAGTTACCGCTCTTTGATCAACTGGAGTGCCTGCCCTTGAAAAGGACATTGGCTATTGTCGTCACGTGATAATAATGGCGGATGTAATTTTGGAAAGTTCAACAATGAAACATACCACGTGGTGTGGTAATCAGTTAATGGACGCCATTTGGCGTGAGGGCTTCCGGTTAGTTTTTAACTACAATAATATGTTGGTTATTTTGTCTATTCTGTTCCTGATGAGGGTCATTTGCTCGGAGCGTCCATTATGTATGTTAATACGTTTATGTGCATTGATCTCAATAACGGAGCAAGAGTTAGCAATAGCATATGCATTCACACACTTGGGAGGTATAGTAACACTAGATGGGGGGTCGGACCAGCATATCTCCGGACACAGCTAATTCTGGCACTAAAACATTTGTAGATGGAAACAACGAAAGTAACAACAGCATCTTTACAGCTTTGAACAAGTGTTGACAGACAAAACAACAAACATCCCGAACTGAGATCAAAAAGGTACATCTCAACACAGCGCCTTCCCACGACCTGCATGTCAGCACAATGCCAGCTAAGCAACCTAAATTCATACTGCTGTGATCTCTTTCATGCACGTCGCACGTCTACTGGTGGGGATCTTCAGGGGAGCAAACAGTCAACAAACACACACACACATACACACAAGAACAAACAACCCAGATCCACCCACACACAAACACAATCTAAGGACAACCCTCGTGATGTTTAGCCACCCACCCACACATAAACACTCACATACACAATCTAAGGACAACCCTCGTGGTGTTTAGCCACACACCCACACATAAACACTCACATACACAATCTGAGGACAACCCTCGTGACGTTTAGCCACACACCCACACATAAACACTCACATACACAATCTGAGGACAACCCTCGTGACGTTTAGCCACACACCCACACACAATCTGAGGACAACCCTCGTGACGTTTAGCCACACATCCACACATAAACACTCACGTACACAATCTAAGGACAACCCTCGTGACGTTTAGCCACACACCCACACATAAACACTCACATACAGAATCTAAGGACAACCCTCGTGGTGTTTAGTCACACACCCACACATAAACACTCACATGCACAATCTGAGGACAACCCTCGTGACGTTTAGCCACCCACAAACACACAAACACTCACATACACAATCTGAGGACAACCCTCGTGACGTTTAGCCACACACCCACACACAAACACTCACATACAGAATCTAAGGACAACCCTCGTGGTGTTTAGTCACACACCCACACATAAACACTCACATGCACAATCTGAGGACAACCCTCGTGACGTTTAGCCACCCACAAACACATAAACACTCACATACAGAATCTAAGGACAACCCTCGTGGCGTTTAGCCACCCACCCACACACAAACACTCACACATTATATAACACTTAGAAGAAGAACCCAAAATGAAAGAGTTAGCGGGCGTGTGCTGGAGATGGATAGGCCGCAGACGAATAAAACAGAAACATAGTCAAACAGAATAAGAAAGATAAACAGGAATGTGTCAAACAGAATAAGAAAGATAAACAGGAATGTGTCAAACAGAATAAGAAAGATAAACTGGAATGTGTCAAACAGAATAAGAAAGATAAACTGGAATGTGTCAAACAGAATAAGAAAGATAAACTGGAATGTGTCAAACAGAATAAGAAAGATAAACAGGAATGTGTCAAACAGAATAAGAAAGATAAACAGGAATGTGTCAAACAGGAATGTGTCAAACAGGAATGTGTCAAACAGAATAAGAAAGATAAACTGGAATGTGTCAAACAGGAATGTGTCAAACAGAATAAGAAAGATAAACTGGAATGTGTCAAACAGAATAAGAAAGATAAACAGGAATGTGTCAAACAGGAATGTGTCAAACAGAATAAGAAAGATAAACAGGAATGTGTCAAACAGGAATGTGTCAAACAGAATAAGAAAGATAAACTGGAATGTGTCAAGACAGAATAAGAAAGATAAACAGGAATGTGTCAAGACAGAATAAGAAAGATAAACTGGAATGTGTCAAGACAGAATAAGAAAGATAAACTGGAATGTGTCAAGACAGAATAAGAAAGATAAACAGGAATGTGTCAAGACAGAATAAGAAAGATAAACTGGAATGTGTCAAACAGAATAAGAAAGATAAACTGGAATGTGTCAAACAGGAATGTGTCAAACAGAATAAGAAAGATAAACTGGAATGTGTCAAACAGAATAAGAAAGATAAACAGGAATGTGTCAAACAGAATAAGAAAGATAAACTGGAATGTGTCAAACAGAATAAGAAAGATAAACTGGAATGTGTCAAACAGAATAAGAAAGATAAACTGGAATGTGTCAAACAGAATAAGAAAGATAAACAGGAATGTGTCAAACAGAATAAGAAAGATAAACAGGAATGTGTCAAACAGGAATGTGTCAAACAGGAATGTGTCAAACAGAATAAGAAAGATAAACTGGAATGTGTCAAACAGGAATGTGTCAAACAGAATAAGAAAGATAAACTGGAATGTGTCAAACAGAATAAGAAAGATAAACAGGAATGTGTCAAACAGGAATGTGTCAAACAGAATAAGAAAGATAAACAGGAATGTGTCAAACAGGAATGTGTCAAACAGAATAAGAAAGATAAACTGGAATGTGTCAAGACAGAATAAGAAAGATAAACAGGAATGTGTCAAGACAGAATAAGAAAGATAAACTGGAATGTGTCAAGACAGAATAAGAAAGATAAACTGGAATGTGTCAAGACAGAATAAGAAAGATAAACAGGAATGTGTCAAGACAGAATAAGAAAGATAAACAGGAATGTGTCAAGACAGAATAAGAAAGATAAACTGGAATGTGTCAAGACAGAATAAGAAAGATAAACAGGAATGTGTCAAGACAGAATAAGAAAGATAAACTGGAATGTGTCAAGACAGAATAAGAAAGATAAACAGGAATGTGTCAAGACAGAATACAAGGGTCAACACAGAAAGTTAGCAAACGTCCAAGACAGAAAGGTATGACTAAGACTAATGTAAGAAAGGACATGAAATATGAAAGGAAGGTAGCAGAACAAACATGGAAGAGAGGTTTGAAGGCCAAGAAAACAACAGGCAAGTAAGAATAACCATTGATTGCAGCGTGTCCTGCTGACATGTTGCCTCATCGATCTATATTTCTCTGCTTCTGGCTCTCCGTGAGACTGACCACAAGACACCATCGACCCTTCTGTTTACCTTCCAACCAATTGTCACTTTTCTTCTCGCTCTGAGCTCTGCCACGGAAAAGCTAACGTATGGTCCCTAGCGTATGTTATAAGTGGGTTCTATGTCTTAGCATGGGGTCCCTAGAGTATGTTATAAGTGTGCTCTATGTCTTAGCATGGGGTCCCTAGCGTATGTTATAAGTGGGCTCTATGTCCATGCATGGGGTCTAGCGTATGTTATAAGTGGGCTCTATATCTAGCATGGGGTCTAGCGTATGTTATAAGTGGGCTCTATATCTAGCATGGGGTCTAGCGTATGTTATAAGTGGGCTCTATATCTAGCATGGGGTCTAGCGTATGTTATAAGTGGGCACTATGTCTTAGCGTCGCTTGACCTCTAGCGCATGCTATCAACGGGCTCTATTTTCTAATGTTCTGGCTCTAGCGAATGTTATCAACGGGCTCTGTTTTCTAATGTTGAACCTCTAGCGAATGTTATCAACGGGCTCTGTTTTCTAATGTTGGACCTCTAGCGTATGTTATCAACGGGCTCTCTTTTCTAGTTGGGGCTCTAGCATATGATATAAATGGGCTCTAGTGTTGATCTCGTGGCGCAAAGTATAAATATAATATTTTCTGGTGTGGGCTCTCTAATTTCTGTAGTGTGGGCTCTCTAATGCATCCAGTGTGGGCTCTCTAATGTGTGTAGTGTGAAGTGTGTAGTGGGAAGCTTGTAGTGTTAAGTGTGTAGTGTGAAGCTTGTAGTGTGAAGTGTGTAGTGGGAAGCTTGTAGTGTGAAGCTTGTAGTGTGAAGTGTGTACTGTGAAGTTTGTAGTGTGAAGCCTGTAGTGTGAAGCTTGTAGTGTGAAACTTGTAGTGTGAAGCCTGTAGTGTGAAGTCTGTAGTGTGAAGCTTGTAATGTGTAGTGTGAAGCTTGTAGTGTGAAGCCTGTAGTGTGAAGCCTATAGAGTGAAGCTTGTAGTGTGAAGCTTGTAGTGTGAAGTGTGTAGTGTGAAGCTTGTAGTGTGCAGTGTGTAGTGTGAAGCCTGTAGTGTGAAGCCTGTAGTGTGAAGCCTATAGTGTGAAGCTTGTAGTGTGAAGTGTGTAGTGTGAAGCCTGTAGTGTGAAGCTTGTAGTGTGAAGCCTGTAGTGTGAAGCATGTAGTGTGAAGCCTCTAGCGTGAAGCCTCTAGCGTGAAGCCTCTAGCGTGAAGCCTGTAGTGTGAAGCCTCTAGTGTGAAGCCTCTAGTGTGAAGCCTGTAGTGTGAAGCCTCTAGCGTGAAGCCTCTATTGTGAAGCCTGTAGTGTGAAATCTATAGTGTGAAGCCTGTAGCGTGAAGCCTGTAGTGTGATGCCTGTAGATTGAAGCCTGTAGTGTGAAGTTTTTTAGTGTGAAGCCTGTAGTGTGAAGCCTGTAGTGTGAAGTTTGTATTGTAAAGCGTGTAGTGTGAAGTCTCTAGTGTGAAGCCTGTAGTGTGAAGTCTCTAGTGTGAAGTGTGTAGTGTGAAGCCTGTAGTGTGAAGATTGTAGTGTGAAACCTGTAGTGTGAAGCCTGTAGTGTGAAGTCTGTAGTGTGAAGCTTGTAGTGTGAAGTGTGTAGTGTGAAGTGTGTAGTGTGTAGTGTGAAGCCTGTAGTGTGAAACTTGTAGTGTGAAGCCTGTAGTGTGAAGCTTGTAGTGTGAAGTGTGTAGTGTGAAGCCTGTAGTGTGAAGTCTGTAGTGTGAAGCCTATAGTGTGAAGTCTCTAGTGTGGTCTCTAGTGTGAAGCCTGTAGAACGAAGCCTGTAGTGTGAAGCCTGTAGTGAGAAGTCTGTAGTGTAAAGTCTCTAGTGTGAAGCCTGTAGTGTGAAGCCTGTAGTGTGAAGTCTCTAGTGTGAAATCTGTAGTGTGAAGTCTCTAGTGTGAAGTCTCTAGTGTGAAGGCTGTAGTCTGAAGCCTGTAGTGTGAAGCCTGTAGTGTGAAGTCTCTAGTGTGAAGTCTCTAGTGTGAAGCCTCTAGTGTGAAGCCTCTAGTGTGAAACCTGTAGTGTGAAGTCTCTAGTGTGAAGCCTGTAGTGTGAAGCCTCTAGTGTGAAGCCTCTAGTGTGAAGCCTGTAGTGTAAAGCCTGTTGTGTGAAGCCTGTAGTGTGAAGCCTAAAGTGTGAAGCCTGTAGTGTGAAGCCTGTAGTGTGAAGCCTGTAGTGTGAAGTCTCTAGTGTGAAGCATGTAGTGTGAAGCATGTAGTGTGAAGCATGTAGTGTGAAGCATGTAGTGTGAAGCCTCTAGTGTGAAACATGTAGTGTGAAGTCTCTAGTGTGAAGCCTGTATTGTGAAGTCTCTAGTGTGAAGCCTGTAGTATGAAGCCTGTAGTGTGTAGCCTCTAGTGTGAAGTCACTAATGTGAAGTCTCTAGTGTGAAGCCTGTAGTGTGAGGTTTGTAGTGTGAAGCCTGTAGTGTGAAGTCTCTAGTGTGAAGCCTGTAGTGTGAAGTCTCTAGTGTGAGGCCTGTAGTGTGAAGTCTCTAGTGTGAGGCCTGTAGTGTGAAGTCTCTAGTGTGAAGCCTGTAGTATGAAGCCTGTAGTGTGTAGCCTCTAGTGTGAAGTCACTAATGTGAAGTCTCTAGTGTTAAGCCTGTAGTGTGAGGTTTGTAGTGTGAAGTCTCTAGTGTGAAGCCTGTAGTGTGAAGCCTCTAGTGTGAAGTCTCTAGTGTGAAGTCTGTAGTGTGAAGTCTCTAGTGTGAAGCCTGTAGTGTGAAGTCTCTAGTGTGAAGTCTCTAGTGTGAAGTCTGTAGTGTGAAGTCTCTAGTGTGAAGTCTCTAGTGTGAAGCCTGTAGTGTGAAGTCTCTAGTGTGAAGCCTGTAGTGTGAAGTCTCTAGTGTGAAGCCTCTAGTGTGAAGCCTGTTGTGTGAAACCTGTAGTGTGAAGCCTGTAGAGTGAAGCCTGTAGTGTGAAGTCTCTAGTGTGAAGCCTGTAGTGTGAAGCCTCTAGTGTGAAACCTGTAGTGTGAAGTCTCTAGTGTGAAGCCTGTAGTGTGAAGCCTCTAGTGTGAAGCCTCTAGTGTGAAGCCTGTAGTGTAAAGCCTGTTGTGTGAAGCTGTAGTGTGAAGCCTAAAGTGTGAAGCCTGTAGTGTGAAGCCTGTAGTGTGAAGCCTGTAGTGTGAAGTCTCTAGTGTGAAGCATGTAGTGTGAAGCATGTAGTGTGAAGCATGTAGTGTGAAGCCTCTAGTGTGAAACATGTAGTGTGAAGTCTCTAGTGTGAAGCCTGTATTGTGAAGTCTCTAGTGTGAAGCCTGTAGTATGAAGCCTGTAGTGTGTAGCCTCTAGTGTGAAGTCACTAATGTGAAGTCTCTAGTGTGAAGCCTGTAGTGTGAGGTTTGTAGTGTGAAGCCTGTAGTGTGAAGTCTCTAGTGTGAAGCCTGTAGTGTGAAGTCTCTAGTGTGAGGCCTGTAGTGTGAAGTCTCTAGTGTGAGGCCTGTAGTGTGAAGTCTCTAGTGTGAAGCCTGTAGTATGAAGCCTGTAGTGTGTAGCCTCTAGTGTTAAGTCACTAATGTGAAGTCTCTAGTGTTAAGCCTGTAGTGTGAGGTTTGTAGTGTGAAGTCTCTAGTGTGAAGCCTGTAGTGTGAAGCCTGTAGTGTGAAGTCTCTAGTGTGAAGTCTGTAGTGTGAAGTTTCTAGTGTGAAGCCTGTAGTGTGAAGTCTCTAGTGTGAAGTCTCTAGTGTGAAGTCTGTAGTGTGAAGTCTCTAGTGTGAAGCCTGTAGTGTGAAGTTTGTAGTGTGAAGCCTGTAGTGTGAAGTCTCTAGTGTGAAGCCTGTAGTGTGAAGTCTCTAGTGTGAAGCCTCTAGTGTGAAGCCTGTTGTGTGAAACCTGTAGTGTGAAGCCTGTAGAGTGAAGCCTGTAGTGTGAAGTCTCTAGTGTGAAGCCTGTAGTGTGAAGCCTCTGGTGTGAAGCCTCTGGTGTGAAGCCTCTAGTGTGAAGCCTATAGTGTGAAGTCTCTAGTGTGAAGCCTGTAGTGTGAAGTCTCTAGTGTGAAGCCTGTAGTGTGAAGCCTGTAGAGTGAAGCCTGTAGTGTGAAGTCTCTAGTGTGAAGCCTGTAGTGTGAAGTCTCTAGTGTGAAGCCTGTAGTGTGAAGTCTCTAGTGTGAAGCCTGTAGTGTGAAGTCTGTAGAGTGTGTAGACTGACTCTCTTGACACAAATTTCCCTGATAGCTGAGACTTCATTTGGTTTTTCTCGGTGTCTCCATCTTAGTCCTTGTACTGTCACGTTTATTATTTAACGTGGGCGGCGTACTCCGCTGACATTTACATGTGTTCTATCACCATGAGATGGGCAGGCCAAGTCGATCATGTCACTAGTGTCCTCTACCACTCACGTGACTGCTCTCATAAACTGGTTAGACCTCCGATATTTCTGGTCGTGTTTTTTTACGTTTCAGTCCTCCAAGTAGACTTGTCTTCATCGTTATTAGTGTTGTGGCGTTACTTACGACTCTTTTCCTCCAATTATAATTATGCCGTTCTTTATGACACTTCCTCCAATTATTGTTGTGGCGTTCTTTACGACACTTCCTCCTATTATTGTTATGGCGTTCTTTACGACACTCCCTCCTATTATTGTTGTGGCGTTCTTTACGACACTACCTCCAATTATTGTTATGGCGTTCTTCACGACTCTACTCCTCTAATGATTTGAGTGTCCCTATCTCCCCTATTATTGTTGTAGCGTTCTTTACGACTCTACTCCTCTAATGATTTGAGTGTCCCTATCTCCCCTATTATTGTTGTAGCGTTCTTTACGACTCTACTCCTCTAATGAGGAGTGTCCCTATCTCCCCTATTATTGTTGTAGCGTTCTTTACCACTCTACTCCTCTAATGATTTGAGTGTCCCTATCTCCCCTATTATTGTTGTAGCGTTCTTTACGACTCTACTCCTCTAATGAGGAGTGTCCCTATCTCCCCTATTATTGTTGTAGCGTTCTTTACCACTCTACTCCTCTAATGATTTGAGTGTCCCTATCTCCTCTATTATTGTTGTAGCGTTCTTTACGACTCTTCTCCTCTAATGATTTGAGTGTCCCTATCTCCCCTATTATTGTTGTAGCGTTCTTTATGACTCTTCTCCTCTAATGATTTGAGTGTCCCTATCTCCCCTATTATTGTTGTAGCGTTCTTTACGACTCTTCTCTAATGATTTGAGTGTCCCTATCTCCCCTATTATTGTTGTAGCGTTCTTTACGACTCTTCTCTAATGATTTGAGTGTCCCTATCTCCCCTATTATTGTTGTAGCGTTCTTTACGACTCTTCTCTAATGATTTGAGTGTCCCTATCTCCCCTATTATTGTTGTAGCGTTCTTTACGACTCTTTTCCTCTAATGATTTGATTGTCCCTATCTCCCCTATTATTTTGTTGTAGCGTTCTTTACGACTCTTCTCCTCTAATGATTTGAGTGTCCCTATCTCCCCTATTATTGTTGTAGCGTTCTTTACGACTCTTCTCCTCTAATGATTTGATTGTCCCTATCTCCCCTATTATTTTGTTGTAGCGTTCTTTACGACTCTTCTCCTCTAATGATTTGAGTGTCCCTATCTCCCCTATTATTGTTGTAGCGTTCTTTATGACTCTTCTCCTCTAATGATTTGAGTGTCCCTATCTCCCCTATTATTGTTGTAGCGTACTTCACGACTCTTCTCCTCTAATGAAGAGTGTCCCTATCTCCCCTATTATTGTTGTAGCGTTCTTCACGACTCTTCTCCTCTAATGATTTGAGTGTCCCTATCTCCCCTACTATTGCTGACACAAAGCCAGGATTGTTCGGCGGCGAGCAAATAACGCTCAGGTCGTGTCGGTCATTATTCAAATATCAAGGATAACTGTCATTGTTCTCTAAAACAGAACGAAACCAAAAATGGTATCAATGCAAATATTGAGATGAAAACAGGCAGTCTGGGACCCAACAATAACAATCTTTGTGGAATATTGTTGGCAGCGGTGATGTTAAAGTTAATGGTGAAAACGTTCACTGACGAGTGGGTCGACATTTCTTATTTCTGGCTGTCAGTGGACTCGCGAGACATTGGAACCTGGTCAGAATCTGGCAAGCAAGCGGCGAGTGTTGGCACCACTGGGGACATACAACGAAAGCGTCGAGCAAAACACGAGAGGACTTCTCAACCAGGAACCTACACAAGAGAAACTGTGCCTTTGGAACGCGCTAAAATACCAGGTCACCTTCTAATTGACATCACTTGTGTTACTATACTCACCTCGTTTATTCTTTTCCTCCTCACAAGTATAACTTTTCTCACCTCGTTTATTCTTTTCCTCCTCCCAGTTATAACTTTTCTCACCTCGTTTATTCTTTTCCTCCTCCCAGTTATAACTTTTCTCACCTCGTTTATTCTTTTCCTCCTCACAAGTATAACTTTTCTCACCTCGTTTATTCTTTTCCTCCTCACAAGTATAACTTTTCTCACCTCGTTTATTCTTTTCCTCCTCCCAGTTATAACTTTTCTCACCTCGTTTATTCTTTTCCTCCTCACAAGTATAACTTTTCTCACCTCGTTTATTCTTTTCCTCCTCACAAGTATAACTTTTCTCACCTCGTTTATTCTTTTCCTCCTCACAAGTATAACTTTTCTCACCTCGTTTATTCTTTTCCTCCGCACAGGAAAGTTGTCTCTCTTGGGAAGAAGGGGAGACAAGAAGGAGAATTATCTGACATAAAAAGCAGGGAAGAGAACAGCTAAAAATCATTGAGAGTGGTCTTATTTGAAGGAGACAAAGAGATTGGGTGACTATGTGCTCAAAAAGGTCACGGGTAAAGCGTGGATTTCGAGAGTCGACTGAGCTACTTATTGTGACAAAGACAAGTAGTTTTGGGGCATTCGACGTCTGACGAGACAAGCGACAGGGGTTGTCAAGAATAGATCGAAGAGGACGACCATAGTGGCACAGCGTTGACAGCATGTTTACCAATAGCCCCAAGAAAGTGTTTTCCAATAGCCTCAAAGTTGCTATCAAGTGGAAGGATTATAAGGGAATTAGGTGTGTGGTTAGATTACACAATGAGAGAATTAGGTGTGTGGTTAGATTACACAATGAGAGAATTAGGTGTGTGGTTAGATTACACAATGAGAGAATTAGGTGTGTGGTTAGATTACACAATGAGAGAATTAGGTGTATGGTTAGATTACACAATGAGAGAATTAGGTGTATGGTTAGATTACACAAGGAGAGAATTAGGTGTGTGGTTAGATTACACAATGAGAGAATTAGGTGTGTGGTTAGATTACACAATGAGAGAATTAGGTGTATGGTTAGATTACACAATGAGAGAATTAGGTGTATGGTTAGATTACACAATGAGAGAATTAGGTGTATGGTTAGATTACACAATGAGAGAATTTAGGAGTGTGGTTAGATTACACAATGAGAGAATTAGGTGTATGGTTAGATTACACAATGAGAGAATTTAGGGGTGTGGTTAGATTACACAATGAGAGAATTAGGTGTATGGTTAGATTACATAATGAGAGAATTAGGTGTGTGGTTAGAATACACAATTAGAGAATTAGGTGTGTGGTTAGATTACACAATGAGAGAATTAGGTGTGTGGTTAGATTACACAATGAGAGAATTAGGTGTGTGGTTAGATTACACAATGAGAGAATTAGGTGTGTGGTTAGATTACACAATGAGAGAATTAGGTGTGTGGTTAGATTACACAATGAGAGAATTAGGTGTATGGTTAGATTACACAATGAGAGAATTAGGTGTGTGGTTAGATTACACAATGAGAGAATTAGGTGTGTGGTTAGATTACACAATGAGAGAATTAGGTGTATGGTTAGATTACACAATGAGAGAATTAGGTGTATGGTTAGATTACACAAGGAGAGAATTAGGTGTGTGGTTAGATTACACAATGAGAGAATTAGGTGTGTGGTTAGATTACACAATGAGAGAATTAGGTGTGTGGTTAGATTACACAATGAGAGAATTAGGTGTATGGTTAGATTACACAATGAGAGAATTAGGTGTATGGTTAGATTACACAATGAGAGAATTTAGGTGTGTGGTTAGATTACACAATGAGAGAAATAGGTGTATGGTTAGATTACACAATGAGAGAATTTAGGAGTGTGGTTAGATTACACAATGAGAGAATTAGGTGTATGGTTAGATTACATAATGAGAGAATTAGGTGTGTGGTTAGAATACACAATGAGAGAATTAGGTGTGTGGTTAGAATACACAATGAGAGAATTAGGTGTGTGGTTAGATTACACAATGAGAGAATTAGGTGTGTGGTTAGATTACACAATGAGAGAATTAGGTGTGTGGTTAGATTACACAATGAGAGAATTAGGTGTATGGTTAGATTACACAATGAGAGAATTAGGTGTATGGTTAGATTACACAAGGAGAGAATTAGGTGTGTGGTTAGATTACACAATGAGAGAATTAGGTGTGTGGTTAGATTACACAATGAGAGAATTAGGTGTATGGTTAGATTACACAATGAGAGAATTAGGTGTATGGTTAGATTACACAATGAGAGAATTAGGTGTATGGTTAGATTACACAATGAGAGAATTTAGGAGTGTGGTTAGATTACACAATGAGAGAATTAGGTGTATGGTTAGATTACACAATGAGAGAATTTAGGAGCGTGGTTAGATTACACAATGAGAGAATTAGGTGTATGGTTAGATTACATAATGAGAGAATTAGGTGTGTGGTTAGAATACACAATGAGAGAATTAGGTGTGTGGTTAGATTACACAATGAGAGAATTTAGGTGTGTGGTTAGATTACACGATGAAAGAATTAGGTGTGTGGTTAGATTACACAATGAGAGAATTTGGGTGTGTGGTTAGATTACACAATGAGAGAATTTGGGTGTGTGGTTAGATTACACAATGAGAGAATTAGGTGTGTGGTTAGATTACACTTAGAACTATGAGAGAATTAGGTGTGTGGTTAGATTACACAATGAGAGAATTTGGGTGTGTGGTTAGATTAAAAAATTAGAGAATTAGGTGTGTGGTTAGATAACAGTTAGAACTTACATGTTATGATGCACACGAAATGTCTTAAACACAAAATAGCCACGCATGCAAGATACAGGAAATAGTTTATAGTCGTGTTAACATAAGATAGGGACTTCAATCAGACGAGAGCTAAGACTATTAACCATGAGACAGTAGTGAGACTCGTGCTAAGACTATTAACCATGAGACAGTAGTTGAAATATGGATAGGATTATACTGATATAGAGATTCTGCCGAATGGATGTGAGGTATTATAGTAACTATGAACATTTTGGGGTTGAGGTACTATAGTAACTATAAGATGATTGGATGTGAAGTATTATAGTTACTATGAGAGGACTAGATGGGAAGCATTATTGTAACTATGAGATGATTGGGTGTGAGACATTATAGTAAATATGAGATGATTGGATGTGAGACATTATAGTAACAATGAGATGATTGGATGTGAGACATTATAGTAAATATGAGATGATTGGATGTGAGACATTATAGTAAATATGAGATGATTGGATATGAGACATTATAGTAACTGTGAGATGATTGGATGTGAGACATTATAGTAAATATGAGATGATTGGATATGAGACATTATAGTAAATATGAGATGATTGGATGTGAGACATTATAGTAACTATGAGATGATTGGATGTTAGACATTATAGTAACATTGAGAGGATTGGATGTGAGACATTATAGTAAATATGAGATGATTGGATGTGAGACATTATAGTAACTGTGAGATGATTGGATATGAGACATTATAGTAAATATGAGATGATTGGATGTGAGACATTATAGTAAATATGAGATGATTGGATGTGAGACATTATAGTAAATATGAGATGATTGGATATGAGACATTATAGTAAATATGAGATGATTGGATGTGAGACATTATAGTAACTGTGAGATGATTGGATGTGAGACATTATAGTAACTATGAGATGATTGGATGTGAGACATTATAGTAACTATGAGATGATTGGATATGAGACATTATAGTAACTATGAGATGATTAGATGTTAGACATTATAGTAACATTGAGAGGATTGGATGTGAGACATTATAGTAACTATGAGATGATTGGATGGGAGACATTACACTAACTATGAGATGATTGGATGTGAGACATTATAGTAACTATGAGATGATTGGATATGAGACATTATAGTAACTATGAGATGATTGGATGTGAGACATTATAGTAACTATGAGATGATTGGATGTGAGACATTATAGTAACATTGAGAGGATTGGATGTGAGACATTATAGTAACTATGAGATGATTGGATATGAGACATTATAGTAACTATGAGATGATTGGATGTGAGACATTATAGTAACTGTGAGATGATTGAATGTGAGATATTATAGTAGCTATGAGATGATTGGATGTGAGGTATTATAGTAGCTATGAGATGATTGGATGTGAGGTATTATAGTAACTATGAGGTGATTGGATGTGAGGTATTATAGTAACTATGAGATGATTGGATGTGAGGTATTATAGTAACTATGAGATGATTGGATGTGAGGTATTATAGTAACTATGAGATGATTGGATGTGAGACATTATAGTAAATATGAGATGAGATGATGTGAGACATTATAGTAACTATGAGATGAGATGATGTGAGACATTATAGTAACTATGAGATGAGATGATGTGAGACATTATAGTAACTATGAGATGAGATGATGTGAGACATTATAGTAACTATGAGATGAGATGATGTGAGACATTATAGTAACTATGAGATGATCTGATGTGAGACATTATTGTAACTATGAGATGATTGGATGTGATACATTATAGTAACTATGAGATGATTGGATGTGGGGTATTATAGTAACTATGAGATGATTGGATGTGAGGCATTATAGTAACTATGAGATGATTGGATGTGAGACATTATAGTAACTATGAGATGATTGGATGTGGGGCATTATAGTAACTATGAGATGATTGGATGTGAGACATTATAGTAACTATGAGATGATTGGATGTGAGACATTATAGTAAATATGAGATGATTGGATGTGAGACATTATAGTAATTATGAGATGATTGGATGTGAGGTATTATAGTAGCTATGAGATGATTGGATGTCAGGTATTATAGTAACTATGAGATGATTGGATGTGAGGCATTATAGTAACTATGAGGTGATTGTATGGGAGGCATTATAGTAACTATGAGATGAGTGGATGTGAGACATTATAGTAACTATGAGATGAGTGGATGTGAGACATTATTGTAACTGTGAGATGATTGGATGTGAGACATTATGGTAACTATGAGATGATTGGATGTGGGGCATTATAGTAACAATGAGATGATTGGATGTGAGGCATTATAGTAAATATGAGATGATTGGATGTGAGACATTATAGTAACTATGAGATGATTGGATGTGGGGCATTATAGTAAATATGAGATGATTGGATGTGAAACATTATAGTAACTATGAGATGATTGGATGTGGGACATTATAGTAACTATTAGATGATTGGATGTGAGACATTATAGTAACTATGAGATGATTGGATGTGAGACATTATTGTAACTATGAGATGATTGGATGTGAGACATTATAGTAACTATGAGATGATTGGATGTGGGGCATTATAGTAACTATGAGATGATTGGATGTGAGACATTATAGTAACTATGAGATGATTGGATGTGAGACATTATAGTAAATATGAGATGATTGGATGTGAGACATTATAGTAACTATGAGATGATTGGATGTGAGACATTATAGTAAATATGAGATGATTGGATGTGAGACATTATAGTAACTATGAGATGATTGGATGTGAGACATTATAGTAACTGTGAGATGATTGGATGTGAGACATTATAGTAAATATGAGATGATTGGATGTGAGACATTATAGTAACTATGAGATGATTGGATGTGAGACATTATAGTAACTGTGAGAGGATTGGATGTGAGACATTATAGTAACTATGAGATGATTGGATGTGAGACATTATAGTAACTACGAGATGATTGGATGTGAGACATTATAGTAACTGTGAGATGACTGGATATGAGACACGGTAACTATGAGATGATTGGATGTGAGACATTATAGTAACTGTGAGATGACTGGATATGAGACATTATAGTAACTGTGAGATGACTGGATATGAGACATAGTAACTGTGTGATGACTGGATATGAGACATAGTATCTGTGAGATGACTGGATATGAGACATTATATTAACTATGAGATGACTGGATATGAGACATTATAGTAACTGTGAGATAATAGGATGTTAGACATTATAGTAAATGTGAGATGATTGGATGTTAGACATTATAGTAATTGTGAGATGATTGGGTGTGAGACATTATAGTAACTATGAGATGAGAGATGAGAACATATAGCTGCTTGTAGGAACATTGTGAATGAGATTGTGAAGAGACTGGCTGTTGTAGAGATCGTATGGAGATGTGATCTCAAAGTGCATGATGTGATCTCAAAGTGCATAATGTGATCTCAAAGTGCATGATGTGATCTCAAAGTGCATGACAAATAAATAAATAGAAGTCACAATTAGGTCCCACGTGCTTGTTCGTCCAATGTTGCACCCAGAAACGTCAAGGAAGCAACTATGACTCGGGCTCGCCTCGGACTGTATTCTCGAAGACAGTAACTACTCTAATTATCGCACGCTGGCATGACCCCTCGTAGCAGGCTCGTGTTTATCCCTGCCCTTCTCGTGGATTTGCAAAATGAACTAATTTCTCGCAAATTCTCTGATCTTGATGTCAGACGTATATTGATTACTCATAGCTCATGATATGATTTAACAAGAACAACATCAAGAAATATTGACTTTTTTCAACTTTCCCGAAATAATTGTATGCTGGAGCTTAAGTAACTGCAAAGTTAAAGTGTCCAACAAAAGCGAGACACCGGGACCTTAATCCTTTTATAGGCAATTAGCGGCGCGTTGGCATGTGCCCTTTCTGCTGACTCAACATAACCCATCTTTACCGAGAGGAGGTACTAAGGAGGTTATATTTAGAATGCCTTCCCTTCTCGGGCACAATGATCCAACACAGAGTACGGACTCCGTGACACTGGATAGTGCTTTCAGGATATTTCCAGAAAGTTCATTGAGAACATGTTACTTTGTCAACAGACAGTCAAGACCGTTACTTGGTGCGTGCAGGGAGGGAGGAGGGAGCGTCGGGAAGAATAACAATAATATTGTTAGCCCAGAGATGTCACTCTAGACACGGATAAAAGATATGTCACTCTAGACACGGATAGATGAGATGTCACTCTAGACACGGATAGAAGAGATGTCACTCTAGACACGGATAAAAGAGATGTCACTCTAGTCACGGATAAAAGAGATGTCACTCTAGTCACGGATAGAAGAGATGTCACTCTAGTCACGGATAGAAGAGATGTCACTCTAGTCACGGATAGATGAGATGTCACTCTAGACACGGATAGAAGAGATGTCACTCTAGTCACGGATAGAAGAGATGTCACTCTAGTCACGGATAGAAGAGATGTCACTCTAGACACGGATAGAAGAGATGTCACTCTAGTCACGGATAGAAGAGATGTCACTCTAGACACGGATAGATGAGATGTCACTCTAGACACGGATAGAAGAGATGTCACTCTAGTCACGGATAGAAGAGATGTCACTCTAGTCACGGATAGATGAGATGTCACTCTAGTCACGCATAGAAGAGATGTCACTCTAGTCACGGATAGAAGAGATGTCACTCTAGACACGGATAGAAGAGATGTCACTCTAGACACGGATAGAAGAGATGTCACTCTAGACACGGATAGAAGAGATGTCACTCTAGTCACGGATAGAAGAGATGTCACTCTAGACACGGATAGAAGAGATGTCACTCTAGTCACGGATAGAAGAGATGTCACTCTAGTCACGGATAGAAGAGATGTCACTCTAGACACGGATAGAAGAGATGTCACTCTAGACACGGATAGAAGAGATGTCACTCTAGTCACGGATAGAAGAGATGTCACTCTAGTCACGGATAGAAGAGATGTCACTCTAGACACGGATAGAAGAGATGTCACTCTAGTCACGGATAGAAGAGATGTCACTCTAGACACGGATAGAAGAGATGTCACTCTAGACACGGATAGAAGAGATGTCACTCTAGACACGGATAGAAGAGATGTCACTCTAGTCACGGATAGAAGAGATGTCACTCTAGGCACGGATAGAAGAGATGTCACTCTAGACACGGATAGAAGAGATGTCATTGTAGACACGGATAGAAGAGATGTCATTGTAGACACGGATAGAAGAGATGTCATTGTAGACACGGATAGAAGAGATGTCATTGTAGACACGGATAGAAGAGATGTCACTCTAGACACGGATAGAAGAGATGTCATTGTAGACACGGATAGAAGAGATGTCACTCTAGGCACGGATAGAAGAGATGTCATTGTAGACACGGATAGAAGAGGTGTCACTCTAGGCACGGATAGAAGAGATGTCACTCTAGGCACGGATAGATGAGATGTCATTGTAGACACGGATAGAAGAGATGTCATTGTAGACACGGATAGAAGAGATGTCATTGTAGACACGGATAGATGAGATGTCATTGTAGACACGGATAGAAGAGATGTCATTGTAGACACGGATAGAAGAGATGTCACTCTAGGCACGGATAGAAGAGATGTCATTGTAGACACGGATAGAAGAGATGTCACTCTAGGCACGGATAGAAGAGATGTCACTCTAGGCACGGATAGAAGAGGTGTCACTCTAGGCACGGATAGAAGAGATGTCACTCTAGTCACGGATAGAAGAGATGTCATTGTAGACACGGATAGAAGAGATGTCATTGTAGACACGGATAGAAGAGATGTCACTCTAGACACGGATAGAAGAGATGTCACTCTAGACACGGATAGAAGAGATGTCACTCTAGTCACGGATAGAAGAGATGTCACTCTAGTCACGGATAGAAGAGATGTCACTCTAGACACGGATAGAAGAGGTGTCACTCTAGTCACGGATAGAAGAGATGTCACTCTAGTCACGGATAGAAGAGGTGTCACTCTAGGCACGGATAGAAGAGATGTCACTCTAGACACGGATAGAAGAGATGTCATTGTAGACACGGATAGAAGAGATGTCACTCTAGGCACGGATAGAAGAGATGTCACTCTAGGCACGGATAGAAGAGGTGTCACTCTAGGCACGGATAGAAGAGATGTCACTCTAGTCACGGATAGAAGAGATGTCATTGTAGACACGGATAGAAGAGATGTCACTCTAGGCACGGATAGAAGAGATGTCACTCTAGGCACGGATAGAAGAGATGTCACTCTAGTCACGGATAGAAGAGATGTCACTCTAGACACGGATAGAAGAGATGTCACTCTAGACACGGATAGAAGAGATGTCACTCTAGGCACGGATAGAAGAGATGTCATTGTAGACACGGATAGAAGAGATGTCATTGTAGACACGGATAGAAGAGATGTCACTCTAGTCACGGATAGAAGAGATGTCACTCTAGACACGGATAGAAGAGATGTCACTCTAGACACGGATAGAAGAGATGTCACTCTAGGCACGGATAGAAGAGATGTCATTGTAGACACGGATAGAAGAGATGTCACTCTAGGCACGGATAGAAGAGATGTCATTGTAGACACGGATAGATGAGATGTCATTGTAGACACGGATAGATGAGATGTCACTCTAGGCACGGATAGAAGAGATGTCACTCTAGGCACGGATAGAAGAGATGTCATTGTAGACACGGATAGAAGAGATGTCACTCTAGGCACGGATAGAAGAGATGTCACTCTAGGCACGGATAGAAGAGATGTCACTCTAGGCACGGATAGAAGAGATGTCACTCTAGGCACGGATAGAAGAGATGTCATTGTAGACACGGATAGAAGAGATGTCATTGTAGACACGGATAGAAGAGATGTCACTCTAGACACGGATAGAAGAGATGTCACTCTAGACACGGATAGAAGAGATGTCATTGTAGACACGGATAGAAGAGATGTCATTGTAGACACGGATAGAAGAGATGTCACTCTAGACACGGATAGAAGAGATGTCATTGTAGACACGGATAGAAGAGATGTCATTGTAGACACGGATAGAAGAGATGTCACTCTAGACACGGATAGAAGAGATGTCACTCTAGGCACGGATAGAAGAGATGTCACTCTAGACACGGATAGAAGAGATGTCACTCTAGGCACGGATAGAAGAGATGTCACTCTAGGCACGGATAGATGAGATGTCATTGTAGACACGGATAGAAGAGATGTCACTCTAGGCACGGATAGATGAGATGTCACTCTAGGCACGGATAGATGAGATGTCATTGTAGACACGGATAGAAGAGATGTCACTCTAGGCACGGATAGAAGAGATGTCACTCTAGACACGGATAGAAGAGGTGTCACTCTAGGCACGGATAGAAGAGATGTCACTCTAGGCACGGATAGATGAGATGTCACTCTAGACACGGATAGATGAGATGTCACTCTAGGCACGGATAGATGAGATGTCACTCTAGACACGGATAGATGAGATGTCACTCTAGGCACGGATAGAAGAGATGTCACTCTAGACACGGATAGATGAGATGTCACTCTAGGCACGGATAGAAGAGATGTCACTCTAGGCACGGATAGATGAGATGTCATTGTAGACACGGATAGAAGAGATGTCACTCTAGGCACGGATAGAAGAGATGTCACTCTAGGCACGGATAGATGAGATGTCATTGTAGACACGGATAGAAGAGATGTCACTCTAGACACGGATAGAAGAGATGTCACTCTAGGCACGGATAGAAGAGATGTCATTGTAGACACGGATAGAAGAGATGTCACTCTAGACACGGATAGAAGAGATGTCACTCTAGTCACGGATAGAAGAGATGTCACTCTAGTCACGGATAGAAGAGATGTCACTCTAGACACGGATAGATGAGATGTCACTCTAGACACGGATAGAAGAGGTGTCACTCTAGTCACGGATAGAAGAGATGTCACTCTAGACACGGATAGAAGAGATGTCACTCTAGACACGGATAGAAGAGATGTCACTCTAGACACGGATAGAAGAGATGTCACTCTAGACACGGATAGAAGAGATGTCACTCTAGTCACGGATAGAAGAGATGTCACTCTAGACACGGATAGAAGAGATGTCACTCTAGACACGGATAGAAGAGATGTCACTCTAGACACGGATAGAAGAGATGTCACTCTAGACACGGATAGAAGAGATGTCACTCTAGTCACGGATAGAAGAGATGTCACTCTAGACACGGATAGAAGAGATGTCACTCTAGACACGGATAGAAGAGATGTCACTCTAGACACGGATAGAAGAGATGTCACTCTAGACACGGATAGAAGAGATGTCACTCTAGACACGGATAGAAGAGATGTCACTCTAGACACGGATAGAAGAGATGTCACTCTAGACACGGATAGAAGAGATGTCACTCTAGACACGGATAGAAGAGATGTCACTCTAGTCACGGATAGAAGAGATGTCACTCTAGACACGGATAGAAGAGATGTCACTCTAGACACGGATAGAAGAGATGTCACTCTAGACACGATATATGAGATGTCACTCTAGACACGATAGAAGAGATGTCACTCTAGACACGATAGATGAGATGTCACTCTAGACACGATAGAAGAGATGTCACTCTAGACACGGATAGAAGAGATGTCACTCTAGACACGATAGAAGAGATGTCACTCTAGACACGATAGAAGAGATGTCACTCTAGACACGATAGATGAGATGTCACTCTAGACACGATAGAAGAGATGTCACTCTAGACACGGATAGAAGAGATGTCACTCTAGACACGATAGAAGAGATGTCACTCTAGACACGATAGATGAGATGTCACTCTAGACACGATAGAAGAGATGTCACTCTAGACACGGATAGAAGAGATGTCACTCTAGACACGGATAGAAGAGATGTCACTCTAGTCACGGATAGAAGAGATGTCACTCTAGACACGGATAGAAGAGATGTCACTCTAGACACGGATAGAAGAGATGTCACTCTAGACACGATATATGAGATGTCACTCTAGACACGATAGAAGAGATGTCACTCTAGACACGATAGATGAGATGTCACTCTAGACACGATAGATGAGATGTCACTCTAGACACGATAGAAGAGATGTCACTCTAGACACGATAGATGAGATGTCACTCTAGACACGATAGATGAGATGTCACTCTAGACACGATAGATGAGATGTCACTCTAGACACGATAGATGAGATGTCAATGCAGAATACCCAATGTATTATAGTAGTGAGAGAGAGTCTACAACTGTATTACAATGGAGGAGAGAAATGAAAACTAAATACTGACTATAATGAAGGAAAGACGTGAACGTATAGTTTTGGTTTAATAAAGGAAAGACATGAACGTATAGTTTTGGTTTAATGAAGGAAAGACATGAACCAAGAAGTTTTGGTTTAATGAAGGAAAGACATGAACGTATAGTTTTGGTTTAATGAAGGAAAGACATGAACCAAGAAGTTTTGGTTTAATGAAGGAAAGACATGAACGTATAGTTTTGGTTTAATGAAGGAAAGACATGAACGTATAGTTTTGGTTTAATGAAGGAAAGACATGAACCAAGAAGTTTTGGTTTAATAAAGGAAAGACATGAACGTATAGTTTTGGTTTAATGAAGGAAAGACATGAACCAAGAAGTTTTGGTTTAATGAAGGAAAGACATGAACGTATAGTTTTGGTTTAATGAAGGAAAGACATGAACGTATAGTTTTGGTTTAATGAAGGAAAGACATGAACGTATAGTTTTGGTTTAATGAAGGAAAGACCACGAGAAAAGAATTGACGGAATATTATAAACATAACAGCAGCAGAGGTGAACAGAAGAACAAAAGACAGCAAATGATATCTCCACTCGACGCTGGAAGGTGAATGAGGAAGATGACGAAGAAGAAGGAGGAAAGACTTAATTTGAAAAATTGATATAGAGCACTAGCACACACATACACTAGCACACACAGACACTAGCACACACATACACTAGCACACACATACACTAGCACACACAGACACTAGCACACACATACACTAGCACACACATACACTAGCACACACAGACACTAGCACACACAGACACTAGCACACACATACACTAGCACACACATACACTAGCACACACATACACTAGCACACACACACACTAGCACACACAGACACTAGCACACACAGACACTAGCACACACATACACTAGCACACACAGACACTAGCACACACAGACACTAGCACACACAGACACTAGCACACACACACACTAGCACACACACACACTAGCACACACACACACACTAGCACACACATACACTAGCACACACACACACTAGCACACACATAAACTAGCACACACATACACTAGCACACACTAGCACACACATACACTAGCTCACACACACACACACTAGCACACACACACACTAGCACACACACACACTAGCACACACATACACTAGCACACACACACACTAGCACACACTAGCACACACATACACTAGCTCACACACACACTAGCACACACTAGCACACACACACACTAGCACACACACACACACTAGCACACACATACACTAGCACACACACACACTAGCACACACATACACTAGCTCACACACACACACACTAGCACACACACACACACACTGTGCGTGTGTGTGCGCGAGAAAGAGGATCAACCCACTCCACTCATGGACTGACACAGAGAGATATGGCCAGGTCTATGAAGGTAAGGAACATATCAATGACTGCGGCACTGATAGACACTTCCGGTTGCGTGTTTCACACTTACACAACACAACGGTCAGCAACATTCAGCCCGTGGACCTTATCTTACCCACCATCACAATCAAGTTTTTGAGAACTTGTCACTAACCTGATTGGTTATTCATATACACGTGACATTCTCCGCCACGCCCCTTCGTTCTCACACACAGAATGCAGATAACTAGACCACGTGACGGGCCACGTGAACAATTTATTTTTAATTCAACATCATCCTGTGCCACTATGACCTGGAAGTTATAACAGCATTCTCTTAGAGCCAAATGATATCTGGACCAAAACTGGTACTAAAGTGTTAGGTACAACACTCTAACATTGCTCAATAACATGGACATTGAGAAACTGAGACACTGGAAATGTAGATTTATAGAAAAGTGGGAACGATTCAGGAACAAGAGGAAAATACAAGTTTGGAAAACAATTCTCAGACAACTCAGTTCTACAAAGTCAAAGGAGGTTAGGCGGAAAAGGGGGGGGGGAGGCATGAGATGAAGACAGACAATGGAGGGATAGTAAAAGTGGGATTTGAGTGGAAACCACAAGGTGATGACGGACACAGACTAAAGTGAACTGGCTACATCAAGAGATGGCCATAGAAGCTCACAGTGAAACTGAGCAGCACAGTAGCCAGCCTTATGTGCAGTGACGGCACACAATGATGATAACTGCCCTATCTGTGAGAATGCAGCGGTCCGATGTGTTGATAAAACCAGATCGGTTGAGATGTTGTGTGCCGAAAGTTGATTGAATCTTTCTTGTCAAGTTGAAAGCTCATGTCATCTCAACTCGGCTGCATCTGTCCGTGGTCTCGGGCCGCCTTGCGAGTAAAGTCACGTGTGGAGACATGACCGCTCGTGACTGGGAGCCAATGCTGCAACAATGCTCAGACTTATGGATCGGTGTGTACGATGGGAAGAGCGCAGACAGCGAGCGATGTCGTCAAAGCTGGCCTGGGAGTTGGGGCAAAACTGAGAAGTATTGATTTATTTAAAATGCGGATGTCAGATAATACAAAACAAATCTAAATTTACGAGAAAGACGGAATGGGAGGAGACACGAAGTAGAGAAAGCTGAAATGGACAGACAAATTGATGTTTTCTGGGATAGTTTCATTGTCCTCCTCATTAGTTTTCTTTCTTTTCTTCCTATTACATCTCATCGCCTTATTATTAGTGTAATTCTCGTCTTCCTTATGTTTCTATCTTTCACGTCATCACCTTCTCCTACCTCGACACTTGACTTCTTCTCTCTTTTTCCTTCTCATTTGTTATTTTCACAGTTGTGTCTTTCCTTACCATTCTTCATTTCCCACTATTTTGTTTTCACTTTTTCTGTCGCCACTGACCGACACGGCGACCGACACGGCGACCGACACGGCGACCGACACGGCAACCAACGGCGGATACTTCCTGTGACGTGACAACACACAATAACTTCTGTTTCTACGGTCAGTGGTCATCTGTCGCAGAGTTCTCCAAGTCTGGCCTAACAAGCTATTCACATCTGCTCCTCTCTCGGTGTTCATTGTTTTATTTCCCCCCCCCTCACCCCAAATCCGCTGCTCAGGACTTCTTGTGAGCACGTGACTATCCCAGCTCCATTGTCTGCGTGTTGTTCACCATTTCCCCTTTTGTCAGACGTCTTGACCTGGTCCTGGCTGTTTCTCTTGTTTGCCCATCAAATTTGAGAAATCCCCTCAGGTAGGTGATGGCTGCTGCTGTCGATCTCCAACTGTGAGCCACACAAAGGAAACAACGCCTATAAGATCCTAGCTTCCTGTGTTCCCCTATCTTGTGTTATTATATTCTGGAGTTTGTGACTTTCACGCTCTTGGTCTCTGCAGTGGCTTATTCTTGACTGAAGCAACAAGACAAAAGCAGCCATTGATCTTTATTAATAGATGGACCAATACTACAGATCACAAGACAAAAGCAGCCATTGATCTTTATTAATAGATGGACCAATACTACAGATCACAAGACAAAAGTAGTCAATGATCTTTATTAATAGATGGACCAATACTACAGATCACAAGACAAAAGTAGTCAATGATCTTTATTAATAGATGGACCAATACTACAGATCACAAGACAAAAGTAGTCAATGATCTTTATTAATAGATGGACCAATACTACAGATCACAAGACAAAAGCAGCCAATGATCTTTATTAATAGATGGACCGATACTACAGATCACAAGACAAAAGTAGTCAATGATCTTTATTAATAGATGGACCG
Organism: Megaustenia siamemsis; assembly: GCA_032433765.1. Taxonomy (NCBI): domain Eukaryota; kingdom Metazoa; phylum Mollusca; class Gastropoda; order Stylommatophora; family Ariophantidae; genus Megaustenia; species Megaustenia siamemsis. Next base: position 2,107,193 of record JAVIAB010000050.1, read on the forward strand.
ATACTACAGATCACAAGACAAAAGTAGTCAATGATCTTTATTAATAGATGGACCGATACTACAGATCACAAGACAAAAGTAGTCAATGATCTTTATTAATAGATGGACCGATACTACAGATCACAAGACAAAAGTAGTCAATGATCTTTATTAATAGATGGACCAATACTACAGATCACAAGACAAAAGTAGTCAATGATCTTTATTAATAGATGGACCGATACTACAGATCACATGACAGCAGATAGGAACAGATCTACAGCAATACTGGGCAGTTTCTGAAGGTCAAATCCAAGGTCGGCTAATTACTGGCTAGTGTCTCAACTTCCATCGTCACCTTTCATGCATTCCGTTGACCTTGACTTATTTTATCCCAGCTTGACCTTCTCTAGTCGTGCAGGGTCATGGATGTCCGAGTTGAGGAAGGTAACAACACCGAGGAGGATGGCTGGCCTCTTAGCTCCAAATGTTGTGGCCTAGTCCGGGAAACTGTTATATCTCACCAGCCTAATTTACCAAAGTTGTTAGATTCGTACACTTCTATACGGATCAGAAACTTGCACTACCTATGCATGACAGGAGAGAAGGTTAAAAAACTTTCATGCGCGTTATTTTCGCAAGATAATGAGCATGAAATGTCAGGACAAAGTAACCAACTCGAACATCTTACACCGAGACAAGCATCCATCCTTAATTTCAGGACAAAGTAACCAACTCTAATGTCTTACAACGAGCCAAACTCCCATCCATTATGTCAGGACAAATTAACCAACTCTAATGTCTTACAACGAGCCAAACTCCCATCCATCATGTCAGGACAAAGTAACCAACTCTAATGTCTTACAACGAGCCAAACTCGCATCCATCATGTCAGGACAAATTAACCAACTCTAATGTCTTACAACGAGCCAAACTCGCATCCATCATGGCAGGACAAATTAACCAACTCTAATGTCTTACAACGAGCCAAACTCGCATCCATCATGTCAGGACAAATTAACCAACTCTAATGTCTTACAACGAGCCAAACTCCCATCCATCATGGCAGGACAAATTAACCAACTCTAATGTCTTACAACGAGCCAAACTCGCATCCATCATGTCAGGACAAATTAACCAACTCTAATGTTTTACAACGAGCCAAACTCGCATCCATCATGTCAGGACAAATTAACCAACTCTAATGTCTTATAACGAGCCACGCTCCCATCCATCATGTCAGGACAAATTAACCAACTCTAATGTCTTATAACGAGCCACGCTCCCATCCATCATGACAACACTTAGGAGTCGGGTAATACGGCAGTTGGGTGATGTGATAAGATTTGACAACAATCGTATTGCTAATTATTGTGCGATGACGTTAGGGACGGAAGGTGCTGAGATACCCGGATGTTTGCGGGGCTTCCTTGAGAATTCTCTTCTCAGCCAAAGTAACTGGGAACATCTAGTGCCAGATCGTAGTAGCAGAACAAGAACAACAATAAACAAGGTCACTGCAACACTTGAGGAAGTGATGGTGTCAGAAGACAAGAGGTGTAGGAGCAAAGTGACGAGGCCAGGCAGCACAAGAACATCTTGTTCATTCTACTGTCGGATTTGTCCATCCCATACTGGCATGTTCAGCCAGGAGAGCACGTGTTCAGTAAAACAGCAGCCAGCACAAAACACTGATATTTGATCAAACTACAGACAAGCCATGATTGCTTGCTATCACCGTCTGTCGAGGTCACGCCAAAGGTCGCATATAGGGCGCCATTGATGGCACGCCACATCATTGACATGTCGCCACCTTCCTAACTTTGGTTTCTCAAAGACAGACAACTCATGTCGTGATATTGTTTATGTTCAGCTCTACAGGAAGTAGTCTGCCCCTTCAACACATCCCAACTTTGGATTAGAACATTTGCTTTATTTTGACATGTAAATGGACAATGAATATTTCCTATCATGAATATTTCCTATCATGAATACCTCCTATCATGAATACCTCCTATCATGAATACCTTCTATCATGAATACCTCCTATCATGAATACCTCCTATCATGAATACCTCCTATTATGAATATTTGAAAATATCCTATCATAGGTCAAGGTCAAGAACGAGGCTTGAACCGGCGTCTAAGCGCACGAGTCTCCACCCATCTGTGCTCGGCTGTCTACCCAGAAGTGTTCGGAGACTTCTGGATAGTGTCGCTTCAATCATCGAAACTCACGATGCGAGGCGGCATTCCTCACCTTCCCAGAGTACTACCCTGGTGCCCATTTCTGCCAGCGGCTGGGTCAACCGCGGGGGTATGTTTTTCCCAACCACGAGTACAACTCACAAACACCTTACAGCGGGTATCGAACACGGGTTGTCCGAACGTCGGGCGCCCAGTCGATGTTTTATATCATTATCATTAGAAGTCTTCGTCGCAGTGTGGTGGCCAGTGCTCTCGTGTGTTGATCTGGCGGGTCCGCATTCATTCTCCAAGTGTCAAAATGTGTTCCCGGAGTGGGGCGGCGTCACCCCAAAAACAGGAAATGGGTACTACTGACATTCTGCTGTAAACTATGAAGGCCTGGCGTGATACTGGCCATATGAAAACACAAATGAACTAACGAAGACAGTTGGCAAAAACTGCAAGATATGACGTGTACATTTGATTTATTACCGTCAACATTGGAACAGTTCATCTGTCAAATGTTCATCTAATTTGTCGAAATGAGAGAGTGCCTTCTGAACCCCAGTTTTCATCTCGAATATATTTAAGTGTAGCATAGATAGAAGATAAATAATGGTGTAGCATAGATAGAAGATAAATAACGTTGTAGCATAGATAGAAGATAAATAACGGTGTAGCATAGATAGAAGATAAATAACGTTGTAGCATAGATAGAAGATAAATAACGGTGTAGCATAGATAGAAGATAAAAAACGGTGTAGCATAGATAGAAGATAAATAACGGTGTAGCATAGATAGAAGATAAATAACGTTGTAGCATAGATAGACGATAAATAACGGTGTAGCATAGATAGAAGATAAATAACGTTGTAGCATAGATAGAAGATAAATAATGGTGTAGCATAGATAGAAGATAAATAACGTTGTAGCATAGATAAACTGGGGTTAAACAAGGATGTATTTTATCGCCCTTGTTATTTGGAATTGTTATGGACTTAATAAAGAAGAAATGCTGCACTGGTAATAAAGGCATCGAATGGATACAAGGAGACCATTTGGAGGACCTCGACTTTGCTGATGACATAGTTCTCATCAGCAGTCAGATAAAAACGATGCAGGAAAACACAAATGAACTATCATCAATAGCCAGCAAAATTGGGCTTGAGATCAATCATGAAAAGACTAAAGTCATGACTAGTTTAATTCCAACAGGTGACAAAATATACATGGAAAACAAACCAGTAGAAGAGATCGATCACTTTATCTATCTTGGAAGTCACATTGATCGAGAAGGGGATACGAGCAAAGAAATTAAAATCAGAATAGCTAAAGCAGCAATGTCTTTCAGAAGCCTTGAAAAGTTGTGGAAATCAAAACTTATCAGCACAAACACAAAACTTAGGCTATTCAAATCAAATGTACTATCAACCCTTACGTATGCGTGTGAAAGCTGGAAAACAACAAGAGATATAGAAACAAAGTTGAACGCATTCGAAAATAAATGTCTAAGGAAAATACTTGGTATAGAATGGAACGAATTCAAAACAAATGAGGAAATTAGAGAAATCGCCAATCAACCACTAATATCTTCAGTAATAAAGAAAAGACGATGGTCATACGTTGGACATGTGATGAGAAGAGATAATAACCGAATAGCAAAGCAAGCCCTCATATGGGAAACAACAGGTAAAAGAAAAAGAGGAAGACCCAGGGAGACACTGAGAAGAACATTGATGAGAGAGGCAAGAGCAGCAGGAGTCGGCTCCCTCAATGAGATAGAACTGCTTGCACAGAACAGAGACAGATGGCGAGATTTGATAAAATATCTTTAAAAGAAAACTGCTAGAACAAAAAATCCATATAGGAGAAGGTGTATCTTGGTCTACGCCCTATGGGCCGGTTACGGCTCGAAAGGTCAATAGATAGATATATAGATAGACGATAAATAATGGTGTAGCATAGATAGAAGATAAATAACGTTGTAGCATAGATAGACGATAAATAACGGTGTAGCATAGATAGAAGATAAATAACGGTGAAGCATAGATAGAAGATAAATAATGGTGTAGCATAGATAGCAGATAAATAATGGTGTAGCATAGATAGAAGATAAATAACGTTGTAGCATAGATAGAAGATAAATAATGGTGTAGCATAGATAGAAGATAAATAACGTTGTAGCATAGATAGAAGATAAATAATGTTGTAGCATAGATAGACGATAAATAACGGTGTAGCATAGATAGAAGATAAATAACGGTGAAGCATAGATAGAAGATAAATAACGGGGTAGCATAGATAGAAGATAAAGAACGGTGTAGCATAGATAGAAGATAAATAACGGTGTAGCATAGATAGAAGATAAATAACGTTGTAGCATAGATAGAAGATAAATAACGGTGTAGCATAGATAGAAGATAAATAACGGTGAAGCATAGATAGAAGATAAAAAACGGTGTAGCATAGATAGAAGATAAATAACGGTGTAGGATAGATAGAAGATAAATAACGGTGTAGCATAGATAGAAGATAAATAACGGTGTAGCACAGATAGAAGATAAATAACACAGTAGCATAGATAGAAGATAAATAACGGTGTAGCAGAGATAGAAGATAAATAACAGTGTAGCATAGATAGAAGATAAATAACGTTGTAGCATTGATAGAAGATAAATAACGGTGTAGCATAAATAGAAGATAAATAACGGTGTAGCATAGATAGAAGGTAAATAACGCTGTATCATAGATTCAATGTAAATAACGCTGTAGCATAGATAGAAGATAAATACCGGTGTAGAATAGATAGAAGGTAAATAACGCTGTAGCATAGACAGAAGGTAAATAACGGTGTAGCATAGATAGAAGGTAAATCACGGTGTAGCATAGATAGACTGTAAATAACGGTGTAGCATAGATAGAAGAAAAAGAACGTTGTAGCATAGATAGAAGATAAATAACGCTGTAGCATAGATAGAAGATAAATAACGCTGTAGCATAGATAGAAGATAAATAACGGTGTAGCATAGATAGAAGATAAATAACGTTGTAGCATAGATAGAAGATAAAAAACGGTGTAACATAGAAAGAAGATAAATAAAGGTGTAGCATAGATAGAAGATAAATAACGTTGTAGCATAGATAGAAGATAAATAACGGTGTAGCATAGATAGAAGATAAATAACGGTGAAGCATAGATAGAAGATAAATAACACTGTAGCATAGATAGAAGATAAATAACGCTGTAGCATAGATAAAAGATAAATAACACTGTAGCAAATAGATAGAAGATAAATAACGGTGTAGCACAGAAAGAAGATAAATAACGCTGTAGCATAGATAGAAGATAAATAACAGTGTAGCATAGATAGAAGATAAATAGCGCTGTAGCAAATAGATAGAAGATAAATAACGGTGTAGCATAGATAGAAGATAAATAGCGCTGTAGCAAATAGATAGAAGATAAATAACGGTGTAGCAAATAGATAGAAGATAAATAACAGTGTAGCATAGATAGAAGATAAATAACGGTGTAGCATAGATAGAAGATAAATAACGGTGTAGCATAGATAGAAGATAAAAAACGGTGTAGCATAGATAGAAGATAAATAGCGCTGTAGCATAGATAGAAGATAAATAACGGTGTAGCATAGACAGAAGATAAATAACGGTGTAGCATAGATAGAAGATAAATAACGGTGTAGCATAGATAGAAGGTAAATAACGCTGTAACATAGATAGAAGATAAAAAACGGTGTAGCTTAGAAAGAAGATAAATAACGGTGTAGCATAGATAGAAGGTAAAAAACGCTGTAGCATAGATAGAACGTAAATAACGCTGTAGCATAGATAGAAGGTAAATAACGGTGTATCAAAGATAGAATGTAAATAACGCTGTAGCATAGATAGAACTTAAATAACGCTGTAGCATAGATGGAACGTAAAAAAACGGTGTATCATAGATAGAATGTAAATAACGGTGTATCATAGATAGAACATAAATAACGGTGTATCATAGATAGAAGATAAATAACGCTGTAGCATAGATAGAAGGTAAATAACGGTATAGCATAGATAAAAAGTAAATAACGGTGTATCATAGATAGAACTTAAATAACGGTGTAGCATAGATAGAACTTAAATAACGGTGTAGCATAGACAGAACTTAAATAACGGTGTAGCATAGATAGAACTTAAATAACGGTGTAGCATAGATAGAACATGAATAACGGTGTAGCATAGATAGAACTTAAATAACGGTGTAGCATAGATAGAAGATAAATAGCGCTGTAGCAAATAGAAAGAAAATAAATAACGGTGTAGCAAATAGATAGAAGATAAATAACGGTGTAGCAAATAGATAGAAGATAAATAACAGTGTAGCATAGATAGAAGATAAATAACGGTGTAGCATAGATAGAAGGTAAAAAACGCTGTAGCATAGATAGAGCGTAAATAACGCTGTAGCATAGATAGAAGGTAAATAACGGTGTATCAAAGATAGAATGTAAATAACGCTGTAGCATAGATAGAACTTAAATAACGCTGTAGCATAGATGGAACGTAAAAAAACGGTGTATCATAGATAGAATGTAAATAACGGTGTATCATAGATAGAACATAAATAACGGTGTATCATAGATAGAAGATAAATAACGCTGTAGCATAGATAGAAGGTAAATAACGGTATAGCATAGATAAAAAGTAAATAACGGTGTATCATAGATAGAACTTAAATAACGGTGTAGCATAGATAGAACTTAAATAACGGTGTAGCATAGATAGAACTTAAATAACGGTGTAGCATAGATAGAACTTAAATAACGGTGTAGCATAGATAGAACTTAAATAACGGTGTAGCATAGATAGAACTTAAATAACGGTGTAGCATAGATAGAAGATAAATAGCGCTGTAGCAAATAGAAAGAAAATAAATAACGGTGTAGCAAATAGATAGAAGATAAAAAACGGTGTAGCAAATAGATAGAAGATAAATAACAGTGTAGCATAGATAGAAGATAAATAACGGTGTAGCATAGATAGAAGATAATTAACGCTGTAGCATAGATAGAAGATAATTAACGCTGTAGCATAGATAGAAGATAAAAAGCGCTGTAGCATAGATAGAAGATAAATAACGGTGTAGCATAGACAGAAGATAAATAACGGTGTAGCATATATAGAAGATAAATAACGCTGTAGCATAGATAGAAGGTATATAATGGTGTAGCATAGATAGAAGATAAATAACGCTGTAGCATAGATAGAAAATAAATAACGTTGTAGCATAGATAGAAGATAAATAACGGTGTAGCATAGATAGAAGATAAAAAAAAGGTGTAGCATAGATAGAAGATAAATAACGTTGTAGCATAGATAGACGATAAATAACGGTGTAGCATAGATAGAAGATAAATAACGTTGTAGCATAGATAGAAGATAAATAATGGTGTAGCATAGATAGAAGATAAATAACGTTGTAGCATAGATAGACGATAAATAATGGTGTAGCATAGATAGAAGATAAATAACGTTGTAGCATAGATAGACGATAAATAACGGTGAAGCATAGATAGCAGATAAATAATGGTGTAGCATAGATAGCAGATAAATAATGGTGTAGCATAGATAGCAGATAAATAATGGTGTAGCATAGATAGAAGATAAATAACGTTGTAGCATAGATAGAAGATAAATAATGGTGAAGCATAGATAGAAGATAAATAATGTTGTAGCATAGATAGACGATAAATAACGGTGTAGCATAGATAGAAGAGAAATAACGGTGAAGCATAGATAGAAGATAAATAACGGTGTAGCATAGATAGCTGATAAATAACGGTGTAGCATAGATAGAAGATAAAGAACGGTGTAGCATAGATAGAAGATAAATAACGGTGTAGCATAGATAGAAGATAAATAACGTTGTAGCATAGATAGAAGATAAATAACGGTGTAGCATAGATAGAAGATAAATAACGGTGAAGCATAGATAGAAGATAAAAAACGGTGTAGCATAGATAGAAGATAAATAACGGTGTAGCATTGTTAGAAGATAAATAACGGTGTAGCACAGATAGAAGATAAATAACACAGTAGCATAGATAGAAGATAAATAACGGTGTAGCAGAGATAGAAGATAAATAACAGTGTAGCATAGATAGAAGATAAATAACATTGTAGCATTGATAGAAGATAAATAACGGTGTAGCATAAATAGAAGATAAATAACGCTGTAGCATAGATAGAAAATAAATAACGTTGTAGCATAGATAGAAAATAACTAACGGTGTAGCATAGATAGACGATAAATAACGGTGTAGCATAGATAGAACTTAAATAACGCTGTAGCATAGAAGATAAATAATGGTGTAGCATAGATAGAAGATAAATAACGTTGTAGCATAGATAGACGATAAATAATGGTGTAGCATAGATAGAAGATAAATAATGGTGAAGCATAGATAGCAGATAAATAATGGTGTAGCATAGATAGAAGATAAATAATGGTGTAGCATAGATAGAAGATAAATAACGGTGTAGCATAGATAGAAGATAAATAACGGTGTAGCATAGATAGAAGATAAATATCGTTGTAGCATAGATAGAAGATAAATAACGGTGTAGCATAGATAGAAGATAAATAACGGTGAAGCATAGATAGAAGATAAAAAACGGTGTAGCATAGATAGAAGATAAATAACACAGTAGCATAGATAGAAGATAAATAACGGTGTAGCAGAGATAGAAGATAAAAAACAGTGTAGCATAGATAGAAGATAAATAACGTTGTAGCATTGATAGAAGATAAATAACGGTGTAGCATATATAGAAGATAAATAACGCTGTAGCATAGACAGAAGGTAAATAACGCTGTATCATAGATTCAATGTAAATAACGCTGTAGCATAGATAGAAGATAAATAACGGTGTAGCATTGATAGAAGGTAAATAACGCTGTAGCATAGACAGAAGGTAAATAACGGTGTAGCATATATAGAAGGTAAATCACGGTGTAGCATAGATAGACTGTAAAAAACGGTGTAGCATAGATAGAAGATAAAGAACGTTGTAGCATAGATAGAAGATAAATAACGCTGTAGCATAGATAGAAGATAAATAACGCTGTAGCATAGATAGAAGATAAATAACGGTGTAGCATAGATAGAAGATAAATAACGTTGTAGCATAGAGAGAAGATAAAAAACGGTGTAGCATAGAAAGAAGATAAATAAAGGTGTAGCATAGATAGAAGATAAATAACGTTGCAGCATAGATAGAAGATAAATAACGGTGTAGCATAGATAGAAGATAAATAACGGTGAAGCATAGATAGAAGATAAATAACGCTGTAGCATAGATAGAAGATAAATAACGCTGTAGCATAGATAAAAGATAAATAACGCTGTAGCAAATAGATAGAAGATAAATAACGGTGTAGCATAGAAAGAAGATAAATAACGCTGTAGCATAGATAGAAGATAAATAACAGTGTAGCATAGATAGAAGATAAATAGCGCTGTAGCAAATAGATAGAAGATAAATAACGGTGTAGCATAGATAGAAGATAAATAGCGCTGTAGCAAATAGAAAGAAAATAAATAACGGTGTAGGAAATAGATAGAAGATAAATAACGGTGTAGCAAATAGATAGAAGATAAATAACAGTGTAGCATAGATAGAAGATAAATAACGGTGTAGCATAGATAGAAGATAATTAACACTGTAGCATAGATAGAAGATAATTAACGCTGTAGCATAGATAGAAGATAAATAGCGCTGTAGCATAGATAGAAGATAAATAACGGTGTAGCATAGACAGAAGATAAATAACGGTGTAGCATAGATAGAAGATAAATAACGTTGTAGCATAGATAGAAAATAAATAATGGTGTAGCATAGATAGAAGATAAATAACGTTGTAGCATAGATAGACGATAAATAATGGTGTAGCATAGATAGAAGATAAATAATGGTGAAGCATAGATAGCAGATAAATAATGGTGTAGCATAGATAGAAGATAAATAATGGTGTAGCATAGATAGAAGATAAATAACGGTGTAGCATAGATAGAAGATAAATAACGGTGTAGCATAGATAGAAGATAAATAACGTTGTAGCATAGATAGAAGATAAATAACGGTGTAGCATAGATAGAAGATAAATAACGGTGAAGCATAGATAGAAGATAAAAAACGGTGTAGCATAGATAGAAGATAAATAACGGTGTAGCATAGATAGAAGATAAATAACGGTGTAGCATAGATAGAAGATAAATAACGGTGTAGCACAGATAGAAGATAAATAACACAGTAGCATAGATAGAAGATAAATAACGGTGTAGCAGAGATAGAAGATAAATAACAGTGTAGCATAGATAGAAGATAAATAACGTTGTAGCATTGATAGAAGATAAATAACGGTGTCGCATAAATAGAAGATAAATAACGCTGTAGCATAGACAGAAGGTAAATAACGCTGTATCATAGATTCAATGTAAATAACGCTGTAGCATAGATAGAAGATAAATACCGGTGTAGCATAGATAGAAGGTAAATAACGCTGTAGCATAGACAGAAGGTAAATAACGGTGTAGCATAGATAGAAGGTAAATCACGGTGTAGCATAGATAGACTGTAATTAACGGTGTAGCATAGATAGAAGATAAAGAACGTTGTAGCATAGATAGAAGATAAATAACGCTGTAGCATAGATAGAAGATAAATAACGCTGTAGCATAGATAGAAGATAAATAACGGTGTAGCATAGATAGAAGATAAATAACGTTGTAGCATAGATAGAAGATAAAAAACAGTGTAGCATAGAAAGAAGATAAATAAAGGTGTAGCATAGATAGAAGATAAATAACGTTGTAGCATAGATAGAAGATAAATAAAGGTGTAGCATAGATAGAAGATAAATAACGGTGAAGCATAGATAGAAGATAAATAACGCTGTAGCATAGATAGAAGATAAATAACTCTGTAGCATAGATAGAAGATAAATAGCGCTGTAGCAAATAGATAGAAAATAAATAACGGTGTAGCAAATAGATAGAAGATAAATAACGGTGTAGCAAATAGATAGAAGATAAATAACAGTGTAGCATAGATAGAAGATAAATAACGGTGTAGCATAGATAGAAGATAATTAACGCTGTAGCATAGATAGAAGATAATTAACGCTGTAGCATAGATAGAAGATAAATAGCGCTGTAGCATAGATAGAAGATAAATAACGGTGTAGCATAGACAGAAGATAAATAACGGTGTAGCATAGATAGAAGATAAATAACGGTGTAGCATAGATAGAAGGTAAATAACGCTGTAGCATAGATAGAAGATAAATAACGGTGTAGCATAGATAGAAGATAAATAACGGTGTAGCATAGATAGAAGGTAAAAAACGCTGTAGCATAGATAGAACGTTAATAACGCTGTAGCATAGATAGAAGGTAAATAACGGTGTATCAAAGATAGAATGTAAATAACGCTGTAGCATAGATAGAACGTAAATAACGCTGTAGCATAGATGGAACGTAAAAAACGGTGTATCATAGATAGAATGTAAATAACGGTGTATCATAGATAGAACATAAATAACGGTGTATCATAGATAGAAGATAAATAACGCTGTAGCATAGATAGAAGGTAAATAACGGTATAGCACATATAGAACTTAAATAACGGTGTAGCATAGATAGAACTTAAATAACGGTGTAGCATAGATAGAACTTAAATAACGGTGTAGCATAGATAGAACTTGAATAACGGTGTAGCATAGATAGAACTTAAATAACGGTGTAGCATAGATAGAACTTAAATAACGGTGTAGCATAGATAGAACTTAAATATCGGTGTTGCATAGATAGAACTTAAATAACGGTGTAGCATAGATAGAACTTAAATAACGGTGTAGCATAGATAGAACTTAAATAACGGTGTAGCATAGATAGAACTTAAATATCGGTGTAGCATAAATAGAACTTAAATATCGGTGTAGCATAGATAGAACTTAACGGTGTAGCATAGATAGAACTTAAATATCGGTGTAGCATAGATAGAACTTAAATAACGGTGTAGCATAGATAGAACTTAAATAACGGTGTAGCATAGATAGAATTTGAATAACGGTGTAGCATAGATAGAACTTGAATAACGGTGTAGCATAGATAGAAGGTAAATAACGTTGTAGCATAGATAGAAGATAAATAACGGTGTAGCATAGATAGAAGGTAAATAACGCTGTAGCATAGATAGAAGGTAAATAACGCTGTAGCATAGATAGAAGATAAATAACGGTGTAGCATAGATAGAAGATAAATAACGGTGTAGCATAGATAGAAGATAAATAACGGTGTAGCATAGATAGAAGGTAAATAACGGTGTAGCATAGATAGAAGATAAATAACGGTGTAGCATAGATAGAATGTAAATAACGGTGTATCATAGATAGAAGGTAAATAACGCTGTAGCATAGATAGAAGGTAAATAACGGTGTAGCATAGATAGAAGGTAAATAACGGTGTAGCATAGATAGAAGGTAAATAAGGTTGTAGCATTGATATAATATAACTAAAGCCGTAGCATAGATAGAATGTATCTAAAGCTGTAGCATAGATAGAATGTAACTAAAGTTGTAGCATAAATAGAATTTAACTAAAGCTGTAGCATAGATAGAATGTAACTAAAGCTGTAGCATAGTTAAAATGTAACTAAAGCTGTAGCATAGATAGAATGTAACTAAAGCTGTAGCATAGATAGAATGTAACTAAAGCTGTAGCATAGATAAAATGTAACTAAAGTTGTAGCATAGATAGAATGTAAATAAAGCTGTAGCATAGATAGAATGTAACTAAAGCTGTAGCATAGATAGAATGTAACTAAAGCTGTAGCATAGATATAATGTAAATAAAGCTGTAGCATAGATAGAATGTAACTAAAGCTGTAGCATAGATAGAATGTAAATAAAGCTGTAGCATAGATAGAATGTAACTAAAGCTGTAGCATAGATAAAATGTAACTAAAGTTGTAGCATAGATAGAATGTAAATAAAGATGTAGCATAGATAGAATGTAACTAAAGCTGAAGCATAGATAGAATGTAACTAAGGCTGTAGCATAGATAAAATGTAACTAAAGCTGTAGCATAGATAGAATGTAACTAAAGCTGTAGCATAGATAAAATGTAACTAAAGCTGTAACATAGATAGAATGTAAATAAATTTAGCATAAATAGAATATAACTAACAGTGTAGCAGAGATGGAATTTATATAACGTTGAATCAGATATAGATTGTAATCAACAGTGTAACAGAGATACAATATAATCAACAGTTTAGCAGAAATAGAATGTAAGCAACGGTATAGCAGAGATAGAATGTAAGCAACATTGTACCAGAGATAGAATGTAATCAACGGTGTAGCAGAGATAGAATGTAAGCAACGGTGTAGTAGAGATAGAATGTAATCAACGGTGTAGCAGAGATAGAATGTAAGCAACGTTGTAGCAGAGATAGAATGTAATCAACGGTGTAGCAGAGATAGAATGTAATCAACGTTGTAGCAGAGATAGAATGTAATCAACGGTGTAGCAGAGATAGAATGTAAACAACGGTGTAGCAGAGATAGAATGTAAGCAACGGTGTAGCAGAGATAGAATGTAATCAACGTTGTGAAGGCGTGGAAGATTTAGCACCCCGACTTTATGAAAGAGGAAAAATCGGTGGCCAATAGAAGTGAGTAAAGAGTGGACGAAACAAAGACATCACAGAGTGAACGAAACAAAGACATCACAGAGTGGATGAAACAAAGACATCACAGAGTGGACGAAACAAAGACATCACAGAGTGGACGAAACAAAGACATCACAGAGTGGACGAAACAAAGACATCACAGAGTGATCGAAACAAAGACATCACAGAGTGAACGAAACAAAGACATCACAGAGTGAACGAAACAAAGACATCACAGAGTGGACGAAACAAAGACATCACAGAGTGAACGAAACAAAGACATCACAGAGTGAACGAAACAAAGACATCACAGAGTGAACGAAACAAAGACATCACAGAGTGAACGAAACAAAGACATCACAGAGTGAACGAAACAAAGACAGCGCAGAGTGAACGAAACAAAGACATCACACAGTGAACGAAACAAAGACAGCGCAGAGTGAACGAAACAAAGACAGCGCAGAGTGAACGAAACAAAGACAGCGCACAGTGAACGAAACAAAGACAGCGCAGAGTGAACGAAACAAAGACATCACAGAGTGAACGAAACAAAGACATCACAGAGTGGACGAAACAAAGACATCACAGAGTGAACGAAACAAAGACATCACAGAGTGAACGAAACAAAGACAGCACAGAGTGAACGAAACAAAGACAGCACAGAGTGAACGAAACAAAGACAGCGCAGAGTGAACGAAACAAAGACATCACAGAGTGAACGAAACAAAGACATCACAGAGTGGACGAAACAAAGACATCACAGAGTGAACGAAACAAAGACATCACAGAGTGAACGAAACAAAGACAGCACAGAGTGAACGAAACAAAGACAGCACAGAGTGAACGAAACAAAGACAGCACAGAGTGAACGAAACAAAGGCATCACAGAGGGAACGACACAGTTTGATAGTCAGTGGAAGTTGTGGCAACATCAATCACCATTTGAATTGAAAAAAAGATGGGAAACGGGCATGTCAGGAGTTTCGCTAGCAGGCTGGTTATCACCACTTACAGCTTCATTGTCTGTTATTAGCCACTTTATGATGGATCGGCTTGACCACATCAACCCTTACATTGTCGGACGGTTCCATCCAGAGATTTCAATTTTTGGTTTTTCATTTCCACTGAGGGATTTCACATTTAACAAACTTTCACAAGGGGGATTTCCATTTTTTTTAAAACTTTCGAGTGAGGAATTTGATTGTGAAGCTTTCCAGTGTCTTCATTTCACTTTCAATTGGAGGAATTTATTATTATTACTTTTAAAACTATAAACAAGTGTTTTATTTTTTTTACTTGGGGGATTTCATCTTTCGAAGGATTTCGACTTTTGGCCTCCCAAAGGGATTTTACATTTTGACTCTTCAGTGACTATTTCACTTCTAAAAACGTTTCTAGGCCGACCTGCAAAGAAATTGAAACGCAAACAAAAAAGAGAGGCTAAAGCTACATACAAACAAAATGAACAATTAACAGGAAGAAAAACGCAAACAAAAACTGCATGTCTAAGATCAAAGGAAGGAGAACTGTTGATTCAACAAGAAAGCATAATGGAACGATGGACAAAATACATTAAGGATCTTTATAATGATGAACGAACAGAAGTACATATTAAGGATAATGGGGAAGGACCACAGATACTCAAAGAAGAAGTGGAAGACGCCTTGCGCAATATGAAAGCAGGCAAAGCTCCTGGACCAGATAATATAACTAAAGAAGAGATTGAAGCCATGGGTGATTTTGGAATAGAAATAATAACACAAATATTGAGTGATATCTACAACAGCGGATATATACCAGACGACCTGCTCAAATCAATATTCATAGCCCTACCAAAGAAATCGGGTGCGATTGAATGCGATGATCATCGCACAATAAGCCTTATGAGTCATATGACTAAGATATTACTAAGAATCATCATGCGAAGAGTGCGAAACAAAATCAGTCCAGAAATTAGCGATGAACAGTGTGGTTTTGTTAGAGATAAAGGAACATGCAATGCCATTGATATCATAAGATCTTTAGTAGAGAGAGCCATAGAGGTGAAAACAGATCTATACCTGTGTTTCATAGATTACACCAAGGCATTTGACAAAGTAAAGCACCAACAAATAATCAACATTTTAGAAAGCATAAACATAGACAGCAAAGATCTAAGAATAATAAAGAACATGTACTGGCAACAAACAGCGGCCATAAGAATTGGAAACCAATTGGGAATGTTTCAACAAATAAAACAGGGTGTTAGACAAGGTTGTGTGCTGTCACCAGATTTGTTTAATATTTATAGTGAGATTATTTTTAAGATCCATAAGGGCATGTCTGGAATAACAATTGGAGGTCATAATATAAATAATCTAAGGTATGCTGATGATGGCAATACTAAATTGATATGATGATTGGTAGAACAATAATAAAACAGGTAAATAAATTTAAATATTTGGGAACTATGTTAACCTCAGATGGTAGATGTACAAAACAGGTGAAATGCAGAATGGCTCAGGAAAAAGCGGCATTCCAAAAAAATGAGGAAGATATGGTGCAATCCATCTTTGACAATAGAAACAAGAAAAAGAGTTCTTAAATATTATGTACAGACAGTCTTAACATATGGATGTGAATCATGGACAATAGGACAAGAGACAAGAAAATCACTGGGGGCTGTAGAAATGTGGTTTTACAGAAGAATGTTGAGAATACCATGGACAGCTAAGAAGAGTAATGAAAACGTTCTGAAAGAGGCCAAGAAAAAAAAGAGCTAATTGCAAATATTAGTAAGAAACAATCATCATTTTGTGGCCATGTAATGAGAAAGGAACAGCTGGAATATATTGTGATAACTGGAAAAATTGAGGGACAAAGAGATAGAGGGAAGCAAAGATACCAGACAGCTTAAGAGAATGGCTTGGCAGAAGGTCAACAACAGAAATGATAAATAACTGCTGAGATCCAGAGTTGTACAGAGACATGATCACCTACACCTGCAGGCATGGCACTTGATGATGATGATTAGACCGACCATGTAGCCAATGTCTACCGTTATGACACCTGTAGACCGACCATGTAGCCAATGACTACCGTTGTAACACCTTCAGACCGACCAGGTAGCCAATGACTACCGTTATGACACCTGTAGACCGACCATGTAGCCAATGACTACCGTTGTGACACCTTCAGACCAACCATGTAGCCAATAACTCACGTTATGACACCTGCAGAGCGACCAAGTAGCCAATGACTACCGTTACAACACCTGTATACCGACCAGGTTTTCGATGACTCACATTCTGACGTCTGTAGACCGACCAGGTAGTCACTGAGTCATGTGATGACGCTTGTAGACAGACCAGATAGTCGATGACTCATTTTATGACGCACGTAAGGCAACAATGAAGTTACCGAACTCAGACTTGTTGCTTCAATGAAAGAGACCACCCCGTATCTGGAAATGGAAGATTTCCTAAGGGAGAGACAAGCGGTTCCATGCCAGCAACAGAGGGAACGTTCCAGCACAGCGTTCTCGTACACATGTCACGTGTAGCAGCTGACATCTCTGGCTGGGCTTCTGTTTCAAATATTCTGTTACAGTGATATCGTAGCACATGATGGTAGTGTTTAATTTGCAGGAAATACGCCGACGGCGCTGCTGGACGTAAACAAAGACTGTATCATCTTCGATTCATTACGACCAGTAGACAATAAACAAAGACTGTAACATCTTCCATTCATTACGACCAGTAGACAATAAACAAAGCTCCTTAGGACCCAAGTAATAAATGTCTGGCCAGGTTAGGTAACTCAGACGTTAGGGAGAGGTCACGAGATCGATAGCCAGAAGGTCAATAACAATAGACGCTGATGGGAAAATGTTGATGACGTCATTCACTAAATACTCACCGATCTTTTAAGCAATTTCCGTTTTCCCAAACAGCGCATGCGTCGGTGATAACACATGGCCCTTCTTATACCGCCGCATGCTCAGCTTGCTGCTCACAAATATCGCTGTACGATCTCGTTCAAGAAGTTGTAAGTTTGTTTTTGTTTAAAACTCCACCCACATATCCATCGTTAAGTGAATAGTCCCTTCAGACAATGTTCGACAACACAGCACTGGGTTCTGTTGCGATATTATCAATAAAAAAAAAACAGTTCTCCAAACGACAATTCAGTTCTCATGTCAACCCTCTCCTGGGCTTCGTGTGCCCTCCTGCAGGTGGAGAGCTGTCCTTACTTTCATGTCGGCCTCAGTCATGCCAGGTGTAAACCACGTCACCAACATACGTCACTAACACTCTCTACTCGTCACCAACACAAGAAATATCTGTTAAATTAGATCTTTATAAATTGAGCGATACAATTAACATTATACTAGAACATTGCAATGTAGGGTAGAACATTAAACTACAGCATGATGGATTAGACAAGAACATTACAATGTAAGGTAGAACATTTAACTATAGCATGATGGATTAGACAAGAACATTACAATGTAGGGTAGAACATTAAACTACAGCATGATGGATTAGACAAGAACATTACAATGTAGGATAGAACATTAAACTATAGCATGATGGATTAGACAAGAACATTACAATGTAGGGTAGAACATTAAACTACAGCATGATGGATTAGACAAGAACATTACAATGTAGGGTAGAACATTAAACTACAGCATGATGGATTAGACAAGAACATTACAATGTAGGGTAGAACATTAAACTACAGCATGATGGATTAGACAAGAACATTACAATGTAGGGTAGAACATTAAACTACAGCATTATGGATTAGACATGAACATTACAATGTAGGGTAGAACATTAAACTATAGCATGATGGATTAGACTAGAACATTACAATGTAGGGTAGAACATTAAACTACAGCATGATGGATTAGACAAGAACATTACAATGTAGGGTAGGACATTAAACTATAGCATGATGGATTAGACAAGAACATTAGAATGTAGGGTAGAACATTAAAGTATAGCATGATGGATTAGACTATAACATTATGAACGAGACTAGAACTTCCTGAAGTGGACTAGAACATTTGAACTACGTTCAAACATTCACATAATAGCGAGGTACACACACTAAAAGACACATGTACAAGGAAACCACGCACGCCGTTCCATGAATCTGTCTCAGGTTGTACAAAGACAAATGTACAAGGAAACCACGCATACCGTTCCATGAATCTGTCTCAGGTTGTACAAAGACAAATGTACAAGGAAACCACGCACGCCGTTCCATGAATCTGTCTCAGGTTGTACAAAGACAAATGTACAAGGAAACCACGCATACCGTTCCATGAATCTGTCTCAGCTTGTACAAAGACAAATGTACAAGGAAACCACGCATACCGTTCCATGAATCTGTCTCAGCTTGTACAAAGACAAATGTACAAGGAAACCACGCATGCCTTTCCATGGATCTGTCTCAGCTTGTACAAAGACAAATGTACAAGGAAACCACGCATACCGTTCCATGAATCTGTCTCAGGTTGTACAAAGACACATGTACAAGGAAACCACGCATACCGTTCCATGAATCTGTCTCAGCTTGTACAAAGACAAATGTACCACATATATACAGCACTGACAACAAACTGGGAGCCGCGATAGCTCAGTGGTTAGTGAACTGGACTACAAAGGACAAGGGGTAGGGTTCGATCCCAACCGACGGCATCCGGGTTCACCCAGCCATAAATGGGTACCGGATTTTTTTCTGGAAAGTAAAGCAGCACGGGCGTAATACCGACCACATTACCCCAAAAATCATGTGCTGAACGTCTGTAAAATATAGGGTCACTAACACCATATTTCCCTATATGCCACTTGGCGTGACGGGGTACTTTACTTTACAACAAACTATCAGACACACAAACAATACAAACTATAGTTGTACATGAAGCACTGACTATGAAGATGTGTCTGCACTTTACCGATACTGAAAACAGCAGATCTAAGTGGAATGTCACGAGACTTTTGTTTGAAAAGTTGACCGAATTTCCGAATCTGCAATTACAGAGAACTACGAAAACTAGGGCTCGGCTGTAATTTGTAAGAAAGTAAATTATGCTGACAGAACTAACATGTCCCTTTGTTAGACAAGCCATAAACTGAAGGAATATTGTTTAGAAGTCCCGTGCGAGGTGTCAAGTCATAAACTGAAGGAATATTGTTTAGAAGTCCCGTGCGAGGTGACAAGTCATAAACTGAAGGAATGTAGTTTAGAAGTCCCATATGAGGTGACAAGTCATAAACTGAAGGAATGTAGTTTAGAAGTCCCATATGAGGTGACAAGTCATAAACTGAAGAAATGTAGTTTAGAAGTCCCATATGAGGTGACAAGTCATAAACTGAAGGAATGTAGTTTAGAAATCCCATATGAGGTGACAAGTCATAAACTGAAGGAATGTAGTTTAGAAGTCCCATATGAGGTGACAAGTCATAAACTGAAGGAATGTAGTTTAGAAGTCCCATAGGAGGTGACAAGTCATAAACTGAAGGAATGTAGTTTAGAAGTCCCATATGAGGTGACAAGTCATAAACTGAAGGAATGTAGTTTAGAAGTCCCATGTGAGGTGACAAGTCACAAACTGAAGGAATGTAGTTTAGAAGTCCCATGTGAGGTGACAAGTCATAAACTGAAGGAATGTAGTTTAGAAGTCACATGTGAGGTGACAAGTCATAAACTGAAGGAATGTAGTTTAGAAGTCCCATGTGAGGTGACAAGTCATAAACTGAAGGAATGTAGTTTAGAAGTCCCATGTGAGGTGACAAGTCATAAACTGAAGGAATGTAGTTTAGAAGTCCCATGTGAGGTGACAAGTCATACACTGAAGGAATGCAGTTTAGAAGTCCCATGTGAGGTGACAAGTCATACACTGAAGGAATGTAGTTTAGAAGTCCCATGTGAGGTGACAAGTCATAAACTGAAGGAATGTAGTTTAGAAGTCCCATGTGAGGTGACAAGTCATAAACTGCAGGAATGGAGTTTAGAAGTCCCATGTGAGGTGACAAGTCATAAACTGAAGGAATGTAGTTTAGAAGTCACATGTGAGGTGACAAGTCATACACTGGAGGAATGTAGTTTAGAAGTTCCATATGAGGTGACAAGTCATAAACTGAAGGAATGTAGTTTAGAAGTCCATTGTGAGGTGACAAGTCATAAACTGAAGGAGTGTAGTTTAGAAGTCCCATATGAGGTGACAAGTCATAAACTGAAGGAATGTAGTTTAGAAGTCCATTGTGAGGTGACAAGTCATAAACTGAAGGAGTGTAGTTTAGAAGTCCCATATGAGGTGACAAGTCATAAACTGAAGGAGTGTAGTTTAGAAGTCCATTGTGAGGTGACAAGTCATAAACTGAAGGAATGTAGTTTAGAAGTCCCATATGAGGTGACAAGTCATAAACTGAAGGAGTGTAGTTTAGAAGTCCCATGGGAAGTACCAATGTAATGAATGTATTCTAGTAATAGAATGAGAGATATAGCTTGAGTGGGATATGTGAATAGTTACATGAGAACGAGTAGAGTAAAGCAGTCACAGAAATAGAAGAATTTGTGGCAATTGTAGGAATGAGCAACTGTTAGCTATTAGAGGAATTAAACTGGGCTTATCCACAACGGTCGATGTCACAAGTCTAGAAATAAAGTGTGGTAAACAAATGGGAAACTGAGGAAAGGGACAAGTTAGGTTTGTAAGAGAGAGAGGCTGAGGAAAGGGACATGCGAGGTTTGTGAGAGAGAGAGGCTGAGGAAAGGGACAAGTTAGGTTTGTGAGAGAGAGAGGCTGAGGAAAGGGACTAGTTAGGTTTGTGAGAGAGAGGCTGAGGAAAGGGACAAGTTAGGTTTGTGAGAGAGAGAGGCTGAGGAAAGGGACAAGTTAGGTTTGTGAGAGAGAGAGGCTGAGGAAAGGGACAAGTTAGGTTTGTGAGAGAGAGAGGCTGAGGAAAGGGACAGTTAGGTTTGTGAGAGAGAGGGAGGCTGAGGAAAGGGACATTCGAGGTTTGTGAGAGAGAGAGAGGCTGAGGAAAGGGACATTCGAGGTTTGTGAGAGAGAGAGAGGCTGAGGAAAGGGACAAGTAAGGTTTGTGAGAGAGAGGCTGAGGAAAGGGACATGTTAGGTTTGTGAGAGAGAGAGGCTGAGGAAAGGGACAAGTTAGGTTTGTGAGAGAGAGAGAGAGGCTGAGGAAAGAGACAAGTTAGGTTTGTGAGAGAGAGAGAGGCTGAGGAAAGGGACATGAAAGGTTTGTGAGAGAGAGAGAGAGAGAGGCTGAGGAAAGAGACAAGTTAGGTTTGTGAGAGAGAGACTGAGGAAGGGACTTGTTAGGTTTGTGAGAGAGAGGCTGAGGAAAGGGACACGTTAGGTTTGTGAGAGAGAGGCTGAGGAAAGGGACAAGTTAGGTTTGTGAGAGAGAGGCTGAGGAAAGGGACAAGTTAGGTTTGTGAGAGAGAGGCTAAGGAAAGGGACATGTTATGTTTGTGAGAGAGAGGCTGAGGAAAGGGACATGTGAGGTTTGTGAGAGAGAGGCTGAGGAAAGGGACAAGTGAGGTTTGTGAGAGAGAGGCTGAGGAAAGGGACAAGTGAGGTTTGTGAGAGAGAGGCTGAGGAAAGGGACACGTGAGGTTTGTGAGAGAGAGACTGAGGAAAGGGACAAGTGAGGTTTGTGAGAGAGAGGCTGAGGAAAGGGACAAGTGAGGTTTGTGAGAGAGAGGCTGAGGAAAGGGACAAGTGAGGTTTGTGAGAGAGAGACTGAGGAAAGGGACAAGTGAGGTTTGTGAGAGAGAGGCTGAGGAAAGGGACAAGTGAGGTTTGTGAGAGAGAGGCTGAGGAAAGGGACAAGTGAGGTTTGTGAGAGAGAGACTGAGGAAAGGGACAAGTGAGGTTTGTGAGAGAGAGACTGAGGAAAGGGACATGTGAGGTTTGTGAGAGAGAGGCTGAGGAAAGGGACAAGTGAGGTTTGTGAGAGAGAGACTGAGGAAAGGGACAAGTGAGGTTTGTGAGAGAGAGGCTGAGGAAAGGGACATGTTAGGTTTGTGAGAGAGAGGCTGAGGAAAGGGACATGTTAGGTTTGTGAGAGAGAGGCTGAGGAAAGGGACAAGTGAGGTTTGTGAGAGAGAGACTGAGGAAAGGGACAAGTGAGGTTTGTGAGAGAGAGGCTGAGGAAAGGGACAAGTTAGGCTTGTGAGAGAGAGGCTGAGGAAAGGGACAAGTGAGGTTTGTGAGAGAGAGACTGAGGAAAGGGACAAGTGAGGTTTGTGAGAGAGAGACTGAGGAAAGGGACAAGTGAGGTTTGTGAGAGAGAGGCTGAGGAAAGCGACAAGTTAGGCTTGTGAGAGAGAGGCTGAGGAAAGGAACAAATTAGGTTTGTGAGAGAGAGGCAGAGGAAAGGGACAAATGAGGTTTGTGAGAGAGAGGCTGAGGAAAGGGACAAATGAGCTTTGTGAGAGAGAGGCTGAGGAAAGGGACAAGTTAGGTTTGTGAGAGAGAGGCTGAGGAAAGTGACAAATTAGGTTTGTGAGAGAGAGTCTGAGGAAAGGGACATGTTAGGTTTGTGAGAGAGAGAGAGAGAGACTGAGGAAAGGGACATGCTATGTTTGTGAGAGAGAGTCTGAGGAAGGGACGCGTGAGGTTTGTGAGAGAGAGAGAGAGAGACTGTGGAAAGGAACACGTGAGGTTTGTGAGAGAGAGAGAGGGAGAGAGAGACTGTGGAAAGGGAGACGTGAGGTTTGTGAGAGAGAGAGACTGAGGAAAGAAACAAGTGAGGTTTGTGAGAGAGAGTCTGAGGAAAGGGACAAGTTAGGTTTGTGAGAGAGAGAGAGAGACTGAGGAAAGTGACAAATTAGGTTTGTGAGAGAGAGTCTGAGGAAAGGGACATGTTAGGTTTGTGAGAGAGAGAGAGAGAGAGAGGCTGAGGAAAGTGACAAATTAGGTTTGTGAGAGAGAGTCTGAGGAAAGGGACATGTTAGGTTTGTGAGAGAGAGAGAGAGATGCTGAGGAAAGTGACAAATTAGGTTTGTGAGAGAGAGTCTGAGGAAAGGGACATGTTAGGTTTGTGAGAGAGAGAGAGAGAGACTGAGGAAAGGGACATGCTATGTTTGTGAGAGAGAGTCTGAGGAAGGGACGCGTGAGGTTTGTGAGAGAGAGAGAGAGAGAGAGACTGTGGAAAGGAACACGTGAGGTTTGTGAGAGAGAGAGAGGGAGAGAGAGACTGTGGAAAGGGAGACGTAAGGTTTGTGAGAGAGAGAGACTGAGGAAAGAAACAAGTGAGGTTTGTGAGAGAGAGAGGGAGAGACTGAGGAAAGGAACACGTGAGGTTTGTGAGAGAGAGGGACTGAGGAAAGAAACAAGTGAGGTTTGTGAGAGAGAGAGGGAGAGAGAGACTGAGGAAAGGAACACGTGAGGTTTGTGAGAGAGAGAGGGAGAGAGAGACTGAGGAAAGGAACACGTGAGGTTTGTGAGAGAGAGAGAGGGAGAGAGAGACTGAGGAAAGGGACACGTGAGGTTTGAGAGAGAGAGAGGGAGAGAGAGACTGAGGAAAGGAACACGTGAGGTTTGTGAGAGAGAGAGGGAGAGAGAGACTGAGGAAAGGAACACGTGAGGTTTGTGAGAGAGAGAGGGAGAGAGAGACTGAGGAAAGGAACACGTGAGGTTTGTGAGAGAGAGAGGGAGAGAGAGACTGAGGAAAGGAACACGTGAGGTTTGTGAGAGAGAGAGAGGGAGAGAGAGACTGAGGAAAGGAACACGTGAGGTTTGTGAGAGAGAGAGGGAGAGAGAGACTGAGGAAAGGGACACGTGAGGTTTGTGAGAGAGAGAGGGAGAGAGAGACTGAGGAAAGGGACACGTGAGGTTTGTGAGAGAGAGAGGGAGAGAGAGACTGAGGAAAGGGACACGTGAGGTTTGTGAGAGAGAGGGACTGAGGAAAGGAACACGTGAGGTTTGTGAGAGAGAGAGGGAGAGAGAGACTGAGGAAAGGGACACGTGAGGTTTGTGAGAGAGAGGGACTGAGGAAAGGAACACGTGAGGTTTGTGAGAGAGAGAGGGAGAGAGAGACTGAGGAAAGGGACACGTGAGGTTTGTGAGAGAGAGGGACTGAGGAAAGGAACAAGTGAGGTTTGTGTGAGAGAGAGAGAGAGAGAGTGACTGAGGAAAGGGACAAGTGAGGTTTGTGAGAGAGAGAGGGACTGAGGAAAGGGACACGTGAGGTTTGTGAGAGAGAGGGACTGAGGAAAGGGACACGTGAGGTTTGTGAGAGAGAGAGGGACTGAGGAAAGGAACAAGTGAGGTTTGTGTGAGAGAGAGAGAGAGAGTGACTGAGGAAAGGGACAAGTGAGGTTTGTGAGAGAGAGGGACTGAGGAAAGGGACACGTGAGGTTTGTGAGAGAGAGGGACTGAGGAAAGGGACAAGTGAGGTTTGTGAGAGAGAGGGACTGAGGAAAGGGACACGTGAGGTTTGTGAGAGAGAGAGGGACTGAGGAAAGGGACACATGAGGTTTGTGAGAGAGAGGGACTGAGGAAAGGGACACGTGAGGTTTGTGAGAGAGAGGGACTGAGGAAAGGGACACGTGAGGTTTGTGAGAGAGAGGGACTGAGGAAAGGGACACGTGAGGTTTGTGAGAGAGAGGGACTGAGGAAAGGGACAAGTGAGGTTTGTGAGAGAGAGGGACTGAGGAAAGGGACACGTGAGGTTTGTGAGAGAGAGAGGGACTGAGGAAAGGGACACATGAGGTTTGTGAGAGAGAGGGACTGAGGAAAGGGACACGTGAGGTTTGTGAGAGAGAGGGACTGAGGAAAGGGGCACGTGAGGTTTGTGAGAGTGGGAGAGCTTGAGGAAAGGGACAAGTTAGGTTTTTTGAGAGAGATTGACAAACAGACTGAAGAAAGGAACAAGTTATGTTTGTGTGAGAGCGAGAGAGAGAGAGAGAGAAACTGAGGAAAGCGCAAGCTATATTTGTAAGAGAGAGATGTCACTGTTAGATGACATATGTCATTGTTTTGACAGCCAGATGTCAAAATAGAGACGTATTTCCGACACAAAATTCATGGAAAGTGGTATATTCTCATTGACGATTGACTTGAGAGAATCACACCCAGTCAAGCTGTACCTTTACTAAATGACTTGAGAGAATCACACCCAGTCAAGCTATACATTTGCTAAATGACTTGAGAGAATCACACCCAGTCAAGCTGTACCTTTGCTAAATGACTTGAGAGAATCACACCCAATCAAACTGTACATTTGCTAAATGACTTGAGAGAATCACACCCAATCAAACTGTACATTTGCTAAATGACTTGAGAGAATCACACCCAGTCAAGCTGTACCTTTGCTAAATGACTTGAGAGAATCACACCTAGTCAAGCTGTACATTTGCTAAATGACTTGAGAGAATCACACCCAGTCAAGCTGTACCTTTGCTAAATGACTTGAAAGAATCACACCCAGTCAAACTGTACATTTGCTAAATGACTTGAGAGAATCACATCCAGTCAAGCTGTACCTTTGCTAAATGACTTGAGAGAATCACACCCAGTCAAGCTGTACATTTGCTAAATGACTTGAGAGAATCACATCAAGTCAAGCTGTATCTTTACTAAATGACTTGAGAGAATCACACCCAGTCAAGCTGTACCTTTGCTAAATGACTTGAGAGAATCACACCCAGTCAAGCTATACATTTGCTAAATGACTTGAAAGAATCACATCAAGTCAAGCTGTACATTTGCTAAATGACTTGAGAGAATCACACCCAATCAAACTGTACATTTGCTAAATGACTTGAGAGAATCACACCCAGTCAAGCTATACATTTGCTAAATGACTTGAGAGAATGACACCCAGTCAAGCTATACATTTGCTAAATGACTTGAGAGAATCACACCCAGTCAAGCTGTACATTTGCTAAATGACTTGAGAGAATCACACCCAGTCAAGCTGTACATTTGCCAAATGAGACATCGTTATATAACTACATGCATTAGCAGAATTAGAAGAAGACCTAGAGGCAGATATGTAGAACAGATAGAGTGATACTTTCTAAATCATACCAATCAATGTCGATATATTAGTCATGACACGTTAGTCATAGTTGAGTTCAGAAGTATTCCAAAGTTAGACTGATAAGTTTGTGTGCTCCAGACATGTATCTCGTTTAATTATTCCAATGATTGTGTAGTTGGACAGTAGTAGATAGAGAATCACTTTGTAACTCAGTCAAAGTTATAATAACAAATATAATGAAAATAAGATGTTAGATTAGTCACATACAAGACTTGTGAAGAAATGCCTCAAATAAATAACGGTGTTAACCTCTTTCGCGCATCACATCAAGAACTTGAATTTTAGAAATGTTCCAAATGTTATGTACATCACTATGACTATGAGAATTGTATGAGACGACGATCTCATCAACTCACTCCTATATCATAGTCTGTACTTACATATGCTCATGTCCAGACAACAACCGTTTGTATTTTTTCTGATGTGTACCTGACGTGAACATATCATGTGACTTGACGAGGAGATAAAGTTGATAACGATGTTGTATAAGTAGGAAGGAGATAAAGTTGATAACGATGTTGTATAAGATGGGAGGAGATAAAGTTGATAACGATGTTGTATAAGAAGGCAGGAGATAAAGTTGATAACGATGTTGTATAAGATGGGAGGAGATAAAGTTGATAACGATGTTGTATAAGAAGGGAGGAGATAAAGTTGATAACGATGTTGTATAAGAAGGGAGGAGATAAAGTTGATACCGATGTTGTATAAGAAGGGAGGAGATAAAGTTGATAACAATGTTGTATAAGAAGGAAGGAGATAAAGTTGATAACGATGTTGTATAAGATGGGAGGAGATAAAGTTGATAACAATGTTGTATAAGAAGGGAGGAGATAAAGTTGATAACGATGTTGTATAAGAAGGCAGGAGATAAAGTTGATAACGATGTTGTATAAGAAGGGAGGAGATAAAGTTGATAACGATGTTGTATAAGAAGGGAGGAGATAACTAAGTAGAAGACGATGAAAGTATGTCAACACCTGAGCCCACCTGAAGGTTTGAGAAGAGCACCTCCCAGGGCGAATGAAATAAGTCGCTGCCACCAATAATCCGGGACTGACATCTTGTGTGGTCCCTGATCGATGAGCTTGACAACCCGGACTGGCTTCCTGACGTTCAACATATTTCGTCTAATCAATAGTCAACATTATCTTGTCCATAGCGGCTCGGCCACTGCCTGATATGGGTGGTCCTGCCCAGTTGAGGCAAGGACTTGCTAGCAAGTTCTAACTGTTGTTTCTTCAAAACCAACAAGAAAAAGGTTGTTTCTTCAAAACCAACAAGAAAAAGGTTGTTTCTTCAAAACCAACAAGAAAAGGTTGTTTCTTCAAAACCAACAAGAAAAAAGGTTGTTTCTTCAAAACCAACAAGAAAAAGGTTGTTTCTTCAAAACCAACAAGAAAAAGGTTGTTTCTTCAAAACCAACAAGAAAAAGGTTGTTTCTTCAAAACCAACAAGAGACTATGACCCCAGCATTAAATAGGGGCATCTCTTTTCTGGAAAAGAAAGACGGCACAGGCGTATTGCTGACCACTTGTATTAACACCAGATCGTTTATATGCCACACAGAGATACGGCACAGGCGTATTGCTGACCACTTGTATTAATACCAGATCGTTTATATGCCACACAGAGATACGGCACAGACGTATTGCTGACCACTTGTATTAATACCAGATCGTTTATATGCCACACACAGATACGGCACAGACGTATTGCTGACCACTTGTATTAACACCAGATTGTCTATATAACACACAGCGTGGAGCGTTCACTCTTTCTTCTGATCTCAAGGTGCGTGATATTAAGTGCTTAATCCTATAAGAGACGGACGGACAGAAAGATAGGTCAATGTATTCAGCCAAACACACAAAGTAACCGCAGATAGATGAAACAAAGAAC
This sequence comes from Megaustenia siamemsis, assembly GCA_032433765.1. Classification (NCBI taxonomy): domain Eukaryota; kingdom Metazoa; phylum Mollusca; class Gastropoda; order Stylommatophora; family Ariophantidae; genus Megaustenia; species Megaustenia siamemsis. Next base: position 2,136,065 of record JAVIAB010000050.1, read on the forward strand.
AGGCTTTATGCTATTCCCCGGGGGCAAGAAAAACAGAGTAAAATTGTAAAGATAAACTCTGTGTAGAAGAGTTGCAGTGACCTTCATGGCTGTCTTGTGTGTTGAGATCTGACAAGAGCTGATTGTCCGAGTATAGCGCTGACAAACAAGTGCTTGTCCGAGTGCAGCGGTGACAAACAAGTGCTTGTCCGAGTACAGTGGTGACAAACAAGTGCTTGTCCGAGTATAGCGCTGACAAACAAGTGCTTGTCCGAGTGCAGCGGTGACAAACAAGTGCTTGTCCGAGTATAGTGGTGACAAACAAGTGCTTGTCCGAGTATAGTGGTGACAAACAAGTGCTTGTCCGAGTATAGTGGTGACAAACAAGTGCTTGTCCGAGTATAGTGGTGACAAACAAGTGCTTGTCCGAGTATAGCGCTGACAAACAAGTGCTTGTCCGAGTATAGCGCTGACAAACAAGTGCTTGTCCGAGTGCAGCGGTGACAGACAAGTGCTTGTCCGAGTATAGCGCTGACAAACAAGTGCTTGTCCGAGTATAGCGCTGACAAACAAGTGCTTGTCCGAGTATAGCGCTGACAAACAAGTGCTTGTCCGAGTATAGCGCTGACAAACAAGTGCTTGTCCGAGTATAGCGCTGACAAACAATTCCTTGTCCGAGTATAGCGCTGACAAACAAGTGCTTGTCCGAGTATAGCGCTGACAAACAAGTGCTTGTCCGAGTATAGCGCTGACAAACAAGTGCTTGTCCGAGTATAGCGCTGACAAACAAGTGCTTGTCCGAGTATAGCGCTGACAAACAAGTGCTTGTCCGAGTATAGCGCTGACAAACAAGTGCTTGTCCGAGTATAGCGCTGACAAACAAGTGCTTGTCCGAGTATAGCGCTGACAAACAATTACTTGTCCGAGTATAGCGCTGACAAACAAGTGCTTGTCCGAGTATAGCGCTGACAAACAAGTGCTTGTCCGAGTATAGCGCTGACAAACAAGTGCTTGTCCGAGTATAGCGCTGACAAACAAGTGCTTGTCCGAGTATAGCGCTGACAAACAAGTGCTTGTCCGAGTATAGCGCTGACAAACAAGTGCTTGTCCGAGTATAGCGCTGACAAACAAGTGCTTGTCCGAGTACAGCGCTGACAAACAAGTGCTTGTCCGAGTATAGCGCTGACAAACAAGTGCTTGTCCGAGTATAGCGCTGACAAACAAGTGCTTGTCCGAGTATAGCGCTGACAAACAAGTGCTTGAGCTGACTACAGGACACTCGAAAGGACATGTTTCGGGTTCACTGGTCTAGGTAGCTTGTTTACTAAGAAGAGACAACACTGGCTACAAACTGATGCTTCTGTTTTGTCGAGGAGTACAAAAGAAATTGTTCCGCACGAAGTTCAGCTAAATGTAAATAGAGTGCAAAGTGCAACATATATCTAATTGTAAATGTTAACTTATGTCTAATTGTAAATGTTAAATTTGGTCTAATTGTAAATGTTAAATTTGGTCTAATTGTAAATGTTAAATTTGGTCTAATTGTAAATGTTAACTTCGGTCTAATTGTAAATGTTAACTTATGTCTAATTGCAAATGCTAACTTTGTCTGATTGTAAATGGTAACTTTGATTGTAAATGTTAACTTTGGTTTGATTGTAAATGTTAACTTTGGTCTAATTGTAAATGTTAACTTTGGTCTAATTGTAAATGTTAACTTTGGTCTCATTGTAAATGTTAACTTATGTCTAATTGTAAATGTTAACTTATGTCTAATTGTAAATGTTAACTTATGTCTAATTGTAAATGTTAACTTTGGTCTAAATGTAAATGTTAACTTATGTCTAATTGTAAATGTTAACTTGGGTCTAATTGTAAATGTTAACTTATGTCTAATTGTAAATGTTAACTTATGTCTAATTGTAAATGTTAACTTTGGTCTAATTGTAAATGTTAACTTATGTCTAATTGTAAATGTTATCTTATGTCTAATTGTAAATGTTAACTTATGTCTAATTGTAAATGTTAACTTTGGTCTAATTGTAAATGTTAACTTTGGTCTAATTGTAAATGTTAACTTATGCCTAATTGTAAATGTTAACTTATGTCTAATTGTAAATGTTAACTTGGGTCTAATTGTAAATGTTAACTTTGGTCTAATTGTAAATGTTAACTTTGGTCTAATTGTAAATGTTAACTTACGTCTAATTGTAAATGTTAACTGCTGTCTAATTGTAAATGTTAACTTCGGTTGAAATGTAAATGACCCTCTAACTGTCATTTCTTCATAGAATTCCCCATCTTGTCCATAATTCTTCTCTCCATGCCTTCCTTTCTCGACTTCCGGCTGTAAACATGACTGACTTCCGGCTGTAAACATGACTGACTTCCGGCTGTAAACATGACTGACTTCCGGCTGTAAACATGACTGACTTCCGGCTGTAAACATGACTGACTTCCGGCTGTAAACATGACTGACTTCCGGCTGTAAACATGACTGACTTCCGGCTGTAAACATGACTGACTTCCGGCTGTAAACATGACTGACTTCCGGCTGTAAACATGACTGACTTCCGGCTGTAAACATGACTGACTTCCGGCTGTAAACATGACTGACTTCCGGCTGTAAACATGACTGACCTCTCACCTTCGATTACCTTCCAAAATTGTGTTGGCTGTTTCCTTGGCGACTTGTTACATTTCTTTAATGACTTGTTACATTTATTCCTTGGCTACTTGTTACATTTATTCCTTGGCGACTTGTTACATTTCTTTAATGAATTGTTATATTTATTCCTTGGCTACTTGTTACATTTATTCCTTGGCGACTTGTTACATTTCTTTAATGAATTGTTATATTTATTCCTTGGCGACTTGTTACATTTCTTTAATGAATTGTTATATTTATTCCTTGGCGACTTGTTACATTTCTTTAATGACTTGTTACATTTATTCCTTGGCGACTTGTTACATTTCTTTAATGGCTTGTTACATTTATTCCTTCGTGACTTGTTACATTTTTTTAATGACTTGTTACATTTATTCCTTGGTGACTTGTTGCATTTCTTTAATGACTTGTTACATTTATTCCTTGGCGACTTGTTAAATTTTCTTTAATGACTTGTTACATTTATTCCTTGGCGACTTGTTACATTTCTTTAATGACTTGTTACATTTATTCCTTGGCGACTTGTTACATTTCTTTAATGACTTGTTACATTTATTCCTGGCGACTTGTTACATTTCTTTAATGACTTGTTACATTTATTCCTTGCTGACTTGTTACATTTCTTTAATGACTTGTTATATTTATTCCTTGGCGACTTTTTAAATTTCTTTTTTGACTTGTTACATTTATTCCATGATTTGTTACATTTCTTTATTGACTTGTTACATTTATTCCATGATTTGTTACATTTCTTTCTTGACCTGTTACATTTATTCCTTGATTTGTTAAATTTCTTTAATGACCTGTTACATTTATTCCTTGATTTGTTAAATTTCTTTAATGACTTTTTACATTTATTCCTTGAATTGTTACATTTCTTTCTTGACTTGTTACATTTATTCCATGATTTGTTACATTTCTTTCTTGACTTGTTACATTTATTCCTTGATTTGTTAAATTTCTTTAATGACTTGTTACATTTATTCCTTGAATTGTTACATTTCTTTCTTGACTTGTTACATTTATTCCATGATTTGTTACATTTCTTTCTTGACCTGTTACATTTATTCCTTGATATATTATATTTTTTCATGAAATGAGAGACAGAGAGACAGAGAGAGAGAGAGAGAGAGAGAGACAGAGAGAGATAACATCCTGTGTAAGACCTTGTTGATGAGATGAAATAATTTAATGGATTCAACTAAAAGACCGCCAGCATTTGCCTGTTCCCCGCTGGGACAAAAGAAAAGAACATAAAAACTATCACAGAAATCGATAGTGCCGCCAGATATGTCTTCGGAACTCGACCAGCTCAGGAATCATGTCCCAAAGATGTGATTGATGGATGTGGCTAGATCAAAGCTGTCACGACACCGCACCAAAACGGTCTACGCTTGTCCGGAAACAAACGTTTGATTCCATCAGCACTGAGACATCATGACACAGACTCAACTGTCATAGACGGTTATGTACACATAGGGAGAGTGTTGTACACATTGAGAGAGTGCTCTACACATTGGGAGAGTGCTATACACATAGGGAGCGTGTTGTACACAAAGGGGGAGTGCTCTACACATAGGGAGAGTGTTCTACACATAGGGAGCGTGTTGTACACATAGGGAGAGTGTTGTACACATAGGGAGAGTGCTGTACACATATGGAGAGTGCTGTACACATAGGGAGCGTGTTGTACACATAGGGAGAGTGCTCTACACATAGGGAGCGTGTTGTACACTTAGGGAGAGTGCTATACACATAGGAAGATTGCTCTAAACATAAGGAGAGTGTTGTACACATAGGGAGAGTGCTCTACACATAGGGAGCGTGTTGTACACATTGGGAGAGTGCTCTACACATAGGGAGCGTGTTGTACACATAGGGAGAGTGTTGTACACTTAGTGAGAGTGTTGTACACTTAGTGAGAGTGTTGTACACATAATGAGAGTGTTGTACACTTAGGGAGAATGCTCCACATACAGGGAGGGTGTTGTACACATAGGGAGAGTGTTGTACACATAGGGAGAGTGCTCTATACATAGGGAGAGTGTTGTACATTTAGGGAGAGTGCTCTACACATAGGGAGAGTGTTGTACACATAGGGAGAGTGTTGTACAAATAGTGAGAGTGTTGTACAAATAGTGAAATTGCTGTACAAATAGTGAGATTATTGTACAAATTGGGGGATTGTTGTACAAATAGTGAGAGTTATGTACAAATAGTGAGAGTGTTGTACAAATAGTGAGATTGTTGTACAAATAGTGAGATTGTTGTACAAATAGGGGATTGTTGTACAAATAGTGAGAATGTTGTACAAATAGTGAGAGTGTTGCACAAATAGTGAGATTGTTGTACCAAACAGTGAGATTGTTGCACAAATAGTGAGAGTGTTGTACAAATAGTGAGAGTGTTGCACAAATAGTGAGAGTACTGTACAAATAGTGAGATTGTTGCACAAATAGTGAGAGTGTTGTACAAATAGTGAGAGTGTTGTACAAATAGTGAGATTATTGTACAAATAGTGAGATTTTTGTACAAATAGTGAGATTGTTGTACAAATAGTGAGATTGTTGCACAAATAGTGAGAGTGTTGTACAAATAGTGAGAGTGTTGTACAAATAGTGAGATTATTGTACAAGTAGTGAGATTGTTGTACAAATAGTGAGATTGTTGTACTAATAGTGAGATTGTTGCACAAATAGTGAGAGTGTTGTACAAATAGTGAGAGTGTTGTACAAATAGTGAGATTATTGTACAAATAGTGAGATTGTTGTACAAATAGTGAGATTATTGTACAAGTAGTGAGATTGTTGTACAAATAGTGAGATTGTTGTACAAATAGTGAGAGTGTTGTATCAATAGGGAGGTTGTTATAGAAATAGGGAGAGTGTTGTACAAATAAGGATAATTTTGTACAAAAGAGACCTGTACATTATGAGAGAGTTGTACAAATAAGAAGTTTCTTGCACTAATAGAATGATTGTTTTCCAAATAAGACTAGTACACAGAGAGAATGTTGTACAAACAAGTCTAGTACACAGAGAGAATGCTGTACAAACAAGTCTAGTTCACAGAGAGAATGCTGTACAAACAAGTCTAGTACACAGAGAGAATGCTGTACAAACAAGTCTAGTTCACAGAGAGAATGCTGTACAAACAAGTCTAGTAAACAGAGAGAATGCTGTACAAACAAGTCTAGTTCACAGAGAGAATGCTGTACAAACAAGTCTAGTACACAGAGAGAATGCTGTACAAACAAGTCTAGTACACAGAGAGAATGCTGTACAAACAAGTCTAGTACACAGAGAGAATGCTGTACAAATAAGTCTAGTACACAGAGAGAATGCTGTACAAACAAGTCAGAAAGAGACCGACAACACAAGTAGACAACAAACATTAACACTGACAATCACAATAATAATAACTGAGAGAAAAGCCAATGGATGTAACAACTGAGAGAAAAGATAATGAATGTAACAACTGAGAGAAAAGATAATGAATGTAACAACTCAGAGAATAGATAATGAATGTAACAACTGAGAGAAAAGATAATGAATGTAACAACTGAGAGAAAAGCCAATGAATGTAACAACTGAGAGAAAAGCCAATGAATGTAACAACTGAGAGAAAAGCCAATGAATGTAACAACTGAGAGAAAAGCCAATGAATGTAACAACTGAGAGAAAACTCAATGAATGTAACAACTGAGAGAAAAGTCAATGAATGTAACAACAGAGATAAAAGTCGATGAACGTAACAACAACTGAGAGAAAAGTAAATTAATGTAACAACAACTGAGAGAAAAATCAATGAGCGTACCAACAACTGAGAGTAAAGTACATGATTGTAACAACAACTGAGAGAAAAGTCAATGAACGTACCAACAACTGAGAGAAAAGTCAATGAATGTAACAACAACTAAGAGAAAAGTCGATGAATGTAACAACAACTGAGAGAAAAGTCAATGTACGTAACAACAACTGAGAGAAAAGACGATGAATAAAATAACAATTGAGAGAAAAGTCAATGTACGTAACAACAACTGAGAGAAAAGTCAATGTATGTAACAACAACTGAGAGAAAAGTCGATGAATGTAACAATAAGTGAGAGAAAAGTCAATGTACGTAACAACAACTGAGAGAAAAGTCGATGAATGTAACAATAAGTGAGAGAAAAGTCAATGTACGTAACAACAACAGAGAAAAGTCAATGTACGTAACAACAACTGAGAGAAAAGTCAATGAATGTAACAACAACTGAGAGAAAAGTCAATGAATGTAACAATAAGTGAAAGAAAAGTCAATGTACGTAACAACAACTGATAGAAAAGTCAATGAATGTAACAACAACTGAGAGAAAAGTCAATGTACGTAACAATAAGTGAAAGAAAAGTCAATGTACGTAACAACAACTGATAGAAAAGTCAATGAATGTAACAATAAGTGAGAGAAAAGTCAATGTACGTAACAACAACTGAGAGAAAAGTCAATGTACGTAACAACTGAGAGAAAAGTCAATGAATGTAACAACTGAGAGAAAAGTCAATGAATGTAACAACTGAGAGAAAAGTCAATTAATGTAACAACTGAGAGAAAAGTCAATGAATGTAACAACTGAGAGAAAAGTCAATTAATGTAACAACTGAGAGAAAAGTTGATGAATGTAGCATCAACTTAGAGAAAAGTCGATGAATGTAACAACAACTGAGAGAAAAGTCGATGATTGTAACAACTGAGAGAAATGTCGATGAATGTAACAACAACTGAGAGAAAAGTCGATGAATGTAACATCAACTGAGAGAAATGTCGATGAATGTAACAACTGAGAGAAAAGTCAATGTATGTAACAACAACTGAGAGAAAAGTCAATGATTGTAACAACAACTGAGAGAAAAGTCAATGAATGTAACAACAACTGAGAGAAAAGTCAATGAATGTAACAACAACTGAGAGAAAAGTGAGTGTATGTAACAACAACTGAGAGAAAAGTCAATGAATGTAACAACAACTGAGAGAAAAGTCAATGAATGTAACAACAACTGAGAGAAAAGTCAATGTATGTAACAACAACTGAGAGAAAAGTCAATGAATGTAACAACAACTGAGAAAAAAGTCAATGAATGTAACAACAACTGAGAGAAAAGTCAATGAATGTAACATCAACTGAGAGAAATGTCGATGAATATAACAACAACTGAGAGAAATGTCGATGAATGTAACAATAACTGAGAGAAAAGTCAATGAATGTAACATCAACTGAGAGAAATGTCAATGAATATAACAACAACTGAGAGAAAAGTCAATGAATGTAACATCAACTGAGAGAAATGTCGATGAATGTAACAACAACTGAGAGAAAAGTCGATGATTGTAACAACAACTGAGAGAAATGTCGATGAATGTAACAACAACTGAGAGAAAAGTCGATGAATGTAACATCAACTGAGAGAAATGTCGATGAATGTAACAACAACTGAGAGAAAAGTCAATGTATGTAACAACAACTGAGAGAAATGTCAATGAATATAACAATAGCAGAAAAATATCTATCAAGGTAAGAACAAATGCTGAGAGAGAAGTCCAAGAGAGAGCCGTGAGAGAGAAGTCCAAGGGAGAGCCGTGAGAGATAGTCCAAGAGAGAGCCGTGAAACGTTTGACAGAATTAGCCTTTCATTGTTGGCTTGACGGCGTGATGACGTATGTTCCCATGCACAAGAAGTATAGGAAGCAGCAGAAGAATATTGAAGTACAATTAACTTGCTGCTTAGTGGAGACGGAATGACCGAGAATAGAGAGGAAACACCACTGACATCGACTACAACTGTAGTTAAGTTAGGATTTATTCGAGAAATAGGTTTTGTCGATTATTTTTCGTTAAAATTGTTGTCAAAAATAATCGTCATGGAAAGCAATTACACAGAAGTAGACTTGCCAGGGATGGAACGGGGGGGGGGGGGGGGGGGGGGGGGGGGGAAACCGTGACACTTCGATTTTCTTGTATGTGAGTACTTGACATAGATTACTGCTGTACCACAACACGCGAGAGCTGTATTATTGAAGCTAGCTACGCCCATAAATGCCCAGGGCTGGGCGAGGGAGAGATGTGCCGATGGTTTGGGAGGGAATTGGGTTAATGTGCATTAGTCTCAGAGCTCAAATGTGTTCATTGTCAAAGGCGCTTACCCTGTTTGGTGGAATCAAATGTTTTCACATCGCCGCTCGTTTTGTGGAATCGAATGTTTGGTGGAATCAAATGTTTGGTGGAATCAAATGTGTGGTGGAATCAAATGTTTGGTGGAATCAAATGTGTGGTAGAATCAAATGTTTGGTAGAATCAAATGTTTGGTAGAATCAAATGTTTGGTGGAATCAAATGTTTGGTGGAATCAAATGTTTGGTAGAATCAAATGTTTGGTAGAATCAAATGTTTGGTGGAATCAAATGTGTGGTAGAATCAAATGTTTGGTGGAATCAAATGTTTGGTTGAATCAAATGTTTTCAAATCGCCGCTCGTTTTGTGGAATCGAATATGTAGTGGAATCAAATGTTTGGTGGAATCAAATGTGTGGTAGAATCAAATGTTTGGTGGAATCAAATATGTGGTAGAATCAAATGTTTGGTGGAATCAAATGTTTGGTAGAATCAAATGTTTGGTAGAATCAAAAGAATAAAATGTTTGGGGGATCATATGTTTGGTAGAATCAAATGTTTGGTGGAATCAAATGTTTGGTAGAATAAAAAGAATAAAATGTTTGGGGGAATCATATATGTGGTGGAATCAAATGTTTGGTGGAATCAAATGTTTTCACATCGCCGCTCGTTTTGTGGAATCGAATGTGTGGAGGAATCAAATGTTTGTTTGGTAGAATCAAATGTTTGGTGGAATCAAATGTTTGGTAGAATAAAAAGAATAAAATGTTTGGTGGAATCAAATGTTTGATGGAATCAAATGTTTTCACATCGCCGCTCGTTTTGTGGAATAATATGTTTGGTGGAATCCAATATTTGATTCCAAGCTACCTCATCATTTCTCCCATTGTCCAATCAATAGCCCCTCAACTCATCCCACACACTTTGGATCCATAAACACACCCATCCTGCATTAACATCTTATTGTTTATATAAACACATCCACCACTGATTGCATAAACACATCCACCACTGATTGCATAAACACATCCACCACTGATTGCATAAACACATCCACCACTGATTGCATAAACACATCCACCATTAATTGCATAAACACATCCACCATTAATTGCATAAACAGATCCACCATTAATTGCATAAACACATCCACCATTAATTGCATAAACACATCCACCATTAATTGCATAAACACATCCACCATTAATTGCATAAACACACCCACCATTAATTGCATAAACACATCCACCATTAATTGCATAAACACATCCACCATTAATTGCATAAACACATTCACCTTTAATTGCATAAACACATCCACCATTAATTGCATAAACACATCCACCACGGAGTGCATAAACACATCCACCATTAATTGCATAAACACATCCACCATTAATTGCATAAACACATCCACCATTAATTGCATAAACACATCCACCACGGAGTGCATAAACACATCCACCATTAATTGCATAAACACATCCACCATTAATTGCATAAACACATCCACCATTAATTGCATAAACACATCCACCATTAATTGCATAAACACATCCACCATTAATTGCATAAACACACCCACCATTAATTGCATAAACACATCCACCATTAATTGCATAAACACATCCACCATTAATTGCATAAACACATCCACCATTAATTGCATAAACACATCCACCACTGAGTGCATAAACACATCCACCATTAATTGCATAAATGCATCCACCATTAATTGCATAAACACATCCACCACTGATTGCACAAACACATCCACAACCGAGAGCATACACACATCATTGATGTCTTGATTACAAACACACTTGACTAAAGTCACAGCTGTGTCCACAAACAACTCGGTCAGTGTGGATGTTATCTACCTGCTACATGATACAGACATCATCGATACTCTGTACACACTTGTACACATTCATTCACGTCGAGCATTGGTATACATGTGGCTGAGTGTGTGTACACGGGTAGACATGAGGCTGAGTGTGTGTACACAAGTAGACATGTGGCTGAGTGTGTTTGTGTGTGTGTACACGGGTAGACATGTGACTGAGTGTGTTTGTGTGTGTGTTCACGGGTAGACATGTGACTGAGTGTGTTTGTGTGTGTGTACACGGGTAGACATGTGGCTGAGTGTGTGTGTATGTGTATATGTGTACATGGGTAGACTTGTGGCTGAGTGTGTGTGTACACGGGTAGACATGTGGCTGAGTGTGTTTACACGGTTAGAAATGTGGCTGAATGTATGTGTACACGGGTAGACATGTGGCTGAGTGTGTGTACATGGGTAGACATGTGACTGAGTGTGTGTGTGTACACGGGTAAACATGTGACTGAGTGTGTGTGTGTGTACATGGGTATACATGTGACTGAGTGTGTTTGTGTACACGGGTAGACATGTGGCTAAGTTTGTGTGTGTACACGAGTAGAGATGTGTCTGAGTGTGTGTGTGTGTGTGTGTGTACACATGGGTAGACATGTGGCTGAGTGTGTGTTTGTGAACACACGGGTAAACATGTGGCTGAGTGTGTGTGTGTACACACGGGTAGACATGTGGCTGAGTGTGTGTGTATGTGTATATGTGTACATGGGTAGACTTGTGGCTGAGTGTGTGTGTACACGGGTAGACATGTGGCTGAGTGTGTTTACACGGTTAGAAATGTGGCTGAGTGTATGTGTACACGGGTAGACATGTGGCTGAGTGTGTGTGTGTGTACACGGGTAGAGATGTGGATGAGTGTGTGTGTACACATGGGTAAACATGTGGCTGAGTGTATGTGTGTACACGGGTAGATATGTGGCTGAGTGAGTGTTTGTGTACACGGGTAGATATGTGGCGGTGTCTGTGGGTGTGTGTACACGGATAGATATGTGGCTGAGTGTGTGTGTGTGTGTGTGTACACGGTTAGACATGTGGCTGAGTGTGTGTGTGTGTGTACACGGGTAGACATGTGAATGAGTGTGTGTGTACACGGGTAGACATGTGGTTGAGTGTGTGTGTACATGGGTAGATATGTGGTTGAGTGTGTGTATGTGTACAGGGGTAGACATGTGGTTGAGTGTGTGTTTACACGGGTAGACATGTGGTTGAGTGTGTGTGTACACGGGTAGACATGTGGATGAGTTTGTGTGGACACGGGTAGACATGTGGTTGAGTGTATGTATACACGGGTAGACATGTGGTTGAGTTTGTGTGTACACGGGTAAACATGTGGCTGAGTTTGTGTGGACACGGGTAGACATGTGGTTGAGTGTGACCCACACAAGAAAGTTTGGATACATTTAGAATAGTTCACGAGAGTGGAGCATCTTAGGAGGAATTAGCGAGGGCAGCAATCGCTAGATGTTCGATGTTTCACGTTTTTTGTTTCAGGAACAAGAGAGCAGGGGAGAGGACGAAGGAGAGAGCAGGGGAGAGGACGAAGGAGAGAGCAGGGGAGAGGACGAAGGAGAGATCAGGGGAGAGGACGAAGGAGAGATCAGGGGAGAGGATGGAGGAGAGACAGCTGTTAGCAGCAAATTTAAGCACTGACCTCCTCAATTGTAAACGTTGATAACATGTCACGACTATGCACCGTTGGGAAGAGAAAGTAACACATGCAGGCATGTCCGTGCAGGTCGGGGATCACACGTCCATGATTCAATGAACATGGTAGACAAAATGGAGGCGGGCCCTGTACGCAGGCAGCGGGTAGAGTCATTGCAGAAGTCAAAAATACGAACGGTCACCTTTGTCTACGTCCCAGGACATGTGGGAGTACGGGAAAATGAAAGAGCGGACAGGTTGGCTAGCTGTGCTGTCGGTGAAGACAGTCAAACAATGGATCGGGTGGACATCATCCAATGCTCTCCGAGAAATGTGAAGGGCACAGGACTTCGACAACCATGAGTCCACGTCACTCCTTCGGATGAAAGAGATGGGCACAGCCAGAAATGAGAAACTTAGTGGGCGTGTAAGAAGACTTATCAACCAACACAGAACTGGAGTCGTCAGTCGCTGGACACTGAGGGAATTGCTGAGGAGGGGATCTGAGCACCTATGGTCAAGTTCGGAGTGCAATGATGATAACCCGCTAATAACTCAATAACTAAAGAATAAATTGAGCACTGCCTGTATAATGTAACAGGTATGAGCATTTTAAAATACATCGGCTGAGATCCCAGCCATCACTATACCACCACAGCCATCACTATACCACCACAGCCATCACTATACCACCACAGCCATCACTATACCACCCACAGCCATCACTGTACCACCATAGCCATCCTTACACCATCACAGCCATCCTTACACCATCACAGCCATCCTTATACCATCATAGCCATCCTACACCATCAAAGCCATCCTTATACCACCACAGCCAAACTTATACCATCACAGCCATCCTTACACCACCACAGCCAAACTTACACCATCACAGCCATCCTTACACCATCACAACCATCCTTACACCACCATAGCAATCCTTACACAATAACAGCCATCCTTACACCATCAAAGCCATCCTTACATCACCATAGCAATCCTCACACAATAACAGCCATCCTTACACCACCACAACCATCAATACACCATCACAGAAATTCTTACACCACCATAGCCATCCTTACACCACCATAGCCATCCTTACACCACAATGCCATCCTTATACGACCATAGCCATCCTTACACCACAACAGCAATCCTCACACTACAATAGCCATCCTTACACCACCACAGCCATCCTTACACCATCACAGCCATTCTTATACCAACACAGCCACCCTTACACCATCACAGCAATCCTTACACCATCACAGCCATCCTTACACCATCACAGCCATCCTTATACCACCATAGCCATCCTTACACCACCACAGCCATGCTTACACCATCACAGCCATCCTTACACCACCACAGCCATCCTTACACCATCACAGCCATCCTACACTACAATAACCATCCTTACACCATCAAAGCCATCCTTACACCACAATAGCCATCCTTACACCATCACAGCCATCCTTACACCACCATAGCCATCCTTACACCATCACATCCATCCTTACACCACCATAGCCATCCTTACACCACAATAACCATCCTTACACCACTATAGACATCCTTACACCATCACAGCCATGCTTACACCACAATAGCCATCCTTACACCACAATAACCATCATTACACCACCATAGCCATCATTACACCACCGTAGCCATCATTACACTGTCACAGCCATCATTTGCCAACCATAGCCATCCTTACACCACCATAGCCATCCTTATACCATCACATCCATCCTTACACCACCGTAGCCATCCTTACACCACCGTAGCCATCCTTACACCATCACAGCCATCCTTACACCACTATAGCCATCCTTACACCATCACATCCATCCTTACACCACCGTAGCCATCCATATACTACCATAGCCATCCTTACACCATCACAGCCATCCTTATACCACCATAGCCATCCTTACTCCACCACAGCATCCTTACACCATCACAGCCAACCTTACACCACTGCAGCCATTCTTATACCACCATAGCCATCCTTACACCATCACAGCCATCCTTATGTCACCATAGCCATCCTTACACCACCACAGCATCCTTACACCACCATAGCTATCCTTACACTACAATAGCCATCCTTACACCATCACAGCCTCCTTACACTACAACATCTATTCTTACACCACCACAGCCATCCTTACACCGCCACAGCCATCTTTACACTACCACAACCATCCTTACACCACCACAGCCATCCTTACACTACCACAGCCATCTTTACACTACAGCAGCCATCCTTACACCACCACAGCCATCCTTACACCACCACAGCCATCCTTACACTACCACAGCCATCCTTACACTACAGCCGCCATCCTTACACTACAGCAGCCATCCTTACACCACCGCAGCCATCCTTACACCACCACAGCCATCCATACACCACCACAGCCATCTTTAGACTACCATAGCCATCCTTACACTACAGCAGCCATCCTTACACCAGCACAGCCATCCTTACACCGCCACAGCCATACTTATAGCACCATCGTTATCCATCATCAGCATTATGATCACCAATGAAATCACGTATCCAAGCTGACCCAGGCGATCATGTACCTTTATATTGTCTTCCAGGGTGAGGGGGGCAGGTTGGTCTCGAGGCATGACTGCGGTCTCACGACAGAGAGGTTGTGAGTTCAACCCCCGGCTCCACCAGTTTGGATTATTATTTATGATTTCTCTCAGCGGCAACCAGCCCTGGTCTCAGCAGCGGCTTGAAACGTCAATTACCCATCGACTGAAAAAAATGAGAACCCGCGAAGACGGAGTTATCTGCATATGCGGCGAGGGACTCCTGTGTACACGGCTGCCAGGGAAAAAACGGATTAAGACGCAAAATTCAGTTGCTAGTCTGTAGGGACTTCGCCGGAGGTGAATGCTGGGAACAACAAAACAAACAGACATTATTTTTAACTGTCGAGTATCTTTTCTACCTGTTTTTATCACGTATCTTATATATGTGTTTCCCTCTCTCACGTATCTTATATATGTGTTTCCCTCTCTCACGTATCTTATATATGTGTTTCCCTCTCTCACGTATCTTATATATGTGTTTCCCTCTCTCTCGTATCTTATATATGTGTTTCCCTCTCTCACGTATCTTATATATGTGTTTCCCTCTCTCTCGTATCTTATATATGTGTTTCCCTCTCTCTCGTATCTTATATATGTGTTTTCTCTCTCTCTCGTATCTTATATATGTGTTTCCCTCTCTCACGTATCTTATATATGTGTTTCCCTCTCTCACGTATCTTATATATATGTGTTTCCCTCTCTCACGTATCTTATATATGTGTTTCCCTCTCTCACGTATCTTATATATGTGTTTCCCTCTCTCACGTATCTTATATATATGTTTTTCCCTCTCTCACGTATCTTATATATATGTGTTTCCCTCTCTCTCGTATCTTATATATGTGTTTCCCTCTCTCTCTCTCAAATCTCTTTTTGCCCCATCTTGTATCTTGTTTATGTGATTCCCACCATCTCGTATCTTATATATGTGTTTCCCTCTCTCACGTATCTTATATATGTGTTTCCCTCTCTCTCGTATCTTATATATGTGTTTCCCTCTCTCTCTCTCAAATCTCTTTTTGCCCCATCTTGTATCTTGTTTATGTGATTCCCACCATCTCGTATCTTATATATGTGTTTCCCTCTCTCTCTCTATCAAATCTCCTTTTGCCCCATCTTGTATCTTGTTTATGTGATTCCCACCATCTCGTATCTTATATATGTGTTTCCCTCTCTCTCTCTATCAAATCTCCTTTTGCCCCATCTTGTATCTTGTTTATGTGATTCCCACCATCTCGTATCTTATATATGTGTTTCCATCCGACTCTTATTGTGTATGTATTCCACTCTATCTCGTCCTTCCTCGATTTTCCCTCCAGTTCAACTTTAGAACCAGTAAGTTCAACATTTAGAACCAGTAAGTTCAACATTTAGAACCAGTAAGTTCAACATTTAGAACCAGTAAGTTCAACATTTAGAACCAGTAAGTTCAACATTTAGAACCAGTAAGTTAAACCTTTAGAACCAGTAAGTTCAACATTTAGAACCAGTAAGTTAAACCTTTGGAACCAGTAAGTTCAACATTTAGAACCAGTAAGTTCAACATTTAGAACCAGTAAGTTCAACATTTAGAACCAGTAAGTTCAACATTTAGAACCAGTAAGTTCAACATTTAGAACCAGTAAGTTCAACGTTTAGAATCCTCCAGATCAACCTTTATAACCCTAAGTTCAACTTTAATAGGCCTCTAATTCAACGATTATAACCCTCTAGTTCAACTATAAAAACACACTACTTCAATTTTTATAACCCTCCAGTTCACCTTTAATAGCGCCCTTGTTCACCTTTAATAGCGCTCCAGTTCAACCTTTATATCCTCCAGTTCAACCTTTATATCCTTCTAGTTCAACCTGTATACCCTCCACATCCACTTTTATAACCTTCAGATCAATTTGTATATCCCTCCAGTTCAACTTTTATAACTCCCTAGTTTAACTTTTATATCCCTCCAGATCAACCTTTATATCCCTCCAGATCAACCTTTATAACCTTCCAAATCAACTTTTATAACCCTCCCAATCAACTGTTATGTCCCTCCAGTTCAACCTTCATATCATTCCAGTTCAACCTTTATACCCTCCAGATAAACGTTTATATCCCTCCAGATCAACTTGTATATCCCTGCAGATAAACTTGTATATCCCTCCAGATCAACTTGAATATCCCTGGAAATAAACTTGTATATCCCTCCAGATCAACTTGTATATCCCTTCAGTTCACCTTTAATAACCCCCTACTTCAACCTTTGTAACCCCCTAGCTCAACCTTTGTAACCCCTAGTTAAACCTTTGTAACCACCAAGTTCAATCTTTGTGACCCCTAGTTCAACTTTTGTAACCTCCTAGTTCAACCTTTGTAACCCCATAGTTCAAACTTTGTAACCCCCTAGTTCAACCTTTGTAACCCCTTAGTTCAACTTTTGTAACCCCTAGTTCAACCTTTGTAACCCCCTAGTTCAACTTTTGTAACCCCCTAGTTCAACTTTTGTAACCTCCTTGTTCAACCTTTGCCCCTAGTTCAAACTTTGTAACCCCCTAGTTCAACTTGTGTAACCCCCTAGTTCAACCTTTGCAACCCCCTAGTTCAACTTTTGTAACCCCCTAGTTCAACTTTTGTAACCTCTTAGTTCAACCTTTGTAACCCATATTTCAACCTTTGTAACCCCGTAATTCAACCTTTGTAAATCCTAGTTTAACCTTTGTAACCCCTAGTTCAACCTTTGTAACCCCTAGTTCAACCTTTGTAACTCCTAGTTCAACCTTTGTAACCCCCTAGTACAACCTTTGTAACTCCTAGTTCAACCTTTGTAAACCCCCTAGTACAACCTTTGTAACCCATAGTTCAACCTTTGTAACCCTAGTTCAACCTTTGTAACTCCCTAGTGCAACCTTTGTAACTCCCTAGTTCAACCTTTGTAACCCCCAGTACAACCTTTGTAACTCCTAGTTCAACCTTTGTAACACCCTAGTACAACCTTTGTAACTCCTAGTTCAACCTTTGTAAACCCCCTAGTTCAACCTTTGTAACCCATAGTTCAACCTTTGTAACCCCTAGTTCAACCTTTGTAACCCATAGTTCAACCTTTGTAACCCCCTAGTTCAACCTTTGTAACCCCCTAGTTCAACCTTTGTAACCCCCTAGTTCAACCTTTGTAACCCCTAGTTCAACCTTTGTAACCCATAGTTCAACCTGTGTAACCCCCTAGTTCAACCTTTGTAACCCATAGTTCAACCTTTGTAACCCTGTAATTCAAACTGCTCATGGCACTCTGAACTTTCCTCTCTAGAACATCAATTCAGTGACCAGCATAGAGCCTTTTGCTCGATTGTCCTTGATCCACTTCTTTATTTAATGAATTAGTATTAACTAGGTCAACCGTAGTGCTGACAATAGAGACAATGCTGGGTCCCAGCAGAAGGTTAACTGTAGGCTGCTACATGGCATGATTTTGTACCAAAGACTTCCTCTATTCCTCTACATTTACAGTACTGATCCTACAACATTATATCTGACATGTACGGATCCTACAACATTATATCTGACATGTACGGATCCTACAAAATTATATCTGACATGTACGGATCCTACAACATTATATCAGACATCTACTGTTGCTAGTCCTACAACATTATATCAGACATCAACTGTTGCTAGTCCTACAACCTTATATCTGACATGTACTGTTGCTAGTCCTACAACCTTATATCAGACATGTAAGTAAAGTAAAGTACCCCCGTCACGCCAAGTGGCATATAGGGAAATATGGTGTTAGTGACCCTAGATTTTACAGACCTTCAGCACATGATTTTTGGGGTAATGTGGTCGGTATTACGCCCGTGCTGCTTTGCTTTCCCAGAAAAAAATCCGGTACCCATTTAAGGCTGGGTGAACCCGGATGCCGTCGGTTGGGATCGAAACCCTACCCCTTGTCCTTTGTAGTCCAGTTCACTAACCACTGAGCTATCGCGGCTCCCAAATCAGACATGTACTGTTGCTAGTCCTACAACATTATATCTGACATGTACTGTTGCTAGTCGTTCAACATTATATCTGACATGTACTGTTGCATAAAATGTGCACAAAGGACCAACAAATGTATTGGAGAAAGATGGGCTTATAGATTGTCCTGTGGGGATAGTTCGCTTGGACGTTTCACCGTAGCCGAGGTCAGTGATCTGGGCTACCAATAACAATAGTTCGCTTGGACGTTTCACCGTAGCCGAGGTCAGTGATCTGGGCTACCAATAACAATAGTTCGCTTGGACGTTTCACCGTAGCCGAGGTCAGTGATCTGGGCTACCAATAACAAGAGTTCGCTTGGACGTTTCACCGTAGCCGAGGTCAGTGATCTGGGCTACCAATAACAAGAGTTCGCTTGGACGTTTCACCGTAGTCGAGGTCAGTGATCTGGGCTACCAATAACAAGAGTTCGCTTGGACGTTTCACCGTAGCCGAGGTCAGTGATCTGGGCTACCAATAACAAGAGTTCGCTTGGACGTTTCACCGTAGTCGAGGTCAGTGATCTGGGCTACCAATAACAAGAGTTCGCTTGGACGTTTCACCGTAGTCGAGGTCAGTGATCTGGGCTACCAATAACAAGAGTTCGCTTGGACGTTTCACCGTAGTCGAGGTCAGTGATCTGGGCTACCAATAACAAGAGTTCGCTTGGACGTTTCACCGTAGCCGAGGTCAGTGATCTGGGCTACCAATAACAATAGTTCGCTTGGACGTTTCACCGTAGCCGAGGTCAGTGATCTGGGCTACCAATAACAAGAGTTCGCTTGGACGTTTCACCGTAGCCGAGGTCAGTGATCTGGGCTACCAATAACAAGAGTTCGGGTTCGATCCTTATCGTCGGCATCCTCCCCCGCCCCCTCCTTTCCCCCCACTGCAGTCCAGAATGAAGCGGGAACAGATGACTTCTTCTTCTATCCTTCCTCTGCTGCCGTTGGCGTCGAGGGGAGATACAATCTGCGATTCTTTGATCTTCTGTTGGCCACTTCTGGTGTTATCCCTCCTAGTGACTCTAGTATTCCCTTATCCATCTCTTTCTCGGTCTTCCTGTTAATCTGGCGTTTTCCTAGCGTTTGTTTATGGCTCTTTGAGTCATTGTTAGTTCTTTTTGTCTTGTTATGTGGCCGAACCAATTTATCTGTTGTTTCTTTATGTATTCGATGGCTGGTTCAATTTCGAGTTTCTTCCTCAGGCCAGTGTTTCCTACTCTGTCCCTTAAGCTGTTTCCTGTCATTCTTCTGACACATTTCATTTCGGTGGTCGTTATCTTTCTTATTGTTCTAGAGTCCAGCGTCCAATTCTGGCACTAATAGCACAGAGTTGGTAGAAACATTGATTTGTTTATTGCCCTTTTTGCTTCCGTAGTTATTGCTTTGTTTTTCAATAGTGTTGATACTTGGCCTATAACTTGGCTTGCTTTGTTACACCTTATATCTATCTCGGTCTCTTGGTGAACAGATGACTACACTTTCGAAATAAACACAAGCCAGAGGTCAGCCCAAATGTTGGTTCTAGTGTCGTCCTTGGTGTCCAACCATCGAAGCACTAGACCACAATTATGGTAGCGATAGATGCTCTAAGACACTACCACAAACAAAAATCCCAAACAATTGAACGGCTCTACCAACATGTCAGATACAACATGTCGGTCTGTGGGAGGGCAGTCAAATGTCAATTTTCAACTCGGCAATAAAATATGGCGGACAGCGATGACTGTCCATCTTAAACAAAAAGGTTCCACATGAGTGTCTATGTTGGCACATGCAGCCGACATTTCTATTTTACCAAATTTACATTTTCCAACGTCATCAAGTGGAAGTTGTTGATGTCAAGATACTTGGATTTAGTGTCAAACCAACGTCATCAAGTGGAAGTTGTTGATGTCAAGAGACTTGGGTTTAGTGTCAAACCAACGTCATCAAGTGGAAGTTGTTGATGTCAAGAGACTTGGATTTAGTGTCAAACCAACGTCATCAAGTGGAAGTTGTTGATGTCAAGAGACTTGGATTTAGTGTCAAACCAACGTCATCAAGTGGAAGTTGTTGATGTCAAGATACTTGGATTTAGTGTCATACGAACGTCATCAAGTGGAAGTTGTTGATGTCAAGATACTTGGGTTTATTGTCATACCAACGTCATCAAGTGGAAGCTGTTGATGTCAAGAGACTTGGATTTAGTGTCATACCAACGTCATCAAGTGGAAGTTGTTGATGTCAAGAGACTTGGATTTAGTGTCATACGAACGTCATCAAGTGGAAGTTGTTGATGTCAAGAGACTTGGATTTAGTGTCAAACCAACGTCATCAAGTGGAAGTTGTTGATGTCAAGAGATTTGGATTTAGTGTCAAACCAACGTCATCAAGTGGAAGTTGTTGATGTCAAGAGACTTGGATTTAGTGTCAAACCAACGTCATCAAGTGGAAGTTGTTGATGTCAAGATACTTGGATTTAGTGTCATACCAACGTCATCAAGTGGAAGTTGTTGATGTCAAGAGACTTGGATTTAGTGTCAAACCAACGTCATCAAGTGGAAGTTGTTGATGTCAAGAGACTTGGATTTAGTGTCAAACCAACGTCATCAAGTGGAAGTTGTTGATGTCAAGATACTTGGATTTAGTGTCATACCAACGTCATCAAGTGGAAGTTGTTGATGTCAAGAGACTTGGATTTAGTGTCAAACCAACGTCATCAAGTGGAAGTTGTTGATGTCAAGAGACTTGGATTTAGTGTCAAACCAACGTCATCAAGTGGAAGTTGTTGATGTCAAGAGATTTGGATTTAGTGTCAAACCAACGTCATCAAGTGGAAGTTGTTGATGTCAAGAGACTTGGATTTAGTGTCAAACCAACGTCATCAAGTGGAAGTTGTTGATGTCAAGATACTTGGATTTAGTGTCATACCAACGTCATCAAGTGGAAGTTGTTGATGTCAAGAGACTTGGATTTAGTGTCAAACCAACGTCATCAAGTGGAAGTTGTTGATGTCAAGAGACTTGGATTTAGTGTCAAACCAACGTCATCAAGTGGAAGTTGTTGATGTCAAGAGACTTGGATTTAGTGTCAAACCAACGTCATCAAGTGGAAGTTGTTGATGTCAAGAGACTTGGATTTAGTGTCATACCAACGTCATCAAGTGGAAGTTGTTGATGTCAAGAGACTTGGATTTAGTGTCATACCAACGTCGTCAAGTGGAAGTTGTTGATGTCAAGAGACTTGGATTTAGTGTCAAACCAACGTCATCAAGTGGAAGTTGTTGATGTCAAGAGACTTGGATTTAGTGTCAAACCAACGTCATCAAGTGGAAGTTGTTGATGTCAAGATACTTGGATTTAGTGTCAAACCAACGTCATCAAGTGGAAGTTGTTGATGTCAAGATACTTGGATTTAGTGTCAAACCAACGTCATCAAGTGGAAGTTGTTGATGTCAAGAGACTTGGATTTAGTGTCACACCAACGTCATCAAGTGGAAAATGTTGATGTCAAGATACGTGGATTTAGTGTCATACCAACGGCATCAAGTGGAAGTTGTTGATGTCAAGATACGTGGATTTAGTGTCATACCAACGTCATCAAGTGGAAGTTGTTGATGTCAAGATACTTGGATTTAGTGTCATACCAACGTCATCAAGTGGAAGTTGTTGATGTCAAGATACTTGGATTTAGTGTCATACGACGTCATCAAGTGGAAGTTGTTGATGTCAAGATACTTGGATTTAGTGTCTTACCAACGGCATCAAGTGGAAGTTGTTGATGTCAAGATACGTGGATTTAGTGTCATACCAACGGCATCAAGTGGAAGTTGTTGATGTCAAGATACTTGGATTTAGTGTCATACCAACGTCATCAAGTGGAAGTTGTTGATGTCAAGATACTTGGATTTAGTGTCATACCAACGTCATCAAGTGGAAGTTGTTGATGTCAAGATACTTGGATTTAGTGTCATACCAACGGCATCAAGTGGAAGTTGTTGATGTCAAGATACTTGGATTTAGTGTCATACCAACGGCATCAAGTGGAAGTTGTTGATGTCAAGATACTTGGATTTAGTGTCATACCAACGTCATCAAGTGGAAGTTGTTGATGTCAAGATACTTGGATTTAGTGTCATACCAACGTCATCAAGTGGAAGTTGTTGATGTCAAGATACTTGGATTTAGTGTCATACCAACGTCATCAAGTGGAAGTTGTTGATGTCAAGATACTTGGATTTAGTGTCATACCAACGGCATCAAGTGGAAGTTGTTGATGTCAAGATACTTGGATTTAGTGTCATACCAACGGCATCAAGTGGAAGTTGTTGATGTCAAGATACTTGGATTTAGTGTCATACCAACGGCATCAAGTGGAAGTTGTTGATGTCAAGATACTTGGATTTAGTGTCATACCAACGGCATCAAGTGGAAGTTGTTGATGTCAAGATACTTGGATTTAGAGTCATACCAACGGCATCAAGTGGAAGTTGTTGATGTCAAGATACTTGGATTTAGTGTCATACCAACGTCATCAAGTGGAAGTTGTTGATGTCAAGATACTTGGATTTAGTGTCATACCAACGGCATCAAGTGGAAGTTGTTGATGTCAAGATACTTGGATTTAGTGTCATACCAACGTCATCAAGTGGAAGTTGTTGATGTCAAGATACGTGGATTTAGTGTCAAACCAACGTCATCAAGTGGAAGTTGTTGATGTCAAGAGATTTGGATTTAGTGTCATACCAACGTCATCAAGTGGAAGTTGTTGATGTCAAGAGATTTGGATTTAGTGTCATACCAACGTCATCAAGTGGAAGTTGTTGATGTCAAGAGATTTGGATTTAGTGTCATACCAACGTCATCAAGTGGAAGTTGTTGATGTCAAGATACGTGGATTTAGTGTCATACCAACGTCATCAAGTGGAAGTTGTTGATGTCATGATACTTGGATTTAGTGTCATACCAACGTCATCAAGTGGAAGTTGTTGATGTCATGATACTTGGATTTAGTGTCATACCAACGTCATCAAGTGGAAGTTGTTGATGTCATGATACTTGGATTTAGTGTCATACCAACGTCATCAAGTGGAAGTTGTTGATGTCATGATACTTGGATTTAGTGTCATACCAACGTCATCAAGTGGAAGTTGTTGATGTCATGATACTTGGATTTAGTGTCATACCAACGTCATCAAGTGGAAGTTGTTGATGTCATGATACTTGGATTTAGTGTCATACCAACGTCATCAAGTGGAAGTTGTTGATGTCAAGATACTTGGATTTAGTGTCATACCAACGGCATCAAGTGGAAGTTGTTGATGTCAAGATACTTGGATTTAGTGTCATACCAACGGCATCAAGTGGAAGTTGTTGATGTCAAGATACGTGGATTTAGTGTCATACCAACGGCATCAAGTGGAAGTTGTTGATGTCAAGATACTTGGATTTAGTGTCATACCAACGGCATCAAGTGGAAGTTGTTGATGTCAAGATTCGTGGACTTAGTGTCATACCAACGGCATCAAGTGGAAGTTGTTGATGTCAAGATACGTGGATTTAGTGTCATACCAACGGCATCAAGTGGAAGTTGTTGATGTCAAGAGACTTGGATTTAGTGTCATACCAACGTCATCAAGTGGAAGTTGTTGATGTCAAGAGACTTGGATTTAGTGTCATACCAACGGCATCAAGTGGAAGTTGTTGATGTCAAGATACTTGGATTTAGTGTCAAACCAACGTCATCAAGTGGAAGTTGTTGATGTCAAGATACTTGGATTTAGTGTCATACCAACGTCATCAAGTGGAAGTTGTTGATGTCAAGATACTTGGATTTAGTGTCATACCAACGGCATCAAGTGGAAGTTGTTGATGTCAAGATACGTGGATTTAGTGTCATACCAACGTCATCAAGTGGAAGTTGTTGATGTCAAGATACTTGGATTTAGTGTCATACCAACGTCATCAAGTGGAAGTTGTTGATGTCAAGATACGTGGATTTAGTGTCATACCAACGTCATCAAGTGGAAGTTGTTGATGTCAAGATACGTGGATTTAGTGTCATACCAACGTCATCAAGTGGAAGTTGTTGATGTCAAGATACGTGGATTTAGTGTCATACCAACGGCATCAAGTGGAAGTTGTTGATGTCAAGATACTTGGATTTAGTGTCATACCAACGTCATCAAGTGGAAGTTGTTGATGTCAAGAGATTTGGGTTTAGTGTCATACCAACGTCATCAAGTGGAAGTTGTTGATGTCAAGATACGTGGATTTAGTGTCATACCAACGGCATCAAGTGGAAGCTGTTGATGTCAAGAGATTTGGATTTAGTGTCATACCAACGTCATCAAGTGGAAGTTGTTGATGTCAAGAGACTTGGATTTAGTGTCATACCAACGTCATCAAGTGGAAGTTGTTGATGTCAAGATACTTGGATTTAGTGTCAAACCAACGTCATCAAGTGGAAGTTGTTGATGTCAAGAGACTTGGATTTAGTGTCATACCAACGTCATCAAGTGGAAGTTGTTGATGTCAAGATACTTGGATTTAGTGTCATACCAACGTCATCAAGTGGAAGCTGTTGATGTCAAGATACTTGGATTTAGTGTCATACCAACGTCATCAAGTGGAAGTTGTTGATGTCAAGAGACTTGGATTTAGTGTCAAACCAACGTCATCAAGTGGAAGTTGTTGATGTCAAGATACTTGGATTTAGTGTCATACCAACGTCATCAAGTGGAAGTTGTTGATGTCAAGATACGTGGATTTAGTGTCATACCAACGTCATCAAGTGGAAGTTGTTGATGTCAAGATACGTGGATTTAGTGTCATACCAACGTCATCAAGTGGAAGTTGTTGATGTCAAGATACGTGGATTTAGTGTCATACCAACGTCATCAAGTGGAAGTTGTTGATGTCAAGATACGTGGATTTAGTGTCATACCAACGTCATCAAGTGGAAGTTGTTGATGTCAAGATACGTGGATTTAGTGTCATACCAACGTCATCAAGTGGAAGTTGTTGATGTCAAGATACGTGGATTTAGTGTCATACCAACGTCATCAAGTGGAAGTTGTTGATGTCAAGAGACTTGGATTTAGTGTCATACCAACGTCATCAAGTGGAAGTTGTTGATGTCAAGATACGTGGATTTAGTGTCATACCAACGTCATCAAGTGGAAGTTGTTGATGTCAAGATACGTGGATTTAGTGTCATACAAACGTCATCAAGTGGAAGTTGTTGATGTCAAGATACTTGGATTTAGTGTCAAACCAACGTCATCAAGTGGAAGTTGTTGATGTCAAGATACTTGGATTTAGTGTCATACCAACGTCATCAAGTGGAAGTTGTTGATGTCAAGAGACTTGGATTTAGTGTCATACCAACGTCATCAAGTGGAAGTTGTTGATGTCAAGAGACTTGGATTTTGTGTCATACCAACGGCATCAAGTGGAAGTTGTTGATGTCAAGATACTTGGATTTAGTGTCAAACCAACGTCATCAAGTGGAAGTTGTTGATGTCAAGAGACTTGGATTTAGTGTCAAACCAACGTCATCAAGTGGAAGTTGTTGATGTCAAGAGACTTGGATTTAGTGTCAAACCAACGTCATCAAGTGGAAGTTGTTGATGTCAAGAGACTTGGATTTAGTGTCAAACCAACGTCATCAAGTGGAAGTTGTTGATGTCAAGAGACTTGGATTTAGTGTCAAACCAACGTCATCAAGTGGAAGTTGTTGATGTCAAGAGACTTGGATTTAGTGTCAAACCAACGTCATCAAGTGGAAGTTGTTGATGTCAAGATACTTGGATTTAGTGTCATACCAACGTCATCAAGTGGAAGTTGTTGATGTCAAGATACTTGGATTTAGTGTCATACCAACGTCATCAAGTGGAAGTTGTTGATGTCAAGAGACTTGGATTTAGTGTCAAACCAACGTCATCAAGTGGAAGTTGTTGATGTCAAGATACTTGGGTTTAGTGTCATACCAACGGCATCAAGTGGAAGTTGTTGATGTCAAGATACTTGGATTTAGTGTCATACCAACGTCATCAAGTGGAAGTTGTTGATGTCAAGAGACTTGGATTTAGTGTCATACCAACGTCATCAAGTGGAAGTTGTTGATGTCAAGAGACTTGGATTTAGTGTCAAACCAACGTCATCAAGTGGAAGTTGTTGATGTCAAGAGACTTGGATTTAGTGTCAAACCAACGTCATCAAGTGGAAGTTGTTGATCTCAAGATACTTGGATTTAGTGTCAAACCAACGTCATCAAGTGGAAGTTGTTGATGTCAAGATACTTGGGTTTAGTGTCATACCAACGTCATCAAGTGGAAGTTGTTGATGTCAAGATACTTGGATTTAGTGTCATACCAACGTCATCAAGTGGAAGTTGTTGATGTCAAGAGACTTGGATTTAGTGTCATACCAACGTCATCAAGTGGAAGTTGTTGATGTCAAGAGACTTGGATTTAGTGTCAAACCAACGTCATCAAGTGGAAGTTGTTGATGTCAAGAGACTTGGATTTAGTGTCAAACCAACGTCATCAAGTGGAAGTTGTTGATGTCAAGATACTTGGATTTAGTGTCATACCAACGGCATCAAGTGGAAGTTGTTGATGTCAAGATACGTGGATTTAGTGTCATACCAACGTCATCAAGTGGAAGTTGTTGATGTCAAGATACTTGGATTTAGTGTCATACCAACGTCATCAAGTGGAAGTTGTTGATGTCAAGATACGTGGATTTAGTGTCATACCAACGTCATCAAGTGGAAGTTGTTGATGTCAAGATACGTGGATTTAGTGTCATACCAACGTCATCAAGTGGAAGTTGTTGATGTCAAGATACGTGGATTTAGTGTCATACCAACGTCATCAAGTGGAAGTTGTTGATGTCAAGATACGTGGATTTAGTGTCATACCAACGGCATCAAGTGGAAGTTGTTGATGTCAAGATACTTGGATTTAGTGTCATACCAACGTCATCAAGTGGAAGTTGTTGATGTCAAGAGATTTGGGTTTAGTGTCATACCAACGTCATCAAGTGGAAGTTGTTGATGTCAAGATACGTGGATTTAGTGTCATACCAACGGCATCAAGTGGAAGCTGTTGATGTCAAGAGATTTGGATTTAGTGTCATACCAACGTCATCAAGTGGAAGTTGTTGATGTCAAGAGACTTGGATTTAGTGTCATACCAACGTCATCAAGTGGAAGTTGTTGATGTCAAGATACTTGGATTTAGTGTCAAACCAACGTCATCAAGTGGAAGTTGTTGATGTCAAGAGACTTGGATTTAGTGTCATACCAACGTCATCAAGTGGAAGTTGTTGATGTCAAGAGACTTGGATTTAGTGTCATACCAACGTCATCAAGTGGAAGTTGTTGATGTCAAGATACTTGGATTTAGTGTCATACCAACGTCATCAAGTGGAAGCTGTTGATGTCAAGATACTTGGATTTAGTGTCATACCAACGTCATCAAGTGGAAGTTGTTGATGTCAAGAGACTTGGATTTAGTGTCAAACCAACGTCATCAAGTGGAAGTTGTTGATGTCAAGATACTTGGATTTAGTGTCATACCAACGTCATCAAGTGGAAGTTGTTGATGTCAAGATACGTGGATTTAGTGTCATACCAACGTCATCAAGTGGAAGTTGTTGATGTCAAGATACGTGGATTTAGTGTCATACCAACGTCATCAAGTGGAAGTTGTTGATGTCAAGATACGTGGATTTAGTGTCATACCAACGTCATCAAGTGGAAGTTGTTGATGTCAAGATACGTGGATTTAGTGTCATACCAACGTCATCAAGTGGAAGTTGTTGATGTCAAGATACGTGGATTTAGTGTCATACCAACGTCATCAAGTGGAAGTTGTTGATGTCAAGATACGTGGATTTAGTGTCATACCAACGTCATCAAGTGGAAGTTGTTGATGTCAAGAGACTTGGATTTAGTGTCATACCAACGTCATCAAGTGGAAGTTGTTGATGTCAAGATACGTGGATTTAGTGTCATACCAACGTCATCAAGTGGAAGTTGTTGATGTCAAGATACGTGGATTTAGTGTCATACAAACGTCATCAAGTGGAAGTTGTTGATGTCAAGATACTTGGATTTAGTGTCAAACCAACGTCATCAAGTGGAAGTTGTTGATGTCAAGATACTTGGATTTAGTGTCATACCAACGTCATCAAGTGGAAGTTGTTGATGTCAAGAGACTTGGATTTAGTGTCATACCAACGTCATCAAGTGGAAGTTGTTGATGTCAAGAGACTTGGATTTAGTGTCATACCAACGGCATCAAGTGGAAGTTGTTGATGTCAAGATACTTGGATTTAGTGTCAAACCAACGTCATCAAGTGGAAGTTGTTGATGTCAAGAGACTTGGATTTAGTGTCAAACCAACGTCATCAAGTGGAAGTTGTTGATGTCAAGAGACTTGGATTTAGTGTCAAACCAACGTCATCAAGTGGAAGTTGTTGATGTCAAGAGACTTGGATTTAGTGTCAAACCAACGTCATCAAGTGGGAGTTGTTGATGTCAAGAGACTTGGATTTAGTGTCAAACCAACGTCATCAAGTGGAAGTTGTTGATGTCAAGAGACTTGGATTTAGTGTCAAACCAACGTCATCAAGTGGAAGTTGTTGATGTCAAGATACTTGGATTTAGTGTCATACCAACGTCATCAAGTGGAAGTTGTTGATGTCAAAATACTTGGATTTAGTGTCATACCAACGTCATCAAGTGGAAGTTGTTGATGTCAAGAGACTTGGATTTAGTGTCAAACCAACGTCATCAAGTGGAAGTTGTTGATGTCAAGATACTTGGGTTTAGTGTCATACCAACGGCATCAAGTGGAAGTTGTTGATGTCAAGATACTTGGATTTAGTGTCATACCAACGTCATCAAGTGGAAGTTGTTGATGTCAAGAGACTTGGATTTAGTGTCATACCAACGTCATCAAGTGGAAGTTGTTGATGTCAAGAGACTTGGATTTAGTGTCAAACCAACGTCATCAAGTGGAAGTTGTTGATGTCAAGAGACTTGGATTTAGTGTCAAACCAACGTCATCAAGTGGAAGTTGTTGATCTCAAGATACTTGGATTTAGTGTCAACCCAACGTCATCAAGTGGAAGTTGTTGGTGTCAAGATACTTGGATTTAGTGTCATACCAACGTCATCAAGTGGAAGTTGTTGATGTCAAGAGACTTGGATTTAGTGTCAAACCAACGTCATCAAGTGGAAGTTGTTGATGTCAAGATACTTGGATTTAGTGTCAAACCAACGTCATCAAGTGGAAGTTGTTGATGTCAAGATACTTGTATTTAGTGTCAAACCAACGTCATCAAGTGGAAGTTGTTGATGTCAAGAGACTTGGATTTAGTGTCAAACCAACGTCATCAAGTGGAAGTTGTTGATGTCAAGAGACTTGGATTTAGTGTCAAACCAACGTCATCAAGTGGAAGTTGTTGATGTCAAGATACTTGGATTTAGTGTCATACCAACGTCATCAAGTGGAAGTTGTTGATGTCAAGATACTTGGATTTAGTGTCAAACCAACGTCATCAATTGGAAGTTGTTGATGTCAAGATACTTGGATTTAGTGTCAAACCAACGTCATCAAGTGGAAGTTGTTGATGTCAAGATACTTGGATTTAGTGTCAAACCAACGTCATCAAATGGAAGTTGTTGATGTCAAGATACTTGGATTTAGTGTCAAACCAACGTCATCAAGTGGAAGTTGTTGATGTCAAGAGACTTGGATTTAGTGTCAAACCAACGTCATCAAGTGGAAGTTGTTGATGTCAAGATACTTGGGTTTATTGTCATACCAACGTTACAATCATTGCCCCTAATCTTCTTCTCATTACATTTTCCTACTATTTTATAGGTAATACCATGTTCCCAGCACCATGTAGGTGGTACCATGTTCCTAGCACCACTTAGGTGGTACCATGTTCCATACATCCATCTAGACAAGGATTTCTCCAGTTTGAGATCAGAAACCATGTCAACAGAAACACATGAGACTCAACCATGTCAACACAAACACATGAGACTCAACCATGTCAACACAAACACATGAGACTCAACCATGTCAACACAAACACATGAGACTCAACCATCTCAACACAAACACATGAGACTCAACCATGTCAACACAAACACATGAGACTCAACCATGTCAACACAAACACATGAGACTGAACCATGTCAACACAAACACATGAGACTCAACCATGTCAACACAAACACATGAGACTCAACCATGTCAACACAAACACATGAGACTCAACCATGTCAACACAAACACATGAGACTGAACCATGTCAACACAAACACATGAGACTCAACCATGTCAACACAAACACATGAGACTCAACCATGTCAACACAAACACATGAGACCCAAATATCGAAGCGTCATTCATTGAAATCTGATTCCATGCAACGTCACGTATCTGCTCGGTGACGTATGGTCGTCACACGCTAAGAGTCTACTCCACTACTCAGTGACGTATGGTCGTCACACGCTAAGAGTCTACTCCACTACTCAGTGACGTATGGTCGTCACACGCTAAGAGTCTACTCCACTACTCAGTGACGTATGGTCGTCACACGCTAAGAGTCTGCTCCACTGCTCAGTGACGTATAGTCGTCACACGCTAAGAATCTACTCTACTGCTCAGTGACGTAATACTGACATTGATTGATGAGTGACTATATACCAAATACTGACATTGATTGATGAGTGACTATATACCAAATACTGACATTGATTGATGAGTGACTATATACCAAATACTGACATTGATTGATGAGTGACTATATACCAAATACTGACATTGATTGATGAGTGACTATATACCAAATACTGACATTGATTGATGAGCTTTGCAGACGCGAAAGTGACCATTGACGGATGATGAGCTTGTGAGAAAGGCGAAGGAACAAGTTGGAATAACACGTCAAGTTGATTTAATTTGGAGCTCGCAAAATCAATCCTTGTTAGAATACATTCATGGAAGGAATGTGCCAAAATTATGCGCATATAAATGGCGCAGAGATAAATATAGGAGGAGGAAAATGCTGTCATTATTAGGGGAAATTGATTGAGAAATCCACTCGATATTTCTCGACATCGACGTAAAATGTTTGTTCTCGTTGCTGGATGTGTGTTTGTATCCATGCATGATTGTGTGTCTGTGTTTTTAATGTAATTGTACGTACACACACACACACATCTATATATATAAATGTAGATTGATTATGTGTGTGTATATGTCTCTACCTGAATAAATGTATGTAACTATGTGTGTGTGTGTGTGTATTTAACGTGAGATGTGTCAAGAGCTTATTGAATGACAAGAGAAAGGTTCAACAAACAAGACAATAAAGAGAACAACGGAGAGCTGTTGCAGCAATCCTCAGAGAAACAAACAAGACAATAAAGAGAACAACGGAGAGCTGTTGCAGCAACCCTCAGAGAAACAAACAAGACAATAAAGAGAACAACAAAGTCATGTTGACCGCTGTACATTTCGTGGGCTACACAAGAAATCACATTTTGGGGGAAAGTTTGAGATCAGTTTGTCGAAGGGCATAGTCCCAATTACAGTTTACGTTAGATATAACACCTGGGGTGGGGGGTTACAGGCTTCGACTGTCACAGCAGCGCCTCATTTGTCTTGGGAAGGGGATCAGACTGGGGTACTGCAGACCTGAAATGGTAGGGGTCATAACCGAGCAGTGGTTTGTCCATGTTAGAAGATATCACAAGAAATCGAACTCGCCCCAACTGAGAAACGACCAATGGAAACCACTGGGTCACCAACAGGAAGTAACAATACTTACAGAACATAAAGACAAAAATAGACATGACGTCATAATTTGAGAAATATTGGACACGAAGTTGACATGGTTAAAGGTATATAGGAGTATCCGTATATATGGCCCTTTTCGTCTTGTCTGACGGTCTAGTGGAGGCTATTGTGCATTTTTTGAGGTTTTGTTTTTGTCGAACAGCTTCTCTCACCAATGTTTGACAAACACACACGGCCACAGAATGAACAAGTCAGGTCCACTGGTCCACAGGGTTTTCCATCCTTTTTCATGAGTCTTTTCTCTTCTAAGTGTTGCCTTAGCACAGTCTGAAATGATGTTATACCGTTCCCTATACATGCTCTCCATGATGTGCAATCACTTCCCAGATGTTCCCAGTCATATTCACAGATGGAGAAGTCATTCAGAGAGGATTTACAGACATCTCTATATCGTAGTTTATAGTATCCGTATAGGACATGGTTAAAGGTATATAAGAGTATATGTATAAGATATGGTTAAAGGTATATTAGAGTATATGTATAAGATATGGTTAAAGGTATATTAGAGTATACATATAAGATATGGTTAAAGGTATATTAGAGTATACGTATAAGATATGGTTAAAGGTATATAAGAGTATACGTATATGATATGGTTAAAGGTATATAAGAGTATATGGATAAGATATGGTAAAAGGTATATAAGAGTATATGTATAAGATATGGTTAAAGGTATATAAGAGTATATGGATAAGATATGGTTAAAGGTATATAAGAGTATATGTATAAGATATGGTTAAAGGTATATAAGAGTATATGGATAAGATATGGTAAAAGGTATATAAGAGTATATGTATAAGATATGGTTAAAGGTATATAAAAGTATATGTATAAGATATGGTTAAAGGTATATAAGAGTATATGTATAAGATATGGTTAAAGGTATATAAGAGTATATGTATATGATATGGTTAAAGGTATATTAGAGTATATGTATAAGATATTGTTAAAGGTATATAAGAGTATATGTATAAGATATAGTTAAAGGTATATTAGAGTATACGCATAAGATATGGTTAAAGGTATATAAGAGTATACGTATAAGATATGGTTAAAGGTATATAAGAGTATACCTATATGATATGGTTAAAGGTATATTAAAGTATACGTATAAGATATGTTTAAAGGTATATAAGAGTATACGTATAAGATATTGTTAAAGGTATATAAGAGTATATGTATAAGATATAGTTAAAGGTATATTAGAGTATACGCATAAGATATGGTTAAAGGTATATAAGAGTATACGTATAAGATATGGTTAAAGGTATATAAGAGTATACCTATATGATATGGTTAAAGGTATATAAGAGTATATGGATAAGATATGGTAAAAGGTATATAAGAGTATATGTATAAGATATGGTTAAAGGTATATAAGAGCATATGTATAAGATATGGTTAAAGGTATGTAAGATTATATGTATAAGATATAGTTAAAGGTATATAAGAGTATATGTATAAGATATGGTTAAATGTATAAGAGTATATGCATAAGATATGGTTAAAGGTATATAAGAGTATTTGTATAAGATATGGTTAAAGGTATATAAGAGTATTTGTATAAGATATGGTTAAAGGTATATAAGAGTTTATGTATAAGATATGGTTAAAGGTATAAGACTATATGTATAACACATAAATATGGTTGATGTTTACACAAACCGCAGGACAAGGCTACAACGCTGCTGTAGATGGGAACAAAGACGACAAATGCTACATACAGAAACTAGAAAAGAATACAAATATCTAGTGCCAGATAGTAACTAAATACTGTGAAAGATGATGGCTCAGAGTGGATCGCTATTCGCATTCTCTGCCCGCCATTAAATGGATGTTAGCGGGACATACATTCTATTTGTTGTTAGTTTACATAAGGATGTTAGCGGGACATACATTCTATGTGTTGTTAGTTTACATAAGGATGTTAGCGGGACATACATTCTATATGTTGTTAGTTTACATAAGGATGTTAGCGGGACATACATTCTATATGTTGTTAGCTTACATAAGGATGTTAGCGGGACATACATTCTATTTGTTGTTAGCTTACATACGGATGTTAGCGGGACATACATTCTATATGTTGTTAGTTTACATAAGGATGTTAGCGGGACATACATTCTATATGTTGTTAGCTTACATAAGGATGTTAGCGGGACATACATTCTATTTGTTGTTAGCTTACATAAGGATGTTAGCGGGACATACATTCTATGTGTTGTTAGTTTACATAAGGATGTTAGCGGGGCATACATTCTATATGTTGTTAGTTTTAAATAAGGCCGCTAGTTTGCATAAGGCTGTTAGTTTACATAAGGCTGTTAGTTTACGTAAGGCTGTTAGTTTACGTACGGCTGTTAGTTTACATAAGGCCGCTAGTTTAAATAAGGCTGTTAGTTTACATAAGGCCGCTAGTTTTACTTAAGGCCGCTAGTTTAAATAAGGCTGTTAGTTTACATAAGGCCGCTAGTTTACCTACAGCTGTTAGTTTAAATAAGGCCGCTAGTTTTACTTAAGGCCGCTAGGATAAAATAAGCCTGTTAGTTTACATAAGGCCGCTAGTTTACATACGGCTGTTAGTTTAAATAAGGCCGCTAGTTTACATAAGGCCGCTAGTTTAAATAAGGCTGCTAGTTTACATAAGGCCGCTAGTTTACATAAGGCTGTTAGTTTAAATAAGGCCGCTAGTTTACATAAGGCCGCTAGTTTTACTTAAGGCCGCTAGTTTACATAAGGCCGCTAGTTTACATAAAGCTGTTAGTTTAAATAAGGCCGCTAATTTACATAAGGCCGCTAGTTTACATGAGGCTGTTAGTTTACATGAGGCTGTTAGTTTACACAAGGCCGCTAGTTTACGTAAGGCTGTTAGTTTACATAAGACTGTTAGTTTACATAAGGCCGCTAGTTTACATGAGGCTGTTAGTTTACATGAGGCTGCTAGTTTACACAAGGCTGTTAGTTTACATAAGACTGTTAGTTTACATAAGGCCGCTAGTTTACATGAGGCTGTTAGTTTACATGAGGCTGTTAGTTTACACAAGGCCGCTAGTTTACGTAAGGCTGTTAGTTTACATAAGACTGTTAGTTTACATAAGGCCGCTAGTTTACATAAGGCTGTTAGTTTACGTAAGGCTGTTAGTTTAAATAAGGTTGTTAGTTTAAATAAGGCCGCTAGTTTAAATAAGGCTGTTAGTTTAAATAAGCCTGTTAGTTTAAATAAGGCCGCTAATTTAAATAAGGCCGCTAGTTTAAATAAGGTTGTTAGTTTAAATAAGGCTGCTAGTTTAAATAAGGCCGCTAGTTTACATAAGGCCGCTAGTTTAAATAAGGCTGCTAGTTTAAATAAGGCCGCTAGTTTAAATAAGGCCGCTAGTTTAAATAAGCCTGTTAGTTTAAATAAGGCCGCTAGTTTAAATAAGGCTGTTAGTTTACACAAGGCCGCTAGTTTACGTAAGGCTGTTAGTTTACATAATACTGTTAGTTTACATAAGGCCGCTAGTTTACATAAGGCTGTTAGTTTACGTAAGGCTGTTAGTTTAAATAAGGTTGTTAGTTTAAATAAGGCCGCTATTTTAAATAAGGCTGCTAGTTTAAATAAGGCCGCTAGTTTAAATAAGCCTGTTAGTTTAAATAAGGCCGCTAGTTTAAATAAGGCTGCTAGTTTAAATAAGGCCGCTAGTTTACATAAGGCCGCTAGTTTAAATAAGGCTGCTAGTTTAAATAAGGCCGCTAGTTTTAATAAGGCTGTTAGTTTAAGGATGTTAGTTTAAATAAGGCCGCTAGTTTAAATAAGGCCGCTAGTTTAAATAAGGCCGCTAGTTTAAATAAGGCTGTTAGTTTAAATAAGGTCGCTAGTTTAAAAAACGCCGCTAGTTTAAATAAGGCCGCTAGTTTAAATAAGGCCGCTAGTTTAAATAAGGTCGCTAGTTTAAATAAGGCCGCTAGTTTAAATAAGGCCGCTAGTTTAAATAAGGCTGTTAGCTTAAATAAGGCCATTAGTTTAAATAAGGCCGCTAGTTTAAATAAGGCCGCTAGTTTAAATAAGGCTGTTAGTTTAAATAAGGCTGTTAGTTTAAATAAGGCTGTTAGTTTAAATAAGGCTGTTAGTTTAAATAAGGCTGTTAGTTTAAATAAGGCTGTTAGTTTAAATAAGGCCGCTAGTTTAAATAAGGCCGCTAGTTTAAATAAAGCTGCTAGTTTAAATAAGGCCGCTGGTTTAAATAAGGCCGCTGGTTTAAATAAGGCCGCTGGTTTAAATAAGGCTGTTAGTTTAAATAAGGCCGCTGGTTTAAATAAGGCTGTTAGTTTAAATAAGGCTGTTAGTTTAAATAAAGCTGTTAGTTTAAATAAGGCTGTTAATTTAAATAAGGTTGTTAGTTTAAATAAGGCCGCTAGTTTAAATAAGGCTGTTAATTTAAATAAGGCTGCTAGTTTAAATAAGGCTGTTAATTTAAATAAGGTTGTTATTTTAAATAAGGCCGCTAGTTTAAATAAGGTTGTTAGTTTAAATAAGGCCGCTAGTTCAAATAAGGTTGTTAGTTTAAATAAGGCCGCTAGTTTAAATAAAGCTGTTAGTTTAAATAAGGCTGTTAATTTAAATAAGGCTGTTAGTTTAAATAAGGCTGTTAATTTAAATAAGGTTGTTATTTTAAATAAGGCCGCTAGTTTAAATAAGGTTGTTAGTTTAAATAAGGCCGCTAGTTCAAATAAGGTTGTTAGTTTAAATAAGGCCGCTAGTTTAAATAAAGCTGTTAGTTTAAATAAGGCTGTTAATTTAAATAAGGCTGTTAGTTTAAATAAGGCTGTTAATTTAAATAAGGTTGTTAGTTTAAATAAGGCCGCTAGTTTAAATAAGGTTGTTAGTTTAAATAAGGCCGCTAGTTTAAATAAAGCTGTTAGTTTAAATAAGGCTGTTAATTTAAATAAGGCTGTTAGTTTAAATAAAGCTGTTAGTTTAAATAAGGCTGTTAATTTAAATAAGGCTTTTAGTTTAAATAAGGCTGTTAGTTTAAATAAAGCTGTTAGTTTAAATAAGGCTGTTAATTTAAATAAGGCTGTTAATTTAAATAAGGCTGTTAATTTAAATAAGGCTGTTAGTTTAAATAAGGCTGTTAGTTTAAATAAAGCTGTTAGTTTAAATAAGGCTGTTAATTTAAATAAGGCTTTTAGTTTAAATAAGGCTGTTAGTTTAAATAAGGCCGCTGGTTTAAATAAGGCCGCTGGTTTAAATAAGGCCGCTGGTTTAAATAAGGCTGTTAGTTTAAATAAGGCCGCTAGTTTAAATAAGGCTGTTAGTTTAAATAAGGCTGTTAGTTTAAATAAGGCCGTTAGTTTACATAAGGCCGCTAGTTTACATAAGGCCGCTAGTTTACATAAGGCCGCTAGTTTACATAAGGCCGCTAGTTTACATAAGGCTGCTAGTTTTACTTAAGGCCGCTAGTTTACATAAGGCCGCTAGTTTACATAAGGCCGCTAGTTTACATAAGGCCGCTAGTTTACATAAGGCCGCTAGTTTACATAAGGCCGCTAGTTTACATAAGGCCGCTACTTTACATAAGGCCGCTAGTTTACATAAGGCCGCTAGTTTACATAAGGCCGCTAGTTTACATAAGGCCGTTAGTTTACATAAGGCCGCTAGTTTACATAAGGCCGCTAGTTTACATAAGGCCGCTAGTTTACATAAGGCCGCTAGTTTACATAAGGCCGCTAGTTTACATAAGGCCGCTAGTTTACATAAGGCCGCTAGTTTACATAAGGCCGCTAGTTTACATAAGGCCGCTAGTTTACATAAGGCCGCTAGTTTACATAAGGCCGCTAGTTTACATAAGGCCGCTAGTTTACATAGGCCGCTAGTTTACATAAGGCTGAGATATCTGCACTTTTCGGCCCGACACATCAGACTTCAACATAGCATGTCTAGTGTCGGGTTTGCTTTCCCTTAAAATAGCGACCCAGCCTGGTTACTCTGTTGGCAGGAAGACCACTGGGAGCTGCTGGACCCGCCCTGCTATACTTCGACCATGACACATGCGATCACATTTGAGTCCCCCACTTCTCCCAGCCCACATGACCCTCTACGTTGAAGTCATGAAGCTGTCTTAAACGTTTACTGAGACTTTACCATTAACGTTGCCCACGTGAATGTACCAGCAAACTTTTCGTATGTTTCGCTACAACAAAAAAAAAACAACTGAGACAGGGCAATAATGACGTAGGTAGTATCTCCCGATCTGATGCCTTGACCTTGCTGGCAGTATCGATTCTTGATATGTAAAGGTAATCGAACATAACAAGTTTCAAAGATCGATATTTTTTCATTGAAATCGTGTTTTGTGTTTACACTACCATAACATACAGACCATCAATAGACAGTGAGTTGTGTTTACACTACCATAACATACAGACTATCAATAGACAATGTGTTGTGTTTACACTACCATAACATACAGACCATCAATAGACAATGTGTTGTGTTTACACTACCATAACATACAGACCATCACTAGACAGTGAGTTGTGTTTACACTACCATAACATACAGACCATCACTAGACAGTGAGTTGTGTTTACACTACCATAACATACAGACCATCAATAGACAATGTGTTGTGTCTACACTACCAGAACAGAGAGACCATCACTAGACAGTGAGTTGTGTTTACACTACCATAACATACAGACCATCACTAGACATTGAGTTGTGTTTACACTACCATAACATACAGACCATCAATAGACAATGTGTTGTGTTTACACTACCATAACATACAGACCATCACTAGACAGTGAGTTGTGTTTACACTACCATAACATACAGACCATCACTAGACAGTGAGTTGTGTTTACACTACCATAACATACAGACCATCAATAGACAATGTGTTGTGTCTACACTACCAGAACAGAGAGACCATCACTAGACAGTGAGTTGTGTTTACACTACCATAACATACAGACCATCACTAGACAATGAGTTATGTTTACACTACCATAACATACAGACCATCACTAGACAATGAGTTATGTTTACACTACCATAACATACAGACCATCACTAGACAATGAGTTATGTTTACACTACCATAACATACAGACCATCACTAGACAGTGAGTTGTGTTTACACTACCACAGAGAAACCATCACTAGACAGTGTGTTGTGTTTACACTACCATAACGGATAAACCATCACTAGACATTGAGTTGTGTTTACACTACCATAACGGATAGACCATCACTAGACATTGAGTTGTGTTTACACTACCACAGATAAATCATCACTAGACAGTGTGTTGTGTTTACACTACCATAACGGATAAACCATCACTAGACAGTGTGTTGTGTTTACACTACCACAGATAAACCATCACTAGACAGTGTGTTGTGTTTACACTACCACAGATAAACCATCACTAGACAGTGTGTTGTGTTTACACTACCACAGATAAACCATCACTAGACAGTGTGTTGTGTTTACACTACCACAGATAAACCATCACTAGACAGTGTGTTGTGTTTACACTACCACAGATAAACCATCACTAGACAGTGTGTTGTGTTTACACTATCATAGATAGACGGTGTCTGTCCTTCCATTAAATAGACACTTTAACATTCTACGGTGTCTGTCCTTCCATTAAATAGACACTTTAACATTTCACGGTGTCTGTCCTTCTATAATTAGAAACTGTTAACATTCCATGGTGTCTTTCCTTCTATTAAATAGACACTTTAACATTCTACTGTGTCTGTCCTTCCATTAAATAGACACTGTTAACATTCCATGGTGTCTGTCCTTCCATTAAATAGACACTTTAACATTCCACAGTCTCTGTCCTTCTATTAAATAGACACTTTAACATTTCACAGTCTCTGTCCTTCTATTAAATAGACACTTTAACATTTCACAGTCTCTGTCCTTCTATTAAATAGACACTTTAACATTCCACAGTCTCTGTCCTTCTATTAAATAGACACTTTAACATTTCACGGAGTCTGTCCTTCCTTTAAATAGACACTTTAACATTCCACAGTCTCTGTCCTTCTATTAAATAGACACTTTAACATTTCACGGTGTCTGTCCTTCTATAAGTAGAAACTGTTAACATTCCATGGTGTCTGTCCTTCTATTAAATAGACACTTTAACATTCTACGGTGTCTGTCCTTCCATTAAATAGACACTTTAACATTCCACAGTCTCTGTCCTTCTATTAAATAGACACTTTAACATTTCACGGTGTCTGTCCTATTAAATAGACACTGTTAAAATTCCACGGTGTCTGTCCTTCCATTAAATAAGCACTGTTAACATTTCATTGTATCTGTCCTTCCATTAAATAAACACTGTTAACATTCCAAGGTGTCTGTCCTTCTATTAAATAAACACTGTTAACATTTCACGGTGTCTGTCGTATTAAATAAACACTGTTAACATTTCATTGTATCTGACCTTCCATTAAATAAACACTGTTAACATTCCACCGTGTCTGTCCTTCTATTAAATAAACACTGTTAACATTCCACCGTGTCTGTCCTTCTATTAAATAGACACCGTTAACATTTCATTGTATCTGTCTTTTATTAAATGGAAGTATCGCACGGGCAATGTCAACAAATGAAGCGAATGAATCGAAATAATCGAATGACACTTCGATTTTTGTTTCCTTTGGTCGAGAGCAGACCCCGTTGTTTGTTTTCTATTGAGGTCATGAATGTCGGCACTACAAAACACTCATAGACAAGGAAACGGAAGTTGTGATAGCCACAGTCGACATCGCCTGCGCAATGTCTTGTTGTTTGTTGGAAAACGTCGAGTCGTAGCGATCATCGCTAAACAACAGTGATCTTCGCGGAGCACCAAAGATGGAGATCCTTCCCCGTCCATCATTGTGTCAATGTGGTCACAGCTAAATTTTTGTAACAGTAAAACTACGCCCTAAGCTACAATTTTTGTTACAGTAAAACTACGTCCTAAGCTACAATTTTTGTAACAGTAAAACTACGTCCTAAGCTACAATTTTTGTAACAGTAAAACTACGCCCTAAGCTACAATTTTGTAACAGTAAAACTACGTCCTAAGCTACAATTTTTGTAACAGTAAAACTACGCCCTAAGCTACAATTTTTGTAACAGTAAAACTACGTCCTAAGCTACAATTTTTGTAACAGTAAAACTACGTCCTAATCTACAATTTTTGTAACAGTAGAACTACGCCCTGAGCTACAATTATTGTAACAGTAAAACTACGCCCTAAGCTACAATTATTGTAACAGTAAAACTACGCCCTAAGCTACAATTTTTGTAACAGTAAAACTACGCCCTAAGCTACATTTTTTGTAACAGTAAAACTACGTCCTAATCTACAATTTTTGTAACAGTAAAACTACGCCCTAAGCTACAATTATTGTAACAGTAAAACTACGCCCTGAGCTACAATTATTTAACAGTAAAACTACGCCCTAAGCTGCAATTATTGTAACAGTAAAACTACGCCCTAAGCTGCAATTTTTGTAACAGTAAAACTACTTCCTAAGCTGCAATTTTTGTAACAGTAAAACTACGCCCTAAGCTGCAATTTTTGTAACAGTAAAACTACGCCCTAAGCTGCAATTTTTGCAACAGTAAAACTACGCCCTAAGCTGCAATTTTTGTAACAGTAAAACTACGCCCTAAGCTGCAATATTTGTAACAGTAAAACTACGTTCTAAGCTGCAATTTTGTAACAGTAAAACTACGTCCTAAGCTGCAATTTTTGTAACAGTAAAACTACGCCCTAAGCTGCAATTTTTGTAACAGTAAAACTACGTCCTAAGCAGCAATTTTTGTAACAGTAAAACTACGCCCTAAGCTGCAATTTTTGTAACAGTAAAACTACGCCCTAAGCTGCAATTTTTGTAACAGTAAAACTACGCCCTAAGCTGCAATTTTTGTAACAGTAAAACTACGCCCTAAGCTGCAATTTTTGTAACAGCAAAACTACGTCCTAAGCTGCAATTTTTGTAACAGTAAAACTACGCCCTAAGCTACAATTTTTGTAACAGTAAAACTACGCCCTAAGCTACAATTTTTGTCGCTCCGTCCTAACGCGGTTGTACGAGTACATCCATGATACACTAACTCTGTCGCTCCTAACGCGGTTATACAATCATGATACACTAACTCTGTCGCTCCTAACGCGGTTATACAATCATGATACACTAACTCTGTCGCTCCTAACGCGGTCATACAATCATGATACAGTAACTCTGTCGCTCCTAACGCGGTTATACATCCATGATACACTAACTCTATCGCTCCGTCCTAACGCGGTTATACAATCATGATACACTAACTCTATCGCTCCGTCCTAACGCGGTTATACATCCATGATACACTAACTCTATCGCTCCGTCCTAACGCGGTTATACATCCATGATACACTAACTCTGTTGCTCCGTCCTAACGCGGTTATACATCCATGATACACTAACTCTGTCGCTCCGTCCTAACGCGGTTATACATCCATGATACACTAACTCTGTCGCTACGTCCTAACGCGGTTATACATCCATGATACACCAACTCTGTCGCTCCGTCCTAACGCGGTTATACATCCATGATACACTAACTCTGTCGATCCGACCTAACGTGGTTATACATCCATGATATTCACATGATACACCCATTATACATCTATGATACACCCACTATACAACCATCTTCTTATTCTTCTACCATTCATCTCCCAGTGGAGCATAGGTCTTCAACAAACACTTTCCAAGTCGTTCTGTTTCTTGCCATTCTTTTAAGATCATTCCATGTCTTCCCCATCATCATCATCTCTGCTTCTATCTGTCTGTCTCCAAGAATTTCTTGGTTTTCCTCGTTGTCTTTTCCCCTGGGGATTCCATAAAAGGGCCTGTTGTGTAATACTCTCAGTTGGCTTCCGCAGTGTGTGTCCTATCCAGCGCCATCGTCTTCGCTGTATCTCTTTATCCACTGGTGTTTGACTGGTACATTTCCATAATTCTATGTTAGTGATTTTGTCCTGCCATTTCCATCCTTTTATTCTGCGTAAGCATCCATTAATGAAAGTCTGTATCTTCGTGATAGTCAATTGTGTAGTTCTCCATATTTCACAGCCATATAATAGGACTGATTTAACATTGGAGATGACAATTTTTATTTTTGTATTTAACCTAATTTCTATGGACTTCCATATGTTTCCCAGTGCAACGAAAGCTCCTCTTGCTTTTGATATCCTTATTTTGGTATCATTTTCTGTTCCTCCCTCTTTATCTATATTACTGCCCATATATATTTAAGATTGTACGTCTAGTAGAGATATTTCTCTTATTTTATTTGGTTATTGCCAACTGCATTAATTCTCATAATGTTGAGCTTATTCCTATTAATTTTCAGTCCTCGCTGTTGTGATCTCTCATCAAATACGCTCATTTTATCCTGCATCTGTTAATGGCTGTGTGATAGGAGAGCTATGTCATCAGCAAAGTCTAAATCATTAAGTTGTTTGGTCAGTGACCACTGGATCCCATTTCTGTTGTTTTGAGTTATTCTCATAATCCAAGCTATAGCCAGTAGAAAGAGAAATGGAGACAGGAGGCATCCCTGCCTTACTCCTGTTCTTATTTCAAATGCTTCAGTAAGCTGCCCTTCATGCACTACCCTACATTCCATTCCTTCATACATTGTATGGAATATATA
Organism: Megaustenia siamemsis; assembly: GCA_032433765.1. NCBI lineage: Eukaryota > Metazoa > Mollusca > Gastropoda > Stylommatophora > Ariophantidae > Megaustenia > Megaustenia siamemsis. Next base: position 2,180,594 of record JAVIAB010000050.1, read on the forward strand.
TGGAAAGAGACATGCGAAGAAACGCTGGGGAAAAGAGAACGCCAGAATAAGGCATGGATGACAGCAGACACTCTGGGTAAAATTAAAGAAAGAAAGAACAAGAAAGCAGACATAAATAAAAGCAAAACGAGAAGTAATAAAGCCAAGATACAGGAAGCTTACATAGAGGTGAACAAAGAAGTGAGAAAATGCATTAAAAGGGATAAGAGGAAATATATAGATGAACTAGCTAAAGAGGCAGAAGAAGCAGCAAATAAAGGGAATATGAAAGAACTGTACAACAGCACAAAGAAATTAAGTGGAAAATACAAACAGATCAATGCCTTTATTAAAGATAAGAAAGGAAATCTGCTTAGTAATATAAGGGAACAAATGGAGAGATGGAAAGAGCACTTTGAAGAACTTTTGAACAGACCCGGCTCAAATAATCCTCCAGATATACTACCAGCAGAAGAAGAATTACACGTTAACTGTGGAAAACCAAGCATAGAAGAAATAATGAAAGCCATCAAGCTATTAAAACATGGTAAAGCCACAGGACCAGATGAAATTCCTTCGGAAGCCATCAAAGCAGATATTAACACCTCTACCAAGATGTTACATAATCTATTAGATAAAATTTGGGAGAGGGAAGAAATACCTAAAGACTGGAAAGAAGGTTATATGATCAAACTACCAAAGAAAGGAAGTTTACAGGAGTGCACAAATTATAGGGGAATTTATGCTACTATCAGTGCCAGGAAAAATATTAGGCAGAATCATTCTGGAGAGACTAAAGGAGGCTATAGAGAAACATTTGAGAGATGAACAAGCAGGTTTTAGGAAGAACAGATCATGTGCTGATCAAATAACTATCTATCTATTGACCTTTCGAGCCGTAGCCGGCCCATAGGGCGTAGACCAAGATACTCCTTCTCCTATCTGAATTTTTGTTCTAATAGTTTTCAGTTCATTTAAAGATATTTTATCAAATCTCGCCATTTGTCTCTGTTCTGTGCAAGCAGCTCTATATCATTGAGGGAGCCGTTTCCTGCTGCTCTTGCCTCTCTCATCAATGTTCTTCTCAATGTCTCTCTGGATCTTCCTCTTTTCCTCTTACCTGTTGTTTCCCACATGAGGGCTTGCTTTGCTATTCGGTTATTATCTCTTCTCATCACATGTCCAACATATGACCATCATCTTTTCTTTATTACTGAAGATATTAGTGGTTGATTGGCGATTTCTCTAATTTCCTCGTTTGTTTTGAATTCGTTCCACGATATACCAAACATTTTCCTTAGACATTTATTTTCGAATGCGTTCAACTTTGTTTCTATATCTCTTGTTGTTTTCCAGCTTTCACAAGCTTACGTAAGAGTTGATAGTACATTTGATTTGAATAGTCTAAGTTTTGTGTTTGTGCTGATGAGTTTTGATTTCCACAACTTTTCAAGGCTTCTGAAAGACATTGCTGCTTTAGCTATTCTGATTCTAATTTCTTTACTTGTATCCCCTTCTCGATCAATGTGACTTCCAAGATAGATAAAGTAATCGATCTCTTCTACTGGTTTGTTTTCCATGTATATTTTGTCGTCTGTTGGAATTAAGCTTTTCATGACTTTAGTCTTTTCATGATTGATCTCAAGCCCAATTTTGCTGGCTATTGGTGAGATCAAATAACTACTCTATGTATAATAGTTGAACAAAGTTTAGAACTAAAATCCCCACTTTATATTGGATTCATAGATTACGAAAAGGCATTTGATAGTTTAGACAGAAGAATGCTTTGGAAGTTGCTGAGTTGTTACGGAATCCCTATAAAGTTGATTAAACTGATTAAAAACAATGTATTTTACAAACAAGATGTACCCATACTACACCTATTATACACCCATGATATATACACGATACACTCATAAAAACCAATGATAAGCTCATTATACATCCAAAATATATCCATGATACACCCATGATACATCCGTGATACATCCGTGATACACCCATTATACACCCATGATATACCCATGATACACCCATTATACACCCATGATATACCCATGATACACCCATTATACACCCATGATATACCCATGATACACCCATTATGCACCCATTATACGCCATGATATACCCATGATACACCAATGATACACCCATTATGCACCCATTATACACCATGATATATCCATGATACACCAATGATACACCCATGATGTACCCATTATACACCATGGTATACTCATGATACACTAACAATGTGGCTCCGCCCAAAGCGCAGTGTAATCGACTAGGCCGGCCAGAAGTAGCAAGTTAAAGATGACAATCTCCACTCTCCAATGACCAAATCGATGGAAGCATTAACGTGTCCTCCAGACAAATATAGCCAGTACGCCGAGAAGCATTTCAGAATCTAAAAGTAAAGTTGCAACAAAAACTGCATCTTATGTCTTCTTTCCTCGTGTTCATCTCCCAGCTACGGCCATCATTAATTTGATCTTTTTCGTTCACTTTATTTCCAAGGATTAAAGTTTATGAACTTACAATTTTCTCATGCCAAACATTTCTACATTATAGCATTTAGCGAATGTTATATATCTATAAATTTATAGCATTTAGCGAATGTCATAGATCTATAAATTTATAGCATTTAGCGAATGTCATAGATCTATAAATTTATAGCATTTAGCGAATGTCATATATCTATAAATTTATAGCATTTAGCGAATGTCAACAGCTGCCCAACCACTAACAGCTGCCCAACCCCCACACAATTGTCCAACCACTAACAGCTGCCCAACCACTAACAGCTGCCCAACCCCCACACAATTGTCCAACCACTAACAGCTGCCCAACTACCACACAATTGGCCAACCACTAACAGCTGCCCAACCACTAACAGCTGCCCAACCAACGCAAAATTGTCCAACCACCACACAGCTGCCCAACCACTAGCAGCTGCCCAACCACTAGCAGCTGCCCAACCACTAGCAGCTGCCCAACCACTAACAGCTGCCCAACCACTAACAGCTGCCCAACCACTAACAGCTGCCCAACCACTAACATCTGCCCAACCACTAACAGCTGCCCAACCACTAACAGCTGCCCAACCACTAACAGCTGCCCAACCACCACACAATTGCCCAACCACCACACAATTGCCCAACCACCACACAATAGCCCAACCACCACACAATTGCCCAACCACCACACAATTGCCCAACCACCACACAATTGCCCAACCAACACACAATTGCCCAACCACCACACAATGGCCCAACCACCACACAATTGCCCAACCACCACACAATTGCCCAACCACCACACAATTGCCCAACCACCACACAATAGCCCAACCACCACACAATTGCCCAACCACCACACAATAGCCCAACCACCACACAATTGCCCAACCACCACACAATTGACCAACCACCACACAATTGCCCAACCACCACACAATTGACCAACCACCACACAAGTGCCACGACAATCCACAGATTACCTGATTGATTATTTCACATTCTAGCAATCATTACCACCTCAACTTAATTTGTCTCTAAGGCATGCTCCGACACCGAAACGTTGAAATGACAAAACTACATTTATTACCAGGTGAATGTTCTGTTCACTACAGTTAACACGGTGTGTGACACACAATGTCATGGCCATCCAATAGCTGCTCGTGAAACTGTTCGCGCTGACTGGCCATTCCGGCAGAGAAAATCTAGAACAAGGAAAGTCAACATCATCTGTCATCCGTGAATGATGCACGCACAATGGATACCATGGAAATAGGGACCGATATAACAGAAGTCAGGGTAATAGGACCACAGAAACTGTTGTTAAACACATGTGTAGAACAACACTTTATAATGTAGCCGTTAAATGTACCTGTAGAACAACGCATTATGTAGTACATGTTAAATATAGATGTAGAACACATTATAATGTAGCTGTTAAATATAGATGTAGAATAATACATACGATGTAGCTGTTAAATATAGATGTAAAACAGCACATAATGTAGCTGTTAAATATAGATGTAGAACAACACATAATGTAGCTGTTAAATATAGATGTAAAACAACACATTATAATGTAGCTGTTAAATATAGATGTAAAACAACACATAATGTAGCTGTTAAATATAGATGTAAAACAGCACATAATGTAGCTGTTAAATATAGATGTAGAACAACACATAATGTAGCTGTTAAATATAGATGTAGAACAACACATAATGTAGCTGTTAAATATAGATGTAGAACAACACATAATGTAGCTGTTAAATATAGATGTAGAACAACACATAATGTAGCTGTTAAATATAGATGCAGAACAACACATAATGTAGCTGTTAAATATAGATGCAGAACAACACATAATGTAGCTGTTAAATATAGATGTAGAACAACACATAATGTAGCTGTTAAATATAGATGCAGAACAACACATAATGTAGCTGTTAAATATAGATGTACACATTATAAAGTTAATGCCAGACTTATAATATCGTGGAAAAAAATTTCTCTGCATAAAAAAATATGGCCGACAGGAAGGAGCCTACAGGACAAGCTATGGGGATCCGGTGATGACCTCAAACGTAGCGTCTTGTTGTGACCCAGACTGGTCTCAATGTCGTAGCAACCGCTGATCGCTGAAGAAAGATACAGAACTAAACGTTCGATGCAAGAAGACAGCCCAGATATTGGGATAGCTAGTTCCTAGACTTCAACACAAGACAGCCCAGATATTGGGATAGCTAGTTCCTAGACTTCAACACAAGACAACCCAAATATTGGGATAGCTAGTTCCTAGACTTCAACACAAGACAACCCAAATATTGGGATAGCTAGTTCCTAGACTTCAACACAAGACAACCCAAATATTGGGATAGCTAGTTCCTAGACTTCAACACAAGACAAGCCAAATATTGGGATAGCTAGTTCCTAGACTTCAACACAAGACAAGCCAAATATTGGGATAGCTAGTTCCTAGACTTCAACACAAGACAACCCAAATATTGGGATAGCTAGTTCCTAGACTTCAACACAAGACAACCCAGAAATTGGGATAGCTAGTTCCTAGACAACACAAGACAAAGAATCATCATATACTGAGCAGATTCATGACTACCTTGTGCTATCAGTGTCCGACATGGTCGCCCTCAAATAAGCATAACTGGAAACAAGTCTTCTATATAAGACATCTACCGATTGTAGGGACAGAGTATGTGCTATAGAAGACATCTACCGATTGTAGGGACAGAGTATGTGCTATAGAAGACATCTACCGACTGTAGGGACAGAGTATGTGCTATAGAAGACATCTACCGATTGTAGGGACAGAGTATGTGCTATAGAAGACATCTACCGATTGTAGTGACAGAGTATGTGCTATAGAAGACATCTACCGATTGTAGGGACAGAGTATGTGCTATAGAAAACATCTACCAATTGTAGGGACAGAGTATGTGCTATAGAAGACATCTACCAATTGTAGGGACAGAGTATGTGCAATAGAAGGCATGTACCAATTGTAGAGACAGAGTATGTGCTATAGAAGACATCTACCAATTGTAGAGACAGAGTATGTGCTATAGAAGACATCTACCAATTGTAGTGACAGAGTATATGCTATAGAAGACATCTACCAATTGTAGGGACAGAGTATGTGCTATAGAAGACATCTACCGATTGTAGGGACAGAGTATGTGCTATAGAAGACATCTACCGATTGTAGGGACAGAGTATGTGCTATAGAAGACATCTACCAATTGTAGTGACAGAGTATGTGCTATAGAAGACATCTACCGATTGTAGGGACAGAGTATGTGCTATAAAAGACATCTACCGATTGTAGGGACAGAGTATGTGCTATAGAAGACATCTACCGGTTGTAGGGACAGAGTATGTGCTATAGAAGACATCTACCGATTGTTGGGGCAGAGTATGTGCTATAGAAGACATCTACCGATTGTAGGGACAGAGTATGTGCTATAGAAGACATCTACCAATTGTAGGGACAGAGTATGTGCTATAGAAGACATCTACCGACTGTAGGGGCAGGGTATGTGCTATAGAAGACATCTACCGATTGTAGGGACAGAGTATGTGCTATAGAAGACATCTACCAATTTTAGAGACAGATTATGTGCTATAGAAGACATCTACCGATTGTAGGGACATAGTATGTGCTATAGAAGACATCTACCAATTGTAGAGACAGAGTATGTGCTATAGAAGACATCTACCAATTGTAGGGACAGAGTATGTGCTATAGAAGACATCTACCAATTGTAGGGACAGAGTATGTGCTATAGAAGACATCTACCAATTGTAGAGACAGAGTATGTGCTTTAGAAGACATCTACCAATTGTAGGGACAGAGTATGTGCTATAGAAGACATCTACCAATTGTAGGGACAGAGTATGTGCTATAGAAGACATCTACCAATTGTAGGGACAGAGTATGTGCTATAGAAGACATCTACCAATTGTAGGGACAGAGTATGTGCTATAGAAGACATCTACCGATTGTAGTGACAGAGTATGTGCTATAGAAGACATCTACCGATTGTAGGGACAGAGTATGTGCTATAGAAGACATCTACCGATTGTAGGACAGAGTATGTGCTATAGAAGACATCTACCAATTGTAGGAACAGAGTATGTGCTATAAAAGACATCTACCAATTGTAGAGACAGAGTATGTGCTATAGAAGACATCTACAAATTGTAGAGACAGAGTATGTGCTATAGAAGACATCTACCAATTGTAGAGACAGAGTATGTGCTATAGAAGACATCTACCAATTGTAGTGACAGAGTATGTACTATAGAAGACGTCTACCGATTGTAGTGACAGAGTATATGCTATAGAAGACATCTATCAATTGTAGTGACAGAGTATGTGCTATAGAAGACATCTACCAATTGTAGGGACATAGTATGTGCTATAGAAGACATCTACCAATTGTAGAGACATAGTATGTGCTATAGAAGACATCTACCAATTGTAGAGACAGAGTATATGCTATAGAAGACATCTACCAATTGTAGAGACAGAGTATGTGCTATAGAAGACATCTACCAATTGTAGGGACAGAGTATATGCTATAGAAGACGTCTACCGATTGTAGTGACAAAGTATGTGATATAAAAGACATCTACCAATTGTAGGGACAGAGTATGTGCTATAGAAGACATCTACCGATTGTAGAGACAGAGTATATGCTATAGAAGACATCTACCAATTGTAGTGACAGAGTATGTGCTATAAAAGACATCTACCAATTGTAGTGACAGAGTATGTGCTATAGAAGACATCTACCAATTGTAGAGACAGAGTATATGCTATAGAAGACGTCTACCGATTGTAGTGACAAAGTATGTGCTATAGAAGACATCTACCGATTGTAGTGACAGAGTATGTGCTAATGAAAAGGTTGAAGTTGTAGAAGAAGAAATGAAAGAAGGAAGAGAGGTAAACAGAGGCGAACAAGAATAGGCAGAATAATAACAATTTGGGGAAGAGAAGAAAGATTGATAGCAGAAGAAAATGAACTATTGTAAGTAGAGAAGAAAGATTGATAGAAGAGGGAAATGAACTATTGTAAGTAGAGAAGAAAGATTGATAGAAGAAGAAAATGAACTATTGTAAGTAGAGAAGAAAGATTGATAGAAGAGGGAAATGAACTATTGTAAGTAGAGAAGAAAGATTGATAGAAGAAGGAAATGAACTATTGTAAGTAGAGAAGAAAGATTGTTAGAAGAAGGAAATGAACTAATGTAAGATGTGAGGAGAGAAGAAAGTTTGATAGAGGAAGGAAATGAAGTAAGGCAAAATGTGAGAAGAGAAGTAGAAGAAATTCGAATCAATCGCTGGTGACGAAAAGGTCGATGAGAAGAAAGAATTTCTGGTGGAAAGTTCTCAACTTCCTGGACCTCCATGAGACCGCTATTCCCAACAGATCGGCCATCTTGTCCTTTATTTCACTCACTGACATTTTCTCTGTGGCTCCGGCCTAATCCTACAGCGCTTCACCGCTGCTTCCCAGAAACAGCCTCATTAATGACAATGTCAATAAAGGACATAAACAAGTGGAGTAGAAACTTCATATTTAATGAGGTCACCAATAAAGGACATAAACAAGTGGAGTAGAAACTTCATATTTAATAAGGTCAACAATAAAGGACATAAACAAGTGGAGTAGAAACTTCATATTTAATAAGGTCAACAATAAAGGACATAAACAAGTGGAGTAGAAACTTCATATTTAATAAGGTCAACAATAAAGGACATAAACAAGTGGAGTAGAAACTTCATATTTAATGACGTCAACAATAAAGGACATAAACAAGTGGAGTAGAAACTTCATATTTAATAAGGTCAACAATAAAGGACATAAACAAGTGGAGTAGAAACTTCATATTTAATAAGGTCAACAATAAAGGACATAAACAAGTGGAGTAGAAACTTCATATTTAATAAGGTCAACAATAAAGGACATAAACAAGTGGAGTAGAAACTTCATATTTAATAAGGTCAACAATAAAGGACATAAACAAGTGGAGTAGAAACTTCATATTTAATAAGGTCAACAATAAAGGACATAAACAAGTGGAGTAGAAACTTTATATTTAATGAGGTCAACAATAAAGGACATAAACAAGTGGAGTAGACACTTCATATTTAATGAGGTCACCAATAAAGGACATAAACAAGTGGAGTAGAAACTTCATATTTAATGAGGTCACCAATAAAGGACATAAACAAGTGGAGTAGAAACTTCATATTTAATGAGGTCACCAATAAAGGACATAAACAAGTGGAGTAGAAACTTCATATTTAATAAGGTCAACAATAAAGGACATAAACAAGTGTAGTAGAAACTTCATATTTAATTACGTCAACAATAAAGGACATAAACAAGTGGAGTAGAAACTTCATATTTAATGAGGTCAACAATAAAGGATATAAACAAGTGGAGTAGAAACTTCATATTTAATGAGTTCACCAATAAAGGACATAAACAAGTGGAGTAGAAACTTCATATTTAATGACGTCACCAATAAAGGACATAAACAAGTGGAGTAGAAACTTCATATTTAATAACGTCAACAATAAAGGACATAAACAAGTGGAGTAGAAACTTCATATTTAATGAGGTCACCAATAAAGGACATAAACAAGTGGAGTAGAAACTTCATATTTAATGACGTCAACAATAAAGGACATAAACAAGTGGAGTAGAAACTTCATATTTAATGAGGTCAACAATAAAGGACATAAACAAGTGGAGTAGAAACTTCATATTTAATGACGTCAACAATAACGGACATAAACAAGTGGAGAAGAAACTTCATATTTAATGACGTCAACAATAAAGGACATAAACAAGTGGAGTAGAAACTTCATATTTAATAAGGTCAACAATAAAGGACATAAACAAGTGGAGTAGAAACTTCATATTTAATAAGGTCAACAATAAAGGACATAAACAAGTGGAGTAGAAACTTCATATTTAATAAGGTCAACAATAAAGGACATAAACAAGTGGAGTAGAAACTTCATATTTAATAAGGTCAACAATAAAGGACATAAACAAGTGGAGTAGAAACTTCATATTTAATAAGGTCAACAATAAAGGACATAAACAAGTGGAGTAGAAACTTCATATTTAATGACGTCAACAATAAAGGACATAAACAAGTGGAGTAGAAACTTCATATTTAATGACGTCACCAATAAAGGACAGAAACAAGTGGAGTAGAAACTTCATATTTAATGACGTCACCAATAAAGGACATAAACAAGTGGAGTAGAAACTTCATATTTAATAAGGTCAACAATAAAGGACATAAACAAGTGGAGTAGAAACTTCATATTTAATAAGGTCAACAATAAAGGACATAAACAAGTGGAGTAGAAACTTCATATTTAATAAGGTCAACAATAAAGGACATAAACAAGTGGAGTAGAAACTTCATATTTAATAAGGTCAACAATAAAGGACATAAACAAGTGGAGTAGAAACTTCATATTTAATAAGGTCAACAATAAAGGACATAAACAAATGGAGTAAAAACTTCATATTTAATAAGGTCAACAATAAAGGACATAAACAAGTGGAGTAGAAACTTCATATTTAATAAGGTCAACAATAAAGGACATAAACAAGTGGAGTAGAAACTTCATATTTAATAAGGTCAACAATAAAGGACATAAACAATTGGAGTAGAAACTTTATATTTAATGAGGTCAACACTAAAGGACATAAACAAGTGGAGTAGAAACTTCATATTTAATGAGGTCAACAATAAAGGACATAAACAAGTGGAGTAGAAACTTCATATTTAATGAGGTCAACAATACAGGACATAAACAAGTGGAGTAGAAACTTCATATTTAATGAGGTCAACAATAAAGGACATAAACAAGTGGAGTAGAAACTTCATATTTAATGAGGTCAACAATAAAGGACATAAACAAGTGGAGTAGAAACTTCATATTTAATGAGATCAACAATAAAGGACATAAAAAAGTGGAGTAGAAACTTCATATTTAATAAGGTCAACAATAAAGGACATAAACAAGTGGAGTAGAAACTTCATATTTAATAAGGTCAACAATAAAGGACATAAACAAGTGGAGTAGAAACTTCATATTTAATTAGGTCAACAATAAAGGACATAAACAAGTGGAGTAGAAACTTCATATTTAATAAGGTCAACAATAAAGGACATAAACAAGTGGAGTAGAAACTTCATATTTAATAACGTCACCAATAAAGGACATAAACAAGTGGAGTAGAAACTTCATATTTAATAAGGTCAACAATAAAGGACATAAACAAGTGGAGTAGAAACTCCCTATTTAATGACGTCACCAGTGAAGGCCACAGAAACATATGTGTAGAGAAGCTGCTTCTATTTTGTTGGTCGCATCGATGGCTTACCCATAGGAAATGATGACAGCCGTAGATACAACATAACCACAAGTAGATTGAGGTGATGGCAGTGACCATTCATTCTTGTTGGAGTGACAAGACTACAGTCACACCTGTATACTAAATGACAAGACTACAGTCACGCCTGTATACTAAGTGATAAGACTACAGTCACGCCTGTATACTAAGTGATAAGACTACAGTCACAGCTGTATACTAAATGACAAGACTACAGTCACGCCTGTATACTAAGTGATAAGACTACAGTCACGCCTGTATACTAAGTGATAAGACTACAGTCACACCTGTATACTAAGTGATAAGACTACAGTCACACCTGTATACTAAGTGATAAGACTACAGTCACACCTGTATACTAAGTGATAAGACTACAGTCACACCTGTATACTAAGTGATAAGACTACAGTCACGCCTGTATACTAAGTGATAAGACTACAGTCACGCCTGTATACTAAGTGACAAGACTACAGTCACACCTGTATACTAAGTGACAAGTCTACAGTCACACCTGTATACCATGTGACAAGACTACAGTCACGCCTGTATACTAAGTGACAAGACTACAGTCACGCCTGTATACTAAGTGATAAGACTACAGTCACGCCTGTATACTAAGTGACAAGACTACAGTCACGCCTGTATACTAAGTGATAGGACTACAGTCACGCCTGTATACTAAGTGATAAGACTACAGTCACGCCTGAATACTAAGTGATAAGACTACAGTCACGCCTGTATACAAAGTGATAAGACTACAGTCACGCCTGTATACACAGTGATAAGACTACAGTCACGCCTGTATACCAAGTGATAAGACTACAGTCACGCCTGTATACTAAGTGATAAGACTACAGTCACGCCTGTATACTAAATGACAAGACTATAGTCACGCCTGTATACTAAGTGATAAGACTACAGTCACGCCTGTATACTAAGTGATAAGACTACAGTCACGCCTGTATACTAAATGACAAGACTATAGTCACGCCTGTATACCAAGTGATAAGACTACAGTCACGCCTGTATACCAAGTGATAAGACTACAGTCACGCCTGTATACTAAGTGATAAGATTACAGTCACGCCTGTATACTAAATGACAAGACTATAGTCACGCCTGTATACTAAATGACAAGACTACAGTCACGCCTGTATACTAAATGATAAGACTACAGTCACGCCTGTATAGTAAATGATAAGACTACAGTCACGCCTGTATAGTAAATGACAAGACTACAGTCACGCCTGTACACTAAATGACAAGACTACAGTCACAGCTGTATACTAAGTGATAAGACTACAGTTACAGCTGTATACTAAGTGATAAGACTACAGTCATACCTGTATACTTAGTGATAAGACTACAGTCACAGCTGTATACTAAGTGACAAGACTACAGTCACAGCTGTATACTAAGTGATAAGACTACAGTCACAGCTGTATACTAAGTGATAAGACTACAGTCACACCTGTATACTAAGTGACACGACTACAGTCACAGCTGTATACTAAGTGATAAGACTACAGTCACACCTGTATACTAAGTGATAAGACTACAGTCACACCTGTATACTAAGTGATAAGACATCAGTCACACCTGTATACTAAGTGACAAGACTACAGTCACACCTGTATACTAATTGATAAGACTACAGTCACAGCTGTATACTAAGCTATAAGACTACAGTCACAGCTGTATACTAAGTGACAAGACTACAGTCACACTTGTATACTAAGTGATAAGACTACAGTCACACCTGTATACTAAGTGATAAGACTACAGTCACGCCTGTATACTAAGTGATAAGACTACAGTGACAGCTGTATACTAAGTGACAAGACTACAGCCACGCCTGTATACTAAGTGATAAGACTACAGTCACGCCTGTATACTAAGTGACAAGACTACAGTCACAGCTGTATACTAAGTGACAAGACTACAGTCACGCCTGCATACTAAGTGATAAGACTACAGTCACAGCTGTATACTAAGTGATAAGACTACAGTCACAGCTGTATACTAAATGATAAGACTACAGTCACAGCTGTATACTAGGTGACAAGACTACAGTCACGCCTGTATACTAAGTGATAAGACTACAGTCACGCCTGTATACTAAGTGATAAGACTACAGTCACACCTGTATACTAAGTGACAAGACTACAGTCACAGCTGTATACTAAATGATAAGACTAAAGTCACGCCTGTATACTAAATGATAAGACTACAGTCACAGCTGTATACTAAGTGATAAGACTACAGTCACAGCTGTATACTATGTGACACGACTACAGTCACGCCTGTATACTAAGTGATAAGACTACAACCACAGCTGTATACTAAGTGATAAGACTACAATCACAGCTGTATACTAAGTGATAAGACTACAGTCACAGCTATATACTAAGTGATAAGACTACAGTCACACCTGTATACTAAGTGACAAGACTACAGTCACAGCTGTATATTAAGTGATAAGACTACAGTCACGCCTGTATATTAAGTGATAAGACTACAGTAACAGCTATATACTAAGTGCCAAGACTACAGTCACACCTGTATACTAAGTGATAAGACTACAGTCACGCCTGTATACTAAGTGCCAAGACTACAGTCACAGCTGTATACTAAGTGTCAAGACTACAGTCACACCTGTATACTAAGTGTCAAGACTACAGTGACAGCTGTATACTAAGTGATAAGACTACAGTCACAGCTGTATACTATGTGATAAGACTACAGTCACAGCTGTATACTAAGTGTCAAGACTACAGTCACAGCTGTATACTAAGTGATAAGACTACAGTCACAGCTGTATACTATGTGATAAGACTACAGTCACAGCTGTATACTAAGTGTCAAGACTACAGTCACAGCTGTATACTAAGCTATAAGACTACAATCACAGCTGTATACTAAGTGACAAGACTACAGTCACACTTGTATACTAAGTGATAAGACTACAGTCACACCTGTATACTAAGTGATAAGACTACAGTCACAGCTGTATACTAAGTGACAAGACTACAGTCACACCTGTATACTAAGTTTCAAGACTACAGTGACAGCTGTATACTAAGTGATAAGACTACAGTCACGCCTGTATACTAAGTGATAAGACTACAGTCACACCTGTATATTAAGTGTCAAGACTACAGTCACAGCTGTATACTAAGTGTCACGTCTACAGTCACACCTGTATACTAAGTGTCAAGACTACAGTCACAGCTGTATACTAAGTGTCAAGTCTACAGTCACACCTGTATACTAAGTGTCAAGACTACAGTCACACCTGTATACTAAGTGTCAAGACTACAGTCACAGCTGTATACTAAGTGACAAGACTACAGTCACACCTGTATACTAAGTGACAAGACTACAGTCACACCTGTATACTAAGTGATAAGACTACAGTCACGCCTGTATATTAAGTGATAAGACTACAGTAACAGCTATATACTAAGTGCCAAGACTACAGTCACACCTGTATACTAAGTGATAAGACTACAGTCACGCCTGTATATAGTAAGTGCCAAGACTACAGTCACAGCTGTATACTAAGTGTCAAGACTACAGTCACACCTGTATACTAAGTTTCAAGACTACAGTGACAGCTGTATACTAAGTGATAAGACTACAGTCACGCCTGTATACTAAGTGATAAGACTACAGTCACACCTGTATATTAAGTGTCAAGACTACAGTCACAGCTGTATACTAAGTGACAAGACTACAGTCACAGCTGTATACTAAGTGTCAAGACTACAGTCACACCTGTATACTAAGTGTCAAGACTACAGTCACAGCTGTATACTAAGTGTCAAGTCTACAGTCACGCCTGTATACTAAGTGTCAAAGCTACAGTCACACCTGTATACTAAATGTCAAGACTACAGTCACAGCTGTATACTAAGTGATAAGACTACAGTCACGCCTGTATACTAAGTGATAAGACTACAGTCACACCTGTATACTAAGTGATAAGACTACAGTCACACGTGTATACTAAGTGATAAGACTACAGTCACACCTGTATACTAAGTGATAAGACTACAGTCACACCTGTATACTAAGTGACAAGACTACAGTCACAGCTGTATACTAAGTGATAAGATTACAGTCACACCTGTATACTAAGTGAAAGACTACCGTCACACCTGTATACTAAGTGAAAGACTACAGTCACACCTGTATACTAAGTGATAAGATTACAGTCACACCTGTATACTAAGTGAAAGACTACAGTCACACCTGTATACTAAGTGATAAGATTACAGTCACACCTGTATACTAAGTGAAAGACTACAGTCACACCTGTATACTAAGTGATAAGACTACAGTCACACCTGTATACTAAGTGATAAGACTACAGTCACGCCTGTATACTAAGTGATAAGACTACAGTCACGCCTGTATACTAAGTTACAAGACTACAGTCACGCCTGTATACTAAGTGACAAGACTACAGTCACGCCTGTATACTAAGTGATAAGACTAAAGTCACGCCTGTATACTAAGTGGGAAGACTACAGTCACAGCTGTATACTAAGTGACAAGACTACAGTCACAGCTGTATACTAAGTGACAAGACTACAGTCACAGCTGTAAACAAAGTGACAAGACTACAGTCACAGCTGTAAACTAAGTGATACGATGAGCATGATAAGAAAAGTAGAGACGGGCTCTATACTCCGGCACTTGGTCGAGTCATTAGAACTCTGTACTCCGGCACTTGGTCGAGTCATTAGAACTCTGTACTCCGGCACTTGGTCGAGTCATTAGAACTCTGTACTCCGGCACTTGGTCGAGTTATTAGTACTCTGTACTCCGGCACTTGGTCGCGTCATTAGAACTCTGTACTCCGGCACTTGGTCGAGTCATTAGAACTCTGTACTCCGGCACTTGGTCGAGTCATTAGAACTCTGTACTCCGGCACTTGGTCGAGTCATTAGAACTCTGTACTCCGGCACTTGGTCGAGTCATTAGAACTCTGTACTCCGGCACTTGGTCGAGTCATTAGAAGTCTGTACTCCGGCACTTGTTCGAGTCATTAGAACTCTGTACTCCGGCACTTGGTCGAGTCATTAGAACTCTGTGCTCAGGCAGTTGGTCGAGTCATTAGAACTCTGTGCTCAAGCAGTTGGTCGAGTCATTAGAACTCTGTGCTCAACCAGTTGGTCGAGTCATTAGAACTCTGTGCTCAAGCAGTTGGTCGAGTCATTAGAACTCTGTGCTCAACCAGTTGGTCGAGTCATTAGAACTTTGTGCTCAAGCAGTTGGTCGAGTCATTAGAACTCTGTGCTCAAGCAGTTGGTCGAGTCATTAGAACTCTGTACTCCGGCACTTGGTTGAGTCATTAGAACTCTGAACTCCGGCACTTGGTCGAGTCATTAGAACTCTGTAATCCGGCACTTGGTCGAGTCATTAGAACTCTGTACTCCGGCACTTGGTCGAGTCATTAGAACTCTGTACTCAGGCAGTTGGTCGAGTCATTAGAACTCTGTACTCAGGCAGTTGGTCGAGTCATTAAAAAAATCACTGATACCTAAAGTCATCTTTGTCTACGTCCCTGAACATGCGGGTGTACGGGGAAATGAAAGAGCGGACAGGTTGGCTAGCTGCGCTGTCGTTGAAGATGATCAAGTAATGGATCGGGCGGACGTCATCAATGTCCTCCGAGATGTGGGAAGGACTCAGGACTTCGACAACCATGAGTCCACGTCACTCCTTCGGATGAAAGAGATGGGATTTAAGATGGGCACAGCCACAAACGAGAAACTTAGTGGCCGTGTAAGAAGACTTATCAACCAACATAGAACTGGAGTCGTCAGTCGCTGGACGGGACTTGCTGAGGAGGGGATCTGAGCACCTATGGACATGTTCGGAGTGCAATGACGATGACCCGTAAATAAGTCAATGCCTCTTCTTATATAGAACACCACATAGGTGGCACGACTCAGTGCCTGTGACGTGGAACATTTGTTGTAATACCTCTCATGTAGCAGCTGCACATACAGAGCATGTAGTTTGTGAGCACTTACCCCCTGTTGTTTCGTCTACCTAAGTCGGACGACCAGAGACGATTGCCAAGTCGGAGATGCCCTTCATTTGCTTCAATTATAGAAGAGGTAGGGGTAGATGGAGAATGCCGAGCCTAGCGTGGTATCATAGCACACTTGTCACAGGGCGGGAAGGTCGCCATAATGAGGCGGGACGTTCTGTCGCAATTAAGGGAGGGGCGGAGGCTAGGAGAGCGAACAGGTTAAGTGTTGTTAGTGCTGTCATTAAACAGCTTTGCTGATACAACTTGCTGTCAGTGGATGGTGTTGCTTATATAACTGCTGTCAGTGGTTGTTGTTGCTTATATAACTGCTGTCAGTGGATAGTGTTGCTTATATAACTGCTCTCAGTGGTTGTTGTTTCTTATACAACTGCTCTCAGTGGATGGTGTTGCTTCTATAACTGCTCTCAGTGGTTGTTTCTTATATAACTGCTCTCAGTGGATGGTGTTGCTTCTATAACTGCTCTCAGTGGTTGTTGTTTCTTATATAACTGCTGTCAGTGGTTGTTGTTTCTTATATAACTGCTCTCAGTGGATGGTGTTGCTTATATAACTGCTGTCAGTGGTTGTTGTTTCTTATATAACTGCTGTCAGTGATTGTTGTTTCTTATATAACTGCTCTCAGTGGATAGTGTTGCTTATATAACTGCTCTCAGTGGTTGTTGTTTCTTATATAAATGCTCTCAGTGGATGGTGTTGTTTATATAACTGTTCTCAGTGGTTGTTGCTGCTTGTATAACTGCTGTCAGTGGTTGTTGTTTCTTATATAACTGCTGTCAGTGGTTGTTGTTGCTTGTATAACTGCTGTCAGTGGTTGGTGTTGCTTATATAACTGCTGTCAGTGGTTGGTGTTGCTTATATAACTGCTATCAGTGGTTGTTGTTGCTTGTATAACTGCTGTCAGTGGTTGTTGTTGCTTGTATAACTGCTGTCAGTGGTTGTTGTTGCTTGTATAACTGCTGTCAGTGGTTGGTGTTGCTTATAACGGCTGTCAGTGGTTGTTGTTGCTTGTATAACTGCTGTCAGTGGTTGGTGTTGTTTATAAAACTGCTGTCAGTGGTTGGTGTTGCTTATATATCTGCTGTCAGTGGTTGTTGTTGATTATATAACTGCTGTCAGTGGTTGTTGTTGCTTGTATAACTGCTGTCAGTGGTTGGTGTTGCTTATATACCTGCTGTCAGTGGTTGGTGTTGCTTATATAACTGCTGTCAGTGGTTCTTGTTGCTTGTATAACTGCTGTTAGTGGTTGTTGTTGCTTGTATAACTGCTTTCAGTGGTTGTTGTTGCTTGTATAACTGCTGTCAGTGGTTGGTTTTGCTTATATAACTGCTGTCAGTGGTTGGTGTTGCTTATATAACTGCTGTCAGTGGTTGTTGTTGCTTGTATATCTGTTGTCAGTGGTTGGTGTTACTTATATAACTGCTGTCAGTGGTTGGTGTTGCTTATATAACTGCTGTCAGTGGTTGGTGTTGCTTATATAACTGATGTCAGTGGTTGTTGTTGCTTGTATAACTGCTGTCAGTGGTTGGTGTTGCTTATATAACTGCTGACAGTGGTTGGTGTTTTGCATATATAACTGCTGTCAGTGGTTGGTGTTGCTTATAAAACTACTGTCAGTGGTTAGTGTTGCTTGTATAACTGCTGTCAGTGGTTGTTGTTGCTTATATAACTGCTCTCAGTGGATGGTGTTGCTTATATAACTGCTGTCAGTGGTTGTTGTTGCTTATATAACTGCTGTCAGTGGATGGTGTTGCTTATATAACTTGCTGTCAGTGGTTGGTGTTGCTTATATAACTGCTGTCAATGGTTGGTGTTGCTTATATAACTTGCTGTCAGTGGTTGGTATTGCTTATATAACTGCTGTCAGTGGTTGGTGTTGCTTATATAACTGCTGTCAGTGGTTGGTGTTGCTTATATAACTGCTATCAGTGGTTGGTGTTGCTTGTATAACTGCTGTCAGTCGTTGTTGTTGCTTATATAACTGTTGTCAGTGGATGGTGTTGCTTATATAACTGCTGTCAGTGGATGGTGTTGCTTATATAACTTGCTTTCAGTGGTTGGTGTTGCTTATATAACTGCTGTCAATAGATGGTATTGCTTATATAACTGCTGTCAGTGGTTGTTGTTGCTTATATAACTGCTGTCAGTGGTTGTTGTTGCTTATATAATTGCTGTTAGTGGATGGTGTTGCTTATATAACTGCTGTCAGTGGATGGTGTTGCTTATATAACTGCTGTCAGTGGTTGATGTTGCTTATATAACTGATGTCAGTGGTTGTTGTTGCTTATATAACTGCTGTCAGTGGTTGTTGTTGCTTATATAACTGCTGTCAGTAGTTGGTGTTGCTTATATAACTTGCTGTCAGTAGTTGGTGTTGCTTATATAACTGCTGTCAGTAGTTGGTGTTGCTTAAATAACTGCTGTCAGTAGTTGGTGTTCCTTATATAACTTGCTGTCAGTAGTTGATGTTGCTTGTATAACTTGCTGTCAGTAGTTGGTGTTGCTTATATAACTGCTGTCAGTGCTTGGCGTTACTTATATAACTGCTGTCAGTGGTTGGTGTTGCTTATATAACTTGATGTCATTGGATGGTGTTGCTTATATAACTGCTGTCAGTGGTTGGTGTTGCTTATATAACTTGATTTCAGTGGACGGTGTTGCTTATATAACTGCTGTCAGTGGTTAACACGTTAGACTGGTCAATCTACACAACAACTGTCTTATGTCTCAACACGTTAGACTGGTCTATCTGCACAAGAACTGTCTTTATGTCTCAACACGTTAGACTAGTCTATCTACACAACAACTGTCTTTATGTCTCAACACGTTAGACTGGTCTATCTACACAACAACTGTCTTTATGTCACAACACGTTAGACTGGTTAATCCACACAACAAGTGTCTTTATGTCTCAACACGTTCAACTGGTTTATCTACACAACAACTGTCTTTATGTCTCAACACGTTAGACTGGTCAATCCACACAACAACTGTCTTTATGCCTCAACACGTTAGACTGGTCAATCCACACAACAACTGTCTTTATGTCTCAACACGTTAGACTGGTCAATCTACACAACAACTGTCTTTATGTCTCAACAAGTTAGACTGGTCAATCCACACAACAACTGTCTTTATGTCTCAACACGTTAGACTGGTCAATCTAAACAACAACTGTCTTTATGTCTCAACACGTTAGACTGGACAATCTATACAATAACTGTCTTCATGTCTCAACACGTTAGACTGGTCAATCTACACAACATCTGTCTTTATGTCTCAACACGTTAGACTGGTCAATCCACACAATAACTGTCTTTATGTCTCAACACGTTAGACTGGTCTATTTACACAACAACTGTCTTTATGTCTCATCACGTTAGACTGGTCAATCTACACAGCAACTGTCTTTATGTCTCATCACGTTAGACTGGTCAATCTACACAACAACTATTTTTATGTCTCATCACGTTAGACTGGTCAACCTACACAACAATTGTGCTTATGTCTCAACACGTTAGACTGGTCAATCTACACAACAACTGTCTTTATGTCTCAACACGTTAGACTGGTCAATCTACACATCAACTGTCTTTATGTCTCAACACGTTAGACTGGTCAATCTACACAACAACTGTCTTTATGTCTCAACATGTTAGACTGGTCAATCTACACAACAACTGGCATTATGTCTCAACACGTTAGAATGGTCAATCCACATAATAACTGTCTTTATGTCTCAACACATTAGACTGGTTAATCCACACAACAACTGTCTTTATGTCTCAACACGTTCAACTGGTTTATCTACACAACAACTGTCTTTATGTCTCAACACGTTAGACTGGTCAATCTACACAACAACTGTCTTTATGTCTCAACACGTTAGACTTATCAATCCACACAACAACTGTCTTTATGTTTTACACATTAGACTGGTGAATCCACACAACAACTGTCTTTATGTCTCAACACGTTAGACTGGTCAACCCACACAACAACTGTCGTTATGTCTCATCACGTTAGACTGATCAAATCAAACAACAACTGGCTTTATGTCTCAACAGGTTAGACTGGTCAATCTACACAACAACTGTCTTTATGTCTCAACACGTTAGACTGGTCAATCTACACAACAATAGACTTTATGTCTCAACACGTTAGACTGGTCAATCTACACAACTGTCTTTATGTCTTAACACGTTAGACTGGTCAATCCACACAACAACTGTCTTTGTGTCTCAACACGTTAGACTGGTCAATCTACACAACAACTGTCTTTATGTCTCAACACGTTAGACTGGTTAATCCACACAACAACTGTCTTTATGTCTGAACACGTAGACTGGTCAATCTACCCAACAACTGTCTTTATGTCTCAACACGTTAGACTGGTCAATCCACACAACGACTGTCTTTATGTATCAACACGTTAGACTGGTCAATCTACACAACAACTGTCTTTATGTCTCAACACGTTAGACTTGTCAATACACACAACAATAGACTTTATGTCTCAACACGTTAGACTGGTCAATCCACACAACAACTGTCTTATGTCTCAACACGTTAGACTGGTCTATCTACACAACAACTGTCTTTATGTCTCAACACGTTAGACTGGTCTATCTACACAACAACTGTCTTATGTCTCAACACGTTAGACTGGTCTATCTACACAACAACTGTCTTTATGTCTCAACACGTTAGACTGGTCAATCTACACAACTGTCTTTATGTCTTAACACGTTAGACTGGTCAATCCACACAACAACTGTCTTTGTGTCTCAACACGTTAGACTGGTCAATCCACACAACAATTGTCTTTATGTCTCAACACGTTAGACTGGTCAATCTACGCAACAATTATGCTTATATCTCAACACGTTAGACTGGCCAATCCTCACACCAATTTTCTTTATGCCTCAACACGTTAGACTCGCCAATCCACACAACACCTGTCTGTATGTCTCAACTCGCAAGTTAGAAACTAACAAACACGTAGCCTTGACATGAAACATTCGTTACACGTATATTTAGTAAGGGTTTTGTTACAACCGGAGAAATGATGGCCAAGAGAAGGCCCGCAAGCCAGAGATAAATTATAGAATTTGACAAAACGGTCTTGGATAGTGTGTAGACTAACTATGAAAGAGGCGGGGCTATGGTCTGACACAGGACATGATGACCAATTAGAAAGGCTGGGTTTATAGTCATGTTTGTCAATAGCAATATAATTGTAATGTAGATGTATGTATGTAAGCGCACTTGTCGTGTAGACAGTTCTAATGTAGATGTCTGTATGTAAGCGTACTTGTCGCGTAGACAGTTCTAATATAGATGTCTGTATGTAAGCGTACTTGTCGTGTAGATAGTTCTAATATAGATGTCTGTATGTAAGCGCACTTGTCTTGTATATAGTTCTAATGTAGATGTCTGTATGTAAGCGCACTTGTCGTGTAGACAGTTCTAATGTAGATATCTGTATGTAAGCGCACTTGTCGTGTAGATAGTTCTAATGTAGATGTCTGTATGTAAGCGCACTTGTCGTGTAGATAGTTCTAATGTAGATGTCTGTATGTAAGCGTACTTGTCGTGTATATAGTTCTAATGTAGATGTCTGTATGTAAGCGCACTTGTCTTGTAGACATTTCTAATGTAGATGTATGTGTGTAAGCGCACTTGTCTTGTAGACATTTCTAATGTAGATGTATGTGTGTAAGCGCACTTGTCGTGTAGATAGTTCTAATGTAGATGTCTGTATGTAAGCGCACTTGTCGTGTAGATAGTTCTAATGTAGATGTCTGTATGTAAGCGCACTTGTCGTGTAGATAGTTCTAATGTAGATGTCTGTATGTAAGCGTACTTGTCGTGTAGATAGTTCTAATGTAGATGTATGTGTGTAAGCGCACTTGTCTTGTAGACATTTCTAATGTAGATGTCTGTGTGTAACTAGAAAGCTACAGTAACCATCAGAGTACACACCTTGAATGATCTATTTGGAGAGACTATGCAGCTAAGAGACAACCCTGAATGATTGTCATCAGGAAAGACTATCGCTGAGATGTAGACGGACAGTGGAGAGGTCAGTGACAAGTTCTATAGCCGTTGATGTTCCCAGGGTAGGGAACCAACAAACATGGAGTATTTTGTTTCCAAAGTTAGAAGAGCTCCGACAATAACCGTCTAATATTAGAAGGAACTGAGGAAACAATCAATCGAGAGAGATAACAGATGTGGTACTTACGTTGACCGCTGGAACGCCTAATGATATTCTCCAGGAACGTATTCTGTGGAGCGACCAGCCCACGTCTGGCGCCAGGCATGCTGGAGGCTAGGCTCGGTCGGTCACAGACAGTTGGAACTTCTCACGAAACGTCTTCGGATCCAACTATGTGATGTCAAGTTTCATTGACAGCCATGCTCCGTGTCTTTGTGCGGTAATCCCTGACAGCGTGAGCATGACCTGTAATTGATCTGTCAGTCAAGATTCTCTTAAGTTCTGCAAAAGTGCGCCAGGGCTTTGTAATGAATGGTGCGGTGACTAGAACCGCCAGGGACGGTAACAAGTATCATCCTGCTGTAGTTATATCCCTTTTCTTGTTACGTCAGCAAGGTAGCTTGGTCCACATGTAAATGAGCTGACAGCACAGACCAATCAGCTTTAGTCACACACACGACCTCGACCTTCAGGGAAATAAAACACACTGTTTAAAGAACGATTACAGGCTTCTATAAATAGATTTGTTTGTGACATTTGACCCCTAGTCTCTGACAAACTTGACAGATAGTCCACGCCGAGAATTACAAACACAAACACACAAACACAAACACACAAACAAAAACACACAAACACAACACAGAGGGGACTAGTCAAATATCTAAAGACATACCTCATACAGAAACATATACAACTAGATATCTATAGACATACGTAAATGTAATCATTATAAACATTCAACTAAAAACATAAACATTGAACAAAAAACATGAACATTGAACTAAAAACATGAACATTGAACAAAAAACATGAACATTGAACTAAAAACATGAACATTGAACTAAAAACATGAACATTGAACAAAAAACATAAACATTGAACTAAAAACATAAACATTGAACTAAAAACATAAACATTGAACTAAAAACATAAACATTGAACTAAAAACATAAACATTGAACTAAAAACATAAACATTGAACTAAAAACATAAACATTGAACTAAAAACATGAACATTGAACAAAAACATGAACATTAAAAAAAAAACATGAACATTGAACTAAAAACAAACATTGAACTAAAAACAAACATTGAACTAAAAACATAAACATTGAACTAAAAACAAACATTGAACTAAAAACAAACGTTGAACTAAAAACAAATATTGAACTAAAAACATAAACATTGAACTAAAAACAAACATTGAACTAAAAACAAACATTGAAATAAAAACATAAACATTGAACTAAAAACATAAACATTGAACTAAAAACATAAACATTGAACTAAAAACATGAACATTGAACTAAAAACATAAACATTGAACTAAAAACATAAACATTGAACTAAAAACAAACATTCAACTAAAAACATGAACATTTAACTAAAAACATAAACATTGAACTAAAAACAAACATTGAACTAAAAACATAAACATTGAACTAAAAACATGAACATTGAACTAAAAACATAAACATTGAACTAAAAACATAAACATTGAACTAAAAACAAACATTCAACTAAAAACATGAACATTTAACTAAAAACATAAACATTCAACTAAAAACAAACATTGAACTAAAAACAAACATTGAACTAAAAACATAAACATTGAACTAAAAACATAAACAATCAACTAAAAACATAAACATTCAACTAAAAACATAAACATTCAACTAAAACATAAAAATTTAACTAAAAACATAAACATTCAACTAAAACATAAAAATTTAACTAAAAACAAACATTCAACTAAAAACATACACATTGAACTAAAATATGAACATTGAAATAAAAACAAACATTGAACTAAATACATAAAAACATAAACATACAACTAAAAAAACATTCAACTAAAAACATAAACATTCAACCAGAAACATAAACATTCAACTAAAAACATAAACATTGAACTAAAAACAAACATTCAATTAAAAACATAAACATTCAACTAAAACATAAACATTCAACTAAAAACATATAAATTCAACTAAAAACATAAACATTCAACCAGAAACATTAACATTCAACGAAAAACATAAACATTCAACTAAAAACATAAACATTGAACTAAAAACATAAACATTCAACTAGAAACATAAAAATTGAACTAAAAACATAAAAATTCAACTAAAAACATAAACATTCAACTAAAAACATAAACATTCAACTAGAAACATAAACAAACATTCAAGCAGTTGACTATCAAGAAGATAAGTTGGATGTTGTGTCTACAACTTGTTTGGAGGATTATTAGAATGTAGGAGGATGTCCGAGCTGAAGGTGCGGCTACTGGGTCTGCTATTGAAATTGTACGAGGCTGCCACAAGCAAATCTCACCCTGAACCACGTCAACATTTGTTTGGCTATGTTGTTTTTGTTGTGTCAATATTGACTTGCACGAGTCGGACAAGACTCGAGATGAAGGCAACGAATTGTTACAGACCTTCACTCAACTGTCTGATGAAGGCAACGAATTGTTACAGACCTTCACTCAACTGTCTGATGAAGGCAACGAATTGTTACAGACCTTCACTCAACTGTCTGATGAAGGCAACGAATTGTTACAGACCTTCACTCAGCTGTCTGATGAAGGCAACGAATTGTTACAGACCTTCACTCAGCTGTCTGATGAAGGCAACGAATTGTTACAGACCTTCACTCAATTGTCTGGACTAACTAGAAGAGTTGGACTTAAAAAAAACATGAAGTACTGATAAAGGGGGATCAACGGAAGAAGTATAACTGTAAGAGAGATGAACAGAAGAGGTATATCTGTAAGAGAGATGAACAGAAGAGGTATATCTGTAAGAGAGATGAACAGAATAGGTATATCTGTAAGAGAGATCAACAGAAGAGGTATATCTGTAAGAGAGATGAACAGAAGAGGTATATCTGTAAGAGAGATGAACAGAATAGGTATATCTGTAAGAGAGATCAACAGAAGAGGTATATCTGTAAGAGAGATGAACAGAAGAGGTATATCTGTAAGAGAGATCAACAGAAGAGGTATATCTGTACGAGAGATGAACAGAAGAGGTATATCTGTGAGAGAGATCAACAGAAGAGGTATATCTGTAAGAGAGATGAACAGAAGAGGTATATCTGTAAGAGAGATGAACAGAAGAGGTATATCTGTGAGAGAGATCAACAGAAGAGGAATATCTGTAAGAGAGATCAACAGAAGAAGTATATCTGAAAGAGAGATGAACAGAAGAGGTATATCTGTGAGAGAGATCAACAGAAAAAGTATATCTGTAAGAGAGATCAACAGAAGAGGTATATCTGTAAGAGAGATCAACAGAAAAAGTATATCTGTAAGAGAGATCAACAGAAGAGGTATATCTGAAAGAGAGATGAACAGAAGTATATCTGTAAGAGAGATCAACAGAAGAAGTATATCTGTAAGAGAGATCAACAGAAGAAGTATATCTGTAAGAGAGATCAACAGAAGAAGTATATCTGAAAGAGAGATGAACAGAAGAAGTATATCTGTAAGAGAGATCAACAGAAGAAGTATATCTGAAAGAGAGATCAACAGAAGAAGTATATCTGTAAGAGAGATCAACAGAAAAAGTATATCTGTAAGAGAGATCAACAGAAAAAGTATATCTGTAAGGGAGGTCAACGGAAGAAGTATATCTGTAAGGGAGGTCAACATAAAAAGTATATCTGTAAGGGAGAGCAACAGTAAAAGTATATCTGTAAGAGAGATCAACAGAAAAGTATATCTGTAAGGGAGGTCAACATAAAAAGTATATCTGTAAGAGAGATCAACAGAAAAAGTATATCTGTAAGGGAGGTCAACATAAAAAGTATATCTGTAAGGGAGGTCAACGGAAGAAGTATATCTGTAAGGGAGGTCAACAGAAAAAGTATATCTGTAAGAGAGATCAACAGAAAAAGTATATCTGTAAGGGAGGTCAACATAAAAAGTATATCTGTAAGAGAGATCAACAGAAAAAGTATATCTGTAAGAGAGATCAACAGAAAAAGTATATCTGTAAGAGAGATCAACAGAAAAAGTATATCTGTAAGAGAGATCAACAGAAAAAGTATATCTGTAAGAGAGATCAACGGAAGAAGTAGATCAATTCGTTTATATCAAAAGATTAAAAACGGGAGGCAAGAGGGAGATCACAACCAAAATGTGAAAAGCGGCATTAGCTTCAGAAGATATGACGCACGTGGGGACTACCAGCAAAGTTTTTCAAACATATTCTCCACCTTGAGCAGGTGGACGTCACAGACATGGAGAATAGGCTGGAGGCTAACTAGTGTACAAGGGAGACATGGAGAATAGGCTGGAGGCTAACTAGTGTACAAGGGAGACATGGAGAATAGGCTGGAGGCTAACTAGTGTACAAGGGAGACATGGAGAATAGGCTGGAGGCTAACTAGTGTACAAGGGAGACATGGAGAATAGGCTGGAGGCTAACTAGTGTACAAGGGAGACATGGAGAATAGGCTGGAGGCTAACTAGTGTACAAGGGAGACATGGAGAATAGGCTGGAGGCTAACTAGTGTACAAGGGAGACATGGAGAATAGGCTGGAGGCTAACTAGTGTACAAGGGAGACATGGAGAATAGGCTGGAGGCTAACTAGTGTACAAGGGAGACATGGAGAATAGGCTGGAGGCTAACTAGTGTACAAGGGAGACATGGAGAATAGGCTGGAGGCTAACTAGTGTACAAGGGAGACATGGAGAATAGGCTGGAGGCTAACTAGTGTACAAGGGAGACATGGAGAATAGGCTGGAGGCTAACTAGTGTACAAGGGACACATGGAGAATAGGCTGGAGGCTAACTAGTGTACAAGGGAGACATGGAGAATAGGCTGGAGGCTAACTAGTGTACAAGGGAGACATGGAGAATAGGCTGGAGGCTAACTAGTGTACAAGGGAGACATGGAGAATAGGCTGGAGGCTAACTAGTGTACAAGGGAGACATGGAGAATAGGCTGGAGGCTAACTAGTGTACAAGAGAGACATGGAGAATAGGCTGGAGGCTAACTAGTGTACAAGGGAGACATGGAGAATAGGCTGGAGGCTAACTAGTGTACAAGGGAGACATGTCTTCATCAATGGAATGTCTACCAATGTCTGTGTGTGTGTGTGTGTCTGTCTCTGCGTGTGTGTTTGTTCTGCGTGTTTGTGCCTATATGTTTATGTATCTGAGTATTTATGTCTGTGTGTGTGTGTGTTTATGTATGTGTGTTTGTTTGTTTGTTTGTGTCTGTATGTGTGTCTATGTGTGTTTGTGTTTGTGTCTGTATATTTATGTCTGTGTGCATTTGTACCTGTGAGTGTGTTTCTTCATGTCTGATTTTTTGTTTGTGCGTGTTTGTGTTTTTGTCTGTTTGTTTGTGTATGTGTTTGCGTCTGTTTGTTTGTGTACGTGTTTGTGCATGTGTTTGCGTCTGTTTGTTTGTGTACGTGTTTGTGTGTGTTTGTTTGACTGTGCACACATGTGTGTCTGTGTGGCTTCTTGATCTCATGAGCGTCTCTTGGTTATTGATTGAAATAAGAAGGTGATAATGGAAGGAAGGAATACGAAGGAAAGCATACGGAATGAGGAAGAAAAGAAAGTAGATGGAGGAAGGAAGGGAGGGAGGGAGGGAGGAAGAAAAGAAGAATAGGATGAAGGAAGGAAGGAAGGAAGGAAGGGTAGAAGGAAGAATAAGGAAGGAAGGGTAGAAGGAAGAATAAGGAAGGGAGAAAAGAAGGAAGAAATACAGGAAGAATAAAGAAGGGAGGAAGGAAGAGATGAAGGAAGAATAAGGAAGGGAGAAAAGAAGGAAGAAATACAGGAAGAATAAGGAAGGGAGGAAGGAAGAGATGAAGGAAGAATAAGGTAGGGAGGAATGAAAGAAAGGAAGGAAGGAAGGGAGGGAGGAAGGGAGGGAGAAAGGAAGGAGGGAAGGAAGGAAGGAAGGATGGAAGGATGGATGGATGGATGGAAGGAAGGAAGGAAGGAAGGATGGAAGGAAGATGTTATAAGGACGTATAGGAGAAGGAAAATAAGTGAGTAGTGAGATTCGATGGCTAGACCTCCAGAAGATGGAGACTCTGCTCAAGTGAACGAATCATTTGGCAGACAGACCTCAAGTGAACGAATCATTTGGCAGACAGACCTCAAGTGAACGAATCATTTGGCAGACAGACCTCAAGTGAACGAATCATTTGGCAGACAGACCTCAAGTGAACGAATCATTTGGCAGACAGACCTCAAGTGAACGAATCATTTGGCAGACAGACCTCAAGTGAACGAATCATTTGGCAGACAGACCTCAAGTGAACGAATCACTTGGCAGACAGACCTCAAGTGAACGAATCATTTGGCAGACAGACCTCAACTGAACGAATCATTTGGCAGACAAACCTCAAGTGAACGAATCATTTGGCAGACAAACCTCAAGTGAACGAATCATTTGGCAGACAGACCTCAAGTGAACGAATCATTTGGCAGACAGACCTCAAGTGAACGAATCATTTGGCAGACAGACCTCAAGTGAACGAATCATTTGGCAGACAGACCTCAAGTGAACGAATCATTTGGCAGACAGACCTCAAGTGAACGAATCATTTGGCAGACAGACCTCAAGTGAACGAATCATTTGGCAGACAGACCTCAAGTGAACGAATCATTTGGCAGACAGACCTCAAGTGAACGAATCATTTGGCAGACAGACCTCAAGTGAACGAATCATTTGGCAGACAGACCTCAAGTGAACGAATCATTTGGCAGACAGACCTCAAGTGAACGAATCATTTGGCAGACAGACCTCAACTGAACGAATCATTTGGCAGACAAACTCAAGTGAACGAATCATTTGGCAGACAAACCTCAAGTGAACGAATCATTTGGCAGACAGACCTCAAGTGAACGAATCATTTGGCAGACAGACCTCAAGTGAACGAATCATTTGGCAGACAGACCTCAAGTGAACTAATCATTTGGCAGACAGACCTCAAGTGAACGAATCATTTGGCAGACAGACCTCAAGTGAACGAATCATTTGGCAGACAGACCTCAAGTGAACGAATCATTTGGCAGACAGACCTCAAGTGAACGAATCATTTGGCAGACAGACCTCAAGTGAACGAATCATTTGGCAGACAGACCTCAAGTGAACGAATCATTTGGCAGACAGACCTCAAGTGAACGAATCATTTGGTAGACAGACCTCAAGTGAACGAATCATTTGGCAGACAGCCCTAAAGTGAACGAATCATTTGGTAGACAGACTTCAACTGAACGAATCATTTGGCAGACAGACCTCAAGTGAACGAATCATTTGGCAGACGGACCTCAAGTGAACGAATCATTTGGCAGACAGACCTCAAGTGAACGAATCATTTGGCAGACAGACCTCAAGTGAACGAATCATTTGGCAGACAGACCTCAAGTGAACGAATCATTTGGCAGACAGACCTCAAGTGAACGAATCATTTGGTAGCCAGACCTCAAGTGAACGAATCATTTGGCAGACAGACCTCAAGTGAACGAATCATTTGGCAGACAGACCTCAAGTGAACGAATCATTTGGCAGACAGACCTCAAGTGAACGAATCATTTGGCAGACAGACCTCAAGTGAACGAATCATTTGGCAGACAGACCTCAAGTGAACGAATCATTTGGCAGACAGACCTCAAGTGAACGAATCATTTGGCAGACAAACCTCAAGTGAACGAATCATTTGGCAGACAAACCTCAAGTGAACGAATCATTTGGCAGACAGACCTCAAGTGAACGAATCATTTGGCAGACAGACCTCAAGTGAACGAATCATTTGGCAGACAGACCTTAAGTGAACGAATCATTTGGCAGACAAACCTCAAGTGAACGAATCATTTGGCAGACAGACCTCAAGTGAACGAATCATTTGGCAGACAGCCCTAAAGTGAACGAATCATTTGGCAGACAAACCTCAAGTGAACGAATCATTTGGCAGACAAACCTCAAGTGAACGAATCACTTGGCAGACAGACCTCAAGTGAACGAATCATTTGGCAGACAGACCTCAAGTGAACGAATCATTTGGCAGACAGACCTCAAGTGAACGAATCATTTGGCAGACAGACCTCAAGTGAACGAATCATTTGGCAGACAGACCTCAAGTGAACGAATCATTTAGCAGACAGACCTCAAGTGAACGAATCATTTGGCAGGCAGACCTCAAGTGAACGAATCATTTGGCAGACAGACCTCAAGTGAACGAATCATGTGGTAGCCAGACCTCAAGTGAACGAATCATTTGGCAGACAGACCTCAAGTGAACGAATCATTTGGCAGACAGACCTCAAGTGAAAGAATCATTTGGCAGACATACCTCAAGTGAACGAATCATTTGGCAGACAGACCTCAAGTGAACGAATCATTTGGCAGACAGACCTCAAGTGAACGAATCATTTGGCAGACAGATTAACAAGAGACAGTCCGGACAGTTGCTGGACTGGGTGATGGTATCACGAAATTATAGTTATAAAAATTATGTATGATCTCTTCTAATGAACAAGATAATGGTGTGATAAGATTGTGGTGAGACAAGATGTAGTGAGGCAAGATAGTGGTGCGACAGGATGTGGTGAGACAAGATGTAGTGAGACATGATGTAGTGAGGCAAGATAGTGGTGAGACAAGATGTGGTGAGACAAGATGTGGTGAGACAAGACAGTGGTGAGACAAGATGTATTGAGACATAATGGTGTGATAAAATTGTGGTGAGACAAGATGTAGTGAGGCAAGATAGTGGTGCGACAAGATATGGTGAGACAAGATGTGGTGAGACAAGATGTAGTGAGGCAAGATAGTGGTGCGACAAGATGTGATGAGATAAGATGTATTGAGACATAAAGGTGTGATAAGATTGTGGTGAGACAAGATGTAGTGAGGCAAGATAGTGGTGCGACAAGATGTGGTGAGACAAGATGTGGTGAGACAAGATGTGGTGAGACAAGATGTAGTGAGGCAAGATAGTGGTGCGACAAGATGTGATGAGATAAGATGTATTGAGACATAAAGGTGTGATAAGATTGTGGTGAGACAAGATGTAGTGAGGCAAGATAGTGGTGCGACAAGATGTGGTGAGACAAGATGTGGTGAGACAAGATGTAGTGAGACAAGATTGTGGTGAGACAAGATGTATTGAGACATAATGGTGCGACAAGATTGTGGTGCGACAAGATTGTGGTGAGACAAGATTGTGGTGAGACAAGATGTATTGAGACATAATGGTGCGACAAGATTGTGATGAGACAAGATTGTGGTGAGACAAGATTGTGGTGAGACAAGATGTAGTGAGGCATGATAGTGGTGCGACAAGATTGTGGTGAGACAAGATAATGGTGCGACAAGATTGTGGTGAGACAAGATGTAGTGAGAAAGGATTGTGATGAGACAGGATTGTGGTGAGACAGGATTGTGGTGAGACAAATAGTGCAGAGACAAGATAATGGTGCGACAAGATTGTGGTGAGACAAGAGGTGATGCAACAAGATAATGGTACAACATGATTGTGGTGAGACAAGATAATGGTGCGACAAGATAGTGGTGTGAAAAGATACAGGTGCGACAACATTGTGATGAGACAAGTTGTAGTGAGATAAGAGAGTGGTGAGACAATATTATGGTGCGATCAGATTGTGGTGAGACAATATTGTGGTGCGACCAGCTTGTGGTGCGACAAGATTGTGGTGCGACACGATAAGGTGAGATAAGACAGTGGTGCGACAAGACTGTGGTGCGACAAGTTAGTGCTGCGACAAGATTGTGGTGCGACAAGATAGTGCGTCGACAAGATTGTGGTGCGACAAGATAGTGGTGCGACAAGATTGTGGTGCGACAAGATTGTGGTGTGACAAGATAGTGGTGCGACAAGATTCTGGTGCGACCAGATTGTGGTGCGACAAGATTGTGGTGCGACAAGATTGTGGTGCGACCAGATTGTGGTGCGACCAGATTGTGGTGCGACAAGATTGTGGTGCGACACGATAAGGTGAGATAAGACAGTGGTGCGACAAGACTGTGGTGCGACAAGACTGGTGCGACAAGTTAGTGCTGCGACAAGATTGTGGACGACAAGATAGTGTTGCGACCAGATTGTGGTGCGACAAGATTGTGGTGCGACAAGATAGTGGTGCAACAAAATTGTGGTGCGACAAGATAGTGGTGCGACAAGATTGTGATGCGACAAGATAGTGGTGTGACAAGATAATGTTTCGACAAGATAGTGGTACGACAAGATTGTGATGCGACAAGATAGTGGTGTGACAAGATTGCGGTGCGACAAGATTGTGGTGCGACAAGATAGTGGTGCGACAAGATTGTGGTGTTTTATCTGACGCTATGAGGATTAAATTATTGAGACTGATATTGGAGAAGACAGCACACGCGGCACTAACGCCTTGGCATGAACGATCAACTGAAAATAAGAGAAGTTGAGTAATGACACCAACTAAAAATAAGAGAAGTTGAGTAATGACACCAACTAAAAATAAGAGAAGTTGAGTAATGACTCCAACTAAAAATAAGAGAAGTTGAGTAATGACTCCAACTAAAAATAAGAGAAGTTGAGTAATGACTCCAACTAAAAATAAGAGAAGTTGAGTAATGACTCCAACTAAAAATAAGAGAAGTTGAGTACTGACTCCAACTAAAAATAAGAGAAGTTGAGTAATGACTCCAACTAAAAATAAGAGAAGGTGAGTACTGACTCCAACTAAAAATAAGAGAAGTTGAGTAATGACTCCAACTAAAAATAAGAGAAGTTGAGTAATGACTCCAACTAAAAATAAGAGAAGTTGAGTACTGACTCCAACTAAAAATAAGAGAAGTTGAGTAATGACTCCAACTAACAATAAGAGAATTTGAGTACTGACTCCAACTAAAAAATAAGAGAAGTTGAGTAATGACTCCAACTAAAAATAAGAGAAGTTGAGTAATGGCTCCAACTAAAAATAAGAGAAGTTGAGTAATGACTCCAACTAAAAATAAGAGAAGTTGAGTAATGGCTCCAACTAAAAATAAGAGAAGTTGAGTAATGACTCCAACTAAAAACAAGAGAAGTTGAGTAATGACTCTACAGGATGTAGCTACCACAAGAATCATGTGAGCAGAACAGAAATAAAAGCATCCATTTATATTGGTCAGTTATTTATAGCGATCATGATGACGTCACCGACCAGTGCAAACATGCGCCAGATCCTCTCTTATGCTTGATTCTGGATGTGTCAATGACTTCTATCGTTTCTACTGGATTATGTTGCAAACATCAACAATTGATCAACATGTCAATCATTTACAATGTTCATTTACAATGTTAATTTACAATGTTAATTTACAATGTTACATTCAATGTAAATATATCTCTCACGAATGTTATATTCCCTGTTTCCATCTCTCTCTCTCTCTCATTCCATCTCTCCATAATAATCCAACTGTTGTTCTCCTCTCTTCTTCCTTATCTTATTTCTCATCTTACCTATCTGTTTCTGTTTTTCTTTATCTTATTTCACACCTTACCTAACTGTTTCTGTTTCCCTTTATCTTATTTCATTTCTTACCTAACTGTTTCTGTTTTCCTTTATCTTATTTCATTTCTTACCTAACTGTTTCTGTTTTCCTTTATCTTATTTCACATCTTACCTAACTGTTTCTGTTTTCCTTTATCTTATTTCACATCTTACCTAACTGTTTCTGTTTTCCTTTATCTTATTTCACATCTTACCTAACTGTTTCTGTTTTCCTTTATCTTATTTCATTTCTTACCTAACTGTTTCTGTTTTTCTTTATCTTATTTCACATCTTTCAGCTCTCTACCATGACTCTCTGCCTCACTCTCATATTTGATCAATCTAGTAATCCTCATAACTTACCCCCCCCCCCCCCCCCAAATCAAACCCATTATTGTTTTAACAAATCCGAGACACTTCAGAGAGTCTACTCTACTCCCAAATAGGAGATAACTCTCAGCCATCATTACTTGAAATTATCTCCCACAAATTATTTTATGACAAAACGAAATATTGATCTTCTATATGTCTACACATTATCAGTCAAACACCGTCACTATCTAAGTTTATTGACAACATGTAAGATGAGAACTACTACTGGAAACAAACTACTACAAGAAACAAACTACTACTGGAAACAAACTACTACAAGAAACAAATTACTACTGGAAACAAACTACTACAAGAAACAAATTACTACTGGAAACAAACTACTACAAGAAACAAATTACTACTGGAAACAAACTACTACAAGAAACAAACTACTACTGGAAACAAACTACTACAAGAAACAAATTACTACTGGAAACAAACTACTACAAGAAACAAATTACTACTGGAAACAAACTACTACAAGAAACAAATTACTACTGGAAACAAACTACTACAAGAAACAAATTACTACTGGAAACAAACTACTACAAGAAACAAACTACTACTGGAAACAAACTACTACAAGAAACAAATTACTACTGGAAACAAACTACTACAAGAAACAAATTACTACTGGAAACAAACTACTACAAGAAACAAATTACTACTGGAAACAAACTACTACAACAAACAAACTACTACTGGAAACAAACTACTACAAGAAACAAATTACTACAAGAAACAAATTACTACTGGAAACAAACTACTACAAGAAACAAACTACTACTGGAAACAAACTACTACAAGAAACAAATTACTACAAGAAACAAATTACTACTGGAAACAAACTACTACAAGAAACAAATTACTACTGGAAACAAACTACTACAAGAAACAAATTACTACTGGAAACAAACTACTACAAGAAACAAATTACTACTGGAAACAAACTACTACAAGAAACAAACTACTACTGGAAACAAACTACTAAAGAAACAAATTTACTAAAAGAAACAAATTACTACTGGAAACAAACTACTACAAGAAACAAACTACTACAAGAAACAAACTACTACAAGAAACAAGCTACTACAAGAAACAAACTACTACAAGAAACAAATTACTACAAGAAACAAACTACTACAAGAAACAAATTACTACAAGAACAAACTACTACAAGAAACATGCTACTATTAGAAACACACTACTTTTAGAAACACACTACTATTAGAAACAAACTACTATTAGAAACACACTACTATTAGAAACACACTACTATTAGAAACACACTACTATTAGAAACAAATTACTAATAGAAACAAACTACTATTAGAAACAAACTACTAATAGAAACAAACTACTATTAGAAACACACTACTATTAGAAACACACTACTATTAGAAACAAACTACTAATAGAAACAAACTACTATTAGAAACACACTACTATTAGAAACAAATTACTAATAGAAACACACTACTATTAGAAACAAACTACTAATAGAAACACACTACTATTAGAAACACACTACTATTAGAAACAAACTACTAATAGAAACAAACTACTATTAGAAACACACTACTATTAGAAACAAACTACTAATAGAAACACACTACTATTAGAAACAAACTACTAATAGAAACACACTACTATTAGAAACAAACTACTAATAAAAACAAACTACTATTAGAAACACACTACTAATAGAAACAAACTACTATTAGAAACACACTACTATTAGAAACACGCTACTATTAGAAACAAGCTACTATTAGAAACACACTACTATTAGAAACACACTACTATTAGAAACACACTACTATTAGAAACACACTACTATTAGAAACACACTACTACAAGAAACAAACTACTACAAGAAACAAACTACTACTGGAAACAAACTACTACTGGAAACAAACTACTACTAGAAACAAACTACTACAAGAAACAAACTACTACTGAAAACAAACTACTACTGGAAACAAACTAATACTAGAAACAAACTACTACAAGAAACAAACTACTATTAGAAACACACTACTATTAGAAACACACTACTATTAGAAACACACTACTATTAGAAACACACTACTATTAGAAACAAACAACTATTAGAAACACGCTACTATTAGAAACAAATTACTACTGGAAACAAACTACTACAAGAAACAAATTACTACTGGAAACAAACTACTACAATAAACAAACTACTACTGGAAACAAACTACTACAAGAAACAAATTACTACTGGAAACAAACTACTACAAGAAACAAATTACTACTGGAAACAAACTACTACAAGAAACAAATTACTACTGGAAACAAACTACTACAACAAACAAACTACTACTGGAAACAAACTACTACAAGAAACAAATTACTACAAGAAACAAATTACTACTGGAAACAAACTACTACAAGAAACAAACTACTACTGGAAACAAACTACTACAAGAAACAAATTACTACAAGAAACAAATTACTACTGGAAACAAACTACTACAAGAAACAAATTACTACTGGAAACAAACTACTACATGAAACAAATTACTACTGGAAACAAACTACTACAAGAAACAAATTACTACTGGAAACAAACTACTACAAGAAACAAACTACTACTGGAAACAAACTACTAAACAAACAAATTACTAAAAGAAACAAATTACTACTGGAAACAAACTACTACAAGAAACAAACTACTACAAGAAACAAACTACTACAAGAAACAAGCTACTACAAGAAACAAACTACTACAAGAAACAAATTACTACAAGAAACAAACTTCTACAAGAAACAAATTACTACAAGAACAAACTACTACAAGAAACAAGCTACTATTAGAAACACACTACTTTTAGAAACACACTACTATTAGAAACAAACTACTATTAGAAACACACTACTATTAGAAACACACTACTATTAGAAACACACCACTATTAGAAACAAATTACTAATAGAAACAAACTACTATTAGAAACAAACTACTAATAGAAACAAACTACTATTAGAAACACACTACTATTAGAAACACACTACTATTAGAAACAAACTACTAATAGAAACAAACTACTATTAGAAACACACTACTATTAGAAACAAACTACTAATAGAAACACACTACTATTAGAAACAAACTACTAATAGAAACACACTACTATTAGAAACACACTACTATTAGAAACAAACTACTAATAGAAACAAACTACTATTAGAAACACACTACTATTAGAAACAAACTACTAATAGAAACACACTACTGTTAGAAACAAACTACTAATAGAAACACACTACTATTAGAAACAAACTACTAATAAAAACAAACTACTATTAGAAACACACTACTAATAGAAACAAACTACTATTAGAAACACACTACTATTAGAAACACGCTACTATTAGAAACAAGCTACTATTAGAAACACACTACTATTAGAAACACACTACTATTAGAAACACACTACTATTAGAAACACACTACTATTAGAAACACACTACTATTAGAAACACACTACTACAAGAAACAAACTACTACAATAAACAAACTACTACAATAAATAAACTACTACAAGAAACAAACTACTACAAGAAACAAACTACTACTAGAACAAAACTACTACAAGAAACAAACTACTACATGAAACAAACTACTACACGAAACAAACTACTACAAGAAACAAACTACTACAAGAAACAAACTAATAATAGAACAAAACTACTACAAGAAACAAACTACTACAAGAAACAAACTAATAATAGAACAAAACTACTACATGAAACAAACTACTACAAGAAACAAACTACTACAAGAAACAAACTACTACAAGAAACAAACTACCACAAGAAACAAACTACCACAATAAACAAACTACTACAAGAAACAAACTACAAGAAACAAACTACTACAAGAAACAAACTACTACAAGAATTACTCTACTACAAGAAACAAAACTACTACAAGAAACAAACTACTACAAGAAACAAACTACTACAAGAAACAAAACTACTACAAGAAACAAACTACTACAAGAAACAAACTACTACAAGAAACAAACTACTACAAGAAACAAACTACTACAAGAAACAAACTACTACAAAAAACAAACTACTACAAGAAACAAACTACTACAAGAAACAAACTACTACAAGAAACAAACTACTACAAAAAACAAACTACTACAAGAAACAAACTACTACAAGAAACAAACTACTACAAAAAAACAAACTACTACAAGAAACAAACTACTACTAGAACAAAACTACTACAAGAAACAAACTACTACAAGAAACAAACTACTACAAGAAACAAACTACTACTAGAAACAAACTACCACAAGAAACAAACTACTACTAGAAACAAACTACTACTAGAACAAAACTACTACAAGAAACAAACTACTACAAGAAATAAACTACTACTAGAAACAAACTGCTACAACAAACAAACTACTACAAGAAACAAACTACTACAAGAAACAAACTGCTAAAAGAAACAAACTACTACAAGAAACAAACTACTACAAGAAATAAACTACCACAAGAAACAAACTACTACAAGAAACAAACTACTACAAGAAACAAACGACTACAAGAAACAAACTACTACAAGAAACAAACTACTAAAAGAAACAAACTACTACAAGAAACAAACTACTACAAGAAACAAACTACTACAAGAAACAAACTACTACAAGAAACAAACTACTACAAGAAACAAACTACTACAAGAAACAACGACTACTAGAAACACAATACTACAAGAAACAAACTACCACAAGAAACAAACTACTACAAGAAACATACTACTACAAGAAACAAACTATCACAAGAAACAAACTACTACTAGAAACAAACTACTACAAGAAACAAACTACCACAAGAAACAAACTACTACAAGAAACAAACTACCACAAGAAACAAACTACTACAAGAAACAAACTACTACAAGAAACAAACTATCACAAGAAACAAACTACTACTAGAAACAAACTACTACAAGAAACAAACTATCACAAGAAACAAACTGCTACAAGAAACAAACTTCTACAAGAAATAAACTTCTACAAGAAACAAACTGCTACTAGTAAAAATCACAAAAGACAACAGCTGGAACTACAACATGAAACCCTCGCACAAAATTAAACTGCTAATTTATTATGTAAATGTACTCTCACCAGCCCATCCACGCTCCTAGAGTCGCCAATATTCTGATCGCCGACGGCAATTCATCGACACCTATTTACAGACAATATATCCTGCAGCGGTTCAAACTAACAATACTTGGCTTCGGCACATTTGATTCAGAGCAATGAGATATTACCACATCATTCCTTCATTTGATTCATAGAAATGTGCTTGAGATATTACCACATCATTCCTTCATTCTATTCATAGAAATGTGCTTGAGATATTACCACATCATTCCTTCCAACAATCTTCCCATCATAAAGAACATTCCTTCCAACAATCTTCCCATCATAAAGAACATTCCTTCCAACAATCTTCCCATCATAAAGAACATTCCTTCCAACAATCTTCCCATCATAAAGAACATTCCTTCCAACAATCTTCCCATCATAAAGAACATTCCTTCCAACAATCTTCCCATCATAAAGAACATTCCTTCCAACAATCTTCCCATCATAAAGAACATTCCTTCCAACAATCTTCCCATCATAAAGAACATTCCTTCCAACAATCTTCCCATCATAAAGAACATTCCTTCCAACAATCTTCCCATCATAAAGAACATTCCTTCCAACAATCTTCCCATCATAAAGAACATTCCTTCCAACAATCTTCCCATCATAAAGAACATTCCTTCCAACAATCTTCCCATCATAAAGAACATTCCTTCCAATAATCTTCCCATCATAAAGAACATTCCTTCCAACATTTTTCCCATTATAAAGAACATTCCTTCCAACAATCTTCCCATCATAAAGAACATTCCTTCCAACAATTTTCCCATCAAAAAGAACATTTCTTCCAACAATCTTCCCATCATAAAGAACATTCCTTCCAACAATCTTCCCATCATAAAGAACATTCCTTCCAACAATTTTACCATCATAAAGAATATTCCTTCCAACAATCTTCCCATCATAAAGAACATTCCTTCCACAATCTTCCCATATAAAGAACATTCCTTCCACAATCTTCCCACATAAAGAACATTCCTTCCAACGATCTTACCATCTGGCCCTATCGTTGCCCCCCGACATACACCTGCAATGGTACTATGTGTCGTAAAGATAGTTATAAAGAACATTCCTTCCAACAATCTTACCATCAAAAAGAACATTCTTTCCAACAATCTTCCCATCATAAAGAACATTCCTTCCAACAATCTTACCATCAAAAAGAACATTCCTTCCAACAATCTTACCATCAAAAAGAACATTCTTTCCAACAATCTTCACATCCAAGTTACAGTTTTGTTGAATGTCTTTGTTATAGTTTTGTTGAACGTCTTTGTTACAGTTTTGTTGAATGTCTTTGTTACAGTTTTGTTGAATGTCTTTGTTACAGTTTTGTTGAACGTCTTTGTTATAGTTTTGTTGAACGTCTTTGTTACAGTTTTGTTGAATGTCTTTGTTACAGCTTTGTTGAATGTCTTTGTTACAGTTTTGTTGAATGTCTTTGTTATAGTTTTGTTGAATGTGTTTGTTACAGTTTTGTTGAATGTCTTTGTTACAGTTTTGTTGAATGACTTTGATACAGTTTTGTTGAATGTCTTTGTTATAGTTTTGTTGAATGTCTTTGTTATAGTTTTGTTGAATG
This sequence comes from Megaustenia siamemsis, assembly GCA_032433765.1. Taxonomy (NCBI): domain Eukaryota; kingdom Metazoa; phylum Mollusca; class Gastropoda; order Stylommatophora; family Ariophantidae; genus Megaustenia; species Megaustenia siamemsis. The sequence continues at coordinate 2,222,498 of JAVIAB010000050.1, forward strand.
TGTTTGTTACAGTTTTGTTGAATGTGTTTGTTATAGTTTTGTTGAATTTGTTTGTTACAGTTTTGTTGAATGTCTTTGTTATAGTTTTGTTGAATGTGTTTGTTATGGTTTTGTTGAATGTGTTTGTTACAGTTTTGTTGAATGTCTTTGTTACAGTTTTGTTGAATGTGTTTGTTACAGTTTTGTTGAATGTCTTTGTTACAGTTTTGTTGAATGTGTTTCTTACAGTTTTGTTGAATGTCTTTGTTATAGTTTTGTTGAATGTCTTTGTTACAGTTTTGTTGAATGTCTTTGTTATAGTTTTGTTGAATGTCTTTGTTATAGTTTTGTTGAACGTTCACGTTTTGTTCACTAACAATCTATTTCTGCTATATTGTTGGCTGTGATGGCTATCAGTTGTTATTCTCATACCTTACTGCTGCTGCATTGTTGGCTGTGATGGCTATCAGTTGTTATTCTCATACCTTCCTGCTGCTATATTGTTGGCTGTGATGGCTATCAGTTATTATTCTCATACCTTCCTGCTGCTATATTGTTGGCTGTGATGGCTATCAGTTGTTATTCTCATACCTTCCTGCTGCTATATTGCTGGCTGACATGGCGATCAGTTGTTATTCTCATACCTTCCTGCTGCTATATTGTTGGCTGACATGGCGATCAGATGTTATTCTCATACCTTCCTGCTGCTATATTGTTGGCTGACATGGCGATCAGATGTTATTCTCATACCTTCCTGCTGCTATATTGTTGGCTGAAATGGCGATCAGTTGTTATGCTCATACCTTCCTGCTGCTATATTGTTGGCTGAAATGGCGATCAGTTGTTATTCTCATACCTTCCTGCTGCTATATTGTTGGCTGACATGGCGATCAGTTGTTATTCTCATACCTTCCTGCTGCTATATTGTTGGCTGACATGGCTATCAGTTGTTATTCTCATACCTTCCTGCTGCTAAATATGTTTTACTCCCTCTTAAATCTCACGTCTCCTCCCACTGATCCAATACTGCGTGTTTCTCTGCCTTCAACCTATCAGAAAATGCAAGAAGCGAGCACTGGCCACTACACACTTTGCTTGTCGATAAGACTCCAGACCATTCAACTATCAACCTTGAAGAAGCCTTTCTCTGACTCACAGAACAAACATGATCGGATGTCTTTGTTGCGTGCAGGATGTCAACACAAGGGCGGCACTACAAGGCAGGTCCAACAACAACACCGCACAACTCCACTTTACAAGAACTCAACAAACAAGAACAGCCTTTAGTGTAACAACATGAGAGAAAGTGGTTCTTATACTGCAACAACATGAGAGAAAGTGGTTCTTATACTGCAACAACATGAGAGAAAGTGGTTCTTATACTGAAACAACATGAGAGAAAGTGGTTCTTATACTGTAACAACATGAGAGAAAGTGGTTCTTATACTGTAAAAACATGAGAGAAAGTGGTTCTTATACTGTAACAACATGAGAGAAAGTGGTTCTTATACTGTAACAGGGGTGAAAGAAAGTGGTTCTTATACTGTAACAACATGACAGAAAGTGGTTCTTATACTGTAACAACATGATAGAAAGTGGTTCTTATACTGTAACAACATGATAGAAAGTGGTTCTTATACTGTAACAACATGAGAGAAAGTGTTTCTTATACTGCAACAACATGAGAGAAAGTGGTTCTTATACTGCAACAAGGGTGAAACAAAGTGGTTCTTATACTGTAACAACATGAGAGAAAGTAGTTCTTATACTGTAACAACGTGAGAGAATGTGGTTCTTATACTGTAACAGGGGTGAAACAAAGTGGTTCTTATACTGTAACAACATGAGAGAAAGTGGTTCTTATACTGTAACAACATGATAGAAAGTGGTTCTTATACTGTAACAACATGAGAGAAAGTGGTTCTTATACTGTAACAGGGGTGAAAGAAAGTGGTTCTTATGCTGAAACAAGGGTGAAAGAAAGTGGTTCTTATACTGTAACAGGGTGAAAGAAAGTGGTTCTTATACTGTAACAGGGGTGAAATAAAGTGGCTCTTATACTGTAACAACGTGAGAGAATGTGGTTCTTATACTGTAACAACGTGAGAGAATGTGGTTCTTATACTGTAACAACGTGAGAGAATGTGGTTCTTATACTGTAACAACGTGAGAGAATGTGGTTCTTATGCTGTAACAACATGAGAGAAAGTGGTTCTTATACTGTAACAACATGAGAGAAAGTGGTTCTTATACTGTAACAACATGAAAGAAAGTGGTTCTTATACTGTAACAACATGAGAGAAAGTGGTTCTTATACTGTAACAACATGAGAGAACGTGGTTCTTATACTGTAACAACATGAGAGAAAGTGGATCTTATAAAGTAACAGGGTGAAACAAAGTGTTCTTATACTGTAACAACAAGAGAGAAAGTGGTTCTTATAAAGTAACAGGGGTGAAAGAAAGTGGTTCTTATACTGTAACAACATGATAGAAAGTGGTTATTATACTGTAACAACATGATAGAAAGTGGTTCTTATACTGCAACAACATGAGAGAAAGTGGTTCTTATACTGTAACAGGGGTGAAACAAAGTGGTTCTTATACTGTAACAACATGAGAGAAAGTGGTTCTTATACTGTAACAACGTGAGAGAATGTGTTCTTATACCGTAACAGGGGTGAAACAAAGTGGTTTTTATACTGTAACAGGGGTGAAAGAAAGTGGTTCTTATGCTGAAACAGGGTGAAAGAAAGTGGTTCTTATACTGTAACAGGGGTGAAATAAAGTGGCTCTTATACTGTAACAGGGGTGAAAGAAAGTGGTTCTTATACTGTAACAGGGGTGAAAGAAAGTGGTTCTTATACTGTAACAGGGGTGAAATAAAGTGGCTCTTATACTGTAACAACGTGAGAGAATGTGGTTCTTATACTGTAACAACGTGAGAGAATGTGGTTCTTATACTGTAACAACGTGAGAGAATGTGGTTCTTATACTGTAACAACGTGAGAGAATGTGGTTCTTATGCTGTAACAACATGAGAGAAAGTGGTTCTTATACTGTAACAACATGAGAGAAAGTGGTTCTTATACTGTAACAACATGAAAGAAAGTGGTTCTTATACTGTAACAACATGAGAGAAAGTGGTTCTTATACTGTAACAACATGAGAGAACGTGGTTCTTATACTGTAACAACATGAGAGAAAGTGGTTCTTATAAAGTAACAGGGGTGAAACAAAATGGTTCTTATACTGTAACAACAAGAGAGAAAGTGGTTCTTATAAAGTAACAGGGGTGAAAGAAAGTGGTTCTTATACTGTAACAACATGATAGAAAGTGGTTCTTATACTGTAACAACATGATAGAAAGTGGTTCTTATACTGCAACAACATGAGAGAAAGTGGTTCTTATACTGTAACAGGGGTGAAACAAAGTGGTTCTTATACTGTAACAACATGAGAGAAAGTGGTTCTTATACTGTAACAACGTGAGAGAATGTGGTTCTTATACTGTAACAGGGGTGAAACAAAGTGGTTTTTATACTGTAACAGGGGTGAAAGAAAGTGGTTCTTATGCTGAAACAGGGGTGAAAGAAAGTGGTTCTTATACTGTAACAGGGGTGAAATAAAGTGGCTCTTATACTGTAACAGGGGTGATAGAAAGTGGTTCTTATACTGTAACAACGTGAGAGAATGTGATTCTTATACTGTGACAACGTGAGAGAATGTGGTTCTTATGCTTAAACAACATGAGAGAAAGTGGTTCTTATACTGTAACAACATGAGAGAAAGTGTTTCTTATACTGCAACAACATGATAGAAAGTGTTTCTTATACTGTAACAATATGAGAGAAAGTGGTTCTTATACTGTAACAACGTGAGAGAAAGTGTTTCTTATACTGTAACAATATGAGAGAAAGTGGTTCTTATACTGTAACAACATGAGAGAAAGTGTTTCTTATACTGTAACAACGTGAGAGAAAGTGGTTCTTATACTGTAACAACATGAGAGAAAGTGGTTCTTATAAAGTAACAGGGGTGAAACAAAGTGGTTCTTATACTGTAACAACATGAGAGAAAGTGGTTCTTATAAAGTAACAGGGGTGAAACAAAGTGGTTCTTATACTGTAACAACATGAGAGAAAGTGGTTCTTATACTGTAAGAGGGGTGAAAGAAAGTGGTTCTTATACTGTAACAACATGATAGAAAGTGGTTCTTATACTGTAACAACATAATAGAAAGTGGTTCTTATACTGCAACAACATGAGAGAAAGTGGTTCTTATACTGTAACAGGGGTGAAACAAAGTGGTTCTTATACTGTAACAACATGATAGAAAGTGGTTTTTATACTGTAACAACATGATAGAAAGTGGTTCTTATACTGTAACAACATGATAGAACGTGGTTCTTATACTGTAACAACATGATAGAAAGTGGTTCTTATACTGTAACAGGGGTGAAACAAAGTGGTTCTTATACTGTAACAGGGGTGAAACAAAGTGGTTCTTATACTGTAACAACATGATAGAAAGTGGTTCTTATACTGTAACAACATGATAGAAAGTGGTTTTTATACTGTAACAACATGATAGAAAGTGGTTCTTATACTGTAACAACATGATAGAAAGTGGTTCTTATACTGTAACAGGGTGATAGAAAGTGGTTCTTATACTGTAACAACATGAGTTAAAGTGGTTCTTATACTGTAACAGGGGTGAAAGAAAGTGGTTCTTATACTGAAACAGGGGTGAAAGAAAGTGGTTCTTATACTGTAACAGGGGTGAAAGAAAGTGGTTCTTATGCTGAAACAGGGGTGAAAGAAAGTGGTTCTTATACTGTAACAGGGGTGAAATAAAGTGGCTCTTATACTGTACCAGGGGTGAAAGAAAGTGGTTCTTATAATGTAACAACGTGAGAGAATGTGGTTCTTATACTGTAACAACGTGAGAGAATGTGGTTCTTATGCTGTAACAACGTAAGAGAATGTGGTTCTTATACTGTAACAACGTGAGAGAATGTGGTTCTTATACTGTAACAACATGAGAGAATGTGGTTCTTATACTGTAACAACGTGAGAGAATGTGGTTCTTATACTGTAACAACGTGAGAGAATGTGGTTCTTATACTGCAACAGGGGTGAAATAAAGTGGCTCTTATACTGTACCAGGGGTGAAAGAAAGTGGTTCTTATAATGTAACAACGTGAGAGAATGTGGTTCTTATACTATAACAACGTGAGAGAATGTGGTTCTTATACTGTAACAACGTGAGAGAATGTGGTTCTTATACTGTAACAACGTGAGAGAATGTGGTTCTTATACTGTAACAACGTGAAAGAAAGTGGTTATTATACTGTAACAGGCTTGAAAGAAAGTGGTCCCTATACTGTAAGTAACAACATGTGAGAAAGTAGTCCTTATACTGTAACAACATGAGATAAATTGGTTCTTTAACTGTAACAACATGAGAAAAAGTGGTTATTTGGTTATAGAAGGCCCCGCTATCACTGCAAACGAATTAAAATCATAATTGCTCAACAGCCCGTGCCAGTGGAATCATCCGAATTAATATCTCATCTCCCAAACAAAGAAAGGCAACTGTAATCCCCATCGTAGCAGTTTCAGCACACGCCAAAAGACATAAGGCGAAATCGCACAAGAAAGTGAACACAGCCAACTGTTCCCTGTCGTACGATATTATCATTCATCGTAAACAATTGGAGTATCGAAACAAGATCAAAACGGATGAGACACACAGCTCACGGTATGCACAGAGCACTTAACTCAGTAGCACCTGCAACAAGCCGGACTTGGAATATGAGGAAACTGCAACACGGAACACTTTTATTATAACGAAGCACAAATAAACATGATACTTATTGCTTCTTATAATGTAACAATGTGAGAGAGTGGGTGCTTCTTATAGTGTAACAATGTGAGAGAGTGGGTGCTTCTTATAGTGTAACAATGTGAGAGAGTGGGTGCTTCTTATAGTGTAACAATGTGAGAGAGTGGGTGCTTCTTATAGTGTAACAATGTGAGAGAGTGGGTGCTTCTTATAGTGTAACAATGTGAGAGAGTGGGTGCTTCTTATAATGTAACAATGTGAGAGAGTGGGTGCTTCTTATAATGTAACAATGTGAGAGAGTGGGTGCTTCTTATAGTGTAACAATGTGAGAGAGTGGGTGCTTGTTATAATGTAACAATGTGAGAGAGTGGGTGCTTGTGATAGTGTAACATTGTGAGAGAGTGGGTGCTTGTTATAATGTAACAATGTGAGAGAGTGGGTGCTTCTTATAGTGTAACAATGTGAGAGAGTGGGTGCTTCTTATAATGTAACAATGTGAGAGAGTGGGTGCTTCTTATAATGTAACAATGTGAGAGAGTGGGTGCTTCTTATAGTGTAACAATGTGAGAGAGTGGGTGCTTATTATAATGTAACAATGTGAGAGAGTGGGTGCTTCTTATAGTGTAACAATGTGAGAGAGTGGGTGCTTGTTATAATGTAACAATGTGAGAGAGTGGGTGCTTCTTATAGTGTAACAATGTGAGAGAGTGGGTGCTTCTTATAGTGTAACAATGTGAGAGAGTGGGTGCTTCTTATAGTGTAACAATGTGAGAGAGTGGGTGCTTCTTATAGTGTAACAATGTGAGAGAGTGGGTGCTTCTTATAGTGTAACAATGTGAGAGAGTGGGTGCTTCTTATAGTGTAACAATGTGAGAGAGTGGGTGCTTCTTATAGTGTAACAATGTGAGAGAGTGGGTGCTTCTTATAATGTAACAATGTGAGAGAGTGGGTGCTTCTTATAGTGTAACAATGTGAGAGAGTGGGTGCTTGTTATAATGTAACAATGTGAGAGAGTGGGTGCTTCTTATAGTGTAACAATGTGAGAGAGTGGGTGCTTGTTATAATGTAACAATGTGAGAGAGTGGGTGCTTCTTATAGTGTAACAATGTGAGAGAGTGGGTGCTTGTTATAATGTAACAATGTGAGAGAGTGGGTGCTTCTTATAGTGTAACAATGTGAGAGAGTGGGTGCTTGTTATAATGTAACAATGTGAGAGAGTGGGTGCTTCTTATAGTGTAACAATGTGAGAGAGTGGGTGCTTGTTATAATGTAACAATGTGAGAGAGTGGGTGCTTGTTATAGTGTAACAATGTGAGAGAGTGGGTGCTTGTTATAATGTAACAATGTGAGAGAGTGGGTGCTTCTTATAATGTAACAATGTGAGAGAGTGGGTGCTTCTTATAGTGTAACAATGTGAGAGAGTGGGTGCTTGTTATAATGTAACAATGTGAGAGAGTGGGTGCTTCTTATAGTGTAACAATGTGAGAGAGTGGGTGCTTGTTATAATGTAACAATGTGAGAGAGTGGGTGCTTCTTATAGTGTAACAATGTGAGAGAGTGGGTGCTTCTTATAGTGTAACAATGTGAGAGAGTGGGTGCTTCTTATAGTGTAACAATGTGAGAGAGTGGGTGCTTCTTATAATGTAACAATGTGAGAGAGTGGGTGCTTCTTATAGTGTAACAATGTGAGAGAGTGGGTGCTTGTTATAATGTAACAATGTGAGAGAGTGGGTGCTTCTTATAGTGTAACAATGTGAGAGAGTGGGTGCTTGTTATAATGTAACAATGTGAGAGAGTGGGTGCTTCTTATAATGTAACAATGTGAGAGAGTGGGTGCTTCTTATAGTGTAACAATGTGAGAGAGTGGGTGCTTCTTATAATGTAACAATGTGAGAGAGTGGGTGCTTCTTATAGTGTAACAATGTGAGAGAGTGGGTGCTTGTTATAATGTAACAATGTGAGAGAGTGGGTGCTTCTTATAGTGTAACAATGTGAGAGAGTGGGTGCTTCTTATAGTGTAACAATGTGAGAGAGTGGGTGCTTCTTATAATGTAACAATGTAAGAGAGTGGGTGCTTCTTATAGTGTAACAATGTGAGAGAGTGGGTGCTTGTTATAATGTAACAATGTGAGAGAGTGGGTGCTTCTTATAGTGTAACAATGTGAGAGAGTGGGTGCTTCTTATAGTGTAACAATGTGAGAGAGTGGGTGCTTCTTATAGTGTAACAGCGTGAGAGAAAGTGGTTCTTATAATGTAACAACGAGAGAGAGAGAGTGGTTCATATACTGCAACAACGTGAGAGAGAAAGTGGTTCATATACTGTAACAACGTGAGAGAGAGAGATAGTGGTTCATATACTGTAACAACGTGAGAGAGAGATTGATTCTTATAATGTAACAACGTGAGAGAGAATGGTTCATATACTGTAACAACGAGAGAGAGAGAGAGAGAGAGAGTGGTTCATATACTGTAACAACGTGAGAGAGAGAGTGGTTCATATACTGTAACAACGTGAGAGAGAGAGAGAGTGGTTCATATACTGTAACAACGTGAGAGAGAGATTGATTCTTATAATGTAACAACGTGAGAGAGAATGGTTCATATACTGTAACAACGAGAGAGAGAGAGAGAGAGAGAGAGAGTGGTTCATATACTGTAACAACGTGAGAGAGAGAGAGTGGTTCATATACTGTAACAACGTGAGAGAGAGAGAATGGTTCATATACTGTAACAACGAGAGAGAGAGAGAGAGAGAGAGAGAGAGAGAGAGTGGTTCTTAAATTGTAACAACGTGAGAGAGAGATTGGTTTTTAAATTGTAACAACGTGAGAGAGAGAGAGAGAGTGGTTCTTAAATTGTAACAACGTGAGAGAGAGAGAGAGATTGGTTCTTAAATTGTAACAGCGTGAGAGAGAGATTGGTTCTTAAATTGTAACAACGTGAGAGAGAGAGAGAGAGAGAGAGAGAGAGAGAGTGGTTCATATACTGTAACAACGTGAGAGAGAAATTGATTCTCATAATGTAACAACGTGAGAGAGAATGGTTTATATACTGTAACAACGTGAGAGAGAGAGAGAGAGAGAGAGAGGTTCTTGTACTGTAACAACGTGAGAGAGAGTGGTTCATATACTGTAACAACGTGAGAGAGAGAGAGTGGTTTATATACTGTAACAACGTGAGACAGAAAGTGGTTCATATATTGTAACAACGTGAGAGAGAGAGAGTGGTTTATATACTGTAACAACGTGAGACAGAAAGTGGTTCATATATTGTAACAACGTGAGAGAGAGAGATAGTGGTTCATATACTGTAACAACGTGAGACAGAAAGTGGTTCATATATTGTAACAACGTGAGAGAGAGAGATAGTGGTTCATATACTGTAACAACGAGAGAGAGAGAGAGAGAGAGAGAGAGAGAGAGAGAGTGGTTCATATACTGTAACAATGTGAGAGAGAGATTGATTCTTATAATGTAACAACGTGAGAGAGAGTGGTTCATATACTGTAACAACGAGAGAGGGAGAGAGTGGTTCATATACTGTAACAACGAGAGAGAGAGAGAGAGTGGTTCATATACTGTAACAATGCTAGAGAGAGATTGATTCTTATAATGTAACAACGTGAGAGAGAATGGTTCATATACTGTAACAACGAGAGAGAGAGAGAGTGTTTCCTATAATGTAACAACGTGAGAGAGAGAGAGAGAGTGGTTCCTATAATGTAACAACGTGAGAGAGCGAGTGGTTCTTGTAGTATAACAACGTGAAAGAGAGAGAGAGAGAGAGAGAGAGAGTGGTTCCTATAATGTAACAACGTGAGAGAGCGAGTGGTTCTTGTAGTATAACAACGTGAAAGAGAGAGAGAAAGAGAGAGAGAGAGTGGTTCCTATAATGTAACAACGTGAGAGAGCGAGTGGTTCTTGTAGTATAACAACGTGAAAGAGAGAGAGAGAGAGAGTAGTTCTTATAATGTAACAACGTGAGAGAGAGAGAGTGGTTCCTATAATGTAACAACGTGAGAGAGCGAGTGGTTCTTGTAGTATAACAACGTGAAAGAGAGAGAGAGAGAGTAGTTCTTATAATGTAACAACGTGAGAGAGCGAGTGGTTCTTGTACTGTAACAACGTGAGAGAGAGAGAGTAGTTCTTATAATGTAACAACGAGAGAGAGAGAGAGAGAGTGGTTCATATACTGCAACAACGTGAGAGAGAAAGTGGTTCATATACTGTAACAACGTGAGAGAGAGAGATAGTGGTTCATATACTGTAACAACGTGAGAGAGAGATTGATTCTTATAATGTAACAACGTGAGAGAGAATGGTTCATATACTGTAACAACGAGAGAGAGAGAGAGAGAGAGTGGTTCATATACTGTAACAACGTGAGAGAGAGAGTGGTTCATATACTGTAACAACGTGAGAGAGAGATTGATTCTTATAATGTAACAACGTGAGAGAGAATGGTTCATATACTGTAACAACGAGAGAGAGAGAGAGAGAGTGGTTCATATACTGTAACAACGTGAGAGAGAGAGAGTGGTTCATATACTGTAACAACGTGAGAGAGAGAGAGAGTGGTTCATATACTGTAACAACGTGAGAGAGAGATTGATTCTTATAATGTAACAACGTGAGAGAGAATGGTTCATATACTGTAACAACGAGAGAGAGAGAGAGAGAGAGAGAGAGAGTGGTTCTTAAATTGTAACAACGTGAGAGAGAGATTGGTTTTTAAATTGTAACAACGTGAGAGAGAGAGAGAGTGGTTCTTAAATTGTAACAACGTGAGAGAGAGAGAGAGAGAGAGAGAGAGAGAGAGAGAGAGAGAGAGAGATTGGTTCTTAAATTGTAACAGCGTGAGAGAGAGATTGGTTCTTAAATTGTAACAACGTGAGAGAGAGAGAGAGAGAGAGAGAGAGAGAGTGGTTCATATACTGTAACAACGTGAGAGAGAAATTGATTGTCATAATGTAACAACGTGAGAGAGAATGGTTCATATACTGTAACAACGTGAGAGAGAGAGAGAGAGAGAGAGGTTCTTGTACTGTAACAACGTGAGAGAGAGTGGTTCATATACTGTAACAACGTGAGAGAGAGAGAGTGGTTTATATACTGTAACAACGTGAGACAGAAAGTGGTTCATATATTGTAACAACGTGAGAGAGAGAGAGTGGTTTATATACTGTAACAACGTGAGACAGAAAGTGGTTCATATATTGTAACAACGTGAGAGAGAGAGATAGTGGTTCATATACTGTAACAACGTGAGACAGAAAGTGGTTCATATATTGTAACAACGTGAGAGAGAGAGATAGTGGTTCATATACTGTAACAACGAGAGAGAGAGAGAGAGAGAGAGTGGTTCATATACTGTAACAATGTGAGAGAGAGATTGATTCTTATAATGTAACAACGTGAGAGAGAGTGGTTCATATACTGTAACAACGAGAGAGGGAGAGAGTGGTTCATATACTGTAACAACGAGAGAGAGAGAGAGAGAGAGTGGTTCATATACTGTAACAATGCTAGAGAGAGATTGATTCTTATAATGTAACAACGTGAGAGAGAATGGTTCATATACTGTAACAATGTTAGAGAGAGATTGATTCTTATAATGTAACAACGTGAGAGAGAATGGTTCATATACTGTAACAACGAGAGAGAGAGAGAGTGGTTCCTATAATGTAACAACGTGAGAGAGCGAGTGGTTCTTGTAGTATAACAACGTGAAAGAGAGAGAGAGAGAGAGTAGTTCTTATAATGTAACAACGTGAGAGAGAGAGAGTGGTTCCTATAATGTAACAACGTGAGAGAGCGAGTGGTTCTTGTAGTATAACAACGTGAAAGAGAGAGAGAGAGAGAGTAGTTCTTATAATGTAACAACGTGAGAGAGCGAGTGGTTCTTGTACTGTAACAACGTGAGAGAGAGAGAGAGTAGTTCTTATAATGTAACAACGTGAGAGAGAGAGTGGTTCTTGTAGTATAACAACGTGAAAGAGAGAGAGAGAGAGAGAGTAGTTCTTATAATGTAACAACGTGAGAGAGCGAGTGGTTCTTGTAGTATAACAACGTGAAAGAGAGAGAGAGAGAGAGAGAGAGTAGTTCTTATAATGTAACAACGTGAGAGAGCGAGTGGTTCTTGTAGTATAACAACGTGAAAGAGAGAGAGAGAGAGAGTAGTTCTTATAATGTAACAACGTGAGAGAGCGAGTGGTTCTTGTACTGTAACAACGTGAGAGAGAGAGAGAGTAGTTCTTATAATGTAACAACGTGAGAGAGAGAGTAGTTCTTATAATGTAACAACGTGAGAGAGAGAGTAGTTCTTATAATGTAACAACGTGAGAGAGAGAGAGAGAGTAGTTCTTATAATGTAACAACGTGAGAGAGAGAGTAGTTCTTATATGTAACAACGTGAGAGAGAGATAGTGGTTCTTGTACTGTAACAACGTGAGAGAGAGAGAGAGAGAGAGTGGTTCTTGTACTGTAACAACGTGAGAGAGAGAGAGAGTGGTTCGTATAATGTAACAACGTGAGAGAGAGAGTAGTTCTTATAATGTAACAACGTGAGAGAGAGAGAGTGGTTCTTGTACTGTAACAACGTGAGAGAGAGTGGTTCTTGTACTGTAACAACGTGAGAGAGAGAGTGGTTCTTTTACTGTAACAACGTGAGAGAGAGTGGTTCTTTTACTGTAACAACGTGAGAGAGAGTGGTTCTTTTACTGTAACAACGTGAGACAGAGAGTGGTTCTTTTACTGTAACAACGTGAGAGAGAGTGGTTCTTTTACTGTAACAACGTGAGATAGAGTGGTTCTTTTATTGTAACAGCGTGAGACAGAGAGTGGTTCTTTTACTGTAACAACGTGAGACAGAGAGTGGTTCTTTTACTGTAACAACGCGAGTGAGAGAGAGTGGTTCTTTTACTGTAACAACGTGAGAGAGAGAGAGTGGTTCTTATAATGTAACAACGTGAGAGAGAGTGATTCTTAAAATGTAACAACGTGAGAGAGCGAGTGGTTCTTTTACTGTAACAACGTGAAAGAGAGTGGTTCTTTTACTGTAACAACGTGAGAGAGATTGGTTCTTTTACTGTAACAACGAGAGAGAGAGAGAGAGTGTGTGTGGTTCTTTTACTGTAACAACGTGAGAGAGAGTGGTTCTTATAATGTAACAACGTGAGAGAGATTGGTTCTTATAATGTAACAACGTGAGAGAGAGTGGTTCTTTTACTGTAACAACGTGAGAGAGAGAGAGAGTGTGTGTGGTTCTTTTACTGTAACAACGTGAGAGAGATTGGATCTTATACTGTAACAACGTGAGAGAGATTGGATCTTATACTGTAACAACGTGAGAGAGATTGGATTTTATACTGTAACAACGTGAGAGAGATTGGATCTTATACTGTAACAACGTGAGAGAGAGTGGATCTTATACTGTAACAACGTGAGAGAGAGTGGATCTTATACTGTAACAACGTGAGAGAGAGTGGTTCTTTTACTGTAACAGTGGTAATTTTTTATATTACTTTCTCTGCTGTCTCGTCACATCTGTCAAGCTCATCTTCTATATTACTTTCTCTACTGTCTCGTCACATCTGCCAAGCTCATCTTCTATCTTACTTTCTCTACTGTCTCGTCACATCTGTCAAGCTCACCTTCTATATTACTTTCTCTACTGTCTCGTCACATCTGCCAAGCTCATCTTCTATATTACTTTCCTCTACTGTCTCGTCACATGTCAAGCTCATCTTCTATATTACTTTCTCTACTGTCTCGTCACATCTGTCAAGCTCATCTTCTATATTACTTTCTCTACTGTCTCGTCACATCTGTCAAGCTCATCTTCTATATTCCTTTCTCTACTGTCTCGTCACATCTGTCAAGCTCATCTTCTATATTACTTTCCTCTACTGTCTCGCCACATCTGTCAAGCTCATCTTCTATATTACTTCCTTTACTAGCTCGTCACATCTGCCAAGCTCATCTTCTATATTACTTTCTCTACTGTCTCGCCACATCTGTCAAGCTCATCTTCTATATTACTTCCTTTACTAGCTCGTCACATCTGCCAAGCCCATCTTCTATATTACTTTCTCTACTGTCTCGTCACATCTGTCAAGCTCATCTTCTATATTACTTTCTCTACTGTCTCGTAACATCTGTCAAGCTCATCTTCTATATTACTTTCTCTACTGTCTCGTAACATCTGTCAAGCTCATCTTCTATATTCCTTTCTCTACTGTCTCGTCACATCTGTCAAGCTCATCTTCTATATTACTTTCCTCTACTGTCTCGTCACATCTGTCAAGCTCATCTTCTATATTACTTTCTCTACTGTCTCGTCACATCTGCCAAGCTCATCTTCTATTTTACTTTCTCTACTGTCTCGTCACATCTGCCAAGCTCATCTTCTATATTACTTTCCTCTACTGTCTCGCCACATCTGTCAAGCTCATCTTCTATATTACTTCCTTTACTAGCTCGTCACATCTGCCAAGCTCATCTTCTATATTACTTTCTCTACTGTCTCGCCACATCTGTCAAGCTCATCTTCTATATTACTTCCTTTACTAGCTCGTCACATCTGCCAAGCTCATCTTCTATATTACTTTCTCTACTGTCTCGTCACATCAGTCAAGCTCATCTTCTATATTACTTCCTTTACTAGCTCGTCACATCTGCCAAGCTCATCTTCTATATTACTTTCTCTACTGTCTCGCCACATCTGTCAAGCTCATCTTCTATATTACTTCCTTTACTAGCTCGTCACATCTGCCAAGCTCATCTTCTATATTACTTTCTCTACTGTCTCGCCACATCTGTCAAGCTCATCTTCTATATTACTTCCTTTACTAGCTCGTCACATCTGCCAAGCTCATCTTCTATATTACTTTCTCTACTGTCTCGCCACATCTGTCAAGCTCATCTTCTATATTACTTCCTTTACTAGCTCGTCACATCTGTCAAGCTCATCTTCTATATTACTTTCTCTACTGTCTCGTAACATCTGTCAAGCTCATCTTCTATATTACTTTCTCTACTGTCTCGTCACATCTGTCAAGCTCATCTTCTATATTCCTTTCTCTACTGTCTCGTCACATCTGTCAAGCTCATCTTCTATATTACTTTCCTCTACTGTCTTGTCACATCTGTCAAGCTCATCTTCTATATTACTTTCTCTACTGTCTCGTCACATCTGCCAAGCTCATCTTCTATTTTACTTTCTCTACTGTCTCGTCACATCTGCCAAGCTCATCTTCTATTTTACTTTCTCTACTGTCTCGTCACATCTGTCAAGCTCATCTTCTATTTTACTTTCCTCTACTGTCTCGTCACATCTGTCAAGCTCATCTTCTATATTACTTTCTCTACTGTCTCGTCACATCTGTCAAGCTCATCTTCTATTTTACTTTCCTCTACTGTCTCGTCACATCTGTCAAGTTCATCTTCTATTTTACTTTCCTCTACTGTCTCGTCACATCTGTCAAGCTCATCTTCTATATTACTTCCTCTACTGTCTCGTCATATCTGCCAATCTCATCTTCTATATTCAATTCTCTACTGTCTCGTCACATCTGCCAGCTAATCTTCTATATTACTTCCTCTACTGTCTCGTCACATCTGCCAAGCTCATCTTCTATATTACTTTCTCTATTGTGTGTCACATTTGTTCTAAATAGTCTCCACTGTTTCATACTTGTTCAGTTTTCCATGTCGACCATATGATCTGTCATCGCTGCTAAACACCAGTTCAATAAGAGATGCCTACTGTCTTATTTTCCTGGTGGCAAGAATTGATCTTCATCTTCTAAACTACAGGCACCTGAAGGACTCCGATGCTTCAACTACAATCCGTTGTAAAGAAATTGATTGACGCCTTCACTAGGCCTCCGACACGGACCGATGGCAACTTTACATTAATACCCTGAGTGCTTGGAATCGTGTTTTGGCATGTCCCAGTTGGTTTCCCAAAATAGCTGATAAGTTGCTGGTTAGTTTGATATCACGGTATGAGGCAAGGAGTGTTTTCAATGCGATGTTACAAGACATCTGCTGCACAATTGATTTCTCGTTAGCCAAACAATAACACTGAATGTGGATGTTTATCCACTAGCGGTGGTTTACAAATAGATACAAATCTAATATCTATCATTTTGGTGGAAATTACGTGTGGTTTATCGTTCGCGTGATGTCTCAGTGATAATTATGTAATATTGATGTGCACTCGCAGTGGTCATGTGTACATGGATCATCAGTGATTGTCAACCAAATTAGAAACGATGCCATGAAAGGAGTCAATGCGCACACACGCGCACGCACACGCGTTATCATTGGCAAGTTAAAAACAAGGATCCGAGAGGAGAGTAATGAGAAATTGTCTATGTTAGTACATGGAGAAGGATAACAGAACCAACAGGGACGGTTCCTGGAAAGTTGGAGCAGACAACTGTAGAAGGATTTACCATGTTGTAGAATGTTGTAGTGAGTCGTGTCATGGAGTGGAGAATGTTGTAGTGAGTCGTGTCATGGAGTGGAGAATGTTGTAGTGTAACGTGTCATGATGTGGAGAATGTTGTAGTGTAACGTGTCATGGAGTGGAGAATGTTGTAGTGTAACGTGCCATGGAGTGGAGAATGTTGTAGTGAGTCGTGTCATGGAGTGGAGAATGTCGTAGTGAGTCGTGTCATGGAGTGGAGAATGTCGTAGTGAGTCGTGTCATGGAGTGGAGAATGTTGTAGTGTAACGTGCCATGATGTGGAGAATGTTGTAGTGTAACGTGCCATGATGTGGAGAATGTTGTAGTGTAACGTGCCATGGAGTGGAGAATGTTGTAGTGTAACGTGTCATGGAGTGGAGAATGTCGTAGTGAGTCGTGTCATGGAGTGGAGAATGTTGTAGTGAGTCGTGTCATGGAGTGGAGAATGTCGTAGTGAGTCGTGTCATGGAGTGGAGAATGTTGTAGTGTAACGTTTCATGGAGTGGAGAATGTTGTAGTGAGTCGTGTCATGGAGTGGAGAATGTTGTAGTGTAACGTGTCATGGAGTGGAGAATGTTGTAGTGTAACGTGTCATGGAGTGGAGAATGTTGTAGTGTAACGTGCCATGGAGTGGAGAATGTTGTAGTGTAACGTGCCATGATGTGGAGAATGTTGTAGTGTAACGTGCCATGGAGTGGAGAATGTTGTAGTGTAACGTGCCATGATGTGGACAATGGTGTAGTGTAACGTGTCATGGAGTGGAGAATGTTGTAGTGTAACGTGTCATGGAGTGGAGAATGTTGTAGTGTAACGTGTCATGGAGTGGAGAATGTTGTAGTGTAACGTGCCATGGAGTGGAGAATGTTGTAGTGTAACGTGTCATGGAGTGGGGAATGTTGTAGTGTAACGTGTCATGGAGTGGGGAATGTTGTAGTGTAACGTGTCATGGAGTGGAGAATGTTGTAGTGTAACGTGTCATGGAGTGGGGAATGTTGTAGTGTAACGTGTCATGGAGTGGAGAATGTTGTAGTGTAACGTGTCATGGAGTGGGGAATGTTGTAGTGTAACGTGTCATGGAGTGGAGAATGTTGTAGTGTAACGTGTCATGGAGTGGGGAATGTTGTAGTGTAACGTGTCATGGAGTGGGGAATGTTGTAGTGTAACGTGTCATGGAGTGGAGAATGTTGTAGTGTAACGTGTCATGGAGTGGAGAATGTTGTAGTGTAATGTGTCATGGAGTGGAGAATGTTGTAGTGTAACGTGTCATGGAGTGGAGAATGTTGTAGTGTAACGTGTCATGGAGTGGAGAATGTTGTAGTGTAACGTGTCATGGAGTGGAGAATGTTGTAGTGTAACGTGCCGTGGAGTGGAGAATGTTGTAGTGTAACGTGTCGTGGAGTGGAGTATGTTGTAGTGTAACGTGTCATGGAGTGGAGAATGTTGTAGTGTAACGTGTCATGGAGTAGAGAATGTTGTAGTGTAACGTGTCATGGAGTGGAGAATGTTGTAGTGTAACGTGTCATGGAGTGGAGAATGTTGTAGTGTAACGTGTCATGGAGTGGAGAATGTTGTAGTGTAACGTGTCATGGAGTGGAGAATGTTGTAGTGTAACGTGTCATGGAGTGGAGAATGTTGTAGTGTAACGTGTCATGGAGTGGGGAATGTTGTAGTGTAACGTGTCATGGAGTGGGGAATGTTGTAGTGTAACGTGTCATGGAGTGGGGAATGTTGTAGTGTAACGTGCCATGGAGTGGAGAATGTTGTAGTGTAACGTGTCATGGAGTGGAGAATGTTGTAGTGTAACGTGTCATGGAGTGGAGAATGTTGTAGTGTAACGTGTCATGGAGTCGAGAATGTTGTAGTGTAACGTGCCATGGAGTAGAGAATGTTGTAGTGTAACGTGTCATGGAGTGGAGAATGTTGTAGTGTAACGTGTCATGGAGTGGGGAATGTTGTAGTGTAACGAATCATGGAGTGGGGAATGTTGTAGTGCAACGTGCCATGGAGTGGGGAATGTTGTAGTGTAACGTGTCATGGAGTGGGGAATGTTGTAGTGTAACGTGCTATTGAGTGGAGAATGTTGTAGTGTAAGGTGTCATGGAGTGGAGAATGTTGTAGTGTAACGTGCCATGGAGTGGAGAATGTTGTAGTGTAACGTGCCATGGAGTGGAGAATGTTGTAGTGTAACGTGCCATGGAGTGGAGAATGTTATAGTGTAACGTGCCATGGAGTGGAGAATGTTGTAGTGTAACGTGTCATGGAGTGGAGAATGTTGTAGTGTAACGTGCCATGGAGTGGAGAATGTTGTAGTGTAACGTGTCATGGAGTGGAGAATGTTGTAGTGTAACGTGTCATGGAGTGGAGAATGTTGTAGTGTAACGTGCCATGGAGTGGAGAATGTTATAGTGTAACGTGCCATGGAGTGGAGAATGTTGTAGTGTAACGTGCCATGGAGTGGAGAATGTTGTAGTGTAACATGCCATGGAGTGGAGAATGTTATAGTGTAACGTGCCAGGGAGTGGAGAATGTTGTAGTGTAACGTGCCATGGAGTAGAGAATGTTGTAGTGTAACGTGCCATGGAGTGGAGAATGTTGTAGTGTAACGTGCCATGGAGTGGGGAATGTTGTAGTGTAACGTGTCATGGAGTGGGGAATGTTGTAGTGTAACGTGCCATGGAGTGGGGAATGTTGTAGTGTAACGTGTCATGGAGTGGGGAATGTTGTAGTGTAACGTGTCATGGAGTGGGGAATGTTGTAGTGTAACGTGTCATGGAGTGGAGAATGTTGTAGTGTAACGTGTCATGGAGTGGAGAATGTTGTAGTGTAACGTGCCATGGAGTGGAGAATGTTGTAGTGTAACGTGTCATGGAGTGGAGAATGTTGTAGTGTAACGTGCCATGGAGTAGAGAATGTTGTAGTGTAACGTGTCATGGAGTGGGGAATGTTGTAGTGTAACGTGTCATGGAGTGGGGGAATGTTGTAGTGTAACGTGCCATGGAGTGGAGAATGTTGTAGTGTAACGTGTCATGGAGTGGGGAATGTTGTAGTGTAACGTGTCATGGTGTGGGGAATGTTGTAGTGTAACGTGTCATGGAGTGGGGAATGTTGTAGTGTAACGTGCCATGGAGTAGAGAATGTTGTAGTGTAACGTGTCATGGAGTGGGGAATGTTGTAGTGTAACGTGCCATGGAGTGGAGAATGTTGTAGTGTAACGTGCCATGGAGTGGAGAATGTTGTAGTGTAACGTGTCATGGAGTGGGGAATGTTGTAGTGTAACGTGTCATGGAGTGGGGAATGTTGTAGTGTAACGTGTCATGGTGTGGGGAATGTTGTAGTGTAACGTGTCATGGTGTGGGGAATGTTGTAGTGTAACGTGTCATGGTGTGGGGAATGTTGTAGTGTAACGTGTCATGGAGTGGGGAATGTTGTAGTGTAACGTGCCATGGAGTAGAGAATGTTGTAGTGTAACGTGTCATGGAGTGGGGAATGTTGTAGTGTAACGTGCCATGGAGTGGAGAATGTTGTAGTGTAACGTGCCATGGAGTGGAGAATGTTGTAGTGTAACGTGTCATGGAGTGGGGAATGTTGTAGTGTAACGTGTCATGGAGTGGGGAATGTTGTAGTGTAACGTGTCATGGAGTGGAGAATGTTGTAGTGTAACGTGTCATGGAGTGGGGAATGTTGTAGTGTAACGTGTCATGGAGTGGGGAATGTTGTAGTGTAACGTGTCATGGAGTGGAGAATGTTGTAGTGTAACGTGTCATGGAGTGGGGAATGTTGTAGTGTAACGTGCCATGGAGTGGAGAATGTTGTAGTGTAACGTGCCATGGAGTGGAGAATGTTGTAGTGTAACGTGTCATGGAGTGGGGAATGTTGTAGTGTAACGTGCCATGATGTGGAGAATGTTATAGTGTAACGTGCCATGGAGTGGAGAATGTTGTAGTGTAACGTGCCATGGAGTGGAGAATGTTGTAGTGTAACGTGCCATGGAGTAGAGAATGTTGTAGTGTAACGTGCCATGGAGTGGAGAATGTTGTAGTGTAACGTGTCATGGAGTGGGGAATGTTGTAGTGTAACGTGTCATGGAGTGGAGAATGTTGTAGTGTAACGTGTTATGGAGTAGAGAATGTTGTAGTGTAACGTGTCATGGAGTAGAGAATGTTGTAGTGTAACGTGTCATGGAGTGGGGAATGTTGTAGTGTAACGTGCCATGGAGTGGAGAATGTTGTAGTGTAACGAATCATGGAGTGGAGAAAGTTGTAGTGTAACGTGCCATGGAGTGGAGAATGTTGTAGTGTAACGAATCATGGAGTGGAGAATGTTATAGTGTAACGTGCCATGGAGTGGAGAATGTTATAGTGTAACGTGCCATGGAGTGGAGAATGTTGTAGTGTAACGAATCATGGAGTGGAGAATGTTGTAGTGTAACGTGCCATGGAGTGGAGAATGTTGTAGTGTAACGTAACATGGAGTGGAGAATGTTATAGTGTAACGTGCCATGGAGTGGAGAATGTTGTAGTGTAACGAATCATGGAGTGGAGAATGTTGTAGTGTAACGAATCATGGAGTGGAGAATGTTATAGTGTAACGTGCCATGGAGTGGAGAATGTTGTAGTGAGATTTATCTTGGAGCTGAGAATGTTGTAGTGAGACGTGTCATGGAGTGGAGAATGTTGTAGTGAGATTTATCTTGGAGTGGAGAATGTTATAGTCAGATTTATCTTGGAGTGAAGAATGTTATACTGAGATTTATCATGGAGTGGAGAATATTATAGTGAGATATATCTTGGAGTGGAGAATGTTGTAGTGAGATTTATCTTGGACTGGAGAATGTTGTAGTGAGACGTGTCACGGAGTGGAGAATATTGTAGTGAGATTCATCTTGGAGTGGAGAACGTTGTAGTGAGATGTAGCACGGCGGTGGAGAAAGTTATAGTGAGATTTATCTTGGAGTGGAAAATGTTGTAGTGAGACGTGGCATTTGAGTGTTGAATGTTATAGTGAGATTTATCTTGGAGTGGAGAATGTTATAGTGAGATTTATCTTGGAGTGGAGAATGTTATAGTGAGATTTATCTTGGAGTGAAGAATGTTGTAGTGAGATTTATCTTGGAGTGGAGAATGTTATAGTGAGATTTATCTTGGAGTGAAGAATGTTATATTGAGATTTATCTTGGAGTGGAGAATGTTATAGTGAGATTTATCTTGGAGTGGAGAATGTTGTAGTGAGACGTGTCATGGAGTGGAGAATTTAATAGTGTAACGTACCATGTGGTGGATAATGTTATAGTTTAACGTGACATGGAGTGGAGAATGCTATAGTTTAACGTGACATGGAGTGGAGAATGTTATAGTTTAACGTGCCATGGAGTTGAGAATGTTATAGATTATGTGCCATGGAGTGGAGAATGTTATAGTTTAATGTACCATGGAGTGGATAATGTTATAGTGTAAAGTGCCATGGAGAGGAGAATGATATAGTTTAACGTGCCATGGAGTGGAGAATGTTATAGTGTAACGTGACATGGAGTGGAGAATGTTATAGTTTAACGTGCCATGGAGTGGAGAATGTTATAGTTTAACGTGCCATGGAGTGGAGAATGTTATAGTGTAACGTGACATGGAGTGGAGAATGTTATAGTTTAACGTGACATGGAGTGGAGAATGTTATAGTTTAACGTGCTATGGAGTGGAGAAGGTTATAGTTTAACGTGCCATGGAGTGGAGAATGTTATAGTTTAACGTGCCATGGAGTGGAGAATGTTATAGTGTAACGTGACATGGAGTGGAGAATGTTATAGTTTAACGTGACATGGAGTGGAGAATGTTATAGTTTAACGTGCTATGGAGTGGAGAAGGTTATAGTTTAACGTGCCATGGAGTGGAGAATGTTATAGTTTAACGTGCCATGGAGTGGAGAATGTTATATTTTAACGTGCCATGGAGTGGAGAATGTTATAGTTTAACGTGCCATGGAGTGGAGAATGTTATAGTTTAACGTGCCATGGAGTGGAGAATGTTATAGTTTAACGTGCCATGGAGTGGAGAATGTTATAGTGTAACGTGCCATGGAGAGGAGAATGTTATAGTGTAACGTGCCATGGAGAGGAGAATGTTATAGTGTAACGAACCATGGAGAGGAGAATGTTATAGTGTAACGTACCATGAGTGTAAAATGTTATAGTGTAACGAGCCACGTGGTGGAGAATGTTATAGTGTAATGTGTCATGGGGTGGAGAATGTTATAGTGTAACGTGCCATGTGGTGGAGAATGTTGTAGTGTAACGTGCCATGTGGTGGAGAATGTTGTAGTGTAACGTGCCATGAGTGGAGAATGTTATAGTGTAACGTGCCATGATGTGGAGAATGTTGTAGTGTAACGTGCCATGGAGTGGAGAATGTTGTAGTGTAACGTCCATGTGGTGGAGAATGTTGTAGTGTAACGTGCCATGAGTGGAGAATGTTATAGTGTAACGTGCCATGAGTGGAGAATGTTATAGTGTAACGTGCCATGAGTGGAGAATGTTGTAGTGTAACGTGCCATGGAGTGGAGAATGTTGTAGTGTAACGTGCCATGGAGTGGAGAATGTTGTAGTGTAACGTGCCATGATGTGGAGAATGTTATAGTGTAACGTGCCATGATGTGGAGAATGTTGTAGTGTAACGTGCCATGGAGTGGAGAATGTTGTAGTGTAACGTGCCATGGAGTGGAGAATGTTGTAGTGTAACGTGCCATGGAGTGGAGAATGTTGTAGTGTAACGTGCCATGGAGTGGAGAATGTTGTAGTGTAACGTGCAATGATGTGGAGAATGTTGTAGTGTAACGTGCCATGATGTGGAGAATGTTGTAGTGTAACGTGCCATGGAGTGGAGAATGTTGTAGTGTAACGTGCCATGATGTGGAGAATGTTGTAGTGTAACGTGCCATGATGTGGAGAATGTTGTAGTGTAAAGTGCCATGGAGTGGAGAATGTTGTAGTGTAAAGTGCCATGGAGTGGAGAATGTTGTAGTGTAACGTGCCACTCTCTCCTACAACCTTACACTACACTCCACCAGTCACTTCTCTCCTACAACCTTACACTACACTCCACCAGTCACTTCTCTCCTACAACCTTACACTACACTCCACCAGTCACTTCTCTCCTACAACCTTACACTACACTCCACCAGTCACTTCTCTCGTACAACCTTTCCCTACACTCCACCAGTCACTTCTCCCCTACAACCTTTCCCTACACTCCACCAGTCACTTCTCCCCTACAAGGTTTCCCTACACACCATCAGTCAATTCTCTCAAACAATCTTTCCCTACACTCCACCAGTCACTTCTCTCCTATAACCTTTCCCTACACTCCACCAGTCACTTCTCTCCTACAACATTACCATACACTCCACCAGTCACTTCTCTCCTGCAACCTTTCCCTACACTCCACCAGTCACTTCTCTCCTACAATCTTACCATACACTCCACCAGTCACTTCTCTCCTGCAACCTTTCCCTACACTCCACCAGTCACTTCTCTCCTACAACGTTTCCCTACATTCCACCAGTCACTTCTCTCCTGCAACCTTTCCCTACACTCCACCAATCACTTCTCTCCTACAACCTTTCACTACACTCCACCAGTCACTTCTCTCCTACAACCTTCCCTACACTCCACCAATCACTTCTCTCCTACAACCTTTCCCTACACTCCACCAGTCACTTCTCTCCTACAACCTTTCCCTACACTCCACCAGTCACTTCTCTCCTACAACCTTTCCCTACACTCCCCCAGTCACTTCTCTCCTACAACCTTCCCTACACTCCAGCAGTTACTTCTCTCCTACAACCTTCCCCTACACTCCACCAGTCACTTCTCTCCTACAACCTTCCCCTACACTCCACCAGTCACTTCTCTCCTACAACCTTCCCCTACACTCCACCAGTCACTTCTCTCCTACAACCTTTCCCTACACTCCACCAGTCACTTCTCTCCTACAACCTTCCCCTACACTCCACCAGTCACTTCTCTCCTACAACCTTTCCCTACACTCCACCAGTCACTTTTCTCCTACAACCTTCCCTACACTCCACCAGTCACTTCTCTCCTACAACATTACCATACACTTCACCAGTCACTTCTCTCCTACAACCTTTCCCTACACTCCACCAGTCACTTCTCTCCTACAACCTTTCCCTACACTCCACCAGTCACTTCTCTCCTACAACCTTCCCCTACACTCCACCAGTCACTTCTCTTCTACAACCTTACCATACACTCCACCAGTCACTTCTCTCCTACAACCTTACCATACACTCCACCAGTCACTTCTCTTCTACAACCTTACCATACACTCCACCAGTCACTTCTCTCCTACAACCTTACCATACACTCCACCAGTCACTTCTCTCCTACAACCTTACCATACACTCCACCAGTCACTTCTCTCCTACAACCTTACCATACACTCCACCAGTCACTTCTCTCCTACAACCTTACCATACACTCCACCAGTCACTTCTCTCCTACAAACTTACCATACACTCCACCAGTCACTTCTCTTCTACAACCTTACCATACACTCCACCAGTCACTTCTCTCCTACAACCTTACCATACACTCCACCAGTCACTTCTCTCCTACAACCTTACCATACACTCCACCAGTCACTTCTCTCCTACAACCTTACCATACACTCCACCAGTCACTTCTCTCCTACAACCTTACCATACACTCCACCAGTCACTTCTCTCCTACAACCTTACCATACACTCCACCAGTCACTTCTCTCCTACAACCTTACCATACACCCCACCAGTCACTTCTCTCCTACAACCTTACCATACACTCCACCAGTCACTTCTCTCCTACAACCTTACCATACACTCCACCAGTCACTTCTCTCCTACAACCTTACCATACACTCCACCAGTCACTTCTCTCCTACAACCTTACCATACACTCCACCAGTCACTTCTCTTCTACAACCTTACCATACACTCCACCAGTCACTTCTCTCCTACAACCTTACCATACACTCCACCGGTCACTTCTCTCCTACAACCTTTACCTACACTCCACCAGTCACTCCCTTGAACATTTCTCCTACAAGCTTTCCATACAATCCACCAATCACTACCTTTAACTTCTCTCCTACAAACTTTCACGGTCTATAAATGCTATATGTTATAGGCAGATGACGTCATGGGACGCACCAAAATTGCAGCTCATTTATATTCTAGCTATGGACTAAGCAATGTTTACATCGAACAACACGATATATGTTATTGCAGTGAGTTGGCAGATTTTTGAAAATGTTTTCAAGGGTTTCAACATAAATGTTTGTTCACAGTTCGTTAACCTTCGCTGTAGATAAAGTCGTTAATTCGATGGCTTCGTTTCAGACGTTTGTGACCTTGGTAGCTAAGGACCTAACTTGTGCAAACGGATGGCATTGGCAAGGATCATTTTGAATCTATGAAGTGGGCTCATTTTGTGTTTAACTGAAAAGCATTTGAGCTTTTTAACCAAAGACCTTTTTGGGGACTCAATGAAGATTTCCCCGATGGAAGAATAAATTGTACTATTAGTCCCATAAATGATTCGCTTCCAGAGGTTTATGATGTAAACAAAGCAGTTTTGTCATTGCAAGTGAATAATGTCCACACCTATAATTGGTCAGGATTGTGTAGCAGCAGCAGCTTTATAGCGAACACAGAAAACATCACAGGATTGTGCTGTTCTGAAACAGCTGTGCCGTGCTACCCTAGAATTGCCTTTAATGGGATTACTGTGACCACAAACCACTCCCCATGTGTGTGCCACATATTTACACCCCAGAAAGAAATACTGAATATAACAACATCATGTGCCGTCTGTGATATTAATGACCACAGACCAGGAACCTCCAGTATGATTGATACAACTGTTGCACCAAGCATTTCATCAGCAGAGCCATATCTATGGAATGTTAATCTGACATTGTTCTTGAATGATGTCCAAGTTAATAAGACATCAGAATCGTGTGGCGGCAGCTACAAGAAGGGAGCGGAGAACATCAAGTTATGCTGCTATAAAGGAGACTTGCCTTGCTATCCCAGAATTGCCTTAAATGGAATCACTGTAGTTGAAACTTCTCCTCTTGTGTAAACTACAAACATTCACATCCAAGAGTGAATCAGTGAAGGTCACAAATCATATTCTCTCTGTGGTTTTACTAACTACAGGTCATGTGGCTTCTGTTGGATTGGAAATGATAACTTACCGCCACTGTGTGTCTATATGTTTGGAATTGGAGTCATCAACGATGGCCTAACATCATCAAGTGCTACGACGATCATCATTTTCGGGAGGACGTGAACTCCCATGGTATATGGTGGATAGGCGGCAGAAACCATTGAAGGCTATGTCTGAAAAGTGTTCCTTCTTGCAGTTTCCTCATATTCCAAGTCCGGCTTGTTGCAGGAGCTACTGAGTTAAGTGCTCTGTGCATACCGTGAGCTGTGTGTCTCATCCGTTTTGATCCTGCTTCGATATCCCGCTTGTTTACGATGAATGATGATATCGTATGACGGAGAACAGTTGGCTGTGTTCACTTTCTGCGCGGTTTCGCCTTATGTCTTTTGACGTGTGCTGAGACTGATACGATGGGGACTACAGTTACATTTCTTTGTTTGGGAGATGAGTTAGTAATTCGGATGATTCCACTGGCACGGGCGGTTGAGCAATTATGGATTTTAATTCGTTTGCTTTCCCCTGCAACGAGGCCTTCCATAACCAATAACCAATATGTTAGTATCAGACTAGAAATGCTATATGCTATATGTTAATCTCACAGACTATAAATGCTATATATTATATGTTAGTCTCACAGACTATAAATGCTATATGTTATATGTTAGTCTCACAGACTATAAATGCTATATGTTATATGTTAGTCTCACAGACTATAAATGCTATATGTTATATGTTAGTCTCACAGACTATAAATGCTATATGTTATATGTTAGTCTCACAGTTAGAGTCATGACCGGAAAGAGCCTGAAAGATAAGATCTGGAATGATAAAATGAGAAAGATGCGTGGAATTCCCGCCATAGAATACAAAAGAAACAACAGATAACGTCGTTTGGTCACTTGATAAGGTAGGAAGATCAAAACATAACACAACGAGCCTTCAATAAATGTTGCAAGAATACCAGACCCAAGGGCCGACCACGAAAAAGATGGATTGATGGAACATTAGAAACACTAGAAAACATAACAGTAGCAGAGAAAAACGATTGATTGATGAAACATTAGAAACATAAGGAAACATGACAGCAGCAGAGACCAACAGAGGAGCAAAAGACCGCAAATTATATCTCCCCTCGAGCCATAAAGGCAAATGAGTAAGGGAAGAAATGATCAGATGTGATGTTTCCATGATTAAGTTTGATGTCCATTAATGATGAATTAAGGAAGGTCATATTTCTGGTGTTACAGGGTCATGACACGGAATGAGTGACAAGAAATCAACAGTGAGAGAGAGAGAGAGAGAGAGAGAGAGAGAGAGAGAGAGAGAGAGAGAGAACAATTAAAAGCGATATATAAACGGAGGGACTGGGACATCGAGTTGCAGAGGAGAAACATTTGGTTACAGAGAGGGGCTAGCTGGTAGGGGTCTGCTAGATAATGATGAAAGATGGTAAATGCAGTGGCGTAACAAGGGGTGGGCTAGCTGGTAGGGGTCTGCTAGATAATGATGAAAGATGGTAAATGCAGTGGCGTAACAAGGGGTGGGCTAGCTGGTAGGGGTCTGCTAGATAATGATGAAAGATGGTAAATGCAGTGGCGTAACAAGGGGTGGGCTAGCTGGTAGGGTCTGCTAGATAATGATGAAAGATGGTAGATGCAGTGGCGTAACAAGGGGTGGGCTAGCTGGTAGGGGTCTGCTAGATAATGATGAAAGATGGTAAATGCAGTGGTGTAACAAGGGGTGGGCTAGCTGGTAGGGGTCTGCTAGATAATGATGAAAGATGGTAAATGCAGTGGCGTAACAAGGGGTGGGCTAGCTGGTAGGGGTCTGCTAGATAATGATGAACGATGGTAAATGCAGTGGCGTAACAAGGGGTGGGCTAGCTGGTAGGGGTCTGCTAGATAATGATGAAAGATGGTAGATGCAGTGGCGTAACAAGGGGTGGGCTAGCTGATGGGAGTATGCTAGATAAGGATGAAAGATGGTAAAGGCAGTGGCGTAACAAGGGGAGGGCTAGCTGATAGGGGTCTGCTAGATAATGATGAAAGATGGTAAATGCAGTGGCGTAACAAGGGGTGGGCTAGCTGATGGGAGTATGCTAGATAAGGATGAAAGATGGTAAAGGCAGTGGCGTAACAAGGGGTGGGCTAGCTGGTAGGGTCTGCTAGATAATGATGAAAGATGGTAAATGCAGTGGCGTAACAAGGGGTGGGCTAGCTGGTAGGGGTCTGCTAGATAATGATGAAAGATGGTAAATGCAGTGGCGTAACAAGGGGTGGGCTAGCTGGTAGGGTCTGCTAGATAATGATGAAAGATGGTAGATGCAGTGGCGTAACAAGGGGTGGGCTAGCTGATGGGAGTATGCTAGATAAGGATGAAAGATGGTAAAGGCAGTGGCGTAACAAGGGGGAGGGCTAGCTGATAGGGGTCTGCTAGATAATGATGAAAGATGGTAAATGCAGTGACGTAACAAGGGGTGGGCTAGCTGATGGGAGTATGCTAGATAAGGATGAAAGATGGTAAAGGCAGTGGCGTAACAAGGGGGAGGGCTAGCTGATAGGGGTCTGCTAGATAACGATGAAAGATGGTAAATGCAGTGGCGTAACAAGAGGTGGGCTAGCTGATGGGAGTATGCTAGATAAGGATGAAAGATGGTAAAGGCAGTGGCATAACAGGGGAGGGCTAGCTGATAGGGGTCTGCTAGATAATGATGAAAGATGGTAAATGCAGTGGCGTAACAAGGGGTGGGCTAGCTGATGGGAGTATGCTAGATAAGGATGAAAGATGGTAAAGGCAGTGGCGTAAACAGGGGGGGGGCTAGCTGATAGTGGTCTGCTAGATATAGATGAAAGATGGTAAATGCAGTGGCGTAACAAGGAGTGGGCTACCTGATAAGAGTATGCTAGATAAGGATGAAAGATGGTAAAGTCAGTGGTGTAACAGGGGGAGGGCTAGCTGATAGGGGTCTGCTAGATAATGATGAAAGATGGTAATGGCAGTGGCGTAACAGCTAGATAACGATGAAAGATAGTAAAGGCAGTGGCGTACATTCAAGCTGATAGGGGTCTGCTAGATAATGATGAAAGATAGTAAAGGCAGAGGCGTAACAGGGGGGAGGGCTAGTTGATTGGGGTCTGCTAGATAATGATGAAAGTTGGTAAAGGCAGTGGCGTAACAGCGGGATGGTTAGCTGATATGGGTCTCCTAGATAATGATGAAAGATGGTAAGGCAGTGGCGTAACAGGGGGAGGGCTAGCTGGTAGGGGTCTGCTAGATATAAATGAAGATGGTAATGGAAAGTGGCGTAACAGGGGGGAGAGCTAGCTGGTAGGGGTCTGCTAGATAATGATGAAAGATGGTAAAGGCAGTGGCGTAACATGGAAAGGTTAGCTGGTAGGGGTTCAACAGATAAATAGAAAAGATGATAAAGGCAGTGGCGTAACAGGGGAAGGGCTAGCTGATAGGGGCCCGACAGATGCAGAGGAAAGATGATAAAGGCAGTGGCGTAACAGGGGGAGGGCTAGCTAACAGAGGCCCGACAGATGAAGAAGAGAGATTGTAAAAGGAGTGACTTGAAATAGAACAGGGGTTACGTGCGTGCGTAGGACGCAAGATTCTTTGTGGGGGCGCAAGATTCTTTGTGGGGGCGCAATACTTCACTTCAAATTTTAAAAACATAGAATTTAAAAAAATAGAGCGTCTTCCATCACACACACACGCGCGCACACACGCACATACACACACTAACTTATGCCAGGCTATTTCCCTTCTTTCTTTCAGCTCCCTGTGGAGCATAGGTCATCAGCAAACACTTTCAGCTCCCTGTGGAGCAAAGGTCATCAGCAAACACTTTCAGCTCCCTGTCGAGCATAGGTCATCAGCAAACACGTTCAACTCCCTGTGGAGCAAAGGTCATCAGCAAACACTTTCAGCTCCCTGTCGAGCATAGGTCATCAAAAACACTTTCAGCACCCTGTCGAGCATAGGTCTTCAGCAAACACTTTCAGCTCCCTGTGGAGGATAGGTCATCAGCAAACACTTTCAGCTCCCTGTAGAGCATAGGTCATCAGCAAATAATTTCAGCACCTTGTCGAGCATGGGTCATCAGCAAACACTTTCAGTTCCCTGTCGAGCATGGGTCATCAGCAAACACTTTCAGTTCCCTGTGGAGCAAAGGTCATCAGCAAACACTTTCAGCTCCCTGTCGAGCATAGGTCATCAGCAAACACGTTCAACTCCCTGTGGAGCAAAGGTCATCAGCAAACACTTTCAGCTCCCTGTCGAGCATAGGTCATCAAAAACACTTTCAGCACCCTGTCGAGCATAGGTCT
This sequence comes from Megaustenia siamemsis, assembly GCA_032433765.1. Lineage (NCBI taxonomy): Eukaryota > Metazoa > Mollusca > Gastropoda > Stylommatophora > Ariophantidae > Megaustenia > Megaustenia siamemsis. The sequence goes on from JAVIAB010000050.1 coordinate 2,253,347, forward strand.
TCAGCAAACACTTTCAGCTCCCTGTGGAGGATAGGTCATCAGCAAACACTTTCAGCTCCCTGTAGAGCATAGGTCATCAGCAAATAATTTCAGCACCTTGTCGAGCATGGGTCATCAGCAAACACTTTCAGTTCCCTGTCGAGCATGGGTCATCAGCAAACACTTTCAGTTCCCTGTCGAGCATGGGTCATCAGCAAACACTTTCAGTTCCCTGTCGAGCATGGGTCATCAGCAAACACTTTCAGCTCCCTGTCGAGCATGGGTCATCAGCAAACACTTTCAGCTCCCTGTCGAGCATAGGTCATCAGCAAACACTTTCAGCTCATTGTGGAGCATGGGTCATCACCAAACACTTTCAGCTCATTGTGGAGCATGGGTCATCACCAAACACTTTCAGCTCCCTGTCGAGCATGGGTCATCAGCAAACACTTTCAGCTCATTGTGGAGCATGGGTCATCAGCAAACACTTTCAGCTCATTGTGGAGCATGGGTCATCACCAAACACTTTCAGCTCATTGTGGAGCATGGGTCATCACCAAACACTTTCAGCTCATTGTGGAGCATGGGTCATCAGCAAACACTTTCAGCTCCCTGTCGAGCATAGGTCATCAGCAAACACTTTCAGCTCATTGTGGAGCATGGGTCATCACCAAACACTTTCAGCTCATTGTGGAGCATGGGTCATCACCAAACACTTTCAGCTCATTGTGGAGCATGGGTCATCAGCAAACACTTTCAGCTCATTGTGGAGCATGGTCATCACCAAACACTTTCAGCTCATTGTGGAGCATGGGTCATCACCAAACACTTTCAGCTCATTGTGGAGCATGGGTCATCACCAAACACTTTCAGCTCATTGTGGAGCATGGGTCATCACCAAACACTTTCAGCTCATTGTGGAGCATGGGTCATCACCAAACACTTTCAGCTCATTGTGGAGCATGGGTCATCACCAAACACTTTCAGCTCATTGTGGAGCATGGGTCATCACCAAACACTTTCAGCTCATTGTGGAGCATGGGTCATCACCAAACACTTTCAGCTCATTGTGGAGCATGGGTCATCACCAAACACTTTCAGCTCATTGTGGAGCATGGGTCATCACCAAACACTTTCAGCTCATTGTGGAGCATGGGTCATCACCAAACCTTTTCAGCTCATTGTGGAGCATGGGTCATCACCAAACACTTTCAGCTCATTGTGGAGCATGGGTCATCAGCAAACACTTTCAGCTCCCTGTGGAGCATGGGTCATCAGCAAACACTTTCAGCTCCCTGTAAAACAAAGATTTTCACAATTTTTTTTTTCTGGACAACGTCCATTTACACTTTTCAACTTGCAACAGCCGAGGTTTCTTTAATGTGTGAGAGTGCACCAGGGAGAGCCTGTCACCGGGAGAGCCTGTCACCAGGAAGAGCCTGTCACCAGGGAGAGCCTGTCACCAGGGAGAGCCTGTCACCGGGAGAGCCTGTCACCAGGGAGAGCCTGTCACCAGAGAGAGCCTGTCACCGGGGAAAGCCTGTCACCGGGGAGAGCCTGTCACCAGGGAGAGCCTGTCACCAGGGAGAGCCTGTCACCAGGGAGAGCCTGTCACCGGGGAGAGCCTGTCACCGGGGAGAGCCTGTCACCGGGGAGAGCCTGTCACCAGGGAGAGCCTGTCACCAAGGAGAGCCTGTCACCAGAGAGAGCCTGTCACCGGGGAGAGCCTGTCACCAGGAGAGCCTGTCACCAGGGAGAGCCTGTCACCGGGGAGATCCTGTCACCGGGGAAAGCCTGTCACCGGGGAGAGCCTGTCACCGGGGAGAGCTTGTCACCAGGGAGAGCCTGTCATCGGGGAGAGTCTGTGACGACAGCGCGGGAGTCACAAGAACAGATTCCAAATTTAAAATTCACACAATCTGTGGCGGGATCCAAACCCGGGACATCCGAGCTAGAGGTCTCACCTCCAGACAGCCAGACCTGCTTGCTCATGAACTGAGACAGATGTGAGAGGTCTCACCTCCAGACAACCAGACCTGGTTTCTCATGAACTGAGACAGTTGTGAGACGTCTCACCTCCAGACAACCAGACCTGGTTTCTCATGAACTGAGACAGTTGTGAGAGGTCTCACCTCCAGACAACCAGACCTGGTTTCTCATGAACTGAGACAGTTGTGAGAGGTCTCACCTCCAGACAACCAGACCTGCTTGCTCATGAACTGAGACAGATGTGAGAGGTCTCACCTCCAGACAGCCAGACCTGCTTGCTCATGAACTGAGACAGATATGAGACCAAGCACAAGACACAGTTGGTGCACAACACCGGAGATTGTCCTGCATAATGTTGTCCTGACAACATGAGCTAATGTTGTTCTCACATGTTAAGCTAATGTTGTCCTCACATGTTGAACTAATCCTGTCCTGACATGTTGAGCTAATGTTGTACTGATATATTGAGCTAATGTTGTCCTCACATGTTGAGCTATGTTGTACTGACATGTTGAGCTCATCTTGTCCTCACATGTTGAGCTAATGTTGTCCTCACATGTTGAGCTATGTTGTCCTCACATGTTGAGCTATGTTGTACTGACATGTTGAGCTCATCTTGTCCTCACATGTTGAGCTAATCTTGTCCTCACATGTTGAGCTAATGTTGTCCTCACATGTTGAGCGAATGTTGTCCTCACATGTTGAGCTATGTTGTACTGACATGTTGAGCTAATCTTGTCCTCACATGTTGAGCTAATGTTGTCCTCACATATTGAGCTATGTTGTACTGACATGTTGAGCTCATCTTGTCCTCACATGTTGAGCTAATCTTGTCCTCACATGTTGAGCTAATCTTGTCCTCACATGTTGAGCTAATCTTGTCCTCACATATTGAGCAATGTTGTACTGACATGCTGAGCTCATCTTGTCCTCACATGTTGAGCTAATCTTGTCCTCACATGTTGAGCTAATGTTGTCCTCACATGTTGAGCTATGTTGTACTGACATGTTGAGCTCATCTTGTCCTCACATGTTGAGCTATGCTGTACTGACATGTTGAGCTAATGTTGTCCTCAAATGTTGAGCTAATGTTGTCCTCACATGTTGAGCTATGTTGTACTGACATGTTGAGCTAATCTTGTCCTCACATGTTGAGCTAATGTTGTCCTCACATATTGAGCTATGTTGTACTGACATGATGAGCTCATCTTGTCCTCACATGTTGAGCTAATGTTGTCCTCACATGTTGAGCTATGTTGTACTGACATGTTGAGCTCATCTTGTCCTCACATGTTGAGCTATGCTGTACTGACATGTTGAGCTAATGTTGTCCTCAAATTTTGAGCTAATGCTGTCCTCACGTGTTGAGCTATTGTTGTCCTCACATGTTTAGCTAATGTCTTCCTCACCTGTTGAGCTAATCTTGTACTGACATGTTGAGCTTTTGTTGTCCTCACATGTTGAGTTAATGTTATCCTCACATCTTGAGCTCACGTTCTCGTCACATGTTGAGCTAATGTTGTCCTCCCATATTGATCTAATGTTGTCCTGATATGTTGAGCTAATGTTGTCCTCACATGTTGAGCTAATCTTGTCCTCATATGTTGAGCTAATCTTGTCCTCACATGTTGAGCTAATCGTGTCCTCACATGTTGAGCTAATCTTGTCCTGATATATTGAGCTAATGTTGTCCTCACATATTGACATAATCATGCCCTCACATGTTAAGGTAATGTTGTCCTCACATGTTGAGCTAATGTTGTCTTCACATGTTGAGCCAATGTTGTCCTCACATGTTGAGCTAATGTTGTACTGACATGTTGAGCTTTTGTTGTCCTCACATGTTGAGTTAATGTTGTCCTCACATCTTGAGCTCATGTTTTCGTCACATGTTGAGGTAATGTTGTCCTCCCATGTTGATATAATGTTGTCCTGACATGTTGAGCTAATCTTGTCCTCACATGTTGAGCTAATCTTGTCCTCATATGTTGAGCTAATCTTGTCCTCACATGTTGAGCTAATCGTGTCCTCACATGTTGAGCTAATCTTGTCCTGATATGTTGAGCTAATGTTGTCCTCACATATTGACATAATCATGCCCTCACATGTTGAGCTAATCTTGTCCTCACATGTTGAGCTAATGTCCTCACATGTTGAGCCAATGTTGTCCTCACATGTTGAGCTATGTTGTACTGACATGTTGAGCTCATCTTGTCCTCACATGTTGAGCTAATGTTGTCCTCACATGTTGAGCTAATGTTGTCCTCACATATTGAGATAATCTTGTCCTCACATGTTGAGCTATGTTGTCCTCACATTTTGAGCTAATCTTGTCTTCACATGTTAATCTAATGTTGTACTTACATGTTGAGCTCATGTTGTCCTCACATGTTGAGCTCATCTTGTCCTCACATGTTGAGCTAATGTTGTCATCACATGTTGAGCTAATGTTGTCCTCACATTTTGAGCTTATTTGTCCTGACATGTTGAGCTAATCTTGTCCGCCATTGTGGAGCTAATCTTGTCCTCACATGCTGAGCTAATGTTGTCCTCAAATGATAGCTAATGTTGTTCTCACATGTTGAGCAAATGTTGACGTCACATGATGAGCTAATGTTGTCCTCACATGTTGAGCGAATGTTGTCCTCACATGTTGAGCTAATGTTATACTGACATGTTGAGCCAATGTTGTCCTCACATGTTGAGATAATGTTGTCCTCACATGTTGACCTAATGTTGTCCTCACATGTTGAGCTAATCTTGTCCTCACATGTTGAGCTAATCTTGTCCTCACATGTTGACCTAATGTTGTCCTCACATGTTGACCTAATGTTGTCCTCACATGTTGACCTAATGTTGTCCTCACATGTTGACCTAATCTTGTCCTCACATGTTGAGCTAATCTTGTCCTCACATGTTGACCTAATGTTGTCCTCACATGTTGACCTAATGTTGTCCTCACATGTTGACCTAATGTTGTCCTCACATGTTGACCTAATCTTGTCCTCACATGTTGAGCTAATGTTGACAAGCAAATGTACTCACCGACAACAGGTTGCAGACATTACAGTCAAGTCCCTCTACCAAATCTATCTCAATAACAGCTTACTTTTAGATGTGGACATGTCAGTTGTTTATTGTCATGACGTCACGTAAACAAACCCATTCATTGGAAACATATCATTTAGTCTTATTTGCGATGCATAAAAACAAATACACATCATGATATTTGTCAAATAGAATGTTTACCGTTTCTACTGGTCAACACTACAAGCGAAATGAAAACAAAATGTGTGTACGCATTTCAGGCACAGATTCCGGGCAGAACTTACACAGTGACGCTTCATCGAATACAACCAGCGTGTTGGCGTGCATCTCAAAGATGACAAAAGTCATCAGAACTCACACAGTGACGCTTCATTGAATACAGGCCAGCGTGTTGGCGTGCATCTCAAAGATGACAAAAGTCATCAGAACTCACACAGTGACGCTTCATCGAATACAGGCCAGCGTGTTGGCGTGCATCTCAAAGATGACAAAAGTCATCAGAGCTCACACAGTGACGCTTCATCGAATACAGGCCAGCGTGTTGGCGTGCATCTCAAAGATGACAAAAGTCATCAGAACTCACACAGTGACGCTTCATTGAATACAGGCCAGCGTGTTGGCGTGCATCTCAAAGATGACAAAAGTCGTCAGAACTCACACAGTGACGCTTCATCGAATACAGGCCAGCGTGTTGGCGTGCATCTCAAAGATGACAAAAGTCATCAGAACTCACACAGTGACGCTTCATCGAATACAGGCCAGCGTGTTGGCGTGCATCTCAAAGATGACAAAAGTCATCAGAACTCACACAGTGACGCTTCATCGAATACAGGCCAGCGTGTTGGCGTGCATCTCAAAGATGACAAAAGTCGTCTGGACCACGACGGCGGTCAGATCGTGCGAGAAATCCGTGCCGGAGTTTAATTTTTGATTCGGCGCATAATGTTGAATGAGAGGATGGGACTATAGAGCTTGAACGTGGCATAGACCAACCACAGTGCACTAACCACTTGGAAACAATTTGTATCTAGCCAAACTGTTTATTCTGTATTTATATCTAGCTAAACTGTGTTTCTGTATTTATATCCAGCCAAACTGTGTGCTGCATTTAACCAAACTGTCTGCTGTATATAACCACACTATCTGCTGTATTTAACCACACTGTGTGCTGTATATGGGATTTCTCAGAAGAATGTTGAAAGTTCCCTGGACAGATTAAAAAGACCAATGAGGAAGTTCTCAAAGAGGCCAACACAAAAAGGGAGCTCTTAAAAAACATCAGAAAGAAGCAATCAACATTTTTTGGGCACATTATGAGAAGAGGAAAGTTGGAATACTTGGTTACAACTGGCAAAATAAAAGGAAAGATAGATCGCGGACAACAAAGAGAGAAAATACTGGATAGCTTGGTGTCATGGCATGGAAAACAGTCAACAACAGAACTGATACGATGCACTGTAGATAGAAGATTGTGGATGGACACGATCGCCTACGCCAACCGGCAGGGTACATAATGATGATGATGATGTGTGCTGTATTCAACCAAACTGTCTGCTGTATTCAACCAAACTGTCTGCTGCATTTAACCACACTGTGTGCTGTATTTAACCACACTGTGTGCTGTATTCAACCACACTGTGTGCTGTATTTAACCACACTGTGTGCTGTATTTAACCACACTGTGTGCTGTATTTAACCACACTGTGTGCTGTATTTAACCACACTGTGTGCTGTATTTAACCACACTGTGTGCTGTATTTAACCACACTGTGTGCTGTATTTAACCACACTGTGTGCTGTATTTAACCACACTGTGTGCTGTATTTAACCACACTGTGTGCTGTATTTAACCACACTGTGTGCTGTATTCAACCACACTGTGTGCTGTATTCAACCACACTGTGTGCTGTATTCAACCACACTGTGTGCTGTATTTAACCACACTGTGTGCTGTATTTAACCACACTGTGTGCTGTATTTAACCACACTGTGTGCTGTATTCAACCACACTGTGTGCTGTATTTAACCACACTGTGTGCTGTATTCAACCACACTGTGTGCTGTATTTAACCACACTGTGTGCTGCATTTAACCACACTGTGTGCTGCATTTAACCACACTGTTTGCTGTATTTAACCAAACTGTCTGCTGTATTCAACCAAACTGCTGTATTTAACCACACTGTCTGCTGTATTTAACCAGACGGTGTGTTGTATTTAACCACACTGTGTGCTGTATTTAACCACACTGTGTGCTGTATTTAACCACACTGTGTGCTGCATTTAACCACACTGTGTGCTGTATTTAACCACACTGTGTGCTGTATTTAACCACACTGTGTGCTGTATTTAACCACACTGTGTGCTGTATTTAACCACACTGTGTGCTGTATTTAACCACACTGTGTGCTGTATTTAACCACACTGTGTGCTGTATTTAACCACACTGTGTGCTGCATTTAACCACACTGTGTGCTGTATTTAACCACACTGTGTGCTGCATTTAACCACACTGTGTGCTGCATTTAACCACACTGTGTGCTGTATTTAACCACACTGTGTGCTGCATTTAACCACACTGTGTGCTGCATTTAACCACACTGTCTGCTGTATTTAACCACACTGTGTGCTGCATTTAACCACACTGTGTGCTGTATTTAACCACACTGTGTGCTGCATTTAACCACACTGTGTGCTGCATTTAACCACACTGTGTGCTGCATTTAACCACACTGTGTGCTGTATTTAACCACACTGTGTGCTGCATTTAACCACACTGTGTGCTGCATTTAACCACACTGTGTGCTGTATTTAACCACACTGTGTGCTGTATTTAACCACACTGTGTGCTGTATTCAACCACACTGTGTGCTGTATTCAACCACACTGTGTGCTGTATTTAACCACACTGTGTGCTGCATTTAACCACACTGTGTGCTGTATTTAACCACACTGTGTGCTGTATTTAACCACACTGTGTGCTGTATTCAACCACACTGTGTGCTGTATTTAACCACACTGTGTGCTGTATTTAACCACACTGTGTGCTGTATTTAACCACACTGTGTGCTGTATTTAACCAAACTGTCTACTGTATTTAACCACACTGTGGGCTGTATTTAACCACACTGTGTGCTGTATCTAGCCAAGCAAATGTTACCTTTAGGTAGTTAAGAAGTAGGGATGGAACACTCAAAGTTTAAGAGTCCTAAACTTAAAAAAAAACCAGTGAAAAGCTTGGTGTTAACTTCACTGAAGTCTATAAGACGCGCTCTCTAACAAAACAGTGAAAAGCTTGGTGTTAACTTCACTGAGTCTATAAGATGCGCTATCTAACAAAACAGTGAAAAGCTTGGTGTTAACTTCACTGAAGTCTATAAGACGCGCTCTCTAACAAAACAGTGAAAAGCTTGGTGTTAACTTCACTGAAGTCTATAAGACGCGCTCTCTAACAAAACAGTGAAAAGCGTGGTGTTAACTTCACTGAAGTCTATAAGACGCGCTCTCTAACAAAACAGTGAAAAGCTTGGTGTTAACTTCACTGAGTCTATAAGACGCGCTCTCTAACAAAACAGTGAAAAGCTTGGTGTTAACTTCACTGAAGTCTATCAGACGCGCTCTCTAACAAAACAGTGAAAAGCTTGGTGTTAACTTCACTGAGTCTATAAGACGCGCTCTCTAACAAAACAGTGAAAAGCTTGGTGTTAACTTCACTGAAGTCTATAAGACGAAGAAGAGCTTGATGTTAACTTCACTGAAGTCTATAAGACGCGCTCTCTAACAAAACAGTGAAAAGCTTGGTGTTAACTTCACTGAGTCTATAAGACGCGCTCTCTAACAAAACAGTGAAAAGCTTGGTGTTAACTTCACTGAGTCTATAAGACGCGCTCTCTAACAAAACAGTGAAAAGCTTGGTGTTAACTTCACTTAGTCTATAAGACGCGCTCTCTAACAAAACAGTGGAAAGCTTGGTGTTAACTTCACTGAGTCTATAAGACTCTCTAACAAAACAGTGAAAAGCTTGGTGTTAACTTCACTGAGTCTATAAGACGCGCTCTCTAACAAAACAGTGAAAAGCTTGGTGTTAACTTCACTGAGTCTATAAGACGCGCTCTCTAACAAAACAGTGAAAAGCTTGGTGTTAACTTCACTGAGTCTATAAGACGCGCTCTCTAACAAAACAGTGAAAAGCTTGGTGTTAACTTCACTGAGTCTATAAGACGCGCTCTCTAACAAAACAGTGGAAAGCTTGGTGTTAACTTCACTGAGTCTATAAGACTCTCTAACAAAACAGTGAAAAGCTTGGTGTTAACTTCACTGAGTCTATAAGACGCGCTCTCTAACAAAACAGACAAACGAGGGTTCTTGTAATTTCTCTGGTGTCAGGGTCCGGCGACCCAAAGAGCCACATCGTGTCCAAGACGCCAATCTTCTGGAACCTTCTATTAATCAGACCGCCACGTGCTGAGCTCTCCTGAAAATTCTCGAAACTAATTCTCGATAGTCCTGGAGGCCTCACGCCGAGGTATATAACCCGTGTGTTGTGGCTACCAACTGAACTACTCAGTTAACAGTTCAACAACTCAGCGTTTCTAGTTCTATCAACTCTCCGCAGCCTCTCGCTGGCATGGGCTCTCAGTCTACCTTCAGCGTTATCAATGTGCATTTTTGGGTCTTTGCTGTCTCAAAACTTAATTTGTCAAAACTTAATTTGTCAAAACTTAATTTGTCAAAACTTTGTGAGATTTATAATGAGACATTGCAGGCTGAATAACACAAGTATGAGCACTAATATACACAAGTTGGCGCAAATTAAAACATACGATTTTAGATAACTTTTTAATATAGCAGCATTCAATATAGCAGTATCCAACATAGCAGTATCCAATATAGCAGTATCCAATATAGCAGTATTTAATATAGCAGCATTCAATATAGCAGCATTCAATATAGTAGTATTCAATGTAGCAGTATCCAACATAGCAGTATCCAATATAGCAGTATCCAATATCGCAGTATTCAATATAGCAGTATCCAATATAGCAGTATTCAATATAGCAGTATTCAACATAGCAGTATCCAATATAGCAGTATTCAACATAGCAGTATCCAATATAGCAGTATTCAATATAGCAGTATTCAATATAGCAGTATCCAACATAGCAGTATCCAACATAGCAGTATTCAATATAGCAGTATCCAATACAGCAGTATCCAATATAACAGCATTCAGTATAGCAGTATATTCAATATACCAGCATTCAATACAGAAGCATTCAATATAGCAGAATTCAATATAGCAGGATTCAATATAGCAGCATTCAATATAGCAGCATCCGATATAGCAGTATTCAATACAGCACCATTCAATACAGCAGCATTCAATATAGCAGCATTCAATATAACAGCATTCAATATAGCAGCATTCAATATCGCAGCATTCAATATGGCAGAATTCAATATGGCAGAATTCAATATAACAGCATTCAATATAACAGCATTCAATATAACAGCATTCAATATAACAGCATTCAATATGGCAGCATTCAATATAACAGCATTCAATATAACAGCATTCAATATAACAGCATTCAATATAACAGCATTCAATATGGCAGCATTCAATATAACAGCATTCAATATCGCAGCATTCAATATGGCAGCATTCAATATGGCAGAATTCAATATGGCAGCATTCAATATACCAGCATTCAATATAGCAGCATTCAATATTAGCAGCATTCAATATAGCAGCATTCAATATAGCAGCATTCAATATAGCAGTATTCAATATAGCAATGTTCAATATAGCAGCATTCAATATAGCAGCATTCAATATAGCAGCATTCAATATAGCAGTATTCAATATAGCAGTATTCAATATAGCAATATTCAATATAGCAGCATTCAATATACCAGCATTTAATATAGCAGCATTCAATATAGCAGCATTCAATATACCAGCATTTAATATAGCAGCATTCAATATAGCAGTATTCAATATATTTTACTCTACATCAGGAAGGCGGTGGTCTACAGATGTTAATGATAGAGACACGTCATTAATTATCACATAACACAAGTCTCTACGTCTAAAATAATTAAATGAGAAGCTCTCCCAGACTTGGCTCGGCTCCTTCTGTCAGAGACCGGAGACATGACCAGCACTGACATGGCAACATGCATTCATTCCCTGAGTCACGAGCAGTGACACAACGGGCACGCCCCGGAAGTACACATTCAAACTGGCACGTGAAGGTCAAGGGCAACGGGACAAGATGGTCGTGGCGTGAACATGAAATCAGAGCAGAATAGCATCAGATAAAATAGACGAGAATTGGACAATTAGAGGACTGTAACAGAGCAGAATAGCATCAGATAAAATAGACGAGAATTGGACAATTAGAGGACTGTAACAGAGCAGAATAGCATCAGATAAAATAGACGAGAATTGGACAATTAGAGGACTGTAACAGAGCAGAATAGCATCAGATAAAATAGACGAGAATTGGACAATTAGAGGACTGTAACAGAGCAGAATAGCATCAGATAAAATAGACGAGAATTGGACAATTAGAGGACTGTAACAGAGCAGAATAGCATCAGATAAAATAGACGAGAATTGGACAATTAGAGGACTGTAACAGAGCAGAATAGCATCAGATAAAATAGACGAGAATTGGACAATTAGAGGACTGTAACAGAGCAGAATAGCATCAGACAAAATAGACGAGAATTGGACAATTAGAGGACTGTAACAGAGCAGAATAGCATCAGATAAAATAGACGAGAATTGGACAATTAGAGGACTGTAACAGAGTAGAATAGCATCAGATAAAATAGTTGAGAATTGGACAATTAGAGGACTGTAACAGAGCAGAATAGCATCAGATAAAATAGACGAGAATTGTACAATTAGAGGACTGTAACAGAGTAGAATAGCATCAGATAAAATAGACGAGAATTGGACAATTAGAGGACTGTAACAGAGCAGAATAGCATCAGATAAAATAGACGAGAATTGTACAATTAGAGGACTGTAACAGAGTAGAATAGCATCAGATAAAATAGACGAGAATTGTACAATTAGAGGACTGTAACAGAGCAGAATAGCATCAGATAAAATAGACGAGAATTGTACAATTAGAGGACTGTAACAGAGTAGTATAGCATCAGATAAAATAGACGAGAATTGGGCAATTAGAGGACTGTAACAGAGCAGAATAGCATCAGATAAAATAGACGAGAATTTGACAATTAGAGGACTGTAACAGAGCAAAATAGCATCAGATAAAATAGACGAGAATTGGACAATTAGAGGACTGTAACAGAGCAGAATAGCATCAGATAAAATAGACGAGAATTGGACAATTAGAGGACTGTAACAGAGTAGTATAGCATCAGACAAAATAGACGAGAATTGGACAATTAGAGGACTGTAACAGAGCAAAATAGCATCAGACAAAATAGACGAGAATTGGACAATTAGAGGACTGTAACAGAGTAGTATAGCATCAGACAAAATAGACGAGAATTGGACAATGAGAGGTCTGTAACAGAGCAAAATAGCATCAGATAAAATAGACGAGAATTGGACAATTAGAGGACTGTAACAGAGCAGAATAGCATCAGATAAAATAGACGAGAATTGGACAATTAGAGGACTGTAACAGAGCAGAATAGCATCAGATAAAATAGACGAGAATTGGACAATTAGAGGACTGTAACAGAGCAGAATAGCATCAGATAAAATAGACGAGAATTGGACAATTAGAGGACTGTAACAGAGCAGAATAGCATCAGATAAAATAGACGAGAATTGGACAATTAGAGGACTGTAACAGAGCAGAATAGCATCAGACAAAATAGACGAGAATTGGACAATTAGAGGATTGTAGCAGAGCAAAATATCAGCAGAAAAAATAGACGAGAATTGGACAATTAGAGGACTGTAACAGAGCAGAATAGCATCAGACAAAATAGACGAGAATTGGACAATTAGAGGACTGTAACAGAGCAGAATAGCATCAGAAAAAATAGACGAGAATTGGACAATTAGAGGACTGTAACAGAGTAGAATATCATCAGGTAAAATAGTTGAGAATTGGACAATTAGAGGACTGAAACAGAGCAAAATATCATCAGACAAAAAAGACGAGAATTGGACAATTAGAGGATTGTAGCAGAGCAAAATATCAGCAGAAAAAATAGACGAGAATTGGACAATTAGAGGACTGTAACAGAGCAGAATAGCATCAGACAAAATAGACGAGAATTGGACAATTAGAGGACTGTAACAGAGCAGAATAGCATCAGACAAAAAAGACGAGAATTGGACAATTAGAGGACTGTAACAGAGCAGAATAGCATCAGAAAAAAATAGACGAGAATTGGACAATTAGAGGACTGTAACAGAGCAGAATATCATCAGACAAAATAGACGAGACTCACACGTGGTGAGTGGTGCTGTATGGATTTGAGTGGTGAGTGCTGTTGTATAGATTTGAGTGGTGAGTGATGTATTATAGATTTGAGTGGTGAGTTCTGTAAGATAGCTTTAAGAAAATCAGGGAAATAATATAAGACAGTACAGTGGTTTGGTCGGACATTGGAGAGAGAGAGAGAGAGAGAGAGAGAGAGAAGATAAGACAGTAAAATAGCTATGTAGGACATCAGAGAGATAGAGAGAGAGAAGATAAGACAGTACAATAGTTAGTTTGGACATCAGAGAGAGAGAGAAGATAAGACAGTACAATATTTAGATAGGACATCAGAGAGACAAGACAAGATAGTACAATAGTTATGTAGGACATAAGAGAGAGAGAAGATAATACCGTACAATAGTTAGATAGGACATCAGAGAGAGAAAATAAGACAGTACAATAGTTAGGTAGGACATTAGAGAGAGAGAAGATAAGACAGTACAATAGTTAGGTAGGACATCAGAGAGAGAGAGGGAGAGAAGATAAGTCAGTACAATAGTTAGGTATGTCATCAGAGAGAGCAGATAAGACATTACAACAGTTAGATAGGACATCAGAGAGAGAAAATAAGACAGTACAATAGTTAGGTAGGACATCAGAGAGAGAGAGAGAAGATAAGACAGTACAATAGTTAGGTAGGACATCAGAGAGAGAGAGAGAGAGAGAGAGAGAGAGAAGATAAGACAGTACAATAGTTAGGTAGGACATCAGAGAGAGAAGATAAGACATTACAACAGTTAGATAAAACATCAAAGAGAGAAGATAAGACAATGCAATAGTTAGATAGGACATCAGAGAGAGAAGATAAGACATTACAACAGTTAGATAAAACATCAGAGAGAGAAGATAAGACAATGCAATAATTATGTAGGACATCAGAGGGAAATAAAATAAGACAGTACAATAGCTATGTAGGACATCAGGGGGAGAGAAGATAATACAGTACAATAGTTATGTAGGACATTAGAGAGAGAGAGAAGATAAGATAGTACAATAGTTATGTAGGACATTAGAGAGAGAGAGAGAGAAGATAAGACAGTACAATAGTTATGTAGGACATCAGAGAGAGAGAGAGAAGATAAGACAGTACAATAGTTATGTAGGACATCAGAGAGAGAAGATAATACAGTACAATAGTTATGTAGGACATCAGAGAGAGAGAGAAGATAAGACAATACAATAGTTATGTATGACATCAGAGAGAGAGAGAGAGAGAGAGAAGATAAGACAGTACAATAGTTATGTAGGACATCAGAGAGAGAGAGAGAGAGAGAGAAGATAAGACAATACAATAGTTATGTAGGACATCAGAGAGAGCGAGAAGATGAGACAATACAATAGTTATGTAGGACATCAGAGAGAGAGAGAGAAGATAAGACAGTACAATAGTCATGTAGGACATCAGCAATAGAACTTTAAACAAGTGTTTGAGATAGAAAGTTTTGCAGAGACATGATCACCTAGATCAGCAGACATGGTATTTGATAATGAGGCTTCCTGACATGGGCGGTCAAAGAGTAAAAGTAAACGTTGTCTTGGTCCTCTTGGTGTTGTAAGCATCTGTCACCAACCATTGAAGAGCTGAATATTAGCTGCGGAATGCCTGTGGCTTTGATTAATGTCTGGGCTGTACACAGCAACGTAAACTTGATCTTCTTCCTCTTCTATCCTTCCTCTGCTGCCGTTGGCGTCGAGGGGAGAAACAATCTGCGATTCTTTGCTCTTCTGTTGGCCTCTTCTGATGTTATTCCTCCTAGTGACTCTAGTATTCCCTTTATCCATCTCTTTCTCGGTCTTCCTCTTAATCTGGCGTTTTCGTAGCGTTTGTTTATGGCTCTTTGCGTCATTGTTAGTTCTTTTTGTCTTGTTATGTGGCCGAACCAATTTATATGTTGTTTCTTTATGTATTCGATGGCTGGTTCAATTTCGAGTTTCTTCCTCAGGCCAGTGTTTCTTACTCTGTCTCTTAAGCTGTTTCCTGTCATTCTTCTAACACATTTCATTTCTGTGGTCGTTATCTTTCTTATTGTTCTAGAGTCTAGCGTCCAATTCTGGCACTGATAGCTCAGGGTTGGTAGAAAAATTGATTTGTATATTGCCCTTTTTGCTTCCGTAGTTATTGCTTTGTTTTTCAATAGTGTTGATACTTGGCCTATAACTTGGCATGCTTTGTTACACCTTATATCTATCTCTGTCTCTTTGTTATTGTCTTGTGTTAACGTGCTACCCAGATATTTAAAATTGTCAACTTGCTTCAAAGACGTATTATCTATTATGATGTTTAGTTTTTCTTTCTTTCTCGCTATTCCCATTACTTCGGTTTTGCTTATGTTGATCTTCATGTTGTATTGTTTACAAGTGTTGTTTAGCCTGTTGATATGTTCTTGTAGGTCCTCAGTTGTTTCATGTATCAGAACTTGGTCGTCTGCAAATAGTATTTCATTTATTTCTTCCTCTCTTCTGTTGTTTTCAGGTACGTATATTTCGTTCTCTTTTGTGTTATCGTTTGTTATCATCCGTGTTGGTATGTTTCCTTTGATTGGGCATCCTAATTTGCATATATTGTCCATATATGTGATGAAAAGTAAAGGGGAAAGCACGCAGCCTTGTCTTACTCCGGAGTTAATGGTGAAATGTTTAGAGTAGCCTGCTGAAGATCTTACTGTAGTGCGACTACTTTCATAGAGGCTCTTGCATATCTCTACTAGGTGGTGACTCACTCCGTACAAGGGCAATACGGACCACAGTTGTTCCCTGTCCACCCTATCGAACGCCTTTTCTTGGTCAATAAAAGCCGTATATAGTGTTTTATTATGCTCTATTGTTTTCTCCGCTAGTTGTTTTATGATAAATAGGGCATCTGTGCAACCTCTGTTCCTCCTGAAGCCCAGATGTTCTTGCTATTTAATTTCTTGTAGAAATATTGAGGTAATATTGATCAAGGTGTGTACCATAGGACATGTTTAGTGTAGCAACGCTCTCATAGATGGGCCTACATGATGGGACACATCTTGTTCTAATGTTGGCTATCTTATGTTGTATTCACAGTGACATAACTCTACAGTTTCTCTTATGTTTAGTGTAGCAACGCTCCCATAGATGGGCCTACATGATGGGACACATCTTGTTCTAATGTTTGCTATCTTATGTTGTATTCAAAGTGACATAACTCTACAGTTTCTCTTATGTTTAGTGTAGCAACGCTCTCATAGATGGGACACATCTTGTTCTAATGTTGGCTATCTTATGTTGTATTCAAAGTGACATAACTCTACAGTTTCTTATGTTACAATTGTGTTGCTTACATAATATATTATATATCATCATCAAGTACCGGGTCTACTGGCGTAGGTGATCATGTCTCTCCACAACTTTCGATCTCGGCAGCTATTTATCATTTCTGTTGTTGACCTTCTGCCAAGCCATTCTCTTAAGCTGTCTGTTATTTTTTCTCTGTGCTTCCCTCTATCTCTTGTTCCCTCAATTTTTCCAGTTGTTACAATATATTCCAGTTGTTCTCTTCTCATTACATGGCCAAAAAATAATGATTGTTTCTTCCTAATATTGGAAATTAGCTCTCTTTTTGCTTTGACCTCTCTCAGAACATCTTCATTACTCTTCTTAGCTGTCCATGGTACTCTCAACATTCTTCTGTAAAACCAAATTTTTACAGACTCCAGTGATTTTCTTGTCTGTTGTCCTATTGTCCATGATTCGCATCCATATGTTAAGACTGGCTCTACATAACATTTAAGAACTCGTTTTCTTGTTTCTATTGTCAAAAATGGATTGCATAGTATCTTCCTCATTTTTTGGAAAGCTGCTTTTGCCTGAGCCATTCTTCATCTTACCTCTTTTGTACATCTTCCGTCTGAGGTTAACAAAGTTCCCAAATATTTAAATTCATTTACCTGTTTTAATATTGTTCCACTTGTCTTTATTTTGCACTGAGGTGATGTCTTTTTCTTTGTTGTTACCATTACATCTGTCTTTTTGCTATTAAGGCTGAGTCCTTTATTTTTGCTTTCTTTCACTATAATGTCCAACATTTCTTGTAACTCATTTTCACTCTTAGCGATTAAGACTGTATCATCAGCATACCTTAGATTATTTATATTATGACCTCCAATTGTTATTCCAGGCATGTCCCTTATGGATCTTAAAATAATCTCACTATAAATAATGGAGGCGAAGGCGCGCCCCCCCAGCACCAGAGCTGGAAGTCGTCAGTGACTAATAACTGATGGCTTGCGCCAGGATCGGTGAACCAGAACCATCCAGACCCTGCTACACCTCTTCGTGGTGCCTCTAGAAACAGACTAACCTGTCTAGTCTGGCCAAGCGAGCAGGGATCGAAGTGGGAAGACGAACCCGGTACACAAAAAAACGTCGGCTGAAATCGGATGTGTTGGGCCGAAAGGCGCAGATATCGCAGTGTTACACTGCAAACTTCAACACAACGTAACTACGTCCACTTAACGTCCTTTTAAGGGCGGATGACGAGGAGGAAGTCTACGGTTCGTATCCGTTAGAATACCTCAAATCATCGGGCGAACGCATCATCATCATCATCATCACTATAAATATTAAACAAATCTGGTGACAGCACACAACCTTGTCTAACACCCTGTTTTATTTGTTGAAACATTCCCAACTGGTTTCCAGTTCTTATGGCCGCTGTTTGTTGCCAGTACATGTTCTTTATTATTCTTAGATCTTTGCTGTCTACGTTTATGCTTTCTGAAATGTTGATTATTTCTTGGTGCTTTACTTTGTCAAATGGCTTGGTGTAATCTATGAAACATAGGTATAGATCTGTTTTCACCTCTATGGCTCTTTCTACTAAAGATCTTATGATATAAATGGCATTGCATGTTCCTTTATCTCTAACAAAACCACACTGTTCATCGCTAATTTCTGGACTGATTTTGTTTCACACTCTTCGCATGATGATTCTTAGTAATATCTTAGTCATATGACTCATAAGGCTTATTGTGCGATGATCATCGCATTCAATCGCGTCCGATTTCTTTGGTAGGGCTATGAATATTGATTTGAGCAGGTCGTTTGGTATATATCCGCTGTTGTAGATATCATTCAATATTTTTGTTATTATTTCTATTCTAAAATCACCCATGGCTTCAATCTCTTCTTTAGTTATATTATCTGGTCCAGGAGCTTTGCCTGCTTTCATATTGCGCAAGGCGTCTTCCACTTCTTTTCTGAGTATTTCTTGTCCTTCTCCATTATCCTTAATATTTACTTCCGTTCGTTCATCATTATAAAGATCCTTAATGTATTTTGTCCATCGTTCCCTTATGTTTTCTTGATCAACCAACAGTTCTCCTTTCTTTGATCTTAGACATCCATTTTTTGATTGCGTTTTTCTTCCTGTTAATTCCTCAATGTGCTTGTATATAGCTTTAGCATCTCCTTTTTGTTCCATTTCAATCTCTTTGCATCTCTCTTTTAGCCATGCTTCTTTTGCTTCATTACATTTTACTACAATTTCTTTATTTAATCTCTTATACTCATCTTTATTTTCTTTATTTCTTCTTCTTGTATCCATTAGCTGCAAAATGTCATCTGTCATCAATTTCTTTCTTGAATTTGTCCTCACTGGTGGTATGAACTCTTTTGATGTTTGTTGCCTTGATTCTTTTAGCATTTCCCACTGTTCATCAATGCTTTGTATCTTCTCTATTGCATTGTACCGGTTCTGAATTGTGACTGTATATTTGTCTTGCAGTTCCTTGTCTGATTTTAGTAAATCTAAATTTAACTTGATGTTAACTGATGCTCGTTTTGTTGTTTTTAATTTTACTCTAAGCTTTCCCACAACTGGTACATGATCACTATTGCAATCTGCCCCTGGTCTAGCTTTCACACACACCAGACTTTCTAAATCTATTGCTTATCATTATATAATCAATTTGGTTACGTGCGTAGTCCCCTGGGCTTTTCCATGTCCACAGACGTCTTGGATGTTGCTTAAACCAGGTGTTTCCTATCATCATGTTGTGTGTTCTTGCCCAGTCAATAAGTTTGTCACCTCTTTCATTTCTCTCGCTTAAACCAACTACTTCCTCAACTCTTTCCTTTCCTACTTTTGCGTTAAAATCCCCTAGAACTATGGTGTTTTCATGTGGTTTGCATTTATGAAGTGCCTCATTTAACTCGTTGTAAAATTTATCAATTGTTTCCTCTAGACTGTCTACTGTTGGTGCATAAACGTGTATAAGATTTATGTCTATTGGCTTTCCATTCAATTTCACTGAAAGGACTCTGTCAGATATTGGGTAAAAGCCTTTCACTGTTCTTGCTCTTTCTGCATCCAAGATGATACCTACTCCTCTTTGGTGTTCAGTACCTCCAGAATAGATTATTTTATGTTTATCAGAATACATCTCCCCTGATCCGGTGTATCTCATTTCACAAAGTCCCAGTAATTGTAAACCCATTCTTTTCATTTCTTGTATGATGTTTTCTAGTTTACCTTTCTGCATGAGTGTTCTCACATTCCACGTACCTATCTTCAGAGTTTGTTTAATTTTTATTTTGCTTACAGTAGCTTGATGACGATCGGGTATCCCCTGTAGCACCTGATATCCCCTACCGAACGAGGGTTTTCCATGGGAATCCCCCTTAACGTTGTTGTCGTTGTTTCTATTGTTGTGGCGATTCATGATTGTACAAAGAAGTTACGACGGTGGTTTTCTGTTGCCTTCCGTCGGTTTGTTTACTGTTGACTCCGCTAGCCTTTGACTAAGAAGTCTCGCCCACAAGGCAGTGGGGTTGTTTTACTTCGGGGTACCCTCCCTTAGCTTTTTACTCTCCCGAGCTTACCTGCAAGGCAGCAGAGCAGCCACAGGTTGTACTGTTTACTGCATACAGCAGCAGGTAAAGTTACCTGACCTGACCTGTATATTATATATATATATTGTTATATTTATATTAATGTTGATTATATATTATAGTAATGTTGGGGGGGGCCTCGGTAGCCTAGTTGGGAAAACCACCCGACTGGACTACCGACGTTCGGACAACCCGTGTTCGATTCCCGCTGGGAGCAGTGTGAGTTGTACTCGTGGTTGGGAAAAAAATATCCTCCACGGTCGACCCAGCCGTTGGCAGAAATGGGTACCAGTGTATTACCTTGGGAAGGTGAGGAATGTCGCCTCGCATCTGAGTTTCGATGCTTGAGGCGACACTATACAGAAATATCCGAACATTTCTGGATAGGCGGCCGAGCACATATGGGTGGAAACTCGCGTGCTAAGACGCTGGTTCAAGTCTCGTACTTTACCTTTTCCTTTATAGTAATATTGATTACTATGATGACACAGTCTTATAGCAGAGACAGAGAATGAACTACAAGAAATGATAGACATAATAGTAAAAGAAAGCAACAAGAAAGGTCTCAGTCTGAATAGTAAGAAAACAGAAGTAATTGTCGCATCAAAGAAACAATCATCACCAACATGCAGCATAAAAATAAACAGGACAAATCTGAAACAAGTGCAACGCGTCAAATACTTGGGTACAACAATAACATCAGATGGAAGATGCACCACAGAAATAAAAAGCAGAATAGCTCAGGCTCAAATAGCATTTCAGAAAATGAAAAATATCTTATGCAACAAATCTATGTCAATAGAAGTGAGAAAGAGAGTTCATCTGTGCTATATAGAACCAATTCTGACCTATGGATGGGAATCATGGACAGTAGACAAACAAATGAAAAGACAATTAGAGGCCACAGAGATGGAATTTCTCAGAAGAATGTTGAAAGTTCCCTGGACAACTGAAAAGACCTAACGAGGACATTCTCATAGAGGCCAACACATAAAGGGGCAATCGACATTTGTCGGGCACATCATGAGAGACGTAAAGTGCGAATACTTGGTTACAACTGTCAAAATAAGAGGAAAGAGAGATCGCGGACGACAAAGAGAGAAAATAATAGTTAGCTTGGTGTCATGGCATGGAAAATGGTCAACAACGGAATTGATACGCTGCATTGTAGATAGAAGATTGTGGAGGGACATGATCGCTTATGCCAACCGGTATGACACATGATGTTGATGAGGAATGTTGATGCATGGCACATGATTATAATTAATGTTGATTACATATTTTAGTAATGTTGATTATATAGTATAGTAATGTTAATTATATATTATTATAGTGTTGATTTTAGATTATAGTAATACTGATTATATATTTTGATAATGTAGATTACATATTATAATAATATAGATTACATATTTTAGTGATGTTGATCAGATATCTTATAATATTATAGTAATTTTGAGTATACATTATAGTAAAGTTGAATATAATACGTTAACATATTATAGTAATCTTGATTTTATATTTTACATATAATCAGCAAGAAACAGTAGGAAACATAACAGCAGCAGAGGCCAACAGAAGAGAAAAAGACCGCAAATGACATCTCTCCTCAAGGCTGAAAGGCAAATGAGGAAGGAAGGCGGCGGTATATAACAAAGTGAAATATTAAATATGACACAAACGTTGATAGTTGGGTGTGTAGGACGGTCACGTTAAGATAAATGTTGATAGTTGGGTGTGTAGGACGGTCACGTTAAGGTAAATGTTGATAGTTGGGTGTGTAGGACGGTCACGTTAAGGTAAATGTTGATAGTTTGGTGTGTAGGACGGTCACGTTAAGATAAATGTTGATAGTTGGGTGTGTACGACGGTCACGTTAAGATAAATGTTGATAGTTGGGTGGGTAGGACGGTCACGTTAAGATAAATGTTGATAGTTGGGTGTGTAGGATGGTCACGTTAAGATAAATGTTGATAGTTGGGTGTGTAGGACGGTCACGTAAAGATAAATGTTGATAGTTGGGTGTGTACGACGGTCACGTTAAGATAAATGTTGATAGTTGGTTGTGTAGGACGGTCACGTTAAGATAAATGTTGATAGTTGGGTGTGCAGGACGGTCACGTTAAGATAAATGTTGATCGTTGGGTGTGTAGGACGATCACGTAAAGATAAATGTTGATAGTTGGGTGTGTAGGACGGTCACGTTAAGATAAATGTTGATAGTTGGGTGTGTAGGACGGTCACGTTAAGGTAAATGTTGATAGTTGGGTGTGTAGGACGGTCACGTTAAGGTATATGTTGATAGTTTGGTGTGTAGGACGGTAACGTTAAGATAAATGTTGATAGTTGGGTGTGCAGGACGGTCACGTTAAGATAAATGTTGAAAGTTGGGTGTGTAGGACGGTCACGTTAAGGTAAATGTTGATAGTTGGGTGTGTAGGACAGTCACGTTAAGATAAATGTTGATAGTTGGGTGTGTAGGACGGTCACGTTAAGGTAAATGTTGATAGTTGGGTGTGTAGGACGGTCACGTAAAGATAAATGTTGATAGTTTGGTGTGTAGGACGGTCACGTTGAGATAAGTGTTGATAGTTAGGTGTGTAGGACGGTCACGTAAAGATAAATGTTGATACATGTAGTTTGGTGTGTAGGACGGTCACGTAAAGATAAATGTTGATAGTTTGGTGTGTAGGACGGTCACGTTAAGATAAATGTTGATAGTTAGGTGTGTAGGACGGTTACGTTAAGATAAATGTTGATAGTTGGGTGTGCAGGACGGTCACGTTAAGATAAATGTTGATCGTTGGGTGTGTAGGACGATCACGTAAAGATAAATGTTGATAGTTGGGTGTGTAGGACGGTCACGTTAAGATAAATGTTGATAGTTGGGTGTGTAGGACGGTCACGTTAAGGTAAATGTTGATAGTTGGGTGTGTAGGACGGTCACGTTAAGGTATATGTTGATAGTTTGGTGTGTAGGACGGTAACGTTAAGATAAATGTTGATAGTTGGGTGTGCAGGACGGTCACGTTAAGATAAATGTTGAAAGTTGGGTGTGTAGGACGGTCACGTTAAGGTAAATGTTGATAGTTGGGTGTGTAGGACAGTCACGTTAAGATAAATGTTGATAGTTGGGTGTGTAGGACGGTCACGTTAAGGTAAATGTTGATAGTTGGGTGTGTAGGACGGTCACGTAAAGATAAATGTTGATAGTTTGGTGTGTAGGACGGTCACGTTGAGATAAGTGTTGATAGTTGGGTGTGTAGGACGGTCACGTAAAGATAAATGTTGATAGTTTGGTGTGTAGGACGGTCACGTAAAGATAAATGTTGATAGTTTGGTGTGTAGGACGGTCACGTTAAGATAAATGTTGATAGTTAGGTGTGTAGGACGGTTACGTTAAGATAAATGTTGATAGTTGGGTGTGTAGGACGGTCACGTTAAGATAAATGTTGATAGTTGGGTGTGTAGGACGATCACGTTAAGATAAATGTTGATAGTTTGGTGTGTAGGACGGTCACGTTAAGATAAATGTTGATAGTTGGGTGTGTAGGACGGTCACGTTAAGATAAATGTTGATAGTTGGGTGTGTAGGACGATCACGTTAAGATAAATGTTGATAGTTTGGTGTGTAGGACGGTCACGTTAAGATAAATGTTTGAAAGAAAACGAATTGAAACAAATGAGAGGTAAGCCTTAGTCTGGGCCACTCTTGTTTTAAGTGAAACAGAAAGAAAGGTTTGAGGCACAAGAACTAAGCGAAAATAATGAAAACAAAAACACAGGAAGAAAATAATAATATGTGGATATGAGTTAAAGAAGATGATGTATAGAAATGGGACATATTTGAAGAAAAGGCCAAATAGAGCAAATGACGTGTAGTAGAAAGTCTGACACAAACTCACCGTGAAGCTGTTATACTTGACAATGAAATATAGAGTTTCTCAAGTGAAACAACAAAACTAGCACATGCAAGCACAAGATGAAATATAGGATGCCATTGTCAACACAAACACTCCTTCAATGAAAAAATATTCCACATTGGATGATGGCCCGTTGCAATAACAAACAAGCGACCAGTCGTAGACGGCGATCAGACGGGGAAATGAGCCACAAGTCGCTGAACTCTCACTCATCGCACGGGACACATACAGACCGGAACCAGCTCGTCGTTCACAATAAACCAGCAATGGCGGGCAGAGGGCGTCGCCAAATTTGCGACTCCCAGGTCTTGTTGCTGTGCCTCACCTGCCCAGTATTTGATCTTTCTCTTGAGCATTCCCCGGACCTCTGGGATCTGACCACGCCAACAACTCCCTATGTTCGCTTGTTTGAGCTGTGCGTGTATATCATCATCAAGTGAGAGGACAACGTTGAGCTGTGCGTGTATATCATCATCAAGTGAGAAAACAACGTTGAGCTGTGCGTGTATATCATCATCAAGTGAGAAAACAACGTTGAGCTGTGCGTGTATATCATCATCAAATGAGAAGACAACGTTGAGCTGTGCGTGTATATCATCATCAAGTGAGAAGACAACGTTGAGCTGTGCGTGTATATCATCATCAATTGAGAACATAACGTTGAGCTGTGTGTGTATATCATCAAGTGAGAAGGCAAGGTTGAGCTGTGCATGTATATCATCCAGTGAGAAGGCAAGGTTGTGCTGTGCGTGTATATCATCATCAAGTGAGAAGACAACGTTGAGCTGTGCGTGTATATCATCATCAAGTGAGAAGACAACGTTGAGCTGTGCGTGTATATCATCATCAATTGAGAACATAACGTTGAGCTGTGCGTGTATATCATCAAGTGAGAAGGCAAAGTTGAGCTGTGCGTGTATATCATAAATTGAGAACACAACGTTGAGCTGTGCGTGTATATCATCAAATGAAAAGACAACGTTGATCTGTGCGTGTATATCATCAAGTGAGAAGACAACGTTGAGCTGTGAGTCTATATCATCAAGTTAGAAGACAACGTTGAGCTGTGAGTGTATATCATCAAGTGAGAAGGCAAGATTGAGCTGTACGTGTATATCATCAATTGAGAAGGCAAGGTTGAGATGTACGTGTATATCATCTAGTGAGAAGACAACGTTGAGCTGTGCGTGTATATCATCAATTGAGAACACAACGTTGAGCTGTGCGTGTATATCATCAAGTTAGAAGACAACGTTGAGCTGTGCGTGTATATCATCAAGTGAGAACGCAACGTTGAGCTGTGCGTGTATATCATCAAGTGAGAAGACAACGTTGAGCTGTGCGTGTATATCATCAAATGAGAAGACAACGTTGAGCTGTGAGTGTATATCATCAAGTGAGAAGACAACGTTGAGCTGTGAGTGTATATTATCAAATGAGAAGACAACGTTGAGCTGTGAGTGTATATTATCAAATGAGAAGACAACGTTGAGCTGTGCGTGTATATCATCAAATGAGAAGACAACGTTGAGCTGTGAGTGTATATTATCAAATGAGAAGACAACGTTGAGCTGTGCGTGTATATCATCAAATGAGAAGACAACGTTGAGCTGTGCGTGTATATCATCAAATGAGAAGACAACGTTGAGCTGTGAATGTATATTATCAAGTGAGAAGACAGCATTGAACTGTGCGTGTATATCATTCTTTGAGAAGACAGCGTTTAACTGTGCGTGCATATCATCAGAGCCTTTACACCATTTTGGGCCCCTGGGCATAGAAATAGTGTTGGGCCCCTGGACAAAGAAAGAGTGCTGACGCCCCCCCCCCCCCCCCCCCCGCAGGAATAAAAAATAAATGGTTGATAATATTAAAAATGATGTATTATTTATTTGATTGTCACTAATTTCAACAAAATTGTTGTTAAAACATGCTGTACAGATGCAACAATAATCAACATTAAACATGAAAAACAGAGAAAAGAGATTTTATTTACATGTTTTATAGTATTACACATATTTACACAAAAAATGTACACACAAAAACAGAGATTTACATATGTTTTTTTTTTAAAATAAGCACCATAACATATTGCATCTATTACACAAGATCAAACAAAGGTATTACAATTCGTCATGGACAACAAATACTTCGATTAGACAAATGTCAGTACGGTACTTTATTATAACAAGCGTTTGCGAGATTTCTTGTCAGAAAATTGTTCTATTATCGGCTTGAAGTCAATGGTCTTCAGGGTGTCATTTTCTATGCTCATGAGTGAAAGCCAGTTCAAACGATGCTGTCCCATTGTACTAGGAAGCTGATTTGTTATAACTTGAAGTCTTGAAAAAGAACGTTCTCCTGTACAGTTGCTCACCATCATGCACATGAACACTCTGAGTGCAATTTCAATGTTCGGAAAAACAGATTTGAAATTGTCCGAAATTATTTGTCTGTACAGTGCAGGGAGAGTCTCGCAATTGTCATCAAGAGCCATGTAATGCTTGAGATGCTCACATTCATTTAAAAGGTCGTCATAACTCAAGTCCTTGTGGTACGTATTGGCAAGATGTTCGCATTTTTTCTTTAGTGCATCAGAAGTAATGTTTTTTTTACTTCACTCAAGAAAGAAAACAACTTTCCAATTTGTGGATACGCCTCTGCACGTCTTGTTAGTTCAACGATTAAAGTGTCGAGAACATGGAGGAAAGTTTCTACCTTGAACTTTCCGGACTTATTTAGAAGTAACTCTTCTCCTGGCACATCATACCTACTTATTTAGAAGTAACTCTTCTCCTGGCCCATCATACCTACTTATTTAGAAGTAACTCTTCTCCTGGCCCATCATACCTACTTATTTAGAAGTAACTCTTCTCCTGGCCCATCATACCTGCTTATTTAGAAGTAACTCTTCTCCTGGCCCATCATACCTACTTATTTAGAAGTAACTCTTCTCCTGGCCCATCATACCTACTTATTTAGAAGTAACTCTTCTCCTGGCCCATCATACCTACTTATTTAGAAGTAACTCTTCTCCTGGCCCATCATACCTAATTATTTAGAAGTAACTCTTCTCCTGGCCCATCATACCTGCTTATTTAGAAGTAACTCTTCTCCTGGCCCATCATACCTACTTATTTAGAAGTAACTCGTCTCCTGGCCCATCATACCTACTTATTTAGAAGTAACTCTTCTCCTGGCACATCATACCTACTTATTTAGAAGTAACTCTTCTCCTGGCCCATCATACCTGCTTATTTAGAAGTAACTCTTCTCCTGGCCCATCATACCTACTTATTTAGAAGTAACTCTTCTCCTGGCCCATCATACCTACTTATTTAGAAGTAACTCTTCTCCTGGCCCATCATACCTGCTTATTTAGAAGTAACTCTTCTCCTGGCCCATCATACCTGCTTATTTAGAAGTAACTCTTCTCCTGGCCCATCATACCTACTTATTTAGAAGTAACTCTTCTCCTGGCCCATCATACCTACTTATTTAGAAGTAACTCTTCTCCTGGCCCATCATACCTGCTTATTTAGAAGTAACTCTTCTCCTGGCCCATCATACCTACTTATTTAGAAGTAACTCTTCTCCTGGCCCATCATACCTACTTATTTAGAAGTAACTCTTCTCCTGGCCCATCATACCTGCTTATTTAGAAGTAACTCTTCTCCTGGCCCATCATACCTACTTATTTAGAAGTAACTCTTCTCCTGGCCCATCATACCTACTTATTTAGAAGTAACTCTTCTCCTGGCCCATCATACCGTCTTATTTAGAAGTAACTCTTCTCCTGGCCCATCATACCTAATTATTTAGAAGTAACTCTTCTCCTGGCCCATCATACCTACTTATTTAGAAGTAACTCTTCTCCTGGCCCATCATACCTACTTATTTAGAAGTAACTCTTCTCCTGGCCCATCATACCTATTTATTTAGAAGTAACTCTTCTCCTGGCCCATCATACCTACTTATTTAGAAGTAACTCTTCTCCTGGCCCATCATACCTACTTATTTAGAAGTAACTCTTCTCCTGGCCCATCATACCTACTTATTTAGAAGTAACTCTTCTCCTGGCCCTTCATACCTACTTATTTAGAAGTAACTCTTCTCCTAGCCCATCATACCTACTTATTTAGAAGTAACTCTTCTCCTGGCCCATCATACCTACTTATTTAGAAGTAACTCTTCTCCTAGCCCATCATACCTACTTATTTAGAAGTAAGTCTTCTCCTAGCCCATCATACCTACTTATTTAGAAGTAACTCTTCTCCTGGCCCATCATACCTACTTATTTAGAAGTAACTCTTCTCCTAGCCCATCATACCTACTTATTTAGAAGTAACTCTTCTCCTGGCCCATCATACCTACTTATTTAGAAGTAACTCTTCTCCTGGCCCATCATACCTACTTATTTAGAAGTAACTCTTCTCCTGGCCCATCATACCTACTTATTTAGAAGTAACTCTTCTCCTGGCCCATCATACCTACTTATTTAGAAGTAACTCTTCTCCTGGCCCATCATACCTGCAGCTGCTAGTACTAAAACTTACACTTCAGGTTCGTTCCCGTTTTTTTCCATCACTGTAATCGGCATCTGGACACATACTCCTGGCTTTGAATTCATATTCAGTGAATTTGTCTCTAGTTTCCTGGAGATAGCTTCTCAGCGACTCAAGAAGATTTGTGGCAACTAGGATGTTCACATCTTTTGATTGTCAAACTTTGCTTGTCGTATTCATCCTTTGTAGAATGTCCTTCCAAAGAATTGTAAGAAAGATTGTTTCAAGGTGTTCCATTTTTTTTGCTCAAACCTTCCGCCTCACGCCTTGTTGTCACTTGCTGTTCATTGTCACCTGATATAGAATCCAGTGCATGTTTTATTTTGTCGAAACCCCTACACAAAGCATGAACAGCATCAACATGTGCTGACCAACGTGTGTCAGACAGACGCTTGACCACAACATCTTTGTCTAAATATGATGTCAATACATTCCAGCGATGAGTAGAACCAGCAACAAATGTATACAGGAGCTGAACAAAGTCAAAGACAAAATTATGAGATTTTTATAAAATAATACTAAGTTTTATACGGGTTTTCCGAAACCCTACAACATATTCAGATGGGGCCCCTATGATCGTGGGCCCCCGGGCAAATGCCCAACGGGCCTATGGGTTAAGATGGCCCTGCATATCATCCAGTGAGAAGACAGCGTTGAACTGTGCGTGTATATCACCCAGTGAGAAGACAATGTTGAGCTGGAAGCTACGAGAGAACTTGACCGAGGACAGACATCACACGTTGGACTGGAAGCTACGAGAGAACTTGACCGAGGACAGACATCATAAGTTGGACTGGAAGCTACGAGAGAACTTGACCGAGGACAGACATCATACGTTGGACTGGAAGCTACGAGAGAACTTGACCGAGGACAGACATCATACGTTGGACTGGAAGCTACGAGAGAACTTGACCGAGGACAGACATCATACGTTGGACTGGAAGCTACGAGAGAACTTGACCGAGGACAGACATCATACGTTGGACTGGAAGCTACGAGAGAACTTGACCGAGGACAGACATCATAAGTTGGACTGGAAGCTATGAGAGAACTTGACCGAGGACAGACATCATACGTTGGACTGGAAGCTACGAGAGAACTTGACCGGGGACAGACATCATAAGTTGGACTGGAAGCTATGAGAGAACTTGACCGAGGACAGACATCATAAGTTGGACTGGAAGCTATGAGAGAACTTGACCGAGGACATACATCATACGTTGGACTGGAAGCTACGAGAGAACTTGACCGAGGACAGACATCATAGGTTGGACTGGAAGCTACGAGAGAACTTGACCGAGGACAGACATCATACGTTGGACTGGAAGCTACGAGAGAACTTGACCGAGGACAGACATCATACGTTGGACTGGAAGCTACGAGAGAACTTGACCGAGGACAGACATCATACGTTGGACTGGAAGCTACGAGAGAACTTGACCGAGGACAGACATCATACGTTGGACTGGAAGCTACGAGAGAACTTGACCGAGGACAGACATCATACGTTGGACTGGAAGCTACGAGAGAACTTGACCGAGGACAGACATCATACGTTGGACTGGAAGCTACGAGAGAACTTGACCGAGGACAGACATCATAAGTTGGACTGGAAGCTATGAGAGAACTTGACCGAGGACAGACATCATACGTTGGACTGGAAGCTACGAGAGAACTTGACCGAGGACAGACATCATAGGTTAGACTGGAAGCTATGAGAGAACTTGACCGAGGACAGACATCATACGTTGGACTGGAAGCTACGAGAGAACTTGACCGAGGACAGACATCATAAGTTGGACTGGAAGCTACGAGAGAACTTGACCCAGGACAGACATCATACGTTGGACTGGAAGCTACGAGAGAACTTGACCGAGGACAGACATCATACGTTGGACTGGAAGCTATGAGAGAACTTGACCGAGGACAGACATCATACGTTGGACTGGAAGCTACGAGAGAACTTGACCGAGGACAGACATCATAAGTTGGACTGGAAGCTATGAGAGAACTTGACCGAGTACAGACATCATACGTTGGACTGGAAGCTACGAGAGAACTTGACCGAGGACAGACATCATAGGTTGGACTGGAAGCTATGAGAGAACTTGACCGAGGACAGACATCATACGTTGGACTGGAAGCTACGAGAGAACTTGACCGAGGACAGACATCACACGTTGGACTGGAAGCTATGAGAGAACTTGACAAGGGACAGACATCATACGTTGGACTGGAAGCTACGAGAGAACTTGACCGAGGACAGACATCATAAGTTGGACTGGAAGCTTCGAGAGAACTTGACCGGGGACAGACATCATAAGTTGGACTGGAAGCTATGAGAGAACTTGACCGAGAACAGACATCATAAGTTGGACTGGAAGCTACGAGAGAACTTGACCGAGGACAGACATCATACGTTGGACTGGAAGCTATGAGTGAACTTGACCGAGGACAGACATCATACGTTGGACTGGAAGCTACGAGAGAACTTGACCGACGACAGACATCATAAGTTGGACTGGAAGCTATGAGAGAACTTGACCGAGGACAGACGTCATACGTTGGACTGGAAGCTACGAGAGAACTTGACCGAGGACAGACATCATAGGTTGGACTGGAAGCTATGAGAGAACTTGACCGAGGACAGACATCATACGTTGGACTGGAAGCTACGAGAGAACTTGACCGAGGACAGACATCATACGTTGGACTGGAAGCTATGAGAGAACTTGACCGAGGACAGACATCATACGTTGGACTGGAAGCTACAAGAGAACTTGACCGAGGACAGACATCATAAGTTGGACTGGAAGCTACGAGAGAACTTGACCGAGGACAGACATCATAAGTTGGACTGGAAGCTATGAGAGAACTTGACCGAGGACAGACATCATACGTTGGACTGGAAGCTACGAGAGAACTTGACCGAGGACAGACATCATAAGTTGGACTGGAAGCTATGAGAGAACTTGACCGAGGACAGACATCATAAGTTGGACTGGAAGCTACGAGAGAACTTGACCGGGGACAGACATCATACGTTGGACTGGAAGCTATGAGAGAACTTGACCGAGGACAGACATCATACGTTGGACTGGAAGCTACGAGAGAACTTGACCGAGGACAGACATCATAAGTTGGACTGGAAGCTACGAGAGAACTTGACCGGGGACAGACATCATACGTTGGACTGGAAGCTATGAGAGAACTTGACCGAGGACAGACATCATACGTTGGACTGGAAGCTACGAGAGAACTTGACCGAGGACAGACATCATAAGTTGGACTGGAAGCTACGAGAGAACTTGACAAGGGACAGACATCATACGTTGGACTGGAAGCTACGAGAGAACTTGACCGGGGACAGACATCATACGTTGGACTGGAAGCTATGAGAGAACTTGACCGAGGACAGACATCATACGTTGGACTGGAAGCTACGAGAGAACTTGACCGAGGACAGACATCATAAGTTGGACTGGAAGCTACGAGAGAACTTGACAAGGGACAGATATCATACATTGGACTGGAAGCTACGAGAGAACTTGACCGGGGACAGACATCATAAGTTGGACTGGAAGCTACGAGAGAACTTGACCGAGGACAGACATCATAAGTTGGACTGGAAGCTACGAGAGAACTTGACCGAGGGACAGACATCATACGTTGGACTGGAAGCTATGAGAGAACTTGACCGAGGACAGACATCATACGTTGGACTGGAAGCTACGAGAGAACTTGACCGGGGACAGACATCATAAGTTGGACTGGAAGCTACGAGAGAACTTGACCGGGGACAGACATCATAAGTTGGACTGGAAGCTATGAGAGAACTTGACCGAGGACAGACATCATACGTTGGACTGGAAGCTACGAGAGAACTTGACCGGGGACAGACATCATAAGTTGGACTGGAAGCTACGAGAGAACTTGACCGGGGACAGACATCATAAGTTGGACTGGAAGCTATGAGAGAACTTGACCGGGGACAGACATCATACGTTGGACCAGTGTGTCCTGTCAAGACAAGAATACAGCAACGTCTCATGTCCAACTTCTATTCTCTGATGACATTTAACATCATCATGATGCTCATGAAACTAATCGTCAACTTTAATTGACAGATTATCGAGCATTTATCAAATTCATATGTTCTCTCAAATCTATTTACGAGCAATTCTGCGCCATGTTTTTCTCTAGTTCTCCTACCACCTGGGAACAGCTATTTCCGGTGGAGGTTCAGAAGCTATTCTCTTATTTGAGCCTAGTCACGGCGGTGGGCATTCTTCGTGGAATCTATCCTGCGTCATGTTGTCATGGTTACTTCACGGCACACGGCTCCTGACTGGTCTGAGACGTATTTCATGCTCGTCCCTTCAATCTGCCATTCCTACCTGTACCACGCTTGACGCCAGTTACTTCTTCACCCAAAAGTGTCTCACTGACTGAATTCATTTAAGTTTCATTTTCTCGGATGTCTCAGTGTTTACGCCATCTTGTCGTGCTATGGAAGGTTGAAGGAATCCTTACGATGGCCAGGGAAGCAGTCCCTGACACAATCTGAGGCTGACTGATGACGGATACATTAGAGCATACCGAGCAAAGCGCAGTATATGACCACGTGACGTAGCAAGTGATCCACCGTTGAGGTTGAAAGATGAATTCAGCAGTGACATGGTGGCATCTACCCCACAACAGCAGAGTGTCACGAAGTTCTGCCCCGTTCTCATCTCTGTGTTTGACTACATGAAGTTCTGCCCCGTTCTCATCTCTGTGTTTGACTACATGAAGTTCTGCCCTGTTCTCATCTCTGTGTTTGACCACATGAAGTTCTGCCCTGTTCTCATCTCTGTGTTTGACCACATGAAGTTCTGCCCTGTTCTCATCTCTGTGTTTGACTACATGAAGTTCTGCCCTGTTCTCATCTCTGTGTTTGACTACATGAAGTTCTGCCCTGTCCTCATCTCTGTGTTTGACTACATGAAGTTCTGCCCTGTTCTCATCTCTGTGTTTGACCACATGAAGTTCTGCCCTGTTCTCATCTCTGTGTTTGACTACATGAAGTTCTGCCCTGTTCTCATCTCTGTGTTTGACCACATGAAGTTCTGCCCTGTTCTCATCTCTGTGTTTGGCCACATGATGTTCTGCCCTGTTCTCATCTCTGTGTTTGACCACATGAAGTTCTGCCCTGTTCTCATCTCTGTGTTTGACCACATGAAGTTCTGCCCTGTTCTCATCTCTGTGTTTGACCACATGAAGTTCTGCCCTGTTCTCATCTCTGTGTTTGACCACATGAAGTTCTGCCCTTTTCTCATCCCTGTGTTTGACCACATGAAGTTCTGCCCTGTTCTCATCTCTGTGTTTGACCACATGAAGTTCTGCCCTGTCCTCATCTCTGTGTTTGACCACATGAAGTTCTGCCCTGTCCTCATCTCTGTGTTTGACCACATGAAGTTCTGCCCTGTTCTCATCTCTGTGTTTGACCACATGAAGTTCTGCCCTGTTCTCATCTCTGTGTTTGGCCACATGAAGTTCTGCCCTGTTCTCATCCCTGTGTTTGACCACATGAAGTTCTGCCCTGTTCTCATCTCTGTGTTTGACCACATGAAGTTCTGCCCTGTCCTCATCTCTGTGTTTGACCACATGAAGTTCTGCCCTGTCCTCATCTCTGTGTTTGACCACATGAAGTTCTGCCCTGTTCTCATCTCTGTGTTTGACCACATGAAGTTCTGCCCTGTTCTCATCTCTGTGTTTGACCACATGAAGTTCTGCCCTGTTCTCATCCCTGTGTTTGACCACATGAAGTTCTGCCCTGTTCTCATCTCTGTGTTTGACCACATGAAGTTCTGCCCTGTTCTCATCCCTGTGTTTGACCACATGAAGTTCTGCCCTGTTCTCATCTCTGTGTTTGACCACATGAAGTTCTGCCCTGTCCTCATCTCTGTGTTTGACCACATGAAGTTCTGCCCTGTCCTCATCTCTGTGTTTGACCACATGAAGTTCTGCCCTGTTCTCATCTCTGTGTTTGGCCACATGAAGTTCTGCCCTGTTCTCATCCCTGTGTTTGACCACATGAAGTTCTGCCCTGTTCTCATTTCTGTGTTTGACCACATGAAGTTCTGCCCTGTCCTCATCTCTGTGTTTGACCACATGAAGTTCTGCCCTGTTCTCATCTCTGTGTTTGACCACATGAAGTTCTGCCCTGTTCTCATCTCTGTGTTTGACCACATGAAGTTATGCCCTGTTCTCATCTCTGTGTTTGACTACATGAAGTTCTGCCCTGTTCTCATCTCTGTGTTTGACCACATGAAGTTCTGCCCTGTTCTCATCTCTGTGTTTGACCACATGAAGTTCTGCCCTGTTCTCATCTCTGTGTTTGACCACATGAAATTCTGCCCTCTTCTCATCTCTGTGTTTGACCACATGAAGTTCTGCCCTGTTCTCATCTCTGTGTTTGACTACATGAAGTTCTGCCCTGTTCTCATCTCTGTGTTTGACTACATGAAGTTCTGCCCTGTTCTCATCTCTGTGTTTGACTACATGAAGTTCTGCCCTGTTCTCATCTCTGTGTTTGACTACATGAAGTTCTGCCCTGTTCTCATCTCTGTGTTTGACCACATGAAGTTCTGCCCTGTTCTCATCTCTGTGTTTGACCACATGAAGTTCTGCCCTGTTCTCATCCCTGTGTTTGACCACATGAAGTACGAGCTTCCTCCAGCTGTACTGCTATCTTCAGTACACAGATGAATGTCACAATTCTTCATGTTTTCTGCTCATCAATCACAAGGTCTGGAACTCTTGTGTCTGTCACATGTTCTTCATCCAAGAACTTTCTGCCATGACCTGAAAGAACAAAACATGTGCTCGGCCCGTTGTGCCTGTGAGATTAGAGGAAGCAGCATCACTGCACTCACAGCAGACCTATAGGTGTTCCTATATCCTCACCAGTCAAAGCGCTGGACGGATATCAAGAGGTGGAAGCTATTAACCCCAGCATGCACCAGGAAAGTTACAGATAATCGTTTACACACAGCGATAGTCATGTCCGCTAGACGATCAGTCAAGAGAAGAGTTGCTGTTATATGTCAAATGTCATCTCAGCTTTCTCCATAATGCAAGATGTCATCTCAGCTTTCTCCATAATGCAAGATGTCATCTCAGCTTTCTCCACAACGTAAAAAGTCATCTCAACTTTGTCCACAACGTAAAAAGTCATCTCAACTTTGTCCACAACGTAAAAAGTCATCTCAGCTTTCTCCACAACGTAAAAAGTCATCTCAACTTTGTCCACAACGTAAAAAGTCATTTCAGCTTTGTCCATAATGTAAAAAGTCATCTCAGCTTTGTCCACAACGTAAAAAGTCATCTCAGCTTTCTCCACAACGTAAAAAGTCATCTCAGCTTTGTCCACAACGTAAAAAGTCATCTCAGCTTTGTCCACAACGTAAAAAGTCATCTCAACTTTGTCTACAACGTAAAAAGTCATTTCAGCTTTGTCCATAATGTAAAAAGTCATCTCAGCTTTGTCCACAACGTAAAAAGTCATCTCAGCTTTGTCCACAACGTAAAAAGTCATCTCAGCTTTTTCCACAACGTAAAAAGTCATCTCAGCTTTGTCCACAACGTAAAAAGTCATCTCAGCTTTGTCCATAATGTAAAAAGTCATCTCAGATTTGTCCATAATGTAAAAAGTCATCTCAGCTTTGTCCACAACGTGAAAAGTCATCTCAACTTTGTCCATAATGTAAAAAGCCATCTCAGCTTTGTCCATAATGTAAAAAGTCATCTCAGCTTTGTCCACAACATAAAAAGTCATCTCAGCTTTGTCAATAATGTAAAAAGTCATCTCAGCTTTGTCCACAATATAAAAAGTCATCTCAGCTTTGTCCATAATGTAAAAGGTCATCTCAGCTTTGTCCATTATGTAAAAAGTCATCTCAGCTTTGTCCATAATGTAAAAAGTCATCTCAGCTTTTTCCATAATGTAAAAGGTTATCTCAGCTTTGTCCACAACATAAAAAGTCATCTCAGCTTTGTCCACAACATAAAAAGTCATCTCACCTTTGTCCATAATGTAAAAAGTTATCACAGCTTTGTCCATAATGTAAAAAGTCATCTCAGCTTTGTCCACAACATAAAAAGTCATCTCAGCTTTGTCCACAACATAAAAAGTCATCTCAGCTTTGTCCATAATGTGAAAAGTCATCTCAGCTTTGTCCATAATGTAAAAAGTCATCTCAGCTTTGTCCATAATGTAAAAGTCATCTCAACTTTGTCCATAATGTAAAAAGTCATCTCAGCTTTGTCCATAATGTAAAAAGTCATCTCAGCTTTGTCCATAATTTAAAAAGTCATCTCAGCTTTGTCCATAATGTAAAAAGTCATCTCAGCTTTGTCCATAATGTAAAAAGTCATCTCAGATTTGTCCATAATGCAAAAAGTCATCTCAGCTTTGTCCACAACGTGAAAAATCATCTCAACTTTGTCCATAATGTAAAAAGTCATCTCAGCTTTGTCCATAATGTAAAAAGTCATCTCAGCTTTGTCCACAACATAAAAAGTCATCTCAGCTTTGTTCACAACATAAAAAGTCATCTCAGCTTTGTCCACAACATAAAAAGTCATCTCAGATTTGTCCACAACGTAAAAAGTCATCTCAGCTTTGCCCACAACGTAAAAAGGCATCTCAGCTTTGTCCACAACGTAAAAAGTCATCTCAGCTTTGCCCACAACATAAAAAGTCATCTCAGCTTTGCCCATAACATAAAAAGTCATCTCAGCTTTGTCCACAACATAAAAAGTCATCTCAGCTTTGTCCACAACATAAAAAGTCATCTCAGCTTTGTCCACAACATAAAAAGTCATCTCAGCTTTGTCCACAACATAAAAAGTCATCTCAGCTTTGTCCACAACATAAAAGGTCATCTCAGCTTTGCCCACAACATAAAAAGTCATCTCAGCTTTGTCCACAACATAAAAAGTCATCACAGCTTTGCCCACAACATAAAATGTCATATCAGCTTTCTCCACAACGTAAAATGACATCTCAGCGTTGCCCATAATGTAAAATGTCATATCAGCTTTGCCCTTGATGTAAAATGTCATCTTAGCTTTCTCCGCAACGTAAAATGTAATCTCAGCGTTGCCCATAATGTAAAATGTCATATCAGCTTTCTTCACAACGTAAAATGACATCTCAACATTCTTCACAACGTAAAATGACATCTCGACATTCTCCGCAATGTAAAATGTCTTATCAGTTTTGTCCACAACTTAAAATGGCATCTCAACATTAGAAGGATGTGTACACTGTTCTGCCAGGTAGATTGCTAGATGTGTACACTATGAGGTCATCCCTGCTAGTTGTGTACACATGTAGGTCAGTCCTACTATTTGTGTACATATATAGGTCATGTCTGATAGTAGTGTACACATGAAGGTCAGCCCTGCTTGATGTGTACACATGTAGGTCAGCCCTGCTAGATATGTACAAATGTAGGTCAGCCCTGCTAGATGTGTACACATGTAGGTCAGCCCTGCAACATGTGTACACATGTAGGTCAGCCCTGCTAGATGTCACCCATTATCTCTCCCACATCAACCATTCTCTCTGT
Organism: Megaustenia siamemsis; assembly: GCA_032433765.1. NCBI lineage: Eukaryota > Metazoa > Mollusca > Gastropoda > Stylommatophora > Ariophantidae > Megaustenia > Megaustenia siamemsis. The sequence continues at coordinate 2,291,805 of JAVIAB010000050.1, forward strand.
ACTGTTGTTCATGATCTCTCCCACATCAACCATTCCCTCTGTACTGTTGTTCATTATCTCTCCCACATCATCCATTCCCTCTGTACTGTTGTTCATGATCTCTCCCACATCAACCATTCCCTCTGTACTGTTGTTCATGATCTCTCCCACATCAACCATTCCCTCTGTACTGTTGTTCATTATCTCTCCCACATCATCCATTCTCTCTGTACTGTTGTTCATTATCTCTCCCACATCAACCATTCTCTCTGTACTGTTGTTCATTATCTCTCCCACATCAACCATTCCCTCTGTACTGTTGTTCATGATCTCTCCCACATCAACCATTCCCTCTGTACTGTTGTTCGTGATCTCTCCCACATCATCCATTCTCTCTGTACTGTTGTTCATTATCTCTCCCACATCAACCATTCTCTCTGTACTGTTGTTCATTATCTCTCCCACATCAACCATTCCCTCTGTACTGTTGTTCATTATCTCTCCCACATCAACCATTCCCTCTGTACTGTTGTTCATGATCTCTCCCACATCAACCATTCTCTCTGTACTGTTGTTCATTATCTCTCCCACATCAACCATTCTCTATGTACTGTTGTTCATGATCTCTCCCACATCAACCATTCCCTCTGTACTGTTGTTCATGATCTCTCCCACATCAACCATTTTCTCTGTACTGTTGTTCATGACCTCTCCCACATCAACCATTCCCTCTGTACTGTTGTTCATTATCTCTCCCACATCATCCATTCCCTCTGTACTGTTGTTCATTATCTCTCCCACATCAACCATTCCCTCTGTACTGTTGTTCATTATCTCTCCCACATCAACCATTCCCTCTGTACTGTTGTTCATGACCTCTCCCACATCAACCATTCTCTCTGTACTGTTGTTCATGATCTCTCCCACATCAACTATTCTCTCTGTACTGTTGTTCATTATCTCTCCCACATCAACCATTCTCTCTGTACTGTTGTTCATTATCTCTCCCACATCAACCATTCCCTCTGTACTGTTGTTCATTATCTCTCCCACATCAACCATTCTCTCTGTACTGTTGTTCATGATCTCTCCCACATCAACCATTCTCTCTGTACTGTTGTTCATTATCTCTCCCACATCAACCATTCTCTCTGTACTGTTGTTCATGATCTCTCCCACATTAACCATTCCCTCTGTACTGTTGTTCATGATCTCTCCCACATCAACGATTTTCTCTGTACTGTTGTTCATGACCTCTCCCACATCATCCATTCCCTCTGTACTGTTGTTCATTATCTCTCCCACATCAACCATTCCCTCTGTACTGTTGTTCATTATCTCTCCCACATCAACCATTCCCTCTGTACTGTTGTTCATTATCTCTCGCACATCAACCATTCGCTCTGTACTGTTCTTCATTATCTCTCCCACATCAACCATTCCCTCTGTACTGTTGTTCATTATCTCTCCCACATCAACCATTCTCTCTGTACTGTTGTTCATGATCTCTCCCACATCAACCATTCTCTCTGTACTGTTGTTCATTATCTCTCCCACATCAACCATTCCCTCTGTACTGTTCTTCATTATCTCTCCCACATCAACCATTCTCTCTGTACTGTTGTTCATGATCTCTCCCACATCAACCATTCTCTCTGTACTGTTGTTCATGATCTCTCCCACATCAACCATTCCCTCTGTACTGTTGTTCATTATCTCTCCCACATCAACCATTCCCTCTGTACTTTTGTTCATTATCTCTCCCACATCAACCATTCCCTCCGTACTGTTGTTCATGATCTCTCCCACATCAACCATTCCCTCTGTACTGTTGTTCATTACCTCTACCACATCAACCATTCTCTCTGTACTGTTGTTCATGATCTCTCCCACATCAACCATTCTCTCTTTACTGTTGTTCATGATCTCTCCCACATCAACCATTCTCTCTGTACTGTTGTTCATGACCTCTCCCACATCAACCATTCTCTCTGTACTGTTGTTCATGACCTCTCCCACATCAACCATTCTCTCTGTACTGTTGTTCATGACCTCTCCCACATCAACCATTTTCTCTGTACTGTTGTTCATGATTTCTCCCACATCAACCATTCCCTCTGTACTGTTGTTCATGACCTCTCCCACATCAACCATTCTCTCTGTACTGTTTTTCATGACCTCTCCGACATCAACCATTCTCTCTGTACTGTTGTTCATGATCTCTCCACATCAACCATTCCCTCTGTACTGTTGTTCATGACCTCTCCCACATCAACCATTCTCTCTGTACTGTTGTTCATGACCTCTCCCACATCAACCGTTCTCTCTGTACTGTTGTTCATGACCTCTCCCACATCAACCATTCTCTCTGTACTGTTGTTCATGACCTCTCCCACATCAACCATTTTCTCTGTACTGTTGTTCATGACCTCTCCCACACTAGCCATTTTCTGTGAGCACAATTTCTCACCTCACATTATTACTTCCTTCCACATGGATTTACCTTCTGCACACAGTCTTTCTCACAGCACCTTCCTACAATCATGATTGTTTCATCTCTCTCACCTCACAGCACCTTTCTACAATCATGATTGTTTCATCTCTCTCACCTCACAGCACCTTCCTACAATCATGATTGTTTCATCTCTCTCACCTCACAGCACCTTCCAACCATCATGATTGAGTTCATCTCTCTCACTTCACAGCACCTTCCTGTAATCATGATTGAGTTCATCTCTCTCACCTCACAGCACCTTCCTGTAATAATGATTGAGTTCATCTCTCTCACCTCACATCACCTTCCTACCATCATGATTGAGTTCATCACTCTCACCTCACAGCACCTTCCTACAATCATGATTGTTTCATCTCTCTCACCTCACTGCACCTTCCAACCATCATGATTGTTTCATCTCTCTCACCTCACTGCACCTTCCAACAATCATGATTGTTTCATCACTCTCACCTCACTGCACCTTCCAACCATCATGATTGTTTCATCTCTCTCACCTCACAGCACCTTCCTACAATCATGATTGTTTCATCTCTCTCACCTCACTGCACCTTCCTACAATCATGATTGTTTCATCTCTCTCACCTCACTGCACCTTCCAACCATCATGATTGCTTCATCTCTCTCACCTCACAGCACCTTCCTACAATCATGATTGTTTCATCTCTCTCACCTCACAGCACCTTCCTACAATCATGATTGTTTCATCTCTCTCACCTCACTGCACCTTCCAACCATCATGATTGTTTCATCTCTCTCACCTCACAGCACCTTCCTACAATCATGATTGTTTCATCTCTCTCACCTCACTGCACCTTCCTACAATCATGATTGTTTCATCTCTCTCACCTCACTGCACCTTCCAACCATCATGATTGTTTCATCTCTCTCACCTCACAGCACCTTCCTACAATCATGATTGTTTCATCTCTCTCACCTCACAGCACCTTCCTACAATCATGATTGTTTCATCTCTCTCACCTCACTGCACCTTCCAACAATCATGATTGTTTCATCACTCTCACCTCACAGCACCTTCCAACCATCATGATTGTTTCATCTCTCTCACCTCACTGCACCTTCCAACCATCATGATTGTTTCATCTCTCTCACCTCACAGCACCTTCCAACCATCATGATTGTTTCATCTCTCTCACCTCACTGCACCTTCCTACAATCATGATTGTTTCATCTCTCTCACCTCACTGCACCTTCCAACCATCATGATTGTTTCATCTCTCTCACCTCACTGCACCTTCCTACAATCATGATTGTTTCATCTCTCTCACCTCACTGCACCTTCCAACCATCATGATTGTTTCATCTCTCTCACCTCACAGCACCTTCCTACAATCATGATTGTTTCATCTCTCTCACCTCACTGCACCTTCCTACAATCATGATTGTTTCATCTCTCTCACCTCACAGCACCTTCCTACAATCATGATTGTTTCATCTCTCTCACCTCACTGCACCTTCCAACCATCATGATTGTTTCATCTCTCTCACCTCACTGCACCTTCCTACAATCATGATTGTTTCATCTCTCTCACCTCACTGCACCTTCCAACCATCATGATTGTTTCATCTCTCTCACCTCACAGCACCTTCCAACCATCATGATTGTTTCATCTCTCTCACCTCACTGTACCTTCCAACCATCATGATTGTTTCATCTCTCTCACCTCACAGCACCTTCCTACAATCATGATTGTTTCATCTCTCTCACCTCACTGCACCTTCCTACAATCATGATTGTTTCATCTCTCTCACCTCACTGCACCTTCCTACAATCATGATTGTTTCATCTCTCTCACCTCACTGCACCTTCCTACAATCATGATTGTTTCATCTCTCTCACCTCACTGCACCTTCCAACCATCATGATTGTTTCATCTCTCTCACCTCACTGCACCTTCCAACCATCATGATTGTTTCATCTCTCTCACCTCACAGCACCTTCCTACAATCATGATTGTTTCATCTCTCTCACCTCACTGCACCTTCCTACAATCATGATTGTTTCATCTCTCTCACCTCACTGCACCTTCCAACCATCATGATTGTTTCATCTCTCTCACCTCACTGCACCTTCCAACCATCATGATTGTTTCATCTCTCTCACCTCACTGCACCTTCCTACAATCATGATTGTTTCATCTCTCTCACCTCACTGCACCTTCCAACCATCATGATTGTTTTCATCTCTCTCACCTCACAGCACCTTCCTACAATCGTGATTGAGTTAAACTACCTAACAGCACCTTCCTACAATCATGATTGAGTAAAAATCTCTCACAGCACCTTCCTACAATCGTGATTGAGTTAAACTCCCTAACAGCACCTTCCTACAATCGTGATTGAGTTAAACTCCCTAACAGCACCTTCCTACAATCATGATTGAGTTAAAATCTCTCACAGCACCTTCCTACAATCGTGATTGAGTTAAACTCCCTAAAAACACCTTCCTACAATCATGATTGAGTTAATCTCCCTAACAGCACCTTCCTACAATCATGATTGAGTTAAAATCTCTCACAGCACCTTCCTACAATCATGATTGAGTTAAACTCCCTAACAGCACCTTCTTACAATCATGATTGAGTTAAACTCCCTAACAGCACCTTCCTACAATCATGATTGAGTTAAAATCTCTCACAGCACCTTCCTACAATCGTGATTGAGTTAAACTCCCTAACAGCACCTTCCTACAATCATGATTGAGTTAATCTCCCTCACACCACTCCTAAGTCCCTGTCTACGTAGTCCCAACAACCAACATGAATGTTTCAGGAGCTCCTCACCTCCAACTCGACAAAGTCCCCACGGTCTGAGACGTGATCAGCCAGATCAATATAGTGATCTCTCAGCCCATCCCAGCAGTCGACACTTTATGACTCGGTCAAACTTCAGACACTGCCTATGTCATTACAACATTTCCTTCATTTGTTATTTTAATTCTATCTACGTCTTCCCATAATGCTCGCTCTTCTTGTCCTGCTTTTGCTCCATATTGATTTGTATTTGTTTACTACCATTACAAGCTGCTCAAATCATGTGCCCTCTCCGCATCACAATAAGACTGGAGCTAGGAATAACGTCACAGATCAACAATATCACTATTGTGGTCGCTATCATGGACATTTTATGAAGCCCTACCCCCACTTTCTTGTCTTTTCTTTTATTTCGTTCGCCCGACGGCCAGCTCATCATTTACTTTTACAAGGATGTTAAATGGGCGTAAATGAGTTGTGTTGTTGTTTACAGCAGACTTCGATGTCTGCGCCCTCCACCCCAACAATAGCGAGATTGACGTGAATGAGTTGTGTTGTTGTTTACAGCAGACTGCGATGTCTGCGCCCTCCACCCCAACAATAGCGAGATTGACGTGAATGAGTTGTGTTGTTGTTTACAGCAGACTGCGATGTCTGCGCCCTCCACCCCAACAATAGCGAGATTGACGTGAATGAGTTGTGTTGTTGTTAAACAGACTGCGATGTCTGCGCCCTTCACCCCAACAATAGTGAGATTGACGTGAATGAGTTGTGTTGTTGTTTACAGCAGACTGCGATGTCTGCGCCCTTCACCCCAACAATAGCGAGATTGACGTGAATGAGTTGTGTTGTTGTTTACAGCAGACTGCGATGTCTGCGCCCTTCACCCCAACAATAGCGAGATTGACGTAAATGAGTTGTGTTGTTGTTTACAGCAGACTGCGATGTCTGCGCCCTCCACCCCAACAATAGCGAGATTGACGTAAATGGTTGTGTTGCTGTTTACAGCAGACTGCGATGTCTGCGCCCTCCACCCCAACAATAGCGAGATTGACGTGAATGAGAAGCAGTTAATCGTCATAACTGTCCGCTCCACGAGAGAAGTGGAATATGTCCTATAGAGCCGTCGGCTCCACGAGAGAAGTGGAATATGTCCTCTAGAGCTGTCGGCTCCACGAGAGAAGTGGAATATGTCCTCTAGAGCCGTCGGCTCCACGAGAGACGTGTAGTATGTACGTAGGGAGGTCAAAAAGTAATGCACACCAATTTTTTTTCTCGGAAACTATTCGGGCAAAATGTGTGAAATTTTCACAGATTGTAGCTGAACATCCCCTTTACACTACCTATTTGTCAACATAATCTCCGTCCAAGCGTGTTGCCTTACGCCAACGCGAAACTAGGTCATGAATGCCTCGTTTGTACCAAGTTTTGTCCTGCTCGCGTAGCCATTTTTTAACTGCACGGATCACACCCTCATCATTGTCAAAGTGTGTCCCACGCAGGAATTTTTTGAGTGGTCCAAACAGATGGAAATCTGAGGGAGCCAGATCAGGGCTGTAAGGAGGATGGGGCAGTACAGTCCAACCAAATTTGTTGATTGCTTCCCGTGTTACCAGACTTGTGTGAGGGCGTGCATTGTCATGTTGAAGCAACAAATCTGCAGATGGCTTATTAGGCCGAACTCTGTGGAACCGATTTTTGAGTTTTGTCAGTGTATTGATGTAAGCTGTCGAGTTGATTGTCTCACCTCTTGTCATTACATCAACAAGAATCACACCATCAATGTCCCAGAAGACAGTGATCATCATCTTTTCGGCTGATGGAGATGTTTTGAATTTTTTTTCTTTTTGGTGACTGCGGATGATGCCATTCCATTGACTGCATTTTTGTTTCAGGCTCATAATAATGTGCCCACGTTTCGTCACCGGTAAAAATTTTTGACAAAAACATTTCTCCTTCAACACCGAAACGCTCCAACAATTCAGAACAGAATGTTTTCCTTTGAACTCTGTGATCATTTGTTAGGCACCGAGGAACCCATCGAGCGCAAATCTTTGAATATCCGAGAGTTTTAAAAATTGCGATTGCACTTCCCTTGCTGACTGTAAGCTGCAATGCCAATTGCTGACTAGTGATACGCCTATCCTTACGAATAATGGCATCAGCCCGGTTTAACATGTCTGTGCTGGTAGCCGAGGCAACACGTCCAGAACGCGGTAAATCATGCAGCTCCACTCGTACACTTTCTGCAGCTTTAATTCTCTGAACCCAGCGACTAACTGTGCTCCTATCGACTGCAGAACATTTGTACACTGCACACAGTCGTTTATGAATGTTTGCCACAGTTTCTTTTTCCGCAACCTGAAATGCTATGACCATTCGCTGTTTGTAACGGACATTGTTGACAAGCTCCATTTTAACGGTTCATAGATTGCGTAATGTTTATCAAAATGCTGTGCAATTTGGTGCACATAATTGGAACATGTCATATTCCAAGTGTGCAAAATTTCATATTCCTATCTTTATTATTAGCCGAGAAAAAAATTGGTGTGCATTACTTTTTGACCTCCCGTATTATATATATATAGATGTATAGTATGACCTACTCAAACCGACATGTCACGGTGTGCGACGCAAAACTTGTGTTGTGGTAGATGAAAGAAGAGAATGAGAAAGGGTGGACAACAAGTGAAGAAACACAAGGAGATGAAGGAGGTGATGATAATGTTGATGACAACGAGGTGACACATTCGAGGAGATGAAGGAGGTGATGTTAATGTTGATGACAACAAGGTGACACATTCGAGGAGATGAAGGAGGTGATGTTAATGTTGATGACAACAAGGTGACACATTCGAGGAGATGAAGGAGGTGATGTTAATGTTGATGACAACGAGGTGACACATTCGAGGAGAGGGAGGAGGTGATGATAATGTTGATAACAACGAAGTGACTTATTTTAGAAGAGGAAGGAGGTGATGATAATGTTGATAACAACAAGGTGACCCATTCGAGGAGAGGGAGGAGGTGATGATAATGTTGATGACAACGAGGTGACACATTCGAGGAGATGAAGGAGGTGATGATAATGTTGATGACAACGAGGTGACACATTCGAGGAGAGGGAGGAGGTGATGATAATGTTGATGACAACGAGGTGACACATTCGAGGAGAGGAAGGAGGTGATGATAATGTTGATGACAACGAGGTGACCCATTCGAGGAGAGGGAGGAGGTGATGATAATGTTGATGACAACGAGGTGACCCATTCGAGGAGGTGATGATAATGTTGATGACAACGAGGTGACTCATTCGAGGAGAGGAAGGATGCGATGATAATGTTGATGACAACGAGGTGACCCATTTTAGGAGAGGAAGGAGAAGATGATAATTTTGATGTCAACGAGGTGACACATTCGAGGAGAGGAAGGACGCGATGATAATGTTGATGACAACGAGGTGACCCATTCGAAGAGAGGAAGGACGCGATGATAATGTCGATGACAACGAGGTGACCCATTCGAGGAGAGGAAGGACGCGATGATAATGTTGATGACAACGAGGTGACCCATTCGAGGAGAGGAAGGATGCGATGATAATGTTGATATCAACGAGGTGACCTATTTTAGGAGAGGAAGGAGGTGATGTTAATTTTGATGACAACGAGGTGACCCATTCGAGGAGAGGAAGGATGCGATGATAATGTCGATGACAACGAGGTGACCCATTCGAGGAGAGGAAGGATGCGATGATAATGTCGATGACAACGAGGTGACCCATTCGAGGAGAGGAAGGATGCGATGATAACGTCGATGACAACGAGGTGACCCATTCGAGGAGAGGAAGGACGCGATGATAACGAGGTGACCTATTTTAGGAGAGGCAGGAGGTGATGATAATGTTGATGACAACGAGGTGACCTATTTTAGGAGAGGCAGGAGGTGATGATAATGTTGATGACAACGAGGTGACCTATTTTAGGAGAGGCAGGAGGTGATGATAATGTTGATGACAACGAGGTGACCTATTCGAGGAGAGGAAGGACGCGATGATAATGTCGATGACAACGAGGTGACCTATTTTAGGAGAGGCAGGAGGTGATGATAATGTTGATGACAACGAGGTGACCCATTCGAGTTAAAGAAGAAGGCGATGATAACGTCGATGACAACGAGATGACACATTCGAGGAGAGGAAGGACGCGATGATAATGTCGATGACAACGAGGTGACCTATTTTAGGAGAGGCAGGATGTGATGATAATGTTGATGACAACGAGGTGACCCATTCGAGTTAAAGAAGAAGGCGATGATAACGTCGATGACAACGAGATGACACATTCGAGGAGAGGAAGGAGGTGATGTTAATGTCGATGACAACGAGGTGACCTATTTTAGGAGAGGCAGGAGGTGATGATAATGTTGATGACAACGAGGTGACCCATTCGAGGAGAGGAAGGACGCGATGATAATGTCGATGACAACGAGGTGACCTATTTTAGGAGAGGCAGGAGGTGATGATAATGTTGATGACAACGAGGTGACCCATTCGAGGAGAGGAAGGACGCGATGATAATGTCGATGACAACGAGGTGACCTATTTTAGGAGAGGCAGGAGGTGATGATAATGTTGATGACAACGAGGTGACCCATTCGAGTTAAAGAAGAAGGCGATGATAACGTCGATGACAACGAGATGACACATTCGAGGAGAGGAAGGAGGTGATGTTAATGTCGATGACAACGAGGTGACCTATTCGAGGAGAGGAAGGACGCGATGATAATGTCGATGACAACGAGGTGACCTATTTTAGGAGAGGCAGGAGGTGATGATAATGTTGATGACAACGAGGTGACCCATTCGAGTTAAAGAAGAAGGCGATGATAACGTCGATGACAACGAGATGACACATTCGAGGAGAGGAAGGAGGTGATGTTAATGTCGATGACAACGAGGTGACCTATTTTAGGAGAGGCAGGAGGTGATGATAATGTTGATGACAACGAGGTGACCCATTCGAGTTAAAGAAGAAGGCGATGATAACGTCGATGACAACGAGGTGACCCATTCGAGGAGAGGAAGGATGTGATGATAATGTTGATGACAACGAGGTGACCCATTCGAGTTAAGGGAGAAGGTGATGATAACGTCGATGACAACGAGATGACACATTCGAGTTAAGGGAGAAGGCGATGATAACGTCGATGACAACGAGATGACACATTCGAGGAGAGGAAGGAGGTGATGTTAATGTTGATGACAACGAGGTGACACATTCGAGGAGAGGAAGGAGGTGATGTTAATGTTGATGACAACGAGGTGACACATTCGAGGAGATGAAGGAGGTGATGTTAATGTTGATGACAACGAGGTGACACATTCGAGGAGATGAAGGAGGTGATGTTAATGTTGATGACAACGAGGTGACACATTCGAGGAGATGAAGGAGGTGATGTTAATGTTGATGACAACGAGGTGACACATTCGAGGAGATGAAGGAGGTGATGTTAATGTTGATGACAACGAGGTGACACATTCGAGGAGAGGAAGGAGGTGATGATAATGTTGATGACAACGAGGTGACACATTCGAGGAGATGAAGGAGGTGATGTTAATGTTGATGACAACGAGGTGACCCATTCGAGGAGAGGAAAGAGGTGATGATAATGTTGATAACAACAAGGTGACACATTCGAGGAGATGAAGGAGGTGATGTTAATGTTGATGACAACGAGGTGACACATTCGAGGAGATGAAGGAGGTGATGATAATGTTGATGACAACGAGGTGACCCATTTTAGGAGAGGAAGGAGGTGATGATAATGTTGATGACAACGAGGTGACCCATTTTAGGAGAGGAAGGAGGTGATGTCTCATCAATCTCAATGATGTTTCTTCTGTTGTGGATCATCCAGGCTGGCTACCAGAAAGGTTTTCTAAGAAAGAAGGCCTACCTGGTTTGATATCGACAACTTAAGCTAATTCAAGTGCCGTTCTTCATCATCATGTGCCATACAGCCGGTTGGCGTAGGCGTCCTTCCACACATTTGTATCCCCAGTGCATCGATTCAAATCTGTTGTTGACTGTTTTCCCTGCCATGAAACCAAGCTATCTAGTATCATATCTCTTTGTCATCTGCGATCTCTCTTTCCCTGTATTTTGCCAGGTGTAACCAAGTACTCCAACCTTCCTCTTCACATGAGGTGTCCGAAAAATGTTGATTGTTTCCTCCCAGTGTTTTTCTTCTGGGGCACAAATTATTTGTGTTGACCTCTTTGAAGAATGTCCTCATTGGTCTCTTTAGCTGTCCAGGAACTTTCAACTTTTTTCTGAGAAATCACATCTCTGTTGCTGTCCAGGGAACTTTCAACATTCTTATGAGAAATCACATCTCTGTGGCTGTCCAGGGAACTTTCAACTTTCTTATGAGAAATCACATCTCTGTAGCTGTCCAGGGAACTTTCAACTTTCTTATGAGAAATCCCATCTCTGTGGCCTTTAATCGTTTTTTCATTTGTTTGTCTACTGTCAATGATTCCATTCCATAGGTCAGAACTGGTTCTGTATAGCACCGAAGAACTCTCTTTTTCATTTTTATTGACATAGATTTGTTGCATAAGATATCTTTCATTTTCTGAAACGCTATTTCGGCCTAAGCTATTCTGCTTGTTATTTCTGTTGTGCATTTTCCATCTGATGTTATTATTGTGCCCAAGTATTTGACGCTCTCCACTTGTTTCAGATGTGTCCTGTTTATTTTTATGCTGCATGATGGTGATGATTGCTTCTTCTATATGACCATTATTTCTATTTTCTTACTATTCAGACTGAGACCTTTCTTGTACTATTATGTCTATTATTTCTTGTAGTTCATTCTTCTGAGAAAACCATCTATGTGGCTTCAAAGCTTCTTGTCCATTGTTTGTATGCTGTCTATGACTTTCCTTCATGTGCCGCTAGTGATTACTCAATAATGATCAACACAATATTCTGGAGGGACCGTCAAGTCTGGAAGGAAACATTACTTACTTTAGCATTCTCAGTTTACTGTACGTATAACCTACGTTGTTTGGGGTGCTAACATATCCACAGCTCCATGAGGTACTAACATATCCACAGCTCCATGAGGTACTAACATATCCACAGCTCCATGAGGTACTAACATATCCACAGCTCCATGAGGTACTAACATATCCACAGCTCCATGAGGTACTAACATATCCACAGCTCCATGAGGTACTAACATATCTACAGCTCCATGAGGTACTAACATATCCACAGCTCCATGAGGTACTAACATATCTACAGCTCCATGAGGTACTAACATATCTACAGCTCCATAAGGTACTAACATATCTACAGCTCTATAGGGTACTAACATATCTACAGCTCTATAGGGTACTAACATATCTACAGCTCCATGAGGTACTAACATATCTACAGCTCCATAAGGTACTAACATATCTACAGCTCTATAGGGTACTAACATATCTACAGCTCTATAGGGTACTAACATATCTACAGCTCCATGAGGTACTAACATATCTACAGCTCTATAGGGTACTAACATATCTACAGCTCTATAGGGTACTAACATATCTACAGCTCCATGAGGTACTAACATATCTACAGCTCCATAAGGTACTAACATATCTACAGCTCTATAGGGTACTAACATATCTACAGCTCTATAGGGTACTAACATATCTACAGCTCTATAGGGTACTAACATATCTACAGCTCTATAGGGTACTAACATATCTACAGCTCTATAGGGTACTAACATATCTACAGCTCTATAGGGTACTAACATATCTACAGCTCCATGAGGTACTAACATATCTACAGCTCTATAGGGTACTAACATATCTACAGCTCCATGAGGTACTAACATATCTACAGCTCCATGAGGTACTAACATATCTACAGCTCCATGAGGTACTAACATATCTACAGCTCCATGAGGTACTAACATATCTACAGCTCCATGAGGTACTAACATATCTACAGCTCCATGAGGTACTAACATATCTACAGCTCCATGAGGTACTAACATATCTACAGCTCCATGAGGTGCTAACATATCTACAGCTCCATGAGGTACTAACATATCTACAGCTCCATGAGGTACTAACATATCTACAGCTCCATGAGGTACTAACATATCTACAGCTCCATGAGGTACTAACATATCTACAGCTCCATGAGGTACTAACATATCTACAGCTCCATGAGGTACTAACATATCTACAGCTCCATGAGGTACTAACATATCTACAGCTCCATGAGGTACTAACATATCTACAGCTCCATGAGGTACTAACATATCTACAGCTCTATAAGGTACTAACATATATACAGCTCCATAAGGTACTAACATATCTACAGCTCTATAAGGTACTAACATATCTACAGCTCTATAAGGTACTAACATATCTACAGCTCCATGAGGTACTAACATATCTACAGCTCCATAAGGTACTAACATATATACAGCTCCATAAGGTACTAACATATCTACAGCTCCATAAGGTACTAACATATCTACAGCTCCATAAGGTACTAACATATATACAGCTCCATAAGGTACTAACATATCTACAGCTCCATAAGGTACTAACATATCTACAGCTCCATAAGGTACTAACATATCTACAGCTCCATAAGGTACTAACATATATACAGCTCCATAAGGTACTAACATATATACAGCTCCATGAGGTACTAACATATATACAGCTCCATGAGTTACTAACATATATACAGCTCCATAAGGTACTAACATATATACAGCTCCATAAGGTACTAACATATATACAGCTCCATGAGGTACTAACATATATACAGCTCCATGAGTTACTAACATATATACAGCTCCATGAGTTACTAACATATATACAGCTCCATAAGGTACTAACATATCTACAGCTCCATGAGGTACTAACATATATACAGCTCCATGAGTTACTAACATATATACAGCTCCATAAGGTACTAACATATATACAGCTCCATGAGGTACTAACATATCTACAGCTCCATGAGTTACTAACATATATACAGCTCCATGAGTTACTAACATATATACAGCTCCATGAGTTACTAACATATATACAGCTCCATGAGTTACTAACATATATACAGCTCCATGAGTTACTAACATATCTACAGCTCCATGAGTTACTAACATATATACAGCTCCATGAGTTACTAACATATCTACAGCTCCATGAGTTACTAACATATCTACAGCTCCATGAGTTACTAACATATATACAGCTCCATGAGTTACTAACATATATACAGCTCCATGAGTTACTAACATATATACAGCTCCATGAGTTACTAACATATCTACAGCTCCATGAGTTACTAACATATATACAGCTCCATAAGGTACTAACATATATACAGCTCCATGAGGTACTAACATATATACAGCTCCATGAGTTACTAACATATATACAGCTCCATAAGGTACTAACATATATACAGCTCCATGAGGTACTAACATATCTACAGCTCCATCAGATATTAACATATCCACAGCTCCATAAGGTACTAACATATCTACAGCTCCATGAGGTACTAACATATCTACAGCTCCATGAGGTACTAACATATCTACAGCTCCATGAGGTACTAACATATCTACAGCTCCATGAGGTACTAACATATCTACAGTTCCGTGAGGTACTAACATATCTACAGCTCCATGAGTTACTAACATATCTACAGCTCCATGAGGTACTAACATATCTACAGCTCCATGAGTTACTAACATATCTACAGCTCCATGAGGTACTAACATATCCACAGCTCCATGAGGTACTAACATATCTACAGCTCCATGAGGTACTAACATATCTACAGCTCCATGAGGTACTAACATATCTACAGCTCCATGAGGTACTAACATATCGACAGCTCCATGAGGTACTAACATATCTACAGCTCCATGAGGTACTAACATATCTACAGCTCCATAAGGTACTAACATATCTACAGCTCCATGAGGTACTAACATATCTACAGCTCCATGAGGTACTAACATATCTACAGCTCCATGATGTACTAACATATCTACAGCTCCATGAGGTACTAACATATCGACAGCTCCATGAGGTACTAACATATCTACAGCTCCATGAGGTACTAACATATCTACAGCTCCATGAGGTACTAACATATCTACAGCTCCATGAGGTACTAACATATCTACAGCTCCATGAGGTACTAACATATCTACAGCTCCATGAGGTACTAACATATCGACAGCTCCATGAGGTACTAACATATCTACAGCTCCATGAGGTACTAACATATCTACAGCTCCATGAGGTACTAACATATCTACAGCTCCATGAGGTACTAACATATCGACAGCTCCATGAGGTACTAACATATCGACAGCTCCATGAGGTACTAACATATCCACAGCTCCATGAGGTACTAACATATCTACAGCTCCATGAGGTACTAACATATCTACAGTTCCGTGAGGTACTAACATATCTACAGTTCCGTGAGGTACTAACATATCTACAGTTCCGTGAGGTACTAACATATCTACAGTTCCGTGAGGTACTAACATATCTACAGCTCCATGAGGTACTAACATATCTACAGTTCCGTGAGGTACTAACATATCTACAGCTCCATGAGGTACTAACATATCTACAGTTCCGTGAGGTACTAACATATCTACAGTTCCGTGAGGTACTAACATATCTACAGCTCCATGAGGTACTAACATATCTACAGCTCCATGAGGTACTAACATATCTACAGCTCCATGAGGTACTAACATATCTACAGCTCCATGAGGTACTAACATATCTACAGCTCCATAAGGTACTAACATATCGACAGCTCCATGAGGTACTAACATATCTACAGCTCCATGAGGTACTAACATATCCACAGCTCCATGAGGTACTAACATATCTACAGCTCCATGAGGTACTAACATATCTACAGTTCCGTGAGGTACTAACATATCTACAGTTCCGTGAGGTACTAACATATCTACAGTTCCGTGAGGTACTAACATATCTACAGCTCCATGAGGTACTAACATATCTACAGCTCCATGAGGTACTAACATATCTACAGCTCCATGAGGTACTAACATATCTACAGTTCCGTGAGGTACTAACATATCCACAGCTCCATGAGGTACTAACATATCTACAGCTCCATGAGGTACTAACATATCTACAGTTCCGTGAGGTACTAACATATCTACAGCTCCATGAGGTACTAACATATCTACAGTTCCGTGAGGTACTAACATATCTACAGTTCCGTGAGGTACTAACATATCTACAGCTCCATGAGGTACTAACATATATACAGCTCCATGAGGTACTAACATATCTACAGTTCCGTGAGGTACTAACATATCTACAGTTCCGTGAGGTACTAACATATCTACAGTTCCGTGAGGTACTAACATATCTACAGTTCCGTGAGGTACTAACATATCTACAGTTCCGTGAGGTACTAACATATCTACAGCTCCATCAGATATTAACATATCCACAGCTCCATAAGGTACTAACATATCTACAGCTCCATGAGGTACTAACATATCTACAGCTCCATAAGGTACTAACATATCTACAGCTCCATGAGGTACTAACATATATACAGCTCCATCAGATATTAACATATCCACAGCTCCATAAGGTACTAACATATCTACAGCTCCATAAGGTACTAACATATCTACAGCTCCATGAGGTACTAACATATATACAGCTCCATGAGTTACTAACATATCTACAGTTCCATGAGGTACTAACATATATACAGCTCCATGAGGTACTAACATATATACAGCTCCATCAGATATTAACATATCCACAGCTCCATAAGGTACTAACATATCTACAGCTCCATGAGGTACTAACATATCTACAGCTCCATAAGGTACTAACATATCTACAGCTCCATAAGGTACTAACATATCCACAGCTCCATGAGGTACTAACATATCTACAGCTCCATGAGGTACTAACATATCTACAGCTCCATGAGGTACTAACATATCTACAGCTCCATGAGGTACTAACATATATACAGCTCCATGAGGTACTAACATATCTACAGCTCCATGAGGTACTAACATATCTACAGCTCCATGAGTTACTAACATATCTACAGCTCCATGAGTTACTAACATATCTACAGCTCCATGAGGTACTAACATATCTACAGCTCCATCAGATATTAACATATCCACAGCTCCATGAGGTACTAACATATCTACAGCTCCATGAGTTACTAACATATCTACAGCTCCATGAGGTACTAACATATCTACAGCTCCATGAGGTACTAACATATCTACAGCTCCATCAGATATTAACATATCCACAGCTCCATGAGGTACTAACATATCCATAGCTCCATGAGGTACTAACATATCTACAGCTCCATGAGTTACTAACATATCTACAGCTCCATGAGGTACTAACATATCTACAGCTCCATGAGGTACTAACATATCTACAGCTCCATGAGGTACTAACATATCTACAGTTCCGTGAGGTACTAACATATCTACAGCTCCATGAGGTACTAACATATCTACAGCTCCATGAGGTACTAACATATCTACAGCTCCATGAGGTACTAACATATCTACAGTTCCGTGAGGTACTAACATATCTACAGTTCCGTGAGGTACTAACATATCTACAGTTCCGTGAGGTACTAACATATCTACAGCTCCATGAGGTACTAACATATCTACAGCTCCATGAGGTACTAACATATCTACAGTTCCGTGAGGTACTAACATATCCACAGCTCCATGAGGTACTAACATATCCACAGCTCCATGAGGTACTAACATATCTACAGCTCCATGAGGTACTAACATATCCACAGCTCCATGAGGTACTAACATATCTACAGCTCCATGAGGTACTAACATATCTACAGCTCAATGAGGTACTAACATATCTACAGCTCAATGAGGTACTAACATATATACAGCTCCATGAGGTACTAACATATCTACAGCTCAATGAGGTACTAACATATCTACAGCTCCATGAGGTACTAACATATCCACAGGTTCATGAGGTACTAACATATCTACAGCTCAATGAGGTACTAACATATCCACAGGTTCATGAGGTACTAACATATCTACAGCTCCATGAGTTACTAACATATCCACAGGTTCATGAGGTACTAACATATCTACAGCTCCATGAGGTACTAACATATCTACAGCTCCATGAGGTACTAACATATCTACAGCTCCATGAGGTACTAACATATCTACAGCTCCATGAGGTACTAACATATCTACAGCTCCATGAGGTACTAACATATCCACAGGTTCATGAGGTACTAACATATCTACAGCTCCATGAGGTACTAACATATCTACAGCTCCATGAGGTACTAACATATCTACAGTTCCGTGAGGTACTAACATATCTACAGCTCCATGAGGTACTAACATATCTACAGCTCCATGAGGTACTAACATATCCACAGGTTCATGAGGTACTAACATATCTACAGCTCCATGAGGTACTAACATATCTACAGCTCCATGAGGTACTAACATATCTACAGCTCCATGAGGTACTAACATATCTACAGCTCCATGAGGTACTAACATATCTACAGCTCCATGAGGTACTAACATATCCACAGGTTCATGAGGTACTAACATATCCACAGGTTCATGAGGTACTAACATATCTACAGCTCCATGAGGTACTAACATATCTACAGCTCAATGAGGTACTAACATATCTACAGCTCCATGAGGTACTAACATATCTACAGCTCCATGAGGTACTAACATATATACAGCTCCATGAGGTACTAACATATCTACAGCTCCATGAGGTACTAACATATCTACAGCTCCATGAGTTACTAACATATCTACAGCTCCATGAGTTACTAACATATCTACAGCTCCATGAGGTACTAACATATCTACAGCTCCATCAGATATTAACATATCCACAGCTCCATGAGGTACTAACATATCTACAGCTCCATGAGTTACTAACATATCTACAGCTCCATGAGGTACTAACATATCTACAGCTCCATGAGGTACTAACATATCTACAGCTCCATCAGATATTAACATATCCACAGCTCCATGAGGTACTAACATATCCATAGCTCCATGAGGTACTAACATATCTACAGCTCCATGAGTTACTAACATATCTACAGCTCCATGAGGTACTAACATATCTACAGCTCCATGAGGTACTAACATATCTACAGCTCCATGAGGTACTAACATATCTACAGTTCCGTGAGGTACTAACATATCTACAGCTCCATGAGGTACTAACATATCTACAGCTCCATGAGGTACTAACATATCTACAGCTCCATGAGGTACTAACATATCTACAGTTCCGTGAGGTACTAACATATCTACAGTTCCGTGAGGTACTAACATATCTACAGTTCCGTGAGGTACTAACATATCTACAGCTCCATGAGGTACTAACATATCTACAGCTCCATGAGGTACTAACATATCTACAGTTCCGTGAGGTACTAACATATCCACAGCTCCATGAGGTACTAACATATCCACAGCTCCATGAGGTACTAACATATCTACAGCTCCATGAGGTACTAACATATCCACAGCTCCATGAGGTACTAACATATCTACAGCTCCATGAGGTACTAACATATCTACAGCTCAATGAGGTACTAACATATCTACAGCTCAATGAGGTACTAACATATATACAGCTCCATGAGGTACTAACATATCTACAGCTCAATGAGGTACTAACATATCTACAGCTCCATGAGGTACTAACATATCCACAGGTTCATGAGGTACTAACATATCTACAGCTCAATGAGGTACTAACATATCCACAGGTTCATGAGGTACTAACATATCTACAGCTCCATGAGTTACTAACATATCCACAGGTTCATGAGGTACTAACATATCTACAGCTCCATGAGGTACTAACATATATACAGCTCCATGAGGTACTAACATATCTACAGCTCCATGAGGTACTAACATATCTACAGCTCCATGAGGTACTAACATATCTACAGCTCCATGAGGTACTAACATATCCACAGGTTCATGAGGTACTAACATATCTACAGCTCCATGAGGTACTAACATATCTACAGCTCCATGAGGTACTAACATATCTACAGTTCCGTGAGGTACTAACATATCTACAGCTCCATGAGGTACTAACATATCTACAGCTCCATGAGGTACTAACATATCCACAGGTTCATGAGGTACTAACATATCTACAGCTCCATGAGGTACTAACATATCTACAGCTCCATGAGGTACTAACATATCTACAGCTCCATGAGGTACTAACATATCTACAGCTCCATGAGGTACTAACATATCTACAGCTCCATGAGGTACTAACATATCCACAGGTTCATGAGGTACTAACATATCCACAGGTTCATGAGGTACTAACATATCTACAGCTCCATGAGGTACTAACATATCTACAGCTCAATGAGGTACTAACATATCTACAGCTCCATGAGGTACTAACATATCTACAGCTCCATGAGGTACTAACATATCTACAGCTCCATGAGGTACTAACATATCTACAGCTCCATGAGGTACTAACATATCTACAGCTCCATGAGGTACTAACATATCTACAGCTCCATGAGGTACTAACATATCTACAGCTCAATGAGGTACTAACATATCTACAGCTCCATGAGGTACTAACATATCTACAGCTCCATGAGGTACTAACATATCTACAGCTCCATGAGGTACTAACATATCTACAGCTCCATGAGGTACTAACATATCTACAGTTCCGTGAGGTACTAACATATCTACAGTTCCGTGAGGTACTAACATATCTACAGTTCCGTGAGGTACTAACATATCTACAGTTCCGTGAGGTACTAACATATCTACAGCTCCATGAGGTACTAACATATCTACAGTTCCGTGAGGTACTAACATATCTACAGCTCCATGAGGTACTAACATATCTACAGTTCCGTGAGGTACTAACATATCTACAGTTCCGTGAGGTACTAACATATCTACAGCTCCATGAGGTACTAACATATCTACAGCTCCATGAGGTACTAACATATCTACAGCTCCATGAGGTACTAACATATCTACAGCTCCATGAGGTACTAACATATCTACAGCTCCATAAGGTACTAACATATCGACAGCTCCATGAGGTACTAACATATCTACAGCTCCATGAGGTACTAACATATCCACAGCTCCATGAGGTACTAACATATCTACAGCTCCATGAGGTACTAACATATCTACAGTTCCGTGAGGTACTAACATATCTACAGTTCCGTGAGGTACTAACATATCTACAGTTCCGTGAGGTACTAACATATCTACAGCTCCATGAGGTACTAACATATCTACAGCTCCATGAGGTACTAACATATCTACAGCTCCATGAGGTACTAACATATCTACAGTTCCGTGAGGTACTAACATATCCACAGCTCCATGAGGTACTAACATATCTACAGCTCCATGAGGTACTAACATATCTACAGTTCCGTGAGGTACTAACATATCTACAGCTCCATGAGGTACTAACATATCTACAGTTCCGTGAGGTACTAACATATCTACAGTTCCGTGAGGTACTAACATATCTACAGCTCCATGAGGTACTAACATATATACAGCTCCATGAGGTACTAACATATCTACAGTTCCGTGAGGTACTAACATATCTACAGTTCCGTGAGGTACTAACATATCTACAGTTCCGTGAGGTACTAACATATCTACAGTTCCGTGAGGTACTAACATATCTACAGTTCCGTGAGGTACTAACATATCTACAGCTCCATCAGATATTAACATATCCACAGCTCCATAAGGTACTAACATATCTACAGCTCCATGAGGTACTAACATATCTACAGCTCCATAAGGTACTAACATATCTACAGCTCCATGAGGTACTAACATATATACAGCTCCATCAGATATTAACATATCCACAGCTCCATAAGGTACTAACATATCTACAGCTCCATAAGGTACTAACATATCTACAGCTCCATGAGGTACTAACATATATACAGCTCCATGAGTTACTAACATATCTACAGTTCCATGAGGTACTAACATATATACAGCTCCATGAGGTACTAACATATATACAGCTCCATCAGATATTAACATATCCACAGCTCCATAAGGTACTAACATATCTACAGCTCCATGAGGTACTAACATATCTACAGCTCCATAAGGTACTAACATATCTACAGCTCCATAAGGTACTAACATATCCACAGCTCCATGAGGTACTAACATATCTACAGCTCCATGAGGTACTAACATATCTACAGCTCCATGAGGTACTAACATATCTACAGCTCCATGAGGTACTAACATATATACAGCTCCATGAGGTACTAACATATCTACAGCTCCATGAGGTACTAACATATCTACAGCTCCATGAGTTACTAACATATCTACAGCTCCATGAGTTACTAACATATCTACAGCTCCATGAGGTACTAACATATCTACAGCTCCATCAGATATTAACATATCCACAGCTCCATGAGGTACTAACATATCTACAGCTCCATGAGTTACTAACATATCTACAGCTCCATGAGGTACTAACATATCTACAGCTCCATGAGGTACTAACATATCTACAGCTCCATCAGATATTAACATATCCACAGCTCCATGAGGTACTAACATATCCATAGCTCCATGAGGTACTAACATATCTACAGCTCCATGAGTTACTAACATATCTACAGCTCCATGAGGTACTAACATATCTACAGCTCCATGAGGTACTAACATATCTACAGCTCCATGAGGTACTAACATATCTACAGTTCCGTGAGGTACTAACATATCTACAGCTCCATGAGGTACTAACATATCTACAGCTCCATGAGGTACTAACATATCTACAGCTCCATGAGGTACTAACATATCTACAGTTCCGTGAGGTACTAACATATCTACAGTTCCGTGAGGTACTAACATATCTACAGTTCCGTGAGGTACTAACATATCTACAGCTCCATGAGGTACTAACATATCTACAGCTCCATGAGGTACTAACATATCTACAGTTCCGTGAGGTACTAACATATCCACAGCTCCATGAGGTACTAACATATCCACAGCTCCATGAGGTACTAACATATCTACAGCTCCATGAGGTACTAACATATCCACAGCTCCATGAGGTACTAACATATCTACAGCTCCATGAGGTACTAACATATCTACAGCTCAATGAGGTACTAACATATCTACAGCTCAATGAGGTACTAACATATATACAGCTCCATGAGGTACTAACATATCTACAGCTCAATGAGGTACTAACATATCTACAGCTCCATGAGGTACTAACATATCCACAGGTTCATGAGGTACTAACATATCTACAGCTCAATGAGGTACTAACATATCCACAGGTTCATGAGGTACTAACATATCTACAGCTCCATGAGTTACTAACATATCCACAGGTTCATGAGGTACTAACATATCTACAGCTCCATGAGGTACTAACATATCTACAGCTCCATGAGGTACTAACATATCTACAGCTCCATGAGGTACTAACATATCTACAGCTCCATGAGGTACTAACATATCTACAGCTCCATGAGGTACTAACATATCCACAGGTTCATGAGGTACTAACATATCTACAGCTCCATGAGGTACTAACATATCTACAGCTCCATGAGGTACTAACATATCTACAGTTCCGTGAGGTACTAACATATCTACAGCTCCATGAGGTACTAACATATCTACAGCTCCATGAGGTACTAACATATCCACAGGTTCATGAGGTACTAACATATCTACAGCTCCATGAGGTACTAACATATCTACAGCTCCATGAGGTACTAACATATCTACAGCTCCATGAGGTACTAACATATCTACAGCTCCATGAGGTACTAACATATCTACAGCTCCATGAGGTACTAACATATCCACAGGTTCATGAGGTACTAACATATCCACAGGTTCATGAGGTACTAACATATCTACAGCTCCATGAGGTACTAACATATCTACAGCTCAATGAGGTACTAACATATCTACAGCTCCATGAGGTACTAACATATCTACAGCTCCATGAGGTACTAACATATCTACAGCTCCATGAGGTACTAACATATCTACAGCTCCATGAGGTACTAACATATCTACAGCTCCATGAGGTACTAACATATCTACAGCTCCATGAGGTACTAACATATCTACAGCTCAATGAGGTACTAACATATCTACAGCTCCATGAGGTACTAACATATCTACAGCTCCATGAGGTACTAACATATCTACAGCTCCATGAGGTACTAACATATCTACAGCTCCATGAGGTACTAACATATCTACAGCTCCATGAGGTACTAACATATCTACAGCTCCATGAGGTACTAACATATCCACAGCTCCATGAGGTACTAACATATCCACAGCTCCATGAGGTACTAACATATCTACAGCTCCATGAGGTACTAACATATCTACAGCTCCATGAGGTACTAACATATCTACAGCTCCATGAGGTACTAACATATCTACAGCTCCATGAGGTACTAACATATCTACAGCTCCATGAGGTACTAAACATATCCACAGCTCCATGAGGTACTAACATATCTACAGTTCCGTGAGGTACTAACATATCTACAGCTCCATCAGATATTAACATATCCACAGCTCCATAAGGTACTAACATATCTACAGTTCCGTGAGGTACTAACATATCTACAGTTCCGTGAGGTACTAACATATCTACAGCTCCATCAGATATTAACATATCCACAGCTCCATAAGGTACTAACATATCTACAGCTCCATAAGGTACTAACATATCCACAGCTCCATGAGGTACTAACATATCCACAGCTCCATGAGGTACTAACATATCCACAGCTCCATGAGGTACTAACATATCCACAGCTCCATGAGGTACTAACATATCCACAGCTCCATGAGGTACTAACATATCTACAGCTCCATGAGGTACTAACATATCTACAGCAGGGTTACGATCACATGTTTACTCATGACTATAGCATAGGGTTATGATCACATGTTTACTCAAGACTATAGCATAGGGTTACGATCACATGTTTACTCATGAATATAGCATAGGGTTACGATCACATGTTTACTCATGACTATAGCATAGGATTAAGATCACATGTTTACTCATGACTATAGCATAGGGTTACGATCACATGTTTACTAATGATTATAGCATAGGGTTACGATCAAATGTTTACTCAAGACTATAGCTTAGGGTTACGATCTTCATGTTTACTCATGACTATAGCATAGGGTTACGATCACATGTTTACTCATGACTATAGCATAGGGTTACGATCACATGTTTACTCATGACTATAGCATAGGGTTACGATCACATGTTTACTCGTGACTATAGCATACGGTTACGATCACATGTGTACTCGCGACTATAGCATAGGGTTACGATCACATGTTTACTCATGACTTTAGCATACGGTTACGATCACATGTGTACTCATGACTATAGCATAGGGTTACGATCACATGTTTACTCATGACTATAGCATAGGGTTACGATCACATGTTTACTCATGACTATAGCATAGGGTTACGATCACATGTTTACTCATGACTATAGCATAGGGTTACGATCACATGTTTACTCATGACTATAGCATAGGGTTACGATTACAACTCGGGAACAAATGCTGTATCTTTATTTGCCTATTATCATGAGTACGCAAGCGTGACAGACTTCGCCTTTGATAGCTACCTCTTTAAGTAGTTCAGTTGGCCGCGTCCTTTAACGCTTTGTTCTAGTGGTCAAGGCGCTGTGCCAAGGAGTATGGGTTCGATTCTGCATAGGAGCATCTATTGTTCTTTGTTTCATTGTTCTGTTGCTTATTTCTTATTATTTATTGTGGCATTGTTCTCGGTGTTATAAAATATCTATTATTTATTGTGACATTGTTCTCAGTGTTATAAAATATCTATTATTTATTGTGGCATTGTTCTCAGTGTTATAAAATATCTATTATTTATTGTGACATTGTTCTCAGTGTTATAAAATATCTATTATTTATTGTGACATTGTTCTCAGTGTTATAAAATATCTATTATTTATTGTGACATTGTTCTCAGTGTTATAAAATATCTATTATTTATTGTGACATTGTTCTCAGTGTTTATAAAATATTTATTATTTATTGTGACATTGTTCTCAGTGTTATAAAATAACTCTTCCCCTGAAATGAGTCGTCGACATGAACGAACCTGGCAAGGTAGATAACCCGTATTTGTGCCGTTTTAATTAAAAGTCTAATTACATCCCTTGTGTGTAAGCCCCGCCTGCAAGTGAGTCCAATGTTGTAGATAGTTACTGGTCTGCGCTGATTCAATTCAGAGCAAGAAGTATGTTTACAGCACTCAGAACAAAACGACTAATAATCAACAGCAGGAAAAAAACAAAGAACAATATATGGACCGAAGCAGGATCGAACCCGTACTCAGTGGCACAGCGCCTTGCCACGACAAGCCAAACGTTAGCGAACACTGCTACTCAGCTAAATAACAAATTAGCTATCGTAGAAGTGTCTTTCACGCAGCTGTTCTCATGACTATAGCATGAGGCTGCGATCACAGCTCGGAAATACATAGTGCATCTGTATTTTTACTATTAATATTCAGTTATTATTATTTGTCTCCAGTCTAGACCACAGGAAACTACTATTCGTGCTGTTTCTTCCTATAACTGTTTGTCTACAACGCAAGTATTCAGCCCTACCCTATCCGGGAGATACTTGTCTTAATAGGAAAAATACAGATACACTATGTATTTCCAAGCTGTGATCGCAGCCTTATGCTATAGTCATGAGAACACCTGCATGTAAGACATTGTCCACGATAGCTATATAATGTTATAGTTAGCTGAGTGGCAGTGTACGCTGGCGTTTGGCTTGTCGTGTCAAGGCGCTGTGCCACTGAGTACGGGTTCGATCCTGCTTTGGTCCATATATTTTTCTTAGTTTGTTTTTTCTGTTGTTGATTATTTGTCATTTTTTTCGAGTGCTGTAAACATAGCCCTTCCTCTGAATTGATTCGCTGATTATCGTCTCGGAAGTTTCCCTCTAAAATAATACTCATTGATTATTGATGTACTGTGATGCTGCTACTGACGTCACATTAGTTCTGAACAATGACGTCGAGAAAACCCGTCACAGGAAAGGGTCTGATTGGATTGTGAGAGGAGGCAGAACAAGGCAAGAGTAAGAGTGGCAGGGCCAGGGGGGTCGGATCTGTTGGAGGGTTACATCAGTGTCGGATCTGTTGGAGGGTTACATCAGTGTCGGATCTGTTGGAGGGTTACATCAGTGTCGGATCTGTTGGAGGGTTACATCAGTGTCGGATCTGTTGGAGGGTTACATCAGTGTCGGATCTGTGGAGGGTTACATCAGTGTCGGATCTGTTGGAGGGTTACATCAGTGTCGGATCTGTTGGAGGCTTACATTGAAGGGGATTATATTTATCTTTATGAATCATCCGATGAACGTTCCACTCGCATAAGAACGATATTTATTTTGATACATAACGCCGACTCTTACACATTGGCAGCCCTTTTCTTGATTTCATTCCTTTCCCTTTAATCTGTTTCTTTTACATGGCAACTCACAATCATTGCTATTAACAATATCTATTCTCTTATATTTCATTCTCTCTTCCCTACTACTAATCTATTCTTTTCCATTTCCTAGCTTTCGTCCCTACAACTAATCTATTCTAACATCATCGTGGCCGTTATCCTACTTTGGTACGTTCCCATCCTATTCTATCTATTCCTATCTACCGGCCTATCCCTAACTCATATTCTACTCTGCAGGGTTCCTTGCATATACCTTTAATGTTTTCTATTGACTACCAGGTTTCCAACTACACGTCTGTCCATCACGGCTGCCGTGACTCCATGTCACCTATTGTCTACCATGCCTTCTCAAATACCCGTCTGTCCATCACGGCTGCCGTGACTCCATGTCACCTATTGTCTACCATGCCTTCTCAACTACACGTCTGTCCATCACGGCTGCCGTGACTCCATGTCACCTGTTGTCTACCATGCCTTCTCAACTACACGTCTGTCCATCACGGCTGCCAATCTCTGACTCCATGTCACCTATTGTCTACAATGCCTTCTCAACTACACGTCTGTCCATCACGGCTGCCAATCTCTGACTCCATGTCACCTATTGTCTGCCATGCCTTCTCAACTACACGTCTGTCCATCACGGTTGCCGATCTCTGACTCCATGTCTTCTATTGTCTGCCATGCCTTCTCAACTACACGTCTGTCCATCACGGTTGCCGATCTCTGACTCCATGTCTTCTATTGTCTGCCATGCCTTCTCAACTACACGTCTGTCCATCACGGTTGCCGATCTCTGACTCCATGTCTTCTATTGTCTGCCATGCCTTCTCAACTACACGTCTGTCCATCACGGTTGCCAATCTCTGACTCCATGTCTTCTATTGTCTACCATGCCTTCTCAACTACACGTCTGTCCATCACGGTTGCCAATCTCTGACTCCATGTCTTCTATTGTCTGCCATGCCTTCTCAACTACACGTCTGTCCATCACGGTTGCCGTGACTCCATGTCTTCTATTGTCTGCCATGCCTTCTCAACTACCCGTCTGTCCATCACGGTTGCCAATCTCTGACTCCATGTCTTCTATTGTCTACCATGCCTTCTCAACTACACGTCTGTCCATCACGGCTGCCGAGACTCCGTGTCACCTATTGTCTACCATGCCTTCTCAACTACACGTTTGTCCATCACGGCTGCCGTGACTCCATGTCACCTATTGTCTACCATGCCTTCTCAACTACCCGTCTGTCCATCACGGCTGCCGTGACTCCATGTCACCTATTGTCTACATGCCTTCTCAACTACACGTTTGTCCATCACGGCTGCCGTGACTCCATGTCACCTATTGTCTACCATGCCTTCTCAACTACCCGTCTGTCCATCACGGCTGCCGTGACTCCATGTCACCTATTGTCTACCATGCCTTCTCAACTACACGTTTGTCCATCACGGCTGCCGTGACTCCATGTCACCTATTGTCTACCATGCCTTCTCAACTACCCGTCTGTCCATCACGGCTGCCGTGACTCCATGTCACCTATTGTCTACCATGCCTTCTCAACTACACGTTTGTCCATCACGGCTGCCGTGACTCCATGTCACCTATTGTCTACCATGCCTTCTCAACTACCCGTCTGTCCATCACGGCTGCCAATCTCTGACTCACTTGTCTACGTTGTTTCCTTGCAACCGTCTCTATCCCCCACGTCATACCCAATTCCGTCATAATTTCCTATTTCGTTAATTCTTCTGCAGTAAACTTCTGTGCTTAACTTGTCTCTTCCCTTTCTTTCATCCTTTAATGTGCAATTCCCTGTCATACTATTTTCTCTGCTATAAAATCAGTGTCGGATCTGTTGGAGGGTTACGTCAGTGTCGGATCTGCTGGAGGGTTACATCAGTGTCGGATCTGTTGGAGGGTTACATCAGTGTCGGATCTGTTGGAGGGTTACATCAGTGTCGGATCTGTTGGAGGGTTACATCAGTGTCGGATCTGTTGTGGGTTACATCAGTGTCGGATCTGTTGGAGGGTTACATCAGTGTCGGATCTGTTGGAGGGTTACATCAGTGTCGGATCTGTTGGAGGGTTACATCAGTGTCGGATCTGTTGTGGGTTACATCAGTGTCGGATCTGTTGTGGGTTACATCAGTGTCGGATCTGTTGGAGGGTTACATCAGTGTTGGATCTGTTGTGGGTTACATCAGTGTTGGGTCTGTTGTGGGTTACATCAGTGTTGGATCTGTTGTAGGTTACATCAGTGTCGGATCTGTTGTGGGTTACATCAGTGTTGGATCTGTTGTGGGTTACATCAGTGTTGGATCTGTTGTGGGTTACATCAGTGTTGGATCTGTTGGAGGGTTACATCAGTGTCGGATCTGTTGGAGGGTTACATCAGTGTCGGTTCTTTTGTGGGTTACATCAGTGTCGGTTCTGTTGTGGGTTACATCAGTGTTGGATCTGTTGGAGGGTTCCATCAGTGTCGGATCTGTTGGAGGGTTACATCAGTGTCGGTTCTGTTGTGGGTTACATCAGTGTCGGTTCTGTTGTGGGTTACATCAGTGTTGGATCTGTTGTGGGTTACATCAGTGTCGGATCTGTTGGAGGGTTACATCAGTGTCGGATCTGTTGGAGGGTTACATCAGTGTCGAATCTGTTGTGGGTTACATCAGTGTCGGATCTGTTGTGGGTTACATCAGTGTTGGTTCTGTTGGAGGGTTACATCAGTGTCGGATCTGTTGTGGGTTACATCAGTGTCGGATCTGTTGGAGGGTTACATCAGTGTTGGAGCTGTTGGAGGGTTACATCAGTGTTGGAACTGTTGGAGGGTTACATCAGTGTTGGATCTGTTGTGGGTTACATCAGTGTTGGATCTGTTGTGGGTTACATCAGTGTTGGAACTGTTGGAGGGTTACATCAGTGTTGGAACTGTTGGAGGGTTACATCAGTCTTGGATCTGTTGTGGGTTACATCAGTGTTGGAACTGTTGGAGGGTTACATCAGTGTTGGAACTGTTGGAGGGTTACATCAGTCTTGGATTTGTTGTGGGTTACATCAGTGTTGGATCTGTTGTGGGTTACATCAGTGTTGGAACTGTTGGAGGGTTACATCAGTCTTGGATCTGTTGTGGGTTACATCAGTGTTGGAACTGTTGGAGGGTTACATCAGTCTTGGATCTGTTGTGGGTTACATCAGTGTTGGATCTGTTGTGGGTTACATCAGTGTTGGAACTGTTGGAGGGTTACATCAGTGTTGGAACTGTTGGAGGGTTACATCAGTGTCGGTTCTGTTGTGGGTTACATCAGTGTTGGAACTGTTGGAGGGTTACATCAGTGTCGGTTCTGTTGTGGGTTACATCAGTGTTGGATCTGTTGTGGGTTACATCAGTGTTGGATCTGTTGGAGGGTTACATCAGTGTTGGATCTGTTGGAGGGTTACATCAGTGTTGGAACTGTTGGAGGGTTACATCAGTGTTGGAACTGTTGTGGGTTACATCAGTGTTGGATCTGTGTGGGTTACATCAGTGTTGGATCTGTTGTGGGTTACATCAGTGTTGAATCTGTTGTGGGTTACATCAGTGTTGGATCTGTTGGAGGGTTACATCAGTGTTGGATCTGTTGGAGGGTTACATCAGTGTTGGATCTGTTGGAGGGTTACATCAGTGTTGGAACTGTTGGAGGGTTACATCAGTGTTGGAACTGTTGGAGGGTTACATCAGTGTTGGATCTGTTGGAGGGTTACATCAGTGTTGTCGTCCGCGATCTCTCTTTCCTTTAATTTTACCAGTTGTAACCACGTATTCCAACTTTCCTCTTCTCATGAGGTACTAACATATCAACAGCTCCATGACGTACTAACATATCCACAGCTCCATGAGGTACTAACATATCCACAGCTCCATGAGGTACTAACATATCTACAGCTCCATGACGTACTAACATATCAACAGCTCCATGACGTACTAACATATCCACAGCTCCATGAGGTACTAACATATCCACAGCTCCATGAGGTACTAACATATCCACAGCTCCATGAGGTACTAACATATCCACAGCTCCATGACGTACTAACATATCAACAGCTCCATGACGTACTAACATATCCACAGCTCCATGACGTACTAACATATCCACAGCTCCATGAGGTACTAACATATCCACAGCTCCATGACGTACTAACATATCAACAGCTCCATGACGTACTAACATATCAACAGCTCTATGACGTACTAACATATCCACAGCTCCATGAGGTACTAACATATCCACAGCTCCATGAGACTAACATATCGACAGCTCCATGAGGTACTAACATATCGACAGCTCCATGAGGTACTAACATATCTACAGCTCCATGAGTTACTAACATATCTACAGCTCCATGAGTTACTAACATATCTACAGCTCCATGAGGTACTAACATATCTACAGCTCCATGAGGTACTAACATATCGACAGCTCCATGAGGTACTAACACATCCACAGCTCCATGAGGTATTAACATATCCACAGCTCCATGAGGTGCTAACATATCTACAGCTCCATGAGGTACTAACATATCTACAGCTCCATCAGGTACTAACATATCCACAGCTCCATGAGGTGCTAACATATCCACAGCTCCATGAGGTACTAAAATATCCACAGCTCCATGAGGTACTAACATTTCCACAGCTCCATGAGGTATTAACATATCCACAGCTCCATGAGGTACTAAAATATCCACAGCTCCATGAGGTACTAACATATCCACAGCTCCATGAGGTATTAACATATCGACAGCTCCATGAGGTACTAACATATCTACAGCTCCATGAGGTACTAACATATCCACAGCTCCATGAGGTACTAACATATCGACAGCTCCATGAGGTACTAACATATCTACAGCTCCATGAGGTATTAACATATCCACAGCTCCATGAGGTGCTAACATATCCACAGCTCCATGAGGTACTAACATATCTACAGCTCCATCAGGTACTAACATATCTACAGCTCCATGAGGTACTAACATATCCACAGCTCCATGAGGTACTAACATATCTACAGCTCCATGAGGTATTAACATATCCACAGCTCCATGAGGTGCTAACATATCCACAGCTCCATGAGGTACTAACATATCTACAGCGCCATCAGGTACTAACATATCCACAGCTCCATGAGGTGCTAACATATCCACAGCTCCATGAGGTACTAACATATCTACAGCTCCATGAGGTACTAACATATCCACAGATCCATGAGGTACTAACATATATACAGCTCCATGAGGTGTTAATATCCACAGCTCCATGAAGTACTAACATATCCACAGCTCCATGAGGTACTAACATATCTACAGCTCCATAAGGTACTAACATATCTACAGCTCCATAAGATACTAACATATATACAGCTCCATGAGGTGTTAATATATCCACAGCTCCATGAAGTACTAACATATCCACAGCTCCATGAGGTACTAACATATATACAGCTCCATGAGGTACTAACATATCTACAGCTCCATAAGATACTAACATATATACAGCTCCATGAGGTACTAACATATCTACAGCTCCATGAGGTACTAACATATGTACAGCTCTATAAAGTACTAACATATCTACAGCTCCATAAGGTACTAACATATATACAGCTCCATAAGGTACTAACATATATACAGCTCCATGAGGTACTAACATATCTACAGCTCCATGAGGTACTAACATATCTACAGCTCTATAAGGTACTAACATATCTACAGCTCTATAAAGTACTAACATATATACAGCTCCATGAGGTACTAACATATCTACAGCTCCATGAGGTACTAACATATATACAGCTCCATGAGGTACTAACATATCTACAGCTCTATAAGGTACTAACATATCTACAGCTCCATAAGGTACTAACATATATACAGCTCCATAAGGTACTAACATATCTACAGCTCCATGAGGTACTAACATATCCACAGCTCCATGAGGTACTAAAATATCCACAGCTCCATGAGGTACTAACATTTCCACAGCTCCATGAGGTATTAACATATCCACAGCTCCATGAGGTACTAAAATATCCACAGCTCCATGAGGTACTAACATATCCACAGCTCCATGAGGTATTAACATATCGACAGCTCCATGAGGTACTAACATATCTACAGCTCCATGAGGTACTAACATATCCACAGCTCCATGAGGTACTAACATATCGACAGCTCCATGAGGTACTAACATATCTACAGCTCCATGAGGTATTAACATATCCACAGCTCCATGAGGTGCTAACATATCCACAGCTCCATGAGGTACTAACATATCTACAGCTCCATCAGGTACTAACATATCTACAGCTCCATGAGGTACTAACATATCCACAGCTCCATGAGGTACTAACATATCTACAGCTCCATGAGGTATTAACATATCCACAGCTCCATGAGGTGCTAACATATCCACAGCTCCATGAGGTACTAACATATCTACAGCGCCATCAGGTACTAACATATCCACAGCTCCATGAGGTGCTAACATATCCACAGCTCCATGAGGTACTAACATATCCACAGATCCATGAGGTACTAACATATATACAGCTCCATGAGGTGTTAATATATCCACAGCTCCATGAAGTACTAACATATCCACAGCTCCATGAGGTACTAACATATCTACAGCTCCATGAGGTATTAACATATCCACAGCTCCATGAGGTGCTAACATATCCACAGCTCCATGAGGTACTAACATATCTACAGCGCCATCAGGTACTAACATATCCACAGCTCCATGAGGTGCTAACATATCCACAGCTCCATGAGGTACTAACATATCCACAGATCCATGAGGTACTAACATATATACAGCTCCATGAGGTGTTAATATATCCACAGCTCCATGAAGTACTAACATATCCACAGCTCCATGAGGTACTAACATATCTACAGCTCCATAAGGTACTAACATATCTACAGCTCCATAAGATACTAACATATATACAGCTCCATGAGGTGTTAATATATCCACAGCTCCATGAAGTACTAACATATCCACAGCTCCATGAGGTACTAACATATATACAGCTCCATGAGGTACTAACATATCTACAGCTCCATAAGATACTAACATATATACAGCTCCATGAGGTACTAACATATCTACAGCTCCATGAGGTACTAACATATGTACAGCTCTATAAAGTACTAACATATCTACAGCTCCATAAGGTACTAACATATATACAGCTCCATAAGGTACTAACATATATACAGCTCCATGAGGTACTAACATATCTACAGCTCCATGAGGTACTAACATATCTACAGCTCTATAAGGTACTAACATATCTACAGCTCTATAAAGTACTAACATATATACAGCTCCATGAGGTACTAACATATCTACAGCTCCATGAGGTACTAACATATGTACAGCTCCATAAGGTACTAACATATATACAGCTCTATAAGGTACTAACATATCTACAGCTCCATAAGGTACTAACATATATACAGCTCCATAAGGTACTAACATATATACAGCTCCATGAGGTACTAACATATCTACAGCTCCATGAGGTACTAACATATCTACAGCTCTATAAGGTGCTAACATATCTACAGCTCCATGAGGTGCTAACATATCTACAGCTCCATGAGGTACTAACATATCTACAGCTCCATGAGGTACTAACATATCTACAGCTCTATAAGGTGCTAACATATCTACAGCTCCATGAGGTACTAACATATATACAGCTCCATGAGGTACTAACATATCTACAGCTCTATAAGGTACTAACATATCTACAGCTCCATGAGGTACTAACATATTCACAGCTCTATAGGGTACTAACATATCTACAGCTCCATGAGGTGCTAACATATCCACAGCTCCATGAGGTACTAACATATCTACAGCTCCATGAGGTACTAACATATATACAGCTCCATGAGGTACTAACATATCCACAGCTCCATGAGGTACTAACATATCTACAGCTCCATGAGGTACTAACATATATACAGCTCCATGAGGTACTAACATATATACAGCTCCATGAGGTACTAACATATCTACAGTTCCATGAGGTACTAACATATCTACAGCTCCATGAGGTACTAACATATATACAGCTCCATGAGGTACTAACATATCTACAGCTCCCTAAGGTACTAACATATCTACAGCTCCATGAGGTACTAACATATATACAGCTCCATGAGGTACTAACATATCTACAGTTCCGTGAGGTACTAACATATCTACAGCTCCATGAGGTACTAACATATCTACAGCTCCATGAGGTACTAACATATCTACAGCTCCATGAGGTACTAACATATCTACAGCTCCATGAGGTACTAACATATCTACAGCTCCATGAGGTACTAACATATCCACAGCTCCATAAGGTACTAACATATCTACAGCTCCATGAGGTACTAACATATCTACAGCTCCATGAGGTACTAACATATCCACAGCTCCATAAGGTACTAACATATCTACAGCTCCCTAAGGTACTAACATATCTACAGCTCCATGAGGTACTAACATATCTACAGCTCCATGAGGTACTAACATATCTACAGCTCCATACTAGCTCCATGAGGTACTAACATATCTACAGCTCCATGAGGTACTAACATATCCACAGCTCCATGAGGTACTAACATATCCACAGCTCCATGAGGTACTAACATATCTACAGCTCCATGAGGTACTAACATATCTACAGCTCCATGAGGTACTAACATATCTACAGCTCCATGAGGTACTAACATATCTACAGCTCCATGAGGTACTAACATATCTACAGCTCCATGAGGTACTAACATATCTACAGCTCCATGAGGTACTAACATATCTACAGCTCCATGAGGTACTAACATATCTACAGCTCCATGAGGTACTAACATATCTACAGCTCCATAAGGTACTAACATATCTACAGCTCCATGAGGTACTAACATATCTACAGATCCATGAGGTACTAACATATCTACAGCTCCATGAGGTGCTAACATATCTACAGTTCCATGAGGTGCTAACATATCTACAGCTCCATGAGGTGCTAACATATCTACAGATCACATATGTTAAGACTGGCTCTACATTACATTTAAGAACTCTTTTTCTTGTTTCTATTGTCAAAAATGGATTGCATAGTGTTTTCCTCATTTTTGGAAAGCTGCTTTTGCCTGAGCCATTCTGCATCTCACCTCTTTTGTACATCTTCCGTCTGAGGTTAACAAAGTTCCCAAATACCTAAATTCATTTACATGTTTTAATATTGTTCCACTTGTCTTTATTTTTCACTGAGGTGATGTCTTTTTCTTTGTTGTTACCATTACTTCTGTCTTTTTGCTATTAAGGCTGAGTCCTTTACTTATGCTTTCTTTCACTGTAATGTCCAACATTTCTTGTAACTCATTTTCACTCTTAGCGATTCAGACTGTATCATCAGCATACCTTAGATTATTTATATTATGACCTCCAATTGTTATTCTAGGCATGCCCCTTATGGATCTTAAAATAATCTCACTATAAATATTAAACAAATCTGGTGACAGCCCACAACCTTGTCTAACACCCTGTTTTATTTGTTGAAACATTCCCAATTGGTTTCCAGTTCTTGTGGCCGCTGTTTGTTGCCAGTACATGTTCTTTATTATTCTTTGATCTTTGCTGTCTACGTTTATGCTTTCTAAAATGTTGATTATTTCTTGGTGCTTTACTTTATCAAATGCCTTGGTATAATCTATGAAACATAGGTATAGATCTGTTTTCACCTCTATGGCTCTTTCTACTAAATATCTTATGATATAAATGGCATTGCTTGTTCCTTTATCTCTAACAAAACCACACTGTTCATCGCTAATTTCTGGACTGATTTTGTTTCGCACTCTTCGCATGATGATTCTTAGTAATATCTTAGTCATATGACTCATAAGGCTTATAGTGCGATGATCATCGCATTCAATCGCACCCGATTTCTTTGGTAGGGCTATGAATATTGATTTGAGCATGTCGTCTGGTATATATCCGCTGTTGTAGATATCATTTAATATTTTTTTTATTATTTCTATTCCAAAATCACCATTGGCCTCAATCTCTTCTTTAGTTATATTATCTGGTCCAGGAGCTTTTCCTGCTTTCATATTGCGCAAGGCGTCTTCCACTTCTTCTCTGAGTATTTCTGGTCCTTCTCCATTATTCTTAATATTTACTTCTGTTCGTTCATCATTATAAAGATCCTTAATGTATTCTGTCCATCGTTCCCTTATGTTTTCTTGATCAATCAACAGTTCTCCTTTCTTTGATCTTAAACATCCAGTTTTTGATTGCATTTTTCTTCCTGTTAATTCCTCAATTTGTTTGTATATAGCTTTAGCATCTCCTTTTTGTTGCATTTCAATCTCTTTGCATCTCTCTTTTAGCCATGCTTCTTTTGCTTCATTGCATTTTACTACAATTTCTTTATTTAATCTCTTATACTCATCTTTATTTTCTTTATTTCTTCTTCTTGTATCCATTAACTGCAAAATATCATCTGTCATCCATTTCTTTCTTGAATTTGTCCTCACTGGTGGTATGAACTCTGTTGATGTTTGTTGCCTTGATTCTTTTAGCATTTCCCACATTGAGCAGTACAGAAGAGAAAATCCCGAAGAAAAAGTCGCAACTAAATGGCAATGCATAAAAAACAGCATAGAAGAATCATGTGACAACTTACCCAAAAAGGAAAGTAACAAAAAACAAAAATGGATAACTGACATTTTAGGAAAAAATGGTAGAGAGAAGACAAGCGAAGAACACTGCCAGACACAAGGAAATTGATAATGAAATACGAAAAATGTGCAAAAATGCAAAAGAAGACTGGCTCAATCAAAGATGTCTAGAAGTCGAAACTATGGAAAGTAAACAAAATTTAAGAGGAATGTACACAGAAATAAAAAGAATGACTAATAAAGACAAAAAAGCTACAGGAAGCGGATGTATTGCAAACAAAGAGGGAAGAATGCTAACAGACAACAAAGATATAATCGATAGATGGCAGGAATATATAACAGAATTATTTCATGACGAAAGGGATAAAAAAAAAAAACAATCTATAACATGTACATCCAGCTATAAAATCCTGAAATCTGAGGTAGAAAAAGCTATAAAAACAATGAAAAAAGGAAAAGCAGCAGGACCTGACAATATACATATAAAGATGATACAGACACTAGAAGATTTTGGCATTGAAGTGATCACAGACATATGCAATGACATATACCATACAGGATACATACCAAATGAACTAAAAACATCAACTTTCATTGCATTGCCTAAAAAGAATGGTGCAGTTGAACGCGGTGATTTTAGAACAATAAGCCTAATAAGCCAGGTAACCACAATTTTACTAAAAGTTATACAAGGGAGGATTCAGAATAAAATTAATACTGAATTAGATAAGCAGCAATTTGGATTCAGAAAAAACAGTGGGACAAAAGAAGCCATATTCAGCATGAGGACATTGATTGAAAAGTACATAGAAGTAAACAAACCAATATATGCCTGCTTCATAGACTACACCAAAGCATTTTATAGAATACACCATAATCAACTTATAGACTGCTTACAAGATATAAATCTGGATGCCACAGACATACGACTAATATGTAATTTGTACTGGCAGCAAACAGCAATAATAAGATATAACAAGGAGAACTCTACACCCATGGATATAAAAAGAGGAGTAAGACAAGGATGCAACCTATCACCAAGCTTGTTCAATCTATACACTGAGCAAATTTTTAAAAACATCACTGAGATGCCAGGCCTACAAATTAATGGAAAGATAATCAATAACCTAAGATATGCTGACGATACTGTACTACTCGCAGAAAATTCTAAAGACCTACAACAATTGCTTAATGTGATAAACATAACAAGCAAAAAATATGGACTAGATATGAATATCAAAAAGACTAAAACTATGATCATAAACAAAGAAAATTCTCAAGACCTACAATTAAATATCAAAGTGGAAGGAATACATCGGGAGACAGTTCAGAGCTACAACTACCTGGGACATACTATAACCAATGATGGGAAATGTAAAACTGAAATAAATAAAAGAATAGGTATGGCATAAAGTAATTTTAATGCCATGAAAAATATACTAACATCAAAACAAATAACACCAGGGCTAAAACTAAGAATAGCAAAATGTTACATCTTCTTAATATTCCTGTACGGTGCAGAAACATGGACATTAAACAAGAAAACAGAACAGAACATTGAAGCCTTTGAAATGTGGATTTATAGAAGAATATGTAGAATTGGATGGAAAGAAAAGAAAACAAACGATGAAGTTTTAAAACAAATAAAAATAAAAAGAGAACTACTAAATACAATTAAGACAAGACAAATTAAATTGTTGGGTCATGTTAAAAGACACAACAGCCTAATAAAAGTAATATTGGAAGGGAAAATGCAAGGTAAAAGAGGCAGAGGCAGACCAAGACTAACATGGACGAGTAACATCAAAAGATGGACAAGTCAGCCTATGACAATCTGCACCATCAAAGAAAGAGACAGAGTGGAATGGCGCTCCATGGTAGCCAACCTTTGATGTGGAGACGGCACTAAATGGTGATGATGAGGCAGAAGTGCTGCCAGTTTTGATGACAGAATCGTGGTTAGTTTCCATGACAACATATCAGATCGTGTCTCGTTGCTATTCTCCACAAACTGGATCCACAGACGCTTAGAGAGGGTGCATTAGTTCAGAGGTCACCGGAATCAGTTCTCGCGCTGGCGACAGCTTGCTTGAGAAGGTCAAAGGTTAACCAGATATTTGCTGCCAAACAATGAGCTCCGTCCAGTGAATGGGGCGCTCGGTCCCGGCTCAACATGACGCCATGACATAACAACCAACAGTTGCCTAGGGCAACAACGTCGGCATGGCAACAATGGAACACTGGGACGGCTAGGCTCATAGCCAACTATTTATTTAATAAGGCCCGCTGGAAGAAAATAAAACCGGAAACCCACCAACTAGAGTGACGTGTTCAAATATAGGCACTATAGACGGCTGACTTCACTCTAGCCACAACCCCAAAGCTGTTACCCTCGTTTTCCAGGAGATTCATCTCAGCCCGCAGGCCTAGGTATATCTAAGGTTGGCTGTGCTGGACTAGTGTTGGATAGATATCAATTATATTTTGCTGTGTGACTACGTGTAGCTGGTGGCTGTGATGGACTAGTGTTGGATAGAATCAATTATATTTTGCTGTGTGACTACGTGTAGCTGGTGGCTGTGATGGACTAGTGTTGGATAGATATCAATTATATTTTGCTGTGTGACTACGTGTAGCTGGTGGCTGTGATGGACTAGTGTTGGGTCCATATACCTTGCTCTGTGGGCTACGTGTAGCTGATCTTGCTTGAACTATCCGTGTGCATGTAGGGACCAGCTAGACGTGACGTCACAAGCGTCGGCTCACCAATACAATGTTCGAGGTTTGTCTCCGCTTCAAAAGTCGCACTTTTCAGCGCCATTATTGACGGTCACATTATTGACTGTCACATTATTGACTGTCACATTATTGACTGTCACATTATTGACTGTCACGTTATTGACTGTCACGTTATTGACTGTCACAATAAAAATGTGTACATAGCTTTCATTGATAATGAAAAGGGATTCGACAAAGAACAACTATGGGGGATAAAAAGAACATGCGGAGTAAGCCAACAGCAAACTAACCTAATTAAATCTCTCTAAGCCAACAGCAAACTAACCTAATTAAATCTCTCTAAGCCAACAGCAAACTAACCTAATTAAATCTCTCTAAGCCAACAGCAAACTAACCTAATTAAATCTCTCTAAGCCAACAGCAAACTAACCTAATTAAATCTCTCTAAGCCAACAGCAAACTAACCTAATTAAATCTCTCTAAGCCAACAGCAAACTAACCTAATTAAATCTCTCTAAGCCAACAGTAACTAACCTAATTAAATCTCTCTAAGCCAACAGCAAACTAACCTAATTAAATCTCTCTAAGCCAAAAGCAAACTAACCTAATTAAATCTCTCTAAGCCAACAGCAAACTAACCTAATTAAATCTCTCTAAGCCAAAAGCAAACTAACCTAATTAAATCTCTCTAAGCCAACAGCAAACTAACCTAATTAAATCTCTCTAAGCCAACAGCAAATTAACCTAATTAAATCTCTCTAAGCCAACAGCAAACTAACCTAATTAAATCTCTCTAAGCCAACAGCAAACTAACCTAATTAAATCTCTCTAAGCCAACAGCAAACTAACCTAATTAAATCTCTCTAAGCCAACAGCAAACTAACCTAATTAAATCTCTCTAAGCCAACAGCAAACTAACCTAATTAAATCTCTCTACGCCAACAGCAAACTAACCTAATTAAATCTCTCTAAGCCAACAACAAACTAACCTAATTAAATCTCTCTACGCCAACAGCAAACTAACCTAATTAAATCTCTCTAAGCCAACAGCAAACTAACCTAATTAAATCTCTCTAAGCCAACAGCAAACTAACCTAATTAAATCTCTCTAAGCCAACAGCAAACTAACCTAATTAAATCTCTCTAAGCCAACAGCAAACTAACCTAATTAAATCTCTCTAAGAACCAACAGCAAACTAACCTAATTAAATCTCTCTAAGCCAACAGCAAACTAACCTAATTAAATCTCTCTAAGCCAACAGCAAACTAACCTAATTAAATCTCTCTAAGCCAACAGCAAACTAACCTAATTAAATCTCTCTAAGCCAACAGCAAACTAACCTAATTAAATCTCTCTACGCCAACAGCAAACTAACCTAATTAAATCTCTCTAAGCCAACAGCAAACTAACCTAATTAAATCTCTCTAAGCCAACAGCAAACTAACCTAATTAAATCTCTCTAAGCCAACAGCAAACTAACCTAATTAAATCTCTCTAAGCCAACAGCAAACTAACCTAATTAAATCTCTCTAAGCCAACAGCAAACTAACCTAATTAAATCTCTCTAAGCCAACAGCAAACTAACCTAATTAAATCTCTCTAAGCCAACAGCAAACTAACCTAATTAAATCTCTCTAAGCCAACAGCAAACTAACCTAATTAAATCTCTCTAAGCCAACAGCAAACTAACCTAATTAAATCTCTCTACACCAACAGCAACTGCACAGTCAGAACAGATACCAGACAGCTCAAGAGAACGGCTTGGCGGGTCAACAATTGAAATGATAAATAACTGTGAAGATCGAAAGTTGTGGAGAGACATGACCACCTAGCCAGCAGGC
Source organism: Megaustenia siamemsis (assembly GCA_032433765.1). NCBI lineage: Eukaryota > Metazoa > Mollusca > Gastropoda > Stylommatophora > Ariophantidae > Megaustenia > Megaustenia siamemsis. The sequence continues at coordinate 2,335,088 of JAVIAB010000050.1, forward strand.
ATGATACATAATGATGATAGTGATTTTTTTAGGTGAATAGAGCGTCAGTACATCCTTTTGTTTTCTTCGGAACCCCATTTGAGAATCGCTTAACTGTAGTTCTATTATTGGTCTCGGCCTTTTCTTTATAATTTTGGCGTATAACGTTCCTTATGGCTAAGAAGCGAGTATTACACAACAGGCCTTTCTTTTATTGTATCTTCAGGCGAAGAGACAAAGAGGAAGACCAGAATATTCTTGGAGAAGACAGATGACAGCAGAGATGAAGATGATGGGGAGACAGATGACAGCAGAGATGAAGATGATGGGGAGACAGATGACAGCAGAAATGAAAATGATGGGGAGACAGATGACAGCAGAGATGAAGATAATGCTGAAGACAGATGACAGCAGAGATGAAAATGATGGGGAGACAGATGGCAGCAGAGATGAAGATGATGGGGAGACAGATGGCAGCAGAGATGAAGATAATGCTGAAGACAGATGACAGCAGAGATGAAAATGATGGGGAGACAGATGGCAGCAGAGATGAAGATGATGGGGAGACAGATGGCAGCAGAGATGAAGATGATGGGGAGACAGATGACAGCAGAGATGAAGATGATGGGGAGACAGATGGCAGCAGAGATGAAAATGATGGGGAGACAGATGACAGCAGAGATGAAGATGATGGGGAGACAGATGACAGCAGAGATGAAAATGATGGGGAGACAGATGTCAGCAGAGATGAAAATGATGGGGAGACAGATGACAGCAGAGATGAAAATGATGGGGAGACAGATGACAGCAGAGATGAAGATAATGCTGAAGACAGATGACAGCAGAGATGAAAATGATGGGGAGACAGATGGAAGCAGAGATGAAGATGATGGTGAGACAGATGGCAGCAGAGATGAAGATAATGCTGAAGACAGATGACAGCAGAGATGAAAATTATGGGGAGACTGATGACAGCAGAGATGAAGATGATGGGGAGACAGATGACAGCAGAGATGAAGATGATGGGGAGACAGATGACAGCAGAGATGAAAATGATGGGGAGACAGATGGCAGCAGAGATGAAAATGATGGGGAGACAGATGGCAGCAGAGATGAATATGATGGGGGAGACAGATGGAAGCAGAGATGAATATGATGGGGGAGACAGATGGAAGCAGAGATGAAAATGATGGGGAGACAGATGGCAGCAGAGATGAAGATAATGCTGAAGACAGATGACAGCAGAGATGAAGATGATGGGGAGACAGATGGCAGCAGAGATGAAGATGTTGGGGAGACAGATGACAGCAGAGATGAAGATGATGGGGAGACAGATGGCAGCAGAGATGAAAATTATGGGGAGACAGATGGCAGCAGAGATGAAAATGATGGGGAGACAGATGGCAGCAGAGATGAAAATGATGGGGAGACAGATGGCAGCAGAGATGAAAATGATGGGGAGACAGATGGCAGCAGAGATGAAAATGATGGGGAGACAGATGAAAGCATAGATGAAAATGATGTGGAGACAGATGGACCTACCCTACAGGGAGCTGAAAGTGCTGTTGAAGACCTATACCCTACAGGGAGCTGAAAGTGCTGTTGAAGACCTATACCCTACAGGGAGCTGAAAGTGCTGTTGAAGACCTATACCCTACAGGGAGCTGAAAGTGCTGTTGAAGACCTATACCCTACAGGGAGCTGAAAGTGGTGTTGAAGACTTATTCTCCACAGGGAACTGAAAGTGCTGTTGATGACCTATGCTCCACAGGGAACTGAAAGGAAAAATAGAAAGATAAGGGGCAATATAATTGTAAATATCATCATGATCATCATCGAGTGCCATCTCCGCAACGAAGGGTGGCTACCATGGAGCGCCATTGTGATCGGTCTCTTGATTTGAAGGTTGTCATAGGCTGATTTGTCCATCTTTTGATGCTGCTCGTCCACGTTAGTCTTGGTCTGCCTCTTTTACCTTGTATTTTCCCCTCCAAGATTACTTTTAGTAGGCTGTTGCGCCTTTTAACATGACCCAAAAATCGCATTTGTCTTGTTTGAATTGTATTTAGTAATTCTCTTTTCGTTTTTAGCTGTTTTAAAACTTCATCATTTGTTTTTTTTTCTTTCATCCAGTTCTTCCTATTCTTCTGTATATCCACATTTCAAAGGCTTCAATTTTCTGTTCTGTTTTCTTGTCTAATGTCCATGTTTCTGCACCTATTCAGAAATATTGAGAAGATATAACATTTTGCTATTATTAGTTTTAGCCTTGTGTTATTTGTTTTGATGTTTGTATATTTTTCATGACATTAAAATTACTTTTTGCCATTCCTATTCTTTTGTTTATTTCATCATCATCATCATCATGTGACATACCGGTTGGCGTAGGCGATCATGTCCCTCCACAATCTTCTATCTACAGTGCATCGTATCAGTTCTGTTGTTGTTTTCCATGCCATGACACCAAGCTATCCAGTATTTTCTCTGTTTGTCGTCCGCGATATCTCTTTCGTTTTATTTTGCCAGTTATAGCCAAGTATTCCAACTTTCCTCTTCTCATGATGTACCCTAAATATGTTGATTGTTTATTTTTGATGTTTTTTAAGAGCTCCCTTTTTGTGTTGGCCTCTTTGAGAACTTCCTCATTGGTCTTTTTAGCTGTCCAGAGAACTTTCAACATTCTTCTGAGAAATCCCATCTCTGTGGCCTCGAATCGTCTTTTCATTTGTTTGTCTACTGTCCATGCTTCCCTTACATAGGTCAGAATTTGTTCTATATAACACCGATGAACTCACGTTCTCACTTCTATTAACATAGATTTGTTGCATAAGATATTTTTTCATTTTCTGAAATGCTATTTTGGCCTGAGCTATTCTGCTTTTGCTTATTTCCGTCATACATTTTTCATCACTGATTAGAGTGTGTCCCAGGTAGTTTTATCTCTAAACTTACTCCATGTCTATTCCTTCAATTTTGATATCCACTTGAGGGTTTTGAGTATTTTCTTTGTTTGTGATCATAGTTTAAGTCTTTTTGATATTCATTTCTAATCCATACTTTTTGCTTGTCATGGTAAATTGATAATAATAGTAAATATAGGTGTATCTTTAAGTGTCCATAAGTCTCAACGTAAGTGTCAATGATAATACTCAAAGAAAGGGAAGATAAATAGAGAGAAGACTTTCAGACCTATATTTCTTGAGTCTTCTTCAGTCAGTCACTCAGTCATCCATGAGAGATACTGCCCAGTCAGTTAGTGAGTTTTGAGAGAAGTAGGTTATCCCACAAATGAGCACCAACAGAACAACACCACCCACAGAACAACACCACCCACAGAACAACACCACCCACAGAACAACACCACCCACAGAACAACACCACCCACAGAACAACACCACCCACAGAACAACACCACCCACAGAACAACACCACCCACAGAACAACACCACCCACAGAACAACACCACCCACAGAACAACACCAGTCACAGAACAACACCACCCACAGAACAACACCACCCACAAAACAACACCGCCCACAGAACAACACCAGTCACAGAACAACACCACCCACAGAACAACACAACCCACAGAACAACGCTACCCACAGAACAACACCAGTCACAGAACAACACCAGCCACAGAATAACACCACCCACAGAACAACACCAGCCACAGAACAACACCACCCACCGAACAACACCAGCCACAGAACAACACCAGCCACAGAACAACACCAGTCACAGAACAAACCACTCACAGAACAACACCAGTCACAGAACAACACCACCCACAGAAAAACACCAGCCACAGAACAACACCAGCCACAGAACAACACCAGTCACAGAACAACACCAGCCACAGAACAACACCAGCCACAGAACAGCACTACCCACAGAACAACACCAGTCACAGAACAACACCAGCCACAGAACAACACCACCCACAGAACAACACCACCCACAGAACAACACCACCCACAGAACAACACCACCCACAGAACAACACCAGCCACAGAACAACACCAGCCACAGAACAACACCACCCACAGAACAACACCACCCACAGAACAACACCACCCACAGAACAACACCACCCACAGAACAACACCACCCACAGAACAACACCAGCCACAGAACAACACCACCCAGAGAACAACACCAGCCACAGAACAACACCACCCACAGAACAACACCACCCACAGAACAACACCACCCACATAACAACACCACCCAGAGAACAACACCAGCCACAGAACAACACCACCCACAGAACAACACCACCCACAGAACAACACCACCCACAGAACAACACCACCCACATAACAACACCACCCACAGAACAACACCACCCACAGAACAACACCACCCACAGAACAACACCAGCCACAGAACAACACCACCCACAGAACAACACCACCCACAGAACAACACCAGCCACAGAACAACACCACCCACAGAACAACACCAGCCACAGAACAACACAAGCCACAGAACAACACCACCCACAGAACAACACCACCCACAGAACAACACCACCCACAGAACAACAACAACCCACAGAACAACACCAGTCACAGAACAACTCCAGCCACAGAACAACACCAGCCACAGAACAACACCACCCACAGAACAACACCACCCACAGAACAACACCACCCACAGAACAACACCAGCCACAGAACAACACCACCCACAGAACAACACCAGTCACAGAACAACACCACCCACAGAACAACACCACCCACAGAACAACACCACCCACAGAACAACTCCAGCCACAGAACAACACCACCCACAGAACAACACCACCCACAGAACAACACCACCCACAGAACAACACCACCCACAGAACAACACCACCCACAGAACAACTCCAGCCACAGAACAACACCACCCACAGAACAACACCACCCACAGAACAACACCACCCACAGAACAACACCAGCCTCGCTCTGCCCCAACAACAAACCAGCATCAGAATGAATACACAACTTTAGAATTAGAAAGTTGTAGAGATACATGATCCCCAACACCAGCAGGCACGGTACATTAAATGTGCCTGTATAGGATGTGTGTGTGTGTGTGAGAGAGTGAGAGAAAGAAAGAGAGAAATAGAAAGAAGAAAATGCAGGAAAAAATACTAAGGAGTAAATAAGGGGTACAAGAGAATGAATGAAGTAAACAAGAAAAAAAAAGGCATAAGAAATGTTATTTTTGTCAAGAATTGTGTTGTCAAGTGAATGGAGCAGGAACTATCTACAAGTCGTGCTGATGTTTCACTCAGGCCAGACGGTTTGAGAAGTGATGTATCTACAAACTCCTTTCTGCTTGGTGTTAGCTTTCATTGTCACTACTGCCTTCCACTAGCCATCAACAGTTGCATGTGTGTGTGTGTGTTTATGTGGCTGTTGTAAGCAGGCTAGGGCAGTTACCCTCTAACCCATGGCTGGTATCTCAAGCACGTGCTACCAGGCGCCGCCGGCAGCGGCTATTATTGCTAGTCGTTAAATTCAAACCAAGGGCAAACATTTTTCCTGGGGGAACTCACAATGGATCTAACCCACTTCCCTTCACGAAGGCGCCTTCTGATGGCGGCTCGCGAGGTCTCCAGAAGGTAAGACTTATCCCGTGGTATGTTCTTAGACATCAATGGTTCTAAACTTGTTCACACTGGGTATCTTGTGAGAGACTGTGTGTCTTGTGAGAGAATGTGTGTCTTGTGAGAGACTGTGTGTCTTGTGAGAGACTGTGTGTCTTGTGAGAGACTGTGTGTCTTGTGAGAGACTGTGTGTCTTGTGAGAGACTGGGTATCTTGTGAGAGACTGTGTGTCTTGTGAGAGACTGTGTGTCTTGTGAGAGACTGTGTGTCTTGTGAGAGACTGGGTATCTTGTGAGAGACTGGGTATCTTGTGAGAAACTGTATATCTTGTGAGAGACTGTGTGTCTTGTGAGAGACTGGGTATCTTGTGAGAGACTGGGTATCTTGTGAGAGACTGTGTATCTTGTGAGAGACTGGGTATCTTGTGAGAGACTGGGTATCTTGTGAGAAACTGTATATCTTGTGAGAGACTGTGCGTCTTGTGAGAGACTGGGTATCTTGTGAGAGACTGTGCGTCTTGTGAGAGACTGTGTATCTTGTGAGAAACTGTATATCTTGTGAGAGACTGTGTAACTTGTGAGAAACTGTATATCTTGTGAGAGACTGGGTATCTTGTGAGAGACTGGGTATCTTGTGAGAAACTGTATATCTTGTGAGAGACTGTGCGTCTTGTGAGAGACTGGGTATCTTGTGAGAAACTGTATATCTTGTGAGAGACTGTATATCTTGTGAGAGACTGCGCGTCTTGTGAGAGACTGGGTATCTTGTGAGAAACTGTATATCTTGTGAGAGACTGTGCGTCTTGTGAGAGACTGGGTATCTTGTGAGAGACTGGGTATCTTGTGAGAAACTGGGTATCTTGTGAGAGACTGGGTATCTTGTGAGAAACTGTATATCTTATGAGAGACTGTGCGTCTTGTGAGAGACTGTGTGTCTTGTGAGAGACTGGGTATCTTGTGAGAAACTGGGTATCTTGTGAGAGACTGTGTGTCTTGTGAGAAACTGTGTATCTTGTGAGAGACTGTGTGTCTTGTGAGAAACTGGGTATCTTGTGAGAGACTGTGTGTCTTGTGAGAAACTGGGTATCTTGTGAGAGACTGTGTCTTGTGAGAAACTGGGTATCTTGTGAGAGACTGGGTATCTTGTGAGAAACTGGGTATCTTGTGAGAGACTGGGTTTCTTGTGAGAAACTGTATATCTTGTGAGAGACTGTGCGTCTTGTGAGAGACTGGGTATCTTGTGAGAAACTGTGTATCTTGTGAGAGACTGTGCGTCTTGTGAGAGACTGTGTGTCTTGTGAGAGACTGTGCGTCTTGTGAGAGACTGGGTATCTTGTGAGAAACTGTGTATCTTGTGAGAGACTGGGTATCTTGTGAGAAACTGGGTATCTTGTGAGAGACTGTGTGTCTTGTGAGAGACTGGGTATCTTGTGAGAAACTGTGTATCTTGTGAGAGACTGGGTATCTTGTGAGAAACTGTGTATCTTGTGAGAGACTGGGTATCTTGTGAGAAACTGTGTATCTTGTGAGAGACTGGGTATCTTGTGAGAAACTGTGTATCTTGTGAGAGACTGTGTGTCTTGTGAGAAACTGGGTATCTTGTGAGAGACTGTGTGTCTTGTGAGAAACTGGGTATCTTGTGAGAGACTGTGTGTCTTGTGAGAAACTGGGTATCTTGTGAGAAACTGGGTATCTTGTGAGAGACTGGGTATCTTGTGAGAAACTGTATATCTTGTGAGAGACTGTGCGTCTTGTGAGAGACTGGGTATCTTGTGAGAGACTGGGTATCTTGTGAGAGACTGTGTGTCTTGTGAGAGACTGTGTGTCTTGTGAGAGACTGTATATCTTGTGAGAGACTGTGTGTCTTGTGAGAGACTGTGTGTCTTGTGAGAGACTGGGTATCTTGCGAGAGACCGTATATCTTGTGAGAGACTGTGTGTCTTGTGAGAGACTGTGTGTCTTGTGAGAGACTGTGTGTCTTGTGAGAGACTGTGTGTCTTGTGAGAGACTGTGTGTCTTGTGAGAGACTGTGTGTCTTGTGAGAGACTGTGTGTCTTGTGAGAGACTGTATATCTTGTGAGAGACTGTGTGTCTTGTGAGAGACTGTGTGTCTTGTGAGAGACTGTGTCTTGTGAGAGACTGGGTATCTTGTGAGAAACTGTATATCTTGCGAGAGACCGTATATCTTGTGAGAGACTGTGTGTCTTGTGAGAGACTGTGTGTCTTGTGAGAGACTGTGTGTCTTGTGAGAGACTGGGTATCTTGCGAGAGACCGTATATCTTGTGAGAGACTGTGCGTCTTATGAGAGAATTTTAGTGTAAATGGGTGCGAAGTGAAAGAAGAGAAGAGCCAGAAGAGGAAATGTCGTGGTGAGAGAAGTCTTCAAACAGACCTCAGCCGCACAGCTTGGGGGTGGGGGGGGGCAGGGCGACACTGCTACTTTGTTGTACAACTCTGCAAGTCTGATACTTTCACTTCGAGCTGAGATGCCCTCAGTCTTGGACTCTACAGCAGCAACGAGCACCACACGGACATCAGTACAGAATACCACTTTTAGGTGTAACAGGTATGTCTCAACTGAAATCAGTAAGAGTATGTCTCAACAACAATTATGTCTCAACTGAAATCAGTAAGAGTATGTCTCAATAGCAAATATGTCTCAACAACAAATATGTCTCAACTGAAATCAGTAAGAGTATGTCTCAATAGCAAATATGTCTCAACTGAAGTTAGTAAGAGTATGTCTCAACAACAATTATGTCTCAACTGAAATCAGTAAGAGTATGTCTCAATAGCAAATATGTCTCAACTGAAGTTAGTAAGAGTATGTCTCAACAACAATTATGTCTCAACTGAAATCAGTAAGAGTATGTCTCAACAACAAATATGTCTCAACAACAAATATGCCTCAACTGAAATCAGTAAGAGTATGTCTCAATAGCAAATATGTCTCAACAACAAATATGTCTCAACTGAAATCAGTAAGAGTATGTCTCAATAGCAAATATGTCTCAACAACAAATATGTCTCAACTGAAATCAGTAAGAGTATGTCTCAATAGCAAATATGTCTCAACAACAAATATGTCTCAACTGAAATCAGTAAGAGTATGTCTCAACAACAAATATGTCTCAACTGAAGTTAGTAAGAGTATGTCTCAACAACAATTATGTCTCAACTGAAATCAGTAAGAGTATGTCTCAACAACAAATATGTCTCAACTGAAATCAGTAAGAGTATGTCTCAACAACAAATATGTCTCAACAACAAATATGTCTCAACTGAAATCAGTAAGAGTATGTCTCAATAGCAAATATGTATCAACAACAAATATGTCTCAACAACAAATATGTCTCAACTGAAATAAGTAAGAGTATGTCTCAACAACAAATATGTCTCAACAACAAATATGTCTCTACAACAAATATGTCTCAACAACAAATATGTCTCAACAACAAATATGTCTCAACAACAAATATGTCTCATCAACAAAAGTCAGTAAGAGTATGTCTCAACAACAAATATGTCTCAACAAAAGTCAGTAAGAGTATGTCTCAACAACAAATATGTCTCAACAACAAATATGTCTCAACAACAAAAGTCAGTAAGAGTATGTCTCAACAACAAATATGTCTCAACAACAAATATGTCTCAACAACAAAAGTCAGTAAGAGTATGTCTCAACAACAAATATGTCTCAACAACAAAAGTCAGTAAGAGTATGTCTCAACAACAAATATGTCTCAACAAAAGTCAGTAAGAGTATGTCTCAACAACAAATATGTCTCAACAACAAAAGTCAGTAAGAGTATGTCTCAACAACAAATATGTCTCAACAACAAATATGTCTCAACAACAAATATGTCTCAACAACAAATATGTCTCAACAACAAATATGTCTCAACAACAAATATGTCTCAACAACAAATATGTCTCAACAACAAATATGTCTCAACAACAAATATGTCTCAACAAAAGTCAGTAAGAGTACGTGCCATGGCTAAAGGAAATCAGCAAAAGTTGCCGGTAGAAAGTGGCAGTCACAAGAAGCACGTGTTACGATGAGAGCCATTCTTCCAGACTAGCAAGTACATCTTCATTAACTTTGCTACTTGTCTATGTCTTTGTCTTTTCTTTCATTTGTTTTGTTAATGTTCGTTCTGTTTGTCCTTTACTCAATGACTACACGTTCTCCGTCCTGAGAAGAACGTTGAGCATGTGTAGATTTGTTGTCTTGTAGTTTGATGTAAAAAAAAAAAAAAAGTAACGTACCCCGTCACGCCAAGTGGCGTATAGGGAAATATGGTGTTAGTGACCATACATTTTACAGACCTTCGGCGCATGATTTTTGGGGTAATGTGGTCGGTATTACGCCCGTGCCGCTTTACTTTCCCAGAAAAAAATCCGGTACCCATTAAAGGCTGGGTGAACTGGAAGCCATCGGTTGGGAACGAATCCTACCCCTTGTCTTTTGTAGTCCAGTTCACTAACCACTGAGCTATCGCGGCTCCAGTTTGATGAAGAACTGTGATATTTGCGTCTTTCGGCCCAATACATCCGACTTCTGCATGCTATTTTTGAGCACCGTGTTGTCTTCCTTCTGCGATCTCTACTGGCTCGGCCTGACTAGACAGGTTAGTCCGTTCCTGGAGACACCATGAAGAGATGGGGTCTGGATGGTTCTGGTTCGCTGATTCTGACGCATGACATCAGTTGTGGGTCGCTGACAGCTTCCAGCTCTACTGATGTGATGCGTCTCTGTCTCCACCATCTGTAGGTCGCTGACAGCTTCAAGCTCTACTGATGTGATGCGTCTTTGTCTCCACCATCTGTAGGTCGCTGACAGCTTCCAGCTCTACTGATGTGATGCGTCTCTGTCTCCACCATCTGTGGGTCGCTGACAGCTTCCAGCTCTACTGATGTGATGCGTCTCTGTCTCCACCATCTGTAGGTCGCTGACAGCTTCAAGCTCTACTGATGTGATGCGCCTCTGCCTCCTGTAAATATTCAAGAGAAAGCAACAACTAAATGATACATGAAGACATAGGACACATGTCACGACAACTAAATGATACATGAAGACATAGGACACATGTCACAACAACTAAATGATACATGAAGACATAGGACACATGTCACGACAGCTAAATGATACATGAAGACATAGGACACATGTCACAACAACTAAATGATACATGAAGACATAGGACACATGTCACGACAGCTAAATGATACATGAAGACATAGGACACATGTCACGACAACTAAATGATACATGAAGACATAGGACACATGTCACAACAACTCTCTTCGATGTTTCCAATCGGAAATAAATTGGTTGCGTTGCCCCATACAGAGAGAGTGTAAGCAGCTCTCTCCTACAAGAACCAATGTTTTGGCTGCTCGCTCCATGTTAATGTACTATACCCGGTTATTTCAAACTTATTCAGTGCAGCAGTCTTCTAGTAGGAATGCGAGTCTATCTATAAAGATGGATGTGGTACACAGGCTGCGGAGACGGCACACATGGAACACTGTAACTAGCCACGACGCTTCACAAGTTAGCTACAATGACGCTTCTTTTCTAAAAAGTCATGTTGAAACATTGATCTCAATGTGTCCTATTTTACCAACGTTTGAGAACCATCGTCAGGCAAAAACATGTGATAAGAGTTTCCAGTTGGTAGACCGAAGGTTGTAGCCGTCAGAACGTTCGACAACTGTGAGAGGAGAACTTGTCTAGAAGGCAAGTTTACAACTTCAACGGTTGGCATCGCTTCTCGGGAGTTCAACCTCCAGCACGGTAATTTTTTCTTTTTCGAAATTATCACAAGCATACCCTAGGATAAAAGTTATAGTGTTTATATCTGTGTTTATAAGTCTAGTCGTTTATGTTTTGATAGAAAAGTCTAGTGTTTATATCTGTGTTTATAAGTCTAGTCGTTTATGTTTTGATAGAAAAGTCTAGTCATTTCTCTGTTTTGATCAATTCGTTTGGATTATTATTGAAGTGAACAATTCACATTGAGTGTCATTGTGTGAAGCGTGTGGACATAGAACATAAGGATATGGTGGAGGCGGGGCTAAAGGAAGCAGATCAACAAATGAGATGTCTCCACACACGGACATCTCTCCAAGTAAGTCTCAGTCAGGATTCTCATTACGTTCAGCGGCGGTTAGGTCTTTCGCAATATGGCGATGATGCTACAAATATCGGTTACTATCGACATAGGTATGACTGGTGTTGTCTCTCACGCCAGGCCGCCATTTCTGCCAGGGAAAATCTCTGGTAACCATTTCAGGGCATTGTGGAGAGATAGCTCCGGTCCGTCAACAAAATGAGTCCCCAACAAACTAGATTTGTTTTGTTTTATTTTGTTTTGTTGAACTATCAGCATCAATACAGTCCATTTCTGTATCCAAGGTTTGTAACAGTCTCCACAGATCAAATGGTTTGTCCAAATATTCTCACATGCTGAACCTCACACGTGAATTATGATTTCTAACATTCTCTCATTGATTGTGACCATGACAAGTTGTGGAACACACTTTGTAGACACTGGGGGCATGACACTTTCAAAGAGCTGATAAATGCGAACAGAATCATTCATAGATTCATTCATAGATTCATTCATAATTCTAGATTTCAATGCCATCTAGTGGGTAGTTGTGAGTGGCTGGAGACAACGGCTGAACGTAAAGGCAACCAGAGGAGTAGACACGCCAGACTTTGCTCGAGCATTTACAGAATGTTACAGATAAATGTAGTCACATTGATTGTTGTCACATTGATTGTTGTCACAACGACGACAAAAAGGTTTGGTAGAACAATGATTGACGTCATCACGAAGTAAAAGTTGGCGCCACCAACAGTTGCTGAGACCAGAGAGAAAACAACAAGGAGCGTTCTGAGATAGGCAAGAAGTAGACGCTTATTTCCAGTGTAAATTTGGGGTCATTTTTAAATGTCAGGGCGTTCTTAGAATTGTAAAGATTCCAGTCTTTCGCGGGGAAATGTATGCTAATTAGTGAAGTGATGACGTCAACATTAAAAAAAAGAAACGGCACAAGAGATGAAGCAATACAACACGAGCGAGCGCTGTTCGTCGTGTAGCTTCCATCTGCCAGTTGGTCAACTATAAGAGACGACTGCTGGGTAATCGAGCGCTGTTCGTCGTGTAGCTTCCATCTGCCAGTTGGTCAACTATAAGAGACGACTGCTGGATAATCGAGCGCTGTTCGTCGTGTAGCTTCCATCTGCCAGTTGGTCAACTATAAGAGACGACTGCTGGGTAATCGAGCGCTGTTCGTCGTGTAGCTTCCATCTGTCAGTTGGTCAACTATAAGAGACGACTGCTGGGTAATCGAGCGCTGTTCGTCGTGTAGCTTCCATCTGTCAGTTGGTCAACTATAAGAGACGACTGCTGGGTAATCGAGCGCTGTTCGTCGTGTAGCTTCCATCTGTCAGTTGGTCAACTATAAGAGACGACTGCTGGGTAATCGAGCGCTGTTCGTCGTGTAGCTTCCATCTGCCAGTTGGTCAACTATAAGAGGCGACTGCTGGGTAATCGAGCGCTGTTCGTCGTGTAGCTTCCATCTGCCAGTTGGTCAACTATAAGAGACGACTGCTGGATAATCGAGCGCTGTTCGTCGTGTAGCTTCCATCTGCCAGTTGGTCAACTATAAGAGACGACTGCTGGGTAATCGAGCGCTGTTCGTCGTGTAGCTTCCATCTGTCAGTTGGTCAACTATAAGAGACGACTGCTGGGTAAGCGAGCGCTGTTCGTCGTGTAGCTTCCATCTGTCAGTTGGTCAACTATAAGAGACGACTGCTGGGTAATCGAGCGCTGTTCGTCGTGTAGCTTCCATCTGTCAGTTGGTCAACTATAAGAGACGACTGCTGGGTAATCGAGCGCTGTTCGTCGTGTAGCTTCCATCTGCCAGTTGGTCAACTATAAGAGGCGACTGCTGGGTAATCGAGCGCTGTTCGTCGTGTAGCTTCCATCTGCCAGTTGGTCAACTATAAGAGACGACTGCTGGGTAATCGAGCGCTGTTCGTCGTGTAGCTTCCATCTGCCAGTTGGTCAACTATAAGAGACGACTGCTGGGTAATCGAGCGCTGTTCGTCGTGTAGCTTCCATCTGCCAGTTGGTCAACTATAAGAGACGACTGCTGGGTAAGCGAGCGTCTGGTAGACACTAGCCACACAGCAGGCGTTTGACTGTTTCAGCGTATGGACGTGACTTCACAAACCACTAACAGTATGCATCTTGTAGCTTACAGCAGCTGGCTGGTTATACATACTTCTGATACTATCGGTTCTCCCTACTTGCTCGTACCAAACGTAACGGTTCTGGCAGTGGAAGTTTGTCTGTCTGTCTGTCTGTCTGTCTGTCTGTCTGAAGTCAAGGGTAGTCACGGCATATACTGGTGTTGTTGTATGTCTGAAGTCAAGGGTAGTCACGGCATATACTGGTGTTGTTGTATGTCTGTCTGTCTGTCTGAAGTCACTGGTAGTCACAGCACATACTGGTGTTATTGTATGTCTGTCTGTCTGTCTGAAGTCAAGGGTAGTCACGGCATATACTGGTGTTGTTGTATGTCTGTCTGTCTGTCTGAAGTCAAGGGTAGTCACAGCATATACTGGTGTTATTGTATGTCTGTCTGTCTGTCTGAAGTCACTGGTAGTCACGGCATATACTGGTGTTATTGTATGTCTGTCTGTCTGTCTGAAGTCAAGGGTAGTCACGGCATATACTGGTGTTGTTGTATGTCTGTCTGTCTGAAGTCACTGGTAGTCACAGCACATACTGGTGTTATTGTATGTCTGAAGTCAAGGGTAGTCACGGCATATACTGGTGTTGTTGTATGTCTGAAGTCAAGGGTAGTCACGGCATATACTGGTGTTATTGTATGTCTGTCTGTCTGTCTGAAGTCAAGGGTAGTCACGGCATATACTGGTGTTGTTGTATGCCTGAAGTCAAGGGTAGTCACGGCATATACTGGTGTTGTTGTATGTCTGAAGTCACGGGTAGACACGGCATATACTGGTGTTGTTGTATGTCTGAAGTCACGGGTAGACACGGCATATACTGGTGTTGTATGTCTGAAGTCAAGGGTAGTCACAGCATATACTGGTGTTGTTGTATGTCTGAAGTCACGGGTAGTCACATCATATAGTGGTGTTGTATGTCTGAAGTCACGGGTAGTCACGGCATATACTGGTGTTGTTGTATGTCTGAAGTCACGGGTAGTCACGGCATATACTGGTGTTGTTGTATGTCTGAAGTCAAGGGTAGTCACGGCATATACTGGTGTTGTTGTATGTCTGAAGTCAAGGGTAGTCACGGCATATACTGGTGTTGTTGTATGTCTGAAGTCAAGGGTAGTCACGGCATATACTGGTGTTGTTGTATGTCTGAAGTCAAGGGTAGTCACGGCATATACTGGTGTTGTTGTATGTCTGAAGGTACTGACTATTGTTGTCTACAGCTCATTACAGAAACATCTTTTGGATGAGAAATCCGTTGTTCCTCCTCGCTGTCAAAAAAAGAAGTAAATCTGATAACACTCGTCTGAGCGTGACAGCGCTGGTAGGCGCGTGACAGCGCTGGTAGACGCGTGGCAGCGCTGGTAGACGCGTGACAGCGCTGGTAGTCGCTGAAAATAGAAGAGAATAAACGGCTTTGCGTGTGTGTGTGTGTGATTATTCACAATGAGTGTGTGTTTCCTCACATGGTAGCCCAGAGCTCTCCTACACAAAAGTGCTTCATTGAACGGATGACGTCAGTGGTTATTGTTTACAGTCAGGGCATAGATTAGCACAGGTAGGACACTGTTCACACATAAGCCCATTATGATAAGTCTCGGCACAGGCGTACATAACAGCAAACAAAATGGCGTGTCCGTCTGCAGGATGTTGTGTGACACGGTCAAGGACGTGTTTAAAATGTGCCGCAAAGCCTTCTGGGTGGTTTCTGGTTAATAAGGTGCTATTTAAATTCAGGGAAAACAATTGTCCGTTTCCTCCACCAAATACACTTAAACGATTGTTTCTCTCTCTCTCTCTCTCGTTCCTTCACTTTCTCTCCCCCACTCTCTCATTCTCTCCATTGATCAATCTCTATATGTCTGAGATGAGAAGGCGATGATTGTAATTGTGTGCCAACAAACAAACAAAGGATCATTGCAGCAGGAGCGAGATTACTCGTGCAGGTTTGACTTCAACCAGTTGATCTACCATCACAGTTGATTCCCTGTGTTCAGCAAAACTACATTCAAGGCTTTCTGTGCAGCTGAAGCAAGAGAAAAGCAATCGTAGGGGCCAGAGCTAGGGGAGCCGTGTGTTGAAATCTTCTGAGAGATTGAGTCAGAGCTAGGGGAGCCGTGTGTTGAGATCTTCTGAGAGATTGAGTCAGAGCTAGGGGAGCCGTGTGTTGAGATCTTCTGAGAGATTGTGTCAGAGCTAGGGGAGCCGTGTGTTGAGATCTTCTGAGAGATTGAGTCAGAGCTAGGGGAGCCGTGTGTTGAGATCTTCTGAGAGATTGAGTCAGAGCTAGGGGAGCCGTGTGTTGAGATCTTCTGAGAGATTGTGTCAGGGCTAGGGGATTCGTGTGTTGAGATCTTCATGAGAGATTGAGTCAGAGCTAGGGGAGCCGTGTGTTGAAATCTTCTTGAGAGATTGTGTCAGGGCTAGGGGAGCCGTGTGTTGAAATCTTCTTGAGAGATTGAGTCAGAGCTAGGGGGACCGCTTGTTGAGATCTTCATGAGAGATTGAGTCAGAGCTAGGGGGACCGTTTGTTGAGATCTTCATGAGAGATTGAGTCAGAGCTAGGGGGACCGTTTGTTGAGATCTTCTGAGAGATTGAGTCACATCTAGGGGAGCCGTGTGTTGAGATCTTCATGAGAGATTGTGTCAGGGCTAGGGGG
Source organism: Megaustenia siamemsis (assembly GCA_032433765.1). NCBI lineage: Eukaryota > Metazoa > Mollusca > Gastropoda > Stylommatophora > Ariophantidae > Megaustenia > Megaustenia siamemsis. The sequence continues at coordinate 2,351,595 of JAVIAB010000050.1, forward strand.
ACCGCTTGTTGAGATCTTCATGAGAGATTGAGTCAGAGCTAGGGGGACCACTTGTTGAGATCTTCATGAGAGATTGAGTCAGAGCTAGGGGGACCGCTTGTTGAGATCGTCATGAGAGATTGAGTCACAGCTAGGGGAGCCGTGTGTTGAGATCTTCATGAGAGATTGAGTCAGAGCTAGGGGGACCGTTTGTTGAGATCTTCATGAGAGATTGAGTCAGAGCTAGGGGGACCGCTTGTTGAGATCTTCATGAGAGATTGAGTCAGAGCTAGGGGGACCGTTTGTTGAGATCTTCATGAGAGATTGAGTCAGAGCTAGGGGGACCGCTTGTTGAGATCTTCATGAGAGATTGAGTCACAGCTAGGGGGACCGCTTGTTGAGATCTTCATGAGAGATTGAGTCAGAGCTAGGGGGACCGCTTGTTGAGATCTTCATGAGAGATTGAGTCACAGCTAGGGGAGCCGTGTGTTGAGATCTTCATGAGAGATTGAGTCACAGCTAGGGTAGCCGTGTGTTGAGATCTTCTTGAGAGATTGAGTCACAGCTAGGGGAGCCGTGTGTTGAGATCTTCTTGAGAGATTGAGTCACAGCTAGGGGAGCCGTGTGTTGAGATCTTCTTGAGAGATTGAGTCACAGCTAGGGGAGCCGTGTGTTGAGATCTTCATGAGAGATTGAGTCACAGCTAGGGTAGCCGTGTGTTGAGATCTTCTTGAGAGATTGAGTCACAGCTAGGGTAGCCGTGTGTTGAGATCTTCTTGAGAGATTGAGTCACAGCTAGGGGAGCCGTGTGTTGAGATCTTCTTGAGAGATTGAGTCACAGCTAGGGGAGCCGTGTGTTGAGATCTTCATGAGAGATTGAGTCACAGCTAGGGTAGCCGTGTGTTGAGATCTTCTTGAGAGATTGAGTCACAGCTAGGGGAGCCGTGTGTTGAGATCTTCAATCATCAACAATGTGGAAGTAAACACCACCACGAACAACGTGGAAGTAAACACCACCACCAACAATGTGGAAGTAAACACCTCCACCAACAATGTGGAAGTAAACACCTCCACCAACAATGTGGAAGTAAACACCACCACCAACAATGTGGAAGTAAACACCTCCACCAACAATGTGGAAGTAAACACCTCCACCAACAATGTGGAAGTAAACACCTCCACCAACAATGTGGAAGTAAACACCTCCACCAACAATGTGGAAGTAAACACCTCCACCAACAATGTGGAAGTAAACACCTCCACCAACAATGTGGAAGTAAACACCTCCACCAACAATGTGGAAGTAAACACCTCCACCAACAATGTGGAAGTAAATACCACCACCAACAATGTGGAAGTAAACACCTCTACCAACAATGTGGAAGTAAATACCACCACCAACAATGTGGAAGTAAATACCACCACCAACAATGTGGAAGTAAACACCACCACCAACAATGTGGAAGTAAACACCTCCACCAAGAATGTGGAAGTAAACACCTCCACCAACAATGTGGAAGTAAACACCACCACCAACAATGTGGAAGTAAACACCTCCACCAACAATGTGGAAGTAAACACCTCCACCAACAATGTGGAAGTAAACACCTTCACCAACAATGTGGAAGTAAAAACCTCCACCAACAATGTGGAAGTAAACACCTCCACCAACAATGTGGAAGTAAATACCACCACCAACAATGTGGAAGTAAACACCTCCACCAACAATGTGGAAGTAAACACCTCCACCAACAATGTGGAAGTAAATACCACCACCAACAATGTGGAAGTAAAAAACACCACCAACAATGTGGAAGTAAACACCTCCACCAACAATGTGGAAGTAAATACCACCACCAACAATGTGGAAGTAAACACCTCCACCAACAATGTGGAAGTAAATACCTCCACCAACAATGTGGAAGTAAATACCACCACCAACAATGTGGAAGTAAACACCACCACCAACAATGTGGAAGTAAACACCTCCACCAACAATGTGGAAGTAAACACCACCACCAACAATGTGGAAGTAAACACCTCCACAAACAATGTGGAAATAAACACCTCACCAACAATGTGGAAGTAAACACCTCCACCAACAATGTGGAAGTAAACACCTCCACCAACAATGTGGAAGTAAACACCACCACCAACAATGTGGAAGTAAACACCTCCACCAACAATGTGGAAGTAAACACCTCCACCAACAATGTGGAAGTAAACACCTCCACCAACAATGTGCAAGTAAACACCACCACCAACAATGTGGAAGTAAACACCTCCACCAACAATGTGGAAGTAAACACCACCACCAACAATGTGGAAGTAAACACCACCACCAACAATGTGGAAGTAAACACCACCAACAATCCCACCAACAATGTGGAAGTAAATACCTCCACCAACCACCTCCACCAACAATGGAAGTAAACACCCCCACCAACAATGTGGAAGTAAATACCACCACCAACAATGTGGAAGTAAACACCTCCACCAACAATGTGAAAGTAAACACCTCCACCAACAATAAGTGTGAAGTAAACACCACCACACCCAACCAATGTGGAAGTAAACACCTCCACCAACAATGTGGAAGTAAATACCACCACCAACAATGTGAAAGTAAACACCACCACCAACAATGTGAAAGTAAACACCTCCACCAACAATATGGAAGTAAACACCACCACCAACAATGTGGAAGTAAATACCACCACCAACAATGTGGAAGTAAACACCTCCACCAACAATGTGGAAGTAAACACCTCCACCAACAATGTGGAAGTAAACACCACCACCAACAATGTGGAAGTAAACACCACCACCAACAATGTGGAAGTAAACACCTCCACCAACAATGTGGAAGTAAACACCTCCACCAACAATGTGGAAGTAAACACCTCCACCAACAATGTGGAGGTAAACACCTCCACCAACAATGTGGAAGTAAACACCTCCACCAACAATGTGGAAGGTAACACCTCCACCAACAATGTGGAAGTAAACACCCCCACCAACAATGTGGAAGTAAACACCTCCACCAACAACGTGGAAGTAAATACCACCACCAACAATGTGGAAGTAAACACCTCCACCAACAATGTGGAAGTAAATACCTCCACCAACAATGTGGAAGTAAACACCTCCACCAACAATGTGGAAGTAAATACCACCACCAACAATGTGGAAGTAAACACCTCCACCAACAATGTGGAAGTAAACACCTCCACCAACAATGTGGAAGTAAATACCTCCACTAACAATGTGGAAGTAAACACCTCCACCAACAATGTGGATGCAAACATCTCCACCAACAATGTGGAAGTAAACACCTCCACCAACAATGTGGAAGTAAACACCTCCACCAACAATGTGGAAGTAAACACCTCCACCAACAATGTGGAAGTAAACACCTCCACCAACAATGTGGAAGTAAACACCTCCACCAACAATGTGGAAGTAAACACCTCCACCAACAATGTGGAAGTAAATACCACCACCAACAATGTGGAAGTAAACACCTCCACCAACAATGTGGATGCAAACATCTCCACCAACAATGTGAAAGTAAACACCCCCACCAACAATGTGGAAGTAAACATCTCCACCAACAATGTGGAAGTAAACACCAACAATGTGGAAGTAAATACCACCACCAACAATGTGGAAGTAAACACCCCCACCAACAATGTGGAAGTAAACACCTCCACCAACAATGTGGAAGTAAACATCTCCACCAACAATGTGGAAGTAAACACCTCCACCAACAATGTGGAAGTAAACACGTCCACCAACGTCTGATGCGTCTGTACAGCTTCTTTGTTAGAAATACCACAGATTGTAGATTTGTATGTACAGCTTCTTTGTTAGAAATACCAGAGATTGTAGATGCGTCTGTACAGCTTCTTTGTTAGAAATACCACAGATTGTAGATGCGTCTGTACAGCTTCTTCGTTAGAAATACCACAGATTGTAGATGCGTCTGTACAGCTTCTTCGTTAGAAATACCACAGATTGTAGATGCGTCTGTACAGCTTCTTCGTTAGAAATACCACAGATTGTAAATTTGTATGTACAGTTTCTTTGTTAGAAATACCAGAGATCGTAGATGCGTCTGTACAGCTTCTTTGTTAGAAATACCAGAGATCGTAGATGCGTCTGTACAGCTTCTTTGTTAGAAATACCACAGATTGTATATGCGTCTGTACAGCTTCTTTGTTAGAAATACCACAGATTGTATATGCGTCTGTACAGCTTCTTTGTTAGAAATACCACAGATCGTAGATGCGTCTGTACAGCTTCTTTGTTAGAAATACCCCAGATTGTAGATGCGACTGTACAGCTTCTACTAGATTCTAGACTCTCAAACATGAGTACACCAAAACGACAAGCACAAGAACTATTTTCTTTGTCCTGTTTTTATTGAAATGCGTTCCAACGTTGAAATTTGCCTTGAAAGTCTGCTTCTTAAAGCTTTATATGTTGATCATTTAAAAAATAAAATTAATACTAATTCATTAAAGGGCAGAGAAGTGACACGTGTGGAATATTTTTCATTGAGCAACAATCGGTGACGTGCAAGTACTATCATCGCCATGAAAACCTAACTGGACGTTCAGCAGTCATACAGAGACAACATTATACTTTGAAATGATTAAAATTGCGCGTATCAGTGACTATAAGTAGCAGCAGAACAGGCAAGAAATGATTAAAATTGACGTTTCCAAGTCTAGAAGTGGCAAAAGAAGAAAGGACACATTCTAACTACCGTCTGCCTAGAAGTTGTTGACGGAACGCCACGAGGTGATGCGGACAGGGTGCCCTTTGACTCATTTGATGTGACGGGTCGTAATGGCTTTCTTGACATTCCCGGCTCTTACAGAAGTTGGAGTTTGTCTATCCCAGGCTATGCTGGGAAACTACTAGTCCAGCCGAAAGGTAATGCAATACTAGGTCTTCTATATCAGTAACAGCCACCACTACAGGAAACACGGCGATGCTAGCTTCTGTTATCGAGCTTCTTTTGATACAGACTGTTACCAGGGGTATACACCCATGGATATAAAAAGAGGAGTAAGACAAGGATGCATCCTATCACCAAGCTTGTTCAATCTATACACTGAGCAAATCTTTAAAAACATCATAGAGATGCCAGGCCTAAACATTAGTGGAAAGATAATCAATAACCTAAGATATGCTGATGATACTGTTCTACTAGCAGAAAATCCTAAAGACCTACAACAATTGCTTAATGTGATAAACATAAGCAAAAAGTATGGACTAGATATGAATATCAAAAAGACTAAAACTATGATCATAAACAAAGAAAATTCTCAAGACCTACAAATAAATATCACAGTTGAGGGAATAGACCTGGAGACAGTCCAGAGCTACAACTACATAGGACATACTATAACCAGTGATGGAAAATGGAAAATTGAAATAAACAAAAGAATAGGAATGGTAAAAAGTAATTTTAATGCCATGAAAAATATACTGACAACAAAACAAGTAACAGTAGGGCTGAAACTAAGAATAGCAAAATGTTACATCTTCTCAATATTCCTGTATGGTGCAGAAACATGGACATTAGACAAGAAAATAGAACAGAAAATTGGAGCCTTTTAAATGTGGATTTACAGAAGAATAGGTAGAATTGGATGGAAAGAAAAGAAAACAAACGATGAAGTTTTAAAAGAACTAAAAATAAAAAGAGAACTACTAAACACAATTAAGACAAGACAAATTAAATTTTTGGGACACGTTAAAAGATACAACAGCCTACTAAAAGTAATATTGGAAGGGAAAATACAAGGTAAAAGAGGCAGAGGCAGACTAAGACTAACATGGACGATTAACATCAAAAGATGGACAAGTCAATCTATGACAGCCTGCACCATCAAAGCAAGAAACAGAGTAGAATGGCGATCCATGGTAGCCAACCTTCGTTGCGGAGACGGCACTCGATGATGATGATTACCAGGGGAGACCACGAGGAGGTAGAACTGCTAGGTGTAGATCAACTGATGGTGCGCCGAGCCGGCTATTGCGACTATCGGTCGCAGGCGCTTCTGCTCCCTCATCTGCCAAGAAGAAAAGTTCAACGACAGGCAACGAAAATGCACAACTGAAATCAACAAAAGAATAGGTATGGCAAAAAGTAATTTTAATGTCATGAAGAACATACTAACAACAGAACAAATATCAGCAGGGCTGAAACTAAGAATGCGAAAATGTTACGTCTTCTCAATATTCCTGTATGGTGCAGAAACATGGACATTAGACAAGAAAACAGAACAGAAAATTGAAGCCTTTGAATGTGGATTTATAGAAGAATAGGTAGAATTGGATGGAAACAAAAGATAACAAACGATGAAGTTTTAAAACAACTGAAAATAAAAAGAGAACTACTAAATACAATTTAGACAAGACAAATGAAATTTTTGGGTCATGTTAAAAGACACAACAGCCTACTAAAAGTAATATTGGAAGGAAAAATACAAGGTAAAAGAGACTTCCGGTGTCATGGCGGCTTCGTGTAGTCGATTTTTATAATTCGGCAATTGCTGATATATTTAAATGATTTACGCGACAGTCTAGTTGTGAAATTATGTGTTGCTATTCTCCCGTTTGGTGTATGTTTTACTTCTGACGTGGGGTTGGACTGTGATTGCCGATATTTAAGTTGAATATGATTTATTCTTCTTTGTGTTGTGTGTTCGCGGTTCGATAGGCAAGCACATGGTTCGACAAAAATGTCAACGGAAAAACGGGTATGTTCAACCCGTATGTGAAAAGTCTGTGACGGTGGATGGAGGCGGAGGAATCAAGAATGATCAACGGCCCAGAAAGCGAAAACAGCAAAGTGTGTGGTACACAAGAGGCATGTTCAGAACACGAAAGACGAACATGGCTGACCACCGTGAAAGAGATTGGAGCCTCATCACGTACTAGTCCAGAGGAAGCCATGGAGAGTCGGAGAAATTCGAACTTATGTCGGAGGAAAGATCTTAAAATAAGTACTTGGAATGTTAGGACTCTATATCAACAAGGGAAATTGGAACATCTAATTCAAGAAGCAGAACGAATAAATATAGATATTTTAGGCATATCAGAGACTAGATGGAAGGAATGTGGGTACATTGAAGACGAAAAATATACATTTATATACTCAGGAAACACAACAGAACATCAAAGGGGGGTAGGAATACTGATAAAAAGAGAGCTACAAAAATATATAAGTACCCACTGGACATACAGTGATAGGATTATACTAGTCAAGTTGAAAGCAAAACCATTCGACATAGCAATAATACAGACATATGCACCTACTCAAGTTGAAAGCAAAACCATTCGACATAGCAATAATACAGACATATGCACCTACTCAAGTTGAAAGCAAAACCATTCGACATAGCAATAATACAGACATATGCACCTACTCAAGTTGAAAGCAAAACCATTCGACATAGCAATAATACAGACATATGCACCTACTCAAGTTGAAAGCAAAACCATTCGACATAGCAATAATACAGACATATGCACCTACTCAAGTTGAAAGCAAAACCATTCGACATAGCAATAATACAGACATATGCACCTACTCAAGACTACACAGATGAACAAATAGAGGCATACTATGAAGACCTAAATAAAGTTATGAAGCAAGTGAAATCTTCAGACATCTTGATTGTAATGGGTGACATGAACGCTAAAGTAGGAAAAGGTAGATATAAGACAATTATAGGAAATCATGGTTTAGGAAAAAGAAATGACAGAGGAGAAAGATTAATACAATTCTGTGAAGAAAACAGGCTGATAATATGTAACACCTACTTTGAGCAAGAGAAAAGGAAACTATACACATGGAAAAGCCCTGGAGATAGGAAGAGGAATCAAATAGATTACATAATGATAAAAGAAAGGTTCCGTAACAGCGTAAAGAAAGCCAAACCTACCCAGGAGCAGATATTAATTCTGATCACAATCCTGTGATGATTAAAATGAAAATCAAACTAAAGAGAAACAAGCAAAAATCTAATTCATCAACAAATCCACTCGACATAACAGCTTTAAATCAAAAAGATATTAGAGATACCTATACAATACAAGTAAAGAACACATACCAGAAGCTGCTAGAGGAAGGATTTGAACAATACAGAAGAGAAAATCATGATGAAAAAGTAACAACCAAATGGCAATGCATAAAGAAAAGCATACAAGAAACCTGCGACACCTTACCCAAAAGAGAAAAGAACAAAAAAAAAACAAAAATGGATAACTAACACAATCTTAGAAAAAAATGGAAGAAAGGAGACAAGCGAAGAACACTGCCCAATACAATAAAATAGATAATGAGATACGCATAATGTGCAAAAAGACAAAAGAAGACTGGCTCAGCCAAAAATGTATAGAAATAGAAACTATGGAAAGCAAACAAGACCTAAGAGGAATGCACACAGAAATAAAGAGAATGACTAATAAAAATAAAAAAGCCACAGAAGGTGGATGCATTGCAGACAAAAAAAGGAAAAATGCTAACAGACAATAAGGATATCATATATAGATGGCAGGAATATATAACAGAACTATTTCATGATCAAAGGGACAAGAAACCAGTTATAATATGTACATCAGGCTATAAAATCTTAAAATCTAAGGTGGAAAAAGCTATAAAAACAATGAAAAGGGGAAAAGCAGCAGGACCTGAAAGCATACAGATAGAGATGATACGGGCACTTGAAAATTTTGGCATTGAAGTGATTACAGACATATGCAATGACATATACCACACAGGATACATACCAAATGAACTAAAAACATCAACTATCATTGCATTGCCTAAAAAGAATGGTGCAGTTGAATGCAGCTAATTTAGAACAATAAGCCTAATGAGCCAGGTAACCAAAATTTTACTAAAAGTTATACAAGGCAGGATTCAGAATAAAATCAATACTGAATTAGATGAGCAGCAATTTGGATTTAGGAAAAATAGTGGGACAAAAGAAGTCATATTCTGCATGAGAACATTAATCGAAAAATACACAGAAGTAAAGAAACCAATATATGCCTGCTTCATAGACTACACCAAAGCTTTTGATAGAGTACACCACAAACAACTTATAGAATGCCTAAACGAGATACATCTAGATGACATGGACATACGACTAATATGCAATCTATACTGGGAGCAAACAGCAATAATAAAATATAACAAAGAGTTCTCTACACCCATTGATATAAAAAGAGGAGTAAGACAGGGATGCATCCTATCATCAAGCTTGTTCAATCTATACACTGAGCAAATATTTAAAAACATCACAGCGATGCCAGGCCTAAACATTAATGGAAAGATAATCAATAACCTAAGATATGCTGACGATACTGTACTACTAGCAGAAAATCCTAAAGACCTACAACAATTACTTAATGAAATAAACACGACAAGCAAAAAATATGGACTAGATATGAATATCAAAAAGACTAAAACTATGATCATAAACAAAGAAAATACTCAAAACCCACAAGTGGATATCAAAATTGAAGTAATAGACCTTGAGACAGTTCAGAACTACAACTACCTTGGACATACTATAACCAGTGATGGAAAATGTACAACTGAAATAAACAAAAGAATAGGAATGGCAAAAGGTAATTTTAATGTTATGAAGGACATACTAACATCAAAACAAATAACACCAAAGCTAAAACTAAGAATAGCAAAATGTTACATCTTCTCAATATTCCTATATGGTGCTGAAACATGGACATTAGACAAGAAAACAGAACAGAGAATTGAAGCCTTCGAAATGTGGATATATAGAAGAATAGGTAGAATTGGATGGAAGGAAAAGAAAACAAACGACAAAGTCTTAAAACAACTAAAAATGAAAAGAGAACTTCTGAACACAATTAGAACAAGACAAATGCGATTCTTGGGCCATGTTAAAAGACACAACAGCCTACTGAAAGTAATCCTGGAGGGGAAAATACAAGGTAAAAGAGGCAGAGGCAGACCAAGATTAACATGGACGAGTAACATCAAAAGATGGACAAATCAACCGATGACAACCTGCACCATCAAAGCAAGAGATAGAGCAGAATGGCGCTCCATGGTAGCCAATCTTCGTTGCGGAGACGGCACACAATGATGATGATGATGAAAAGAGACAGAGGCAGACCAAGACTAACATGGACAAGTAACATCAAAAGATGGACAAGTCAATCTATGTCAGCCTGCGCCATCAAAGCAAGAAACAGAGTGGAATGGCGATCCATGGTAGCCAACCTTGGTTGCGGAGAAGGCACACGATGATGATGAAGATGAAAGGCAAGGTCACACCCCCATCCACATATTTCTTCACTCACAGCAACAAAATGGAAGGAGAGTTTCACCGAAACCTGACACCGCCACCACCCGCGCAATAGACCAGCTGCAGCCGTGCCCTTCTCAAGCCTGACCTTCAACATGACGTCACAGCTCTTTATTCGTCTCAGGCCGTTCTATCCTGACATACTTGCCCACTTTTGCTGTTTCAGCCACGTCAGCATTTCCTTCACGACGTGTACACACCATGACCTGCTTACCATCGATATTCTAGCTGTCTGGTATAGTTGCCTATTTCACAATATTATTTCTATGTCACTCTTCTATGGGGTCTCAGCTACACTGGACTACCTCACTACACTGGACAAGAATGTTGTTTGGCAGAAGCGATACACTGAAACAGACCCCAGCATTTGTCTCAGTGAGGATCGCAACACAAGCATACGATCCGACTGTAATCGTGCGGTTACATGTCCAACCTTACAAGGCAGCAGGAAGTGTCTCAATCTTTGAGAGGATTTCTTCTGCTGTAGGGAACTAGCTAGCGCCGACATCACAAGCTAGCGCCGACATCACAAGCTAGCGCCGACAGTACAAGCTAGCGCCGACATTACAAGCTAGCGCTGACTAGCGCCGACATCACACGCTAGCGCCGACTAGCGCCGACATCACAAGCTAGCGCCGACATCACAAGCTAGCGCCGACTAGCGCCGACATCACAAGCTAGCGCCGACATCACAAGCTAGCGCCGACATCACAAGCTAGCGCCGACTAGCGCTGACATCACAAGCTAGCGCCGACTAGCGCCGACATCACAAGCTAGCGCCGACATCACAAGCTAGCGCCGACATTACAAGCTAGCGCCGACATCACAAGCTAGCGCCGACATTACCAAGCTAGCGCCGACTAGCGCCGACATTACGAGCTAGCGCCGACTAGCGCCGACATCACAAGCTAGCGCCGACTAGCGCCAACATCACAAGCTAGCGGCGACTAGCGCCGACATCACAAGCTAGCGCCGACTAGCGCCAACATCACAAGCTAGCGCCGACTAGCGCCAACATCACAAGCTAGCGCCGACTAGCGCCGACATCACAAGCTAGCGCCGACATTACAAGCTAGCGCCGACATTACAAGCTAACGCCGACTAGCGCCGACATCACAAGCTAGCGCCGACTAGCGCCAACATCACAAGCTAGCGCCGACTAGCGCCAACATTACAAGCTAGCGCCGACTAGCGCCGACATCACAAGCTAGCGCCGACATTACAAGCTAGCGCCGACATCACAAGCTAGCGCCGACTAGCGCCGACATTGCAAGCTAGCGCCGACTAGCGCCGACATTACAAGCTAGCGCCGACTAGCGCCAACATCACAAGCTAGCGCCGACTAGCGCCGACATCACAAGCTACCGCCGACATCACAAGCTAGCGCCGACAGTACAAGCTAGCGCCGACTAGCGCCGACATCACACGCTAGCGCCGACTAGCGCCGACATCACAAGCTACCGCCGACATCACAAGCTAGCGCCGACTAGCGCCGACATCACAAGCTAGCGCCGACATCACAAGCTAGCGCCGACATCACAAGCTAGCGCCGACATCACAAGCTAGCCCCGACATCACAAGCTAGCGCCGACTAGCGCCGACATCACAAGCTAGCGCCGACATCACAAGCTAGCGCCGACATTACAAGCTAGCGCCGACATCACAAGCTAGCGCCGACATCATAAGCTAGCGCCGACTAGCGCCAACATCACAAGCTAGCGCCGACTAGCGCCGACATCACAAGCTAGCGCCGACATCACAAGCTAGCGCCTACTAGCGCCGACATCACAAGCTAGCGCCTACTGGCGCCGACATCACAAGCTAGCGCCGACTAGCGCCAACATCACAAGCTAGCGTCGACATCACAAGCTAGCGCTGACTAGCGCCGACATCACAAGCTAGCGCCGACTAGCGCCAACATCACAAGCTAGCGCCGACATTACAAGCTAGCGCCGACATTACAAGCTAGCGCCGACATCACAAGCTAGCGCCGACTAGCGCCAACATCACAAGCTAGCGCCGACTAGCGCCAATATCACAAGCTAGCGCCGACTAGCGCCGACATCACAAGCTAACGCCGACATTACAAGCTAGCGCCGACTAGCGCCGACATTACAAGCTAGCGCTGACTAGCGCCGACATTACAAGCTAGCGCCGACTAGCGCCAACATCACAAGCTAGCGCCGACTAGCGCCGACATCACAAGCTAGCGCCGACATCACAAGCTAGCGCCGACATTACAAGCTAGCGCCGACTAGCGCCGACATCACAAGCTAGCGCCGACTAGCGCCGACATCACAAGCTAGCGCCGACATCACAAGCTAGCGGCGACTAGCGCCGACATCACAAGCTAGCGCCGACATCACAAGCTAGCGCCGACATCACAAGCTAGCGCCGACATCACAAGCTAGCGCCGACATCACAAGCTAGCGCCGACTAGCGCCGACATCACAAGCTAGCGCCGACTAGCGCCGACATTACAAGCTAGCGCCGACATCACAAGCTAGCGCCGACATCACAAGCTAGCGCCGACATCACAAGCTAGCGCCGACATCACAAGCTAGCGCCGACTAGCGCCGACATCACAAGCTAGCGCCGACTAGCGCCGACATCACAAGCTAGCGCCGACTAGCGCCGACATCACAAGCTAGCGCCGACTAGCGCCGACATCACAAGCTAGCGCCGACTAGCGCCGACATCACAAGCTAGCGCCGACTAGCGCCGACATCACAAGCTAGCGCCGACTAGTGCCGACATCACAAGCTAGCGCCGACACCACAAGCTAGCGCCGATTAGCGCCAACATCACAAGTTAGCGCCGACTAGCGCCGACATCATAAGCTAGCGCCGACATCACAAGCTAGCGCCGACATCACGAGCTAGCGCCGACCTCAGAATCCGACTAAGTGTGAGAGTGATCCATTTATTTGGATAACGGAAAGAAAGATGAGATATATTCTCAGAGGTAGACAATTGAAGTGTGTACAGTAAATGGCAGGTCGCTGGCGCCATGACTGGAGCGCTACTGCCTTTATCTTCGTGGAATTAGAGCGAGGGCCGACGGATTGAAAGCGTAACAGGTACTTGCTTAGGGCCGAAAGGCCTGCTGTGAAGACTGAACGGCGTCCCCTGATACACACAGAAAGTCCTTGAGCGTAGGCGCGCCGCCATTATTCCATTTGTCTCGAGCTCTTATAAACAAAGCAGTTGGGGCCGAGCGTCTCAGGTTTGACCGTATAGGGGACATCGCGTGAGGGCTTATTTTGAGATTCGTTGCCTGCATTTCTCTCGCTGGCCAAAACGGTAGGTATTGAAGAGGGAAGGCAAGTTAGTACCCAAAAATAACATGTTGAAGGCAGATGTGTTGGGTCCTAAAGGAACATACACCACAGCGTGATTGAAACCAGAACACAGCGCAGTTACAAGCACGTCTTTTTGGAGAGAAGATCGACAGCAGCAGTCGGCCCATGAGAGGAGGAAGGTGAGGTCTCTATGTAGACTTGTAAACAACACTTGTACTAATGTCTACCAGTGGCCATCAACACTTGTACTAATGTCTACCAGTGGCCATCAACACTTGTACTAATGTCTACCAGTGGCCATCAACACTTGTACTAATGTCTACAAGTGGCCATCAACACTTGTACTAATGTCTACCAGTGGCCATCAACACTTGTACTAATGTCTACCAGTGGCCATCAACACTTGTACTAATGTCTACCAGTGGCCATCAACACTTGTACTAATGTCTACCAGTGACCATCAACACTTGTACTAATGTCTACCAGTGACCATCAACACTTGTACTAATGTCTACAAGTGGCCATCAACACTTGTACTAATGTCTACAAGTGGCCATCAACACTTGTACTAATGTCTACAAGTGGCCATCAACACCTGTCCTGATGTCTGCTATAATCAGTGGACCTCATGTCATCAGTGCGCCTCTTATCATCAGTGGATCTCTTATCATCAGTGGACCTCCTGTCTTCAGTGGGCCTCCTGTCATCAGTGAGCCTCCTGTCATCAGTGGGCCTCCTGTCATCAGTGGGCCTCCTGTCATCGGTGGACCTCCTGTCATCAGTGGATCTCTTATCATCAGTGGACCTCCTGTCATCAGTGGATCTCCTGTCATCAGTGGATCTCTTATCATCAGTGGACCTCCTGTCATCAGTGGGCCTCCTGTCATCAGTGGACCTCCTGTCATCAGTGGGCCTCCTGTCATCAGTGGACCTCTTACCAAAAGTGGACCAGCGGGCATCAGTAGACCTCTTACCATCAGTAGACCTCTTATCACACAAGGCAACACACAAAAATCATCACAGATAATTTTATATGGGTTTTGTAGTATTTGGTTAGCTGATTTCAAATCTGTCTTTAGTTTTTTTCTACCACGTAACATTTTTTTTAAATAGCTAATTATAATATATTTCAACAGTGGTGATGACCACAAATCGAGTAAAATGTTTTATTTAGATTGGTATCGATACCTTATTACTGGCTGTTACAAATTTGTTCAGTTTCGGGTCACGTGATTTAGTATCGATGCTACCATTTTTGTGTATTCGATAGGATATTAAATCCATTTATACACGTGTGGTGTTTGCTTAAAGTAATTACGACAAGTATATTAATCTCAACATGACGACGTTCTTCAATGTTGACGGCTCATTGAGTTATTGTCAGGACATCGATGGTCTCTTCAACAGTTTATCACAAGTGCATGATCCATCAGAATGGCGTCTCTTCATTGATTCCTCGCGAAGAAGCTTCAAGGCAGCTCTTTTGCACAATGGAAATGTAAAACCAAGCAAACCAGTTGCACATTCTGTTTATCTGAAAGAATCCTATTACAACATGAACAGTTTGCTTGAAGCTATCCATTATAAAACACACCAGTGGAACATCTGTGGTGATCTAAAGGTCATTGGCATGTTGATGGGCATGCAAGGAGGATTCACTAAATACTGTTGTTTCCTATGCCTATGGGATAGTCGAGCAACAGCGGAACATTATGTCAAACGTGTCTGGGAGCCAAGACATATCTATACGCCAGGAGCAAGCAGTGTCCAAAATATGCCCCTTGTTGATCCACAGAAAATATTTCTGCCACCTCTCCATATTAAGCTAGGACTGATGAAAACCCTTGTGAAGACCATGGGTAAAACAAACTCAGAAGGTTTTCAGTACCTTGTTAATAAATTCCCAAACATCACTGCTGCAAAAATGAAGGAAGGGATATTTATAGGTCCACAAATCAGATCTGTTTTACAAGATGAAGGTTTCAAACAGTCTCTGTCAGGAGCTGAGCTAGAAGCCTGGGAGGCATTCAAGTGGGTCTGTGAAAACTTTCTAGGTAATCATAAGTCTCCTACGTACAGGGAAGGAGTTCAGCGTCTAATAGATTCTTACCTGAACCTTGGCTGTCGCATGTCATTAAAACTTCACTTCTTGCACTCCCATGTAGATTTTTTCCCAGAAAATCTTGGTATGGTGAGTGATGAGCAAGAAGAACGTTTTCACCAGGACTATCAGTTAATGGAGCGCCGTTATCAAGGTTTGTGGAATGAGAGTATGATGGCCGACTTCTGCTGGATGCTATTCCGTAATAATCCAGGCGAAGAATATAACAGAAAATCATATTCCAAGCATTTTTGAAGAAACATTCAACATATCTATGCTGTGATGTGAGTATATTTGATTTAGTCTAGAAGATGTGAATCATTTGCTTAATTGATGTTTGCGATTCTCGAACAAATACAGCCAAGTTCAGTGAAAACTAACATCACTCATAACTTAAAAACTTGACGTGATAGAAAAAAACTGATACCAGATCTGAAATCAGCGCCAAAAAATCCTTTAGAAAAGTGTATTTTGGTTTGAGATGATTAAAAAAAGTTTGATTTTGTTGCCTTGTGTCATCAGTAGACCTCTTACCATCAGTAGACCTCTTATCATCAGTAGACCTCTTACCATCAGTAGACCTCTTATCATCAGTGGACCTCTTACCATCAGTAGACCTCTTACCATCAGTAGACCTCTTATCATCAGTAGACCTCTTATCATCAGTAGACCTCTTACCATCAGTAGACCTCTTACCATCAGTAGACCTCTTACCATCAGTAGACCTCTTACCATCAGTAGACCTCTTACCATCAGTAGACCTCTTATCATCAGTAGACCTCTTATCATCAGTAGACCTCTTATCATCAGTAGACCTCTTACCATCAGTAGACCTCTTACCATCAGTAGACCTCTTACCATCAGTAGACCTCTTACCATCAGTAGACCTCTTACCATCAGTAGACCTCTTACTGTCAGTGAACCTTATATCGTCAGTGGACCTCCTATCATCAGTGGACCTCTTACCATCAGTGGACCTCTTATCATCAGTAGACGTCTTATCATCAGTAGACCCCTACTGTCAGTGGACCTTATATCGTCAGTGGACCTCCTATCATCAGTGAACCTCTTATCATCAGTGGACCTCCTATCAACAGTGTATCTCTTGTAATCAGTGGACCTCTTATCATCAGTGGACCTCCTATCAACAGTGTATCTCTTGTAATCAGTGGACCTCCTATCAACAGTGTATCTCTTGTAATCAGTGGACCTACTATCAACAGTGTATCTCTTGTAATCAGTGGACCTCCTATCAACAGTGTATCTCTTGTAATCAGTGGACCTCCTATCAACAGTGGATCTCTTATATCAGTGGACCTCTTACCATTAGAGGACCAGCGGGCATCAGTGGACCTCCTGTCATCAGTGGACCTCCTGTCATCAGTGGACTCTTATCATCAGTAGACCTCTTATCATCAGTATACTTTTATCATCAGTGGACCTCTTACATCAGTGGACCTCCTATCATCAGTAGACCTCTTACCATCAGTAGACATCTTATCATCAGTAGACCTCTTATCATCAGTGGACTTCCTACCATCAGTGGACCTCCTATCATCAGTGGACCTCCTATCAACAGTGTATCTCTTGTCATCAGTGGACCTCTATCATCAGTGTATCTCTTGTAATCAGTGGACCTCTTACCATCAGAGGACCAGCGGGCATCAGTAGACCTCCTGTCATCAGTAGATCTCTTATCATCAGTGGACCTCTTATCATCAGTATACTTTTTATCATCAGTGGACCTCCTATCATCAGTGGACCTCCTATCATCAGTAGACCTCTTACCATCAATAGACCTCTTATCATCAGTAGACCTCCTATCATCAGTGGACCTCCTATCATCAGTGGACCTCCTATCATCAGTGGACCTCCTATCATCAGTGGACCTCCTATCATCAGTGGACCTCTATCATCAGTGGACCTCCTATCATCAGTGGACCTCCTGTCATCAGTGGACCTCCTACCATCAGTGGGCCTGCGGTCATCAGTGGACCTCTTATCATCAGTGGACCTCCTATTATCAGTGGACCTCCTGCCATGAGTGACCACTTCACTATCAACAGCTCTCTTGCAGCATTGACCAGACAAGAAAGACAACTCCAGTGAGACTGTTCAACGACCGGCTGGTAACCGTCGCCTACACACACACACAGACTACTTGTCACCTTCAACACAGTCCCCAACATTTCAAAAACAAGGTCAAAGGTCAAAGAGATGTAGACTAAACAAGGAGAAACAGTCCACGACTTGCTCAGTGACAAACACCCGATGTCTGTAAGGTTAACTCTTGCATTCTTCAGCGTTCAACCCATAGGTTGTCGTGGCTGCGCAAAGACACACCCGTCTTTGGTTAGCTTCTATCCGGGAAGCAGCGGCCTGTTTTCAGTTCATCTTTACCGTTGTGAGCTACCCAATGTCATTTTTTTATTGCGCAGAGTGTACACGGGATCTGCTGTTTTTCACTGAAATCCGGGACGATTGGACATCGTAGCTCACTACTCAGAGACCATGGGAGGGCAAAGACCAGATGATTGGACATCGTAGCTCACTACCCTGAGACCATGGGAGGGCAAAGACCAGATGATTGGACATCGTAGCTCACTACCCTGAGACCATGGGAGGGCAAAGCCCTGACGATTGG
This sequence comes from Megaustenia siamemsis, assembly GCA_032433765.1. Taxonomy (NCBI): domain Eukaryota; kingdom Metazoa; phylum Mollusca; class Gastropoda; order Stylommatophora; family Ariophantidae; genus Megaustenia; species Megaustenia siamemsis. The sequence goes on from JAVIAB010000050.1 coordinate 2,369,999, forward strand.
ACATCGTAGCTCACTACCCTGAGACCATGGGAGGGCAAAGCCCTGATGATTGGGCATCGTAGTTCACTACTCAGAGACCATGGGAGGGCAAAGCCCAGAAGATTGGACATCGTAGCTCACTACTCAGAGACCATGGGAGGGCAAAGCCCTGATGATTGGACATCGTAGCTCACTACCCAGAGACCATGGGAGGACAAAGCCCAGAAGATTGGACATCGCAGCTCACAACTAAAAGACCACGGGAGGGCAAAGCCCAGAAGATTGGACATCGCAGCTCACAACTCAGAGACCATAAGAGGGTAAAGCCTTAAAGATTGGACATCGTAGCTCACTACTCAGAGACCACGGGAGGGCAAAGCCCAGAAGATTGGACATCGCAGCTCACAACTCAGAGACCATAAGAGGGTAAAACCTTAAAGATTGGACATCGCAGATCACTACTCAGAGACCATGAGAGGGTAAAGCCCAGAAGAAATCTCGGAAACGAAGAGATTAATCCCCACCGCCTGTGGAAGGATATGAAACCTGTAGACCAGCCAGTCCATGACCTTCTCGTTAAGAGACAGATATGAAACCTGTAGACCAGCCAGTCCAAGACCTTCTCGTTAAGAGACAGATATGAAACCTGTAGACCAGCCAGTCCAGGACCTTCTCGTTAAGAGACAGATATGAAACCTGTAGACCAGCCAGTCCAGGACCTTCTCGTTAAGAGACAGATATGAAACCTGTAGACCAGCCAGTCCAGGACCTTCTCGTTAAGAGACAGATATGAAACCTGTAGACCAGCCAGTCCAGGACCTTCTCGTTAAGAGACAGATATGAAACCTGTAGACCAGCCAGTCCAGGACCTTCTCGTTAAGAGACAGATATGAAACCTGTCGACCAGCCAGTCCAGGACCTTCTCGTTAAGAGACAGATATGAAACCTGTAGACCAGCCAGTCCAGGACCTTCTCGTTAAGAGACAGATATGAAACCTGTTGACCAGCCAGTCCAGGACCTTCTTGTTAAGAGACAGATATGAAACCTGTAGACCAGCCAGTCCAGGACCTTCTTGTTAAGAGACAGATATGAAACCTGTAGACCAGCCAGTCCAGGACCTTCTTGTTAAGAGACAGATATGAAACCTGTAGACCAGCCAGTCCAGGACCTTCTTGTTAAGAGACAGATATGAAACCTGTAGACCAGCCAGTCCATGACCTTCTTGTTAAGAGACAGATATGAAACCTGTAGACCAGCCAGTCCAGGACCTTCTTGTTAAGAGACAGATATGAAACCTGTAGACCAGCCAGTCCAGGACCTTCTTGTTAAAAGACAGATATGAAACCTGTAGACCAGCCAGTCCAGGACCTTCTCGTTAAGAGACAGATATGAAACCTGTAGACCAGCCAGTCCAGGACTTTCTTGTTAAGAGACAGACATGAAACCTGTAGACCAGCCAGTCCAGGACCTTCTTGTTAAGAGACAGATATGAAACCTGTAGACCAGCCAGTCCAGGACCTTCTTGTTAAGAGACAGATATGAAACCTGTAGACCAGCCAGTCCAGGACCTTCTTGTTAAGAGACAGATATGAAACCTGTAGACCAGCCAGTCCAGGACCTTCTTGTAAGAGACAGATATGAAACCTGTAGACCAGCCAGTCCAGGACCTTCTTGTTAAGAGACAGATATGAAAATATCAGAAAATGTACTCTCCCGTTCCCACCCCCTATAGGTCAAGTGACTATTCACTTTGGTGCACCCAGTGCCCGAAGGCCGAGCCATTACCAATGCCCGAAGGCCGAGCCATTACCAGTGCCCGAAGGCCGAGCCATTACCAGTGCCTGAAGGCCGAGCCATTACCAATGCCCAAAGGCCGAGCCATTACTAATGCCCGAAGGCCGAGCCATTACCAATGCCCGAAGGCCGAGCCATTACCAGTGCCCGAAGGCCGAGCCATTACCAGTGCCTGAAGGCCGAGCCATTACCAATGCCCGAAGGCCGAGCCATTACCAATGCCCGAAGGCCGAGCCATTACCAATGCCCGAAGGCCGAGCCATTACCAGTGCCCGAAGGCCGAGCCATTACCAGTGTGCGAAGGCCGAGCCATTACCAATGCCCGAAGGCCGAGCCATTACCAATGCCCGAAGGCCGAGCCATTACCAATGCCCGAAGGCCGAGCCATTACCAGTGTGCGAAGGCCGAGCCATTACCAATGCCCGAAGGCCGAGCCATTACCAATGCCCGAAGGCCGAGCCATTACTAATACCCGAAGGCCGAGCCATTACCAATGCCCGAAGGCCGAGCCATTACCAATGCCCGAAGGCCGAGCCATTACAAATGTGCGAAGGCCGAGCCATTACCAATGCCCGAAGGCCGAGCCATTACCAGTGCCCGAAGGCCGAGCCATTACCAGTGTGCGAAGGCCGAGCCATTACCAATGCCCGAAGGCCGAGCCATTACCAGTGTGCGAAGGCCGAGCCATTACCAATGCCCGAAGGCCGAGCCATTACCAGTGCCCGAAGGCCGAGCCATTACCAGTGCCCGAAGGCCGAGCCATTACCAGTGCCCGAAGCCGAGCCATTACCAGTGCCCGAAGGCCGAGCCATTACCAGTGCCCGAAAGCCGAGCCATTGCCAGTGCCCGAAAGCCGAGCCATTACCAGTGTGCGAAGGCCGAGCCATTACCAGTGCCCGAAAGCCGAGCCATTACCAGTGCCCGAAAGCCGAGCCATTACCAGTGCCCGAAAGCCGAGCCATTACCAGTGTCCGAAGACCGAGCCATTACCAGTGCCCGAAGGCCGAGCCATTACCAGTGCCCGAAGACCGAACCATTACCAGTGCCCGAAAGCCGAGCCATTACCAGTGCCCGAAAGCCGAGCCATTACCAGTGCCCGAAAGCCGAGCCATTACCAGTGCCCGAAAGCCGAGCCATTACCAGTGCCCGAAAGCCGAGCCATTACCAGTGCCCGAAGGCCGAGCCATTACCAATGCCCGAAGGCCGAGCCATTACCAGTGCCCGAAGGCCGAGCCATTACCAGTGCCCGAAGGCCGAGCCATTACCAGTGCCCGAAGGCCGAGCCATTACCAATGCCCGAAGGCCGAGCCATTACGTCCAACAACTGTGGTGAGGGTTCGAAACATGACATGATTTAATATTGATTGTCATTTAACTATGTTGAAATAAATGCTCTAAACCGGACGAACGACTGCACTGGTGGTGTGGCCTTCAAGCCTACAGGAATTGCCACCCCAGCGCAGAATTTGAATACGAGTGGAAGCGCCATTTTTGTTGTTGAATTGATGCAGATTCAGGTGTATATTCATGGCTTTGATTTCTCTCTAACAGACAAGGACACACATTTGTTGAGGTCAACAAGACTAGATAAACACCATCCTTCTGATGAGCTTCCGTTTGGGTTCTGAGAACAAATCATCGAACAATCTACAAGCAATCCGGATCATTGGAATTACGAAATGGAGATAAAAATGATGTCAATTCTGCTGTTGATTTTCTGCGTGACGTTGAGGACTGACGCAGTTACTGAGAGTCAGCTCTATCCATTTGGTTCGCTCAGGGGAGACACGATCCTGGACGCTGGTGATGACAGCAGCAGCAGCGAGATTACTCTGGATGAGACGCTCCTTCTGTTCAACATCTCCTACCGTACTGTCTACGTAAGTATCACCTTGTTATGTTTATGACGGTATCACAGTTTCGTGAGTCCATGCACAACCTGGGGCACCTTACTCTATGTGGTACGGTAATTGTGTACACAACTAGGAGTTAGGTGCATCAGTCTCATAGCATTTGTCTGTGTATATTGTGTACACAACTAGGAGTTAGGTGCATCAGTCTCACAGCATTTGTCCGTGTCTATTGTGTACACAACTAGGAGTTAGGTGCATCAGTCTCACAGCATTTGTCCGTGTCTATTGTGTACACAACTAGGAGTTAGGTGCATCAGTCTCACAGCATTTGTCCGTGTTTATTGTGTACACAACTAGGAGTTAGGTGCATCAGTCTCACAGCATTTGTTCGTGTCTATTGTGTACACAACTAGGAGTTAGGTGCATCAGTCTCATTGCATTTGTTTGTGTCTATTGTGTACACAACTAGGAGTTAGGTGCATCAGTCTCACAGCATTTGTCTGTGTCTATTGTGTACACAACTAGGAGTTAGGTGCATCAGTCTCACAGCATTTGTCCGTGTCTATTGTGTACACAACTAGGAGTTAGGTGCATCAGTCTCACAGCATTTGTCCGTGTCTATTGTGTACACAACTAGGAGTTAGGTGCATCAGTCTCACAGCATTTGTCCGTGTCTATTGTGTACACAACTAGGAGTTAGGTGCATCAGTCTCACAGCATTTGTCCGTGTCTATTGTGTACACAACTAGGAGTTAGGTGCATCAGTCTCACAGCATTTGTCTGTGTCTATTGTGTACACAACTAGGAGTTAGGTGCATCAGTCTCACAGCATTTGTCTGTGTCTATTGTGTACACAACTAGGAGTTAGGTGCATCAGTCTCACAGCATTTGTCCGTGTCTATTGTGTACACAACTAGGAGTTAGGTGCATCAGTCTCACAGCATTTGTCCGTGTCTATTGTGTACACAACTAGGAGTTAGGTGCATCAGTCTCACAGCATTTGTCTGTGTCTATTGTGTACACAACTAGGAGTTAGGTGCATCAGTCTCACAGCATTTGTCTGTGTCTATTGTGTACACAACTAGGAGTTAGGTGCATCAGTCTCACAGCATTTGTCTGTGTCTATTGTGTACACAACTAGGAGTTAGGTGCATCAGTCTCACAGCATTTGTCCGTGTCTATTGTGTACACAACTAGGAGTTAGGTGCATCAGTCTCACAGCATTTGTCCGTGTCTATTCTGTACACAACTAGGAGTTAGGTGCATCAGTCTCACAGCATTTGTCCGTGTTTATTGTGTACACAACTAGGAGTTAGGTGCATCAGTCTCACAGCATTTGTTCGTGTCTATTGTGTACACAACTAGGAGTTAGGTGCATCAGTCTCATTGCATTTGTTCGTGTCTATTGTGTACACAACTAGGAGTTAGGTGCATCAGTCTCACAGCATTTGTCTGTGTCTATTGTGTACACAACTAGGAGTTAGGTGCATCAGTCTCACAGCATTTGTCCGTGTCTATTGTGTACACAACTAGGAGTTAGGTGCATCAGTCTCACAGCATTTGTCCGTGTCTATTGTGTACACAACTAGGAGTTAGGTGCATCAGTCTCACAGCATTTGTCCGTGTCTATTGTGTACACAACTAGGAGTTAGGTGCATCAGTCTCACAGCATTTGTCTGTGTCTATTGTGTACACAACTAGGAGTTAGGTGCATCAGTCTCACAGCATTTGTCTGTGTCTATTGTGTACACAACTAGGAGTTAGGTGCATCAGTCTCACAGCATTTGTCCGTGTCTATTGTGTACACAACTAGGAGTTAGGTGCATCAGTCTCACAGCATTTGTCCGTGTCTATTGTGTACACAACTAGGAGTTAGGTGCATCAGTCTCACAGCATTTGTCTGTGTCTATTGTGTACACAACTAGGAGTTAGGTGCATCAGTCTCACAGCATTTGTCTGTGTCTATTGTGTACACAACTAGGAGTTAGGTGCATCAGTCTCACAGCATTTGTCTGTGTCTATTGTGTACACAACTAGGAGTTAGGTGCATCAGTCTCACAGCATTTGTCCGTGTCTATTGTGTACACAACTAGGAGTTAGGTGCATCAGTCTCACAGCATTTGTCTGTGTCTATTCTGTACACAACTAGGAGTTAGGTGCATCAGTCTCACAGCATTTGTCCGTGTCTATTGTGTACACAACTAGGAGTTAGGTGCATCAGTCTCACAGCATTTGTCCGTGTCTATTGTGTACACAACTAGGAGTTAGGTGCATCAGTCTCACAGCATTTGTCCGTGTCTATTGTGTACACAACTAGGAGTTAGGTGCATCAGTCTCACAGCATTTGTCCGTGTCTATTGTGTACACAACTAGGAGTTAGGTGCATCAGTCTCACAGCATTTGTCTGTGTCTATTCTGTACACAACTAGGAGTTAGGTGCATCAGTCTCACAGCATTTGTCCGTGTCTATTGTTGAGAGATTAGCGCCGACTTTCACGGGAAAAACAAACACGATGTTACACCTTGGAAAAGGGGAGGGGGGGGGGTGAGGTAATAGACATGACTCGACGAACACACACGGGGGGTGGGGGGAATGGGACAGGCATGACTCGACGATCACACACGGGGGTGGGGAATGGGACAGGCATGACTCGACGATCACACACGGGGGGTGGGGGGAATGTGACAGGCATGACTCGACGATCACACCCGGGGGGGGGAATGTGACAGGCATGACTCGACGATCACACACGGGGGGTGGGGAATGGGACAGGCATGACTCGACGATCACACACGGGGGTGGGGGGTGGGGAATGGAACAGGAGCGAGAAAAGAAAACCATGATCCCACTGAACTCCTGAATGACAAAGACGGACAGCCAATATCAAAGACTGTAATCATCATATAGGTAGATCTCTTCTCAGTCACGTAGTAAAGTAGCCCCGTCACGCCAAGTGGCGTATAGGGAAATATGGTGTTAGTGACCCTATATTTTACATACCTTCAGCACATGATTTTTGGGGTAATGTGGTCAGTATTACGCCCGTGCTGCTTTACTTTCCCAGAAAAAATCCGGTACCCATTTAAGGCTGGGTGAACCCGGAAGCCGTCGGTTGGGATCGAACCCTACCCCTTGTCCGTGGTAGTCCAGTTCACTAAACCCTGAGCTATCGAGACTCCCTTCTCAGCCACGTAGGAAAATTATATGCCAAAATTGTGGGGGAAAGGCTGAGACCAATAACAGAACTACAGTTAAGCGATTCTCAAATGAGGTTCAAACAAAAAAAAAACAGAGGATGCTCAATTCACCTTAAGACACATTGCAGAAAAAACTACAGAACACAATCGACATTTGTACATAGCTTTTATTGACATGGAAAAAACATTGGAACAACTGTGGGAGATACTAACAATATACAGAGTAAGCCAACATCTAAAAGAGAACAACTGTGGGAGATACTAACAATATACAGAGTAAGCCAACATCTAAAAGAGAACAACTGTGGGAGATACTAACAATATACAGAGTAAGCCAACATCTAAAAGAGAACAACTGTGGGAGATACTAACAACATACGGAGTAAGTCAACATCTAAAAGAGAACAACTGTGGGGGATACTAACAACATACGGAGTAGACAACAAAACAACATCTAAAAGATAACAACTGTGGGAGATACTAATAACATACGGAGTAAGCCAACATCTAAAAGAGAACAACTGTGGGAGATACTAATAACATACGGAGTAAGCCAACATCTAAAAGAGAACAACTGTGGGAGATACTAACAACATACGGAGTAAGCCAATATCTAAAAGAGAACAACTGTGGGAGATACTAACAACATACGGAGTAAGCCAACATCTAACAGAGAACAACTGTGGGAGATACTAACAACATATGGAGTAAGTCAACATCTAACAGAGAACAACTGTGGGAGATACTAACAACATATGGAGTAAGTCAACATCTAACAGAGAACAACTGTAGGAGATACTAATAACATACGGAGTAAGCCAACATCTAACAGAGAACAACTGTGGGAGATACTAACAACATACGGAGTAAGCCAACATCTAACAGAGAACAACTGTAGGAGATACTAATAACATACGGAGTAAGCCAACATCTAACAGAGAACAACTGTGGGAGATACTAACAACATACGGAGTAAGCCAACATCTAACAGAGAACAACTGTGGGAGATACTAACAACATACGGAGTAAGCCAACATCTAACAGAGAACAACTGTGGGAGATACTAATAACATACGGAGTAAGCCAACATCTAACAGAGAACAACTGTGGGAGATACTAACAACATACGGAGTAAGCCAACATCTAACAGAGAACAACTGTGGGAGATACTAACAACATACGGAGTAAGCCAACATCTTTGAGAACAACTGTGGGAGATACTAACAACATACGGAGTAAGTCAACATCTAACAGAGAACAACTGTGGGAGATACTAACAACATACGGAGTAAGTCAACATCTAACAGAGAACAACTGTGTGAGATACTAACAACATACGGAGTAAGCCAACATCTAACAGAGAACAACTGTGTGAGATACTAATAACATACGGAGTAAGCCAACATCTAACTAACCTAATTAAAATTATTTACATCAACAGCAGCTGCACAGTCAGAACAGCTGTAGGCTACACAGAACATTTCGAAGTTAGATCAGGTGTAAGACGGGGTGTGTACTATTCCCCCCTACTGTTTATTACATACATGGACCATATATGCAAGCTAGCCAACCCATCAGAGACAAGAGGAGATAAACAAGCTTTTATTTGCAGACAATCAGGCACTAATACATGGAAAAATAGAAGACTTACAAGAACAATTAAATAGACTGAACAGCACGGGCACAAAACAATATAACAATCAACATTAACAAAACAGAAGTCATGAATATCGCAAAATAGAAACATAACATTAACATAACTATAGAAGGCAGGCAACCAAAACAAGTAGAGAAATTCAAATACCTAGGAAGTTTAGTGATAAACGACAATTCATAAACAGCAGAAATAGACTCAAGATGCAACAAAGCTTATCAAATCATTGGACAGCTATCACCACTATTGTCCAACAAGGAAATAACTCTGGAGGCAAAACGGGCAATCTACAATATAATCTTCATCCCAACGTTGTGCTACCAATGCCAGTCATATTCTAGTCTCAAGAACAATGAGAAAAATAGCCTCTACGGAGGTGAAATGTGTCAGGCGAATGGCAGGAAACAGTCTGAGAGATAAGATTAGAAATGAAGAACTGAGAAAGAGGCTAGGAATAACTCGCGCCATAGAATATATAAAGAAACAACAGATACAATGGTTTGGCCACGTGACAAGGCAGAAATATCAAAACACAACACAACGAGCCTTCAATAAACGCGGCGAGAACACCAGACCCAGGGGCCGACAACGAAAAAGACGGAATGACGGAATATTAGAAACACTAGGAAACATAACAGCAGCAGAGGCCAACAGATGGATTGACGGACTATTAGAAACACTAGGAAACATAACAGCAGCAGAGGCCAACAGATGGATTGACGGACTATTAGAAATACTAGGAAACATAACAGCAGCAGAGGCCAACAGATGGATTGACGGACTATTAGAAATACTAGGAAACATAACAGCAGCAGAGGCCAACAGATGGATTGATGGACTATTAGAAATACTAGGAAACATAACAGCAGCAGAGGCCAACAGATGGATTGACGGACTATTAGAAACACTAGGAAACATAACAGCAGCAGAGGCCAACAGATAGATTGACGGAATATTAGAAACACTAGGAAACATAACAGCAGCAGAGGCCAACAGATGGATTGACGGACTATTAGAAACACTAGGAAACATAACAGCAGCAGAGGCCAACAGATGGATTGACGGACTATTAGAAATACTAGGAAACATAACAGCAGCAGAGGCGAACAGATGGATTGACGGAATATTAGAAATACTAGGAAACATAACAGCAGCAGAGGCCAACAGATGGATTGACGGACTATTAGAAATACTAGGAAACATAACAGCAGCAGAGGCCAACAGATGGATTGACGGAATATTAGAAATACTAGGAAACATAACAGCAGCAGAGGCCAACAGATGGATTGACGGACTATTAGAAATACTAGGAAACATAACAGCAGCAGAGGCGAACAGATGGATTGACGGAATATTAGAAATACTAGGAAACATAACAGCAGCAGAGGCCAACAGATGGATTGACGGACTATTAGAAATACTAGGAAACATAACAGCAGCAGAGGCGAAGAAGAGCGAAAGTCCGCAAATTATATCGCCCCTCGACGCTGAAAGGCAAATGAGGAAGGAAAGATGAAGGTCTATAGGTATGGCCGTGTGATCTATAGATAAAGCTGGTTGATCTATAAATGTGGCTCGGTGATATATATATATATATATATATATATATATATATATATATATATACAAATAAAACGCTGGTTGATCTATAAATGTATCCGGGTGATCTGTAGATTTTGCTTGGCAATGTGTAGCTAAATGAACTACAAACATCAACTTTCATGGCATTGCCTACAAAGAATGGTGCAGTTGGATGCAGTGACTTTAGAACAATAAGCCTAATGAGCCATGTTACAAAAACCTTGCTAAAAGTTATACAAGGAAGGATTCAGAATAAAATCAATACTGAATTAGATGAGCAGCAATTTGGATTTAGCAAAAATAGTGGGACAAAAGAAGCCATATTCTGCATGAGGACATTAAACGAAAAGTACACAGAAGTAAACAAACCAATACATGCCTGCTTCATAGACTAAACCAAAGCTTTTGATAGAGTACACCACAAACAACTTATAGACTGCCTAATAGAGATACATCTAGATGACATGGAAATACGACTAATATGTAATCTATACTGGGAGCAAACAGCAATCATAAAATATAACAAAGAGTTCTCTACACCCATTGATATAAAAAGAGGAGTAAGACAGGGATGCATCCTACCACCAAGCTTGTTCAATCTGTACACAATCTGTGAAAACATCAAGAAGTTCTACTATGTCAACACTTTAGAAGTTCTACTATGTCGACACTTTAGAAGTTCTACTATGTCAACACCTAAGAAGTTCTACTATGTCAACACCTAAGAAGTTCTACTATGTCAACACTTAAAAAGTTCTACTATGTCAATACTTAAGAAGTTCTACTATGTCAACACTTAAGAAGTTCTACAATGTCAACACTTAAGAAGTTCCACTATGTCAATGCTTAAGAAGTTCTACTATGTCAACACTTAAGAAATTCTACTATGTCAACACTTAAGAAGCTCTACTATGTCAACACTTTAAAAGTTCTACTATGTCAACACTTAAGAAGTTCTACTATGTCAACTCTTTAGAAGTTCTAGTATGTCAACACTTAAGAAGCTCTACTATGTCAACACTTAAGAAGTTCTACTATGTCAACACTTTAGAAGTTCTAGTATGTCAACACTTAAAAAGCTCTACTATGTCAACACCTAATAAGTTCTACTATGTCAACACCTAAGAAGTTTTACTATGTCAACATTTAAGAAGTTCTACTATGTCAACACCTAAGAAGTTTTACTATGTCAACATTTAAGAAGTTTTACAATGTCAACATTTAAGAAGTTCTACTATGTCAACACCTAAGAAGTTCTACTATGTCAACACCTAAGAAGTTCTACTATGTCAACACCTAAGAAGTTTTACTATGTCAACACTTAAGAAGTTCTACTATGTCAATACCTAAGAAGTTTTACTATGTCAACACTTAAGAAGTTCTACTATGTCAATACCTAAGAAGTTTTACTATGTCAACACTTAAGAAGTTCTACTATGTCAACACCTAAGAAGTTCTACTATGTCAACACTTAAGAAGTTCTACTATGTCAACACCTAAGAAGTTCTACTATGTCAACACCTAAGAAGTTCTACTATATTAGCAGCTAAAAAATTCTATTTAAGCAGCTTGGAAGAAGTTGCACCATGTAAGCAGCTAAGAAGTTGCACCATGTAAGCAGCTAAGAAGTTGCACCGTGTAAGCAGCTAAGAAGTTGCACCATGTAAGCAGCTAAGAAGTTGCACCATGTAAGCAGCTAAAAAGTTGCACCATGTAAGCAGCTAAGAAGTTGCACCATGTAAGCAGCTAAAAAGTTGCACCATGTAAGCAGCTAAAAAGTTGCACCATGTAAGCAGCTAAGAAGTTGCACCATGTAAGCAGCTAAAAAGTTGCACCATGTAAGCAGCTAAGAAGTTGCACAATGTAAGCAGCTGTGCCCAAGTTCTGACCTTGTTTAATACGTGTTTTGGTACGTCAATCACAGTTAGCCGCAGACAGTTCCCGTCATGGCACATTATGTGCGACTTATTTGACATGTCACATTCTGGTCACTTTTCATTTGTCACGGCACAGCAGAACCTCGTTAGTCAAAAGTATAATCTAGTGGTCTGCTTCCTTCGGTTGGTTTTGTTTTTACATTTGTCTCCATTTGTTCACACAAGTCAGCTTGCTCTACTCTGCTCTACTCTACTCTACTCTACTCTACTCTACTCTACTCTACTCTACTCTACTCTGCTCTACTCTACTCTACTCTACTCTACTCTACTCTACTCTACTCTACTCTACTCTACTCTACTCTACTCTACTCTACTCTACTCTACTCTACTCTACTCTACTCTACTCTACTCTACTCTGCTCTACTCTACTCTACTCTACTCTGCTCTAGTCTACTCTACTCTACTCTGCTTTGCTCTACTCTACTCTACTCTACTCTGCTCTACTCTACTCTACTCTACTCTGCTCTAGTCTACTCTACTCTACTCTACTCTACTCTACTCTACTCTACTCTGCTCTGCTCTGCTCTACTCTACTCTACTCTACTCTACTCTACTCTACTCTACTCTACTCTACTCTACTCTACTCTACTCTACTCTACTCTACTCTACTCTGCTCTACTCTACTCTACTCTACTCTACTCTGCTCTAGTCTACTCTACTCTACTCTACTCTGCTCTACTCTACTCTTCTCTGTTCTACTCTACTCTTCTCTGTTCTACTCTACTCTTCTCTGCTCTACTCTACTCTACTCTACTCTACTCTACTCTACTCTACTCTACTCTACTCTACTCTACTCTACTCTACTCTACTCTACTCTACTCTACTCTACTCTATTCTACTCTACTCTACTCTGCTCTACTCTACTCTTCTCTGTTCTACTCTACTCTTCTCTGTTCTACTCTACTCTTCTCTGTTCTACTACTCTACTCTTCTCTGCTCTACTCTACTCTTCTCTGTTCTACTCTACTCTTCTCTGTTCTACTCTACTCTTCTCTGCTCTACTCTACTCTTCTCTGCTCTACTTTACTCTACTCTACTCTACTCTGCTCTACTCTACTCTACTCTACTCTACTCTACTCTACTCTACTCTACTCTACTCTGCTCTACTCTACTCTACTCTACTCTGCTCTACTCTACTCTGCTCTACTCTCTACTCTACTCTTCTCTGTTCTACTCTACTCTGCTCTGCTCTACTCTACTCTACTCTACTCTGCTCTAGTCTACTCTACTCTGCTCTGCTCTACTCTACTCTACTCTACTCTACTCTACTCTGCTCTAGTCTACTCTACTCTACTCTGCTCTACTCTACTCTGCTCTGCTCTGCTCTGCTCTAGTCTACTCTACTCTACTCTGCTCTACTCTACTCTGCTCTGCTCTGCTCTGCTCTAGTCTACTCTACTCTACTCTACTCTACTTTACTCTACTCTGCTCTGCTCTGCTCTAGTCTCTCTACTCTGCTCTGCTCTACTCTACTCTACTCTGCTCTGCTCTACTCTACTCTACTCTGCTCTGCTCTGCTCTACTCTACTCTACTCTACTCTACTCTACTCTTCTCTGTTCTACTCTACTCTTCTCTGCTCTGCTCTGCTCTGCTCTACTCTACTCTGCTCTGCTCTGCTCTAGTCTACTCTACTCTACTCTACTCTACTCTACTCTACTCTACTCTACTCTACTCTACTCTACTCTACTCTACTCTACTCTACTCTACTCTACTCTACTCTACTCTACTCTGCTCTTAGATAAACGTGAGATATCCTTAGATAAACATGAGATATCCTTAGATAAACATGAGATATCCTTAGATAAACATGAGATATCCTTAGATAAACATGAGATATCCTTAGATAAACATGAGATATCCTTAGATAAACATGAGATATCCTTAGATAAACATGAGATATCCTTAGATAAACATGAGATATCCTTAGATAAACATGAGATATCCTTAGATAAACATGAGATATCATTAGATAAACATGAGATATCCTTAGATAAACATGAGATATCATAGATAAACATGAGATATCCTTAGATAAACATGAGATATCATAGATAAACATGAGATATCCTTAGATAAACATGAGATATCCTTAGATAAACATGAGATATCATAGATAAAAATGAGATATCATAGATAAAAATGAATGAGATATCCTTAGATAAACATGAGATATCATAGATAAACATGAGATATCCTTAGATAAACATGAGATATCCTTAGATAAACATGAGATATCCTTAGATAAACATGAGATATCCTTAGATAAACATGAGATATCATAGATAAAAATGAGATATCCTTAGATAAACATGAGATATCATAGATAAACATGAGATATCATAGATAAAAATGAGATATCATAGATAAACATGAGATATCCTTAGATAAATATGAGATATCATAGATAAAAATGAGATATCCTTAGATAAACATGAGATATCCTTAGATAAACATGAGATATCCTTAGATAAACATGAGATATCCTTAGATAAACATGAGATATCATAGATAAACATGAGATATCCTTAGATAAACATGAGATATCCTTAGATAAACATGAGATATCCTTAGATAAAAATGAGATATCCTTAGATAAACGTGAGATATCATAGATAAAAATGAGATATCCTTAGATAAACGTGAGATATCATAGATAAACATGAGATATCCTTAGATAAAAATGAGATATCCTTAGATAAACATGAGATATCCTTAGATAAAAATGAGATATCCTTAGATAAACGTGAGATATCCTTAGATAAACGTGAGATATCATAGATAAAAATGAGATATCTTTTGATAAACGTGAGATATCATAGATAAAAATGAGATATCTTTTGATAAACGTGAGATATCCTTGGATAAACGTGAAATATCCTTAGATAAACCTTCCACTCTTCATCATCTACAGACATTACATTATACATTCATCCTTTCTCATGCCACGCTTCAAGACAGCATCTGGTTGACAAAATAAAAGAAAGATGAAGAGAAAGTGGTGTCAAACACGACGATAAGGTCAACCTGAGCAGAAGACCAACAATGTCCAACTGACATAATTGTTCAATGGAACATTGTTCTAAGGAACCCACAAATGATGGACCCATGCGACACTTGCATCCTCTAAACCCACAAATGATGGACCCATGCGACACTTCATCCTCTAAACCCACAAATGATGGACCCATGCGACACTTCATCCTCTAAACCCACAAATGATGGACCCATGCGACACTTCATCCTCTAAACCCACAAATGATGGACCCATGCGATACTTGCACCCTCTAGAGCAAGGATGAGATGTCAGCACAAATGTACGAAAACGTTGGCACGCCTTGAGTCTAGTGGACCGCTCCAAGAGAATGACCACACATGGCACGCCTTGAGTCTAGTGGACCGCTCCAAGAGAATGACCACACTTGGCACGCCTTGAGTCTAGTGAACCGCTCCAAGAGAACGACCACACTTGGCACGCCTTGAGTCTAGTGGACCGCTCCAAGAGAATGACCACACTTGGCACGCCTTGAGTCTAGTGGACCGCTCCAAGAGAACGACCACACTTGGCACGCCTTGAGTCTAGTGGACCGCTCCAAGAGAATGACCACACTTGGCACGCCTTGAGTCTAGTGAACCGCTCCAAGAGAACGACCACACTTGGCACGCCTTGAGTCTAGTGGACCGCTCCAAGAGAATGACCACACTTGGCACGCCTTGAGTCTAGTGGACCGCTCCAAGAGAATGACCACACTTGGCACGCCTTGAGTCTAGTGGACCGCTCCAAGAGAACGACCACACTTGGCACGCCTTGAGTCTAGTGGACCGCTCCAAGAGAACGACCACACTTGGCACGCCTTGAGTCTAGTGGACCGCTCCAAGAGAACGACCACACTTGGCACGCCTTGAGTCTAGTGGACCGCTCCAAGAGAATGACCACACTTGGCACGCCTTGAGTCTAGTGGACCGCTCCAAGAGAATGACCACACTTGGCACGCCTTGAGTCTAGTGGACCGCTCCAAGAGAATGACCGTCTGGGCTCGCTAATGGATGATGTAAGCTTCAAAAAAAGGGGGGGGGGGGTATTAGTAGTGAGGAAGAAGAGGGAAGCTGATTAATGAAGAAGGTTATTCTTGATGTGGAGTCAGAGAGGGTAGTCTTGTGAGGCCATTCTTGATGTGGAGTCAGAGAGGGTAGTCTTGTGAGGTTATTCTTGATGTAGAGTCAGAGAGGGTAGTCTTGTGAGGCCATTCTTGATGTAGAGTCAGAAAGGGTAGTCTTGTGAGGCCATTCTTGATGTAGAGTCAGAGAGGGTAGTCTTGTGAGGCCATTCTTGATGTAGAGTCAGAGAGGGTAGTCTTGTGAGGCCATTCTTGATGTAGAGTCAGAGAGGGTAGTCTTGTGAGGCCATTTCACACTTCATTCTATCACCTTCCAATCTCATTCCACTTCTCGTCTAATCACGAGACTGATGTTTGTCCCCACTTCTGGGCTCACGTGTCATTGCTCACAGCCATCTACTCGTTGGAAACAAGTGATCATCAACGAATATTGTTATTGTGCAGGGAAACATGTGATCATCAACGAATATTGCTATTGTGGAGGGAAACTAGTGATCATCAACGAATATTGTTATTGTGCAGGGAAACATGTGATCATCAACGAATATTGTTATTGTGCAGGGAAACATGTGATCATCAACGAATATTGCTATTGTGCAGGGAAACAAGTGATCATCAACGAATATTGTTATTGTGCAGGGAAACATGTGATCATCAACGAATATTGCTATTGTGGAGGGAAACATGTGATCATCAACGAATATTGTTATTGTGGAGGGAAACTAGTGATCATCAACGAATATTGCTATTGTGGAGGGAAACTAGTGATCATCAACGAATATTGCTATTGTGCAGGGAAACATGTGATCATCAACGAATATTGCTATTGTGCAGGGAAACATGTGATCATCAACGAATATTGCTATTGTGGAGGGAAACTAGTGATCATCAACGAATATTGCTATTGTGGAGGGAAACTAGTGATCATCAACGAATATTGCTATTGTGCAGGGAAACATGTGATCATCAACGAATATTGCTATTGTGGAGGGAAACTAGTGATCATCAACGAATATTGTTATTGTGGAGGGAAACTAGTGATCATCAACGAATATTGTTATTGTGCAGGGAAACATGTGATCATCAACGAATATTGCTATTGTGGAGGGAAACTAGTGATCATCAACGAATATTGCTATTGTGGAGGGAAACAAGTGATCATCAACGAATATTGTTATTGTGCAGGGAAACAAGTGATCATCAAAGAATATTGTTATTGTGCAGGGAAACATGTGATCATCAACGAATATTGCTATTGTGGAGGGAAACTAGTGATCATCAACGAATATTGCTATTGTGGAGGGAAACAAGTGATCATCAACGAATATTGTTATTGTGCAGGGAAACAAGTGATCATCAAAGAATATTGTTATTGTGCAGGGAAACATGTGATCATCAACGAATATTGCTATTGTGGAGGGAAACAAGTGATCATCAACGAATATTGCTATTGTGGAGGGAAACAAGTGATCACCAACGAATATTGTTATTGTGGAGGGAAACATGTGATCATCAACGAATATTGTTATTGTGGAGGGAAACAAGTGATCATCAATGAATATTGTTATTGTGGAGGGAAACATGTGATCATCAATGAATATTGTTATTGTGCAGGGAAACATGTGATCATCAATGAATATTGTTATTGTGGAGGGAAACAAGTGATCATCAATGAATATTGTTATTGTGGAGGGAAACATGTGATCATCAACGAATATTGTTATTGTGGAGGGAAACAAGTGATCATCAATGAATATTGTTATTGTGCAGGGAAACATGTGATCATCAACGAATATTGCTATTGTGGAGGGAAACAAGTGATCATCAACGAATATTGCTATTGTGGAGGGAAACAAGTGATCACCAACGAATATTGTTATTGTGGAGGGAAACATGTGATCATCAACGAATATTGTTATTGTGGAGGGAAACAAGTGATCATCAATGAATATTGTTATTGTGGAGGGAAACATGTGATCATCAATGAATATTGTTATTGTGCAGGGAAACATGTGATCATCAATGAATATTGTTATTGTGGAGGGAAACATGTGATCATCAATGAATATTGTTATTGTGGAGGGAAACAAGTGATCATCAATGAATATTGTTATTGTGGAGGGAAACATGTGATCATCAACGAATATTGTTATTGTGGAGGGAAACAAGTGATCATCAATGAATATTGTTATTGTGGAGGGAAACATGTGATCATCAATGAATATTGTTATTGTGCAGGGAAACATGTGATCATCAATGAATATTGTTATTGTGGAGGGAAACATGTGATCATCAATGAATATTGTTATTGTGGAGGGAAACAAGTGATCATCAATGAATATTGTTATTGTGGAGGGAAACATGTGATCATCAATGAATATTGTTATTGTGGAGGGAAACATGTGATCATCAATGAATATTGTTATTGTGGAGGGAAACATGTGATCATCAACGAATATTGTTATTGTGGAGGGAAACATGTGATCATCAATGAATATTGTTATTGTGGAGGGAAACATGTGATCATCAATGAATATTGCTATTGTGGAGGGAAACATGTGATCATCAATGAATATTGTTATTGTGGAGGGAAACATGTGATCATCAATGAATATTGTTATTGTGGAGGGAAACATGTGATCATCAATGAATATTGCTATTGTGGAGGGAAACATGTGATCATCAATGAATATTGCTATTGTGGAGGGAAACATGTGATCATCAATGAATATTGCTATTGTGGAGGGAAACATGTGATCATCAACGAATATTGTTATTGTGGAGGGAAGTTTCCGAGGTGATCAGTGAATCGTTTCAGGGGTATCTTTACAGCACTCGGAAAAAAATAACCAACAACAGAACACAAAAATAAAGAACATAATGTATTCAGCCCTACCCTATTCGGAAGATACTTGTCTTAATAGGAAAATGCAGATACACAATGTATTCCGAGTTGTGATCGTAATCCTGCTATAGTTATAAGTTCTCCGACGTGAAAGACATCGTCAATGATAGCAATTTTTTAGATAGCTGAGTTGGTCGTTTACTCTAACATGCTGACTAGCAATAACATGCTGACTAGCAAAAACACGCTGACTGGTAATGACATATTAACTAGCAATCACATGCTGACTAGCAATAACAAGATGACTATTAATGACATATTGACTAGCAATAACATGACGACTAATAATGACATATTGACCAGTAATAACATTTGACTAGTAATGACATATTGACTAGCAATGACATATTGACCAGTAATAACATTTGACTAGTAATGACATATTGACTAGCAATAACATGACGACTAATAATGACATATTGACCAGTAATAACATTTGACTAGTAATAACATTTGACTAGTAATGACATATTGACCAGTAATAACATCTGACTAATAATGACATTTTGACTAGTAATGACATATTGACTAGTAATGACATGTTGACTAGTAATGACATGTTGACTAGTAATGACATATTGACCAGTAATAACATCTGACTAATAATGACATTTTGACTAGTAATGACATATTGACTAGTAATGACATGTTGACTAGTAATGACATGTTGACTAGTAATGACATATTGACCAGTAATAACATCTGGCTAATAATGACATTTTGACTAGTAATGACATATTGACTAGTAATGACATGTTGACTAGTAATGACATGTTGACTAGTAATGACACGTTGACTAACTTTAGACGTGTTCGATTACGTGGTCATCGCTCGCACTAGATGATGATAAGATTGACCAGCACAGGTGCTCATAGGAACAGACGTGAAATATGGTAGCAGTGCACGAGTGCCCCCACGTCCCGGCCTCCTCTCCCTGGTTCAGCACAGACCCACAGTTTTACCACGTTTGTTGTCACGATATCCCAGCAGGCTTCAACAGGAAACGCTAGATATAACTCTCGTTGCAGATGTTCAATGCGGAGCCACTGGAGGCTGGTGTGTTTACGTACCGTGCCAGAACTACGTACCGTGCCAGAACTACCTACCGTGTCAGATCTACCTACTGTTAAATAATGCCTCCACCGCCAGGAACACAGCGGCCGAGCAGCTCGAGAACAGCCAAAAGTTCAGCGTCTGTCTACTACACAAAACATTTCGTGCCATCCGCTCAGGATTGCTCATGCTTTACACAGCTACAGTATCAACAGAGAACTGTTTGACAACTAGAGCATCAACAGAGAAGTGTTACACAACTAGATCATCAACAGAGAAGTGTTACACGACTACAGCATTAACAGAGAAGTGTTACACAACTAGAGCATCAACAGAGAAGTGTTACACAACTACAGCATCAACAGAGATGTGTTACACAACTAGAACATTAACAGAGAAGTGTTTGACAACTAGATCATCAACAGAGAAGTGTTACACGACTACAGCATCAACAGAGAAGTGTTACACAACTACAGCATCAACAGAGAAGTGTTACACAACTAGAGCATCAACAGAGAAGTGTTACACAACTAGAGCATCAACAGAGAAGTGTTACACAACTAGAGCATCAACAGAGAAGTGTTACACAACTAGATCATCAACAGAGAAGTGTTTGACAACTAGAGCATCAACAGAGAAGTGTTACACAACTACAGCATCAACAGAGAAGTGTTACACAACTACAGCATCAACAAAGAAGTGTTACACAACTACAGCATCAACAGAGTAGTGTTACACAATTACAGCATCAACAGAGAAGTGTTACACAACTACAGCATCAACAGAGAAGTGTTACACAACTACAGCATCAACAAAGAAGTGTTACACAACTACAGCATCAACAGAGAAGTGTTACACAACTACAGCATCAACAGAGAAGTGTTACACAACTACAGCATCAACAAAGAAGTGTTACGCAACTACAGCATCAACAGAGAAGTGTTACACGACTACAGCATCAACAGAGAAGTGTTACACGACTACAGCATCAACAAAGAAGTGTTACACAACTAGAGCATCAACAGAGAAGTGTTACTCGACTACAGCATCAACAGAGAAGTGTTACACAACTAGATCATCAACAGAGAAGTGTTTGACAACTAGAGCATCAACAGAGAAGTGTTACACAACTACAGCATCAACAGAGAAGTGTTACACAACTACAGCATCAACAGAGAAGTGTTACACAACTACAGCATCAACAAAGAAGTGTTACACAACTACAGCATCAACAGAGAAGTGTTACACAACTACAGCATCAACAGAGAAGTGTTACACAACTACAGCATCAATAGAGAAGTGTTACACAACTACAGCATCAGCAAAGAAGTGTTACACAACTACAGCATCAACAGAGAAGTGTTACACGACTACAACATCAACAGAGAAGTGTTGCACGACTACAGCATCAACAAAGAAGTGTTACACAACTAGAGCATCAACAGAGAAGTGTTACACGACTACAGCATCAACAGAGAAGTGTTATACGACTACAGCATCAACAGAGCAGTGTTACACGACTACAGCATGAACAGAGAAGTGTTACACGACTACAGCATCAACAGAGAAGTGTTACACGACTACAGCATCAACAGAGAAGTGTTACACGACTACAGCATGAACAGAGAAGTGTCACACGACTACAGCATCAACAGAGAAGTGTTACACAACTAGAACATCAACAGAGAAGTGTTACACAACTAGAGCATCAACAAAGAAGTGTTACACAACTAGAACATCAACAGAGAAGTGTTACACAACTAGAGCATCAACAAAAAAGTGTTACACAACTAAAGCATCAACAGCGAAAATGTTACACAACTGGAGCATCAACAGAGAAATGTTACACAACTGGAGCATCAACAGAGAAAATGTTACACAACTAGAGCATCAACAAAGAAGTGTTACACAACTACAGCATCAACAGAGAAGTGTTACACAACTAGAGCATCAACAAAGAAGTGTTACACAACTAAAGCATCAACGGAGAAAATGTTACACAACTGGAGCATCAACAGAGAAAATGTTACACAACTGGAGCATCAACAGAGAAAATGTTACACAACTGGAGCATCAACAGAGAAAATGTTACACAACTGGAGCATCAACAGAGAAAATGTTACACAACTGGAGCATCAACAGAGAAAATGTTACACAACTGGAGCATCAACAGAGAAATGTTACACAACTGGAGCATCAACAGAGAAAATGTTACACAACTGGAGCATCAACAGAGAAAATGTTACACAACTGGAGCATCAACAGAGAAAATGTTACACAACTGGAGCATCAACAGAGAAAATGTTACACAACTGGAGCATCAACAGAGAAAATGTTACACAACTGGAGCATCAACAGAAAGAATGTCAAGAAAAGGCGAGCGGTCTGACGACCTTATGAATTGCTAGGGAAATGTGTTTGTAAAGTCTGAAGTGTTGCCATGTGTGGGACTAGACTGGTCGTTACAGGGCACGGCAGTTGTGTTTGTGTGGATGAGAATGTAGGAAATGGAACCGTCGTGTATCACGTGACGAAGTTGCAAGTGTAGAGAGAAGCGTGGTAGCAAGAATCATTGAGCTGGAAGCTTCACTCTGGGCTGTGTGAAGTGATGTTTAGTTACCTCTAGTTTCTGGTGGTGTCGAAGTGGTGCAGACCACGCTTACCTTAAGGAAACGATCTGTGACACTAGATGATGGTCTGATCTTTGTGGGCAGCCGGGCACGAGTAAACAAAGAATGGTGTGGGTGTGTGTGTTTGTAATCAATGAACAAGTAGAAAATACTGTAGGACGTTGTAATCAATGAACAAGTAGAAAGTAATCTACCCCGTTATAAACAATGAACAAGTATAAATTACTCTACCCCGTTATAAACAATGAACAAGTATAAAGTAATGTAGGACGCTGTAATCAATGAACAAGTATAAATTACTCTACCACGTTATAATCAATGAACAAATATAAAGTACTGTAGGACGTTGTAATCAATGAACAAGTATAACGTACTCTACGACGTTGTAATCAATGAACAAGTATAAAGTACTGTAGGACGTTGTAATCAATGAACAAGTATAAAGTACTGTAGGACGTTGTAATCAATGAACAAGTATAAAGTACTGTAGGACGTTGTAATCAATGAACAAGTATAAATTACTCTACCCCGTTGTAATCAATGAACAAGTATAACGTACTCTACCCCGTTATAAACAATGAACAAGTATAAAGTACCGTAGGAAGTGAAGTGTGAGGAGTCAGAGGGAATTAGTGCAAATGTGAAGTGTGAGGAGTCAGAGGTAATTGGTGCAAATGTGAAGTGTGAGGAGTCAGAGGAAATTAGAGCAAATGTGAAGTGTGAGGAGTCAGATGAAATTAGTGTTGGGAGTCAGAGGAAATTAGTGCAAATGTGAAGTGTGAGGAGTCAGGGGAAATTAGTGCAAATGTGAAGTGTGAGGAGTCAGGGGAATTTAGTGCAAATGTGAAGTGTGATGAGTCAGGGGAAACTAGTGCAAATGTGAAGTGTGAGGAGTCAGAAGAAATTAGTGCAAATGTGAAGTGTGAGGAGTCAGAGGGAATTCGTGCAAATGTGAAGTGTGAGGAGTCAGAGGTAATTGGTGCAAATGTGAAGTGTGAGGAGTCAGAGGAAATTAGAGCAAATGTGAAGTGTGAGGAGTCAGATGAAATTAGTGTTGGGAGTCAGAGGAAATTAGTGCAAATGTGAAGTGTGAGGAGTCAGGGGAAATTAGTGCAAATGTGAAGTGTGAGGAGTCAGGGGAATTTAGTGCAGATGTGAAGTGTGATGAGTCAGAAGAAATTAGTGCAAATGTGAAGTGTGAGGAGTCAGGGGAAACTAGTGCAAATGTGAAGTGTGAGGAGTCAGGGGAATTTAGTGCAGATGTGAAGTGTGATGAGTCAGAAGAAATTAGTGCAAATGTGAAGTGTGAGGAGTTAGGGGAAATTAGTGTACACCTATGTATACCTATGTAACAAAAGCGGCCATAACAACTGGAAATTATTTGGGAATGTTTCAACAAATAAAACAGGGTGTTAGACAAGGCTGTGTGCTGTCACCAGATTTGTTTAACATTTATAGTGAGATTATTTTAAGATCCATAAGGGACATGCCTGTAATAACAATCAGAGGTCATAATATAAATAATCTAAGGTATGCTGATGATACAGTCTTAATCGCTAAGAGAGAAAATGAGTTACAAGAAATGTTGGACATTATAGTGAAAGAAAGCAAAAAATAAAGGATTCAGCCTTAATAGCAAAAAGACAGAGGTAATGGTAACAACAAAGAAACAGACATCATCTCATCATCATCATCATCATCATCAAGTACCGGGTCTACTAGCGTAGGTGATCATGTCTCTCCACAACTTTCGATCTCGACAGTTATTTATAATTTCTGTTGTTGACCTTCTGCCATGCCATTCTCTTAAGCTGTCAAGTATTTTCTCTCTTTGCTTCCCTCTGCCTCTTCGTCCCTCAATTTTTCCAGTTGTTACAATATATTCCAGCTGATCTCTTCTCATTACATGGGCAAAAAATGATAATTGTTTCTTCCTAATGGAAAATAGCTCTCTTTTTGCTTTGGCCTCTTTCAGAACGTTTGATTACTCTTCTTAGCTGTCCATGGTATTCTCAACATTCTTCTGTAAAACCACATTTCTACAGACTCCAGTGATTTTCTTGTCTGTTGTCCTAGTGTCCACGATTCACATCCATATGTTAAGACTGGCTCTACATAACATTTAAGAACTCTTTTTCTTGTTTCTATTGTCAAAAATGGATTACATAGTATCTTCCTCATTTTCTGGAAAGCTGCTTTTGCCTGAGCCATTCTGCATCTCACCTCTTTTGTACATCTTCCGTCTGAGGTTAACAAAGTTCCCAAATATTTAAATTCATTTACTTGTTTTAATATTGTTCCACTTGTCTTTATTTTGCACTGAGGTGATGTCTTTTTCTTTGTTGTTACCATTACTTTTGTCTTTTTGCTATTAAGGCTGAGTACTTTATTTTTGCTTTCTTTCACTATAATGTCCAACATTTCTTGTAACTCATTTTCACTCTTAGCGATTAAGACTGTATCATCAGCATACCTTAGATTATTTATATTATGACCTCCAATTGTTATTCCAGGCATGCCCCTTATGGGTCTTAAAATAATCTCACTATAAATGTTAAACAAATCTGGTGACAGCACACAACCTTGTCTAACACACTGTTTTATTTGCTGAAACATTCCCAATTGGTTTTCAGTTCTTATGGCCGCTGTTTGTTGCCAGTACATGTTCTTTATTATTCTTAGATCTTTGCTGTCTACGTTTATGCTTTCTAAAATGTTGATTATTTCTTGGTGCTTTACTTTGTCAAATGCTTTGGTATAATCTATGAAACATAGGTATGGATCTGTTTTCACCTCTATAGCTCTTTCTACTAAAGATCTTATGATGTATATGGCATTGTTCGTTCCTTTACCTCCAACAAAACCACACTGCTCATCACTAATTTCTGGACTCATTTTGTTTCGCACTCTTCGCATAACATCACCTCAGTGCAAAATAAAGACAAGTGGAACAATAAACGGGTAAATGAATTTAAATATTTGGGAACTTTGTTAACCTCAGACGGAAGATGTACAACAGAAGTGAGATGCAGAATGGCTCAGGCAAAAGCAGCTTTCCAAAAAACGAGGAAGATACATGTACTATGCAATCCATTTTTGACAATCATCATCATCATCATCAAGTACCGGCCTGCTGGCGTAGGTGATCATGTCTCTCC
Organism: Megaustenia siamemsis; assembly: GCA_032433765.1. NCBI lineage: Eukaryota > Metazoa > Mollusca > Gastropoda > Stylommatophora > Ariophantidae > Megaustenia > Megaustenia siamemsis. The sequence continues at coordinate 2,395,858 of JAVIAB010000050.1, forward strand.
ACAACTTTCGATCACGACAGTTAGCATTTCTGTTGTTGACCTTCTGCCAAGCCATTCTCTTAAGCTGTCTGGTATTTTTTCTCTTTGCTTTCCTCTATCTCTTCGTCCCTCAATTTTCCCAGTTGTTACAATATATTCCAGCCGTTCACTTCTCATTACATGGCCAAAAAATGATGATTGTTTCTTCCTAATATTGGAAATTAGCTCTCTTTTTGCTTTGGCCTCTTTCAGAAAGTTGTATTACTGTTCTTAGCTGTCCATGGTATTCTCAACATTCTTCTGTAAAACCACATTTCTACAGACTCCAATGATTTTCTTGTCTGTTGTTCTATTGTCCTCCATGATTCGCATCCGTATGTTAAGACTGGCTCTACATAACATTTAAGAACTCTTTTTTCTTGTTTCTATTGTCAAAAATGGATTGCATAGTATCTTCCTCATTTTTTGGAAAGCTGCTTTTGCCTGAGCCATTCGGCATCTCGCCTCTTTTTATCACAATAGAAAAAAGAAAAGGAGTTCTTAAATGTTATATAGAGCCAGTCTTAGCATACGGATGTGAATCAAGGACAATAGGACAACAGACAAGAAAATCACTGGAGTCTGTAGAAATGTGGTTTTACAGAAGAATGTTGAGAACACCATGGACAGCTAAGAAGAGTAATCAAAACGTTCTGAAAGAGGCCAAAGCAAAAAGAGAGCTATTTTCCATTAGGACGAAACAATCGTCATTTTGTGGCCATGTAATGAGAAGAGAACAGCTGGAATATATTGTAACAACTGGTAAAATTGAGGGACGAAGAGATAGAGGGAAGCAAAGAGAAAAGATACCAGACAACTTAAGAGAATGGCTTGGCAGAAGGTCAAGAACAGAAATGATAAATAGCTGTCGAGATCGAAAGTTGTGGAGAGACATGATGACCTACGCCAACAGGCATGTTACTTGTTAATGATGATGAATCTTCAAGATTGTCATTTTTGTTATCCTCCAGATTTATCAGCCATATAATGACACTGTCTTAACAGTGGACTTGAGAACATTTGTATGTTTCCCGGAGTAACAAAAGCTGCTCTTGCCTTTGACATCCTTATTTTGTTATCTTTCTGTGTTCCTCCCTCTGTGTGTGTCCTGCTGCACAGTTTGGTTGAATTACACAGGAAGTGATCACTTTGTATTCTGTGAAAGTGTCGGGGAAGGGAGATAGCAATTTAAAATTGTAAAAACGTCACGAAAAATGAACGTCAAATTGATCTCAGTATGTCCACCATGTTATCACAACTTGACAGCACTTTCTCATGATCTCAGTATGTCCACAATGTTATCATTGCCTGACAGCATTTTCTCATGATCTCAGTATGTCCACCATGTTATCATTGCCTGACAGCACTTTCTCATGATCTCAGTATGTCCACAATGTTATCATTGCCTGACAGCACCTTCTCATGAACTCAGTATGTCCACCATGTTATCATTGTCTGACAGCACCTTCTCATGAACTCAGTATGTCCACCATGTTATCATTGTCTGACAGCACCTTCTCATGATCTCAGTATGTCCACCATGTTATCATTGTCTGACAGCACCTTCTCATGATCTCAGTATGTCCACCATGTTATCATTGTCTGACAGCACCTTCTCATGATCTCAGTATGTCCACCATGTTATCACAACTTGACAGCACCTTCTCATGATCTCAGTATGTCCACCATGTTATCATTGTCTGACAGCATTTTCTCATGATCTCAGTATGTCCACCATGTTATCATTGTCTGACAGCATTTTCTCATGATCTCAGTATGTCCACCATGTTATCATTGTCTGACAGCACCTTCTCATGAACTCAGTATGTCCACCATGTTATCATTGTCTGACAGCACCTTCTCATGAACTCAGTATGTCCACCATGTTATCATTGCCTGACAGCACCTTCTCATGATCTCAGTATGTCCACCATGTTATCATTGCCTGACAGCATTTTCTCATGATCTCAGTATGTCCACCATGTTATCATTGCCTGACAGCATTTTCTCATGATCTCAGTATGTCCACCATGTTATCATTGCCTGACAGCATTTTCTCGTGATCTCAGTATGTCCACCATGTTATCATTGCCTGACAGCACCTTCTCATGATCTCAGTATGTCCACCATGTTATCACAACTTGACAGCATTTTCTCATGATCTCAGTATGTCCACCATGTTATCACAACTTGACAGCACTTTCTCATGATCTCAGTATGTCCACCATGTTATCACAACTTGACAGCATTTTCTCATGATCTCAGTATGTCCACCATGTTATCATTGCTTGACAGCACCTTCTCATGATCTCAGTATGTCCACCATGTTATCATTGCCTGACAGCACCTTCTCATGATCTCAATATGTCCACCATGTTATCATTGCCTGACAGCACCTTCTCATGATCTCAGTATGTCCACCATGTTATCATTGCCTGACAGCATTTTCTCATGATCTCAGTATGTCCACCATGTTATCACAACTTGACAGCATTTTCTCATGATCTCAGTATGTCCACCATGTTATCATTGCCTGACAGCATTTTCTCATGATCTCAGTATGTCCACCATGTTATCACAACTTGACAGCATTTTCTCATGATCTCAGTATGTCCACCATGTTATCACAACTTGACAGCACTTTCTCATGATCTCAGTATGCCCACCATGTTATCACAACTTGACAGCATTTTCTCATGATCTCAGTATGTCCACCATGTTATCATTGCCTGACAGCATTTTCTCATGATCTCAGTATGTCCACCATGTTATCACAACTTGACAGCATTTTCTCATGATCTCAGTATGTCCACCATGTTATCACAACTTGACAGCACTTTCTCATGATCTCAGTATGTCCACCATGTTATCATTGCCTGACAGCACTTTCTCATGATCTCAGTATGTCCACCATGTTATCATTGCCTGACAGCACTTTCTCATGATCTCAGTATGTCCACCATGTTATCATTGCCTGACAGCACTTTCTCATGATCTCAGTATGTCCACCATGTTATCATTGTCTGACAGCACCTTCTCATGATCTCAGTATGTCCACCATGTTATCATTGCCTGACAGCATTTTCTCATGATCTCAGTATGTCCACCATGTTATCATTGCCTGACAGCACTTTCTCATGATCTCAGTATGTCCACCATGTTATCATTGCCTGACAGCACTTTCTCATGATCTCAGTATGTCCACCATGTTATCATTGCCTGACAGCATTTTCTCATGATCTCAGTATGTCCACCATGTTATCATTGCCTGACAGCACTTTCTCATGATCTCAGTATGTCCACCATGTTATCACAACTTGACAGCATTTTCTCATGATCTCAGTATGTCCACCATGTTATCATTGCCTGACTTTACCTTCTCATGTAGCCAATGTTACATTAGACCCGTTGTATGGCTTGTGCTATCTGCTGGTGTTTACCACATTGATTCTGTCCACTTGGCAGTCTACGGCCTAGTTTATCCGGCACTTGTTCGATGGAAGAAAGGTCGTGGCCAGACATGAAGCTGTTGTTGAAAGTTTCTACATGACGTCACGTGCCATGTGTGGAAGAGCTTTGCCTTGAGGACAGGCCCTCCGTGTGGTGTGATGACGTCATCTCTGTATCGAATATCCGCCTGGTTGTCACTGAAGATAAAGATGTTCAACATTGAACAACTGTTGTAATCGTTACATTCAACAGTGAACAACTGATGTAATCGTTACAGTCAACATTGAACAACTGTTGTAATCGTTACAGTCAACATTGAACAACTGATGTAATCGTTACAGTCAACATTGAACAACTGTTGTAATCGTTACATTCAACATTGAACAACTGATGTAATCGTTACAGTTAACATTTAAATATTGCCATACAACTGATGTAGTCGTCACAGCAAGTAACCTTCTTATATAACTATAGCTCATTGGTGTTAGTTTGTTCTTGGCATTGTGAGAAAAGATGTTTCATGTGGACTCTTGCTAATCTCTGCTTCAATTGTGTTTTCCCATGCTTGCATTTACACCTACACACTAAACATTTATTTATCTGTGACGAATTCTGCCCTACGACACTTTTTACGTGGTTTAGAGAGCGCGGTGATTATCGCCCCATGAATAAGGCAAGACACTTGTAACTGCGCGGGCTAAGGTACACCACCAACACTGAAATGTGAACGAAGTTTTCCGTTCATGTCGTTCAAGAAATTACAGTGTTGTGTTGACTTTTCCTGTGCGTATATTTGAAGTCCAGGGACTCTACAAGTACAAATTTGTTATAAACTGTAAATGTAAGTGAAACGCGAAAATCCTAACAAATAGAAACTAACTGGAAATGTTGCGAAGTGTGGAATCCTAAAAGCTGGAACAAATTATCAACTTTAAACTTGTGTTCACGTGTCAGAACATGAAAATGGGAATTTGTCAAAAAGCACGAAATATCTAACCACAAATGTTTCAGAAAACAAGAACTCCAAATATCTGTGAAATAATGTTTCTAATGATGGAGACATTTCTGAAGGGAGCAACGAACACGAAATGTACGCCAGCGATCACAATTTGATGTGAACTCAGGTGCCTGTGAACTTGGCAATCTAAAATTAGAACCGTGTTTCGTTCTCAAATTATTCCCAGCTTCAAGTTCACACGGAATAGTCCTGAACTGTGAGAAACTTGGAACCGTTAGCAAATTTTTAAATAAAATTAAATGAATCACGATACTTGAGAATGTGTATCAAACCGAATAGATGTGTACTTGTTTATAAATATTGGACATGCTTGAGCTCAGTTGACACGGTGCATACGGAGGAACTCTTCTCACGCAAGTGTAATGCTGTCAGTAATATTAAAACATTAATATCTGGAGAACTTCCAAAATTGATGAGCTGTCCTAGAAAAGTGAAAGCATGCGTTACATGCACAGGTGGGCACTCGTGCAATAATCTCCATCGGTTCATCTTCGTGTGTCTAGAGCGAGTGAGGTAATATGGCACGAGGCTGCTGCCATGGGATGTTGTCAAGTAGAAAGGTTGTACCTTAAAGTGCAGCGCAGTACTTGCTTGTCTCATACATACAACTATATGTGAAGTCATCACAGCGCAGTACTTGCTTGTCTCATACATACAACTATATGTGAAGTCATCACAGCGCAGTACTTGCTTGTCTCATACATACAACTATATGTGAAGTCATCACAGCGCAGTACTTGCTTGTCTCATACATACAACTATATGTGAAGTCATCACAGCGCAGTACTTGCTTGTCTCATACATACAACTATATGTGAAGTCATCACAGCGCAGTACTTGCTTGTCTCATACATACAACTATATGTGAAGTCATCACAGCGCAGTACTTGCTTGTCTCATACATACAACTATATGTGAAGTCATCACAGCGCAGTACTTGCTTGTCTCATACATACAACTATATGTGAAGTCATCACAGCGCTGTACTTGCTTGTCTCATACATACAACTATATGTGAAGTCATCACAGCGCTGTACTTGCTTGTCTCATACATACAACTATATGTGAAGTCATCACAGCGCTGTACTTGCTTGTCTCATACATACAACTATATGTGAAGTCATCACAGCGCTGTACTTTCTTGTCTCATACATACAACTATATGTGAAGTCATCACAGCGCTGTACTTGGTTGTCTCATACATACAACTATATGTGAAGTCATCACATCGCAGCACTTGCTTGTCTCATACATACAACTATATGTGAAGTCATCACATCGCAGTACTTGCTTGTCTCATACATACAACTATATGTGAAGTCATCACAGCGCTGTACTTGGTTGTCTCATACATACAACTATATGTGAAGTCATCACAGCGCTGTACTTGGTTGTCTTATACATACAACTATATGTGAAGTCATCACAGCGCAGCACTTGCTTGTCTCATACATACAACTATATGTAAAGTCATCACAGCGCTGTAGATGGTTGTCTCATACATACAACTATATGTGAAGTCATCACAGCGCAGTACTTGCTTGTCTCATACATACAACTATATGTAAAGTCATCTCAGCGCTGTAGATGGTTGTCTCATACATACTACTATATGTGAAGTCATCACAGCGCTGTACTTGGTTGTCTCATACATACAACTATATGTAAAGTCATCACAGCGCTGTACTTGGTTGTCTCATACATACAACTATATGTAAAGTCATCACAGCGCTGTAGATGATTGTCTCATACATACAACTATATGTAAAGTCATCACAGCGCTGTACTTGGTTGTCTCATACATACAACTATATGTAAAGTCATCACAGCGCTGTAGATGGTTGTCTCATACATACAACTATATGTAAAGTCATCTCAGCGCTGTAGATGGTTGTCTCATACATACAACTATATGTAAAGTCATCTCAGCGCTGTAGATGGTTGTCTCATACATACAACTATATGTAAAGTCATCACAGCGCTGTACTTGGTTGTCTCATACAGGAATTGTTTCTTCTGTCATTCTCTGGACGACTACTATAATAAATTTTTTATTGTCATCCGTCCCTAGAAGGACGTTAAATGGACGTGTCTACGTTGTGTTGTAGTTTGTCATCCGTCCCTAGAAGGGCGTTAAATGGACGTGTCTACGTTGTGTTGTAGTTTGTCATCCGTCCCTAGAAGGACGTTAAATGAACGTGTCTACGTTGTGTTGTAGTTTGTCATCCGTCCCTAGAAGGACGTTAAATGGACGTGTCTACGTTGTGTTGTAGTTTTCAGTAGAACTGTTTTATTTGTGCTTTTCGTCGCCAACATATCCGACTTCAGCATGTTATTTTTGAGCACCGGGTTTTCTTCCCTCTTCGATCCCTATTCGCTTGGCCAGACTAGACAGGTTAGTCTGTTTCTGGAGGCACCACAAAGAGGTGTAGTAGGGTCTGGATGATTCTGGTTCATGATCCTGGCACTAGCCGTCAGCTACGATCCCTTGACAGCTCCAAGGTCTGTCGCTGTGATGTCCCTTTGTCTCCACCATCTGTGGGTCGCTGACAGCTCCCAGCTCTGTCGCTGTGATGTCCCTTTGTCTCCACCATCTGTGGGTCGCTGACAGCTCCCAGCACTGTAGCTGTGATGTCCCTTTTTCTCCACCATCTGTGGGTTGCTGACAGCTCCCAGAACTGCCGCTGTGATGTCCCTTTGTCTCCACCATCTGTGGGTTGCTGACAGCTCCCAGCACTGCCGCTGTGATGTCCCTTTGTCTCCACCATCTGTGGATTGCTGACAGCTCCCAGCACTGCCGCTGTGATGTCCCTTTGTCTCCACCATCTGTGGGTTGCTGACAGCTCCCAGCACTGCCGCTGTGATGTCCCTTTGTCTCCACCATCTGTGGGTTGCTGACAGCTCCCAGCACTGCCGCTGTGATGTCCCTTTGTCTCCACCATCTGTGGGTTGCTGACAGCTCCCAGAACTGCCGCTGTGATGTCCCTTTGTCTCCACCATCTGTGGGTTGCTGACAGCTCCCAGCACTGTCGCTGTGATGTCCCTTTGTCTCCACCATCTGTGGGTCGCTGACAGCTCCCAGCACTGTCGCTGTGATGTCCCTTTGTCTCCACCATCTGTGGGTCGCTGACAGCTCCCAGCACTGCCGCTGTGATGTCCCTTTGTCTCCATCATCTGTGGGTCGCTGACATCTCCCAGCACTGCCGCTGTGATGTCCCTTTGTCTCCACCATCTGTGGGTCGCTGACAGCTCCCAGCACTGCCGCTGTGATGTCCCTTTGTCTCCACCATCTGTGGGTCGCTGACAGCTCCCAGCACTGCCGCTGTGATGTCCCTTTGTCTCCACCATCTGTGGGTCGCTGACAGCTCCCAGCACTGCCGCTGTAATGTCCCTTTGTCTCCACCATCTGTGGGTCGCTGACAGCTCCCAGCACTGCCGCTGTGATGTCCCTTTGTCTCCACCATCTGTGGGTCGCTGACAGCTCCCAGCTCTGTCGCTGTGATGTCCCTTTGTCTCCACCATCTGTGGGTCGCTGACAGCTCCCAGCACTGCCGCTGTGATGTCCCTTTGTCTCCACCATCTGTGGGTCGCTGACAGCTCCCAGCACTGCCGCTGTGATGTCCCTTTGCCTCCGGATATCAGATGACAAGTTAGATTCCAATGACACGCCTGCACTGTGCGGTGTTCATACAGCACAAGGTTGTATCCTTTAGAGCTGTGTCTAGACCAAAGTTTCACTGGTCTGTATCTACAGCTAGACTCGCAACTACGAGCACTTGCCGGAGCTACCGTACGTGTTCACCAAGAACCGTGTATCCCTGCCATCGTTAGCCAACCTTCCTCCAACAAGTACGACTGTTTCCCATTTCACTGAAATCTTTTTATTTTCGGCATTTTAAACATTCCCTCCAGACCGGAAAAGAACAGAATTTACATAAATTTTTAAAACTAGAAGTATTTTACGAGTTCAGATAAACGTTTGTAAATGTAGCTCTGAGCATTTCAGAAAACGAAAGCTATGTCTTACTAGTTTCAGCACGCAGCTTCGTTTTTAATTCTCATTTCCGCTGCCTGTAATTTCATACCACATCATTTCACAATGCGGCGGCTAATAATATACACAGGATGATTTCCGGTTTCTTCAAGGCACTGAAAATGGCAGTTTATGGCACGGATACCAGCAAGTGCTGAAAGCAGCCCCGTTTATTAGCCATTTAGTTAGGTCAGTTACGTGACACTCGAGCGGCGATCTTACTGACGAGGACTAGAGATTAACTATGGCTCGATGATCGCTTAGTTGGCTGATCGCTTGGTTGGTTAATCGCTTGGTTGGTTGATCGCTTGGTTGGTTGGTCGATTGGTTGGTTGATCGCTTGGTTGGTTGATCGTTTGGTTGGTTGATCGCTTGGTTGGCTGATCGCTTGGTTGGTTAATCGCTTGGTTGGTTGATCGCTTGGTTGGTTGGTCGATTGGTTGGTTGATCGCTTGGTTGGTTGATCGTTTGGTTGGTTGATCGCTTGGTTGGTTGATCGCTTGGTTGGTTGATCGCTTAGTTGGTTGATCGCTTGGTTGGTTGATCGCTTGGTTGGTTGATCGCTTGGTTGGTTGATCGCTTGGTTGGTTGATCGTTTGGTTAGCTGATCGCTTGGTTGGTTGATCGCTTGGTTGGTTGATCGCTTGGTTAGCTGATCACTTGGTTGGTTGATCGCTTGGTTGGTTGATCGATTGGTTGGCTGATCGCTTGGTTGGTTGATCGCTTGGTTGGTTGATCGCTTGGTTGGTTGATCGATTGGTTGGTTGATCGTTTGGTTGGTTGATCGTTTGGTTGGTTGATCGCTTGGTTGGTTGATCGCTTGGTTGGTTGATCGCTTGGTTGGCTGATCGCTTAGTCAATAAGTTTGTTTCTTGGCTGGTTGGTTGATTGCTTACTTGCACGGTTAGTTGATTACTTCATTCGCTAGTTGGTTAATTGCTTGATTGGCTGGTTGCTTGACTCTCTGCTTGGTTGGTTGTATAATTGGTTGGTTAGTTGGTTGCTTGATAACCTCATACATACAACTATATGTAAAGTCATCACAGCGCTGTAGATGGTTGTCTCATACATACACTATATGTAAAGTCATCACAGCGCTGTAGATGGTTGTCTCATACATACAACTATATGTAAAGTCATCACAGCGCTGTACTTGGTTGTCTCATACAGGAATTGTTTCTCCTGTCATTCACTGGACGACTACTAAAGGAATTGTTTCTCCTGTCATTCACTGGACGACTACTAATGGAATTGTTTCTTCTGTCATTCACTGGGCGACTACTAAAGGAATTGTTTCTTCTGTCATTCACTGGACGACTACTAAAGGAATTGTTTCTCCTGTCATTCACTGGGCGACTACTAAAGGAATTGTTTCACACAAAGGCTGCTTGATTGGCTGATTACTTGATGGCTCACTACATGATTGGCTGATTACTTGATGGCTCACTACATGATTGGCTGGTTACTTGATGGCTCACTACATGATTGGCTGATTACTTGATGGCTCACTACATGATTGGCTGGTTACTTGATGGCTCACTACATGATTGGCTGATTACTTGATGGCTCACTACATGATTGGCTGATTACTTGATGGCTCACTACATGATTGGCTGATTACTTGATGGCTCACTACATGATTGGCTGGTTACTTGATGGCTCACTACATGATTGGCTGGTTACTTGATGGCTCACTACATGATTGGCTGATTACTTGATGGCTCACTACATGATTGGCTGGTTAGTCGGTTGCTTCATTGGCTGGCTGGTTAATTGCTTGATTGGCTGGCTGATTGATTGCTTGATTGGCTGGCTGATTGATTGCTTGATTGGCTGACTGATTGATTGCTTGATTGGCTGGCTGTTGAACTGGCTGCCTGATTGATTACTTACTTGATTGGCTGGCTGTTTGACTGGCTGCCTGATTGATTACTTACTTGATTGGTTGGCTGGTATGTTGTGTTATTTTTTGGCTGTTTGATTGGCTGGCTGTTTGACTGGCTGCCTGATTGATTACTTACTTGATTGGCTGGCTGTTTGACTGGCTGCCTGATTGATTACTTACTTGATTGGCTGGCTGGTCTGTTGTGTTATTTTTTGGCTGATTGATTGGCTGGCTAGTTGGCTGCTTGATTGGCTCAGTTGGCTGTTGATTGGCTGACTAATTATTTGCATGGATGTTGGACTAATTAATTGGTTGGTCTGTCTGTTAGTTGAGTGATCTGCTTCTTGATTGATTGACTGATTAGTTTATTGGATATTCGTTGAATGATTGAATTGCCGGTTGATTGCTTTATTGTTTGGTTGACTTATGGGCTGGTCGGTTGGATTATCTCTCCTCAATAGTTCATTTGTTTGGCAAGCTGTTTGGTTGACTTATGGGCTGGTCGGTTGGATTATCTCTCCTCGATAGTTCATTTGTTGGCAAGCTGTTTGGTTGACTTATGGGCTGTTTGGTTGACTTATGGGCTGTTTGGTTGACTTATGGGCTGTTTGGTTGACTTATTGCTTGATCGATTTGTTAGATGGATAATTGATTATTTGTATTATGTATCGTTCATTGTGGATTTGTGGAAGGACAGGGCACCAATAATGTAATATACATTTTAAGAACATTGATAGAAAGATCTATAGAGGTGAAGAAAGATCTATATATGTGCTTTATAGACTACACGAAAGCATTTGACAAAGTAAAGCATGTGGAAATAATAAATATGCTGGAGAAATTAAACATTGATGGCATTGAAGGCGAATCATAAAAAAACATGTACTGGCAACAAACAGCAGCTATACGAATTAACAACCAAACAGGACAATTTCAACTTATAAAACAAGGAGTCAGACAAGGCTGTGTTCTGTCGCCGGATTTGTTTTCACTTTACAGTGAACATATTATGAGATCAATAGTAGACAAAAAAGGAATTGAAGTCAATGGTCACAACATAAATAATTTACGATATGCGGATGACACAGACTTAATAGCAGAGACAGAGAATGAGCTACAAGAAATGATAGATATAATAGTAAAAGAAAGCAACAAGAAAGGTCTCAGTCTGAAGAGTAAGAAAACAGAAGTAATGGCTATATCGAAGAAACAATCATCACCATCATGCAGCATAAAAATAAACAAGACAAATCTGAAACAAGTGCAACGTTTGAAATACTTGGGCACAGTGATAACATCAGATGGAAGATGCACCACAGAAATAAAAAGCTGAATAGCTCAGACCAAAATAGCATTTCATAAAATGAAAAATATCTTATGCAACAAATCTATGTCAATAGAAATGAGAAAGAGAGTTCATCGATGCTATATAGACCCAATTCTGACCTATGGAAGCGAATCATGGACAATAGACAAACAAAATGAAAAGACGATTAGAGGCCACAGAGATGGGATTTCTCAGAAGAATGTTGAAAGTTCCCTGGACAGATAAAAAGACCAATGAGAAAGTTCTCAAAGAGGCCAACACAAAAAGGGAGCTCTTAAAAAACATCAGAAAGAAGCAATCAACATTTTTTGGGCACATCATGAGAAGAGGAAAGTTGGAATACTTGGTTACAACTGGCAAAATAAAAGGAAAGAGAGATCGCGGACGACAAAGAGAGAAAATACTGGATAGTTTGGTGGCATGTTATGGAAAACAGTCAACAACAGAATTGATACGCTGCACGGTAGATAGAAGATTGTGGAGGGACATGATCGCCTACGCCAACCGGTATGGCACATGATGATGATGATGACTTGCTGGTTGGTTACTTGGCTGATTAATTGTCTAATATATTAATTGTCTAATATATTGATTGTCTAATATATTAATTGTCTAATATATTGATTGTCTAATATATTAATTGTCTAATATATTGATTGTCTAATATATTGATTGTCTAATATATTGATTGTCTAATATATTGATTGTCTAATATATTGATTGTCTAATAAATTGATTGTCTAACTGGATTACTAATTGTTGAGCTACTAAATGGTTTGTTATTTACTGTTAGATTGGTTTTCTCTTCCACTCAATAATTGTTTGGTTATTTGTCTTGAGTGGCTAATTGTTTGGTTATTTGTCTCGAGTGGTTAATTGTTTGGTTATTTGTCTTGAGTGGCTAATTGTTTGGTTATTTGTCTTGAGTGGTTAATTGTTTGGTTATTTGTCTTGAGTGGTTAATTGTTTGGTTATTTGTCTTGAGTGGCTAATTGTTTGGTTATTTGTCTTGAGTGGTTAATTGTTTGGTTATTTGTCTTGAGTGTCTAATTGTTTGGTTATTTGTCTTGAGTGGCTAATTGTTTGGTTATTTGTCTTGAGTGTCTAATTGTTTGGTTATTTGTCTTGAGTGGTTAATTGTTTGGTTATTTGTCTTGAGTTGTTAATTGTTTGGTTATTTGTCTTGAGTGTCTAATTGTTTGGTTATTTGTCTTGAGTGGCTAATTGTTTGGTTATTTGTCTTGAGTGGCTAATTGTTTGGTTATTTGTCTTGAGTGGTTAATTGTTTAGTTATTTGTCTTGAGTGGCTAATTGTTTGGTTATTTGTCTTGAGTGGTTAATTGTTTGGTTATTTGTCTTGAGTGGCTAATTGTTTGGTTATTTGTCTTGAGTGGTTAATTGTTTGGTTATTTGTCTTGAGTGTCTAATTGTTTGGTTATTTGTCTTGAGTGGCTAATTGTTTGGTTATTTGTCTTGAGTGGCTAATTGTTTGGTTATTTGTCTTGAGTGGCTAATTGTTTGGTTATTTGTCTTGAGTGGCTAATTGTTTGGTTATTTGTCTTGAGTGGCTAATTGTTTGGTTATTTGTCCTGAGTGGCTAATTGTTTGGTTATTTGTCTTGAGTGGCTAATTGTTTGGTTATTTGTCTTGAGTGTCTAATTGTTTGGTTATTTGTCTTGAGTGGCTAATTGTTTGGTTATTTGTCTTGAGTGGCTAATTGTTTGGTTATTTGTCTTGAGTGGCTAATTGTTTGGTTATTTGTCTTGAGTGGCTAATTCTTTGGTTATTTGTCTTGAGTGGCTAAATGTTTGGTTATTTGTCTGGAGTGGCTAAATGTTTGGTTATTTGTCTTGAGTGGCTAATTGTTTGGTTATTTGTCCTGAGTGGCTAATTGTTTGGTAATTTGTCCTGAGTGGCTAATTGTTTGGTTATTTGTCTTGAGTGGCTAATTGTTTGGTTATTTGTCTTGAGTGGCTAATTGTTTGGTTATTTTCTTGAGTGGCTAATTGTTTGGTGTTTTGTCTTGAGTGGCTAATTGTTTGGTTATTTGTCCTGAGTGGCTAATTGTTTGGTTATTTGTCCTGAGTGGCTAATTGTTTGGTTTTTTGTCCTGAGTGGCTAATTGTTTGGTTATTTGTCTTGAGTGGCTAATTGTTTGGTTATTTGTCTTGAGTGGCTAATTGTTTGGTTATTTGTCTTGAGTGGCTAATTGTTTGGTTATTTGTCTTGAATGGCTAATTGTTTGGTTATTTGTCTTGAGTTGTTAATTGTTTAGTTATTTGTCCTGAGTGGCTAATTGTTTGGTTATTTGTCTTGAGTGTCTAATTGTTTAGTTATTTGTCCTGAGTGGCTAATTGTTTGGTTATTTGTCTTGAGTGGTTAATTGTTTGGTTATTTGTCTTGAGTGTCTAATTGTTTGGTTATTTGTCTTGAGTGGCTAATTGTTTGGTTATTTGTCTTGAGTGGTTAATTGTTTGGTTATTTGTCTTGAGTGGCTAATTGTTTGGTTATTTGTCTTGAGTGGCTAATTGTTTGGTTATTTGTCTTGAGTGGTTAATTGTTTGGTTATTTGTCTTGAATGTCTAATTGTTTGGTTATTTGTCTTGAGTGTCTAATTGTTTGGTTATTTGTCTTGAGTGGCTAATTGTTTGGTTATTTGTCTTGAGTGTCTAATTGTTTGGTTATTTGTCTTGAGTGTCTAATTGTTTGGTTATTTGTCTTGAGTGGTTAATTGTTTGGTTATTTGTCTTGAGTGGCTAATTGTTTGGTTATTTGTCTTGAGTGGTTAATTGTTTGGTTATTTGTCTTGAGTGGTTAATTGTTTGGTTATTTGTCTTGAGTGTCTAATTGTCTGGTTATTTGTCTTGAGTGGCTAATTGTTTGGTTATTTGTCTTGAGTGTCTAATTGTTTAGTTATTTGTCCTGAGTGGTTAATTGTTTGGTTATTTGTCTTGAGTGGCTAATTGTTTGGTTATTTGAAAAACTGACAACTGGCTATCTTAATGACGATTTGACTTGATCATTGATTAATTAGTTAAGCATTTTTAGCTGGGTGATCTAGTGATAAGTCGTCGATAGCTGCAGAAGGAAGGTCGTGGGTTCGAATCCTGCTACACGAGTTATTTTTTCAATTCAACTCCGTGGTTCCCCAACATATTGATCTAAACTATTGAAACACTGCGACAACGCCCCCACATATTGATCTCAACTATTGAAACACTGCGACAACGCCCCCACATATTGATCTCAACTATTGAAACACTGCGACAACGCCCCCACATTCATCTCAACTATTTAAACACTGCGACAACGCCCCCACATTCATCTCAACTATTGAAACACTGCGACAACGCCCCCACATTCATCTCAACTATTGAAACACTGCGACAACGCCCCACATTCATCTCAACTATTGAAACACTGCGACAACGCCCCCACATTCATCTCAACTATTGAAACACTGCGACAACGCCCCCACATTCATCTCAACTATTGAAACACTGCGACAACGCCCCCACATTCATCTCAACTATTGAAACACTGCGACAACGCCCCCACATTCATCTCAACTATTGAAACACTGCGACAACGCCCCCACATTCATCTCAACTACTGAAACACTGCGACAACGCCCCCACATTCATCCCAACTATTGAAACACTGCGACAACGCCCCCACATTCATCTCAACTACTTAAACACTGCGACAACGCCCCCACATTCATCTCAACTATTGAAACACTGCGACAACGCCCCCACATTCATCTCAACTACTGAAACACTGCGACAACGCCCCCACATTCATCTCAACTATTGAAACACTGCGACAACGCCCCCACATTCATCTCAACTACTGAAACACTGCGACAACGCCCCCACATTCATCTCAACTATTGAAACACTGCGACAACGCCCCCACATTCATCTCAACTATTGAAACACTGCGACAACGCCCCCACATTCATCTCAACTATTGAAACACTGCGACAACGCCCCCACATTCATCTCAACTATTGAAACACTGCGACAACGCCCCCACATTCATCTCAACTATTGAAACACTGCGACAACGCCCCCACATTCATCTCAACTACTGAAACACTGCGACAACGCCCCCACATTCATCTCAACTATTGAAACACTGCGACAACGCCCCCACATTCATCTCAACTATTGAAACACTGCGACAACGCCCCCACATTCATCTCAACTATTGAAACACTGCGACAACGCCCCCACATTCATCTCAACTATTGAAACACGTTGTGTTGAGCACGTGGTCAACGGGGACTGGGATAGTGTCCACACTTTGTTGGTAACTAATCAAGTCTTTGTTGGTAACTAATCAAGTCTTTGTTGGTAACTAATCAAGTCTTTGTTGGTAACTAATCAAGTCTTTGTTGGTAACTAATCAAGTCTTTGTTGGTAACTAATCAAGTCTTTGTTGGTAACTAATCAAGTCTTTGTTGGTAACTAATCAAGTCTTTGTTGGTAACTAATCAAGTCTTTGTGGTAACTAATCAAGTCTTTGTCGGTAACTAATCAAGTCTTTGTTGGTAACTAATCAAGTCTTTGTCGGTAACTAATCAAGTCTTTGTTGGTAACTAATCAAGCCTTTGTTGGTAACTAATCAAGTCTTTGTCGGTAACTAATCAAGTCTTTGTTGGTAACTAATCAAGTCTTTGTTGGTAACTAATCAAGTCTTTGTCGGTAACTAATCAAGTCTTTGTTGGTAACTAATCAAGTCTTTGTCGGTAACTAATCAAGTCTTTGTTGGTAACTAATCAAGTCTTTGTTGGTAACTAATCAAGTCTTTGTTGGTAACTAATCAAGTCTTTGTTGGTAACTAATCAAGTCTTTGTTGGTAACTAATCAAGTCTGTAGTGTCATTGCTACAGATGGCTGAGAGCAGCCAAGGTTTTTTTCCTCAGTTTGTTGCTGTTAGGATTATGATCACTGGACACATGACGACTCCATAGGTGCGCCAATATCTCTCTCGTGAAAATCAGCGTAGGATTGTGGCTCACGTGCACGTACTCCGTAACACGGTCTGTGATCCATGGTGTGTAGATTTTTGTGCTGATAATTGTTCCCGGACAGCGACCAACACCTACTTTTTTAGATTTTCAGCTACCAAGGGTTCTTTAACGTGCGCAAGTGCACACGAGACCTCCTCTTTATACTTGTTTACATTAGCTAATGAATGATTGTTCACTCTTAAGCTGCAGGCAAATATAATCATTCTCCGCTAAATAAACCAAAGAGGTTGACATTTAATGGCACAAATCAAGACATGTCGATGTACTTACCTGCCTGTTGTCTGTCAGCGCTGGAAGACAGTTGTGATTACTGTCCAAGTTAACATTTTCTAGGTCTGCCCCACCCATTGCTCTGGTTGTTTGTTGCTGCTGGCGATGCTTTCATTTTTTGACTCAGTTCAGTGATGTCAGCCTGACCTTATCGTCATCATTTCTCTTTCTTTGTCACCTTCAATGTTTCAGTTTCCAAGCCTCTCGTTTCCCCTCTTTGTTGTTATCTCTTTCTTTGTCACCTTCAATGTTTCAGTTTTCAAGCCTCTCGTTTCCCCTCTTTGTTGTTATCTCTTTCTTTGTCACCTTCAATGTTTCAGTTTTCAAGCCTCTCGTTTCCCATCTTTGTTGTTATCTCTTTCTTTGTCACCTTCAATGTTTCAGTTTTCAAGCCTCTCGTTTCCCCTCTTTGTTGTTATCTCTTTCTTTGTCACCTTCAATGTTTCAGTTTCCAAGCATCTCGTTTCCCCTCTTTGTTGTTATCTCTTTCTTTGTCACCTTCAATGTTTCAGTTTCCAAGCCTCTCGTTTCCCCTCTTTGTTGTTATCTCTTTCTTTGTCACCTTCAATGTTTCAGTTTCCAAGCATCTCGTTTCCCCTCTGTTATCTTTTTCTTTGGCTATTAATGCCCGCAACTGGCATTGGAAGGCAAGTTCTGTGAAGATTGTTATGTTCTTTCATGTACTTTTTCTATTCGCTATGATATGCTTGTTCTGTAACTGTGCAACCAACTGTCCATGTGTCGGGTTGACGCTGTCGCTCCCACTTTTGAATTAACCACACCGGCTGAAACGACCTCCTCCATAAATATTTAAAACAAATCACATGACAATTAATACATTTTGAAATGTTTGACAAAAAATTAATTAATTAAATGTACACTTTTAAATATGAGAAAACAAATGTGTTCTTTTATAATTGTCAGAAAACAAATGTGTTCGTTTATAATTGTCAGAAAACAAATGTGTTCTTTTATAATTGTCAGAAAACAAATGTGTTCTTTTATAATTGTCAGAAAACAAATGTGTTCTTTTATAATTGTCAGAAAACAAATGTGTTCTTTTATAATTGTCAGAAAACAAATGTGTTCTTTTATAATTGTCAGAAAACAAATGTGTTCTTTTATAATTGTCAGAAAACAAATGTGTTCTTTTATAATTGTCAGAAAACAAATGTGTTCTTTTATAATTGTCAGAAAACAAACGTGTTCTTTTATAATTGTCAGAAAACAAATGTGTTCTTTTATAATTGTCAGAAAATAAATGTGTTCTTTTATAATTGTCAGAAAACAAATGCTAGAAATACATTTTTTTCTATTTTAAAAAAAAATATAGACAGCTTAAGAGAATGGCTTGGAAGAAGGTCAACAACAGAAATGATAAATAACTGTCGAGATCGAAAGTTGTGAAGAGACATGATCACCTACGCCAGTAGGCCCGGTACTTGATGATGATAATTTTTTTTTAAATATTGAAAACGTTTCTGTGAGTTAAAAATGGGCTTGCTTCCCACAAGTGTATGATTGATGCTGTATGATTGATGCTGTATGATTGATGCTGTATGATTGATGCTGTATAATTGATGCTGTATGATTAATGCTGTATGGTTGATGCTGTATGGTTGATGCTGTATGGTTGATGCTGTATGGTTGATGCTGTATGGTTGATGCTGTATGAGTGATGCTGTACGAGTGATTCTGTATGAGTGATTAGAATGGTAGACAGCAAACATGGATATACACGAATAGTCACGTGACAGCAAGTAAGCATCGACAGGTTTTGGAGACTTGGCTAGCCTAGATTGGATCACCAGCCCACTAGCTACCACCGTTAGGACAACGCGCCTTGGATTCCCGCTGGAAGCAGTTTGGCTTGTACTCGTGGCTTCACAAAAACAGACATCCCTGAGGTCGAGCAAGTCACTGGCAGACATTGATACTAGAGTTAATACTCTGGGACTGTGAGGAATGGCGACACTAGACAGGAGTCTCCGAACACTTCTGGATAGGCGGCCCAGAACATATGGGTAAAAAAAATAAAAACTAAAGTGCTAAGATGCCACTTTAAGTCTCGTACATTAACTTCTTTTTGTTTACACGCGAAATGTCATGTGACATCAAGTAAATGTAGACACGAAATGTCATGTGACAGCAAGTAAATATAGACACGAAATGTCATGTGACATTAAGTAAATATAGACACGAAATGTCACGTGACAGCAAGTAAATATATATACCAAATGTCACATGACAGCAAGTAAATATAGACACAAAATATCATAATATGACATCAAGAAGCAAATATAGACACGAAATGTCATGTGACAGCAAGTAAATATAGACATGAATTGTCATGTGACAGCAAGTAAATATAGACACGAATTGTCATGTGACAGCAAGTAAATATAGACACAAATTCTCACGTGTCATCAAGTAAATATAGACACGAAATGTCATGTGACATCAAGTAAATATAAACACGAATTTTCATGTGACAGCAAGTAAATATAGACACGAATTTTCACGTGACAGCAAGTAAATATAGACACGAATTGTCATGTGACAGCAAGTAAATATAGACACGAATTGTCATGTGACAGCAAGTAAATATAGATACGAAATGCCATGTGACAGCAAGTAAATATAGACACGAATTGACATATTACAGCAAGTAAATATAGACACGAAATTTCATGTGACATTAAGTACATATAGAAACGAAATGTAATGTGACAAGACAATATAGACACGAAATGTCATCTGACAAGAAGTAAATATAGACACGAAATGTCATGTGATGTTCAATCTATGTTTGCAGGTAAATACCAATGGTCACGTGTCTTTGGACTCGGAAATCCCGGACTATCGATCTAACGTGGTCATTCCGTTTGGGCTTCCCATGGTGGCCATCTTCTTGGCTGATGTTGACACGAGGGTAGCAGGAAGGATCTATTACCGGTGAGTTGATGAGTGAGAGGTGAAGTTACCGGTGAGTGAGAGGTGAAGTTACCGGTGAGTGAGTGAAGACTTTATCGGTGAGTTGGTGAATGGGTGGTGAAGTTGCCGGTGAGTGAAAGGTGAAGTTACCGGTGAGTGAGTGAAGACTTTATCGGTGAGTTGGTGAATGGGTGGTGAAGTTGCCGGTGAGTGAAAGGTGAAGTTACCGGTGAGTGAGAGGTGAAATTACCGGTGAGTGAAAGGTGAAGTTAACTGTGAGTGAGTGAAGACTTTATCGGTGAGTTGGTGAATGGGTGGTGAAGTTGCCGGTGAGTGAGTGAAGACTTTATCGGTGAGTTGGTGAGTGACTGGTGAAGTTACCGGTGAGTGAGAGGTGAAGTTACCGGTGAGTGAAAAGTGAAGTTACCGGTGAATGAGTGAAGACTTTATCGGTGAGTTAGTGAGTGAGTGCTGAAGTTACTGGTGAGTGAGAGGTGAAGTTACCAGTGAGTGAGTGAAGACTTTATCGGTGAGTTGGTTAGTGAGTGGTGAAGTTACTGGTGAGTGAGAGGTGAAGTTACCAGTGAGTGAGAGGTGAAGTTACCGGTGAGTGAGTAAAAACGTTACCGGTGAGTTGGTGAGTGAGCGGTGAAGTTACCGGTGAGTGAGTGGAGACTTTACCAGTGAATAAGTGGTGAAATTACCAGTGAGTGATTAGTGAAGTTAATGATGAGTAAGAGATGAAGTTAATGGTGAGTGAGTGGTGAAGTCACCGGTGAGTGAGTGGTGAAGTCACCGGTGAGTGAGTAGTGAAGTTAATGGTGAGTGAGTGGTGAAGTCACTGGTGAGTGAGTGGTGAAGTTACCGGTGAGTGAGTGATGAAGTTAATGATGAGTGAGAGGTGAAGTTAATGGTGAGTGAGTGGTGAAGTCACCAGTGAGTGAGTGGTGGAGTTAATGATGAGTGAGAGGTGAAGTTAATGGTGAGTGAGTTGTGAAGTCACCAGTGAGTGAGTGGTGGAGTTAATGATGAGTGAGAGGTGAAGTTAATGGTGAGTGAGTGGTGAAGTCACCAGTGAGTGAGTGGTGAAGTTACCGGTGAGTAAGTAGTGAAGTTACCGGTGAGTGAGTAGTGAAGTTACCGGTGAGTGAGTGGAGGCTTTACCGGTGAGTTGGTGAATGAGTTTGTGAAGTTACCGGTGAGTGAGTGGAGACTTTACAGGTATGTTGGTGAGTGAGTGGTGAAGTTACCGGTGAGTGAGTGGAGACTTTAACGGTGAATACGTGATGAAGTTACCGGTGAGTGAGTAATGAAGTTAATTATGAGTGACAGGTGAAGTTAATGGTGAGTGGGAGGTGAAGTTAATGGTGAAGTTTCTAGTGAGTTGACAATGTAATATTATATATATACTTGGTAAGAATAGATCCCATATTGGGAGACAGATGTAGCATGGGTCGGATAGCTAGTTAGTTACCCATAAATTAGGTAGAGATGATAGCAGTAACATAGTTATAAGACACAAAAGCAAGGGTTGGAAATGGGGAATGTTTGTTGTTATTGGCAAGGAGAAACGAAACAAAAATAACAAAAAAGGTGTGGTTAAAGCTTCACGTAACTGATGGACGACACAAATTTGAACGGCGTTTCGGCTCAATAGGCCTTCAGCAGGAACAAACAAAGCACACACACACACAGAAATATGTTAGTAAATAAATTAAGTCCTATTTCATCATCATCATCACTTACCGGGCCTTCTGGCGTAGGTGATCATGTCTCTCCACAACCTTCGATCTCGACAGTTATTTATCATTTCTGTTGTTGACCTTCTGCCAAGCCATTCTCTTAAGCTGTCTAGCATCTTTTCTCTTTGCTTCTCTCTATCTCTTCGTCCCTCAATTTTCCCGGTTGTTACAATATATTCCAGCTGTTCTCTTCTCATTACATGGCCAAAAAATTATGATTGTTTCTTCCTAATATTGGAAATTAGCTCTCTTTTCGCTTTGGCCTCTTTCAGAACGTTTTCATTACTCTTATTAGCTGCCCATGGTATTCTCAACATTCTTCTGTAAAACTACATTTCTACAGACTCCAGTGATTTTCTTGTCTGTTGTCCTATTGTCCATGATTCACATCCATATGTTAAGACTGGAACGTTAGTGAGCGAGTGGTAGAGTTACTGGTGAGTGAGTCAGTGAGTGATGTTATTACCGGTGAGTTAGTGAGTGAGTGAAGTTACCGATGAGCTGAATAGTGAGTGATGAAGTTACCATTGAATGAGTGATGAGGTTTTGTTGAGGTAGTGGGTGAGTGATGAAGTTTTTGGTGAGGTTGTGAAGTTTTTAGTGAGGTGGTGGGTGAGTGGTGAAGTTTTTGGTGAGTGGTGAAGTTTTTGGTGAGGTGGTGGGTGAGTGGTGAAGTTTTTGGTGAGGTTGTGAAGTTTTTGTTGAGGTGGTGGGTGAGTGGTGAAGTTTTTGGTGAGGTGGTGGGTGAGTGGTGAAGTTTTTGGTGAGGTGGTGGGTGAGTGGTTAAGTTTTTAGTGAGGTGGTGGGTGAGTGGTGAAGTTTTTGTTGAAGTGGTGGGTGAGTGGTGAAGTTTTTGGTGAGGTGGTGGGTGAGTGGTTAAGTTTTTAGTGAGGTGGTGGGTGAGTGGTGAAGTTTTTGGTGAGGTGGTGACGTTTTTGATGCGGTCATGGATGAGTGATGACGTTTTTGGTGAGGTGGTGGGTGAGTGTTGAAGTTTTTGGTGAGGTGGTGGGTGAGTGGTTAAGTTTTTAGTGAGGTGGTGGGTGAGTGGTGAAGTTTTTGGTGAGGTGGTGGGTGAGTAGTGAAGTTTTTGGTGAGGTGGTGGGTGAGTGGTGAAGTTTTTGGTGAGGTGGTGGGTGAGTGGGGAAGTTTTTGGTGAGGTTGTGGGTGAGTGGGGAAGTTTTTGGTGAGGTGGTGGGTGAGTGGTGAAGTTTTTGGTGAGGTGGTGGGTGAGTGGTGAAGTTTTTGGCGAGGAGGTGGGTGAGTGGTGAAGTTTTTGGTGAGGTGGTGGGTGAGTTTTTGGTGAGGTGGTGGGTGAGTGGTGAAGTTTTTGGTGAGGTTGTGGGTGAGTGGTGAAGTTACCAGTGAAATCGGGAGTGTGTGGCTGTTAACTGTGGAGAAAGTGGATGAAAGTTATTTCCTTTTTGTTAGCTGTCCAATAATTTGACAAGCTTTGTTGCATCTGTAGTCTATTTTTGCTGTTTGTGAATCGAGTGATTGGTAGAAAGATTGGAGAAGGCTGACGTGTTATTGTGAATTAGTGAGTGGAGGAAAGAATTTAGAGGATGAGTTACTTATTGGTGAATTTGCGATTAAGTTGAGTAAGAAGTGGAGAATTGAGTGAGTGGAATAAAGAATGAAGAATGTGGATGAGTTACCGATGACTTGGCGAGTGAGTGGAGTAATGATTGGAGAATGTGGATGAGTTACCGATGACTTGGCGAGTGAGTGGAGTAATGATTGGAGAAGCTTGAGAAGTTTTTATTAAATTAGTAAATGAATGGAGGACTTACCACGGGAGTTGACGAGTGGACGGGAGAGTGGACGGGAGAGTGGTGGACTTACCAAGGGAGTGGACGAGATGGTGGAGGACTTACCACTGGAGTTGACGAGTGGACGGGAGAGTGGTGGACTTACCAAGGGAGTGGACGAGAGGGTGGAGGACTTACCACTGGAGTTGACGAGTGGACGGGAGAGTGGTGGACTTACCAAGGGAGTGGACGAGATGGTGGAGGACTTACCACGGGAGTTGACGAGTGGACGGGAGAGTGGTGGACTTACCAAGGGAGTGGACGAGATGGTGGAGGACTTACCACTGGAGTTGACGAGTGGACGGGAAAGTGGTGGACTTACCAAGGGAGTGGACGAGATGGTGGAGGACTTACCACTGGAGTTGACGAGTGGACGGGAAAGTGGACGGGAGAGTGGACGGGAGAGTGGACGGGAGAGTGGTGGACTTACCAAGGGAGTGGACGAGATGGTGGAGGACTTACCACTGGAGTTGACGAGTGGACGGGAAAGTGGTGGACTTACCAAGGGAGTGGACGAGAGGGTGGAGGACTTACCACTGGAGTTGACGAGTGGATGGGAGAGTGGTGGACTTACCAAGGGAGTGGACGAGAGGGTGGAGGACTTACCACTGGAGTTGACGAGTGGACGGGAAAGTGGTGGACTTACCAAGGGAGTGGACGAGATGGTGGAGGACTTACCACTGGAGTTGACGAGTGGACGGGAAAGTGGTGGACTTACCAAGGGAGTGGACGAGATGGTGGAGGACTTACCACTGGAGTTGACGAGTGGACGGGAAAGTGGTGGACTTACCAAGGGAGTGGACGAGATGGTGGAGGACTTACCACTGGAGTTGACGAGTGGATGGGAGAGTGGTGGACTTACCAAGGGAGTGGACGAGAGGGTGGAGGACTTACCACTGGAGTTGACGAGTGGACGAGAGGGTGGAGGACTTACCACTGGAGTTGACGAGTGGACGGGAGGGTGGAGGACTTACCAAGGGAGTTGACGAGTGGACGGGAGGGTGGAGGACTTACCACTGGAGTTGACGAGTGGACGAGAGGGTGGAGGACTTACCACTGGAGTTGACGAGTGGACGGGAGGGTGGAGGACTTACCAAGGGAGTTGACGAGTGGAGGAGAGAGTGGATAGGGAGAGTTGATAGTGCTTATTTGAATAGTTATTATTAGTTCAGTTGTAAACTACTTAAAGTAGTAAAGAGCCCCGTCATGCCAAGTGGCGTATAGGGAATATGGTGTTAGTGACCATACATTTTACAGACCTTCAGCACATGATTTTTGGGGTAATGTGGTCAGTATTACGCCCGTGCAGCTTTACTTTCCCAGAAAAAAAAATCCGGTACCCATTTAAGTCTGGGTGAACCCCGAATCCGTCGGTTGGGATCGAACCCTACCTCTTATCCTTTGTAGTCAAGTTCACTAACCACTGAGCTATCGCGGCTCTTGTAAACTACTTATTCAATAGTTATTATTAGTTCAGCTGTAAACTACTTATTCAATAGTTATTATTAGTTCAGTTATAAACTACTTATTCAATAGTTATTATTAGTTCAGTTGTAGACTACTTATTCAATAGTTATTATTAGTTCGGTTATAAACTACTTATTCAATAGTTATTATTAGTTCAGTTGTAGACTACTTATTCAATAGTTATTATTAGTTCAGTTGTAAACTACTTATTCAATAGTTATTATTAGTTCAGTTGTAGCCTACTTATTCAATAGTTATTATTAGTTCAGTTGTAGACTACTTATTCAATAGTTATTATTAGTTCAGTTGTAGACTACTTATTCAATAGTTATTATTAGTTCAGTTGTAAACTACTTAATCAATAGTTATTATTAGTTCAGTTGTAAACTACTTATTCAATAGTTATTATTAGTTCAGTTGTAGACTACTTATTCAATAGTTATTATTAGTTCAGTTGTAAACTACTTATTCAATAGTTATTATTAGTTCAGTTGTAGACTACTTATTCAATAGTTATTATTAGTTCAGTTGTAGACTACTTATTCAATAGTTATTATTAGTTCAGTTGTAAACTACTTTTTCAATAGTTATTATTAGTTCAGTTGTAAACTACTTTTTCAATAGTTATTATTAGTTCAGTTGTAAACTACTTTTTCAATAGTTATTATTAGTTCAGTTGTAAACTACTTATTCAATAGTTATTATTAGTTCAGTTGTAAACTACTTATTCAATAGTTATTATTAGTTCAGTTGTAAACTACTTTTTCAATAGTTATTATTAGTTAATTACTCACTTATCTAGTGGATATTTATTATTCGTTGATTGCTTTATTACCCAACAGTAGGAAACCAACATGAACATTGTCTCAAGCATCATGAAAGCAATAGATGAACAAGACTAGCAAACTAAGACACTAATCATCATTGTTCACGTTTCTCTGTCAGTCATTTGATCATCATTGTTCATGTTTATCTATAAGCCA
This sequence comes from Megaustenia siamemsis, assembly GCA_032433765.1. Classification (NCBI taxonomy): domain Eukaryota; kingdom Metazoa; phylum Mollusca; class Gastropoda; order Stylommatophora; family Ariophantidae; genus Megaustenia; species Megaustenia siamemsis. Next base: position 2,421,834 of record JAVIAB010000050.1, read on the forward strand.
TTTAATCATCATTGTTCACGTTTCTCTATCAGCCATTTAATCATCATTGTTCATTTTTCTCTATCAGTCATTTGATCAACATTGTTCACGTTTCTCTATCAGCCATTTGATCATCATTGTTTACTTTTCTCTATCAGTCATCTGATCATCATTCTTCACGTTTCTCTATCAGCTATTTGATCATCATTGTTCACATTTCACTATCAGCCATTTAATCATCATTGTTCACTTTTCTCTGTCAGTCATTTAATCATCATTGTTAACTTTTCTTTATCAGTCATTTAATCATCATTGTTAACGTTTCTTTATCAGCCATTTGATCATCATTGTTCACTTTTCTGTGTCAGTCATTTGATCATCATTGTTCACTTTTCTGTGTCAGTCATTTGATCATCATTGTTCACTTTTCTGTGTCAGTCATTTGATCATCATTGTTCACTTTTCTGTGTCAGTCATTTGATCATCATTGTTCACTTTTCTCTATCAGTCATTTGATCATCATTGTTCACGTTTCTCAGTCAGTCATTTGATCATCATTGTTCACTTTTCTCAATGAGCCATTTAATCATCATTATTCACTTTTCTCTATCAGTCATTTGATCATCATTGTTCACTTTTCTCTATCAGTCGTTTGATCATCATTGTTCATTTTTCTCTATCAGTCATTTAATCATCATTGTTCATATTCTCAATCAGCCATTTAATCATCATTGTTCACTTTCTCAATCAGCCATTTAATCATCATTGTTCACTTTTCTCAATCAGCCATTTAATCATCATTGTTCACTTTTCTCAATCAGCCATTCCCTCAATATTTCTTTGGGAATGTCTCTATTTCAGATCGTCATCTGAAGCCTCACTACTCCAGAGAGCGGCCAAAGAGATCCGTGCAAATTTTAACGCTTTTCAAAGTTACTCTCCCACTTCGCTGTTCATTGTCACCTGGGAAAGGGTCGGTTACTACGAGGGTCAAGGAGATAAGGTCAGTCTGTCCTAGCTGGGACGATTTGTTTCTTGAGTGAGAGTGGGGGAATCCAGAAATGAGCGTCAGAAGATTAGATTGTTGTTGAACAAGAAGAAGAAGACATGGAACAGGAGGAAAGAAATAGATGACAAGAAGTAGAAGAAGAAGACAAGAATTAGAAGAAAACAAGAAGTAAAAAAAGTCAAGAAGTAGACGAAGAAGAAGCTATGAAGTAGACAAAGAAGACAAGAAGTAGAATTAGACAAGAAGTAGACAAAGAAGACAAGAAGTAGACAAAGAAGACAAGAAGTAGACAAAGAAGACAAGAAATAATTAAAGAAGACAAGAAGTAGACAAAGAAGACAAGAAGTAGACAAAGAAGACAAGAAATAATTAAAGAAGACAAGAATTAGACAAAGAAGACAAGAAGTAGACAAAGAAGACAAGAAGTAGACAAAGAAGACAAGAAATAATTAAAGAAGACAAGAAGTAGACAAAGAAGACAAGAAGTAGACAAAGAAGACAAGAAGTAGACAAAGAAGACAAGAAGTAGACAAAGAAAACAAGAAATAATTAAAGAAGACAAGAAGTAGAATTAGACAAGAAGTAGAATTAGACAAGAAGTAGACAAAGAAGACAAGAAGTAGAATTAGACAAGAAGTAGAATTAGACAAGAAGTAGAATTAGACAAGAAGTAGAATTAGACAAGAAGTAGAATTAGACAAGAAGTAGACAAAGAAGACAAGAAATAATTAAAGAAGACAAGAAGTAGACAAAGAAGACAAGAAGTAGACAAAGAAAACAAGAAATAATTAAAGAAGACAAGAAGTAGAATTAGACAAGAAGTAGAATTAGACAAGAAGTAGACAAAGAAGACAAGAAGTAGAATTAGACAAGAAGTAGAATTAGACAAGAAGTAGACAAAGAAGACAAGAAGTAGAATTAGACAAGAAGTAGAATTAGACAAGAAGTAGACAAAGAAGACAAGAAGTAGAATTAGACAAGAAGTAGAATTAGACAAGAAGTAGAATTAGACAAGACGTTGAATTAGACAAGAAGTAGATGAAGAAGACAAGATATAGACGAAGACAAGAAGTAGAATTAGACAAGAAGTAGACGAAGACAAGAAGTAGAATTAGACAAGAAGTAGACGAAGACAAGAAAAAGAATTAGACAAGAAGTAGATCAAGAAGACTAGAATTAGACAAGAAGTAGAAAAAGAAGACAAGAAGTAGATTTAGACAAGAAGTAGAATTAGACAAGAAGTAGACAAAGAAGTTAAGAAGTAGAATTAGAAAAAAGTAGACAGAGACAAGAAGTAGAATTAGAGAAGATGTAGATGAAGAAGACAAGGCGTAGAATTAGATAAGAAGTAGATGATGAAGACAAGAAGTAGAATTAGACAAGAAGTAGACGACGACAAGAAGTAGAATTAGACAAGAAGTAGACGAAGACAAGAAGTAGAATTAGACAAGAAGTGGAATTAGACAAGAAGTAGAATTAGACAAGAAGTAGACAAAGAAGACTTTAAGTAGAATTAGACAAGAAGTAGACGAAAAAGACAAGAAGTAGACGAAGACAAGAAGTAGACGAAGACTAGAAGTAGATAAAGAAGACAAGAAGTAGATGAAGAAGACAAGAAGTAGATGAAGACAAGAAGTAGAATTAGACAAGAAGTAGATGAAAAAGACACGAAGTAGATGAAGACAAGAAGTAGAATTAGACAAGAAGTAGACAAAGAAGACAAGAAGTAGATGAAGACAAGAGGTAGAATTAGACAAGAAGTAGACAAAGAAGACACGAAGTAGATGAAGACAAGAAGTAGAATTAGACAAGAAGTAGACAAAGAAGACAAGAAGTAGATGAAGACAAGAAGTAGAATTAGACAAGAAGTAGATGAAGAAGACAAGAAGTAGATGAAGACAAGAAGTAGACGAAGACAAGAAGTAGAATTAGACAAGAAGTAGACAAAGAAGACAAGAAGTAGAAGAAGACAAGAGGTAGACGAAGAAGACAAGAAGTAGACGAAGAAGACAAGAAGTAGACAAAGAAGACAAGAAGTAAATGAAGACAAGAAGTAGACGAAGAAGACAAGGAGTAGACAAAGAAGACAAGAAGTAGACAAAGAAGACAAGAAGTAGAAGAAGACAAGAGGTAGACGAAGAAGACAAGAAGTAGACGAAGACAAGAAGTAGATAAAGAAGACAAGAAGTAGATGAAGAAGACAAGAAGTAGATGGAGAAGACAAGAAGTAGACGAAGAAGACAAGAAGTAGACGAAGACAAGAAGTAGACATAGAAGACAAGAAGTAGATGAAGAGACAAGAAGTTGACGAAGAAGACAAGAAGTAGATGAAGAAGAAAAGAAGTAGATGAAGAAGACAAAAAGTAGACGAAAACAAAAAGTAAAAGATTAAAAAAAGAGTGGTTGAAAATTGACAAGAATTAGTCCAAAACAAGTAAAATAAGACAAGAAGTAGACAAAGAAGACAAACAGTAGATAAAGACAAGAAGTAGAAGTAGAAAACAAGAAGTAAAAAGAAGACAAGAAGTTGACAATGAAGACAAGAAGTAGTAGAAGAAAACAAAAAGTAGACACAAAAAAAAGAGGACAAGACGTAAAAGAAAAGAAGAAAACAAAAAGTAAAGGAAGACAAGTAGTAGAATAAAAAGACAAGTAGTAGAATAAAAAGACAAGTAGTAGAATAAAAAGACAAGTAGTAAAATAAAAAAAACAAGTAGTAAAATAAAAAGACAAGTAGTAGAATAAAAAGAAAAGTAGTAGAATAAAAAAACAAGTAGTAAAATAAAAAGACAAGTAGTAGAATAAAAAGAAAAGTAGTAGAATAAAAAAACAAGTAGTAAAATAAAAAGACAAGTAGTAGAATAAAAAGACAAGGAGTAGAATAAAAAGACAAGGAGTAGAATAAAAAGACAAGTAGTAGAATAAAAAGACAAGTAGTAGAATAAAAAGACAAGTAGTAGAATAAAAAGACAAGTAGTAGAATAAAAAGACAAGTAGTAGAATAAAAAAACAAGTAGTAAAATAAAAAGACAAGTATTAGAATAAAAAGACAAGTAGTAGAATAAAAAAACAAGTAGTAAAATAAAAAGACAAGTAGTAGAATAAAAAGACAAGTAGTAGAATAAAAAAACAAGTAGTAAAATAAAAAGACAAGTAGTAGAATAAAAAGACAAGTAGTAGAATAAAAAGACAAGTAGTAGAATAAAAAGACAAGTAGTAGAATAAAAAGACAAGTAGTAGAATAAAAAGACAAGTAGTAGAATAAAAAGACAAGTAGTAGAATAAAAAGACAAGGAGTAGAATAAAAAGACAAGGAGTAGAATAAAAAGACAAGTAGTAGAATAAAAAGACAAGGAGTAGAATAAAAAGACAAGTAGTAGAATAAAAAGACAAGTAGTAAAATAAAAAGACAAGTAGTAGAATAAAAAGACAAGTAGTAGAATAAAAAGACAAGTAGTAGAATAAAAAGAAAACAAGAAGTAGAATAAAAAGAAAACAAGAAGTAGAATAAAAAGAAAACAAGAAGTAGTAGAGGAGAAGAAGGAGAAACAGATCATTGGAAGACAAGAAGCAGTAGAAGAGCAAATGAAGTGGCAGAAGAAGTAAAAGCTGAGATGTAGAAGAAGACATGAAGTCGAAGAAGACAAGAAGTAGAAAGTAAACATAAAGAAAACCGGCTGAAGAAAAAGACACGAAGTAGAAGAAAATACAAGAAGTAGAAGAAAGATACAAGAAGTAGAAGAAAAATACAAGAAGTAGAAGAAAGATACAAGAAGTAGAAGAAAGATACAAGAAGTAGAAGAAAGATACAAGAAGTAGAAGAAAGATACAAGAAGTAGAAGAAGAAATAAAAGGAAAAAAAGAGAAGACCCGGATGAAGAAGGAAGAATTTCACATAAAAACAAACGAAAGTAGCACCTTCAACTACGACACAATGATAACATAATAGACAAGAGAGACTAGATAAAATAATAGACATGAGAGACTAGACAAAATAATAGACAAGAGAGGCTAGATAAAATAATAGACATGAGAGACTAGACAAAATAATAGACAAGAGAGACTAGACAAAATAATAGACAAGAGAGACTAGACAAAATAATAAACAAGAGAGACTAGACAAAATAATAGACAAGAGGAACTAGACAAAATAATAGACATGAGAGACTAGACAAAATAATAGACAAGAGAGGCTAGATAAAATAATAGACATGAGAGACTTGACAAAATAATAGACAAGAGAGACTAGACAAAATAATAGACAAGAGGAACTAGACAAAATAATAGACATGAGAGACTAGACAAAATAATAGACAAGAGAGACTAGACAAAATAATAGACAAGAGAGGCTAGATAAAATAATAGACATGAGAGACTAGACAAAATAATAGACAAGAGAGACTAGACAAAATAATAGACAAGAGAGGCTAGATAAAATAATAGACATGAGAGACTAGACAAAATAATAGACAAGAGAGACTAGACAAAATAAAAGACAAGAGAGGCTACACAAAATAATAGACAAGAGAGACTAGACAAAATAATAGACAAGAGAGACTAGACAAAATAATAGACAAGAGAGGCTACACAAAATAATAGACAAGAGAGACTAGACAAAATAATAGATAAGAGAAACTAGACAAAATAATAGACAAGGGAGACTAGACAAAATAATAGACAAGAGAGACTAGACAAAATAATAGAGAAGAGAGACAAGATAAAATAACAGAGAAGAGAGACAAGAGCATTGAGAAAGTGTATGAATGACATGAATCTTGTGAGACGTCAACTAGAGGAGTATGAAACTGTATGAGGTTTTTGAAGCTTTTATTTGAAAACTTATCATAATTATCCGACCTTGCTTTCTCTCTCTCTCTCTCTCTCTCTCTCTCTCTCTCTCTCTCTCCTTCTGCCTGTCTTTCTCGCATCATTTCTTTCCCACAAGTTCTCTTTCTCAAAACTCGACTTTGATACTCTCAAAATGTAATCGTTGCCTGAGAGAGACAAAGAAACAGGTGCACCGTCCATAAAAACAGAAGAAACACTCAGAAAAGAACAAAACGGACAGAAAGCTATAAGATGCAGTTGCTTACTCCGTGGACAAGAAAAAATGAAATGAGATTGCTCAAATACAGAAATGTGCAAAAAATGTGGAAGTTATGACAGCTAAATATGTTCTTAGCTGTAAACGTGACGATACTTTGGAAATCATTTGGTTGAAATGTGTTTTTAAGTAAAACTGGCATGTGTTTGTACTGACTCAAAGCAAAGTGGAGGAAAATGATCATTTCTAGAATGTTCATACTAATTGAGGCGTGTGGTTTTTATTTTCTCTAGACGCTAAAATCTCTCACTCAATTGTTCTATATCTACTCCATTCTTGTTCTTCTTTCATCACAACATCTCCCACTCAATAGTTACATATCTACTCCATTCTTGTTCTATCATCACAACATCTCCCACTCAATAGTTGCATATCTACTCCATTCTTGTTCTTTCATCACAACATCTCCCACTCAATAGTTGCATATCTACTCCATTCTTGTTCTTTCATCACAACATCTCCCACTCAATAGTTGCATATCTACTCCATTCTTGTTCTTTCATCACAACATCTCCCACTCAATAGTTGCATATCTACTCCAATCTTGTTCTATCATCACAAAATCTCCCACTCAATAGTTACATATCTACTCCATTCTTGTTCTATCATCACAAAATCTCTCATTCAATAGTTACATATCTACTCCATTCTTGTTCTATCATCACATCTCCCACTCAATAGTTGCATATCTATTCCATTCTTGTTCTTCTTTCATCACAAAATGTCTCCTCCCCATCACGTTCCTCTTTACTCAAATACCCTCACCTCTTCTATCAGTTACTCCTCTTTTTTTCTCTCAAATCCCCCTGTCTCTCCTCTATCACTCTCCGCATCATTCTAACTAACCCACCCCGTCTCTTTAATCAGTCTCCTCTTTAATCAACCCGCCCCACACTCTATTATATCAGTCTCTTCTTTAATCAACCCACCCTTCAATCTCTTATATCGGCCTCCTTTTTACTCAACACACCCGTCACTCTCTTATGTCAGTCGCCTCTTTAATGAACCCGCCCCACCCACTCTCTTTAATCAGTCTCCTCTTTAATCAACCCACCCTTCAATCTCTTATATCAGCCTCCTATTTACTCAACTCACCCGTCACTCTCTCTTATATCAGTCCTTTAATCAACCCGCCCCTCACTCTCTCTTATATCAGTCCTTTAATCAACCCGCCCTTCACTTTCTTATATCAGTCTCCCCTTAATCAACCCGACCTTCACTCTATTATAACAGTCTTCTCTTTAATCAACTTGCCCTTCACTCACGTATATCAGTCTCCTCTTTAATCAAACCACCCTTCACTCTCTTATATCAGTCTCCTCTTTAATCAAACCGCCCTTCACTCTCTTATATCAGTCTCCTCTTTAATCAAACCACCCTTCACTCTCTTATATCAGTCTCCTCTTTAATCAACCCACCCTTCACTCTCTTATATCAGTCTCCTCTTTAATCAACCCACCCTTCACTCTCTTATATCAGTCTCCTCTTTAATCAACCCACCCTTCACTCTCTTATATCAGTCTCCTCTTTAATCAACCCACCCTTCACTCTATTATATCAGTCTCCTCTTTAATCAACACACCCTTCACTCTCTTATATCAGTCTCCTCTTTAATCAACCCGCCCCTCACTCTCTTATATCAGTCTCCTCTTTAATCAACCCGCCCTTCACTTTCTTATATCAGTCTCCCCTTTAATCAACCCGACCTTCACTCTATTATAACAGTCTTCTCTTTAATCAACTTGCCCTTCACTCACGTATATCAGTCTCCTCTTTAATCAACCCACCCTTCACTCTCTTTTATCAGTCTCCTCTTTAATCAACCCGCCCCTCACTCTCTTATATCAGTCTATTCTTTAATCAACCCGCCCCTCACTCTCTTATATCAGTCTCCTCTTTAATCAACCCGCCCCTCACTCTCTTATATCAGTATACTCTTTAATCAACCCACCCCTCACTCTCTTATATCAGTCTCCTCTTTAATCAACCCACCCCTCACTCTCTTTTATCAGTCTACTCTTTAATCAACCCACCCTCACACTCTCTTATATCAGTCTCCTCCTTAATCAATCCGCCCCTCACACTCTCTTATATCAGTGTACTCTTTAATCAACCCACCCTTCACTCTATTATATCAGTCTTCTCTTTAATCAACCCGCCCTTCACTGTCTTATATCAGTCTTCTCTTTAATCAACCCGCCCTTCACTGTCTTATATCAGTCTTCTCTTTAATCAACCAACCCTTTACATTCGTATATCAGTCTCCTCTTTAATCAACCCACCATTCACACTCTTATATCAGTCTCCTCTTTAATCAACCCGCCCTCACTCTCTCTTATATCAGTCTCCTCTTTAATCAACCGGCCCTCACTCTCTCTTATATCAGTCTCCTCTTTAATCAACCCACCCCTCACAATCCCTTATATTGGTCTCCTCTAAAATCAACCCCCCCCCTCACAATCCCTTATATTGGTCTCCTCTATAATCAACCCGCCCCTCACAATCCCTTATATTGGTCTCCTCTTTAATCAACGCACCCCTCACAATCCCTTATATTGGTCTCCTCTTTAATCAACGCACCCCTCACAATCCCTTATATTGGTCTCCTCTTTAATCAACACACCCCTCACTCTACCTATAATTGATCTCCTCTTTAATCAACGCACCCCTCACAATCCCTTATATTGGTCTCCTCTTTAATCAACGCACCCCTCACAATCCCTTATATTGGTCTCCTCTTTAATCAACGCACCCCTCACAATCCCTTATATTGGTCTCCTCTTTAATCAACGCACCCCTCACAATCCCTTATATTGGTCTCCTGTTTAATCAACGCACCCCTCACAATCCCTTATATTGGTCTCCTCTTTAATCAACGCACCCCTCACAATCCCTTATATTGGTCTCCTCTTTAATCAACGCACCCCTCACAATCCCTTATATTGGTCTCCTCTTTAATCAACGCACCCCTCATAATCCCTTATATTGGTCTCCTCTTTAATCAACGCACCCCTCACAATCCCTTATATTGGTCTCCTCTTTAATCAACACACCCCTCGCTCTACCTATAATTGATCTCCTCTTTAATCAACGCACCCGTCACAATCCCTTATATTGGTCTCCTCTTTAATCAACGCACCCCTCACAATACCTTATATTGGTCTCCTCTTTAATCAACGCACCCCTCACAATCCCTTATATTGGTCTCCTCTTTAATCAACGCACCCCTCACAATCCCTTATATTGGTCTCCTCTTTAATCAACGCACCCCTCACAATCCCTTATATTGGTCTCCTCTTTAATCAACGCACCCCTCACAATCCCTTATATTGGTCTCCTGTTTAATCAACGCACCCCTCGCAATCCCTTATATTGGTCTCCTCTTTAATCAACGCACCCCTCACAATCCCTTATATTGGTCTCCTCTTTAATCAACGCACCCCTCACAATCTCTTATATTGGTCTCCTCTTTAATCAAGGCACCCCTCACTCTACCTATAATTGGTCTCCTCTTTAATCAACGCACCCCTCACAATCCCTTATATTGGTCTCCTCTTTAATCAATGTACCCCTCACAATCCCTTATATTGGTCTCCTCTTTAATCAATGTACCCCTCACAATCCCTTATATTGGTCTCCTCTTTAATCAATGTACCCCTCACAATCCCTTATATTGGTCTCCTCTTTAATCAATGTACCCCTCACAATCCCTTATATTGGTCTCCTCTTTAATCAATGCACCCCTCACAATCCCTTATATTGGTCTCCTCTTTAATCAACGCACCCCTCACAATCCCTTATATTGGTCTCCTCTTTAATCAATGTACCCCTCACAATCCCTTATATTGGTCTCCTCTTTAATCAACGCACCCCTCACAATCCCTTATATTGGTCTCCTCTTTAATCAATGTACCCCTCACAATACCTTATATTGGTCTCCTCTTTAATCAATGTACCCCTCACAATCCCTTATATTGGTCTCCTCTTTAATCAACGTACCCCTCACAATCCCTTATATTGGTCTCCTCTTTAATCAATGTACCCCTCACAATCCCTTATATTGGTCTCCTCTTTAATCAATGTACCCCTCACAATCCCTTATATTGGTCTCCTCTTTAATCAATGTACCCCTCACAATCCCTTATATTGGTCTCCTCTTTAATCAATGTACCCCTCACAATCCCTTATATTGGTCTCCTCTTTAATCAACGTACCCCTCACAATCCCTTATATTGGTCTCCTCTTTAATCAATGTACCCCTCACAATCCCTTATATTGGTCTCCTCTTTAATCAATGTACCCCTCACAATCCCTTATATTGGTCTCCTCTTTAATCAACGTACCCCTCACAATCCCTTATATTGGTCTCCTCTTTAATCAACGTACCCCTCACAATCCCTTATATTGGTCTCCTCTTTAATCAATGTACCCCTCACAATCCCTTATATTGGTCTCCTCTTTAATCAATGTACCCCTCACAATCCCTTATATTGGTCTCCTCTTTAATCAACGCACCCCTCACAATCCCTTATATTGGTCTCCTCTTTAATCAACGCACCCCTCACAATCCCTTATATTGGTCTCCTCTTTAATCAACGCACCCCTCACAATCCCTTATATTGGTCTCCTCTTTAATCAACGCACCCCTCACAATCCCTTATATTGGTCTCCTCTTTAATCAACGTACCCCTCACAATCCCTTATATTGGTCTCCTCTTTAATCAACGCACCCCTCACAATCCCTTATATTGGTCTCCTCTTTAATCAACGCACCCCTCACAATCCCTTATATTGGTCTCCTCTTTAATCAATGTACCCCTCACAATCCCTTATATTGGTCTCCTCTTTAATCAATGTTCCCCTCACAATCCCTTATATTGGTCTCCTCTTTAATCAATGTACCCCTCACAATCCCTTATATTGGTCTCCTCTTTAATCAATGTTCCCCTCACAATCCCTTATATTGGTCTCCTCTTTAATCAATGTTCCCCTCACAATCCCTTATATTGGTCTCCTCTTTAATCAACGCACCCCTCACAATCCCTTATATTGGTCTCCTCTTTAATCAATGTACCCCTCACAATCCCTTATATTGGTCTCCTCTTTAATCAATGTACCCCTCACAATCCCTTATATTGGTCTCCTCTTTAATCAATGTACCCCTCACAATCCCTTATATTGGTCTCTTCTTTAATCAACGCACCCCTCACTCTACCTATAATTGGTCTCCTCTTTAATCAACGCACCCCTCACAATCCCTTATATTGGTCTCCTCTTTAATCAACGCACCCCTCACTCTACCTATAATTGGTCTCCTCTTTAATCAAAGTACCCCTCACAATCCCTTATATTGGTCTCCTCTTTAATCAACGCACCAACTTCTACCTTCATGCCCCCCCCCCCTCCACACCCCTAATCAGCTAAAATAAGGAATATAAATATCACAGCATTTACGCCAGTTTGGCTTTCAGATCTTCCTGATATGAGATCGGTGGGCCAACTTTGTCTGCGTTAATGTCTAATAATGTTTGTACTACAGATCGGTGGGCCAACTTTGTCTGCGTTAATGTCTAATAATGTTTGTACTACAGATCGGTGGGCCAACTTTGTCTGCGTTAATGTCTAATAATGTTTGTACTACAGATCGGTGGGCCAACTTTGTCTGCGTTAATGTCTAATAATGTTTGTACTACAGATCGGTGGGCCAACTTTGTCTGCGTTAATGTCTAATGATGTTTGTACTACAGATAGGTAGGCCAACTTTGCGTTAATGTCTAATAATGTTTGTACTACAGATAGGTGGGCCAACTTTGCGTTATTGTATAATAATATTTGTACTACAGATAGGTGGGCCAACTTTGCGTTAATGCCTAATAATGTTTGTACTACAGATAGGTGGGCCAACTTTGTCTGCGTTAATGTCTAATAATGTTTGTACTACAGATAGGTGGGCCAACTTTGTCTGCGTTAATGTCTAATAATATTTGTACTACAGATAGGTGGGCCAACTTTGTCTGCGTTAATGTCTAATAATGTTTGTACTACAGATAGGTGGGCCAACTTTGCGTTAATGTCTAATAATGTTTTTGTACTACAGATAGGTGGGCCAACTTTGTCTGCGTTAATGTCTAATGATGTTTTTGTACTACAGATAGGTGGGCCAACTTTGCGTTAATGTCTAATGATGTTTTTGTACTACAGATAGGTGGGCCAACTTTGCGTTAATGTCTAATGATGTTTTTGTACTACAGATAGGTGGGCCAACTTTGCGTTAATGTCTAATAATGTTTTTGTACTACAGATAGGTGGGCCAACTTTGCGTTAATGTCTAATGATGTTTTTGTACTACAGATCGGTGGGCCAACTTTGCGTTAATGTCTAATGATGTTTGTACTGCAGATCGGTGGGCCAACTTTGCGTTAATGTCTAATGATGTTTGTACTACAGATCGGTGGGCCAACTTTGCGTTAATGTCTAATGATGTTTGTACTACAGATCGACCTACATCTATTTCTTTCCCTCAACAAATGATCAGCGTGTCTCGTGTATGCGCCCTACATCAACATGTCTCGTGTATGCGCGCCCTACATCAACATGTCTCGTGTAGGCGCGCCATACATCAACATGTCTCGTGTATGCGCGCCATACATCAACATGTCTCGTGTATGCGCGTCCTACATCATCATGTCTCGTGTATGCGCGCCCTACATCAACATGCCTCGTGTATGCTCGCCCTACATCAACATGTCTCGTGTATGCGCGTCCTACATCAACATGGCTCGTGTATGCGCGTCCTACATCAACATGCCTCGTGTATGCGCGCCCTACATCAAAATGTCTCGTGTATGTGCGCCATACATCAACATGTCGCGTGTATGCGCGCCCTACATCAACATGTCTCGTGTATGCGCGTCCTACATCAACATGTCTCGTGTATGCGCGTCCTACATCAACATGCCTCGTGTATGCGCTCCCTACATCAAGAACAATGTTTGGCCTTCAGGTACAGATTGCCTCAAATTCTCTCCCATCCCGTCCCCTCCCTGTCCTCGTCCACATATTACACCTCCAGTTGTTAGCCCCACCCTCCCTGCCCTCGTCCACATATTACACCTCCAGTTGCTAGGCCCACCCTCCCTGCCCTCGTCCACATATTACACCTCCAGTTGTTAGCCCCACCCTCCCTGCCCTCGTCCACATATTACACCTCCAGTTGTAAGTCCCACCCTCCCGTCCCCTCCCTGCCCTCGTCCACATATTACACCTCCAGTTGTTAACCCCACCCTCCCGTCCCCTCCCTGTCCTCGTCCACATATTACACCTCCAGTTGTTAGCCCCACCCTCCCTGCCCTCGTCCACATATTACACCTCCAGTTGTTAGCCCCACCCTCCCTGCCCTCGTCCACATATTACACCTCCAGTTGTTAGCCCCACCCTCCCTGCCCTCGTCCACATATTACACCTCCAGTTCGTTAGCCCCACCCTCTCGTCCCCTCCCTGTCCTCGTCCACATATTACACCTCCAGTTGTTAGCATCACCCTCCCTGCCCTCGTCCACATATTACACCTCCAGTTCGTTAGCCCCACCCTCTCGTCCCATCCCTGTCCTCGTCCACGTATTACACCTCCAGTTGTTAGCCCCACCCTCCCTGCCCTCGTCCACATATTACACCTCCAGTTCGTTAGCCCCACCCTCTCGTCCCCTCCCTGTCCTCGTCCACATATTACACCTCCAGTTGTTAGCCCCACCCTCCCTGCCCTCGTCCACATATTACACCTCCAGTTCGTTAGCCCCACCCTCTCGTCCCCTCCCTGCCCTCGTCCACATATTACACCTCCAGTTCGTTAGCCCCACCCTCTCGTCCCCTCCCTGTCCTCGTCCACATATTACACCTCCAGTTGTTAGCCCCACCCTCCCTGCCCTCGTCCACATATTACACCTCCAGTTCGTTAGCCCCACCCTCTCGTCCCCTCCCTGTCCTCGTCCACATATTACATCTCCAGTTCGTTAGCCCCACCCTCTCGTCCCCTCCCTGTCCTCGTCCACATATTACACCTCCAGTTGTTAGCCCCACCCTTCCTGCCCTCGTCCACATATTACATCTCCAGTTCGTTAGCCCCACCCTCTCGTCCCCTCCCTGTCCTCGTCCACATATTACACCTCCAGTTGTTAGCTCCACCCTCCCTGCCCTCTTCCACATATTACACCTCCAGTTGTTAGCCCCACCCTCCCTGCCCTCGTCCACATATTACACCTCCAGTTGTTAGCCCCACCCTCCCTGCCCTCTTCCACATATTACACCTCCAGTTGTTAGCCCCACCCTCCCTGCCCTCGTCCACATATTACACCTCCAGTTGTTAGCCCCACCCTCCCTGCCCTCGTCCACATATTACACCTCCAGTTCGTTAGCCCCACCCTCCCTGCCCTCGTCCACATATTACACCTCCAGTTGTTAGCCCCACCCTCCCTGCCCTCGTCCACATATTACACCTCCAGTTCGTTAGCCCCACCCTCCCTGCCCTCGTCCACATATTACACCTCCAGTTCGTTAGCCCCACCCTCCCTGCCCTCTTCCACATATTACACCTCCAGTTGTTAGCCCCACCCTCCCTGCCCTCGTCCACATATTACACCTCCAGTTGTTAGCCCCACCCTCCCTGCCCTCGTCCACATATTACACCTCCAGTTGTTAGCCCCACCCTCCCTGCCCTCGTCCACATATTACACCTCCAGTTCGTTAGCCCAACCATCTGCCCTAACCCAGTATTGACAGATTCAAGCCAAATATTTGCTTTGCCTGCAGCTCAATACCTTCCAGCTGGTGCTAGCCTCCAACGGGAGAGATTCATTCGCATTCTTCCAGTACCTGGACAATGGGATACAGTGGATGACGTCACAGGGCAAGTTGGTGCCAACTCACAACGACCCACTCCCACAGGCAGGATTTGATGGCGGGGATGGCCCACACCACTATAAGCTGCCGGGGTCAGGGACATCGGGCTCATTTATCACGTGAGTGGATGGCTGTGCTTGTAATGTGTGTATGTATGGTCTCGTCCCTGTTTGGATGGTTGTGGTTATAAAGGGTGGTCTCGTCCCTGTTTGGATGGTTGTGGTTATAAAGGGTGGTCTCGTCCATCTGTGTGGATGGTTGTGGCTATAATGGGTGGTCTTGTCCATCTGTGTGGATGGTTGTGGCTATAATGGGTGGTCTCGTCCATCTGTGTGGATGGTTGTGGCTATAATGGGTGGTCTTGTCCATCTGTGAGGATGGTTGTGGCTATAATGGGAGGTCTCGTCCATCTGTGTGGATGGTTGTGGTTATAATGGATGGTCTCGTCCATCTGTGTGGATGGTTGTGGCTATAATGGATGGTCTCGTCCATCTGTGTGGATGGTTGTGGCTATAATGGGTGGTCTCGTCCATCTGTGTGGATGGTTGTGGCTATAATGGGTGGTCTCGTCCATCTGTGTGGATGGTTGTGGCTATAATGGATGCTATCGTCCATCTGTGTGGATGGTTGTGGCTATAATGGGTGGTCGCGTCCATCTGTGTGGATGGTTGTGGCTATAATGGATGCTATCGTCCATCTGTGTGGATGGTTGTGGCTATAATGGATGGTCTCGTCCATCTGTGTGGATGGTTGTGGCTATAATGGGAGGTCTCGTCCATCTGTGTGGATGGTTGTGGCTATAATGGAAGGTCTCGTCCATCTGTGTGGATGGTTGTGGCCATAATGGATGGTCTCGTCCATCTGTGTGGATGGTTGTGGCTATAATGGGTGGTCTCGTCCATCTGTGTGGATGGTTGTGGCTATAATGGATGGTCTCGTCCATCTGTGTGGATGGTTGTGGCAATAATGGGTGGTCTCGTCCATCTGTGTGGATGGTTGTGGCTATAATGGATGCTATCGTCCATCTGTGTGGATGGTTGTGGCTATAATGGGGGGTCTCGTCCATCTGTGTGGATGGTTGTGGCTATAATGGATGCTATCGTCCATCTATGTGGATGGTTGTGGCTATAATGGGTGGTCTCGTCCATCTGTGTGGATGGTTATGGATATAATGGATGCTATCGTCCATCTGTGTGGATGGTTGTGGCTATAATGGGTGGTCTCGTCCATCTGTGTGGATGGTTATGGATATAATGGATGCTATCGTCCATCTGTGTGGATGGTTGTGGCTATAATGGGTGGTCGCGTCCATCTGTGTGGATGGTTGTGGCTATAATGGATGCTATCGTCCATCTGTGTGGATGGTTGTGGCTATAATGGATGGTCTCGTCCATCTGTGTGGATGGTTGTGGCTATAATGGGAGGTCTCGTCCATCTGTGTGGATGGTTGTGGCTATAATGGAAGGTCTCGTCCATCTGTGTGGATGGTTGTGGCCATAATGGATGGTCTCGTCCATCTGTGTGGATGGTTGTGGCTATAATGGGTGGTCTCGTCCATCTGTGTGGATGGCTGTGGCTATAATGGATGGTCTCGTCCATCTGTGTGGATGGTTGTGGCTATAATGGGTGGTCTCGTCCATCTGTGTGGATGGTTGTGGCTATAATGGATGCTATCGTCCATCTGTGTGGATGGTTGTGGCTATAATGGGTGGTCTCGTCCATCTGTGTGGATGGTTATGGATATAATGGATGCTATCGTCCATCTGTGTGGATGGTTGTGGCTATAATGGGTGGTCTCGTCCATCTGTGTGGATGGTTGTGGCTATAATGGGTGGTCTCGTCCATCTGTGTGGATGGTTGTGGCTATAATGGATGCTATCGTCCATCTGTGTGGATGGTTGTGGCTATAATTGGAGGTCTCGTCCATCTGTGTGGATGGTTGTGGCTATAATGGAAGGTCTCGTCCATCTGTGTGGATGGTTGTGGCTATAATGGATGGTCTCGTCCATCTGTGTGGATGGTTGTGGCTATAATGGGTGGTCTCGTCCATCTGTGTGGATGGTTGTGGCTATAATGGATGCTATCGTCCATCTGTGTGGATGGTTGTGGCTATAATAGGTGGTCTCGTCCATCTGTGTGGATGGTTGTGGCTATAATGGATGCTATCGTCCATCTGTGTGGATGGTTGTGGCTATAATGGATGGTCTCGTCCATCTGTGTGGATGGTTGTGGCTATAATGGGTGGTCTCGTCCATCTGTATGGATGGTTGTGGTTATAATGGATGCTATCGTCCATCTGTGTGGATGGTTGTGGCTATAATGGATGCTATCGTCCATCTGTTTGGATGGTTATGGTTATAATGGAAATTCCATCTGTGTGGTTGTTATGGATATAATGGATGCTATCATCTATCTGTTTGGATGGTTATGGTTATAATGGATGCTATCGTCCATCTGTGTGGATGATTATGGTTATAATGGATGCTATCGTCCATCTGTGTGGATGGTTATGGTTATAATGGATGCTATCGTCCATCTGTGTGGATGGTTATGGTTATAATGGGTGGTCTCGTCCATCTGTGTGGATGGTTATGGATATAATGGATGATATCGCCCATCCGTGTGGATGGTTGTGGCTATAATGGATGCTATCGCCCATCTGTGTGGATAGTTGTGGTTATGTGTGTTTGTTGTTCATCTATCTGTAAACATGGGTCTACCAACCTCAATAAAATTGCTCCAGCCAACAACATCTACCAACCTCAATAAAATTGCTCCCACCAACATCTACCAACCTCAATAAAATTGCTCCCATCAACATCTACCAACCTCAATAAAATTGCTCCCGCCAACATCTACCAACCTCAATAAAATTGCTCCCACCAACAACATCTACCAACCTCAATAAAATTGCTCCCACCAACAACATCTACCAACCTCAATAAAATTGCTCCCACCAACAACATCTACCAACCTCAATAAAATTGCTCCCACCAACGTCTACCATTCTCAATAAATTTGCTCCCATCAACATCTACCAACCTCAATAAAATTGCTCCCACCAACGTCTACCATTCTCAATAAATTTGCTCCCATCAACATCTACAAAACCTCAATAAAATTGCTCCCGCCAACAACATCTACCAACCTCAATAAAATTGCTCCCACCAACATCTACCAACTTCAATAAAATTGCTCCCATCAACATCTACCAACCTCAATAAAATTGCTCCCGCCAACATCTACCAACCTCAATAAAATTGCTCCCACCAACATCTACCAACCTCAATAAAATTGCACCCACCAACATCTACCAACCTCAATAAAATTGCTCCCGCCAACAACATCTACCAACCTCAATAACATTGTTCCCACCAACAACATCTACCAATCTCAATAAAATTGTTCCCACCAACAACATCTACCAATCTCAATAAAATTGTTCCCACCAACAACATCTACCAATCTCAATAAAATTGTTCCCACCAACAACATCTACCAATCTCAATAAAATTGTTCCCACCAACAACATCTACCAATCTCAATAAAATTGCTCCCATCAACATCATCTACCAATCTCAATAAAATTGTTCCCACCAACAACATCTACCAATCCCAATAAAATTGTTCCCACCAACAACATCTACCAATCTCAATAAAATTGTTCCCACCAACAACATCTACCAATCTCAATAAAATTGTTCCCACCAACAACATCTACCAATCTCAATAAAATTGCTGCCATCAACATCTACCAATCTCAATAAAATAGTTCCCACCAACAACATCTACCAATCTCAATAAAATTGCTCCCATCAACATCTACCAACCTCAATAAAATTGCTCCCACCAACAACATCTACCAATCTCAATAAAATTGCTCCCACCAACAATGTCTACTGATCTCAATAAAACTGCTCACACCAACAATGTCTACTGATCTCAATAAAACTGCTCACATCAACAATGTCTACCAATCTCAATAAAACTGCTCACATCAACAATGTCTACTGATCTCAATAAAACTGCTCACATCAACAATGTCTACCAATCTCAATAAAACTGCTCACATCAACAATGTCTACCAATCTCAATAAAACTGCTCACATCAACAATGTCTACCGATCTCAATAAAACTGCTCACATCAACAATGTCTACCAATCTCAATAAAACTTCTCACATCAACAATGTCTACCAATCTCAATAAAACTTCTCACATCAACAATGTCTACCAATCTCAATAAAACTTCTCACATCAACAATGTCTACCAATCTCAATAAAACTTCTCACACCAACAATGTCTACTGATCTCAATAAAACTTCTCACATCAACAATGTCTACCAATCCCAATAAAACTTCTCACATCAACAATGTCTACTGATCTCAATAAAACTGCTCACATCAACAATGTCTACCAATCTCAATAAAACTGCTCACATCAACAATGTCTACCAATCCCAATAAAACTGCTCACATCAACAATGTCTACCAATCTCAATAAAACTGCTCACATCAACAATGTCTACCAATCTCAATAAAACTGCTCACATCAACAATGTCTACCAATCTCAATAAAACTGCTCACATCAACAATGTCTACCAATCCCAATAAAACTGCTCACATCAACAATGTCTACCAATCTCAATAAAACTGCTCACATCAACAATGTCTACTGATCTCAATAAAACTTCTCACACCAACAATGTCTACTGATCTCAATAAAACTTCTCACATCAACAATGTCTACCAATCCCAATAAAACTTCTCACATCAACAATGTCTACTGATCTCAATAAAACTTCTCACATCAACAATGTCTACCAATCTCAATAAAACTGCTCACATCAACAATGTCTACCAATCCCAATAAAACTGCTCACATCAACAATGTCTACCAATCTCAATAAAACTGCTCACATCAACAATGTCTACCAATCTCAATAAAACTGCTCACATCAACAATGTCTACCAATCTCAATAAAACTGCTCACATCAACAATGTCTACCAATCCCAATAAAACTGCTCACATCAACAATGTCTACCAATCTCAATAAAACTTCTCACATCAACAATGTCTACTGATCTCAATAAAACTGCTCACATCAACAATGTCTACCAATCTCAATAAAACTGCTCACATCAACAATGTCTACTGATCTCAATAAAACTGCTCACATCAACAATGTCTACCAATCTCAATAAAACTGCTCACACCAACAATGTCTACTGATCTCAATAAAACTGCTCACATCAACAATGTCTACCAATCTCAATAAAACTGCTCACACCAACAATGTCTACTGATCTCAATAAAACTGCTCACACCAACAATGTCTACCAATCTCAATAAAACTGCTCACATCAACAATGTCTACTGATCTCAATAAAACTGCTCACATCAACAATGTCTACCAATCTCAATAAAACTGCTCACACCAACAATGTCTACCAATCTCAATAAAACTGCTCACACCAACAATGTCTACTGATCTCAATAAAACTGCTCACACCAACAATGTCTACCAATCTCAATAAAACTGCTCACACCAACAATGTCTACCAATCTCAATAAAACTGCTCACACCAACAATGTCTACCAATCTCAATAAAACTGCTCACACCAACAATGTCTACTGATCTCAATAAAACTGCTCACACCAACAATGTCTACCAATCTCAATAAAACTGCTCACATCAACAATGTCTACCAATCTCAATAAAACTTCTCACATCAACAATGTCTACCAATCTCAATAAAACTGCTCACACCAACAATGTCTACCAATCTCAATAAAACTGCTCACATCAACAATGTCTACCAATCTCAATAAAACTGCTCACATCAAGAATGTCTGTTCTACTTCTGTTGAATCAACAGCGGCTCTAATGTCAACATTCCTGGCATGTGGATGTTCCAAATTGGCAACACGGGTGGCGGTAACATCAGGTCTCCTGACCTGAACATTGGAGAAGGTTCGTTTGTTTTTTTGTTTGTAGAGTGTTTGTTGTTCATTTGTATTGTTGTTTGAAGAGTGTTTGTTGTTAGTTTGTATTGTTGCTTGTAGAGTTTTTGTTGTTAGTTTGTATTGTTGCTTGTAGAGTGCTTGTTGTTAGTTTGTATTGTTGTTTGTAGAGTGTTTGTTGTTCATTTGTATTGTTGCTTGTACGTTTGTATTGTTGTTTGTTGTTCGTTTGTATTGTTGTTTGTAGAGTGTTTGTTGTTCATTTGTATTGTTGCTTGTACGTTTGTATTGTTGCTTTTAGAGTGCTTGTTGTTAGTTTGTATTGTTTCTTGAAGAGTGTTTGTTGTTCGTTTGTATTGTTGCTTGAAGAGTGTTTGTTGTTAGTTTATATTGTTTCTTGAAGAGTGTTTGTTGTTCGTTTGTATTGTTCCTTGAAGAGTGTTTGTTGTTTGTATTGTTGCTTGTAGAGTGTTTGTTGTTAGTTTATATTGTTTCTTGAAGAGTGTTTGTTGTTCGTTTGTATTGTTCCTTGAAAAGAGTTTGCTGTTTGTATTGTTGTTTGAAGAGTGTTTGTTGTTCATTTGTATTGTTGTTTGAAGAGTGTTTGTTGTTCATTTGTATTGTTGTTTGAAGAGTGTTTGTTGTTCATTTGTATTGTTGTTTGAAGAGTGTTTGTTGTTCATTTGTATTGTTGTTTGAAGAGTGTTTGTTGTTAGTTTGTATTGTTGCTTGTAGAGTTTTTGTTGTTAGTTTGTATTGTTGCTTGTAGAGTGCTTGTTGTTAGTTTGTATTGTTGTTTGTAGAGTGTTTGTTGTTCATTTGTATTGTTGCTTGTACGTTTGTATTGTTGTTTGTTGTTCGTTTGTATTGTTGTTTGTAGAGTGTTTGTTGTTCATTTGTATTGTTGCTTGTACGTTTGTATTGTTGCTTTTAGAGTGCTTGTTGTTAGTTTGTATTGTTTCTTGAAGAGTGTTTGTTGTTCGTTTGTATTGTTGCTTGAAGAGTGTTTGTTGTTAGTTTATATTGTTTCTTGAAGAGTGTTTGTTGTTCGTTTGTATTGTTCCTTGAAGAGTGTTTGTTGTTTGTATTGTTGCTTGTAGAGTGTTTGTTGTTAGTTTATATTGTTTCTTGAAGAGTGTTTGTTGTTCGTTTGTATTGTTCCTTGAAAAGAGTTTGCTGTTTGTATTGTTGCTTGCAGAGTGTTTGTTGTTCATTTGTATTGTTTCTTGAAGAGTGTTTGTTGTTAGTTTGTATTGTTGCTTGAAGAGTGTTTGTTGTTAGTTTGTATTGTTGCTTGTAGAGTGTTTGTTGTTAGTTTATATTGTTTCTTGAAGAGTGATTGTTGTTCGTTTGTATTGTTGCTTGTAGAGTGTTTGTTGTTCGTTTGTATTGTTGTTTGAAGAGTGTTTGTTGTTAGTTTATATTGTTGCTTGTAGAGTGTTTGTTGTTCGTTTGTATTGTTGTTTGAAGAGTGTTTGTTGTTAGTTTATATTGTTTCTTGAAGAGTGTTTGTTGTTCGTTTGTATTGTTCCTTGAAGAGTGTTTGTTGTTAGTTTGTATTGTTGTTTGTAGAGTGTTTGTTGTTCATTTGTATTGTTGCTTGTAGAGTGTTTGTTGTTAGTTTGTATTGTTGCTTGTAGAGTGTTTGTTGTTCGTTTGTATTGTTGTTTGAAGAGTGTTTGCTGTTAATTTGTATTGTTGCTTGTAGAGTGTTTGTTGTTAGTTTGTATTGTTGCTTGTAGAATGTTTGTTGTTAGTTTGTATTGTTGCTTGTAGAGTGTTTGCTGTTAGTTTGTATTGTTACCTCTACCGATATCATATGTCTAGACCTCTGCCAATATCATATATCTAGACCTACACCAATATTATATGTCTAGACCTCCGCCGACGTTATATGACACTCTCCCATGTTCTATAGAGAGACATCTTCCGTTGAAACAAATATTTCTTAATAATCCTCTCATTATTATATCTCTAGATTAGTCTTCTCTTTCCTATAGGATTAACTAAATCAGTAATCTCTAAACACCCGTCTTCATCTTCATTCTCTCCAAATCTGAATATATGACTGACTCCCAAGTTTTATGTAAATCCAAATGTATGACTGACTCCCAAGTTTTATGTAAATCCAAATGTATGACTGACTCCCAAGTTTTATGTAAATCCAAATATATGACTGACTCCCAAGTTTTCTCTAAATCCAAATGTATGACTGACTCCCAAGTTTTATGTAAATCCAAATGTATGACTGACTCCCAAGTTTTCTCTAAATCCAAATGTATGACTGACTCCCAAGTTTTATGTAAATCCAAATATATGACTGACTCCCAAGTTTTATGTAAATCCAAATGTATGACTGACTCCCAAGTTTTCTCTAAATCCAAATATATGACTGACTCCCAAGTTTTATGTAAATCCAAATGTATGACTGACTCCCAAGTTTTATGTAAATCCAAATGTATGACTGACTCCCAAGTTTTCTGTAAATCCAAATGTATGACTGACTCCCAAGTTTTGTGTAAATCCAAATGTATGACTGACTCCCAAGTTTTATGTAAATCCAAATGTATGACTGACTCCCAAGTTTTCTCTAAATCCAAATATATGACTGACTCCCAAGTTTTATATAAATCCAAATGTATGACTGACTCCCAAGTTTTCTGTAAATCCAAATGTATGACTGACTCCCAAGTTTTCTGTAAATCCAAATGTATGACTGACTCCCAAGTTTTCTCTAAATCCAAATGTATGACTGACTCCCAAGTTTTCTCTAAATCCAAATGTATGACTGACTCCCAAGTTTTCTGTAAATCCAAATGTATGACTGACTCCCAAGTTTTCTGTAAATCCAAATGCCCAAGAGCTAACCACTACTCCATTAAATAGCCTAGCACCCAAGGCCCCTCCATGCTTCTTACCTTATCATCCCATCTTGTGCAAAAGTTTAACATCAAAAGGAAGTCATCAAGAACATTCTATTGGCTCAATAGTCAGACGTTTACTCTGTTCTTTCTTGCACAATATCTTGCATGTGTTGGGTCAATTGATTACAGGTGTGTGTATACCCAACATTTATTCCAGTCCTGACACTACAACAAAAGTAAAATGCTGGTACATATACAGAAAATGAGATATCATGTGGCAGCAGTAGTAGTGTCACGGATGAATTGTTACAAAATTGGATAAAGTCCAAGACAGAAACAAAATTGGGTGAGGGGACACTACTTTCTGTCTCTATACCCAACATATACACAGTCCCTTAGCAGAATACAACGAAAACAATATCCACGAGTTCAGATGTGTAGGCATTGTTGTGAAAGTATTGAGCTCGCTCATTGTTGTGAAAGTATTGAGCTCGCTCATTGTTGTGAAAGTATTGAGCTCGCTCATTGTTGTGAAAGTATTGAGCTCACTCATTGTTGTGAAAGTATTGAACTCACTCATTGTTGTGAAAGTATTGAGCTCGCTCATTGTTGTGAAAGTATTGAGCTCGCTCATTGTTGTGAAAGTATTGAGCTCGCTCATTGTTGTGAAAGTATTGAGCTCGCTCATTGTTGTGAAAGTATTGAGCTCACTCATTGTTGTGAAAGTATTGAGCTCACTCATTGTTGTGAAAGTATTGAGCTCGCTCATTGTTGTGAAAGTATTGAGCTCGCTCATTGTTGTGAAAGTATTGAGCTCGCTCATTGTTGTGAAAGTATTGAGCTCACTCATTTGGAACATCCAACACTTCATTATGTTGGGAAGGTGTTTCATCCACTGAGGCATGATAAAGAGAATACTCTAAATGGAGTAAAATAACCCACAAACACTTCACTTGTTGATACCTCAATATAGGTCCAATGGCAGGTTCCCTTAGGCTATTGGGTCAATACCAAGAATTTTGCATATCTGTGCCATCCAGTCACCTCAATTAATGTACATTTTACAATCCACTTCTTCTAGTCTCATGATTTTCTATTTTCAAAATGTTGCAGTAACATTGTTTGAGGTTGACAGTGAGAAGGCCACCTGTTTCCAGGATTCCAGTATTTGCCATCCTAACGCTCAATGTGTGGAACACAGGAATGGTTTGTGCTGTGTGTGTGTGCCACCATACTTTGGCAATGGATTTCATTGTGTGGAGCCCAGTAAGTTCAGATCTATAAATCAGAGGCTATGTAGATATCAAACATGGCAACAATTAAATAAACAATTTATTTTCTGTTTAAAAAAATGTCTTTATATTTATAATTTTCTATAAAGAAAAGAAAATTTCCTTTACAACTGAGTAATGAGTTTTGAGGATTTTAAAGAAAATCTTCACAATTATCTAATGAGTTTTGAGACAATGAACATCTTCACAATTATCTAATGAGTTTTGAGACAATGAACATCTTCACAATTATCTAATGAGTTTTGAGACAATGAACATCTTCACAATTATCTAATGAGTTTTGAGACAATGAACACCTTCACAATTATCTAATGAGTTTTGAGACAATGAACATCTTCACAATTATCTAATGAGTTTTGAGACAATGAACACCTTCACAATTATCTAATGAGTTTTGAGACAATGAACACCTTCACAATTATCTAATGAGTTTTGAGACAATGAACATCTTCACAATTATCTAATGAGTTTTGAGACAATGAACACCTTCACAATTATCTAATGAGTTTTGAGACAATGAACATCTTCACAATTATCTAATGAGTTTTGAGACAATGAACATCTTCACAATTATCTAATGAGTTTTGAACACAATGAACACCTTCACAATTATCTAATGAGTTTTGAGACAATGAACATCTTCACAATTATCTAATGAGTTTTGAGACAATGAACACCTTCACAATTATCTAATGGGTTTTGAGACAATGAACACCTTCACAATTATCTAATGAGTTTTGAGACAATGAACACCTTCACAATTATATAATGAGTTTTGAGACAATGAACATCTTCACAATTATCTAATGAGTTTTGAGACAATGAACACCTTCACAATTATCTAATGAGTTTTGAGAAAATGAAAATCTTCACAATTTTCTAATGAGTTTTGAGGCAATGAACACCTTCACAATTATCTAATGAGTTTTGAGACAATGAACACCTTCACAATTATCTAAATCATATTGTTTTAAATGAAAGGCTGTGGTGTAGTTTTTAAATGAGGTTACAAAATGTATGCAAACTTACTCCCCTTTATGTGGTCAACCAACTAATTAAATACCATTTTATTAGTTAGGAAATTGTATTTCCTTTCTTGAGTATTTAGCATATTATCGCCATATAGTTAGATTTGTTTATATATCCTTATATATATTTTGTGTGTGGTTGTTTGTTGTTCCAGCTAAATGCTTACTTGGATGAAACGTCGACTTTTATTTTGTCCATTACCACGTAAAGCTGTCACCATACCACTTGTTTCTTCTTTTTTGTAGAATTGCTAATTAAATACCAGAATTCTTTCCCATAGTACCTCCCTATATCAGTCATTTCACCTATATTTAGCTCAAAGTTTTTATGGAATGACAGTTTTGCCAGGTCAGATCAATAATTGTTGTTTGCACCTCAATATTTCTGAAACATTTGCATGAAAATTATGTCAGAATATCGTATCTTGATCTTCCAGTGCCGGTAAACATCACAAAGGGTTTATTTTGTTTTTCACCACCAAACTTGATTTGTTGGCGAGATGTTTGATCTTATCTAATGAGTCTAAGTTTGTCAACTTTGATTCTCTTCTCAGTATTCTTGTTAGTGTCTCTTTAGGGCTTCCTCTATTTCTTTATCCTGATGTTTCCCATAGAAGAGCCAGTTTAGAAATTCTCTTGTTGTTTCTTCACAGCACATGACCAACATATATCTATCTTCTTTCCTAAATTGTAGATGAGATCTTTGGTTACATGACCATTTCTCTTATTTCAATATTAGTCTTGAATTCATTCCATTGTAGATGAGATCTTTTGTTGCATGACCATTTCTCTTATTTCAATATTAGTCTTGAATTCATTCCATTGTAGATGAGATCTTTGGTTACATGACCATTTCTCTTATCTCTATATTAGTCTTGAATTCATTCCATTGTAGATGAGATCTTTGGTTACATGACCATTTCTCTTATCTCTATATTAGTCTTGAATTCATTCCATTGTAGATGAGATCTTTGGTTACATGACCATTTCTCTTATTTCAATATTAGTCTTGAATTCATTCCATTGTAGATGAGATCTTTGGTTACATGACCATTTCTCTTATTTCTATATTAGTCTTGAATTCATTCTATTGTAGATGAGATCTTTGGTTGCATGACCATTTCTCTTATTTCTATATTAGTCTTGAATTCATTCCATTGTAGATGAGATCTTTGGTTACATGACCATTTCTCTTATCTCTATATTAGTCTTGAATTCATTCCATTGTAGATGAGATCTTTGGTTACATGACCATTTCTCTTATCTCTATATTAGTCTTGAATTCATTCCATTGTAGATGAGATCTTTGGTTACATGACCACCATTTCTCTTATCTCAATATTAGTCTTGAATTCATTCCATTGTAGATGAGATCTTTGGTTACATGACCATTTCTCTTATCTCTATATTAGTCTTGAATTCATTCCATTGTAGATGAGATCTTTGGTTACATGACCATTTCTCTTATCTCTATATTAGTCTTGAATTCATTCCATTGTAGATGAAATCTTTGGTTACATGACCATTTCTCTTATTTCAATATTAGTCTTGAATTCATTCCATTGTAGATGAGATCCTTGGTTACATGACCATTTCTCTTATTTTAATATTAGTCTTAAATTCATTCCATTGTAGATGAGATCTTTGGTTACATGACCATTTATCTTATTTTAATATTAGTCTTGAATTCATTCCATTGTAGATGAGATCTTTTGTTGCATGACCATTTCTCTTATTTCAATATTAGTCTCGAATTCATTCCATTGTTCACAGAGCATTTTCTTAGGCATTAGTCTTCAAAAGTGTTTAGTTTTTTTTCTAAATCTCTTGTAATGTTTTCCAGCTTTCACATACACAGGTCAGTGTTGATAATAATGTTTGAGTTGAATATTCTAAGTTTGATTTTCTTGCTTAGTATTTTGTATTTCTATATTTTGTCTGGATGTTTACAATTTGCTGCTGATTTTGCTATTCTTTTTCTGATCTCTTTTCTCTGTTTCACCTTCTTGATCTATATTACTACCAAGATGTATATAGTGATCTATTCTTCCCAATGCCTGGCAGTTCAGATATATATTGCCCTCATGTGTGTTTTTATTTTGCATTATTTTTGTTTGTCTGTTTATATCAAGTGTTATTCTTTCTGCCATGGATAATCGGATATCTGTGATATTTTCCATCTTGTTGATATTGTCACTTAGGAGCATTATATCATCTACAAAATGCAGATCTTCCAGGTCATTCTTCTCATACCATTTAATGCAATTATTGCCATTGCAACATTTACTCATTATATAATCAATGGTAATTCCAAATAGCA
The DNA here is from genome assembly GCA_032433765.1 of Megaustenia siamemsis. Classification (NCBI taxonomy): domain Eukaryota; kingdom Metazoa; phylum Mollusca; class Gastropoda; order Stylommatophora; family Ariophantidae; genus Megaustenia; species Megaustenia siamemsis. The sequence goes on from JAVIAB010000050.1 coordinate 2,450,292, forward strand.
ATGGTGATAGTATATATCCCTGTTTGACTACTTTTTCAATTTGAAACTAATCACTCATTCCCTCCTCTGTGTGAACTACACAGTTATAGCCGTCATATATGTCCTTTATAATGTTGGTAATTGTTGGTGGCATTCTGAAATGTTTCAAGATATTCCACAATGACAATCTATGTTTGCTGTCAAACGATTTTTTTCAAAATCAATTAAATGACAGATCAATGATTGTTGTTTTTCTGTATGTTCTTCTAGTATCATCCTTAGATATGTATGAATTCAGTCATTTAATATTATTACAAGGTGTCCAAAAAGTAGTTATAACATCAAAACTTATCGGAATATCAATCTGGTGACTGTAGATACATTATCTCAAAAAGGCACGATAAATTGTCTTAAGTCCCTACTGGCTGGACTAGACCAGATTGTTTGTCTCCTGTCTATGTTAGATGGGTTACACCAGATTGTTTGTCTCCTGTCTATGTTAGATGGGTTACACCAGATTGTTTGTCTCCTGTCTATGTTAGATGGGTTAGGCCAGATTGTTTGTCTCCTATCTATGTTAGATGGGTTACACCAGATTGTTTGTCTCCTGTCTATGTTAGGTGGGTTAGGCCAGATTGTTTGTCTCCTGTCTATGTTAGATGGGTTACACCAGATTGTTTGTCTCCTGTCTATGTTAGATGGGTTAGGCCAGATTGTTTGTCTCCTGTCTATGTTAGATGGGTTAGACCAGATTTTTGTCTCATGTCTATGTTAGATGGGTTAGACCAGATTGTTTGTCTCCTGTCTATGTTAGGTGGGCTAGACCAGATTGTTAGTCTCCTGTCTATGCTAGGTGGGTTAGACTAGATTGTTTGTCTCCTGTCTACGTTAGGTGGGTTAGACCAGATTGTTTGTCTCTTGTCTATGTTAGGTGGGCTAGACCAGATTGTTTGTCTCCTGTCTATGTTAGGTGGGTTAGACCAGATTGTCTGTCTCCTGTCTATGTTAGGTGCGCTAGACCAGATTGTTTGTCTCCTGTCTATGCTAGATGGGTTAGACCAGATTGTTTGTCTCCTGTCTATGCTAGATGGGTTAGACCAGATTGTTTGTCTCTTGTCTATGTTAGGTGGGTTAGACCAGATTGTTTGTCTTCTGTCTAGGTTAGATGGATTAGACCAGATTGTTTGTCTCCTGTCTATGTTAGATGGGTTAGACCAGATTGTTTGCCTCCTGTCTATGTTAGATGGATTAGACCAGATTGTTTGTCTCCTGTCCATGTTAGGTGTGTTAGACTAGATTGTTTGTCTCCTGTCTATGCTAGATGGGTTAGACCAGATAGTTTGTCTCCTGTCTATGTTGTACAGGTTAGATCAGATTGTTTGTCTCCTGTCTATGTTAGATGGGTTAGACCAGATTGTTTGTCTACTGTCTATGCTAGATGGGTTAGACCAGATTGTTTGTCTCCTGTCTATGCTAGATGGGTTAGACCAGATTGGTTGTCTCTAGTCTCTGCTGGTTGGGTTAGACCAGATTGTTTGTCTCCTGTTTATGCTAGATGGGTTAGACCAGACTGTTTGTCTTCTGTCTAAGCTAGGTGGGTTAGACCAGATTGTCTCCTGTCTATGTTATGTGGGTTAGACCAGATAGTTTGTCTCCTGCCTATACTAGATGGATTAGACCAGATTGTTTATCTCCTGTCCATGTTAGGTGGGTTAGACCAGATTGTTTGTCTCCTGTCCATGTTAGGTGGGTTAGACCAGATTGTTTGTTTCCTGTCTATGCTAGATGGGTTAGACCAGATTGTTTGTCTCCTGTCTATGTTAGGTGGGTTAGACCAGATAGTTTGTCTCCTGTCTATGTTGTTGTGCGGGTTAGACCAGATTGTTTGTCTCCTGTCTATGTTAGATGGGTTAGACCAGATTGTTTGTCTCCTGTCTATGTTAGATGGGTTAGACCAGATTGTTTGTCTCCTGTCTATGCTAGATGGGTTAGACCAGATTGTTTGTCTTCTGTCTATTCTAGATGGATTAGACCAGATTGTTTGTTTCTAGTCTCTGCTGGTTGGGTTAGACCAGATTGTTTGTCTCCTGTTTATGCTAGATGGGTTAGACCAGACTGTTTGTCTTCTGTCTAAGCTAGGTGGGTTAGACCAGATTGTCTCCTGTCTATGTTATGTGGGTTAGACCAGATAGTTTGTCTCCTGCCTATACTAGATGGATTAGATCAGATTGTTTATCTCCTGTCCATGCTAGGTGGGTTAGACCAGATTGTTTGTCTCCTGTCCATGTTAGGTGGGTTAGACCAGATTGTTTGTTTCCTGTCTATGCTAGATGGGTTAGACCAGATTGTTTGTCTCCTGTCTATGTTAGGTGGGTTAGACCAGATAGTTTGTCTCCTGTCTATGTTGTTGTGCGGGTTAGACCAGATTGTTTGTCTCCTGTCTATGTTAGATGGGTTAGACCAGATTGTTTGTCTCCTGTCTATGTTAGATGGGTTAGACCAGATTGTTTGTCTCCTGTCTATGCTAGATGGGTTATACCAGATTGTTTGTCTTCTGTCTATTCTAGATGGATTAGACCAGATTGTTTGTTTCTAGTCTCTGCTGGTTGGGTTAGACCAGATTGTTTGTCTCCTGTCTAAGCTAGGTGGGTTAGACCAGATTGTCTCCGGTCTATGTTAGATGGGTTAGACCAGATTGTTTGTCTCCTGTCTATGCTAGATGGGTTAGACCAGATTGTTTGTCTCCTGTCTATGTTAGGTGGGTTAGACCAGATTGTTTGTCTCTATTCTCCGCTGGTTGGGTTAGACCAGACTGTTTGTCTCTAGTCTCTGTTGGTTGGGTTAGACCAGATTGTTTGCCTCCTGTCTATGTTAGATGGATTAGACCAGATTGTTAGTCTCCTGTCCATGTTAGGTGGGTTAGACCAGATTGTTTGTCTCCTGTCTATGCTAGATGGGTTAGACCAGATTGTTTGTCTCCTGTCGATGTTAGGTGGGTTAGACCAGATTGTTTGTCTCCTGTCTATGCTAGATGGGTTAGACCAGATAGTTTGTCTCCTGTCTATGTTGGGCGGGTTAGACCAGATTGTTTGTCTCCTGTCTATGTTAGGTGGGTTAGACCAGATTGTTTGTCTCCTGTCTATGTTATGTGGGTTAAACCAGATAGTGAGTCTCCTGCCTATGTTAAATAGATTAGACCAGATTGTTTGTCTAATGTCTATGCTAGATCCGTTAGACCAGATTGTTTGTCTCTTGTCTATGTTAGGTGGGTTAGACCAGATTGTTTGTCTCCTGTCTATGCTAGATGGGTTAGACCAGATTGTTTGTCTCCTGTCTATGTTAGATGGGTTAGGCCAGATTGTTTGTCTCTTGTCTATGTTAGATGGGTTAGGCCAGATTGTTTGTCTCTTGTCTATGTTAGATGGGTTAGGCCAGATTGTTTGTCTCCTGTCTATGTTAGATGGGTTATACCAGATTGTTTGTCTAATGTCTATGCTAGATCCGTTAGACCAGATTGTTTGTCTCTTGTCTATGTTAGGTGGGTTAGACCAGATTGTTTGTCTCCTGTCTATGCTAGATGGGTTAGACCAGATTGTTTGTCTCCTGTCTATGTTAGATGGGTTAGGCCAGATTGTTTGTCTCTTGTCTATGTTAGATGGGTTAGGCCAGATTGTTTGTCTCTTGTCTATGTTAGATGGGTTAGGCCAGATTGTTTGTCTCCTGTCTATGTTAGATGGGTTATACCAGATTGTTTGTCTCCTGTCTATGTTGGATGAGTTAGACCTGATTGTTTGTCACCTGTCATGCTAGATGGGTTAGATGAGATTGTTTGTCTCCTGTCTATGTTCGGTGAGTTAGACCAGATTGTTTGTCTCCTGTCTAAGCTAGGTGGGTTAGACCAGATTGTTAATCTCCACTGCTAGCATACTATATTGTGAACTAATACACAGAAAAATACAAATCGGCAGACCTAAACTATGATATAGAGATATCTGTAAATTATCTCCGAATGACTTCTCCTTCTGTGAAAATGATCTGGCAAGTTATCGCACATCATGGAGCGCATGTATAAGGAATGGTATAACATCGTTTGAGACTGTGCTAAGGAAACTTAGAAGAGAAAAGACTCATGAAAAAGGATGGAAAACCCAGTGGATCAGTGGGCCTGACTTGTTCATTCTGTGGCCGTGTGTGTTTGTCAAACATTGGTAGAATTAGCCACGAGAGAAACTGTTCAATAAAATCAAAACTTAAAAAAAAATACACAATAGCCTCCACTAGACCGTCTGACAAGACGAAAAGGGCTGTATATACTGCTAGCTGGGCTAGACCACATTGTTAATCTCTAGTCTCTGCTAGCTGGGCTAGGCCATATTGTTAATCTCTAGTCTCTGCTAGCTGGGCTAGACCACATTGTTAATCTCTAGTCTCTGCTGGCTAAGCTAGACCAGATTGTTAGTCTCCAGACCTTGCTGGCTAGGCTAGACTAGACCAGATTGTTAGTCTCCAGACCCTGCTGGCTAGGCTAGACTAGACCAGATTGTTAGTCTCCAGTCCCTGCTGGCTAGGTTAGACTAGACCAGATTGTTAGTCTCCAGACTCTGCCAGCTTGGCTAAACTAGACCAGAATGTTAGTCTCCAGACCCTGCTGGCTAGGCTAGACTAGACCAGATTGTTAATCCCCAGTCCCTGCTGGCTAGACTAGACTAGACCAGATTGTTAGTCTTCAGACTCTGCCGGCTTGGCTAAACTAGACCAGAATGTTAGTCTCCAGACCCTGCCAGCTATGCTAGACCAGATTGTTAGTCTCCAGACCCTGCTGGTTAGGCTAGACCAGATTGTTAGTCTCCAGACTCTGCTGGCTAGTCTAGACCAGATTGTTAGTCTCCAGACTCTGCTGGTTAGGCTAGACTAGACCAGATTGTTAGTCTCCAGACCCTGCTGGCTAGGCTAGACCAGATTGTTAGTCTCCAGACTCTGCTGGCTAGTCTAGACTAGACCAGATTGTTAGTCTCCAGACCCTGCTGGCTAGGCTAGACAAGACCAGATTGTTAGTCTCCAGACCCTGCTGGCTAGGCTAGACTAGACCAGATTGTTAGTCTCCAGACCTTGCTGGCTAGGCTAGACTAGATCAGATTGTTAGTCTCCAAACCCTGCTGGTCAGGCTAGGCTAGACCAGATTGTTAGTCTCCAGACTCTGCTGGTTAGGTTAGACTAGACCAGATTGTTAGTCTCCAGACCCTGCTGGTTAGGCTAGACTAGACCAGATTGTTAGTCTCCAAACCCTGCTGGTTAGGCTAGACTAGACCAGATTGTTAGTCTCCAGACCCTGCTGGTTAGGCTAGACTAGACCAGATTGTTAGTCTCCAGTCCCTGCTGGTTAGGCTAGACTAGACCAGATTGTTAGTCTCCAGACCCTGCTGGTTAGGCTAGACTAGACCAGATTGTTAGTCTCCAGACCCTGCTGACTAAGCTAGACCAGATTGTTAGTCTCCAGACCCTGCTGGCTAAGCTAGATCAGATTGTTAGTCTCCAGTCCATGCTGGCTAGGCTAGACAAGATCAGATTGTTAGTCTCCAGACCCTGCTGGCTAAGCTAGACCAGATTGTTAGTCTCCAGATCCTGCTGGCTAAGCTAGACCAGATTGTTAGTCTCCAGTCCCTGCTGGCTAAGTTGACCAGATTGTTCTCCAGTCCCTGCTGCCTAAGCTAGATGAGATTGTTAGTCTCCAGACCCTGCTGGCTAAGCTAGACCAGATTGTTAGTCTCCAGACCCTGCTGGCTAAGTTAGACCAGATTGTTAGTCTCCAGACCCTGCTGGCTAAACTAGACCAGATTGTTAGTCTCCAGACCCTGCTGGCTAAGCTAGACCAGATTGTTAGTCTCCAGTCCCTGCTGGCTGGCTTGACAAGATTGTTTGTTTTCAGGCTGAAGATAGGGAGGATAAGTAGCATCTTGATCAGTTATAGTTCATTGATCTTGATGCAAACAGTCAGATTGAGCACTTTCAGACTCTGTGTTATTGGACATCATGGGCTCAGATTTATTTGTCCTTAATACCAATCTGTTTACAATTTCTTGTCCAGATAACTCTCTATCACCCAAATATACAAGAAATCCAATCTATCTACCTTCGCCCAAAGTATTGTCTATAACTGCAATGTCGTTTCCTGTATAAATTTTACTGTTTTTTGTAATTCTTGCAGTGGCCCATATAGTTTTGTCTGTAGTGTTGTATCTATGGGCCAATGGGTTTTCCTCAGTCTACTATATTCAGTGCAGTCTTGAAGTATGTGTTCAGCAGTCTGGGGCGCCTGTCCACATGTACAAGTAGTTGAGGTGCCGATCTTGAATCTTGTATACATATGACTATGGAGTCGATTGTGTCCTGTTCTGAGGCGTATAATGATAACTTGTTCATATCTATTCATATTATGAAAGGCATCCTGATTTGGGGCTTGTGGTCCTCTGATCGATTTGATTATCTGTTTCTTATGATGGTATGTAACTGGTGTATCTAGTTGTGTGCCTGTTGAACCTTCCTTTGCCAACTGATCTGCTTTCTCATTTCCTGGTATTCCACAGTGAGATGGGATCCACTGCAGGGCAACCCTGTGGTGCTTGCAGAGTTCAGTCAATAAGGTCTGCAGATGTGGTAATTTTCTGGATTGTAGTGCCTGGAGTACTAATCTTTTACATCTGTCAAAAACACTGCAGGCTGTGGGCTAAGATTATTGTTCAGCAGTTTTTCTATTGCTAACTTTATTGCTTGGATTTCTGCATCATAATTGCGACAAAATCTCCCTGTTGCTACTTTATTTATATCGCTAGTGTTATTTGGGTACTCTATGTATGCACCTGCTCCCCCATTCTTTACTGCATTCTATTCTGATCCATCTGTGTACACACAAATCCATAGGTCTTGTGGGTATTCTTCATCCAGGAAACTGAGAGTTATTGTTTTTCACTGTAGACTATTTTGTTCCTCTTTGTCAACTATCCCTTTCAATTCTGTCTGTATTTGAACTGATAATCTTGATTCCTCAAGAAAGCCAATGAGGGGAATTCTATCTATCTATTGACCTTTCGAGCCGTAACCAGCCAATAGGGCGTAGACCAAGAAACACCTTCTCCTATCTGAATTTCTTGTTCTAGCAGTTTTCTTTTAAAGATATTTTATCAAATCTCGCCATCTGTCTCTGTTCAGTGCAAGCAGTTCTATCTCATTGAGGGAACCGATTCCTGCTGCTTTTGCCTCTCTCATTAATGTTCTTCTCAGTGTCTCCCTGGGTCTTCCTCTTTTTCTCTTACCTGTTGTTTCCCATATGATGGCTTGCTTTGCTATTCGGTTATTATCTCTTCTCATCACATGTCCAACATATGACCATCGTCTTTTCTTTATTACTGAAGATATTAGTGGTTGATTGGCGATTTCTCTAATTTCCTCGTTTGTTTTGAATTCATTCCACGCTATACCAAGTATTTTCCTTAGACATTTATTTTCGAATGCGTTCAACTTTGTTTCTATATCTCTTGTTGTTTTCCAGCTTTCACACGCATACGTAAGGGTTGATAGTACATTTGATTTGAATAGCCTAAGTTTTGTGTTTGATGAGGGGAATTATTGTTAGAAAAATGTACAGATATGTCTGAGCCATGGAATAAACATAGACAGTCTTGTTGACAACAGCTGTCATCAGGAAATAAATTTGGGGACAGGTAGATCTCCTTCTCATACATTGTTGTCAACAACAAACTGTGAGATTGACTTAAAGAGACTTTCCAAATACTGTGAGATTGACTTAAAGAGACTTTCCAAAAACTGTGAGATTGACTTAAAGAGACTTTCCAAATATGTGAAGACATGTTTATTTGTGACCATTGATGAGTTATTGGCTTCTCTTTCCTAAACAGCTGCTCCTCAAAAGCTGAATGGTCGTGTCTATGGAAGCCTAAATGGGATCTCACTTGAAGCTGGCTTACTGATGCACACTTATGTTGTCACTCTTGATGGAAGAACATACAGTGCTATCTCTGGGGTGCCACCAAGTCTTGGATCTTCCATGCAGACTCTAAACTCCATTGGGGGCATCATAGGCTGGCTGTTTGCAGCTCCAATGAGTGGGCAGGCCAAGAATGGATACAGCTTTACAGGTATGTTCTGCGTTGGGGGCATCATAGGCTGGCTGTTTGCTGCTCCAATGAGTGGGCAGGCCAAGAATGGATACAGCTTTACAGGTATGTTCTGCGTTGGGGGTATCATAGGCTGGCTGTTTGCTGCTCCAATGAGTGGGCAGGCCAAGAATGGATACAGCTTTACAGGTATGTTCTGCGTTGGGTGCGTCATAGGCTGGCTGTTTGCTGCTCCAATGAGTGGGCAGGCCAAGAATGGATACAGCTTTACAGGTATGTTCTGCGTTGGGGGCATCATAGGCTGGCTGTTTGCTGCTCCAATGAGTGGGCAGGCCAAGAATGGATACAGCTTTACAGGTATGTTCTGCATTGGGGGCATCATAGGCTGGCTGTTTGCTGCTCCAATGAGTGGGCAGGCCAAGAATGGATACAGCTTTACAGGTATGTTCTGCGTTGGGGGCATCATAGGCTGGCTGTTTGCAGCTCCAATGAGTGGGCAGGCCAAGAATGGATACAGCTTTACAGGTATGTTCACAGCAGATTCAATCATTTACCAAGAGGAGGTTAAGGATCTACTGAAGCAGATCTGCAGAATTTTTCTGTGCTACCCCATAGGGTTACTCCCTATCTATCTATTGACCTTTCAAGCCGTAGCTGGCCCATAGGGCGTAGACCAAGATACTCCCTCTCTTATCTGAATTTTTGTTCTAGCAGTGTTCTATTCTTGTAAAGATATTTTATCAAATCTCGCCATTTGTCTCTGTTCTGTGCAAGCAGCTCTATCTCAATGAGGGAGCCGATTCCTGCTGCTCTTGCCTCTCTCATCAATGTTCTTTTCAGGGTTACTCCTTCTATCTATCTATCTATTGACCTTTCGAGCCGTAACCGGCCCATAGGGCGTAGACCAAGATACACCTTCTCCTATATGAATTTTTGTTCTAGCAGTTTTCTTTTAAAGATATTTTATCAAATCTCGCCATCTGTCTCTGTTCTGTGCAAGCAGTTCTATCTCATTGAGGGAGCCGATTCCTGCTGCTCTTGCCTCTCTCATCAATGTTCTTCTCAGTGTCTACTCCTTAGCAGACTTTAATTTTACTTTTCTCTTTTTTGCTCTTTCTATTAGACAAGACAGACTTCATTGAAATTCTACTTCTGTTTAAGTACAGAGCTAAATTGTTTATCAACAGATGTAGACGTAATATGGGTTCCTCTACTTTTTCTATGAACAAATACAGATATATTTAATGGGAATTCATCCACATTTTTTATGAACAAATGAAGGCTTTAAAAAGTGAAACTTTTCCATTCTTTGTAGTATTGAATGCAATAGACTTATTGGATGGGATGTTGCCATCTTTGATATTGCTGACAGACTAATAGGACTGTATCCACTTTTTCTCTTTGTCATGACAGACTAATAGGACTGTATCCACTTTTTCTCTTTGTCATGACAGACTAATAGGACTGTATCCACTTTTTCTCTTTGTCATGACAGACTAATAGGACTGTATCCACTTTTTCTCTTTGTCATGACAGACTAATAGGACTGTATCCACTTTTTCTCTTTGTCATGACAGACTAATAGGACTGTATCCACTTTTTCTCTTTGTCATGACAGACTAATAGGACTGTATCCACTTTTTCTCTTTGCTATGACAGACCAATAGGACTGTATCCACTTTTTCTCTTTGTCATGACAGACTAATAGGACTGTATCCACTTTTTCTCTTTGTCATGACAGACTAATTGGACTGTATCCACTTATTCTCTTTGTCATGACAGACTAAAAGGACTGTATCCACTTTTTCTCTTTGTCATGACAGACTAATAGGACTGTATCCACTTTTTCTCTTTGTCATGACAGACTAATAGGACTGTATCCACTTTTTCTCTTTGTCATGACAGACTAATAGGACTGTATCCACTTTTTTCTCTTTGTCATGACAGACTAATAGGACTGTATCCACTTTTTCTCTTTGTTATGACAGACTAATAGGACTGTATCCACTTTTTCTCTTTGTCATGACAGACTAATAGGACTGTATCCACTTTTTCTCTTTGTCATGACAGACTAATAGGACTGTATCCACTTTTTCTCTTTGTCTTGACAGACTAATAGGACTGTATCCACTTTTTCTCTTTGTCATGACAGACTAATAGGACAGTATCTACTTTTTCTCTTTGTCATGACAGACTAATAGGACTGTATCCACTTTTTCTCTTTGTCATGACAGACTAATAGGACAGTATCCACTTTTTCTCTTTGTCATGACAGACAATAGGACTGTATCCAGTTTTTCTGTTTGTCATGACAGACAGACTAATAGGACAGTATCTACTTTTTCTCTTTGTCATGACAGACTAAAAGGGCTGTATCCACTTTTTCTCTTTGTCATGATAAACAAATAGGACTATCCACTTTTTCTCTTTGTCATGACAGACAGACTAATAGGGCTGTATCTACTTTTTCTCTTTGTCATGACAGACATACAAACAGAACTATCCACTTTTTCTCTTTGTCATGACAGACATACTAATAGGATTGTATCCACTTTTTCTCTTTGTCATGACAGACATACTAATTGGACTATCCACTTTTTCTCTTTGTCATGACAGACATACTAATAGGGCTGTATCTACTTTTTCTCTTTGTCATGACAGACATACTAATAAGACTATCCACTTTTTCTCTTTGTCATGACAGACATACTAATAGGACTATCCACTTTTTCTCTTGTCGTGAAAGACATACTAATAGGACTATCCACTTTTTCTCTTGTCATGACAGACATACTAATAGGACTATCCACTTTTTCTCTTTGTCATGACAGACATACTAATAGGACTATCCACTTTTTCTCATTGTCATGACAGACATACTAATAGGACTATCCACTTTTTCTCTTTGTCATGACAGACACACTAATAGGACTATCCACTTTTTCTCTTTGTCATGACAGACATACTAATAGGACTATCCACTTTTTCTCTTTGTCATGACAGACATACTAATAGGACTATCCACTTTTTCTCTTTGTCATGACAGACATACTAATAGGACTATCCACTTTTTCTCTTTGTCATGACAGACATACTAATAGGACTATCCACTTTTTCTCTTTGTCATGACAGACATACTAATAGGACTATCCACTTTTTCTCTTTATCATGACAGACATACTAATAGGACTATCCACTTTTTCTCTTTGTCATGACAGACATACTAATAGGACTATCCACTTTTTCTCTTTGTCATGACAGACATACTAATAGGACTATCCACTTTTTCTCTTTGTCATGACAGACATACTAATAGGACTATCCACTTTTTCTCTTTGTCATGATAGACAAACTAACAACTCTTAACATTTGATTGAACAACAAAGCAATGTATTGTTTATTTTAATTCTTACTTTGTCTCAAAGGTGGTGTTTTTAATAGAACTGCCCGCATCACATACAAGTCAGCAGACAGAGGAGACTATGTGGTGAGACTGCAGCAGAGTTTTTCAGGTCGTGACAGCCGCAACAACATACAAATGGAGACTAAGCTTGAGGGAAATGTGCCAGAAGTCCCACCTGGAGCCACTGTGTCTATTGATGACTACCAGGAGAACTACAAGAGAATAGCGCCAGGTGAGCTCGACTTACCTATCCAGCAGTTAAAGGCTGCTATTCTTTTACCACAATCTCATATGGCTTTTATCCTTTGCTACAATGCTTCATGGATGTTATCCTTTGACACAATCCCATACAACAAAAAGCCTTTGACACAATCCCATACAACAAGAAGCCTGTGACACAATCCCATACAACAAAAAGCCTTTGACACAATCCCATACAACAAAAAGCCTTTGACACAATCCCATACAACAAAAAGCCTTTGACATAATCCCATACAACAAAAAGCATTTGGCCCAATCCCATACAGCAAAAAGCCTTTGACACAATCCAGTACAACAAAAAGCCTTTGAGATAATCCCATACAACAAAAAGCCTTTGGCCCAATCCCATACAGCAAAAAGCCTTTGACACAATCCAATACAACAAAAACCTTTGGCCCAATTCCATACAACAAAAAGCCTTTGGCCCAATCCCATACAGCAAAAAGCCCTTGGCGCAATGCCACATTTGCATTTTCTGTGCAAATCCAGTGAAGAGAATAAGTATTTCAATGACACTGGGACACAAGTATTGGATAGCACTTGACAAAATCCACAAACAACCAAAGTTTCATAGAAGACAATAGACAGCCAAAATGAGAACTAAACCTGTGCTTTGACACAATGCAGTTCATTGCTCAAAGATAGTCATTTTCCTAGCAGTTCATGCATGCAGATGTCCACTTGACTGGTATATTGGGTGACAAGCCATATTCAGCGGTCAAGTTATAAATGCAGCTGTGGTATAAGTTTTCTAATATCAAGTATAAACAAACACAGACAAATAAGAGAATCATCATCATCATCATTGAGTGCCGTCTCCGCAACGAAGGTTGGCTACCATGGAGCGCCATTTTGCTCTATCTCTTGCTTTGATGGTGCAGGTTGTCATTGGTTGATTTGTCCATCTTTTGATGTTACTCGTCCATGTTAATCTTGGTCTGCCTCTGCCTCTTTTACCTTGTATTTTCCCCTCCAGGATCACTTTCAGTAGGCTGTTGTGTCTTTTAACATGGCCTAAGAATCGCATTTGTCTTGTTCTAATTGTGTTCAGAAGTTCTCTTTTCATTTTTAGTTGTTTTAAGACTTTGTCATTTGTTTTCTTTTCCTTCCATCCAATTCTACCTATTCTTCTATATATCCACATTTCAAAGGCTTCAATTCTCTGTTCTGTTTTCTTGTCTAATGTCCATGTTTCAGCACCATATAGGAATATTGAGAAGATGTAACATTTTGCTATTCTTAGTTTTAGCTCTGGTGTTATTTGTTTTGATGTTAGTATGTCCTTCATGACATTAAAATTACTTTTTGCCATTCCTATTCTTTTGTTTATTTCAGTTGTACATTTTCCATCACTGGTTATAGTATGTCCAAGGTAGTTATAGTTCTGAACTGTCTCAAGGTCTATTCCTTCAATTTTGATATCCACTTGTGGGTTTTGGGTATTTTCTTTGTTTATGATCATAGTTTTAGTCTTTTTGATATTCATATCTAGTCCATATTTTTTGCTTGTCGTGTTTATTTCATTAAGTAATTGTTGTAGGTCTTTAGGATTTTCTGCTAGTAGTACAGTATCGTCAGCATATCTTAGGTTATTGATTATCTTTCCATTAATTTGTAGGCCTGGCATCTCTATGATGTTTTTAAAGATTTGCTCAGTGTATAGATTGAACAAGCTTGGTGATAGGATGCATCCTTGTCTTACTCCTCTTTTTATATCAATGGGTGTAGAGAACTCTTTGTTATATTTTATTATTGCTGTTTGCTCCCAGTATAGATTGCATATTAGTCGTATATCCATGTCATCTAGATGTATCTCTTTTAGGCATTCTATAAGTTGTTTGTGGTGTACTCTATCAAAAGCTTTGGTGTAGTCTATGAAGCAGGCATATATTGGTTTGTTTACTTCTGTGTATTTTTCGATTAATGTTCTCATGCAGAATATGGCTTCTTTTGTCCCGCTATTTTTCCTAAATCCAAATTGCTGCTCATCTAATTCAGTATTGATTTTATTCTGAATCCTTCCTTGTATAACTTTTAGCAAGATTTTTGTAACATGGCTCATTAGGCTTATTGTTCTAAAGTCACTGCATTCAACTGCACCATTCTTTTTAGGCAATGCAATGAAAGTTGATGTTTTTAGTTCATTTGGTATGTATCCTGTGTGGTATATGTCGTTGCATATGTCTGTAATCACTTCAATGCCAAAATCTTCAAGTGCCTGTATCATCTCTATCTGTATGCTTTCAGGTCCTGCTGCTTTTCCCCTTTTCATTGTTTTTATAGCTTTTTCCACCTCAGATTTTAAGATTTTATAGCCTGATGTACATTTTATAACTGGTTTCTTGTCCCTTTGATCATGAAATAGTTCTGTTATATATTCCTGCCATCTCTCTATGATATCCTTATTGTCTGTTAGCATTTTTCCTTTTTTGTCTGCAATGCATCCACCTTCTGTGGCTTTTTTATTTTTATTAGTCATTCTCTTTATTTCTGTGTGCATTCCTCTTAGGTCTTGTTTGCTTTCCATAGTTTCTATTTCTCTACATTTTTGGCTGAGCCAGTCTTCTTTTGCTTTTTTGCACATTTTGCGTATCTCATTATCTATTTTATTGTATTGGGCAGTGTTCTTCGCTTGTCTCCTTTCTTCCATTTTTTCTAAGATGGTGTTAGTTATCCATTTTTGTTTTTTGTTCTTTTCTCTTTTGGGTAAGGTGTCGCAGGCTTTTTGTATGCTTTTCTTTATGCATTGCCATTTGGTTGTTACTTTTTCATCAGGATTTTCTCTTCTGTATTGTTCAATTCCTTCCTCTAGCAGCTTCTGGTATGTGTTCTTTACTTGTATTGTATAGGTATCTTTAATATCTTTTTGATTTAAAGCTGTTATGTCGAGTGGGTTTGTTGATGAATCAGATTTTTGCTTGTTTCTCTTTAGTTTGATTTTCATTTTAATCATTACAGGATTGTGATCAGAATTAATATCTGCTCCTGGGTAGGTTTTGGCTTTCTTTACGCTGTTACGGAACCTTTCTTTTATCATTATGTAATCTATTTGATTCCTCTTCCTATCTCCAGGGCTTTTCCATGTGTATAGTTTCCTTTTCTCTTGCTCAAAGTAGGTGTTACATATTATCAGCCTGTTTTCTTCACAGAATTGTATTAATCTTTCTCCTCTGTCATTTCTTTTTCCTAAACCATGATTTCCTATAATTGTCTTATATCTACCTTTTCCTACTTTAGCGTTCATGTCACCCATTACAATCAAGATGTCTGAAGATTTCACTTGCTTCATAACTTTATTTAGGTCTTCATAGTATGCCTCTATTTGTTCATCTGTGTAGTCTTGAGTAGGTGCATATGTCTGTATTATTGCTATGTCGAATGGTTTTGCTTTCAACTTGACTAGTATAATCCTATCACTGTATGTCCAGTGGGTACTTATATATTTTTGTAGCTCTCTTTTTATCAGTATTCCTACCCCCCTTTGATGTTCTGTTGTGTTTCCTGAGTATATAAATGTATATTTTTCGTCTTCAATGTACCCACATTCCTTCCATCTAGTCTCTGATATGCCTAAAATATCTATATTTATTCGTTCTGCTTCTTGAATTAGATTTTCCAATTTCCCTTGTTGATATAGAGTCCTAACATTCCAAGTACTTATTTTAAGATCTTTCCTCCGACATAAGTTCGAATTTCTCCGACTCTCCATGGCTTCCTCTGGACTGGTACGTGATGAGGCTCCAATCTCTTTCACGGTGGTCAGCCATGTTCGTCTTTCGTGTTCTGAACATGCCTCTTGTGTACCACACACTTTGCTGTTTTCGCTTTCTGGGCCGTTGATCATTCTTGATTCCTCCGCCTCCATCCACCGTCACAGACTTTTCACATAAGGGTTGAACATACCCGTTTTTCCGTTGACATTTTTGTCAAACCATGTGCTTGCCTATCGAACCGCGAACACACAACACAAAGAAGAATAAATCATATTCCACTTAAATATCGGCAATCACAGTCCATCCCCACGTTAGAAGTAAAACATACACCAAACGGGAGAATAGCAACACATAATTTCACAACTAGACTGTCGCGTAAATCATTTAAATATATCAGCAAGAGCCGAATTATAAAAATCGACTACACGAAGCCGCCATGACACCACAAATAAGAGAATAGGTCAACTTATCTGAGACAAATAGATGGCTGTATTCATTTGGATCTTAAATTGTAAAGTCCAGTATTGAAGTAATGTTGATCACTAATAAATGTTGTGAGGAAACTCAGAGGCTTAACAAACATAGTCAACCACTGTATATTTATGCGATTATATTGTCCATTCATAACTACTTACATCTTCATGGTTGGTCAACAAGACTAGATAATAGTTGGTCAACAAGACTAGATAAGGGTTGGTCAACAAGACTAGATAAGGGTTGGTCAACAAGACTAGATAAGGGTTGGTCAACAAGACTAGACAGGGGTTGGTCAACAAGACTAGATAAGGGTTGGTCAACAAGACTAGATAAGGGTTGGTCAACAAGACTAGATAAGGGTTGGTCAACAAGACTAGATAAGGGTTGGTCAACAAGACTAGATAAGGGATGGTCAACAAGACTAGAGGGATTGATCAACAAGACTAGATAAGGGTTGGTCAACAAGACTAGATAAGGGATGGTCAACAAGACTAGATAAGGGTTGGTCAACAAGACTAGATAAGGGATGGTCAACAAGACTAGAGGGATTGATCAACAAGACTAGATAAGGGTTGGTCAACAAGACCAGACAGGGTTTGGTCAACAAGACTAGATAAGGGATGGTCAACAAGACTAGACAGGGGTTGGTCAACAAGACTAGATAAGGGTTGGTCAACAAGACTAGATAAGGGTTGGTCAACAAGACTAGATAAGGGTTGGTCAACAAGACTAGACAGGGGTTGGTCAACAAGACTGGATAAGGGTTGGTCAACAAGACTAGATAAGGGTTGGTCAACAAGACTAGACAGGGGTTGGTCAACAAGACTGGATAAGGGTTGGTCAACAAGACTAGATAAGGGTTGGTCAACAAGACTAGATAAGGGATGGTCAACAAGACTAGATAAGGGTTGGTTGACAAGAACTACTAAACTCATTCAGAGATCATTGTTGTCGAGAGGTTTAGACGTTTATTGTTTGACCATGTCCAATCCTCAGCTAGTGGCAAGCTATTTTTCATGACACAACTTCAAAACTCATCGAGTGTGAACATTTTCTTTTGGAAATTAGAGTGACTCCACATTTTGATGATCATGTTACTCATTGTTGTTGTTATGGATCCAACAGCCTGTGAGCTGCTGCCCTTTGACCCAGCACATTACTCATACATGCGCCAGTCTGGTTTGACACAGACTGTTTCCAGGGAAGACCATGAGGAGGTAGGACTGCTAGGTCTTGGTCGGCTGATGGTGCGCCGACCCTGCTATTGCGACCGCAAGTCGCAGGCGCTTCTGCTCCCCCCGGATGAATATAGCACATTCATCAATTTCTCTTACACCAATGACTAGCATTCTGGATTGACTTGATATTGAACTCAATAAAAGGAGCTGGTATCTTGTGTAGCATTATTTCCCTTTGGGAGCGGATTATGAGAGATTATCGGGTAGAGTTTTGTTGAGACACAATTATTAATGACAAAAAATACCTTCACACAACAGCTTAGGCAGGGATTTATTACAGAGAATGCTATCACACAACAATCTGTGTTGAGACACAATAATTCCTTGCAAAGAATACAATCG
Source organism: Megaustenia siamemsis (assembly GCA_032433765.1). Taxonomy (NCBI): domain Eukaryota; kingdom Metazoa; phylum Mollusca; class Gastropoda; order Stylommatophora; family Ariophantidae; genus Megaustenia; species Megaustenia siamemsis. Next base: position 2,467,837 of record JAVIAB010000050.1, read on the forward strand.
CACAACAATTTGTGTTGAGACCCAACGATTTATTTATTTTTCTGTTTGTGATAGTTTCTCTGTGTACATTCATATTTTTCAAAATTTTATCATTAGTCTGCCCATGTCATTACCACATTTCATCATTAGTCTGCCCATGTCATTACCACATTTCATCATTAGTCTGCCCATGTCATTACCACATTTCATCATTAGTCTGCCCATGTCATTACCACATTTCATCATTAGTCTGCCCATGTCATTACCACATTTCATCATTAGTCTGCTCATGTCATTACCACATTTCATCATTAGTCTGCGCATGTCATTACCACATTTCATCATTTGTCTGCCCATGTGATTACCACATTTCATCATTAGTCTGCCCATGTGATTACCATGTTGTCATTCTTTTATATGAAGCAATCATCATCATTTTGGGCTCTCTTTAGCCTTATATTTTAATGAGAGTTCTCATGTCAAGTTATGAGTTCTTGTTGTAATTGTGACTGACAACAACACTCAGATTTTTCTACAGCAAGACAAAACAGTGAAATGTGGACTATTGACAATTCTGCTGAAAAAATGCCCTTGAGTGTAACAAGAATGCTCAAATTATCATGGACCAAGAAAAGGATAAACATGGCTAGTGAGCAACAACTTAATATTTCTTAGAACCAGCCACTAAAGAACATAAAAACAAGAAAAATAAAATATTTGAATTAGATAAAACTATATGATAGTTAAGAGAAGGAGCATCTTGGTCTACGCCCTAAGAGCCGGCTACATCTCGAAAGATCAATAGATAGATATGATAGTCGAATCATTTAGGATGGAAGAAGAATGTGGGAAAAATGATAAGCATGGGATTGGTGACTGCAGATGTTGTGTATCTTGATCTGGATAAAGAAACTTGAGAGTAGCTCTCATAGGAGATGCAGGGACAAGCATGCTGGTGGTCTGACTAATGTTTGTACTTGGTCTGTCAGAGATAATCACAATCACTAACTTTTTTAGGTGTGCAATTGTCTAGTCTGTCACAGACTGTCAATGTTTTTACATGTGTGCATACATCTGGTCTGCCACAGACTGTCAATGTTTTTATATGTGTGCATATGTCTATTCTGTCACAGACTGTCAGTGTTTTTATATGTGTGCATATGTCTATTCTGTCACAGACTGTCAGTGTTTTTATATGTGTGCATATGTCTATTCTGTCACAGACTGTCAGTGTTTTTATATGTGTGCATACGTCTGGTCTGTCACAAACTGTCAGTGTTTTTATATGTGTGCATATGTCTATTCTGTCACAAACTGTCAATTTCAGTGCTTCAATTACTAACTGAATATTTGTTAAGAAGTAAATGTTCACTTAGTAATAAAGAAATAATGTCTAATCTAACCACAAACAGGCACCATCAAGTCATTCATTTCTCGCACATACAGAGTCAATGATGTCGCATATCAGTATTCCTGGGATAATACGATCACGTTCAATGAATGTGATAATGGGGAACCTAGAACCACAAATGATGTCATGCGACATTTGGTGTCCAGACATTATGTTAAACACACCGAACAGGATAAGGTGATTAGATATGCAATGACATCTAAAGTGGGAATATTTGCAGGTATCTGTTTTCACTTTTTATCAAATTATAAATAATTACTTATGTATTCTTAAATTATGAATTTGTTAACTCTTTCCATACGTTTCGCCGCACTATGCGCCATACCAATTTCGGCAGCGTACGTTTCACCGCATAGTGCGCCACGCTCAATTTGGTTAGTGTGAATGCCATCAAACCATATTCTTTTTACATGTTTTGTATTATCTTGGTATTGGTAAAATCTAATACCTTGTTCAGTTATCTAAATATTCATATATAATATGTTATATGTTAGATAAATATAAATATGTAGATTGATTCTTAAAGCCATGAACAATTTTGTCTCTGAAATCTCTTCCGTTGCGTCGATAAAAAGTTTCCATACGGAGAGAGTTAAAATGACTAGAACCACAGCATGCATCAAACACAAAAAGGTAAAGAGAGTCAAGTGCTTGTGCCATCTTGTGATTATGGAACATAACCAGCTACCATTTTGTGTTTACAATAGCAGACAATCTGACTCCAAGGAAGGCTAAGAGATGGGTAGATAATCTGAATACAAGGCAAGCTAAGAGATAGGTAGGCAATCTGACTCCAAGGCAAACTAAGAGATGGGTAGACAATCTGACTCCAAGGAAGGCTAAGAGATGGGTAGATAATCTGATTCCAAGGGAGACTAAGAGATGGGTAGACAATCTGACTCCAAAGGAGGCTAAAAGATGGATAGACAATCTGACTCCAAGGGAGGCTAAGAGATCGATAGACAATCTGGCTCCAAGGGACATTAAGAGATGTGTAGACAATCTTACTCCAAGGGAGGCTAAGAGATGGGTAGACAATCTGACTCCAAGGGAGGCTAAGAGATGGGTAGACAATAATGCTCCAAAGGAGGCTAAGAGAAGGTAGACAATCTGGCTCCAAGGGAGGCTAAGAGATGAGTAGACAACCTGACTCCAAGGGAGGTTAAGAGATGAGTAGACAATCTGAATACAAGGGAGGCTAAGAGATGTGTAGACAATCTGATTCTATGGGAGGCTAAGAGATGGGTAGACAATCTGACTCCAAATGAGACTACGAGATGGTAGACAATCTGACTCCAAGGGAGGCTAAGAGATGGGGAGACAATCTGAATCCAAGGAAAGCTAAAAGATGGGTAGACAATCTGACTCCAAGGAAGGATTAGTGATGGGTAGACAATCTGAGTCTAAGGGAGGCTAAGTCATGGGTAGACAATCAGACTCCAAGGGAGGCTAAGAGATGGGTAGACAATCTGGCTCCAAGGGAGGCTAAGAGATGGGTAAACATTCTGACTCCAAGGGAGGCTAAGAGATGGGTAGACAATCTGACTCCAAGGGAGGCTAAGAGATGGGTAGACAATCTGGCTCCAAGGGAGGCTAAGAGATGGGTAGACAATCTGACTCCCCGGGAGTCTAAGAGATGGGTAGACAATCTGACTCCAAGGGAAGTTAAGAGATGGGGAGACAATCTGGCTCCAAGGGACGTTAAGAGATGGGGAGACAATCTGGCTCCAAGGGACGTTAAGAGATGGGGAGACAATCTGACTCCAAGGGAGGTTAAGAAATGGGTAGACAATCTGAGTCCAAGGGAGGTTAAGAGATTGGTATACAATCTGACTCCAAGGGTGGCTAAGAGATGGGTAGACAATCTGACTCCAAGGGAGGTTAAGAGATTGGTAGACAATCTGACTCCAAGGGAGGCTAAGAGAAGGGTAGACAATCTGACTCCAAGGGAGGTTAAGAGATTGGCAGACAATCTGACTCCAAGGGAGGTTAAGAGATGGATAGACAATCTGACTCCAAGGGAGGCTAAGAGATGGGTAGATAATCTGACTCCAAGGGAGGCTAAGAGATGGGTAGACAATCTGAGTCTAAGGGAGGCTAAGACATGGGTAGACAATCTGACTCCAAGGGAGGCTAAGACATGGGTAGACAATCTGACTCCAAGGGAGGCTAAGAGATGGGTAGACAATAATGCTCCAAGGGAGGCTAAGAGATGGGTAGACAATAATGCTCCAAGGGAGGCTAAGAGATGGGTAGACAATCTGACTCCAAAGGAGGCTAAGACATGGGTAGACAATAATGCTCCAAGGGAGGCTAAGACATGGGTAGACAATAATGCTCCAAGGGAGGCTAAGAGATGGGTAGACAATCAGACTCCAAGGGAGGCTAAGAGATGGGTAGACAATAATGCTCCAAGGGAGGCTAAGACATGGGTAGACAATCTGGCTCCAAGGGAGGTTAAGAGAAGGGTAGACAATAACTCCTTTCTTTGAACTTGTTATCTTGACATCTAAAAGTTTGGTCATCACAGGTACATACCTGGACAAGCTGTATGGATTTGTCACCAACCCCAAGCTGACCAACACTTTCTTTGAACTTGTTAATATTTATGTCTAGATTTGTATGCAATAGAAGAAGATGATTTCAATCCTCACAATTTGATCAAGTTCTTATTTAATGTTTTTAAAAACAAATTTAGCATTTTTTTGTTGATATTATTGTATCACTTGTTTATATCCAAAGGTAGAAACATTTTTTGTTGATATTATTGTATCATATGTTTATATCCAAAGGTAGAAACATTTTTTGTTGATATTATTGTATCATATGTTTATATCCAGAGGGAGAAACATTTTATTGTAATTTAATTAATTTTTTTATGTCATCAAAATGTGAACATATTTGTTGCAATTGTTTTCTATATATCATCACCTCATGTTTTCTTTTTTGTTATTGTTTGTATACCTGAAGCATTGACAAGCAGGACTTGTTTGTATACCTGAGGCATTGACAAGCAGGACTTGTTTGTATACCTGAGGCATTGACAAGCAGGACTTGTTTGTATACCTGAGGCATTGACAAGCAGGACTTGTTTGTATACCTGAGGCATTGACAAGCAGGACTTGTTTGTATACCTGAAGCATTGACAAGCAGGACTTGTTTGTATACCTGAAGCATTGACAAGCAGGACTTGTTTGTATACCTGAAGCATTGACAAGCAGGACTTGTTTGTATACCTGAGGCATTGACAAGCAGGACTTGTTTGTATACCTGAGGCATTGACAAGCAGGACTTGTTTGTATACCTGAAGCATTGACAAGCAGGACTTGTTTGTATACCTGAAGCATTGACAAGCAGGACTTGTTTGTATACCTGAAGCATTGACAAGCAGGACTTGTTTGTATACCTGAGGCATTGACAAGCAGGACTTGTTTGTATACCTGAAGCATTGACAAGCAGGACTTGTTTGTATACCTGAAGCATTGACAAGCAGGACTTGTTTGTATACCTGAAGCATTGACTAGCAGGACTTGTTTGTATACCTGAAGCATTGACAAGCAGGACTTGTTTGTATACCTGAAGCATTGACAAGCAGGACTTGTTTGTATACCTGAAGCATTGACAAGCAGGACTTGTTTGTATACCTGAAGCATTGACAAGCAGGACTTGTTTGTATACCTGAAGCATTGACAAGCAGGACTTGTTTGTATACCTGAAGCATTGACAAGCAGGACTTGTTTGTATACCTGAAGCATTGACAAGCAGGACTTGTTTGTATACCTGAAGCATTGACAAGCAGGACTTGTTTGTATACCTGAAGCATTGACAAGCAGGACTTGTTTGTATACCTGAAGCATTGACAAGCAGGACTTGTTTGTATACCTGAGGCATTGACAAGCAGGACTTGTTTGTATACCTGAGGCATTGACAAGCAGGACTTGTTTGTATATCTGAGGCATTGACAAGCAGGACTTGTTTGTATACCTGAAGCATTGACAAGCAGGACTTGTTTGTATACCTGAGGCATTGACAAGCAGGACTTGTTTGTATACCTGAAGCATTGACAAGCAGGACTTGTTTGTATACCTGAAGCATTGACAAGCAGGACTTGTTTGTATACCTGAAGCATTGACAAGCAGGACTTGTTTGTATACCTGAAGCATTGACAAGCAGGACTTGTTTGTATACCTGAAGCATTGACAAGCAGGACTTGTTTGTATTTAACTAGAAATTATTGCTGATATTGTTTGTTTGTGGACAATAATGGCACTGTCAGACTGGGAATATGGTGGTGTCTTTTCGACAGTTCGTTGGCAAGAAGTGTGATTTCATTGCTGTGTGATTCTGAATGAAGAAAATAAAAAGAAAACTGTGTACCCATGTGCTGAAGAGCTGTATGATTGGAGTTGGCCATCTATAACGTGGAAATGGGTTCTTGACTGCGCGATCAAGTGAGTGCACGTGAATCTAGACCATCCACATCATTGACTTTCAGCGACAAAATCAACAATGATGACAAGAAGTACTCAGACGAAGCCTAAATGAAAACATTGAAGTAGGAAAACAAATATAGTCAAACATGCTGAAATGTGTAAGAAACAGTCAAAGTGCGAGCAGTTAGACCTAAAGTATGTGCGCGTTACATACTGAACTGCGCTTCTATAAATCAGTGACTGCCCGTTCTTGATAAGCTACTGTGCGGCACCAATATAATGATTTTGCAAGAAACACTTCTTGGTGATAGGACAGTTAGTGCCCCTGGATTTCATTGTTTCTACAATAGGCAGCACCTTAGACAGGCCATCCTTGTGCGCAACAACATGATGGCAGCTAAGACAGTGCAGAATTGCAGGTACATGTGGTTAGGTTGCAGATCCCAGTTCCTTTCGTGGTTGTAAATGTGTATGCCTGTAATGGGAAGGTGGACACACAACAATAATAGAATCTCTTCACGTTCAAGGAGGAGAACATAATTTTCTTCAGATATATTAATGCTAGAGGCAGTCAGTGAGGTAATGTCATAGCCTACAAACAGGGAGAAGACCTAGAGAACGCTCTGGTGTCCATTGATTTAGTGCACTTGAATGATGGAAGGACAACCAGAATGGCCACTCAAACAGGGGACTCTGACAGTGTCAGACCAGGCACTGATGTCTTTCACCTTCGCACCAGTTTGCAAGTGGAGTGTACTGGGGTTCCACGGAAGTGATCACTATCCATGTGTCCTCCTAATTAAGAAAGGCAGAAATAGAAGCCAGAAAAGCAAGCTCCACACATTCCACTATGAGAACATAGACCAGGACGTCATTAGCAAAATCAGACATAGAAAAAAGGGCACCCCTCACAGGAGGCAGGAGAGATGGATGCAGCTGCCCTGGTGGAATGCAGAAGTCGAGGAAGCTTGGTAGAACAAGAGACAAACGGCCAAGACATAGCAGAAAGCCAGAAAGAATGGAAGAACACAACCTGAGCTTTTGAAGCATCTGAAAGAAGAGGTCGACCATAGAATGATGCACTTTAAACTATGTGCTAAGCAGGTTAAGGGTTCCAAGTGGGATGATTTCTGCAAAAAAGTGTGCTCAGAAAACTTACTGGCCATATTCTGGCGCCTTCATCAGAGCATGAATGGCACAACACGACACAGAGGCATACCAGAACTTCCAGAGTACAGGCCAGATATGACACAAATCTGATGAAAGCACAAAGGACACTCCCTGTGTAGCAATGAGGTATCTTCTTGACTTTCCAACCATGAATGACAGGATCAAGAACTGGAGGGCATGAGCATACCTGAAGATTAGTGCAGATAAAGAGCATCCATTGCACCACGAGCTCAACACAGGGAAAAGTATCAGGCTAAAAAAAGGCATAAATCATGGGTGGGCCGAGCAGAAGATGTCATCCAACAGGTCTGTGGACTTAGCAGTATCAGTGCAGACGTTGAGTGGATACTGGCGCCTATGTCATTCAGGGGCACATTCTTATGCATTGTCACACTCAACAGGAAATGTAGGGAACAGAATTCAGTCGTGGTCAATGCGAACGTCAACGGTCTCATCTGGGATAACACAGATGAGAAGATACAGTCTTTTAAACAGATGGGTCTGTAATACAACACCAAAGGAATGCATGGGCATTTACAACACCCTCAGCAGGCAGAATAGTCAAGGAAGACAGTGGTGGATATGTTATGACCACGAGTAGCATGGTGATGGAGGTGATGCCAATGACCAAGGCATTCATCTGGTTAGAGTCACAAGACTACACCCATGCCTGCATACTGAGTGATTCGATGAGCATGATAACAAAAGTGGAGGTAGACTTTGTATGCAGGCAATGGGTAGAGTCGTTGCAGAAGTACAAAATACTTAAGGTCACCTTTGTCTGCATCCCTGGACATGCAGGGGAAATGAAAGAGCAGACTGGTTGGCTAGCTGTGCTGTCATTGAAGACGGTCAACCAATGGATAGGGCGGACATCATCAATGCCCTCCGAGATGTGGGAAGGGCACAGAACTTCGACAACCATGAGTCCACATCACTCCTTTGAATGAAAGAGATGGGCATAGCCAGAAATGAGAAACTTAGTGGGCGTATAAGAAGACTTATCAACCAACACAGAACTGGAGCGGTCAGTCACTGGACACTGTGAGACTTGCTGAGGAGAGGATCTGAGCACCTATGGACATGTTCGGAGTGCAATGATGACGACCCGCAAATAAGTCAACAACTATCAGCCTTTCTCTCTGTCATTGATACTTCACTTCCACTCTTGAATGATGTCATCAACTAAAACAAATACAAGACATTGATTCCAATTCTGTGAATTAACCTTGACATTGTTTATTGTGATTGTTATTGATCCATGGGACTTAGCTAGGATCATTATTGTCATTGCTCATGATCAGGGTGGGTCAGTAGAAGCTGATCAGATTAGTCCAGGTTACTTTTATCTTTGGTATAGAGAGAACATATAGAAATGAAAGTATTCACAGAATTGCCAGTTTGTGCCATGATATGTGGTACAACTTATTGATCAACAAATACAATTTGTAGATTGTGGTGGAGTTTTACATTTTGTAATTTGAGAAAAATGGGAGGAGCATTCAACAGTCCAACCAACCCAGAACCTCAAAGAAATCAAGGCAATCCTGATACAAGCTAAGGAAACAGAATGGAGAGAGAGTTATATGGAAAATATGAGCCAGAACACAGCAGTTCACACAAACTCACCAAACTTGAGCAGACCAAGATCTTCATACTCAGAACAAGCCAATATGGCTTTATGGCACATCTACACAATATAGGACTCAGTGGCAACATGGGACTGTGGAGCATTCAAACTCCAGAAGATATCCTACAGGACTGCAGCACTCTCAATACCCTAAGAACACAAATATGGCCCAAAGAAACAACCCTGCAAGACAAACTATGGGGAACCAGTGAAGACTTCAAATGCACCATTTTGTTTGTGATCCATGCTGGTCTAAATGCATATCAGTAGCTGATTGCTGAAGAATATTGCAATAGCGATCTAGAGTTTGTACTGCAAACAAAATTACATTTAGTGATTTTATTTGTTATTAAATCTGACATGATATATGATACTATGTATCAGGTTCAGATCCATGCACTGAGGCAGCTCAGATCTGTTCTACACATGCTGACTGTGTTCAACATGGACACTCCTACAGGTGTGTCTGTAGACCTGGATATGCTGGAGATGGAAACATTTGTGAAGGTAAGAGCTGAGAAGGTATGAGTTTGGAAAACTGAGAAGGTAAGAGCTGAGAAAGTATGAATTTGGAAAACTGAGAAGGTAAGAGCTGAGAAAGTATGAATTTGGAAAACTGAGAAGGTAAGATAATAACCAGCAGAGAAAGTATGAATTTGGAAAACTGAGAAGGTAAGATAATAACCAGCAGAGAAAGTATGAATTTGGAAAACTGAGAAGGTAAGATTTTAACCAGCAGGGAAAGTATGAATTTGGAAAACTGAGAAGGTAAGATAATAACCAGCAGGGAAAGTATGAATTTGGAAAACTGAGAAGGTAAGATTTTAACCAGCAGGGAAAGTATGAATTTGGAAAACTGAGAAGGTAAGATAATAACCAGCAGAAAATGTATGAATTTGTAAAACTGAGAAGGTAAAAGAATAACCAGCAGAGAAAGTATGAATTTTGGTGTCATTTTGAAGTTAATAAGCCAGAACACAGCAGCGGACTGGGAAAATTGTAAAAAAAAATTAAAATAAATATTCATAAAAAGGAATCAGTCAGAAAGAGAATGTATCAATAAAGTGAAGGTGTTGGAATAATCGTGAAGGTAATGATATCATATCATAGCACAGTTACTTTATTCCAATTATTAGGCTGCTATTGGAGTAAAAAAAGTAAAGTGTCCTGTCACGCCAAGTGGCATATATAGGGAATATGGCGTTAGTGACCATCATTTTTACAGACCTTCAGCACATGAATTTTGGGGTAATGTGGTCGGTATTACACACGTGCCACTTGACTTTCCCAGAAAAAAAAATCCAGTATCCATTTAAGGAAGGGTGAAACCTGGAAGCCGTCAATCGGGATTGAACCCTCTTGTCCTTTGTAGTCCAGTTCACTAACCAGTGAGCTATCATGGCTCTGCCATTGGTGTAGAAGAAGAATAAAAGCATGTCAATTGTGGGACAGGGCTGAATTCTCTCCCCCTACTTGTTTGGTGTATTCTGAAAGCTCCATCCTAAGGAACATAAAATTGTTAGCAAGGCAGGCCATTTCCTTTAGCATTTGTCTTTTAACTGGATATATCAAGGACTCCAGAACACAGTCTCCAGTACAGGCTCAATATACAGACTCTAGTACACATACTCCAGTACACAGACTAGTAGGGAACAGGCAAATAATTGCAATGCTGCGGTAAAGCTGGTAGGGGGAAAATTGAAAAAAAAATAGAAAAAAGGTATGGTAAAAGCTTTACGTGGTTAGTAGACGACACAGATTTAAACGACGTTTCGGCTCAATAGGCCTTCAGCAGGAACAGACAAACAACAACACATAGATAATTGTGTTTCATCATTTGTTTTTGTTGTCCTTGTACTCTGAAGAAGGCCACAGGCCAAAATGTCAGTATTGTGTTGTGTTCCTCCCTTGTAAAGCTGTCTTCATACCTTGGAGTGTTTAACACTCCCCACCTCTGGTTCCTTGCTACCAGCTTTACCGCAGCATCACAATTATTTGCCTATACAAAACTAATCCTACATAGCTAACTAGTAGTGAAACACCCAAAACAAAATAATCGAAAAATGTTAAAGAAAAGCAATGCAAATGACTTCCCTGTGTTGTGGACGCTGGTCAGGATGGGAAAAGGGCGCGTAACACGGGTCTGGCTGTAATTATACCCTCTGGACAGGGGTGGAGGGTACTAAAAATACATGAGTGTGGGGAACGCTATTCAGACTGAGACCTTTCTTGTTGCTTTCTTTTACTATTATGTCTATCATTTCTTGTAGTTCATTCTCTGTCTCTGCTATTAGGACTGTGTCATTCGCATATCGCAAATTATTTATGTTGTGACCGTTGACTTCAATTCCTTTTTTGTCTACTATTGATCTCATAATATATTCACTGTAAAGTGAAAACAAATCTGGCGACAGAACACAGCCTTGTCTGATTCCTTGCTTTATATATTGGAATTGTCCTGTTTGGTTGTTAATTCGTATAGCTGCTGTTTGTTGCCAGTACATGTTTTTTATAATTCGCAGATCCTTGCCATCAATGTTTAATTTCTCCAGCATACTGATTATTTCCACATGCTTTACTTTGTCAAATGCTTTCGTGTAGTCTATAAAGCACATATGTAGATCTTTCTTTACCTCTATAGATCTTTCTATCAATGTTCTTAAGATGTATATTGCATTATTGGTGCCCTTTCCTTCCACAAATCCACATTGTTCCTCACTTATTTCTGGTTTTATTTTGTTCCTTACACATCTCATGATTATTCTTAGTAATATTTTCATCATATGGTTCACGAGACTAATAGTGCGATGGTCTTCACAATCAGTGGCTCCTGACTTCTTCGGTGTGGCTACAAAGATAGATTTTAGTAGATCTTCGGGTATGTGTCCAGTGTTATATTTGTCATTGAGTAGTTTTGTTATGACTTGTACTCCCAGCTCTCCTAATGCATTTATCTCTTTGATTGTTATATTGTCTGGACCTGGAGCTTGGCCTCTTTTCATGTGTTGAAATGCGTCCTCCACTTCACTCTGCATTATTCGTGGTCCTATGTCTTCATTTGAATTGTTTAATTCTGGTCTTTCATCATCATAGAGTTGACTGATATATTCTGTCCATCTTTCCATTGTCTTCTCCTGTCCAATTATTATATTTCCTTCCTTTGATTTCACACATCCTGAAACTTTGACTTCTTTTCTTCCTGTTAATTCATTTAACTGGTTGTGCATAAATTTTGAGTCTTTCTTTTGTTGTTTTTCCATTTCTTCACATTTCTGTTTTAACTATCCTTCCTCTGCTTCACTGCACTTATTTTGGATCTCTTTGTGCAATATTTTGTATGTCCGTTCTTCTTTCTTATGTTTTCTTCTTTCGTCCATTAGTTGTAATATTTCTTCTGTCATCCATTTCTTTTTGTTGATTCTTTTAGTCACTGGTAATACTTCTTTTGATGTTTGTTGAATTGATTGTTTGAGCATTTCCCACTGCTCCTGGATGTCCTGTATTTTCTCAATAGCATTATATCTATTTTGTACTATCGTGCTGTACTTATCACTCATCTGTTTATCTACTCTTAGCAAATCTAGTTCTAATTTTATATTTCTTGGTGATTTCTGTGCCTTCCGCAGTTTTATTCTTATCTTTCCAACTACTGGTACATGGTCACTATTGCAATCTGCTCCTGGCCTTGTTTTAACTGATGTTAGCCCATTCCTGAATCTTCTCTGTACCAGTATAAAATCAATTTGATTGTGTACTTTTTTGTCTGGGCTTTGCCATGTCCATAGTCGCCTAGGGTGTTGTTTGAACCAGGTGTTATCTATAATCATTTCTTGTGTTTTTGCCAAATCTATCAATCTATCCCCTCTGTCATTCGTCTCTCCAAGGCCATGCCCCCCAGTCACATTTTGCACTTTAGCTGTTCCTACCTTTGCATTGAAATCCCATAATATAATAGTTATTTCTTGGGGTTTACACTGTTCCATGGTCGCCTCTAGCTCCTCGTAAAAAGTGTCAATGTCTTCTTCTTCGCTATTACTTGTTGGTGCATAAACTTGAATTATGTTAATATCCATTGGCCTGCCTCTCAATTTTACTAGCAGAATTCTGTCTGATACTGGCCAAAGCCCTTTTAGTGTTTTGCTTCTTTCTCCATCTAACATGATGCCTACACCTCTTTCGTGTGTGGTTCCCCCAGAGTAAATTACATTTCCACTGTCGCGTTGTAATAATCCTGCTCCTGTCCATCTCATTTCACATAGTCCCAAGATGTTCAATTTCATTCTCTTCATTTCTTGACTGATGTTTTCTAGTTTTCCAACCTGGAATGCAGATCTAATGTTCCAAGTTCCTATAGCTAGTGTCTCTTTATTTTTGATCTTGCATACAGTTGCTTGATGACGATCAGGTGTCACCTGTAGCACATGACTCTCCCTACCGGACGAGGTGGCTGTGAAACCCCCATTAACGTCGTTAGCTGTAAATAGAAGGTTGTGATTTGTCATGATTATTCCAGGCAATTTAAGAAGGTAGTTTGTCATTCCTTTCCTTCTTGGCAGTGACTGTACTAGTCGGAGATCGCAGCCATTGTCTCTATACATGAGATCCTCTGCCTGCCATCACGGTGTGGGGACCATAACCGGCACTACTTGTCAGCTGCTCCCACAACACCATCCACCACCTGCTCCAATGGCTTCACATAACCCTGATAGGGGGGTTAAACGGGAACTCCACCTTGCCCAGGGGTGTCCCGAAGACTAGCAGAGGAAAGGAGACGTCTTACTCCTCCTTTGGTGCAGAACTCTACCACGCTACCCGCAGACAAGCAGTATACACAAACAGTAAACACAAGCAGTAAACAAAATGTAGACACAAACAGTAGACAAAATGTATACACAAACAGTAGACAAAATGTATACACAAACAGTAAACACGAGCAGTAAACAAAATGTAGACACAAACAGTAGACAAAATGTATACACAAACAGTAAACAAAATGTAGACACAAACAGTAGACAAAATGTATACACAAACAGTAAACACGAGCAGTAAACAAAATGTAGACACAAACAGTAGACAAAATGTATACACAAACAGTAAACACAAGCAGTAAACAAAATGTAGACACAAACAGTAGACAAAATGTAGACACAAACAGTAGACAAAATGTATACACAAACAGTAAACACGAGCAGTAAACAAAATGTAGACACAAACAGTAGACAAAATGTATACACAAACAGTAAACAAAATGTAGACACAAACAGTAGACAAAATGTATACACAAACAGTAAACACGAGCAGTAAACAAAATGTAGACACAAACAGTAGACAAAATGTATACACAAACAGTAAACACAAGCAGTAAACAAAATGTAGACACAAACAGTAGACAAAATGTATACACAAACAGTAAACACAAGCAGTAAACAAAATGTAGACACAAACAGTAGAGAAAATGAATACACAAACAGTAGACACAAACAGTAGACAAAATGTATACACAAACAGTATACACAAACAGTAAACACAAACAGTAAACACAAATAGTAGACACAAACAACAGACACAGACAGTAGATAAAAACAGACAGTACACACAAACAGTTGACATAGACTGTAGACACAGATAGCATATGCAAACAGTAGACAAAAACAGTAGACAAAATATATACACAAACAGTAGACACAAACAGTAGAAATACAGTAAACACAAACAGTAAACACAAACAGTAAACACAAACAGTAGACACAAACAGTAGACACAAACAGTAGACATAAACAGTAGACAGACAGTAAACACAAACAGTAAACACAAACAGTAGACATAAACAGTAAACACAAACAGTAGACACAAACAATTGTACTAAAAAAAATTAAGCTTTCAATTTGTTTCAGAAGATAATTGTTTTGATCAAGAAAGATAAATCACTGTTCCAGTAATGAATTATGTGTGATGATCCAAACTTGACTGATTTGTTAAGTCAGTACCTTTCAACACAATCCACCAGAGACAACACACTTTTAGCAATAGCAGAGCAACTGTGAAGACATGTGTACAAGGGGACATGGGGCACTGACAAATAACCAACTTACAAGAGATCATGGAGCACAAGCAACTCAGAACTGAAAGAATTTAAATTAAATCTAGGAAGCACAATGGTTTCCTCACATGGAAAACTGAAACTTTGTGGTGTATTGAAATATCTGATCCATATATGACATGACAGAAACTTTGTGGTGTATTGAAATATCTGATCCATATATGACATGACAGAAACTTTGTGGTGTATTGAAATATCTGATCCATATATGACATGAAAGAAACTTTGTGGTGTACTGAAATATCTGATCCATATATGACATGACAGAAACTTTGTGGTGTATTGAAATATCTGATCCATATATGACATGACAGAAACTTTGTGGTGTATTGAAATATCTGATCCATATATGACATGAAAGAAACTTTGTGGTGTACTGAAATATCTGATCCATATATGACATGACAGAAACTTTGTGGTGTATTGAAATATCTGATCCATATATGACATGACAGAAACTTTGTGGTGTATTGAAATATCTGATCCATATATGACATGAAAGAAACTTTGTGGTGTATTGAAATATCTGATCCATATATGACATGACAGAAACTTTGTGGTGTATTGAAATATCTGATCCATATATGACATGACAGAAACTTTGTGTTTTATACTTCATGTCATAATCAGCACATTTGTTTCTTTCAGCTGATTTCAGATTTTGTGGAAAGAATATTTGTGACAAAAATGCCAGATGTGTTTTAATTAAAGATATAGAACAACTTCAATGTGAATGCAATACGGGCTTCCAAGGAGATGGCACAAGATGTCTAGCCATAGGTCAGTAAGAAGAGCAAAGCTTCAAAGCACATTCATCTATGAAAATCAAACAAGTTTAAAGTACACAAAAGATGAAAATGTTTTTAATAAAACAGTTTCTATAGATGGCCAAGTGATGGTAAACCTATTCTACATCATAGCATTAAAGAGAATAGTTGTTATAGATAGACAAGCCATGTTAACAAACATAACCTACATCACAGCATTAAAGAGAATAGTTGTTATAGATAGACAAGCCATGTTAACAAACATAACCTACATAATAGTATTAAAGAGAATAGTTGTTATAGATAGACAAGCCATGTTAACAAACATAACCTACATCACAGCATTAAAGGGAATAGTTGTTATAGATAGACAAGCCATGTTAACAAACATAACCTACATAATAGCATTAAAGAGAATAGTTGTTATAGATAGACAAGCCATGTTAACAAACATAACCTACATCACAGTATTAAAGAGAATAGTTGTTATAGATAGACAAGCCATGTTAACAAACATAACCTACATCACAGCATTAAAGAGAATAGTTGTTATAGATAGACAAGCCATGTTAACAAACATAACCTACATAATAGCATTAAAGAGAATAGTTGTTATAGATAGACAAGCCATGTTAACAAACATAACCTACATCACAGTATTAAAGAGAATAGTTGTTATAGATAGACAAGCCATGTTAACAAACATAACCTACATCACAGCATTAAAGAGAATAGTTGTTATAGATAGACAAGCCATGTTAACAAACATAACCTACATCACAGTATTAAAGAAAATAGTTGTTATAGATAGACAAGCCATGTTAACAAACATAACCTACATCATAGTATTAAAGAGAATAGTTGTTATAGATAGACAAGCCATGTTAACAAACATAACCTACATCACAGCATTAAAGAGAATAGTTGTTATAGATAGACAAGCCATGTTAACAAACATAACCTACATCACAGCATTAAAGAAAATAGTTGTTATAGATAGACAAGCCATGTTAACAAACATAACCTACATCACAGCATTAAAGAAAATAGTTGTTATAGATAGACAAGCCATGTTAACAAACATAACCTACATCACAGCATTAAAGAGAATAGTTGTTATAGATAGACAAGCCATGTTAACAAACATAACCTACATAATAGCATTAAAGAGAATAGTTGTTATAGATAGACAAGCCATGTTAACAAACATAACCTACATCACAGTATTAAAGAAAATAGTTGTTATAGATAGACAAGCCATGTTAACAAACATAACCTACATCACAGTATTAAAGAAAATAGTTGTTATAGATAGACAAGCCATGTTAACAAACATAACCTACATCACAGCATTAAAGAAAATAGTTGTTATAGATAGACAAGCCATGTTAACAAACATAACCTACATAATAGCATTAAAGAGAATAGTTGTTATAAATAGACAAGCCATGTTAACAAACATAACCTACATCACAGTATTAAAGAGAATAGTTGTTATAGATAGACAAGCCATGTTAACAAACATAACCTACATCACAGTATTAAAGAAAATAGTTGTTATAGATAGACAAGCCATGTTAACAAACATAACCTACATCACAGTATTAAAGAGAATAGTTGTTATAGATAGACAAGCCATGTTAACAAACATAACCTACATAATAGCATTAAAGAGAATAGTTGTTATAGATAGACAAGCCATGTTAACAAACATAACCTACATCACAGTATTAAAGAGAATAGTTGTTATAGATAGACAAGCCATGTTAACAAACATAACCTACATCACAGTATTAAAGAAAATAGTTGTTATAGATAGACAAGCCATGTTAACAAACATAACCTACATCACAGTATTAAAGAGAATAGTTGTTATAGATAGACAAGCCATGTTAACAAACATAACCTACATCACAGCATTAAAGAAAATAGTTGTTATAGATAGACAAGCCATGTTAACAAACATAACCTACATAATAGCATTAAAGAGAATAGTTGTTATAGATAGACAAGCCATGTTAACAAACATAACCTACATAATAGTATTAAAGAAAATAGTTGTTATAGATAGACAAGCCATGTTAACAAACATAACCTACATAATAGTATTAAAGAGAATAGTTGTTATAGATAGACAAGCCATGTTAACAAACATAACCTACATAATAGTATTAAAGAAAATAGTTGTTATAGATAGACAAGCCATGTTAACAAACATAACCTACATAATAGTATTAAAGAAAATAGTTGTTATAGATAGACAAGCCATGTTAACAAACATATCCTACATCACAGTATTAAAGAGAATAGTTGTTATAGATAGACAAGCCATGTTAACAAACATAACCTACATAATAGCATTAAAGAAAATAGTTGTTATAGATAGACAAGCCATGTTAACAAACATATCCTACATAATAGCATTAAAGAAAATAGTTGTTATAGATAGACAAGCCATGTTAACAAACATATCCTACATAATAGCATTAAAGAGAATAGTTGTTATAGATAGACAAGCCATGTTAACAAACATATCCTACATAATAGCATTAAAGAGAATAGTTGTTATAGATAGACAAGCCATGTTAACAAACATATCCTACATAATAGCATTAAAGAGAATAGTTGTTATAGATAGACAAGCCATGTTAACAAACATATCCTACATAATAGCATTAAAGAGAATAGTTGATATAGATAGACAAGCCATGTTAACAAACATATCCTACATAATAGCATTAAAGAGAATATTTGTTATAGATAGACAAGCCATGTTAACAAACATATCCTACATAATAGCATTAAAGAGAATATTTGTTATAGATAGACAAGCCATGTTAACAAACATATCCTACATAATAGCATTAAAGAGAATAGTTGTTATAGATAGACAAGCCATGTTAACAAACATATCCTACATAATAGAATAGCATTAAAGAGAATAGTTGTTATAGATAGACAAGCCATGTTAACAAACATATCCTACATAATAGTATTAAAGAGAATAGTTGTTATAGATAGACAAGCCAAGTTAACAAACATATCCTACATAATAGAATAGCATTAAAGAGAATAGTTGTTATAGATAGACAAGCCATGTAACAAACATATCCTACATAATAGCATTAAAGAGAATAGTTGTTATAGATAGACAAGCCATGTAACAAACATATCCTACATAATAGCATTAAAGAGAATAGTTGTTATAGATAGACAAGCCATGTAACAAACATATCCTACATAATAGCATTAAAGAGAATAGTTGTTATAGATAGACAAGCCATGTAACAAACATATCCTACATAATAGCATTAAAGAGAATAGTTGTTATAGATAGACAAGCCATGTAACAAACATATCCTACATAATAGCATTAAAGAGAATAGTTGCTATAGAATTCAGGGTTGGGCAAGCTTGTATTTTCTGTGTGCCGGATCTGAAAATTATGAGGACACAGAGGGCCAGACACCATCACCTAATGAAGCCATTATGTAAATGACCTAATTTGCATTCACAAGTGATTGTAATGTAAGAGATGGGGGGCACAAATCAACAATAAATGATAAATAGAAAGCTTATTGGTATAACCAGTGGCTTGTGCCTGGACTTCACTACATGGTTGTCCATGTTTGCTGGTATTTGACTAACAGCAATGATTTGTATGTTTTTTTCTCAATTTGTGCCAGTTCATCAATATCTTACTCTTGGTTTAGTCCACTACAAGTTATGACAAAAAGTGTTCACAAACATAACTACTAGCAAACAATGAAGTAACTTTTAGGGCATTTGATGTGACCATTGCATATTGTTCACTTGGGAAATGTAATGTATAGAAGTCCAGTATGTAGAATGCTATCAATTCTGATACATGTTCTTTTAAGCTTTTTTTAAACATCTTTCATCATGCCATACATACATCTTCTAACAGTCAGGTGTGATGAACTTAGTGAAATAAATCATTCTTATCAGCACTCTAGCAGCAGCTTCCAAACACTCTTTCACATTTCACAAATTCTCCATCAGAAAATGGTTTCAAAGTTTTCACAATTTTTTCACAAATAATGTAGCTCACTAATAATATAGCAGACTAATAATATAGCTGACTAATAATGTAGCTCACTAATAATATAGCAGACTAATAATATAGCTGACTAATAATGTAGCTCACTAATAATATAGCAGACTAATAATATAACAGATTAATAATATAGCTCACTAATAATATAGCTCACTAATAATATAGCACACTAACAATATAGCTCACTAATAATATCTATCTATCTATCTATCTATTGTCCTTTCAAGCCGAAGACGGCACATAGGGCAGAACTACAATCCCAAAAACAGAAACCTTGCGTGCCAAAACGGCACATATTGCAGAGATCACTGCTTCTAAATAATATAGCAGATTAATAATATAGCACACTAATAATATAGCAGACTAATAATATAGCTGACTAATAATGTAGCTCACTAATAATATAGCAGACTAATAATATAGCAGACTAATAATGTAGCTCACTAATAATATAGCAGACTAATAATATAGCTGACTAATAATGTAGCTCACTAATAATATAGTGCACTAATAATATAACAGATTAATAATATAGCTCACTAATAATATAGCTCACTAATAATATAGCACACTAACAATATAGCTCACTAATAATATCTATCTATCTATCTATCTATCTATTGTCCTTTCAAGCCGAAGACGGCACATAGGGCAGAACTACAATCCCAAAAACAGAAACCTTGCGTGCCAAAACGGCACATATTGCAGAGATCACTGCTTCTAAATAATATAGCAGATTAATAATATAGCACACTAATAATATAGCAGACTAATAATACAGCTCAATAATATAGCAGACTAATAATATTGCAGACTAATAATATAGCTCAATAATATAGCAGACTAATAATATAGCTCAATAATATTGCAGACTAATAATACAGCTCAACAATATAGCAGACTAATAATATAGCTCAATAATATAGCAGACTAATAATATAGTTCAATAATATAGCAGACTAATTATATAGCAGACTAATAATATAGCTCAATAATATAACAGAATAATAATATAGCTCAATAATATAGCAGACTAATAATATAGCAGACTAATAATATATCAGACTAATAATATAGCTCAATAATATAGCAGACTAATAATATAGCTCAATAATATAGTAGACTAATAATATAGCTCAATAATATAGCAGACTATTAATATAGCAGACTAATAATATAGCTCAATAATATAGCAGACTAATAATACAGCTCAATAATATAGCAGACTAATAATATAGCTTAATAATGTAGCAGACTAATTATGTAGCTCAATAATATAGCAGACTAGTAATATAGCAGATTAATAATATAGCTCAATAATATAGCAGACTAATAATATATCAGACTAATAATATAGCAGACTTATAATATAGCAGACAAATAATACAGCTCAATAATATAGCAGACTAATAATATAGCAGACTAATAATACAGCACAATAATATAGCAGACTAATAATATTGCAGACTAATAATATAACATATTAATAATATAGCACACTAATAATATAGCACACTAATAACATAGCAGATTAATAATATAGCAGAATAATAACATAGCTCACCAATAATATAGCTCACCAGTATTATAGCACACTAATAATATAGCACATTAATAATGTAGTAGATTAATGATATAGCTCACTAATAATATAACAGATTAATAATATAGCACACTAATAATATAGCACACTAATAATATAACAGATTAGTAATATAGCAGATTAATATAGTTCACTAATAATATAGCACACTGATCACTAATAATATAGCACACTAATAATATAACAGATTAGTAATATAGCAGATTAATATAGTTCACTAATAATATAGCATACTAATAATACAGTATATTAATAATATTGCACACTAAAAATATAGTAGACTATTAATATAGTAGACTAACAATATAGCTCACTAATAATATAGTAGATTTATAATATAGCAGACTAATAATATAGCTCACTAATAATATAGCTCACTAATACAATAGCTCACTAATAATATAGCACACTAATAATATAGCAGACTAATAATATAGCAGACTAATAATATAGCAGATTAATAATATAGCTCACTAATAATTTCATCATCATCATTGAGTGCCGTCTCCGCAACGAAGGTTGGCTACCATGGAGCGCCATTTTGCTCTATCTCTTGCTTTGATGGTGCAGGTTGTCATCGGTTGATTTGTCCATCTTTTGATGTTACTCGTCCATGTTAATCTTGGTCTGCCTCTGCCTCTTTTACCTTGTATTTTCCCCTCCAGGATCACTTTCAGTAGGCTGTTGTGTCTTTTAACATGGCCTAAGAATCGCATTTGTCTTGTTCTAATTGTGTTCAGAAGTTCTCTTTTCATTTTTAGTTGTTTTAAGACTTTGTCGTTTGTTTTCTTTTCCTTCCATCCAATTCTACTAATAATTTAGCTCACTAATAATATAGCTCACTAATAATATAGCAGACTAATAATATAGCAGATTAATAATATAGCTCACTAATAATATAGCAGACTAATAATATAGCACACTAACAATATAGCTCATTAATAATATAGCTCACTAATAATATAGCTCACTATAATATATAGCTCACATTAATATAGCTGATACAAACAGCTTCTCTGAACATTTATTGACATTGTAAAACACTGTCTGTTGACATTCCAGTGACTTCTTTAAATGTTCTTTTTTTTTGTCCTGCCTGACTTGTCCTTCCAGTGGACAATAATTTTCATGTTTGCACTGGAATTGAAGTCTCAGGTTGTGGTCTTTAAGAACAGACATTTTTTTCATGACATATTAAACATTTATATTCGAGCCATGGACTAAGCAATGTTTACTTTGAACACCACGATATCTGTTATTGCAGCGAGTTGGCAGATTTTTGAAAATGTATTCAAGGGTTTGAACATAAATGTTTGTTCACAGTTCGTTAACCTTCGCTGTAGATAAAGTCTTTATTTGATGGCTTCGTTTGTATCCATTTGTGACCTTGGTAGCTAAGGACCTAACTTGTGCAAACGGATGGCATTGGCAAGGATCATTTTGAATCTATGAAGTGGGCTCATTTTGTGTTTAACTCAAAAGCATATGTGCTTTTTAACTAAAGACCTTTTTGGGGGGGGGGGGGGGGTGGGGGGGGGGGGTTCAAGGAAGATATCACCGATGGAAGAATAAATTGTACTATTAGTCCCATAAATGATTCGCTTCCAGAGGTTTATGATGTAAACAAAGCAGTTTTGTCATTGCAAGTGAATAATGTCCACACCTATAATTGGTCAGGATTGTGTAGCAGCAGCAGCTTTATAGCGAACACAGAAAACATCATAGGATTGTGCTGTTCTGAAACAGCTATGCCATGCTACCCTAGAATTGCCTTTAATGGGATTACTGTGACCACAAACCACTCTCCATGTGTGTGCCACATATTTACACCCCAGAAAGAAATACTGAATATAACAACATCATTTGCCATCTGTGATACTAATGACCACAGACCAGGAGCCTCCTGTATGATTGATACAACTATTGCACCAAGCACTTCATCAGCAGAGCCAGATCTATGGAATGTTAATCTGACATTGTTCTTGAATGATGTCCAAGTTAATGAGACATCAGAATCGTGTGGCAGCAGCTACAAGACGGGAGCAGAGAACATCATCAAGTTCTGCTGCTATAAAGGAGACTTGCCTTGCTATCCCAGAATTGCCTTAAATGGGATCACTGTAGTTGCAAACTTCTCCTCTTGTGTAAACTACACATTCACATCTAAGAGCGAATCAGTGAAGGTCACAAAATCATATTCTCTCTGTGGTTTTACTAACCACAGGTCAGGTAGCTTCTGTTGGATTGGAAATGATAACTTACCACCACTGTGTGTCTATATGTTTGGAATTGGAGTCATCAACGATGGCCTAACATCATCAAGTGCTACGACGATCATCATTTTCGGGAGGACGCGAACTTCCATGGTATATGGTGGATAGGCGGCAGGAACCATTGAAGGCTATGTCTGAAAAGTGTTCCTTCTTGCAGTTTCCTCATATTCCAATTCCGGCTTGTTGCAGGAGCTACTGAGTTAAGTGCTCTGTGCACTCCGTGAGCTGTGTGTCTCATCTGTTTTGATCCTGTTTCGATATCCCGTTTGTTTGTGATGAATGATGATATCGTATGACAGGGAACAGTTGGCTGTGTTCACTTTCTGCGCGGTTTCGCCTTATGTCTTTTGGCGTGTGCTGAGACTGCTACAATGGGGCCTACAGTTACCTTTCTTTGTTTGGGAGATTAGTTAGTAATTCGGATGATTCCACTGGCACGGGCGGTTGAGCAATTATGGATTTTAATTCGTTTGCAGTGATACCGAGGCCTTCCATAACCAATAACCAATATTAAACATACCGGGTTATCACGATACAGAATAAATAAATAATTCAAAGTACGTCTTTACTGAAAAGTACAAAATTCTGTATCTACTTTCCTCCTTATTCTTGATAGTGCCATTGTGTAACCAATTGGTTACAACCGGTTGTTAACTTTAAGTACATGGTTATTTAGTTTAAAATTACATATCTTTCATCCAGCACTGCAATTCGTAACTGGTACCAAAAGTGAGACTAAAGACAAAGTCACACAATCCCTTTGAACTATAACAGGATTGTCCTGCAATAAAAGTCCCCTGATCTCAATTTCAAAGTCAACCAAGCCATCCACAGAGTTTGTACACTGTTTAGATCTCCCTGTATATTACAGAGTTTGTACACTGTTTAGATCTCACTGTATATTACAGAGTTTGTACACTGTTTAGATTTCCCTGTATATTACAGAGTTTGTACACTGTTTAGATCTCCCTGTATATTACAGAGTTTGTACACTGTTTAGATCTCCCTGTATATTACAGAGTTTGTACACTGTTTAGATCTCCCTGTATATTACAGAGTTTGTACACTTTTTAGATCTCCCTGTATATTACAGAGTTTGTACACTGTTTAGATCTCCCTGTATGTTACAGTCTGTACACTGTTTAGATCTCCCTGTATGTTACAGTCTGTACACTGTTTAGATCTCCCTGTATGTTACAAATTTTGTACACTGTTTAGATCTCCCTGTATGTTACAAAGTTTGTTCGCTGTTATATCTCCCTGTATGTTACAGTTTGTACACTGTTTTGATCTCCCTGTATGTTACAGAGTTAGTACACTGTTTCAATATACCTGTATGTTACAGAGTTTGTCTGGTTGTTCATATTCTCCACCACCACCACTCTCTGTCAGGTTGTTCATATTCTTCACCACCAACACTCTCTGTCAGGTTGTTCATATTCTCCACCACCAACGCTTTCTGTCTGTTCATCTTCTCCACCACCAACAATCTCTGTCAGGTTGTTCATCTTCTCCACCAACAACACTCTCTGTCAGGTTGTTCATCTTCTCCACCACCAACACTCTCTGTCAGGTTGTTCATCTTCTCCACCACCAACACTCTCTGTCAGGTTGTTCATCTTCTCCACCACCAACACTCTCTGTCAGGTTGTTCATCTTCTCCACCACCACCACTCTCTGTCAGGTTATTCATCTTCTCCACCACCACCACTCTCTGTCAGGCTGTTCATCTTCTCCACCACCAACACTCTCTGTCAGGTTATTCATCTTCTCCACCACCAATACTCTCTGTCAGGTTGTTCATCTTCTCCACCACCAACACTCTCTGTCAGGTTATTCAACTTCTCCACCACCAACACTCTCTGTCAGGTTGTTCATCTTCTCCACCACCAACACTCTCTGTCAGGTTATCCAACTTCTCCACCACCACCACCATTCTCTGCCAGGTTGTTCATCTTATCCACCACCAACACTCTCTGTCAGGTTGTTCATCTTATCCACCACCAATACTCTCTGTCAGGTTGTTCATCTTCTCCACCACCAACACTCTCTGTCAGGTTGTTCATCTTCTCCACCACCAACACTCTCTGTCAGGTTGTTCATCTTCTCCACCACCAACACTCTCTGTCAGGTTGTTCATCTTCTCCACCACCAACACTCTCTGTCAGGTCATTCATAATCTCCACTACCAACACTCTCTGTCAGGTTATTCATCTTCTCCACCACCACCACTCTCTGTCAGGTTGTTCATCTTCTCCACCACCAACACTCTCTGTCAGGTTGTTCATCTTCTCCACCACCAACACTCTCTGTCTGGTTGTTCATATTCTCCACCACCAACACTCTCTGTCAGGTTGTTCATATTCTCCACCACCAATACTCTCTGTCAGGTTGTTCATCTTCTCCACCACCAACACTCTCTGTCAGGTTATTCAACTTCTCCACCACCACCACCATTCTCTGCCAGGTTGTTCATCTTATCCACCACCAACACTCTCTGTCAGGTTGTTCATCTTATCCACCACCAATACTCTCTGTCAGGTTGTTCATCTTCTCCACCACCAACACTCTCTGTCAGGTTGTTCATCTTCTCCACCACCAACACTCTCTGTCAGGTTGTTCATCTTCTCCACCACCAACACTCTCTGTCAGGTTGTTCATCTTCTCCACCACCAACACTCTCTGTCAGGTCATTCATAATCTCCACTACCAACACTCTCTGTCAGGTTATTCATCTTCTCCACCACCACCACTCTCTGTCAGGTTGTTCATCTTCTCCACCACCAACACTCTCTGTCAGGTTATTCATCTTCTCCACCACCAATACTCTCTGTCAGGTTGTTCAACTTCTACACCACCAACACTCTCTGTCAGGTTGTTCATATTCTCCACCACCAACACTCTCTGTCAGGTTATTCAACTTCTCCACCACCAACACTCTCTGTCAGGTTGTTCGTCTTCTCCACCACCAACACTCTCTGTCAGGTTATTCAACTTCTCCACCACCAACACTCTCTGTCAGGTTGTTCATCTTATCCACTACCACCACTCTCTGTCAGGTTGTTCATATTCTCCACCACCAACACTCTCTGTCAGGTTGTTCATATTCTCCACCACCAACACCCTCTGTCAGGTTGTTTATATTCACAACCACCACCACTCTCTGTCAGGTTGTTCATATTCTCCACCACCACCACTCTCTGTCAGGTTGTTCATATTCTCCATCACCACCAACACTCTCTGTCAGGTTGTTCATATTCTCCACCATCACCATTCTCTGTCAGGTTGTTCATATTCTCCACCACCACCACTCTCTGTCAGGTTGTTCATATTCTCCACCACCACCACTCTCTGTCAGGTTGTTCATATTCTCCACCACCAACACTCTCTGTCAGGTTGTTCATATTCTCCACCATTAACACTCTCTGTCTGGTTGTTCATATTTTCCACCACCACCACTCTCTGTCAGGTTGTTCATATTCTCCACCACCGCCACTCTCTGTCCGGTTGTTCATATACTCCACCATCAACACTCTCTGTCAGGTTGTTCATTTTCTCCACCACCAACACTCTCTGTCAGGTTGTTCATATTCTCCACCATTAACACTCTCTGTCTGGTTGTTCATATTTTCCACTACCAACACTCTCTGTCAGGTTGTTCATATTCTCCACCACCGATATTCTCTGTCAGATTGTTCATATTCTCCACCACTAACACTCTCTGTCAGGTTGTTCATCTTCTCCACCACCAACACTCTCTGTCAGGTTGTTCATCTTCACCACCACCAACACTCTCTGTCAGGTTGTTCATATTCACCACCACCACCACTCTCTGTCAGGTTGTTCATCTTCTCCACCACCACCACTCTCTGTCAGGTTGTTCATCTTCTCCACCACCAACACTCTCTGTCAGATTGTTCATCTTCTCCACCACCAACACTGTCTGTCTGGTTGTTCATATTCTCCACCACCAACACTCTCTGTCAGGTTGTTCATATTCTCCACCACCAATACTCTCTGTCAGGTTGTTCATCTTCTCCACCACCAACACTCTCTGTCAGGTTGTTCATCTTCTCCACCACCAACACTCTCTGTCAGGTTGTTCATCTTCTCCACCACCAACACTCTCTGTCAGGTTATTCAACTTCTCCACCACCATTCTCTGCCAGGTTGTTCATCTTCTCCACCACCACCACTCTCTGTCAGGTTGTTCATCTTCTCCACCACCAACACTCTCTGTCAGGTTATTCAACTTCTCCACCACCAACACTCTCTGTCAGGTTGTTCATCTTTTCCACCACCAACACTCTCTGTCTGTTCATCTTCTCCACCACCAACACTCTCTGTCAGGTTGTTCATCTTCTCCACCACCAACACTCTCTGTCAGGTTGTTCATCTTCTCCACCACCAACACTCTCTGTCAGGTTGTTCATCTTCTCTTGCCTTGATATCTTGTTACAGAAGTCAGCTGCAAGGATTCAGACATTTGTGGAGATAATGCAGACTGTATATTTGATGAAAGCCTCCAGAGATATTATTGTGACTGCAATGATGATTTCAGTGGTGACGGATTCTCTTGTGAGCCAACTGGTGAGTCTATGACAGGGTCATATTTGAATAATATTAATGATATCTTCTCTATAACAATATTAATGATATCTTCTCTATAATAATATTAATGATATCTTCTCTATAATAATATTAATGATATCTTCTCTCCACCAGTGGTTCTCACTTCACTTGTTTGTCATATAATTGAGCTAAGGGTGGTAATAGGAGGTATGTGACAACAGCATCAATTTAACAAACTGAAGAGTTTTGGTTCAAGCTTTGCTAAGATCAAAATATGTTTTTTTAGCCTTTAAAATGACAATCATCAGACAATTGCGTGTTCAAGAAGATTTTCCTGACCAGTAGATGTCCCGCTGGGATCCTCTAACTTTGGAAAACAAACAGAATCTTACAACAGAATCTTGCAACAGAATCATACAACAGAATCTTACAACAGAATCTTACAACAGAAACTTACAACATAATCTTACAACAGAATCTTACAACAGAATCTTACAACAGAATCTTACAACATAATCTTACAACAGAAACTTACAACAGATTCTTACAACAGAATCTTACAACAGAATCTTACAACAGAATCTTACAACAGAATCTTACAACAGAATCTTACAACAGAATCTTACAACAGAATCTTACAACAGAATCTTACAACAGAAACTTACAACAGAAACTTACAACAGAATCTTACAACAGAATCTTACAACAGAATCTTACAACAGAATCTTACAACAGAATCTTACAACAGAAACTTACAACAGAAACTTACAACAGAATCTTACAACAGAACTTTACAACATAATCTTACAACAGAATCTTACAACAGAATCTTACAACAGAATCTTACAACAGAATCTTACAACAGAATTTTACAACAGAACTTTACAACAGAATCTTACAACAGAATCTTACAACAGAATCTTACAACAGAATCTTACAACAGAATCTTACAACAGAATCTTACAACAGAATCTCACAACAGAAACTTACAACATAATCTTACAACAGAATCTTACAACAGAATCTTACAACAGAATCTTACAACAGAATCTTACAACAGAATCTTACTTACAACATAATCTTACAACAGAATCTTACAACAGAATCTTACAACAGAATCTTACAACATAATCTTACAACAGAAACTTACAACAGATTCTTACAACAGAATCTTACAACAGAATCTTACAACAGAATCTTACAACAGAATCTTACAGCAGAATCTTACAACAGAATCTTACAACAGAATCTTACAACAGAATCTTACAACAGAACTTTACAACAGAATTTTACAACATAATCTTACAACAGAATCTTACAACAGAATCTTACAACAGAATCTTACAACAGAACTTTACAACAGAATCTTACAACAGAATCTTACAACAGAATCTTACAACAGAATCTTACAACAGAATCTTACAACAGAAACTTACAACATAATCTTACAACAGAATCTTACAACAGAATCTTACAACAGAATCTTACAACAGAACTTTACAACAGAATCTTACAACAGAATCTTACAACAGAAACTTACAACAGAATCTTACAACAGAATCTTACAACAGAATCTTACAACAGTACTTTACAACAGAATCTTACAACAGAAACTTACAACAGAATCTTACAACAGAATCTTACAACAGAATCTTACAACAGTACTTTACAACAGAATCTTACAACAGAATCTTACAACAGAATCTTACAACAGAACTTTACAACAGAATCTTACAACAGAATCTTACAACAGAACCTTACAACAGAACCATGAAACACTATTTTACAACAGAATCTTACAACAAAATCAGTCTGCAAAACTGGTTATCCAACACAAAAATAACATGCACAAGAAATTGGTGATACTGACTGATGCACTATCAGTCCTAACAGCTCTAAAAGCCCTCAGGAACAGTGACTAGATGACCTGAGAACAACGTTATATCAACTGTTCAATAACTTCCAGAGAGTGGTCATCCAGGGGATACCATCACACTGTAATATACAAAAAACCGGATGTGCAGACAAACCAGCTAAGGAGGGCGGCAGATTACCACTAGATAACCAGTTGATCTGGAGCCGCGATAGCTCAGTGGTTAGTGAACTGGACTACCACGGACACGGGGTAGGGTTCGATCCCAACCGACGGCTTCCGAGTTCACCCAGCCTTAAATGGGTACCGGATTTTTTTTATAGGAAAGTAAAGCAGCACGGGCGTAATACCGACCACATTACCCCAAAAATCATGTGCTGAAGGTCTGTAAAATATAGGGTAACTAACACCATATTTCCCTATACGCCACTTGGCATGACGGGGGTACATTACTTTTTTTTTTTACTAACCAGTTGATCAGCTATGATGAAACCAAATCCATTATCAAAAGGTCAGTAGCTTGAAAAATGGAAATAAGAACGCCCAAAGTATAATGTTGTCCATGCACTGCCGGGGCCCGAAAGGGGAGTAAAGAATAGCGGCGCTGTACCCTACCAGGCATGTTCGTAAGAGGTGAGAAAGGAGGGTTGGGCATGGGACTGGCTATCCCATACTGTAAAAAAAAATAAGCCCAAAAAACTTCACAAACATGGACAAGTCAAAGACAGGAAAAGTAAATCCGCCATCCAGGAAAGATAAGGGCTCTCTGTCCAAGAGACGTATGATGCAAGCCGAAGAAAGCCATAAGGAGTCCAGGTTGCCGACTCGCCCTTTGTCTACCAGGAAATCCTCCAGAATTGGCACCTGGAATGTACATACCCTAAACGAACAGGGAAAAGCTGCTCAGGTAGCAGCAGAAATGACAAACTACAAGATAGATATTCTGGGAATGTGTGAAACAAGATGGCTAGGAACGGAAAGAATAAAACTAAATACAGGAGAGATGATTTTATCATCAGGACACCAGGAACCAGGAGCACAACATAGTGAAGGGGTAGCTATAATGCTATCAAGGAATGCACAGAAGACACTAATAGAGTGGGAAGCAGCAGGACCAAGACTAATGAGAACAACATTTAAAACAAGCAAAAACAAAATAAAATTACACATTATCCAATGTTATGCACCAACCAACGATAAGGATCATTTAGTTAAAGATTATTTCTATAAACAGCTACAATGCCAGATGGATGCAAGACGAGCCACGGATATTATAATCTTGATGGGAGACCTAAATGCTAAAGTAGGACGGATTAGACAACAGAGGTTTCGAAGAGATTATGGGAAAACATGGACTTGGGGATATATACGAGAATGGAGAGATATTTGTGAATTTCTGTTCCCTTAATCAAGTGAGCCTAGGAGGAACAATATTCCAACATAAAAGAATACACAAAGCTACATGGGTGTCACCAGATCATAGAATGGAAAATCAAATTGATCACATATGTATTCTCATTAATGGATGCTTACGCAGAATAAAAGGATGGAAATGGCAGGACAAATTCACTAACATAGAATTATGGAAATGTACCAGTCAAATACCAATGGATAAAGAGATACAGCGAAGACGATGGCACTGGATAGAACACACACTACGGAAGCCAACTGAGAGTATTACATAACAGGCCCTTTTTTGGAATCTCCAGGGGAAAAGACAAAGAGGAAGACAAGAGAAGACAGACAGAAGCAGAGGTGAGGATGATGGGGAAGACATTGAATGATCTTAAAAGAATGGCAAAAAACAAAATGACTTGGAAAGTGTTTGTTGAAGACCCATGCTCCACGGGAGCTAAAAAGGTAGAAGAAGAAGAAAGTATAATGTAACAATATCAAACAAATACCAAGTCTTCCATCATCATCATCATCGAGTGCCGTCTCCGCAATGAAGGTTGACTATCATGGAGCGCCATTCTGCTCTGTCTCTTGCTTTGATGGTGCAGGTTGTTATAGGCTGATTTGTCCATCTTTTGATGTTACTCGTCCATGTTAGTCTTGGTCTGCCTCTGCCTCTTTTACCTTATATTATCCCTTCCAGGATTATTTTTAGTAGGCTATTTTGTCTTTTATGGAGCCGCGATAGCTCAGTGGTTAGTGAACTGGACTACAAAGGACAAGGGGTAGGGTTCAATCCCAACCGACGGCTTCCGGGTTCACCCAGCCTTAAATGGGTACCGGATTTTTTTTCTGGGAAAGTAAAGCAGCACGGGCGTAATACTGACCACATTACCCAAAAAATCATGTGCTGAAGGTCTGTAAAATATAGGGTCACTAACACCATATCTCCCTATATGCCACTTGGCATGACGGGGGTACTTTACTACTTATTGTGTCTTTTAATATGGCCCAAAAATCGCATTTGTCTTGTTTGATTTGTGTTTAGTATTTCTCTTTTCATCTTTAGTTGTTTTAAGACTTCATCATTTGTTTTCTTTTCCTTCCCTCCAATTCTACCTATTCTTCTATAAATCCACATTTCAAAGGCTTTAATTCTCTGTTCTGTTTTCTTTGTCTAATGTCCATGTTTCTGCACCATATAGGAATATTGAGAAGATGTAACATTTTGCTATTCTTAGTTTTAGCCCTGGTGTTATTTGTTTTGATGTTAGTATGTTCTTCATGGCATTAAAATTACTTTTTGCCATTCCTATTCTTTTGTTTATTTCAGTTGTACATTTTCCATCACTGGTTATAGTATGTCCAAGGTAGTTGTAGTAGTGAACTGTCTCCAGGTCTATTCCTTCAACTTTGATATTGACTAAGTCCTCCAACAACTAGAAAATACAATAAATATAGAAGATCACTGCAAACAGGTAAAGGGTATATGGAAAGAACGCATACGAAGAAACGCTGGGGATAAGAGAATGCAAGAATAAGGCATGGATGACAGCAGAGAACCCGGATAAAATTAAAGAAAGAAAGAACAAGAAAGCAGACATAAATAAAAGCAAA
Source organism: Megaustenia siamemsis (assembly GCA_032433765.1). Classification (NCBI taxonomy): domain Eukaryota; kingdom Metazoa; phylum Mollusca; class Gastropoda; order Stylommatophora; family Ariophantidae; genus Megaustenia; species Megaustenia siamemsis. The sequence goes on from JAVIAB010000050.1 coordinate 2,500,738, forward strand.
ACAAGAAGTAATAAAGCCAAAACACAGGAAGCTTACACAGAGGTGAGTAAAGAAATGAGAAGATGCATTAAAAGGGATAAGAGGAAATACATAGATGAACTAGCTAAAGAGGCAGAGGAAGCAGCACATAAATGGAATATGAAAGAACTGTAAAACAGCACAAAGAAATTAATACAAACAGATCAATGCCTTTATTAAAGATAAGAAAGGAAATCTGCTTAGTAATATAAGGGAACAAAATGAGAGATGGAAAGAGCGCTTTGAAGAATTTTTGAACAGACCCGGCTCTAATAATCCTCCAGATATACTACCAACAGAAGAAGAGTTACACGTTAACTGTGGAAAACCAAGCAAAGAAGAAATAATGAAAGCCATCAAACTATTAAAAAATGGTAAAGCCACAGGACAGATAAAATTCCTTCAGAAGGAGATATTAACACCTCTACCAAGATGCTACATAATCTATTAGATAAAATTTGGGAGAGGGAAGAAATACCTAAAGACTGGAAAGAAGGTTATATGATCAAACTACCAAAGAAAGGAAGTTTACAGGTGTGCACAAATTATAGGGGAATTATGCTACTATCAGTGCCAGGAACAATATTAAGCAGAATCATTTTGGAGAGACTAAAAGAGGCCATAGAGAAACATTTGAGAGATGAACAAGCAGGTTTTAGGAAGAACAGATCATGTGCTGATCAAATAACTACTCTACGTATAATAGTTGAACAAAGTTTAGAACTAAAATCCCCACTTTATATTGGATTCATAGATTACGATGATGCAGCCCTAGTCGCTCATAGTGAGGCCACCCTACAGTCGCTGATCAACAACCTAGATAAAGCATGCGACCTTTTTTCACTGTCAATTAATGTTCAGAAGACAGTAATACTAAATCAAGGTGACTTCAAACCTATATCTATTACTCTAAAAGACTGCCCACTAGAATCAGTACAGAAATTTACATATCTTGGATCCACAGTTACGCAAACCATCTCTCTTGATGAAGAAATAAACTGTCGAATTGGTAAGGCAGCTACGACCTTCGGCAAACTCACAAAAAGGGCATGGAACAACACGAAACTAACTCAAAAGACTAAACTCTTAATATATCAAACTTGTGTGCTTAGCACACTACTATATGGATCCGAAACCTGGACAACATACTCAAACCAGGAAAAAAGACTAAATGTCTTCCACATGCGATGTCTCCGCAAAATAATGCACATCAAATGGCAGGACAAAATAACAAACTTAACTGTCCTGCAACGTGCTAAGACCCTAACAATCATGTCGATGCTCAGAAGTCGAAGGCTAAGATGGCTGGGGCATGTCCAACGGATGGAAGAAAAACGCATTCCTAGGCAAATACTATATGGCGAGCTAAAACACGGAAAACGACAAATCGGCAGACCTAAACTACGATATAGAGATATCTGCAAATCATCTCTGAAAGACTTCTCCATCTGTGAAAACGACTGGCAACATCTGGCAAGTGATCGCACATCATGGAGAGCACGTATAAGGAACGGTATAACAACATTTGAGACTGTGCTAAGACAGGACTTAGAAGAGAAGAGACTCATGAAAAAGGATGGTAAACCTTGTGGACCTGCGAGCCTGACCTGTTCATTATGTGACCGCGTGTGTTTGTCAAACATTGGTAGAATTAGCCACGAGAGAAGCTGTTCGGCAAAAACAATACCTCAAAAAAATACGCAATAGCCTCCACTAGACCGTCTGACAAGACGAAAAGGGCCATATATATATATATAGATTACGAAAAGGCATTTGATAGTTTAGACAGAAGAATGCTTTGGAAGTTGCTGAGTCATTACGGAATCCCCATAAAGTTTATTAACCTGATAAAAACAATGTATGAAGGAATGAAATGTAGTGTGGTGCATGAAGGACAGATTACAGAAGCATTTGAAATAAGAACAGGAGTAAGGCAGGGATGTCCTCTGTCTCCATTTCTCTTTCTACTGGCCATAGACTGAATTATGAAAATAACTCAAAACAACAGAAATGGAATCCAATGGTCACTGACCAAACAACTTGATGATTTAGACTTTGCTGATGACATAGCTGTCCTATCACACAGCCATCAACAGATGCAGGATAAAATGAGCATACTTGATGAGAGATCACAACAGCTAGGACTGAAGATTAATAGAGATAAGACCAACATTATGAGAATTAATACAGTTGGCAATAACCAAATAAAACTAGGAGAATTACCTCTATTAGATGTACAATCTTACATATATCTGGGCAGTAATATAGATAAAGAGGGAGGAACAGAAAATGATACCAAAATACGGATATCAAAAGCAAGAGGAGCTTTCATTGCACTGGGAAACATATGGAAATCCAAAGAAATTAGGTTAAATACTAAAATAACAATTTTCAACTCAAATGTTAAGGCGGTCCTATTATATGACTGTGAAACATGGAGAACAACAAAATTGACAATCATGAAGATACAGACTTTCATTAATGGATGCTTACGCAGGATAAAAGGATGGAAATGGCAGGACAAAATCACTAACATAGAATTATGGAAATGTACCAGTCAAACACCAGTGGATAAAGAGATACAGCGAAGACGATGGCGCTGGATAGGACACACACTACGGAAGCCAACTGAGAGTATTACACAACATGCCCTTTTTTGGAATCCCCAGGGGAAAAGACAAAGAGGAAGACCAAGGAATTCTTGGAGAAGACAGATAGAAGCAGAGATGAAGATGATGGGGAAGACATGGAATGATCTTAAAAGAATGGCAAGAAACAGAACGGCTTGGAAAGTGTTTGTTGAAGACCTATGCTCCACAGGGAGCTGAAGGTAGAAGAGAGAGAGAAAGTATAATGAGAGGGACAGATACCTCCAACAATCAAGGAAGGATCAAGTCATCATACTTCGTCTATGCACTGACCACAACAGAATGAGAAACCCCATATTCACTAAAATCAAAATAGGAAGTATGAGCCAATGCAACTGTACCCTGGATGACATGACAACAAAACACGTTTTACAGGATTGTTCCTTGTACATAGACCTGAGGAGGTCAATGTTGCCATGAGCAGCTCCTTGGAAGAGAAACTCTACGGGCAAACGAATCACTGAAATAGACAGCAGGCTTCATAAGAGAGTTTGGAATCCTAGTCTGAGTGAGCCATGATCGTAGAAGTAGAAGAAAGAGATCATTCAACAGAATCTTTAACAGAATCAAACAACAAAACCATACAACAAAACCAAACACCACAACCATGCATCAATCTGTGAAGTCTGACTGGGGGTTTATGTATAGTTGAAGAATAAAGGGCACAGTGCAGGAAACATGTTGTGCACACAAATAAGGGTTGTTATCTCACACTGACAGAAGTCCTTGAGCAAGATATCACACCAGCTTGTAGGGGCCATCAAATATGTTATCTCACAGTCTGTGATCTGTTGTGATGTTAATATGATACAGGCTATAATCTGTTGTGATGTGAATGTGACACAGTCTGTCATCTGTTGTGATGTTAATATGATACAGGCTATAATCTGTTGTGATGTGAATGTGACACAGTCTGTCATCTGTTGTGATGTTAATATGATACAGGCTATAATCTGTTGTGATGTGAATGTGACACAGTCTGTCATCTGTTGTGATGTTAATATGATACAGGCTATAATCTGTTGTGATGTGAATGTGACACAGTCTGTAATCTGTTGTGATGTGAGTGTGACACAGTCTGTAATCTGTTGTGATGTGAGTGTGACACAGTCTGTAATCTGTTGTGATGTGAGTGTGACACAGTCTGTAATCTGTTGTGATGTGAATATGATACAGGCTATAATCTGTTGTGATGTGAATGTCACACAGTCTGTCATCTGTTATGATGTGAATGTGATACAGTCAGTCATCTGTTGTGATGGGAATATTATACAGTCTGTAATCAGTTGTGATGTGAATGTGATACAGTCTGTAATCTGTTGTGATGTGAATGTGACACAGTCTAATCTGTTGTGATGTGAATGTGACACAGTCTGTAATCTGTTGTGATGTGAATGTGACACAGTCTGTAATCTATTGTGATGTGAATGTGACACAGTCTGTAATCTGTTGTGATGTGAATGTGACACAGTCTAATCTGTTGTGATGTGAATGTGACACAGTCTGTAATCTGTTGTTAGGTGAATGTGATACAGTCTGTAATCTGTTGTGATGTAAATGTGATACAGTCTGTAATCTGTTGTGAGGTGAATGTAAGTATCTGCTCAACTCACAGTATTCCCTGCACTTGTATCACAGTTTTCCTATATCAGTATCTGCTCAACTCACACTGAAGTCCCTACACTTGTGTCACAGTTTTCCTGTCTATATCAGTATCTGCTCAACTCACTCTGTATTCCTTGCACTTGTGTCACAGTTTTCCTATATCAGTATCTGCTCAACTCACTCTGTATTCCCTACACTTGTGTCACAGTTTTCCTGTCTATATCAGTATCTGCTCAACTCACTCTGTATTCCCTACACTTGTGTCACAGTTTTCCTGTCTATATCAGTATCTGCTCAACTCACTCTGTATTCCCTACACTTGTGTCACAGTTTTCCTATATCAGTATCTGCTCAACTCACTCTGTAGTCCCTGCACTTGTGTCACAGTTTTCCTGTATCAGTATCTGCTCAACTCACTCTGTATTCCCTACACTTGTGTCACAGTTTTCCTATATCAGTATCTGCTCAACTCACTCTGTATATCCTACACTTGTGTCACAGTTTTCCTATATCAGTATCTGCTCACCTCACTCTGTAGTCCCTGCACTTGTGTCACAGTTTTCCTATATCAGTATCTGCTCAACTCACTCTGTATTCCCTACACTTGTGTCACAGTTTTCCTATATCATTATCTGCTCAACTCACTCTGTATTCCCTGCACTTGTGTCACAGTTTTCCTATATCAGTATCTGCTCAACTCACTCTGTAGTCCCTACACTTGTGTCACAGTTTCCCTGTCTATATCAGTATCTGCTCAACTCACTCTGTATTCCCTGCACTTGTGTCACAGTTTTCCTATATCAGTATGTGCTCAACTCACTCTGTAGTCCCTGTACTTGTGTCACAGTTTTCCTATATCAGTATGTGCTCAACTCACTCTGTATTCTCTGCCCTTGTGTTACAGTTTTCCTGTCTATATCAGTATCTGCTCAACTCACTCTGTATTCCCTGCACTTGTGTCACAGTTTTCCTGACTATATCAGTATCTGCTCAACTCACTCTGTAGTCCCTGCACTTGTGTCACAGTTTTCCTATCTATATCAGTATCTGCTAAACTTACTCTGTATTCCCTACACTTGTGTCACAGTTTTCCTATATCATTATCTGCTCAACTCACTCTGTATTCCCTACACTTGTGTCACAGTTTTCCTATATCATTATCTGCTCAACTCACTCTGTAGTCCCTACACTTGTGTCATTGTTTTCCTTTATCAGTATCTGCTCAACTCACTCTGTAGTCCCTGCACTTGTGTCACTGTTTTCCTATATCAGTATCTGCTCAACTCACTCTGTAGTCCCTGCACTTGTGTCACTGTTTTCCTATATCAGTATCTGCTCAACTCACTCTGTAGTCCCTACACTTGTGTCACAGTTTTCCTATATCAGTATCTGCTCAACTCAATCTGTACTCCCTGCACTTGTGTCACAGTTTTTCTATCTATATCAGTATCTGCTAAACTTACTCTGTACTCCCTACACTTGTGTCACAGTTTTCTATATCAGTATCTGCTCAACTCACTCTGTAGTCCCTACACTTGTGTCACAGTTTTCCTTTCTATATCAGTATCTGCTCAACTCACTTTGTAGTCCCTACACTTGTGTCACAGTTTTCCTATATCAGTATCTGCTCAACTCACTTTGTAGTCCCTACACTTGTGTCACAGTTTTCCTGTCTATATCAATATCTGCTCAACGCACTCTGTAGTCCCTACACTTGTGTCACAGTTTTCCTATATCAGTATCTGCTCAACTCACTCTGTATTCCCTACACTTGTGTCACAGTTTTCCTATATCAGTATGTGATCAACTCACTCTGTATTCCCTACACTTGTGTCACAGTTTTCCTATATCATTATCTGCTCAACTCACTCTGTAGTCCCTACACTTGTGTCACAGTTTTCCTATATCAGTATCTGCTCAACTCACTCTGTAGTCCCTGCACTTGTGTCACAGTTTTCCTATATCAGTATCTGCTCAGCTCACTCTATAGTCCCTGCACCTGTGTCACTGTTTTCCTATATCAGTATCTGCTCAACTCACACTGTAGTCCCTGCACTTGTGTCACAGTTTTCCTATATCAGTATCTACTCAACTCACTATGTAGTCCCTGCACTTGTGTCACTGTTTTCCTTTATCAGTATCTGCTCAACTCACTCTGTAGTCCCTACACTTGTGTCACAGTTTTCCTATCTATATCAGTATCTGCTCAACTCACTCTGTAGTCCCTGCACTTGTGTCACAGTTTTCCTATATCAGTATCTGCTCAACTCACTCTGTAGTCCCTACACTTGTGTCACTGTTTTCCTTTATCAGTATCTGCTCAACTCACTCTGTAGTCCCTGCACTTGTGTCACAGTTTTCCTATATCAGTATCTGCTCAACTCACTCTGTAGTCCCTGCACTTGTGTCACAGTTTTCCTATATCAGTATCTGCTCAACTCACTCTGTAGTCCCTGCACTTGTGTCACAGTTTTCCTATATCAGTATCTGCTCAACTCACTCTGTAGTCCCTGCACTTGTGTCACAGTTTTCCTATATCAGTATCTGCTCAACTCACTCTGTAGTCCCTACACTTGTGTCACAGTTTTCCTATATCAGTATCTGCTCAACTCACTCTGTAGTCCCTGCACTTGTGTCACAGTTTTCCTGTCTATATCAGTATCTGCTCAACTCACTCTGTATTCCCTACACTTGTGTCACATTTTTCCTATATCAATATCTGCTCAACTCACTCTGTATTCCCTGCACTTGTGTCACAGTTTTCATGTCTATATCAGTATCTGCTCAACTCACTCTGTAGTCCCTACACTTGTGTCACAGTTTTCCTATATCAGTATCTGCTCAACTCACTCTGTAGTCCCTACACTTGTGTCACAGTTTTCCTATATAAGTATCTGCTCAACTCACTCTGTATTCCCTACACTTGTGTCACAGTTTTCCTATATCAGTATGTGCTCAACTCACTCTGTAGTCCCTGCACTTGTGTCACAGTTTTCCTATATCAGTATCTGCTCAGCTCACTCTATAGTCCCTGCACTTATGTCACTGTTTTCCTATATCAGTATCTGCTCAACTCACACTGAAGTCCCTGCACTTGTGTCACAGTTTTCCTGTCTATATCAGTATCTGCTCAACTCACTCTGTAGTCCCTACACTTGTGTCACAGTTTTCCTATATCAGTATCTGCTCAACTCACTCTGTAGTCCCTGCACTTGTGTCATTGTTTCCTTTATCAGTATCTGCTCAACTCACTCTGTAGTCCCTGCACTTGTGTCACTGTTTTCCTATATCAGTATCTGCTCAACTCACTCTGTAGTCCCTGCACTTGTGTCACAGTTTTCCTATATCAGTATCTGCTCAACTCACTCTGTAGTCCCTGCACTTGTGTCACTGTTTTCCTATATCAGTATCTGCTCAACTCACTCTATAGTCCCTGCACTTGTGTCACTGTTTTCCTATATCAGTATCTGCTCAACTGACACTGAAGTCCCTGCTCTTGTGTCACAGTTTTCCTGTCTATATCAGTATCTGCTCAACTCACTCTGTAGTCCCTACACTTATGTCAGTTTTCCTATATCAGTATCTGCCCAACTCACACTGTAGTCCCTACACTTGTGTCACAGTTTTCCTATATCAGTATCTGCCCAACTCACTCTGTAGTCCCTACACTTGTGTCACAGTTTTCCTATATCAGTATCTGCTCAACTCACACTGCAGTCCCTGCACTTGTGTCACAGTTTTCCTATATCAGTATCTGCTCAACGCACTCTGTAGTCCCTACACTTGTGTCACAGTTTTCCTATATCAGTATCTGCTCAACGCACTCTGTAGTCCCTACACTTGTGTCACAGTTTTCCTATATCAGTATCTGCTCAACTCACTCTGTAGTCCCTGCACTTGTGTCACAGTTTTCCTGTCTATATCAGTATCTGCTCAACGCACTCTGTAGTCCCTACACTTGTGTCACAGTTTTCCTATATCAGTATCTGCTCAACTCACTCTGTATTCCCTGCACTTATGTCACAGTTTTCCTATATCAGTAAGTGATCAACTCACTCTGAAGTCTCTACACTTGTGTCACAGTTTTTCTATATCAGTATCTGCTCAACTCACTTTGTATTCCCTTCACTTGTGTCACAGTTTTCCTATATCAGTGTCTGCTCAACGCACTCTGTAGTCCCTGCACTTGTGTCACTGTTTTCCTATATCAGTATCTGCTCAACTCACTTTGTATTCCCTGCACTTGTGTCACAGTTTTCCTATATCAGTTTCTGCTCAACTCACTCTGTAGTCCCTGCACTTGTGTCACAGTTTTCCTATGTAAGTGTCTGCTCAACTCACTCTGTATTCCCTGCACTTGTGTCACAGTTTTCATGTCTATGTCAGTATCTGCATTTCAACTTAACTGTTTACATTTTTGTGAATTATTGTCAGGGTAAAGGTCATTAGTGTCTATATTCAAGTAGCCAAAGAGATTGACAAAGATCATGCCATTATTAAGCTGGAACTCATTGTTTTGTTTCAAAAGTTCATGAATTCACTTCATTTGCTCTCTTTCAGCTTTTGTCCTTTACAGTTCTACAGATGAATGTTGCAAGACAACATTGAGATGAGCATGTTGTACAGTAATTAGCTCTCTGCCTTTGGGGATTAAGTGAGTGGTGACACTGTCTGGTTGAAGCAGCTTAGAACAACATTGCCAAGCTCTCATATGTTGTGTGGTTATTCTTCACTTGACTGTGACATAAATGAACAATTATGGTGACCTCTACTCTAAATATGTCACTGATTAGAGTTCAACTCTGAAAGGAAATATGTGCCTGATGTTAAATCAATACAGCTTCCACTTTTTTTATTTCTCTTTCATAAGTCAAAGGATGCACTGACTGTGACAGATTTGCCCAGTGTGTGCATGATGCCAGCAGGAACTTGTATGTATGTCAGTGTGAGCCTGGTTACACAGGTGATGGACAACGCTGCTCACTGATTGGTCAGTTTTCATCCATTACTTCATTATTGTACAAGTTCAAGCTTTGCTCACTTTGTATTTGTCCATTTCCTGTCTTCTGTTTAATCTCCCTTGGCTCATCATCCTTCTTATGTTTGCTGTGTTTATGTTTGTTGTTTTCATTTTGTTTGTTGTATTTGTGATGTTTGTTTTGTTTGTTATGTTTGTTGTATTTGTGATGTTTATTGTTTACTTCAATTAATGTTGTTAAAAGAGAAGTCTACTATATGAACTGATAGCTCTCAGTGAATCCAAAATAATTGAGACCATCAGAAGAAATTATGATATATTGAAGTTCATACATCTATAGTTGCACATCTCACATATATATAGAGACAATAACTTCATATCTCTATAGTTGCACATCTCATATATATATATAGAGACAATAACTTCATATCTCTATAGTTGCACTTCTCACATATATAGAGACAATAACTTCAGTTGCACTTCTCACATATATAAAGACAATAACTTCATATCTCTATAGTTGCACTTCTCACATATATATATAGAGACAATAACTTCATATCTCTATAGTTGCACTTCTCACATATATAGAGACAATAACTTCATATCTCTATAGTTGCACTTCTCACATATATATATATATATAGAGACAATAACTTCATATCTCTATAGTTGCACTTCTCACATATATAAAGACAATAACTTCATATCTCTATAGTTGCACTTCTCACATATATATAGAGACAATAACTTCATATCTCTATAGTTGCACATCTCACATATATATAGAGACAATAACTTCATATCTCTATAGTTGCACTTCTTACATATATAGAGACAATAACTTCATATCTCTATAGTTGCACTTCTCACATATATAGAGACAATAACTTCATATCTCTATAGTTGCACTTCTCACATATATAGAGACAATAACTTCATATCTCTATAGTTGCACTTCTCACATATATATATAGAGACAATAACTTCATATCTCTATAGTTGCACTTCTCACATATATAGAGACAATAACTTCATATCTCTATAGTTGCACTTCTCACATATATATATATATATATATATATATATAGACAATAACTTCATATCTCTATAGTTGCACTTCTCACATATATATAGAGACAATAACTTCATATCTCTATAGTTGCACTTCTCACATATATATAGAGACAATAACTTCATATCTCTATAGTTGCACTTCTCACATATATATATAGAGACAATAACTTTATATCTCTATAGTTGCACTTCTCACATATATAGAGACAATAACTTCATATCTCTATAGTTGCACTTCTCACATATATAGAGACAATAACTTCATATCTTTATAGTTGCACTTCTCTTTCTCTTGTAAAGACAACAACTTCAAATCTTGCTAGTTGCACCTCGTCTCTCTCTCACACCTACATAACAGCCTTGTCAAACCCTATCATCACAGCTCGGAGTTATCGTGGATGACATTAAACGAACATAAAGTAGCAGCGGTATAAATGTAAGTAGGAAACAGAAATAATTGTAGTGATGCAGTAAAGCTGGTAGTAGGAGGAAGTAGTGGGTGTAATGTACATCTGAGAAGTTCTGTATGACAGCAACCATTGTTCTAAGAAGTTCTGTATGACAGCAACCATTGTACTGAGAAGTTCTGTATGACAACAACCATTGTTCTGAGAAGTTCTGTATGACAACAACCATTGTTCTGAGAAGTTCTGTATGACAACAACCATTGTTCTGAGAAGTTCTGTATGACAGCAACCATTGTTCTAAGAAGTTCTGTATGGCAACAATCATTGTTCTGAGAAGTTCTGTATGACAGCAACCATTGTTCTGAGAAGTTCTGTATGACAACAACCATTGTTCTAAGAAGTTCTGTATGACAACAACCATTGTTCTAAGAAGTTCTGTATGACAACAACCATTGTTCTAAGAAGTTCTGTATGACAGCAACCATTGTTCTGAGAAGTTCTGTATGACAACAACCATTGTTCTGAGAAGTTCTGTATGACAGCAACCATTGTTCTGAGAAGTTCTGTATGACAACAACCATTGTTCTGAGAAGTTCTGTATGACAACAACCATTGTTCTGAGAAGTTCTGTATGATAACAACCATTGTTCTAAGAAGTTCTGTATGACAACAACCATTGCTCTAAGAAGTTCTGTATGACAACAACCATTGTTCTGAGAAGTTCTGTATGACAACAACCATTGTTCTAAGAAGTTCTGTATGACAACAACCATTGTTCTAAGAAGTTCTGTATGACAACAACCATTGTTCTAAGAAGTTCTGTATGACAGCAACCATTGTTCTAAGAAGTTCTGTATGATAACAACCATTGTTCTAAGAAGTTCTATATGACAACAACCATTGTTCTAAGAAGTTCTGTATGATAACAACCATTGTGCTAAGAAGTTCTGTATGACAGCAACCATTGTTCTGAGAAGTTCTGTATGACAACAACCATTGTTCTGAGAAGTTCTGTATGACAGCAACCATTGTTCTGAGAAGTTCTGTATGACAACAACCATTGTTCTGAGAAGTTCTGTATGACAACAACCATTGTTCTGAGTAGCTTAGGGTCACCAATTAGGTTTGCTGAACATTATTCATGACAGTAATTCATAACTTATGTCTGACATCAAGGTCACTGAACCAAAGCTCATCAAGAATCTAATCTACTTTACACAATGGTCCTATCCCAATGTAGAGGGAATATGGCATAAGTGCCAACATTGTTCTGACCATTAGCTCATGTTTAGAGTAAAGTGGTTAACATTACAGCAGCCTAGCTTTCAATCCTAGAAAGATCCCTAGTGCACATTTTAGGTTGAATAAACCTAGGAGTTGGCTGGTCAATCAATCTGACCTCTAGTCCAGAGTTGACAAGTTCAAACCCTGCTTTTTTGTAACATTTCGACAAATATTGCAACATCTGGACAAATATTGCAGAATCTGGACAAATATTGCAGAATCTGGACAAATATTGCAACATCTGGACAAATATTGCAGAATCTGGACAAATATTGCAGAAATGGACAGATATTGCAGTATCTGAACAAATATTGCAGCATCTGGTCAAATATTGCAGTAAATGAACAAATATTGCAGCACCTAGACACATATTGCAGCATCTAGACAAATATTGCAACATCTGAACAAATATTGTGACATCTAGACAAATATTACAGCAACTAGACAAATATTGCAGCATCTAGACAAATATTGCAGCATTTGAACAAATATTGCAGCATCTAGACAAATATTGCAGCGTCTAGACAAATATTGCAACATCTGAACAAATATTGCAGCGTCTAGACAAATATTACAGCATTTGAACAAATATTGCAGCGTCTATAGCTCGTTTCAAATCATGTGCCCAACTTTTAAAATCGATATCTTTTTAATCTTTTTTTTGTAATTTTTTCAAAATTTGCATGTAAAGTTATAATGATTAGAACCCAACAGGGAATTAATTTCATTAAAAAAAAACATTTGGTTATTATTGTTGCTTATTTGATTTATATAAATTTATAACGACCCATTGATGTAGTCAAAACTTAATGTTTACAGTATTTTAAGTTAAAAATAGCGATTAAAAATCCATACACGGTACAATTGACGTTTTTGCACGCATTCCACGTGGGCTTTCTGACACAATTAGACACTTGTAGAAAACACGAGGCATTGTGTGTTCTATTTCCGTTCACTCAGCGGCGAAGCCGTCCTCGAACTGAGCAGACAATAATTCTCCTGGTGTTTTGTCTTATTAGGTTATTTCCCCATTACGGCCATGCCTTTACCTAGTGAAAATTAATCATAGACCAGCAACTACGGTAATTTCTATTCTTTAGGGCTTCACAATTTACAATTTTGACAAACATCAAAGAAATATCGCCGCTTTAAGAAAACTGCAGCTGCAAGATATTTGTTAAATATACATTTAAAGGGTCTTTTACATTCTAATAACATTTGGAAAATTTCAAAAGTTTTTAACAAACGGTTAGAGAGTAATAGCGTTTTGAAGTTGGGCACATGATTTGAAACGAGCTATAGACAAATATTACAGCATATAGACAAACATTGCAGCATTTGAACAAATATTGCAGCATCTAGACAAATATTGCAGCATCTAGACAAATATTGCAGCATCTAGACAAATATTGCAGCATCTAGACAAATATTGCAGTGTTTAGACAAATATTGCAGCATCTAGACAAATATTGCAGTGTTTAGACAAATATTGCAGCATCTAGACAAATATTGCAGCATCTAGACAAATATTGCAGTGTTTAGACAAATATTGCAGCATCTAGACAAATATTGCAGCATCTAGACAAATATTGCAGTGTTTAGACAAATATTGCAGCATCTAGACAAATATTGCAGCATCTAGACAAATATTGCAGTGTTTAGACAAATATTGCAGCATCTAGACAAATATTGCAGCATCTAGACAAATATTGCAGCATCTAGACAAATATTGCAGTGTTTAAGACAAATATTGCAGCATCTAGACAAATATTGCAGCATCTGAACAAATTTGCAGCGTCTAGACAAATATTGCAGCATCTGAACAAATTTTGCAGCGTCTAGACAAATATTGCAGTGTTTAGACAAATATTGCAGCATCTAGACAAATATTGCAGCGTCTAGACAAATATTGCAGCATCTAGACAAATATTGCAGCATCTAGACAAATATTGCAGTGTTTAGACAAATATTGCAGCATCTAGACAAATATTGCAGTGTTTAGACAAATATTGCAGCATCTAGACAAATATTGCAGCATCTGAACAAATTTTGCAGCATCTAGACAAATATTGCAGTGTTTAGACAAATATTGCAGCATCTAGACAAATATTGCAGCATCTGAACAAATATTGCAGCATCTAGACAAATATTGCAGCATCTAGACAAATGTTGCAGCATCTAGACAAACATTGCAGCATCTAGACAAATTTTGCAGCGTCTAAAAAAATAAGAAATGTTCCAGTTCAGGAAATGAGGAGATTTGATTTGATAGAATTTGTTTATAAAATATTTTCTTCCTCTCTTCTTGTTATGGGTTCATGATTACTTCATTTTTGTTTGCAGATGTTTGTACTGACTGTGACTCTAATGCTAGATGTTTGTTTAATGAGAACACTGGCGATTATGAATGCATTTGTCTTCGTGGATATAAAGGCAATGGAATAACGTGCCAGCTCAAGGACTGCAGAGAGCACCCAAACATGTGTGCTGCTGATGGTGGTATCTGCTGGTTTAATGCTGACACAAATATCAGCATCTGTAGATGTAACTATGGATTTAGTGGTTTGTGCCCTTTCTCTTCTTCTCTTTCATTTATTTGTAAAGTGTAAAGGTCAACCCATGGGTGTAGAGTAGAATGTGTTATTTGTAAAGTGTAAAGGTCAACCCATGGGTGTAGAGTAGAATGTGTTATTTGTAAAGTGTAAAGGTCAACCCATGGGTGTAGAGTAGAATGTGTTATTTGTAAAGTGTAAAGGTCAACCCATGGGTGTAGTGTAGAATGTGTTATTTGTAAAGTGTAAAGGTCAACCCATGGGTGTAGAGTAGAATGTGTTATTTGTAAAGTGTAAAGGTCAACCCATGGGTGTAGAGTAGAATGTGTTATTTGTAAAGGTCAACCCATGGGTGTAGTGTAGAGTGTGTTATTTGTAAAGGTCAACACATGGGTGTAGTGTAGAGTGTGTTATTTGTAAAGGTCAAACCATGGGTGTAGTGTAGAATGTGTTATTTGTAAAGTGTAAAGGTCCACCCATGGGTGTAGAGTAGAATGTGTTATTTGTAAAGGTCAACCTATGGGTGTAGAGTAGAATGTGTTATTTGTAAAGGTCAACCCATGGGTGTAGTGTAGAATGTGTTATTTGTAATTTGTAAAGGTCAACCCATGGGTGTAGTGTAGAATGTGTTATTTGTAAAGGTCAACCCATGGGTGTAGTGTAGAATGTGTTATTTGTAAAGTGTAAAGGTCAATCCATGGGTGTAGTGTAGAATGTGTTATTTGTAAAGGTCAACCCATGGGTGTAGTGTAGAATGTGTTATTTGTAAAGTGTAAAGGTCCACCCATGGGTGTAGAGTAGAATGTGTTATTTGTAAAGTGTAAAGGTCAACCCATGGGTGTAGAGTAGAATGTGTTATTTTGTAAAGGTCAACCTATGGGTGTAGAGTAGAATGTGTTATTTTGTAAAGGTCAACCTATGGGTGTAGAGTAGAATGTGTTATTTTGTAAAGGTCAACCCATGGGTGTAGAGTAGAATGTGTTATTTTGTAAAGGTCAACACATGGGTGTAGAGTAGAATGTGTTTTTTGTAAAGGTCAACCCATGGGTGTAGTGTAGAATGTGTTATTTGTAAAGGTCAACCCATGGGTGTAGTGTAGAATGTGTTATTTGTAAAGGTCAACCCATGGGTGTAGTGTAGAATGTGTTATTTGTAAAGGTCAACCCATCGGTGTAGTGTAGAATGTGTTATTTGTAAAGGTCAACCCATCGGTGTAGTGTAGAATGTGTTATTTGTAATGTGTAAAGGTCAAACCTTGGGTGTAGTGTAGAATGTGTTATTTGTAAAGGTCAACTCATGGGTGTAGTGTAGAATGTGTTATTTGTAAAGGTCAACTCATGGGTGTAGTGTAGAATGTGTTATTTGTAAAGGTAAACCCATGGGTGCAGTGTAGAATGTGTTATTTGTAAAGGTAAACCCATGGGTGTAGTGTTGAATGTGTTATTTGTAAAGTGTAAAGGTCCACCCATGGGTGTAAGTTGAACATGTTCACGGAACTCAGCTCATACGTGTATGTAGAACATATTCACTGTGACAAGACATGTGACAGATGTCAGCTTCCCTACATGCCTTGTATGATGACATCACACCTTGTGTGATGACATCATGCTTTGTATGATGACATGTTGTAGTGATTATATTTGTCCATGACCGGTGGCACATTGTGTAGTTGTGAGGTCAGTATCACACCAGGCAACCATTACATGCCAGGGAAATCTCTGGTTGACCAACTGTAGATTAAACTCAAGCATTACAGCAGATTTGACACACAAAAAAGATTGTCTGTAGGATGGCCAAAAATATCAATGTGAACTCAGTCAGCTGTAGCTTCAACCAATGTGAACTCAGTCAGCTGTAGCTTCAACCAATGTGAACTCAGTCAGCTGTAGCTTCAACCAATGTGAACTCAGTCAGCTGTAGCTTCAACCAATGTGAACTCAGTCAGCTGTAGCTTCAAGACACACAGGCAAGTTTATGGTGGCCAGAATCAGGGAACCACAACCAAGGTTGAAACAGCCAGGCACACATGATTCAATCATCTAGCAAAGGAAGACAAACTTTGAACTTCCAAAGTAGAAACAGAAAAACATTACAAGATACAATCACAACTTGATACAGAACACAATAGAAGATACAATCACAACTTGATACAGAACACAATAGAAGATACAATCACAACTTGATACAAAACACAATAGAAGATACAACCACAACTTGATACAGAACACAATAGAAGATACAACCACAACTTGATACAGAACACAATACAAGATACAACCACAACTTGATACAGAACACAATAGAAGATACAATCACAACTTGATACAGTAAAAAAAGTAAAGTACCCCCGTCACGCCAAGTGGCGTATAGGGAAATATGGTGTTAGTGACCCTATATTTTACAGACCTTCAGCACATGATTTTTGGGGTAATGTGGTCAGTATTACGCCCGTGCTGCTTTACTTTCCCAGAAAAAAATCCGGTACCCATTTAAGGCTGGGTGAACCCGGAAGCCGTCGGTTGGGATCGAACCCTACCCCTTGTCCGTGGTAGTCCACTTGATACAGAACACAATAGAAGATACAACCACAACTTGATACAGAACACAATGGAAGATACAATCACAACTTGATACAGAACACAATAGAAAATACAACCACAACTTGATACAGAACACAATGGAAGACACAATCACAACTTGATACAGAACACAATAGAAGATACAATCACAACTTGATACAGAACACAATAGAAGATACAATCACAACTTGATACAGAACACAATAGAAGATACAATCACAAATTGATACGGAACACAATAGAAGACACAACAACAACTTGATACGGAACACAATAGAAGATACAACCACAACTTGATTCAGAACACAATAGAAAATACAATCACAACTTGATACAGAACACAATAGAAGATACAACCACAACTTGATACAGAACACAAAAAAAGACACAATCACAACTTGATACAGAACACAATAGAAGATACAATCACAACTTGATACAGAACACAATAGAAGATATAATCACAAATTGATACGGAACACAATAGAAGACACAACAACAACTTGATACGGAACACAATAGAAGATACAACCACAACTTGATACAGAACACAATAGAAGATACAATCACAACTTGATACAGAACACAATAGAAGATACAACCACAACTTGATACAGAACACAAAAAAAGACACAATCACAACTTGATACAGAACACAATAGAAGATAAAATCACAACTTGATACAGAACACAATAGAAGACACAATCACATGAGGAAATTGGGTACTCTAGATGTATGATGTTAGTCTCTGGACAAGAAGTTCATGGGTTCAAATCCCACCTGAGGTGGAGAGGCAATATTCCTCCTTTGAATCCATGCATTTTTTGTGGCTTTACCCTCCTCAGACCTCTGGCTAGTGAGAATATATATATATATATATGTCCTTTCAGATAACTATGACAAACAGAAACTTTCAAATAACTATGAAAAACAGAAACTTTCAGATAACTATGACAAACAGAGCTTTCATATAACTATGACAAACAGAAACGTTCAAATAACTATGAAAAACAGAAACTTTCAGATAACTATGACAAACAGAAGCTTTCAGATAACTATGACAAACAGAAACTTTCAAATAACTATGACAAACAGAAACTTTCAGATAACTATGACAAACAGAAACTTTCAGATAACTATGACAAACAGAAACTTTCAGATAACTATGACAAACAGAAGCTTTCAAATAACTATGACAAACAGAAACTTTCAGATAACTATGACAAACAGAAGCTTTCAGATAACTATGACAAACAGAAACTTTCAGATAACTATGACAAACAGAAGCTTTCAAATAACTATGACAAACAGAAACTTTCAGATAACTATGACAAACAGAAACTTTCAGATAACTATGACAAACAGAAGCTTTCAGATAACTATGACAAACAGAAGCTTTCAGATAACTGTGACAAACAGAAGCTTTCAGATAACTGTGACAAACAGAAGCTTTCAGATAACTGTGACAAACAGAAACTTTCAGATAACTATGACAAACAGAAGCTTTCAGATAACTATGACAAACAGAAGCTTTCAGATAACTATGACAAACAGAAACTTTCAAATAACAATGAAAACATCATCATCATCATCGAGTGCCATCTTTGCAACGAAGGTTGGCCACCACGGAGCGCCATTCTGCTCAGTCTCTTGCTTTAATTGTACAGGTTGTTATAGGCTGATTTGTCCATCTTTTGATGTTACTCGTCCATGTTAGTCTTGGTCTGCCTCTGCCTCTTTTACCTTGTATTTTCCCCTCCAGGATTACTTTTAGTAGGCTGTTGTGTTTTTTAACATGGCCCAAAAATCACATTTGTCTTGTTTAAATCTTTTCATTTTTAGTTGTTTTAAGACTTCATCGTTTGTTTTCTTTTCCTTCCATCCAATTCTACCTATTCTTCTATATATCCACATTTCAAAGGCTTCAATTCTTTGTTCTGTTTTATTGTCTAATGTCCATGTTTCTGCACCATATAGGAATATTGAGAAGATGTAACATTTTGCTATTCTTAGTTTTAGCCCTGGTGTTATTTGTTTTGATGTTAGTATGTTCTTCCAATGAAAACAGGAGCTTACAAATAACAATGAAAAACAGGAGCTTTCAAATAACATTGAAAAACAGGAGCTTTCAAATAACATTGAAAAACAGGAGCTTTCAGATAACAATGGAAACAGAAGCTTTCAAATAACAATGAAAACAGGAGCTTTCTAATAACAATGGAAAACAGGAGCTTTCAGATAACAATGGAAACAGAAGCTTTCAAATAACAATGAAAAACAGGAGCTTTCTAATAACAATGAAAAACAGGAGCTTTCAGATAACAATGAAAAACAGGAGCTTTCAGATAACAATGAAAAACA
The DNA here is from genome assembly GCA_032433765.1 of Megaustenia siamemsis. NCBI lineage: Eukaryota > Metazoa > Mollusca > Gastropoda > Stylommatophora > Ariophantidae > Megaustenia > Megaustenia siamemsis. The sequence goes on from JAVIAB010000050.1 coordinate 2,520,248, forward strand.
GGAGCTTTCAGATAACAATGAAAAACAGGAGTTTTCAGATAACAATGAAAAACAGGAGCTTTCAGATAACAATGAAAACAGAAGCTTTCTAATAACAATGAAAAACATAAGTTTTCAGAAAACAATGAAAAACAGTTATTAAATAACAATAAAAAATTTCTTTGTTATTTTTTAATAACACTTCATTCCTTGTTATAGTTGTATTTGAATAACACTTCATTACTTTGCTATACTTGGGTCACGCTACATTTTCTTGTTATATTTGAGTAACACTTCTTGTTATATTTGAGTCACACTTCATGTCCTTGCTATATTTAAGTAACACTTCTTGTTATATTTGAGTCACACTTCATGTCCTTGCTATATTTATGTAACACTTCTTGTTATATTTGAGTCACACTTCATGTCCTTGCTATATTTAAGTAACACTTCTTGTTATATTTGAGTCACACTTCATGTCCTTGCTATATTTAAGTAACACTTCTTGTTATATTTGAGTCACACTTCATGTCCTTGTTATATTTGAGTCAAACTTCATGTCCATGTTATATTTGAGTCAAACTTCATGTCCATGTTATATTTGAGTCAAACTTCATGTCCTTGTTATATTTGAGTCAAACTTCATGTCCATGTTATATTTGAGTCAAACTTCATGTCCTTGTTATATTTGAGTCAAACTTCATGTCCATGTTATATTTGAGTCAAACTTCATGTCCTTGTTATATTTGAGTCAAACTCCATGTCCATGTTATATTTGAGTCAAACTTCATGTCCATGTTATATTTGAGTCACACTTCATGTCCTTGTTATATTTGAGTCAAACTTCATGTCCATGTTATATTTGAGTCAAACTTCATGTCCATGTTATATTTGAGTCACACTTCATGTCCATGTTATATTTGAGTCAAATTTCATGTCCATGTTATATTTGAGTCAAACTTCATGTCCATGTTATATTTTAGTCAACCTTCTTGGTATATTTGAGTCACATTTCATTTCCTTGTTATAGTCACGCTTCTTGTTATATCTGAGTCATCTATCTATCTATCTATTGACCTTTCGAGCCGTAACCGGCCCATAGGGCGTAGACCAAGATACACCTTCTCCTATATGAATTTTTGTTCTAGCAGTTTTCTTTTAAAGATATTTTATCAAATCTCGCCATCTGTCTCTGTTCTGTGCAAGCAGTTCTATCTCATTGAGGGAGCCGATTCCTGCTGCTCTTGCCTCTCTCATTAATGTTCTTCTCAGTGTCTCCCTGGGTCTTCCTCTTTTTCTTTTACCTGTTGTTTCCCATATGAGGGCTTGCTTTGCTATTCGATTAATATCTCTTCTCATCACATGTCCAACGTATGACCATCGTCTTTTCTTTATTACTGAAGATATTAGTGGTTGATTGGCGATTTCTCTAATTTCCTCGTTTGTTTTGAATTCGTTCCATTCTATACCAAGTATTTTCCTTAGACATTTATTTTCGAATGCGTTCAACTTTGTTTCTATATCTCTTGTTGTTTTCCAGCTTTCACACGCATACGTAAGGGTTGATAGTACATTTGATTTGAATAGTCTAAGTTTTGTGTTTGTGCTAATGAGTTTTATATTTGAGCCACACTTCTTGTTATGTTTGAATCACATTTATTCTTCTTCTATGTATGTATATTCTTATATATATATTTGTTTCCAACAAACACTTTCCAAGCCATTCTGTTTCTTGTCATTCTTTTACAATCTTTCCATGTATTCCTCATTATTTTCATCTCTTTCCATCTGTCTTCTCCAAGACTATATTGGTGTTCCTCTTTGTATTTTTTCTTGGGGATTCCAAAAAAGGGCCTGTTGTATAATACTCTTAGTTGACTTCAGCATTGTGTGTCCTATCCAGGGCCATCGTCTACACTGTATCTCTCTAACCACTGGTATTTGACTGGTACATTTCCATAATTCTATGTTAGTGATTTTGTCCTGCCCTTTCTATCCTTTTATTCTGCACAAGCATCCATTAATGAAGGTCTGTATCTTCATGATTGTTATTTTTGTTGTTCTCCATGTTTCACAGCCATATAATAAGACTGACCTAACATTGGAGTTGAAAATTTGTATATTTGTATTTAACATAATTTCTTTGGATTTCCATATGTTTCCCAATTTCTCCTATTGTTATTTGGTTATTGCCAACTGCATTAATTCTCATAATTTTGGTCTTATCTCTATTTATTTTCAGTCCCATATGTTGTGATCTCTCATCAAGTATGCTCATTTTATGTTGCATCTGTTGATGATTATGTGATATGAGAACTAAGTCATTAAGTTACTTGGTCAGTGACCACTGCATTTCATTTCTGTTATTTTCATAATCCAATCTATGGCCAGTAGAAAGAGAAATGGAGACAGAAGGCATCCCTGCCTTACTCCTGTTCTTATTTCAAATGCTTCTGTAAGCTGTCCTTCATGCACCACACTACATTTCGTTCCTTCATACATTGTTTTTATCAGATTAATAAACTTTATGGGGATTCCGTAACGACTCAGCAACTTCCAAAGCATTCTTCTGTCTAAACTACCAAATGCCTCTTTGTAATCTATGAATCCAATATAAAGTAGGGACTGTAGTTCTAAGCTTTGTTCAACTATTATACATAGAGTAGTTATTTGATCAGTACATGATCTGTTCTTCCTAAAACCTGCTTGTTCATCTCACAAATGTTTCTCTATGGCCTCTTTTAGTCCCTCTAGAATGATTCTGTTTAGTATTTTATCCTGGTAGTGATAGTAGCATAATTCCCCTATAATTTGTGCACTCCTGTAAACTCCCTTTCTTTGTAGTTTGATCATATAACATTCAAATACACTTCACTTGACTTCCAGTTTCAAGATGGCGTGGTCAAGTTTGCATGAATGTTCACTGTTATGTTTATTGCTGGAAAGATGGTTAATTCTATCTTTCCAATGCCGATAAGTGTTGGGATCCACTGTTGGGATCTTCGCCGGTGAAGCGGATTACGTGCATGTGATCTAAAATCCTCTACAGTGTGCACAGAGTGTATTCTGTTTTGATTGCAATATATGTCATCATTGGAATACCGGTCAATATGGCAGATAGGCGGCAGAAACTTTTACAGGCTGTGTCTGAAAAGTGTTCCTTGTTGCAGTTTCCTGATATTGCAAGTCTGGCTTGCTGCCAGAGCTACTGAGATTAATGCTCTGTGCACACCGTGACCTGTGTTTCATCTGGATTATGTTTCAGTATTCCGATTGCTTATAATGAATGGTGATATTGTATGATGGGGAACAGATGGCTGTGTTCACTTTCTGTGCAGTTTTGCCTTATGTCTTTTGGCATGTGCTGAGACTACTATGATGGGAACTGCAGTTACCTTTCTTTGTTTGGGAGATGAGATATTAATTTGAATGATTCCATTGGTGTGTGCAGTTGAACAATTATGGATTTTAATTCTTTTGCAGTGATACCAGGGCCTTCCTTAACTATAACCATAATGCTTCACTTCCGTGTTATATTTGAGTCACACTTCACTTCTGTGTTATATTTGAGGCACACTTCACTTCTGTGTTATATTTGAGTCACACTTCACTTCCATGTTATATTTGAGTCACACTTCACTTCTGTGTTATATTTGAGTCACACTTCACTTCTGTGTTGTATTAGAGTCACACATCACTTCTGTGTTATATTTGAGTCACACTTCACTTCCGTATTATATTTGAGTCACACTTCACTTCCGTGTTATATTTGAGGCACACTTCACTTCTGTGTTATATTTGAGTCACACTTCACTTCCATGTTATATTTGAGTCACACTTCACTTCCATGTTATATTTGAGTCACATTTCACTTCTGTGTTATATTTGAGTCATAATTCTTGTTATATTTCAGTCACACTCCATTTCCTTATTATATTTGAGTTATAATTCTTATTATATTTGAGTCACACTCCATTTCCTTGTTATATTTGAGTCATTCCCGCAAAGGATTAGCCATATTGTAGGTTATGGCATTGAACAGAGGCTTTTTACTCTTCTGTTCCAGGGATTAGTCCTCGCACCAATCGAGTATGCCCTGGCAATTCTTACTGTCAGTACGACTCAAATTGATAGGCTCGAGAAATTACATTATGAAGCCATGTGCATTATCTTGGGGTGTACAAGGGACACTCACTGTGTAGCAATGAGGTATCTTCTTGACTTTCCAACCATGGATGAAAGAATCAAGATCTGGAGAGCACGAGCGTACCTGAAGATAAGTGCAGATAAAGAGCATCCATTATGTCTCTGGACATGCGGGAGTATGGGGAAATAAAAGAGCGGACATGTTGGCTAGCTGCGCTGTCTTTGAGGACGGGCAACCAATGGATCGGGCGGACATCATTAATGCCCTCCGAGATGTGGGAAGAGCACAGGACTTCAACAAACACAGATCCACGTCACTTCTTCGGATGATGGGGATGGGAGTTAAGATGGGCACAGCCAAAAATTTGAAACTTAGTGAGCGTGTAAGAAGACTTATCAGCCAACACAGAACTGGAGTCATCAGTCGCTGGACACTGCGGGACTTGCTGAGGAGAGGATCTGAGCACCTATGCACATTTCGGAGTGCAATGATGATGGCCCGCAAATAGCTCAATAATTCAATTTGAGTCATAATTCTTGTTATATTTGAGTCACACTCCATTTCAATGTTATATTTGAGTCATAATCCTTGTTATATTTGAGTCACACTCCATTTCCTTGTTATATTTGAGCAATTCTTGTTGTTTCAGGTGATGGGTTCAACTGCAGGCCTGTTGGATGTGATGGTAACAATGACTGCGACGAGAATGCCAGGTGTCTTCCAGAAGGCTCTCGATTCACATGCTTCTGTAACGAGGGCTTTGTTGGTGATGGGCGAAGGTGTTCTCTGCAACAGCCTGGTAAGACCACAAGATTTTTCCTTTAATTACTACATTGTTAGAAATATGCTAAAATTAGCTTCATGTTTCTTATTTTCAATTTGCCATATTCTCAGACCATTCTTAAAAATAATGTTTATGACTCTATTTTGAATCTTCCTAGTTTATTTCTTTCAAAAATCCAACCACAAATGTAGAACTTTAAACTAATTACATATGTTTTAATAAATATTTTTCTTTACAAAAATAAAATATCTTTTACATCACATTTATATCTATTACATTACATTTATATCTATTACATTGCATTTATATCTATTAAATTGCATTTATATCTATTACATTACATTAATATCTATTACATTACATTACATAATATCTGTTACTTTACATTGTTTGTATCAGTAAAAGAGGGTGGTGGGAAGGGTGTTTACTAGAAGCCAGATGTCTTGTGCAGTTGCAACATAGTCCGCAGCAACATAGTCCCCAACATAGTCTGCAACAACATAGTCCACAGCAACATAGTCCACAGCAACATAGTCCGCAGCAACATAGTCCACAACATAGTCCGCAGCAACATAGTCCACAACATAGTCCACAGCAACATAGTCCACAACATAGTCCACAGCAACATAGTCCACAGCAACATAGTCCACAACATAGTCCACAACATAGTCCACAGCAACATAGTCTGCAACATAGTCCACAGCAACATAGTCCACAGCAACATAGTCCACAACATAGTCTGCAGGAACATAGTACACAACATAGTCTGCAGCAACATAGTACACAACATAGTCTGCAGCAACATAGTGCACAGCAACATAGTCCACAACATAGTCTGCAGCAACATAATCCACAACATAGTCCGCAGCAACATAGTCCGCAGCAACATAGTCCACAACATAGTCTGCAGCAACATATTCCACAACATAGTCCGCAGCAACATAGTGCATAGCAACATAGTCCACAACATAGTCCACAACATAGTCCACAGCAACATAGTCCACAGCAACATAGTCAACAACATAGTCTGCAGCAACATAGTCCACAACATAGTCCACAGCAACATAGTCCACAACATAGTCCAAACATAGTCCGCAGGAAATTAGTCCACAACATAGTCCACAACATAGTCCACAGCAACATAGTCCACAACATAGTCCACAGCAACATAGTCCACAGCAACATAGTCCACAGCAACATAGTCCACAACATAGTCCACAACATAGTCCACAGCAACATAGTCCGCAGCAACATAGTCCACAGCAACATAGTCCACAGCAACATAGTCCACAACATAGTCCACAACATAGTCCACAGCAACATAGTCCACAACATAGTCCACAACATAGTCCACAGCAACATTGTCCGCAGCAACATCTCTTCTTCTTCCTTTTTAGTTCCCAGTGGAGCATAGGTCTTCAACAAACACTTTCCAAGTCGTTCTGTTTTTTGCCATTCTTTTAAAATCATTCCATGTCTTCCCATCATTTCATCTCTGCTTCTATCTGTCTTCTCCAAGAATTCTTTGGTCTTCCTCTTTGTCTTTTCCCCTGGGGATTCCAAAAAAGGGCCTGTTGTGTAATACTATCAGTTGGCTTCCGTAGTATGTGCCCTATCCAGTGTCATCGTCTTTGCTGTATCTCTTTATCCACTGGTGTTTGACTGGTAAATTTCCATAATTCTATGTTAGTGATTTTGTCCTGCCATTTCCATCCTTTTATCCTGCCTAAGCATCCATTAATAAAAGCCGCAGCAGCAACATGGTCCGCAACATAGTCCGCAGCAACATAGTTCACAACATAGCCCGCAGCAACATAGTCCACAACATAGTCCACTGCAATATAGTCCACAGCAACATAGTCCACAACATAGTCTGCAGCAATATAGTCCACAACATAGTGCGCAGCAACATAGTCCACAGCAACATAGTCCACAACTTAGTCCGCAGCAACATAATCCACAACATAGTCCGCAGCAACATAGTCTGCAGCAACATAGTCTGCAGTAACATAGTCCACAACATAGTCCACAGCAACATAATCGCAACATAATCCGCAGCAACATAGTCCACAACATAGCCCTCAGAAACATAGTCCACAACATAACCCTCAGCAACATAGTTGGCAGCAACATAGTCTGCAGCAACATAGTCCACAACATAGTCCGCAGCAACATAGTCCACAGCAACGTAGTGCACAGCAACATAGTCAACAGCAACATAGTCCGCAGCAACATAGTTCACAGCAACATAATCCGCAACATAGTCCACAGCAACATAGTCCGCATCAACATAGTTCGCAACATAGTCCAAAGCAACATAGTCCTCAGCAACATAGTCCACAACATAGTCCGCAGGAACATTGTCCGCAGCAACATAGTCTGCAGCAACATAGTACGCAGCAACATAGTCCGCAACATAGTCTGCAACATAGTCCACAGCAACATAGTCTGCGACATAATCCACAACATAGTCCATAGCAACATAGTCCGCAGCAACATAGTCCACAGCAACATAGTCCACAGCAACATAGTCTGCAGCAATATAGTCCACAGCAACATAGTCTACAACATAGTCCGCAACATAGTCCGCAACAACATAGTCTGCAACATAGTCCGCAACGACATAGTCCACAACAACATAGTCCATAACATAGTCCACAGCAACATAGTCCACACAGCAACATAGTCCACAGCAACATAGTCCACAGCAACATAGTCCGCAGCAATATAGTCGTCAACTTAGTCAATCACATAGTCTCACGCAACATAGTTGCAATATAATCCACAGCAACATAGTCCACAACATAGCCCTCAGCAACATAGTCCACAACATAACCCTCAGCAACATAGCAGCAACATAGTCTGCAATATAGTCAGCAGCAACATAGTCCGCAACATAGTCCGCAGCAACATAGTCCACAGTAACATAGTCCACAGCAACATAGTCCACAGCAACATAGTCCACAGCAACATAGTCCACAGCAACATAGTCTGCAGCAACATAGTCCACAACAACATAGTCCAGAACAACATAGTCCACAACAACATAGTCCGCAACATAGTCCGCAGCAACATAGTCCGCATCAACATAATCAACAGCAACATAGTCCGCAGCAACATAGCTGACATCAACATAGTCCACAGCAACATAGTAAGCAGCAACATAGTCCACAACATAGTCCACAGCAACATAGTCCACAACAACATAGTCCGCAACATAGTCCACAACATAGTCCGCAGCAACATAGTCCACAACATAGTCCGCAACATAGTATGCAGCAACATAGTCTACAGGAACATAGTCCGCAACATAGTCCACAGCAACATAGTCCACAGCAACATAGTCCACAGCAACATAGTCTGCAGCAACATAGTCCGCAACATAGTCCACAGCAACATAGTCCACAACATAGTCCAAACATAGTCCGCAGGAAATTAGTCCACAACATAGTCCACAGCAACATAGTCCACAACATAGTCCACAACATAGTCCACAGCAACATAGTCCACAACATAGTCCACAGCAACATAGTCCACAACATAGTCCACAGCAACATAGTCCACAACATAGTCTGCAGCAACATAGTCCACAACATAGTCTGCAGCAACATAGTCCACAACATAGTCCACAGCAACATAGTCCACAACATAGTCTGCAGCAACATAGTCCACAACATAGTCCACAGCAACATAGTAAGCAGCAACATAGTCCACAACATAGTCCACAGCAACATAGTCCACAACAACATAGTCCGCAACATAGTCCACAACATAGTCCGCAGCAACATAGTCCACAACATAGTCCGCAACATAGTATGCAGCAACATAGTCTACAGGAACATAGTCCGCAACATAGTCCACAGCAACATAGTCCACAGCAACATAGTCCACAGCAACATAGTCTGCAGCAACATAGTCCGCAACATAGTCCACAGCAACATAGTCCACAACATAGTCCAAACATAGTCCGCAGGAAATTAGTCCACAACATAGTCCACAGCAACATAGTCCACAACATAGTCCACAACATAGTCCACAGCAACATAGTCCACAACATAGTCCACAGCAACATAGTCCACAACATAGTCCACAGCAACATAGTCCACAACATAGTCTGCAGCAACATAGTCCACAACATAGTCTGCAGCAACATAGTCCACAACATAGTCCACAGCAACATAGTCCACAACATAGTCTGCAGCAACATAGTCCACAACATAGTCCACAGCAACATAGTCCACAACATAGTCTGCAGCAACATAGTCCACAACATAGTCCGCAGCAACATAGTGCACAGCAACATAGTCCACAGCAACATAGTCCACAGCAACATAGTCCACAGCAACATAGTCCACAACATAGTCCACAACATAGTCCACAGCAACATAGTCCGCAGCAACATAGTCCACAGCAACATAGTCCACAGCAACATAGTCCACAACATAGTCCACAACATAGTCCACAGCAACATAGTCCACAACATAGTCCACAACATAGTCCACAGCAACATTGTCCGCAGCAACATCTCTTCTTCTTCCTTTTTAGTTCCCAGTGGAGCATAGGTCTTCAACAAACACTTTCCAAGTCGTTCTGTTTTTTGCCATTCTTTTAAAATCATTCCATGTCTTCCCCATCATTTCATCTCTGCTTCTATCTGTCTTCTCCAAGAATTCTTTGGTCTTCCTCTTTGTCTTTTCCCTGGGGATTCCAAAAAAGGGCCTGTTGTGTAATACTATCAGTTGGCTTCCGTAGTATGTGTCCTATCCAGTGTCATCGTCTTTGCTGTATCTCTTTATCCACTGGTGTTTGACTGGTAAATTTCCATAATTCTATGTTAGTGATTTTGTCCTGCCATTTCCATCCTTTTATCCTGCCTAAGCATCCATTAATAAAAGCCGCAGCAGCAACATGGTCCGCAACATAGTCCGCAGCAACATAGTTCACAACATAGCCCGCAGCAACATAGTCCACAACATAGTCCACTGCAATATAGTCCACAGCAACATAGTCCACAACATAGTCTGCAGCAATATAGTCCACAACATAGTGCGCAGCAACATAGTCCACAGCAACATAGTCCACAACTTAGTCCGCAGCAACATAATCCACAACATAGTCCGCAGCAACATAGTCTGCAGCAACATAGTCTGCAGTAACATAGTCCACAACATAGTCCACAGCAACATAATCGCAACATAATCCGCAGCAACATAGTCCACAACATAGCCCTCAGAAACATAGTCCACAACATAACCCTCAGCAACATAGTTGGCAGCAACATAGTCTGCAGCAACATAGTCCACAACATAGTCCGCAGCAACATAGTCCACAGCAACGTAGTGCACAGCAACATAGTCAACAGCAACATAGTCCGCAGCAACATAGTTCACAGCAACATAGTCCGCAACATAGTCCACAGCAACATAGTCCGCATCAACATAGTTCGCAACATAGTCCAAAGCAACATAGTCCTCAGCAACATAGTCCACAACATAGTCCGCAGGAACATTGTCCGCAGCAACATAGTCTGCAGCAACATAGTACGCAGCAACATAGTCCGCAACATAGTCTGCAACATAGTCCACAGCAACATAGTCTGCGACATAATCCACAACATAGTCCATAGCAACATAGTCCGCAGCAACATAGTCCACAGCAACATAGTCCACAGCAACATAGTCTGCAGCAATATAGTCCACAGCAACATAGTCTACAACATAGTCCGCAACATAGTCCGCAACAACATAGTCTGCAACATAGTCCGCAACGACATAGTCCACAACAACATAGTCCATAACATAGTCCACAGCAACATAGTCCACACAGCAACATAGTCCACAGCAACATAGTCCACAGCAACATAGTCCGCAGCAATATAGTCGTCAACTTAGTCAATCACATAGTCTCACGCAACATAGTTGCAATATAATCCACAGCAACATAGTCCACAACATAGCCCTCAGCAACATAGTCCACAACATAACCCTCAGCAACATAGCAGCAACATAGTCTGCAATATAGTCAGCAGCAACATAGTCCGCAACATAGTCCGCAGCAACATAGTCCACAGTAACATAGTCCACAGCAACATAGTCCACAGCAACATAGTCCACAGCAACATAGTCCACAGCAACATAGTCTGCAGCAACATAGTCCACAACAACATAGTCCAGAACAACATAGTCCACAACAACATAGTCCGCAACATAGTCCGCAGCAACATAGTCCGCATCAACATAATCAACAGCAACATAGTCCGCAGCAACATAGCCGACATCAACATAGTCCACAGCAACATAGTAAGCAGCAACATAGTCCACAACATAGTCCACAGCAACATAGTCCACAACAACATAGTCCGCAACATAGTCCACAACATAGTCCGCAGCAACATAGTCCACAACATAGTCCGCAACATAGTATGCAGCAACATAGTCTACAGGAACATAGTCCGCAACATAGTCCACAGCAACATAGTCCACAGCAACATAGTCCACAGCAACATAGTCTGCAGCAACATAGTCCGCAACATAGTCCACAGCAATATAGTCCACAACATAGTCCGCAACAACATAGTCCGCAACATTGTCCGCAACATAGTCCACAACAACATAGTCCTCAACAACATAGTCCGCAACATAGTCCGCAATGACATAGTCCACAACAACATAGTCCATAACATAGTCCACAGCAACATAGTCCACAGCAACATAGTTCACAGCAACATAATCCGCAGCAATATAGTCCGCAACTTAGTCCACAACATAGTCCACAGCAACATAGTCAGCAGCAACATAGTCTGCAGCAACATTGTCCACAGCAACACAGTCCACAGCAACATAGTCCACAGCAACATGTGTGGTCCACAGCAACATAGTCCACAGCAACATAGTCCAGAGCAACAAAGTCCACAGCAACATAGTCCACAGCAACATAGTCCACAGCAACATAGCCCACAGCAACATAGTCCACAGCAACATGTGTGGTCCACAGCAACATAGTCCACAGCAACATAGTCCGCAGCAACATAGTCCACAGCAACATAGTCCACAGCAACATAGTCCACAGCAACATAGTCCAGAGCAACATAGTCCACAGCAACATAGTCCACAGCAACATAGTCCACAGCAACATAGTCCACAGCAACATAGTCCACAGCAACATAGTCCACAGCAACATAGTCCACAGCAACATAGTCCACAGCAACATAGTCCACAGCAACATAGTCCGCATCAACATAGTCCACAGCAACATGTGTGGTCCACAGCAACATAGTCCACAGAAACATAGTCCACAGCAACATAGTCCACAGCAACATAGTCCACAGCAACATAGTCCACAGCAACATAGTCCACAGCAACATAGTCCACAGCAACATAGTCCACAGCAACATAGTCCACAGCAACATAGTCCACAGCAACATAGTCCACAGCAACATAGTCCACAGCAACATAGTCCACAGCAACATAGTCCACAGCAACATAGTCCACAGCAACATAGTCCACAGCAACATAGTCCACAGCAACATGTGTGGTCCACAGCAACATAGTCCACAGAAACATAGTCCACAGCAACATAGTCCACAGCAACATAGTCCACAGCAACATAGTCCACAGCAACATAGTCCACAGCAACATAGTCCACAGCAACATGTGTGGTCCACAGCAACATAGTCCACAGCAACATAGTCCACAGCAACATAGTCCACAGCAACATGTGTGGTCCACAGCAACATAGTCCACAGCAACATAGTCCACAGCAACATAGTCCACAGCAACATAGTCCACAGCAACATAGTCCACAGCAACATAGTCCGCAGCATCATAGTCCACAGCAACATAGTCCACAGCAACATGTGTGGTCCACAGGTTAGTATTTAAAACCACCTTCCATAGAGGAAATCTCCCTACCAGGAATCCAAATGAGTCCCTTTTCCTGTCACATGATTAGTTCAATCATCTTGACAAAGACCTGCCTCAGTTCAAACATTTGCTATGCTGCAACTTTTGTAACACAAAATGTGGACACAAATTAAAAAGGACATATTAGTTACAAATGACACAATGTCAGTTACAAATAACACAAAGTCAGTTATAGATGACACAAAGCCAGTTATAAATGACACAAAATCAGTTATAAATGACACAAAGTTAGTTATAGATGACACAAAGCCAGTTATAAATGACACAAAGTCAGTTATAGATGACATAAAGTCAGTTATAGATGACACAAAGTCAGTTATAAATGACACAAAGTTAGTTATAGATGACACAAAGTCAGTTATAAATGACACAAAGTCAGTTATAAATGACACAAAGTCAGTTATAGATGACATAAAGTCAGTTATAAATGACACAAAGTCAGTTATAGATGACATAAAGTCAGTTATAGATGACACAAAGTCAGTTATAAATGACACAAAGTTAGTTATAAATGACACAAAGTCAGTTATAAATGACACAAGTTAGTTATAAATGACACAATGTTAGTTATAAATGACACAAAGTCAGTTATAAATGACACAAAGTCAGTTATAAATGACACAAAGTCAGTTATAGATGACATAAAGTCAGTTATAGATGACACAAAGTCAGTTATAAATGACACAAAGTTAGTTATAAATGACACAAAGTCGGTTATAAATGACACAATGTTAGTTATAAATGACACAAGTCAGTTATAAATGACACAAAGTTAGTTATAAATAACACAAAGTCAGTTATAAATGACACAATGTTAGTTATAAATGACACAAAGTCAGTTATAAATGACACAAAGTTAGTTATAAATAACACAAAGTCAGTTATAAATGACACAATGTTAGTTATAAATGACACAAAGTCAGTTATAAATGACACAAAGTTAATTATAAATAACACAAAGTCAGTTATAAATGACACAAAGTTAGTTATAAATAACACAAAGTCAGTTATAAATGACACAAAGTCAGTTATAAATAACACAAAGTCGGTTATAAATGACACAAAGTCAGTTATAAATAACACAAAGTCAGTTATAAATAACACAAAGTCAGTTATAAATGACACACTGTTTTCAATATTTGTTCACATTAGCCCAAGCCCTAAAGAACAATCAACAAAAAAATTGATGTCAGTAAATCACCTTGACATTACTGTTGTTGTTTACAGCTTGTGGCATACAGCTTGTGGCATCTAACATCAGCACATTTTTTTGGATTGAGGATATGCCTTTCCTCACTTAACAGTTTTGGTTCACTAATCTCATGTCTGTTTCCGCAGTGGTTCCCCCACAACATTAGGGAACATGATGGAGGCTATAGTTTGTTCTATCACAGCCATGAGCCCATCCTGCCTGCAGCAGACATTTTATTTCTAATCTTTTGTTTATGCACAATTTAAACCTGAATCAAATATGACTGCAGCAGTTAAAGCCAATGTGAGGGCATGGTGTTCATCTAAAAAATCATGTGATCTATTGTGGCATTGACCATTTCAGAATCTTGCTAGACATTCATTGCAGATGTATAACAACATGTTACAGTCAATGAAGAGGAGGTACTATAGATGAATAGTGAACATCTCATACATAGACCATGTCAGCTATGATGATAAACTATTTACACAGTGACACAAGTAGTTGGAAGATTCCACAGGCAATCAATCTGCCTCTGTTAGATTTGTCTCACCTCAGATGTTTCCATCACAAATCTTGACTTATTTCTTGTCTCTATCATTGGTGATCAGTTCAACAAGCAATTCATGTCTTATACCATGTCACCAACAATGATATCAGGGTTCAGTGAGCATTTCTCAGCTTCGACCACATCACCACTGATATCAGCATTCAACGAGCATTTCATGTCTTAAACCAAGCAATCATTGATGATATCAGAGTGCAACAAGCAATTCATGTCTTAAACCAAGCAATCATTGATGATATCAGAGTGCAACAAGCAATTCATGTCTTAAACCAAGCAATCATTGATGATATCAGAGTGCAACAAGCAATTCATGTCTTAAACCAAGCAATCATTGATGATATCAGAGTACAACAAGCAATTCTTGTCTTAAACCAAGCAATCATTGATGATATCAGAGTACAACAAGCAATTCATGTCTTAAACCAAGCAATCATTGATGATATCAGAGTACAACAAGCAATTCATGTCTTAAACCAAGCAATCATTGATGATATCAGAGTACAACAAGCAATTCATGTCTTAAACCAAACAATCATTGATGATATCAGAGTACAACAAGCAATTCATGTCTTAAACCAAGCAATCATTGATGATATCAATGTTTTGCAAGTAGAATAGTCAAGGAAAACAGTGGTGGATACGTTATGACCACGAGTAGCATGACGATGGAGATGATGGCAGTGACCAAGGCATTCATCTGATTTGAGTCACAAGAGTACACCCACGCATGCATACTGTGTGATTCGATGAACATGATAATAAAGGTGGAGGCCGGCTCTGTACGTATGCAATGGTCATTGCAGAAGTAAAAAATACATAAGGTCACCTTTGTCTACGTCCCTGGACATGCAGAAGTACGGAGAAATAAAAGAGTGGACAGGTTGGCTAGCTGCACTATTGTCGAGGATGGTCAACCAATCGATCGGGCGGACATCATCAGGCTTGCCCTCCGGGAAGTGGGAAGGACTCAGGACTTCGACAACCATGAGTCCACATCATTCCTTTGGGTGAAAGAGATGGAAGTTAAGATGGGCACAGCCAGAAACGAGAAACTTAGTGGGTGTGTAAGAAGACTAATCAACCAACACAGAACTGGAGTCGTCAATCACTGAACACTGAAAGACTTGCTGAGGAGGGGATCTGAGCACCTATGGACATGTTTGGAAGGCAATGATGATGACCCGCTAATAACTCAACAACAAGCTACACAGATATGTAAGTAAATGAAAATAGCACTATAAAGCTAATTAATAATGAAATATCTAAAACAAAATCATCTCTAAATAGAATGAAAAATACAAATGTCTACCCTGAATAATACAGTGAGGTCAGGAAGGAAATAAATGGTATACACAGGCTAGTCAGTGGAGGATACACCCCCCCTCCCCCAGTGTAGTAGACCAGAGGAAGGGGTCCAAGACACAGGCAGACGGCTTCTATAAGTATATGTGTGGTTGGGGGTGGGATATTTTATAGGTTACCTCAACTATAAAGCTACCAGCAATGTCTATATGTATCTACATATACACAACCATGCAGAACACACAGACCTGTATACATATATATATATATGTAGAGAGAGAAACCTATGAGTTGATGCAACTGTAGCCACCAGTGTGTGTGTGTGTGTGTGTGCATGTGCGTGTGTGATAGCAACCAATACCACAATAAACTTATGAGTTGATGCAACTGTAGCCACCAGTGTGTGTGTGTGTGTGTGAGATAGCAACCAATACCACAATAAACTTATGAGTTGATACAACTGTAGCCACCAGTGTGTGTGTGTGTGTGAGATAGCAACCAATACCACAATAAACTTATGAGTTGATGCAACTGTAGCCACCAGTGTGTGTGTGTGTGATACCAACCAATACCACAATAAACTTATGAGTTGATGCAACTGTAGCCACCAGTGTGTGTGATACCAACCAATACCACAATAAACTTATGAGTTGATACAACTGTAGCACCAGTGTGTGTGTGTGTGTGTGATACCAACCAATACCACAATAAACTTATGAGTTGATACAACTGTAGCCACCAGTGTGTGTGTATGTGATACCAACCAATACCACAATAAACTTATGAGTTGATACAACTGTAGCCACCAGTGTGTGTGTGTGTGATACCAACCAATACCACAATAAACTTATGAGTTGATACAACTGTAGCCACCAGTGTGTGTGTATGTGATACCAACCAATACCACAATAAACTTATGAGTTGATACAACTGTAGCCACCAGTGTGTGTGTGTGTGATACCAACCAATACCACAATAAACTTATGAGTTGATACAACTGTAGCCACCAGTGTGTGTGTATGTGATACCAACCAATGCCACAATAAACTTATGAGTTGATACAACTGTAGCCACCAGTGTGTGTGATACCAACCAATACCACAATAAACTTATGAGTTGATACAACTGTAGCCACCAGTGTGTGTGTGTGATACCAACCAATACCACAATAAACTTATGAGTTGATACAACTGTAGCCACCAGTGTGTGATACCAACCAATACCACAATAAAATTATGAGTTGATACAACTGTAGCCACCAGTGTGTGTGTGTGATACCAACCAATACCACAATAAACTTATGAGTTGATACAAGTGTAGCCACCAGTGTGTGTGATACCAACCAATACCACAATAAACTTATGAGTTGATACAAGTGTAGCCACCTGTCCACCTGTGTGTAACAATATTCCAGTAGTGTTTTTGGAAATCAAGGAATGTTTTTGTGCTCACTTTGATATCTCCTCTTGGCTGCAGCAACACAAATTATGTGCATTCTGTTACTTATTTGTTCTCTTGTCAATATGGCAGCACCTGTGTTGGGATGTGATGTCACCAATGACTGTGATGTCAATGCTCGGTGTGTACCAGATGTTTCCGCTCCAAACCAGTTTATCTGCAAGTGTAATCCAAGTTATCATGGTGATGGAAAGGCATGCCATCTGAGAGGTAAGTTGTTCAACTCCTGGATGGTTTCACTGTCAGATGTTAAGATGGGCAGAGGGAAAGTATGTGATCTTAAGATGGGCAGAGGGAAAGTATGAGATGTTAAGATGGGCAGAGGGAAAGTGTGTGATCTTAAGATGGGCAGAGGGAAAGTGTGTGATCTTAAGATGGGCAGAGGGAAAGTATGAGATGTTAAGATGGGCAGAGGGAAAGTGTGTGATCTTAAGATTGGCAGAGGGAAAGTATGAGATGTTAAGATGGACAGAGGGAAAGTGTTTGATGTTAAGATGGGCAGAGGGAAAGTGTTTGATGTTAAGATGGGCAGAGGGAAAGTGTTTGATGTTAAGATGGGCAGAGGGAAAGTGTGTGATCTTAAGATGGGCAGAGGGAAAGTGTGTGATCTTAAGATGGGCAGAGGGAAAGTGTGTGATCTTAAGATGGGCAGAGGGAAAGTGTGTGATCTTAAGATGGGCAGAGGGAAAGTGTGTGATCTTAAGATCGGCAGAGGGAAAGTATGAGATGTTAAGATGGACAGAGGGAAAGTGTTTGATGTTAAGATGGGCAGAGGGAAAGTGTTTGATGTTAAGATGGGCAGAGGGAAAGTGTTTGATGTTAAGATGGGCAGAGGGAAAGTGTGTGATCTTAAGATGGGCAGAGGGAAAGTGTTTGATGTTAAGATGGGCAGAGGGAAAGTGTGTGATCTTAAGATGGGCAGAGGGAAAGTGTTTGATGTTAAGATGGGCAGAGGGAAAGTGTGTGATCTTAAGATGGGCAGAGGGAAAGTGTTTGATGTTAAGATGGGCAGAGGGAAAGTGTTTGATCTTAAGATGGGCAGAGGGAAAGTGTGTGATCTTAAGATGGGCACAGGGAAAGTGTGTGATCTTAAGATGGACAGAGGGAAAGTGTTTGATGTTAAGATGGGCAGAGGGAAAGTGTTTGATGTTAAGATGGGCAGAGGGAAAGTATTTGATGTTAAGATGGGCAGAGGGAAAGTGTTTGATGTTAAGATGGGCAGAGGGAAAGTATTTGATGTTAAGATGGGCAGAGGGAAAGTGTGAGATGTTAAGATGGGCAGAGGGAAAGTGTGTGATCTTAAGATGGGCAGAGGGAAAGTGTGTGACCTTAAGATGGGCAGAGGGAAAATGTGTGATCTTAAGATGGGCAGAGGGAAAGTGTTTGATGTTAAGATGGGCAGAGGGCCACTGGCACTCCAGTGGTGTCAAATACTGGCACTCCAGTGGTGTCAAATACTGGCACTCCAGTGGTGTTAAATACTGGCATTCCAGTGGTGTCAATTACTGGCACTCCAGTCATGTCAAATACTGGCACTCCAGTGGTGTCAATTACTGGCACTCCAGTGGTGTCAATTACTGGCTCTTCAGTGGTGTCAATTACTGGCACTCCAGTGGTGTCAATTACTGGCACTCCAGTGGTGTCAATTCCACAGGCCACAAGGGCAAAAACAACATCTGTATCACTGGTATTGTCCTTTGCCACTCTGGCGACCATAGTCGTTTTGCCTTGGAGAATCACCTTATAGTCCAATTGAGACCCCACAAGGCGTGAATGTATCACACTCATAGTTTCCCTGTAGCTGCTTCTTTCCTAATGCATTTTCTACTCGTTTGCTCATGTATGAGCACATTAGTATATGCACGTGCTATGCCATTCACAGCTCTCTTGTACTAGACCACACTGCGACACTTCGGCTGTCTCCTATATCTCTTGTATATGTGTATATTTGTGGATATATATGCATCTATCTATTGACCTTTTGAGCTGTAGCTGGTCCATAGGGCGTAGACCAAGATACTCCCTCTCTTATCTGAATTTTTGTTCTAGCAGTTTTCAATTCTTTTAAAGATATTTTATCAAATCTCGCCATTTGTCTCTGTTCTGTGCAAGCAGCTCTATCTCATTTAGGCCGATTCCTGCTGCTTTTGCCTTTCTCATCAATGTTCTTCTCAGTGTCTCTCTGGATCTTTCTCTTTTCCTCTTACCTGTTGTTTCCCACATGAGGGCTTGCTTTGTTATTCAGTTATTATCTCTTCTCATCACATGTCCAACATATGACCATCGTCTTTTCTTTATTCCTGAAGATATTAGTGGTTGACTGGGGATTTCTCTAATTTCCTCTTTTGTTTTGAATTCGTTCCACGCTAAATCAAGTATTTTCCTTAGACATTTATTTTCAAATGCGTTCAAATTATATATATGCATGGGTGTGTGTATATATATACACATACATATGCATGGGTGTGTGTGTATATATATATATAAAATATAATATACAAAGGAAGCACAAAAGACACAGATAAAATGGGAAGCAGTAGGGCCAAGACTAATAAGAGCAACATTTAAAACAACAAGAAACAAAGTAAAAATACACATTATCCAATGTCACGCACCAACCAACGATAAAGACGATTTAGTTAAAGATTTATTCTATAAACAGTTACAATGTCAGATGGATGAAAGATGAACCAAGGATATTATAATCTTGATGGGAGATCTAAATGCAAAAGTGGGATCAGACAACAGAGGCTTCAAAGAGATTATGGGAAAACATGGACTTGGAGATATAAATGAGAATGGAGAGATATTCGTGAACTTCTGTGCTCTTAATCAAATGAGCCTAGGAGGAACAATATTCCAACATAAAAGAATGCATAAAGATACATGTGTGTCACCAGAACGGAGAATCAAACTGACCACAAATGTATTAATAATAAGTGAAGTCATCCTTACAGGATGTAAAAGTATATAGAGGAGCAGATGTGGCTTCAGATCACCATCTTCTGCTCATCATCATCATCATCAAGTACCGGGCCTGCTGGCATAGGTGATCATGTATCTCGACAGCTATTTATCATTTCTGTTGTTAACCTTCTGCCAAGCCATTCTCTTAAGCTGTCTGTTATTTTTTTCTTTTTGCTTCCCTCTTTCTCTTCATCCCTCAATTTTTCCACCCTTCATGCACCACACTACATTTCAATCCTTCATACCTTGTCCTTATCAGGTTAATAAACTTTATGGGGATTCCGTAATGACTCAGCAACTTCCAAAGCATTCCTCTGTCTAAACTATCAAATGCCTTTTCATAATCTATGAATCTGATATAAAGTGGGGACTGTAGTTCTAAACTTTGTTCAACTATTATACGTAGAGTAGTTATTTGATCAGCACATAATCTGTTTTTCCTAAAACCTGCTTATTTATCTCTCAAATTTTTCTCCATGGCCTCTTTTGCTCTCACCAGAATAATTCTGCTTAATATTTTTCCTGGCACTGATAGTAGCAAAATTTCCCTATTATTTGTGCACTCCTGTAAACTTCCTTTCTTTGGTAGTTTGATCATATAACCTTCTTTCCAGTCTTTAGTTATTTCTTTCCTCTCCCAAATTTTATCTAGTAGATTATGTAACATCTTGGTAGAGGTGTTAATATCAGCTTTGATGGCTTCCGAAGGAATTTCATCTGGTCCTGTGACTTTACCATTTTTAAATAGCTCGATGGCTTTCATTATTTCTTCCCTGCTTGGTTTTCCACAGTTAATGTGTAACTCTTCTTCTGCTGGTAGTATATCTGGAGGATTTTTGGGCTAGGTCAGTTCAAAAGTTCTTCAAAGTGCTCCGTTAAAGTAACTTGTTCCAACAATTTATCATGCTCCAGGTTAAAGTAACTTGTTCCAACAATTTGTTCATGCTCCTGGTTAAAGTAACTTGTTCCAACAATTTGTTCATGCTCCAGGTTAAAGTAACTTGTTCCAACAATTTGTTCATGTTCCTGGTTAAAGTAACTTATTCCAACAATTTGTTCATGCTCCAGGTTAAAGTAACTTGTTCCAACAATTTGTTCATGCTCCAGGTTAAAGTAACTTATTCCAACAATTTGTTCATGCTCCAGGTTAAAGTAACTTGTTCCAACAATTTGTTCATGCTCCAGGTTAAAGTAACTTGTTCCAACAATTTGTTCATGTTCCTGGTTAAAGTAACTTGTTCCAACAATTTGTTCATGCTCCAGGTTAAAGTAACTTGTTCCAACAATTTGTTCATGTTCCTGGTTAAAGTAACTTGTTCCAACACTTGCTGTATCTTCCTAATCTCTTTCTGCCAGTTATTCCATGTAATCAAGTCAACAACTGTGACCGCAATGCTGAATGTGTCTATGATCCTGACATCTTCTCCTACACATGCAGATGCTCCAGGGGCTATGATGGGGATGGACTCACATGTAGAAGGAAGGGTAAGTTCTCTCATTCCAAATTAAAACAGAGAAGCTGGCATTTAATTATCATCATTTCAAAAACTGAATAAAGGCACAATTTTATTCTCATCTTTTCAATTACTGATGAGCACAATTTTATTGTCTTTTCAATTGCTGATTGAGCACAATTTTATCATCTTTTAAATTGCTGATTGAGCACAATTTTATTATCATCTTTCAATTACTGATTAAGCACACTTTTATTATCATTTTGTCAGTTACTGATTGAGCACAGCTTTCTAGCAAGCCTTTGTGGTTTAAATTAATATTTTCTTTTTGCTTGTCTTCAACAAACACTTTCCAAACTATCCGGTTTCTTGCCATTCTCTTAATTTAATTCTGTGTCTTCCCCATTCTCCTCATCTCTGCTTCCACCTCTCTTATCCAAGTATATTTTGGCTTTCCCTTTTGCCTCCTCCCCTGGGGGTTCTAAAAAAAGGGTTTGTCGTGTAATACTTTCAGTTAGTTTCCTCAGGGTGTGTCCTATCCAACTTTGTATCATCTCTTTGTCCACTTGTATTTGGCTGGTACCTTACCATAGTTCTAAATTAGTGATTTTGTCCTGCCATTTATCATTTTATTCTGTGTAGACATTCATTAATGAAAGTCTGTATCTGTGGACTGTCAT
The DNA here is from genome assembly GCA_032433765.1 of Megaustenia siamemsis. Taxonomy (NCBI): domain Eukaryota; kingdom Metazoa; phylum Mollusca; class Gastropoda; order Stylommatophora; family Ariophantidae; genus Megaustenia; species Megaustenia siamemsis. Next base: position 2,542,701 of record JAVIAB010000050.1, read on the forward strand.
TTTTGTTGTTCTCCATGTTTCACAGCCATATAATAGTACTGATTTAACATTGAAGTTGAACATTTATAATTTAGTTTTTAAACTAATTTCTTTGGATTTCCGTGTTTCCTGGTTCAACGAACGCTCCTCTTGCTTTTATAATCCTTATTTTGGTATCATTTTCTGTTCATCCTTCTCTGTCTATATTAGTGCCTAGATATACAGGGTGTTTATAAAGTCTCACTACACTTGGTATCTAGGTCAATTTGAAAAAAAAATGTTTATGACGTCATCACAATATGTGCTCCCACTGTCAATGAAATTTGTTGAATAAGTTTATTGCTACTGGAAATGTGGAAGATGCTCCACGATCTGGTAGGCCTGCTGTGAATGATGAAATATGTTTAGATATCCAAGACAGAATCCTTAAAAGTCCAGACAAGTCATTAAGAAAACTGTCGCAACAAGTGAACTTACCATTGAGCACATATTGTGATGACGTCATAAACATTTTTTTCAAATTGACCTAGATACCAAGTGTAGTGAGACTTTATAAACACCCTATATTTAAGACTTTATGCCTGTTAGAGGTATTTCTCCTATTATTATTTGGTTATTGCCAACTGCATTAATTCTGACAACTGTTTCTTTTATCTCTATTTATTTTCAGTCCTAACTGTTGTGAACTCTCATCAAGTATGCTCATTTTATCTTGTGTCTGTTGATGATTATGTGATAGGAGAGCTATGGCTTCAGCAGAGTCTAGGTCATTAAGTTGCTTGGTCAGTGACCAATGGATTCCATTTCTGCTGTCCCTTGTTATTCTCATAATCCAATCTATGGCCTGGAGAAAGAGAAATGGGGATAGCAGGCATTCCTGCCTTACTCCTGTTCTTATATCAAATGCTTAAGTCTTGCTCTGCTGTCCATAATAACCTCTTTGTTTGCTTGGTTCAGGCATTTCTTTATTTGTTTCCAGTTCTGGTCTTCAGTAACACACACATGACTATTCTGTCAATCATATATTTTTTTTAATCAAAAGAAAAAAGAGTTAAAAAAAACCCTTAAAACAATATGTAACTATGACCAGCTATTACAGTCTTACCATTTGAATTCAGGCTTACTTAATTTCCCTACATAAACTATTACATTTCTGGCACTACCTGTTGGTCTCATTGATTGGACAATACCTGTTTGCCTCATTGATTGGACAATACCTGTTTGTCTCATTAATTGGACAATACCTGCCTGATGATCTCATTAATTGGACAATACCTGTTGGTCTCATTAATTGGACAATACCTGCCTGATGGTCTAATTAATTGGGCAATACCTGTTGGTCTCATTAATTGGACAATACCTGTTGGTCTAATTAATTGGACAATACCTGTTGGTCTCATTAATTGGACAATACCTGTTGGTCTCATTAATTGGACAATACCTGTTGGTCTCATTAATTGGACAATACCTGCCTGATGATCTCATTAATTAGACAATACCTGTTTGTCTAATTAATTGGACAATACCTGCCTGATGGTCTAATTAATTGGACAATACCTGTTGGTCTCATTAATTGGACAATACCTGTTAGTCTCATTAACTGGACATTACCTGCCTGATGATCTCATTAGTTGGACAATATTTGTTGGTCTCATTAATTGGACAATACCTGTTGGTCTTATTAATTGGACAATACCTGCCTGATGATTTCATTAATTAGACAATACCTGTTGGTCTCATTAATTGGATAATACCTGCCTGATGGTCTAATTAATTGGACAATACCTGTTGGTCTAATTAATTGGACAATACCTGCCTGATGATCTCATTAATTGGACAATACCTGCCTGATGGTCTCATTCATTGGGCAATACCTGATGGTCTCATGTATTGGGCAATTTCTGATGGTCTCATTCTTTGGGCAATACCTGTCTTATGGTCTCATTCTTTGGGCAATACCTGATGATCTCATTCATTGGGCAATATCTGATGGTCTCATTCATTGGGCAATACTTGATGGTCTCATTCATTGGGCAATATCTGATGGTCTCATTCATTGGGCAATACCTGTCTTATGGTCTCATTCTTTGGGCAATACCTGTTGGTCTCATTCATTGAGCAATATCTGATGGTCTCATTCTTTGGGCAATATCTGATGGTCTCATTCATTGGGCAATACTTGATGGTCTCATTCATTGGGCAATACTTGATGGTCTCATTCTTTGGGCAATACTTGATGATCTCATTCATTGGGCAATATCTGATGGTCTCATTCATTGGGCAATACTTGATGGTCTCATTCATTGGGCAATATCTGATGGTCTCATTCATTGGGCAATACCTGTCTTATGGTCTCATTCTTTGGGCAATACCTGTTGGTCTCATTCATTAAGCAATATCTGATGGTCTCATTCTTTGGGCAATATCTGATGGTCTCATTCATTGGGCAATACTTGATGGTCTCATTCATTGGGCAATATTGATGGTCTCATTCTTTGGGCAATACCTGATGATCTCATTCATTGGGCAATATCTGATGGTCTCATTCATTGGGCAATACTTGATGGTCTCATTCATTGGGCAATATCTGATGGTCTCATTCATTGGGCAATACCTGTCTTATGGTCTCATTCTTTGGAAAATACCTGTTGGTCTCATTCATTGGGCAATATCTGATGGTCTCATTCATTGGGCAATACTTGATGGTCTCATTCATTGGGCAATATCTGATGGTCTCATTCTTTGGGCAATATCTGATGGTCTCATTCAATGGGCAATATCTGATGGTCTCATTCTTTGGGCAATATCTGATGGTCTCATTCATTGGGCAATATCTGATGGTCTCATTCATTGGGCAATACTTGATGGTCTCATTTATTGGGCAATACTTGATGGTCTCATTCTTTGGGCAATATCTGATGGTCTCATTCATTGGGCAATACTTGATGGTCTCATTCATTGGGCAATACTTGATGGTCTCATTCTTTGGGCAATACCTGATGATCTCATTCATTGGGCAATATCTGATGGTCTCATTCATTGGGCAATACTTGATGGTCTCATTCATTGGGCAATATCTGATGGTCTCATTCATTGGGCAATACCTGTCTTATGGTCTCATTCTTTGGAAAATACCTGTTGGTCTCATTCATTGGGCAATATCTGATGGTCTCATTCATTGGGCAATACTTGATGGTCTCATTCATTGGGCAATATCTGATGGTCTCATTCTTTGGGCAATATCTGATGGTCTCATTCAATGGGCAATATCTGATGGTCTCATTCTTTGGGCAATATCTGATGGTCCCATTCATTGGGCAATATCTGATGGTCTCATTCATTGGGCAATACTTGATGGTCTCATTTATTGGGCAATACTTGATGGTCTCATTAATTGGGTAATACCTGATGGTCTCATTAATTGGACAGTACTTGATGGTCTCATAGGTAAAGGTAAAGTATGAGATTTGAATTGGCGTCTTAGCATGCGAGTTTTCACCATATGTGTGTGACCACCTATCCAGAAGTGTTTGGGGACTTCTGGATAGTGTCGCTTCAAGCATCGAAACTCACGATGCGAGGCAACATTCCTCACCTTCCCAGAGTACTACCCTGGTACCCATTTCTGCCAGTGGCTGGGTCGACTGCCGGGGTATATTTTTTCCAACCACAAGTACAACTCACACTGCTTCCAGCTGGAGTTGAATATGGGTTGTCCGAACACTGGTAACCAGTTGGGTGGTTTTCCCAACTAGGCTACCGAGGCCCCCAAATTGATGTTCTCATTCATTGGGTATAACCTGATCATCTCATTCATTGGGTATAACCTGATCATCTCATTCATTGGGTATAACCTGATCATCTCATGCATTGGGTATAACCTGATCATCTCATTCATTGGGTATAACCTGATCATCTCATTCATTGGGTATAACCTGATCATCTCATTCATTGGGTATAACCTGATCATCTCATTCATTGGGTATAACCTGATCATCTCATTCATTGGGTATAACCTGATCATCTCATTCATTGGGTATAACCTGATCATCTCATTCATTGGGTATAACCTGATCATCTCATTCATTGGGTATAACCTGATCATCTCATTCATTGGGTATAACCTGATCATCTCATTCATTGGACTTACAAGATCTCTTGTACAAAATGTAAATATTGCCTGGAGAATAACTGATGTCTCACTCAAGGAAACAGCCTTCAGGTTTTTCTTAGAGCTATGACTCAATGATCTTTTCAGCTTGTGCTAACAGAGTTTAAGAGACCACATACTGTGATATCATGGATTCTACATTCTCAAGAATGAAGAGTGCTCGGAGTTGCTAAAAGCTACTGACTGCCTTTACTGTTCACCATTGTCTTACTGTAGAATATTATGTTGCCTCTGTATTTTTTTGTGTTCACTTCATCAAAATGTGTATTTCACTTGCAGAGATTATTGATTGCCGCAGTAACCAAGGAATGTGCTCAGCTCATGCAGAATGTGTCCAAGGAGCAGAGGAAGGTTATGTCTGCGTGTGCATGCCAGGATTTAGGGGGGATGGAGCATCTTGCAGTCGTGAGTGTTTTGTTGAATTTAGCATCACTTGAGGGGAGGGAAACAGGCTAATAAATCTGGCTATGTGTTGGGATCAAAGAAGGAAGGCAACCAGACACTAGAGGGTGAATGAGGCAAGATATGGGTGAGTAGAGTTCAAATAGGCATAAACAAAAGCATAGCCAGAAGCTGGTGAGTGGACACGGACAGATGAAAAGTGCATGGAAAAACATGGTGGTGGAGTGAGATTGAACAAGGTGTAGTAGATAGACAGTTAGGGGTGATTCTTAGAGCTGAAGCTAAAATGTAAGGACTTATATGTGTGTTAGAGCTGAAGCTAAAATGTAAGGACTTATATGTTGTGTTAGAGCTGAAGCTAAAATGTAAGGACTTATGTGTTGTGTTAGAGCTGAAGCTAAAGTGAAAGAACTTATATGTTGTGTTAGAGCTGAAGCTTAAATGTAAGGACTTGTGTGTTGTGTTAGAGCTGAAGCTTAAATGTAAGGACTTATATGTTGTGTTAGAGCTGAAGCTTAAATGTAAGGACTTATATGTTGTGTTAGAGCTGAAGCTAAAATGTAAGGACTTGTGTGTTGTGTTAGAGCAGAAGCTTAAATGTAAGGACTTGTGTGTTGTGTTAGAGCTGAAGCTAAAATGTAAGGACTTATATGTTGTGTTAGAGCTGAAGCTTAAATGTAAGGACTTATATGTTGTGTTAGAGCTGAAGCTTAAATGTAATGACTTATGTGTTGTGTTAGAGCTGAAGCTAAAATGTAAGGACTTATATGTTGTGTTAGAGCTGAAGCTTAAATGTAATGACTTATGTGTTGTGTTAAAGCTGAAGCTTAAATGTAAGGACTTATATGTTGTGTTAGAGCTGAAGCTTAAATATAAGGACTTATATGTTGTGTTAGAGCTGAAGCTAAAATGTAAGGACTTATATGTTGTGTTAGAGCTGAACTTTAATTTAAGGACTTGTGTGTTGTGTTAGAGCTGAAGCTGAAGTGTAATGACTTATATGTTGTGTTAGAGCTGAAGCTAAAGTGTAAGGACTTATATGTTGTGTTAGAGCTGAAGCTAAAGTGTACGGACTTATGTGTTGTGTTAGAGCTGAAGCTTAAATGAAAGGACTTATATGTTGTTTAGAGCTGAAGCTAAAATGTAAGGACTTATATGTTGTGTTAAAGCAGAAGCTTAAATGTAAGGACTTATGTGTTGTGTTAGAGCTGAAGCTTAAATATAAGGACTTATATGTTGTGTTAGAGCTGAAGCTAAAATGTAAGGACTTATATGTTGTGTTAGAGCTGAACTTTAATTTAAGGACTTGTGTGTTGTGTTAGAGCTGAAGCTAAAGTGTAAGGACTTATATGTTGTGTTAGAGCTGAAGCTAAAGTGTAAAGACTTATGTGTTGTATTAGAGCTGAAGCTAAAGTGTACGGACTTATGTGTTGTGTTAGAGCTGAAGCTTAAATGAAAGGACTTATGTGTTGTATTAGAGCTGAAGTTTAAATGTAAGGACTTATATGTTGTGTTAGAGCTGAAGCTAAAGTGTAAGGACTTATGTGTTGTATTAGAGCTGAAGTTTAAATGTAAGGACTTATATGTTGTATTAGAGCTGAAGCTAAAGTGTAAGGACTTATGTGTTGTATTAGAGCTGAAGTTTAAATGTAAGGAGGTAAGTGTTGTGTTAGAGCTGAAGCTAAAGTGTAAGGACTTATGTGTTGTATTAGAGCTGAAGTTTAAATGTAAGGACTTATGTGTTGTATTAGAGCTGAAGCTAAAGTGTAAGGACTTATGTGTTGTATTAGAGCTGAAGTTTAAATGTAAGGAGGTAAGTGTTGTGTTAGAGCTGAAGCTAAAGTGTAAGGACTTATGTGTTGTGTTAGAGCTGAAGCTAAAGTGTAAGGACTTATATATTGTGTTGAAAGTTAACCATGTTTATAGAAGTGTGAAAGAAGAATATATATCAGCCAATGCTGTCAGGTCTGGTAATTTTACCTGCTACTGTCTGCAGTAAACGGTACAACCTGTGGCTGCCCTGCTGCCTGCCTTGCAGGTATGCTTGGCAGAGTAAAAGCTAAGGGAGGGTACCTCGAAGTAAAACAACTCCACTGCCTTGTGGGTGAAACTTTTAGTCAAAGACTAGTGGAGCCAACCGTTAACAAACTGAAGGAAGGCAACATAAAAGCACTGTTGTAATTTCTTTGTACAATCATGAATCGCCACAATAATATAAATCACGACATCAACGTTAGAAATGTTAGACATTATAGTGAAAGGAAGCAAAAATAAAGGACTCAGACTTAATAGCAAAAAGACAGAAGTAATGGTAACAACAAAGAAAATGTCATCACCTCAGTACAAAATAAAGACAAGTGGAACAATATTAAAACAGGTAAATGAATTTAAATATTTGGGAACTTTGTTAACCTCAGACAGATGTACAACAGAGGTGAAATGCAGAATGGCTCAGGCAAAAGCAGCTTTCCAAAAAAAATGAAGAAAATAATATGCAATCCATTTTTGACAATACAAAGAAGAAAAAAAGTTCTTAAATGTTATGTAGAGCAAGTCTTAACATATGGATGTGAATCATGGACAATAGAACAACAGACAAGAAAATCACTGGAGTCTGTAGAAATGTGGTTTTACAGAAGAATGTTGAGCATACCATGGATAGCTAAGAAGAATCATGAAAAACATTCTGAAAGAGACCAAAGCAAAAAGAGAGCTAATTTTTAATTTTGGGAAGAAACAGTCCTAATTTTTTGACCATGTAATGTGAAGGGAAAAGCTGGAATATATTGTAACAACTGGAAAAATTGAGGGACGAAGAGATAGAGGGAAGCAAAGAGAAAAAATACCAGACAGCTTAATGTCAATGGCTTGGTAGAAGGTCAACAATGGAAATGATAAATAACTGTTGAGATCGAAAGTTGTGAAGAGACATGATCACCTACGCCAGCAGGCTTGGTACTTTATGATGATGATGAATGGTCCTGTGAATAAATAGGAGCCAATTATAGTCCTTTTGGAATATTTAATATTTTATAGGTATCTCTCTAAATGGATTATCATCAATAGCCAGCAAAATTGGGCTTGAGATCAATCATGAAAAGACTAAAGTCATGAAAGTTTAATTCCAACAGATGACAAAATATACATGGAAAACAAACCAGCAGAAGAGTTTCTATCACTTTATCTATCTTGGAAGTCACATTGATCGAGAAGGGGATACAAGTAAAGAAATTAGAATCAGAATAGCTAAAGCAGCAATGTCTTTCAGAAGCCTTGAAAAGTTGTGGAAATCAAAACTCATCAGCGCAAACACAAAACTTAGACTATTCAAATCAAATGTACTATCAACCCTTACGTATGCGTGTGAAAGCTGGAAAACAACAAGAGATATAGAAAACAAAGTTGAACGCATTCAAAAATAAATGTCTAAGGAAAATATTGGTATAGCGTGGAACGAATTCAAAACAAACGAGGAAATTAGAGAAATCACCAATCAACCACTAATATCTTCAGTAATAAAGAAAAGATGATGGTTATATGTTGGACATGTGATGAGAAGAGATAATAACCGAATAGCAAAGCAAGCCCTCATGTGGGAAAGAACAGGTAAGAGAAAAAGAGGAAGACCCAGGGAGACACTGAGAAGAACATTGATGAGAGAGGCAAGAGCAGCAGGATTCGGCTCCCTCAATGAGATAGAGCTGCTTGCACAGAACAGAGACAAATGACGAGATTTGATAAAATATCTTTGAAAGAAAACTGCTAGAACAAAAATTCAGATAGGAGAAGGTGTATCTTGGTCTACGCCCTATGGGCCGGCTACGGCTCGAAAGGTCAATAGATAGATAGGTATCTCTCTTATATGATGACAAGCAAGTTACATTGGAAGGAAGGGTGCTAATGGTAGAGTAAATCCATAGAATGAAGTCTGTACTAAGACTGATGAATGCAGATACAACTTCATATTTGTTATCAATAATAATAGCAACCATTGACATGCGCCCACTCAACAAGGATAGATGGTGAAAGGAGAAGTCATCCAGTTAACTTGAGACAAAATCAGAAAGAATCGTTCTGATCTCATAGAGAGAGCACATCACAAATAAAAAGGTTTGTCCTCACCAGTTTCACATCAAAAGCTTCTGATATCATTAACAGAAATGGTGTCCAAGTACATCTCCTGGAGAACAATGGAGATGGTCAGGTAGTCAATGTAGAATAATGGGGTTGATGAGATTAAGCTATGAGAGGGAGAAGAGTAGAGATGGTCAGGTAGTCAATGTAGAGTAATGGGGTTGTTGAGATTAAGCTATGAGAGGGAGAAGAGTATAACTGGTCAGGTAGTCAATGTAGAGTAATGGGGTTGTTGAGATAAAGCTATGAGAGGGAGAAGAGTAGAGATGGTCAGGTAGTCAATGTAGAATAATGGGGTTGTTGAGATTAAGCTATGAGAGGGAGAAGAGTAGAGATGGTCAGGTAGTCAATGTAGAATAATGGGGTTGTTGAGATTAAGCTATGAGAGGGAGAAGAGTAGAGATGGTCAGGTAGTCAATGTAGAATAATGGGGTTGATGAGATTAAGCTATGAGAGGGAGAAGAGTAGAGATGGTCAGGTAGTCAATGTAGAATAATGGGGTTGATGAGATTAAGCTATGAGAGGGAGAAGAGTAGAGATGGTCAGGTAGTCAATGTAGAATAATGGGGTTGTTGAGATTAAGCTATGAGAGGGAGAAGAGTAGAGATGGTCAGGTAGTCAATGTAGAATAATGGAGTTGTTGAGATTAAGCTATGAGAGGGAGAAGAGTAGAGATGGTCAGGTAGTCAATGTAGAATAATGGGGTTGATGAGATTAAGCTATGAGAGGGAGAAGAGTAGAGATGGTCAGGTAGTCAATGTAGAATAATGGGGTTAATGAGATTAAGCTATGAGAGGGAGAAGAGTAGAGATGGTCAGGTAGTCAATGTAGAATAATGGGGTTGATGAGATTAAGCTATGAGAGGGAGAAGAGTAGAGATGGTCAGGTAGTCAATGTAGAATAATGGGGTTGTTGAGATTAAGCTATGAGAGGGAGTAGAGTAGAGATGGTCAGGTAGTCAATGTAGAATAATGGGGTTGATGAGATTAAGCTATGAGAGGGAGAAGAGTAGAGATGGTCAGGTAGTCAATGTAGAATAATGGGGTTGTTGAGATTAAGCTATGAGATGGAGAAGAGTAGAGATGGTCAGGTAATCAATGTAGAATAATGGGTTGTTGAGATTAAGCTATGAGAGGGAGAAGAGTAGAGATGGTCAGGTAGTCAATGTAGAATAATGGGGTTGTTGAGATTAAGCTATGAGAGGGAGAAGAGTAGAGATGGTCAGGTAGTCAATGTAGAATAATGGGGTTGATTAGATCAAGCAATGACAGGGGGAACAGTGGAGATAGTCAGGTAGTCAATGTAGATCAAGCAATGAATGGGAGAACAAACTCACATATTGGTACACGATAATGTGCTACTGAGGGATGTTTAATGAAGGTCTGTGAGCATGGTTTTGTGTCAGGCTGATATGATGACTCAATAACTGACTCAGCAGAGAAAGAAGAAGGAAGCTATTTGTATTTGTGTCAGGCTGATCTAATGACTCAATAACTGACTCAACAGAGAAAGAAGAAGGAAACTATTTGTGTCAGGCTCATCTAATGACTCAATAACTGACTCGACAGAGAAAGAAGAAGGAAACTATTTGTGTCAGGCTGATATGATGACTCAATAACTGACTCGACAGAGAAAGAAGAAGGAAACTATTTGTGTCAGGCTGATATGATGACTCAATAACTGACTCGACAGAGAAAGAAGAAGGAAACTATTTGTGTCAGGCTGATATGATGACTCAATAACTGACTCGACAGAGAAAGAAGAAGGAAACTATTTGTGTCAGGCTGATATGATGACTCAATAACTGACTCGACAGAGAAAGAAGAAGGAAACTATTTGTGTCAGGCTGATCTGATGAGAAGTTGAATAACCTTTCCCAGAAAGTGACAATAAAACATTCTTGTGACTATTATTTGCAGTAGAGAGGTTGAATAACCTTTCCCAGAAAGTGACAATAAAACATTCTTGTGACTATTATTTGCAGTAGAGAAGTTGAATAACCTTTCCCAGAAAGTGACAATAAAAATTCTTGTGACTATTATTTGCAGTAGAGAAGTTGAATAACCTTTCCCAGAAAGTGACAATAAAACATTCTTGTGACTATTATTTGCAGTAGAGAAGTTGAATAACCTTTCCCAGAAAGTGACAATAAAACATTCTTGTGACTATTATTTGCAGTAGAGAAGTTGAATAACCTTTCCCAGAAAGTGACAATAAAACATTCTTGTGACTATTATTTGCAGTAGAGAAGTTTAATAACCTTTCCCAGAAAGTGACAATAAAACATTCTTGTGACTATTATTTGCAGTAGAGAAGTTTAATAACCTCTCCCAGAAAGTGACAATAAAACATTCTTGTGACTATTATTTGCAGTAGAGAAGTTAATAACCTCTCCCAGAAAGTGACAATAGAACATTCTTGTGACTATTATTTGCAGTAGAGAGGTTGAATAACTGCTCCAGAAAGTGACAACAATTGCTGTGTTTGGAACACTCTTTCTCTTATATACTAAACTTTCACTTAATGGAAACATTCTTGATGCCATTACAATGTGGGCTGACGATCAGAACATTTCTCACAAAGAGAATGCAGCAGATAAATGAGAGTGCTAGTACATCTCAGTGATGACTAACATACATTTGAGTGACTAGTACATCTCAGTGATGACTAACATACATTTGAGTGACTAGTACATCTCAGTGATGACTAACATACATTTGAGTGACTAGTACATCTCAGTGATGACTAACATACATTTGAGTGACTAGTACATCTCAGTGATGACTAACATACATTTGAGTGACTAGTACATCTCAGTGATGACTAACATACATTTGAGTGACTACTACATCTCAGTGATGACTAGCATACATTTGAGTGATTAGTACATCTTAATGATGACTAACATACATTTGAGTGACTAGTACATCTCAGTGATGACTAACATACATTTGAGTGATTAGTACCAACAGAAGAAAATGTCAGACAAACAATCATATCATTCAATGTCCTGTATCAGACAAACAATCATAAAATATCCTCTGTCAGACAAAAAAAATCATACAATATCCTCTGTCAGACAAACAATCATACAAGTGCCTCCGTCAGTCAAACAATCATACAATATCATCTGTCAGACAAACAATCATACATTATACTCTGTCAGACAAACAATCATACAAGTGCCTCCGTCAGTCAAACAATCATACAATATCATCTATCAGACAAACAATCATACAATATACTCTGTCAGACAAACAATCATACAAGTGCCTCCGTCAGTCAAACAATCATACAATATCATCTATCAGACAAACAATCATACAATATACTCTGTCAGACAAACAATAGCATACATTCAATGTCCTCTATCAGACAATCATAAAATATCCTATGTCAGACAAACAATCATACAATGTCCTCTGTCATACAAACAATCATACTATGTCCTCTGTCAGACAAACAATCATACAATGTCCTCTATCAGAAACACAATTATATAATGTCCTCTGTCAGACAAACAATCATACTATGCCCTCTGTCAGACAAACAATCATACAATGTCCGCTATCAGAAACACAATTATATAATGTCCACTGTCAGACAAACAATCATACTATGTCCTCTGTCAGACAAACAATCATACAATGTCCTCTATCAGAAACACAATCATATAATGTCCTCTGTCAGACAAACAATCATACAATGTCCTCTGTTATACAAACAATCATACAATGTCCTCTGTCAGACAAACAATCAAAAAATGTTCTGTCAGGCAAAACAATCATACACTGTCCTCTTTCAGACAAACAAAATCATCATACAATGTCCTCTGTCAGACAAATAATCATATAATGTCCTCTGTCAGAAAACACAAACATACACTTTTCTCTTTCAGACAAACAAAATCATCATACAATGTCCAATGTCAGACAAACAATCATATAATGTCCTCTGTCAGACAATCATACAATATCCTGTCAGACAAACAATATCATCATACAATGTCCTCTGTCAGACAAACAAACATACACCGTCCTCTTTCAGACAAACAATAGCATCATAAAATGTCCTCTGTCAGACAAAAAATAGCATCATACAATGTCCTCTGTCAGACAAAAACAACATCATCATACAATGTCCTCTGTCAGGCAAACAACATCATCATACAATGTCCTCTGTCAGACAAACAACATCATCAAACAATGTCCTCTGTCAGGCAAACAGCATCATCATACAATGTCCTCTGTCAGACAAACAACATCATCATACAATGTCCTCTGTCAGACAAACAACATCATCATACAATGTCCTCTGTCAGACAAATAATATCATCATACAATGTCCTCTGTCAGACAAACAACATCATCATACAATGTCCTCTGTCAGACAAACAATATCATCCTACAATGTCCTCTGTCAGACAAGCAACATCATCATACAATGTCCTCTGTCAGACAAACAACATGATCATACAATGTCCTCTGTCAGACAAACAACATCATCATACAATGTCCTCTGTCAGACAAACAACATGATCATACAATGTCCTCTGTCAGACAAACAACATGATCATACAATGTCCTCTGTCAGACAAACAACATCATCATACAATGTCCTCTGTCAGACAAACAACATGATCATACAATGTCCTCTGTCAGACAAACAACATCATCATACAATGTCCTCTGTCAGACAAACAACATGATCATACAATGTCCTCTGTCAGACAAACAACATCATCATACAATGTCCTCTGTCAGACAAACAACATGATCATACAATGTCCTCTGTCAGACAAACAACATGATCATACAATGTCCTCTGTCAGACAAACAACATCATCATACAATGTCCTCTGTCAGACAAACAACATCATCATACAATGTCCTCTGTCAGACAAAGAACATCATCATACAATGTCCTCTGTCAGACAAACAACATCATCATACAATGTCCTCTGTCAGACAAACAACATCATCATACAATGTCCCCTGTCAGGCAAACAACATCATCATACAATGTCCTCTGTCAGACAAACAACATCATCATACAATGTCCTCTGCCAGGCAAACAATATCATCATACAATGTCCTCTGTCAGACAAACAACATGATCATACAATGTCCTCTGTCAGGCAAACAACATCATCATACAATGTCCTCTGTCAAACAAACAACATCATCATACAATGTCCTCTGTCAGACAAACAACATCATCATACAATGTCCTCTGTCAGACAAACAACATCATCATACAATGTCCTCTGTCAGACAAACAACATCATCATGCAATGTCCTCTGTCAGACAAACAACATCATCATACAATGCCCTCTGTCAGACAAACAACATCATCATACAATGTCCTCTGTCAGGCAAACAACATGATCATACAATGCCCTCTGTCAGACAAACAACATGATCATACAATGTCCTCTGTCAGGCAAACAACATCATCATACAATGTCCTCTGTCAGACAAACAACATCATCATACAATGTCCTCTGTCAGGCAAACAACATCATCATACAATGTCCTCTGTCATCAACACTTTTAACTTTAGCAATTTGAGCATTAAAAAGCACCTATGAGGGCACACTGAATGCATTCAATGATGCTTTCCCTAAAACTAATGTCCTCATTGTAAAAACCACCATGTATAATGTAAGGTGGTGTATAATGTCCTCATTGTAAAAACCACCATGTATAATGTAAGGTGGTGTATAATGTCCTCATTGTAAAAACCACCATGTATAATGTAAGGTGGTGTATAATGTCCTCATTGTAAAAACCACCATGTATAATGTAAGGTGGTGTATAATGTCCTCATTGTAAAAACCACCGTGTATAATGTAAGGTGGTGTATAATGTCCTCATTGTAAAAACCACCATGTATAATGTAAGGTGGTGTATAATGTCCTCATTGTAAAAACCACCATGTATAATGTAAGGTGGTGTATAATGTCCTCATTGTAAAAACCACCATGTATAATATAAGGTGGTGTATAATGTCCTCATTGTAAAAACCACCATGTATAATGTAAGGTGGTGTATAATGTCCTCATTGTAAAAACCACCATGTATAATGTAAGGTGGTGTATAATGTCCTCATTGTAAAAACCACCATGTATAATGTAAGGTGGTGTATAATGTCCTCATTGTAAAAACCACCATGTATAATGTAAGGTGGTGTATAATGTCCTCATTGTAAAAACCACCATGTATAATGTAAGGTGGTGTATAATGTCCTCATTGTAAAAACCACCATGTATAATGTAAGGTGGTGTATCCGTAGTGAAAGAAGTAATAGGCTTGCTATTAATACATTTAGAAAGTATGTCATTTTTTATTCAGGAATTTTGAAAGACAATTTGCATGTTTGTTGTCTACATTCAGATATATACTAATTTTCTTGTACAAATTAAATGCTACTTTTGTTTAACAGCTGTTGTGCATGAAGGCAACTACCTAATTTATGCTCAGGGCCGTAAAGTGATGAGAGTTTCCTCCAAGATGAGATCACCAGACTATGGGCAGCAACTGCTTTATGTTCCAGGTGAATGCCAGTTTCCTGAAAACAAAATAGAAGAAAGCACTGAAGTATTATTTTTGTATATTAAAAGAGAGTTGTGATAAAATGTTTGAATATCAGGACTGCTGCTGTAATTATAAGTTGTGCTTGAATATCTGAGGAAATAGCTGTTGTAAGTTGTGTTTGAATATCTGAGGAAATAGTTGTTGTAAGTTGTGTTTGAATATCTGAGGAAATAGCTGCTGTAAGTTGTGTTTGAATATCTGAGGAAATAGCTGTTGTAAGTTGTGTTTGAATATCTGAGGAAATAGTTGTTGTAAGTTGTGTTTGAATATCTGAGGAAATAGTTGTTGTAAGTTGTGCTTGAATATCTGAGGAAATAGTTGTTGTAAGTTGTGCTTGAATATCTGAGGAAATAGTTGCTGTAAGTTGTGTTTAAATATCTGAGGAAATAGTTGTTGTAAGTTGTGCTTGAATATCTGAGGAAATAGCTGTTGTAAGTTGTGTTTGAATATCTGAGGAAATAGTTGTTGTAAGTTGTGTTTGAATATCTGAGGAAATAGTTGTTGTAAGTTGTGTTTGAATATCTGAGGAAATAGTTGCTGTAAGTTGTGTTTGAATATCTGAGGAAATAGTTGTTGTAAGTTGTGTTTGAATATCTGAGGAAATAATTGCTGTAAGTTGTGTTTAAATATCTGAGGAAATAGTTGTTGTAAGTTGTGCTTGAATATCTGAGGAAATAGCTGTTGTAAGTTGTGTTTGAATATCTGAGGAAATAGTTGTTGTAAGTTGTGTTTGAATATCTGAGGAAATAGTTGCCATAAGTTGTGTTTGAATATCTGAGGAAATAGCTGTTGTAAGTTGTGTTTGAATATCTGAGGAAATAGCTGCTGTAAGTTGTGTTTGAATATCTGAGGAAATAGTAGCCATAAGTTGTGTTTGAATATCTGAGGAAATAGTTGTTGTAAGTTGTGTTTGAATATCTGAGGAAATAGCTGTTGTAAGTTGTGTTTGAATATCTGAGGAAATAGCTGCTGTAAGTTGTGTTTGAATATCTGAGGAAATAGTTGCCGTAAGTTGTGTTTGAATATCTGAGGAAATAGCTGCTGTAAGTTGTGTTTGAATATCTGAGGAAATAGTAGCCATAAGTTGTGTTTGAATATCTGAGGAAATAGTTGTTGTAAGTTGTGTTTGAATATCTGAGGAAATAGCTGTTGTAAGTTGTGTTTGAATATCTGAGGAAATAGTAGCCATAAGTTGTGTTTGAATATCCTAGGAAATAGCTGCTGTAAGTTGTGTTTGAATATCTGAGGAAATAGTTGTTGTAAGTTGTGTTTGAATATCTGAGGAAATAGCTGCTGTAAGTTGTGTTTGAATATCTGAGGAAATAGCTGTTGTAAGTTGTGTTTGAATATCTGAGGAAATAGTTGTTGTAAGTTGTGTTTGAATATCTGAGGAAATAGTTGTTGTAAGTTGTGTTTGAATATCTGAGGAAATAGTTGTTGTAAGTTGTGTTTGAATATCTGAGGAAATAGTTGCCATAAGTTGTGTTTGAATATCTGAGGAAATAGCTGTTGTAAGTTGTGTTTGAATATCTGAGGAAATAGCTGCTGTAAGTTGTGTTTAAATATCTGAGGAAATAGTTGTTGTAAGTTGTGTTTGAATATCTGAGGAAATAGTTGCCATAAGTTGTGTTTGAATATCTGAGGAAATAGCTGTTGTAAGTTGTGTTTGAATATCTGAGGAAATAGCTGCTGTAAGTTGTGTTTGAATATCTGAGGAAATAGTAGCCATAAGTTGTGTTTGAATATCTGAGGAAATAGTTGTTGTAAGTTGTGTTTGAATATCTGAGGAAATAGCTGTTGTAAGTTGTGTTTGAATATCTGAGGAAATAGCTGCTGTAAGTTGTGTTTGAATATCTGAGGAAATAGTTGCCGTAAGTTGTGTTTGAATATCTGAGGAAATAGCTGCTGTAAGTTGTGTTTGAATATCTGAGGAAATAGTTGTTGTAAGTTGTGTTTGAATATCTGAGGAAATAGCTGCTGTAAGTTGTGTTTGAATATCTGAGGAAATAGCTGCTGTAAGTTGTGTTTGAATATCTGAGGAAATAGCTGCTGTAAGTTGTGTTTGAATATCTGAGGAAATAGTAGCCATAAGTTGTGTTTGAATATCTGAGGAAATAGTTGTTGTAAGTTGTGTTTGAATATCTGAGGAAATAGTTGCCGTAAGTTGTGTTTGAATATCTGAGGAAATAGCTGCTGTAAGTTGTGTTTGAATATCTGAGGAAATAGCTGCTGTAAGTTGTGTTTGAATATCTGAGGAAATAGTTTCTCTGTCCCTAGTCAGTTCTCCCACTTCTTCTGTTGGCAAGTTCAAAGTCACATTGTTGTCTCGAAACCATCTTCTTCTTGGTCTGCCCCTGTCTCATCATCCTCATCCTGTATTAATTATTTTTTTTTTCAGCCAATGGTATCTTTTGATGTGGCCAATTTCCTGTGTAAGATGTT
This sequence comes from Megaustenia siamemsis, assembly GCA_032433765.1. Classification (NCBI taxonomy): domain Eukaryota; kingdom Metazoa; phylum Mollusca; class Gastropoda; order Stylommatophora; family Ariophantidae; genus Megaustenia; species Megaustenia siamemsis. Next base: position 2,560,426 of record JAVIAB010000050.1, read on the forward strand.
TATGTCATATATTTCCAATATTTTAGTCCTTATCCAAGGTATGCTAAGGAATTCTCTGTAGCATTTTGTTCTGAATAAACCAGTTTTCTTCATTATTATTTCTGAGATTTTCACTGATTCACAACCTTATGTTGTTATTGGGAAGATAAATGTTCTCAGTAGTTTTACTTTAACTGCCATGTTGGTATTGTGCTGTATGCTCTTCTTGGCATTCTATTGTTGTGTTGCCATTGCTAGTCTTATCTATGAAGCTAAAGAGAATATTCAGTGAGCAAATAAAATACATTAAAGTGCACAATGAACAATATTAGCTTTAACTCTTTCCATACGTTTCGCTGCACTGTGCGCCATGCTGATTTTGACAGCGTACGTTTTGCCGCATTGTGCGCCACGCTCAATCTGATGATTGTGAACGCCATCAAACCATATTCTTTTTACAAGTCTTGTATCATCTTGATATTGGTGAAATCTAATACCTTGTTCAATTATCTAAACATTCATATACAATATGTTAAATGTTAGTTAAATGTAAATATATAGATTGATTCTTAAAACGATGAAAAATTATGTCTGTGAAATCTCTTCCGTTGCGTCAATAAAAACTTCCGTACGGAAAGAGTTAAAAAATGGACTGGTTAACAATTGATGATTGTATGCTGTCACACTTAATTGTTTGACACGCAGGAATGCTGGCTGTGGGAGTTGACATAGATTGCCAGGAAGGAGACATTTATATAACTGATGCTGCCATGGGTGTGATCAGGCGAGCCAGAGTGAATGGCTCCAACATAGAAACAGTTGTAACAGGCAGGTTTAATGTCTGGTTATTTTATTGTATGATTGCTAACTTATTTATGTTTGCATTTATTTAACATGACATAACAAGAAATGAGAAGAAAGACAAGAATTATAGAAGAAAAGTGAAATGAACGACAAATGATACTCTTCTAATTTCTGACACAGCAGCCAGTGACTACCATATCTCATCATGTAGGACAGGCCCACTCTGCTCACCAAAAGTCTGGCCCATAATGTATATCTGTCTCTCCCTGTTAGTATTTGTTTGCTCTTCCTCTCTTTATCTGGCCTCTATATACCTCATAAGAAGACTGTTTTCACATGAACTGTCTAACTTTGTTGGTGCCCTCTCACCCATTTTTACTTTGATTCTAAACTTCAGCTGCCAGTACTGGACCCATTGAACAGTTCTGCATTTAGATTGTCTGACAGAATAACTGTTCTGCTCTTCAAGTCCTGGATGGTTCTAATGATTCCTTCTTTCTGTGGTGGTCATTGTTAGTCTCCAGATGTCCTCCAATCTTTGTTTGATCCATCATAGTGAATCTGTGGAGACAGGATGTGCTTGATGCTGACCAGATGGTTCAGTTGACAGAATGTGCTGATGTTTTTCTTCCAAATCAGTATAGCTTTTTGAGCCAGCCTCTGAATTGGTTACCAAAGATATTTCTAGAGAATGTAGGTGACCTTGCTTGATAGCACCCATAAAATGTGCCATCTGGCAAGTCTCTCCATCCCTTCAGGTGTATAGAGAATAAGGTCTAAGTGCCCACTATGTTTCTAAGACTGATGGCAAATTTTATGGATGATGTGGTTAGAGCTTTCCCAGCATTTACATCTCATGATTAGTTCCAACAGGTCTCAAATACCCAATCCAAGTATGTTTCAGATAATCTAAATATTCAATCCGATGTTTCATGTATGTTTTATCAAAATTTTAGAAGGCACAAACGTAGACAGCAAAGATCTAAGAATAATAAAGAACATGTCCTGGCAACAAACAGAGCTATAAGAATGGAAAATCAATTGGGAATCTTTCAACAAATAAAACAGGGTGTTAGACAAGGCTGTGTGCTGTCACCAGATTTATTTAATATGTATGGTGAGATTATTTTACGATCCATAAGGGGCATGCCTGGAATAACAATTGAAGGTCATAATAAAATAATGTAAGGTATGCTTATGATACAGTCTTAATCGCTAAGAGTGAAAATCAGTTACAAGAAATGTTAGACATTATAGTGAAAGAAAGCAAAAATAACTGACTCAGCCTTAATAGTAAAAAGACAGAAGTAATGGTAACAACAAAGAAAAAGACATCACCTCAGTGCAAAATAAAGACAAGTGGAACAATATTAAAACAGGTAAATGAATTTAAATATTTGGGAACTTTGTTAACCTCAGACGGAAGATGTACAAAAGAAGTGAGATGCAGAATGGCTCAGGCAAAATCAACTTTCCAAAAAATGAGGAAAATACTATGCAATCCATTTTTGACAATAGAAACAAGAAAAAGAGTTCTTAAATGTTATGTAGAGCCAGTCTTATCATATGGATGTGAATCATGGACAATAGGACAACAGACAAGAAAATCACTGGAGACTGTAGAAATGTGGTTTTACAGAAGAATGTTGAGAATACCATGGACAGCTAAGAAGAGTGATGAAAACATTCTGAAAGAGGCAAAAGCAAAAAGAGAGCTAATTTCCAATATTAGGAAGAAACAATCATCATTTTTTAGCCAATTAATGATATGGAAACAGCTGGATTATATTGTAACAACTAGGAAAATTGAGGAACGAAGAGATAGAGGGAAGCAAAGAGAAAAGATAACAGACAGCTTAAGAGAACTGGCTTGGCAGAAGGTCAACAACAGAAATGATAGATAACTGTCGTGATAAAAAGTTGTGGAGAGACATGATCACCAATGCCAGCAGAACTCTGTCTCCATGTATGTTACAACAGATCTGAAACCCTGTCTCCATGTATGTTACAACAGATCTTAAACCCTGTCTCCATGTAAGTTACAACAGATCTCAAACCCTGTCTCCATGTATGTTTCAACAGATCTGAAACTCTGTCTCCATATATGTTTCAACAGATCTGAAACTCTGTCTCCATGTATGTTACAACAGATCTTAAACCCTGTCTCCATGTATGTTTCAACAGATCTGAAACCCTGTCTCCATGTATGTTTCAACAGATCTGAAACTCTGTCTCCATGTATGTTACAACAGATCTTAAACCCTGTCTCCATGTATGTTTCAACAGATCTGAAACTCTGTCTCCATGTATGTTTCAACAGATCTGAAACTCTGTCTCCATGTATGTTACAACAGATCTTAAACCCTGTCTCCATGTATGTTACAACAGATTTTAAACTCTGTCTCCATGTATGTTTCAACAGATTTTAAATCCTGTTTCCATGTATGTTTCAACAGATTTTAAACCCTGTCTCCATGTATGTTTCAACAGATTTTAAACTCTGTCTCCATGTATGTTTCAACAGATTTTAAACCCTGTCTCCATGTATGTTTCAACAGATCTGAAACCCTGTCTCCATGTATGTTTCAACAGATCTGAAACCCTGTCTCCATGTATGTTTCAACAGATTTTAAACCCTGTCTCCATGTATGTTTCAACAAATCTGAAACCCTGTCTCCATGTATGTTTCAACAGATTTTAAATCCTGTCTCCATGTATGTTACAACAGATTTTAAACCCTGTCTCCATGTATGTTTCAACATATTTTAAATCCTGTCTCCATGTATGTTACAACAGATTTTAAACCCTGTCTCCATGTATGTTTCAACATATTTTAAACCCTGTCTCCATGTATGTTACAACAGATTTTAAACCTTGTCTCCATGTATGTTTCAACATATTTTAAATCCTGTCTCCATGTATGTTACAACAGATTTTAAACCCTGACTCCATGTATGTTTCAACAGATTTTAAACCCTGTCTCCATGTATGTTTCAACAGATTTTAAACCCTGTCTCCATGTATGTTACAACAGATTTTAAACCCTGTCTCCATGTATGTTTCAACAGATTTTAAACCCTGTCTCCATGTATGTTTCAATAGATTTTAAACCCTGTCTCCATGTATGTTTCAACAGATTTTAAACCCTGTCTCCATGTATGTTTCAACAGATTTTAAAGCCTGTCTCCATGTATGTTTCAACAGATTTTAAACCCTGTCTCCATGTATGTTTCAACATATTTTAAATCCTGTCTCCATGTATGTTACAACAGATTTTAAACCCTGTCTCCATGTATGTTACAACAGATTTTAAACCCTGTCTCCATGTATGTTTCAACATATTTTAAATCCTGTCTCCATGTATGTTTCAACAGATTTTAAACTCTGTCTCTAAGTAGTTTGGGCCTACCATCTAAGGGCAGAATCTCCCTACAGAAAAGATCATCTGCTGCCTTGCAGGAAGATTGGGGACAATCAAAGGCTAGGGAAAGCAAACCCGAATAAAATGCTGGCTGAAATCAGATGCACTGGGCCACTGGCGCAGAACACAGTGCAACGTATTAACGGGTGTTCAGTCAGAGTGGATATGACAGACTCTAATAATGATGTTCTGTCTGTGGGGGCGATCAACACACTTAGCCTGACAGCTGACTTCATATGAGAGTCTGGAATCCTTACTCTGATTGAGTCCTGAACGCAGAGAGAGAGAGAGAGAAACTCTGTCTCCATGTATGCTTCAACAGATTTTAAACTCTATCTCCATGTATGTTACAACAGATCTGAAACCCTGTCTCCATGTATGTTTCAACAGATCTGAAACTCTGTCTCCATGTATGTTTCAACAGATTTTAAACTCTATCTCCACGTATGTTACAACAGATCTGAAACCCTGTCTCCATGTATGTTTCAACAGATCTGAAACTCTGTCTCCATGTATGTTACAACAGATTTTAAACTCTGTCTCCATGTATGTTACAACAGATTTTAAACCCTGTCTCCATGTATGCTTCAACAGATTTTAAACCCTCTCCATGTATTTTTCAACAGATGTTAAACCCTGTCTCCATGTATGTTTCAACAGATTTTAAATCCTGTCTCCATGTATGTTTCAACAGATTTTAAACCCTGTCTCCATGTATGTTACAACAGATCTGAAACCCTGTCTCCATGTATGTTACAACAGATTTTAAACCCTGTCTCCATGTATGTTTCAACAGATTTTAAACCCTGTCTCCATGTATGTTTCAACAGATTTTAAACCCTGTCTCCATGTATGTTTCAACAGATCTGAAACCCTGTCTCCATGTATGTTACAACAGATTTTAAACCCTGTCTCCATGTATGTTTCAACAGATCTGAAACCCTGTCTCCATGTATGTTACAACAGATTTTAAACCCTGTCTCCATGTATGTTTCAACAGATCTGAAACTCTGTCTCCATGTATGTTTCAACATATTTTAAACCCTGTCTCCATGTATGTTTCAACAGATCTGAAACCCTGTCTCCATGTATGTTTCAACAGATTTTAAACCCTGTCTCCATGTATGTTTCAACAGATTTTAAACCTTGTCTCCATGTATGTTACAACAGATCTGAAACCCTGTCTCCATGTATGTTACAACAGATTTTAAACCCTGTCTCCATGTATGTTTCAACAGATTTTAAACCTTGTCTCCATGTATGTTACAACAGATTTTAAACCCTGTCTCCATGTATGTTTCAACAGATCTGAAACCCTGTCTCCATGTATGTTTCAACAGATTTTAAACCCTGTCTCCATGTATGTTTCAACAGATTTTAAACCCTGTCTCCATGTATGTTACAACAGATTTTAAACCCTGTCTCCATGTATGTTTCAACAGATCTGAAACCCTGTCTCCATGTATGTTACAACAGATTTTAAACCCTGTCTCCATGTATGTTACAACAGATTTTAAACCCTGTCTCCATGTATGTTTCAACAGATTTTAAAGCCTGTCTCCATGTATGTTTCAACAGATTTTAAACTCTGTCTCCATGTATGTTTCAACAGATTTTAAACTCTGTCTCCATGTATGTTTCAACAGATTTTAAACTCTGTCTCCATGTATGTTACAACAGATCTGAAACCCTGTCTCCATGTATGTTTCAACAGATTTTAAACCCTGTCTCCATGTATGTTACAACAGATTTTAAACCCTGTCTCCATGTATGTTTCAACAGATTTTAAACCCTGTCTCCATGTATGTTACAACAGATTTTAAACCCTGTCTCCATGTATGTTACAACAGATTTTAAACCCTGTCTCCATGTATGTTTCAACATATTTTAAACCCTGTCTCCGTGTATGTTACAACAGATTTTAAACCCTGTCTCCATGTATGTTACAACAGATTTTAAACCCTGTCTCCATGTATGTTACAACAGATTTTAAACCCTGTCTCCATGTATGTTTCAACAGATTTTAAACCCTGTCTCCATGTATGTTTCAACAGATTTTAAACCCTGTCTCCATGTATGTTTCAACAGATGTTAAACCCTGTCTCCATGTATGTTTCAACAGATGTTAAACCCTGTCTCCATGTATGTTTCAACAGATGTTAAACCCTGTCTCCATGTATGTTTCAACAGATGTTAAACCCTGTCTCCATGTATGTTTCAACAGATGTTAAACCCTGTCTCCATGTATGTTTCAACATATTTTAAACCCTGTCTCCATGTATGTTTCAACAGGTCTGAAATCCCCTGAAGGCATTGCTGTTGATTTTGCTGCCAGAAACATGTTCTTTACTGACTCAGAGCTGGACGTTCTTCAAGTCTCCAGATTAGATGGTTCTTCTAGGAAGACCTTAGTCAACACTGACATGGTCAACCCCAGAGCTGTCGTTGTGGATGTTAACAGAGGGTATGTGCTGCTGTTATAGAAAATGTTCAACCCAGAGCTATCGTTGTGAATGTTAACAGAGGGTATGTGCTGCTGTTATAGAAAATGTTCAACCCAGAGCTATCGTTGTGAATGTTAACAGAGGGTATGTGCTGCTGTTATAGAAAATGTTCAACCCAGAGCTATCGTTATGAATGTTAACAGAGGGTATGTGCTGCTGTTATAGAAAATGTTCAACCCAGAGCTATCGTTGTGAATGTTAACAGAGGGTATGTGCTGCTGTTATAGAAAATGTTCAACCCAGAGCTATCGTTATGAATGTTAACAGAGGGTATGTGCTGCTGTTATAGAAAATGTTCAACCCAGAGCTATCGTTGTGGATGTTAACAAATTTATGTTGCCATATTCGAGGTCTCTTTCTCTTTGATGTCTTGAAACCACCTTCTTGGTCTGCCTTTGTCCAGTCTTCCTGGGTCAATGCTCTCCATTATTGTTCCATCCACTTCACTGTGGCCATGGTATGTTAATTTCCCCTGTAAGATCTTCCTTATAGGCCACTACTCCTCAAAGTGTAGGGCTTTTATATTTTCATTTCCATTCTTCAAGGTGTTCTCAGAATTTTTTGTAACCAAACTTCTTCATTATTGTTTGAGAGATTGTCCATGATTCACAGCAATAAGTTGTAATTGGGAAGACACATGTTCTCTGTAGTTTCAGTTTTACTGCTTTGTTGGCATTGTGCCATATATTTATACTGGTACCTATCTATCTATCTATCTTTCGTTCGCCTGAAGTATTGTCTATATCTGCAATGTCGTTTCCTGTATAAATTTTACTGTCTTTTGTAATTCTTGCAGTGGCCCATATAGTTTTGTCTGTAGTGTTGTATCTATGGGCCAATGGATTTTCCTCAGTCTACTATATTCAGTGCAGTCTTGAAGTATGTGTTCAGCAGTCTGGGGTGCCTGTCCACATGTACAAGTAGTTGATGTGCCGATCTTGAATTTTGTATACATGTGACTGTGGAGTCGATTGTGTCCTGTTCTTAGGCGTATAATGATAACTTGTTCATATCTATTCATATTATGAAAGGCATCCAGATTTGGGGCTTGTGGTCCTCTGATTGATTTGATTATCTGTTTCTTATGATGGTATGTAACAGGTGTATCTAGTTGTGTGCCTGTTGAACCTTCCTTTGCCTACTGATCTGCTTTCTCATTTCCTGGTATTCCACAGTGAGATGGGATCCACTGCAGGGCAACCCTGTGGTGCTTGCAGAGTTCAGTCAATAAGGTCTGCAGATGTGGTAATTTTCTGGATTGTAGTGCCTGAAGTACTGATCTTGCATCTGTCAAAAACACTACAGGCTGTGGGCTAAGATTAATGTTCAGCAGTTTTTCTATAGATCAAAATAGTAACGAGGATGTTTTAAGAGAGGCCAAAGTAAAAAGGGAGCTTATCTCCAACACCAAGAGGAAACAATTATTTTTTTTTGGCAGTATAATGAGAAGATTACATTGTGTGTTACCAGGGCCTCATTTTGAGGGAAGTAAAGAATAGTGACACTGTGACCTTCCAGGCATGTCGTAAGAGGCGACTAAGGAGGTTGATCGATGGCTTGACAAGCTGTCATTGTAAAAAGTATTGTTATGGAAACAGCGCCATATATTTTAGAGCAGTGATCTCTGCAATATGTGCCATTTTGGCATGCAAGGTTTCTGTTTTTGAGATTGTGGTTCTGCCCTATGTGCCGTCTTCGGCTCGAAAGGACAATAGATAGATAGATAGATAGTTTTTCTATTGCTAACTTTATTGCTTGTATTTCTGCATCATAATTGTGACAATATTTCCCTGTTGCTATTTTATCCATATCCCTAGTGTTATTTGGGTACTCTATATATGCACCTGCTCCCCATTTTTTACTGCATTCTGTGCTGATCCATCTGTATACACACGAATCCATAGGTCTTGTGGGTATTCTTCATCCAGGAAACTGAGAGTTATTGTTTTTCGCTGTAGACTATTCTGTTCCTCTTTATCAACTATTCCTTTCACTTCTGTCCGTATTTGAACTGATAATCCAGATTCCTCTGTCCAGGGAGTCTGTTCTGGTATGGGCAGTAGGGGGTTAACAGCTCTTGGCATGTCTGGTGTTTGTCTACTAATACGCTTGGCTTGGTGGATAAAACTATATATACTGTATACTACCTATATATCCCTGTGACAGTTGTTGACTTCCCTGTGTCAGTTGTTGATTTCCTTGTGACAGTTTTGACTTCCTTGTGTCAGTTGTTGACTTCCTTGTGTCAGTTGTTGACTTCCCTGTGTCAGTTGTTGACTTCCTTGTGTCAGTTGTTGACTTCCTTGTGTCAGTTGTTGACTTCCTTGTGTCAGTTGTTGATTTCCTTGTGACAGTTGTTGACTTCCCTGTGTCAGTTGTTGATTTCCTTGTGACAGTTTTGACTTCCTTGTGTCAGTTGTTGACTTCCTTGTGTCAGTTGTTGACTTCCCTGTGTCAGTTGTTGACTTCCTTGTGTCAGTTGTTGACTTCCTTGTGTCAGTTGTTGACTTCCTTGTGTCAGTTGTTGACTTGCCTGTGACAGTTGTTGACTTCCTTGTGTCAGTTGTTGACTTCCTTGTGACAGTTGTTGACTTCCTTGTGACAGTTGTTGACTTCCTTGTGTCAGTTGTTGACTTCCTTGTGACAGTTGTTGACTTCCTTGTGACAGTTGTTGACTTCCTTGTGACAGTTGTTGACTTCCTTGTGACAGTTGTTGACTTCCTTGTGTCAGTTGTTGACTTCCCTGTGACAGTTGTTGACTTCCTTGTGTCAGTTGTTGACTTCCTTGTGTCAGTTGTTGACTTCCCTGTGTCAGTTGTTGACTTCTGTGTGTCAGTTGTTGACTTTTCTGTGACAGTTGTTGACTTCCCTGTGTCAGTTGTTGACTTCTGTGTGTCAGTTGTTGACTTGCCTGTGACAGTTGTTGACTTCTGTGTGTCAGTTGTTGACTTGCCTGTGACAGTTGTTGACTTCCCTGTGTCTGTTATTGACTTCCCTGTGTCAGTTGTTGACTTTTCTGTGACAGTTGTTGACTTGCCTGTGTCAGTTGTTGACTTCCCTGTGTCAGTTGTTGACTTTTCTGTGACAGTTGTTGACTTGCCTGTGACAGTTGTTGACTTCCTTGTGTCAGTTGTTGACTTCCTTGTGACAGTTGTTGACTTCCTTGTGACAGTTGTTGACTTCCTTGTGTCAGTTGTTGACTTCCTTGTGACAGTTGTTGACTTCCTTGTGACAGTTGTTGACTTCCTTGTGACAGTTGTTGACTTCCTTGTGACAGTTGTTGACTTCCTTGTGTCAGTTGTTGACTTCCCTGTGACATTTGTTGACTTCCTTGTGTCAGTTGTTGACTTCCTTGTGTCAGTTGTTGACTTCCCTGTGTCAGTTGTTGACTTCTGTGTGTCAGTTGTTGACTTGCCTGTGACAGTTGTTGACTTCCCTGTGTCTGTTATTGACTTCCCTGTGTCAGTTGTTGACTTTTCTGTGACAGTTGTTGACTTGCCTGTGACAGTTGTTGACTTCCCTGTGTCAGTTGTTGACTTGCCTGTGACAGTTGTTGACTTCCCTGTGTCTGTTATTGACTTCCCTGTGTTAGTTGTTGACTTCCCTCTGACAGTTGTTGACTTCCATGTGTCAGTTGTTGACTTTTCTGTGACAGTTGTTGACTTCCCTGTGTCAGTTGTTGACTTCTGTGTGTCAGTTGTTGACTTTTCTGTGACAGTTGTTGACTTCCCTGTGTCAGTTGTTGACTTCCTTGTGTCAGTTGTTGACTTGCCTGTGACAGTTGTTGACTTCCCTGTGTCTGTTATTGACTTCCATGTGTTAGTTGTTGACTTCCCTCTGACAGTTGTTGACTTCCGTGTGTCAGTTGTTAACTTCCCTGTGTCAGTTGTTGACTTCCCTGTGTCAGTTGTTGACTTCTGTGTGTCAGTTGTTGACTTCCCTGTGTCAGTTGTTGACTTCTGTGTGTCAGTTGTTGACTTCCCTGTGTCAGTTGTTGACTTCTGTGTGTCATTTGTTGACTTCCCTGTGTCAGTTGTTGACTTCTGTGTGTCAGTTGTTGACTTCCGTGTGTCAGTTGTTGACTTCCCTGTGTCAGTTGTTGATTTCCCTGTGACAGTTGTTGACTTCCCTGTGTCAGTTGTTGATTTCCCTGTGACAGTTGTTGACTTCCCTGTGTCAGTTGTTGATTTCCCTGTGACAGTTGTAGATTTCCCTGTTACAGTTGTTGACTTCCCTGTTACAGTTGTTGACTTCCCTGTGTCAGTTGTTGATTTCCCTGTGACAGTTGTTGACTTACCTGTGTCAGTTGTTGATTTCCCTGTGTCAATTGTTGACTTCCGTGTGTCAGTTGTTGACTTCCCTGTGACAGTTGTTGACTTCCCTGTGTCAGTTGTTGATTTCCCTCTGTCAGTTGTTGATTTCCTTGTGTCAATTGTTGACTTCCGTGTGTCAGTTGTTGACTTCCCTGTGTCAGTTATTGATTTCCCTGTGTCAGTTGTTGACTTCCCTGTGTCAGTTGTTGATTTCCCTGTGTCAGTTCTTGACTTCCCTGTGTCAGTTGTTGACTTCTGTGTGTCATTTGTTGACTTCCCTGTGTCAGTTGTTGATTTCCCTGTGACAGTTGTTGACTTTCCTGTGTCAGTTGTTGACTTCCCTGTGTCAGTTGTTGACTTCCCTGTGTCAGTTGTTGACTTCCCTGTGTCAGTTGTTGATTTCCCTGTTTCAGTTGTTGATTTCCCTGTGTCAGTTGTTAATTTCCCAGTTACAGTTGTTGACTTCCCTGTGTCAGTTGTTGATTTCCCTGTGTCAGTTGTTGATTTCCCTGTGTCAGTTGTTGATTTCCCTGTGTCAGTTGTTGACTTCCCTGTGTCAGTTGTTGACTTCCCTGTGTCAGTTGTTGATTTCCCTGTGTCAGTTGTTAATTTCCCAGTTACAGTTGTTGACTTCCCTGTGTCAGTTGTTGATTTCCCTGTGTCAGTTGTTGACTTTCCTGTGTCAGTTGTTGACTTCCCTGTGTCAGTTGTTGACTTCCCTGTGTCAGTTGTTGATTTCCCTGTGTCAGTTGTTGATTTCCCTGTGACTCAGTTGTTAATTTCCCAGTTACAGTTGTTGACTTCCCTGTGTCAGTTGTTGATTTCCCTGTGTCAGTTGTTGATTTCCCTGTGTCAGTTGTTAATTTCCCAGTTACAGTTGTTGACTTCCCTGTGTCAGTTGTTGACTTCCCTGTGTCAGTTGTTGATTTCCCTGTGTCAGTTGTTAATTTCCCAGTTACAGTTGTTGACTTCCCTGTGTCAGTTGTTGATTTCCCTGTGTCAGTTGTTGACTTTCCTGTGTCAGTTGTTGATTTCCCTGTGTCAGTTGTTGACTTTCCTGTGTCAGTTGTTGACTTCCCTGTGTCAGTTGTTGACTTTCCTGTGTCAGTTGTTGACTTCCCTGTGTCAGTTGTTGACTTTCCTGTGACAGTTGTTGACTTCCCTGTGTCAGTTGTTGACTTCCTTGTGTCAGTTGTTGACTTCCCTGTGTCAGTTGTTGACTTCCCTGTGTCAGTTGTTGACTTCCCTGTGTCAGTTGTTGATTTCCCTGTGTCAGTTGTTGACTTTCCTGTGTCAGTTATTGACTTCCCTGTGTCAGTTGTTGACTTCCCTGTGACAGTTGTTGACTTCCCTGTGCCAGTTGTTGACTTCCCTGTGTCAGTTGTTGATTTCTCTGTGTCAGTTATTGACTTCCCTGTGTCAGTTATTGACTTCTCTGTGTCAGTTATTGACTTCCCTGTGTCAGTTGTTGACTTCCCTGTGACAGTTTTTGACTTCCGTGTGTCAGTTGTTGACTTCCCTGTGTCAGTTGTTGACTTCCCTGTGTCAGTTGTTGATTTCTCTGTGTCAGTTATTGACTTCCCTGTGTCAGTTGTTGACTTCCCTGTGTCAGTTGTTGACTTCCCTGTGTCAGTTATTGATTTCTCTTTGTCAGTTATTGACTTCCCTATGTCAGTTGTTGACTTCCCTGTGACAGTTTTTGACTTCCGTGTGTCAGTTGTTGACTTCTCTGTGTCAGTTGTTGACTTCCCTGTGTCAGTTGTTGACTTCCCTGTGTCAGTTGTTGATTTCTCTGTGTCAGTTATTGACTTCCCTGTGTCAGTTGTTAATGATTTATTAACATTTTGTTTAGAGTTGTCTTTTGGACAGACTGGAACAGAGGCCAGCCCCAAATAGAACGGATCAGCATGGATGGGACTCAAAGAAAAGTGCTTGTGTCTGAAGGGCTGAAGCTACCAAATGGTCTAGCATTTGACACATTCTCTCAGACATTATGCTGGGGAGATGCTGGTGAGTCAGGTTTAAAGTAATAAACTCATGCATTATATCAATGAAGCAGAGTCTTGTACTCTTTTCTTCCACATACAATCAATGAACTGACTTCATGCCATGCTGCCTGTCTTGTACTCTTTTCTTCCACATACAATCAATGAACTGACTTCATGCCATGCTGCCTGTCCTGTACTCTTTTCTTCCACATACAATCAATGAACTGACTTCATGCCATGCTGCCTGTCTTGTACTCTTTTCTTCCACATGCAATCAATGAACTGACTTCATGCCATGCTGCCTGTCTTGTACTCTTTTCTTCCACATACAATCAATGGATTGACTTCATGCCATGCTGCCTGTCTTGTACTCTTTTCTTCCACATACAATCAATGAACTGACTTCATGCCATGCTGCCTGTCTTGTACTCTTTTCTTCCACATACAATCAATGGATTGACTTCATGCCATGCTGCCTGTCTTGTACTCTTTTCTTCCACATACAATCAATGGATTGACTTCATGCCATGCTGCCTGTCTTGTACTCTTTTCTTCCACATACAATCAATGGATTGACTTCATGCCATGCTGCCTGTCTTGTACTCTTTTCTTCCACATACAATCAATGGATTGACTTCATGCCATGCTGCCTGTTTTGTACTCTTTTCTTCCACATACAATCATTGGATTGACTTCATGCTATGCTGCCTGTCTTGTACTCTTTTCTTCCACATACAATCATTGGATTGACTTCATGCCATGCTGCCTGTCCTGTACTCTTTTCTTCCACATACAATCATTGGATTGACTTCATGCCATGCTGCCTGTCCTGTACTCTTTTCTTCCATTTGCTGCAGGTGAAACTGTTCTCTTATAGTTCTTTATCAGCTATGCTTCATTGTGTCGCTCTTAGTAATATTTCTAGATCTTTAACATCTGAGGTCTGGTGAAGCTGGTAGAGCTTTAGGGGGCATTCTCAGAACATGACCTATCCACTGTTATTTCTGGATCTCTTTATTGACTCTTTGAATGACATTTTTTAAGGGAATTTCTGTAACAGTCAGGTCAGCCAATAAGATAAGTCGATATCTTGCTGAAGAAAACTTGTTGAAAACCCTAATTGGCCAGTATTCTTTACCAATGTCCATTATATGTTTGCCATCATCATCAAGTACCAAGCCTACTGGCATAGGTGATCACGTTTCCCCGCAACTTTCGATCTCGAAAGTTCTTTATCATTTCTGTTGTTGACCTTCTGCCAATCCAATTCTCTTAAGCTGTCTGGTATTTTCTCTCTTTGCTTCCCTCTATCTCTTCGTCCCTCAATTTTCCCAGTTGTTACAATATATTCCAGTTGTTCTCTTCTCATTACATGGCCAAAACATGATGATTGTTTCTTCCAAATATTGGAAATTAGCTCTCCTTTTGCTTTGACCTCTTTCAGAACATTTTAATTATTCGTCTTAACTGTGAGTATTCTCAACATTCTTCTGTAAAACCACATTTCTACAGTCTTCAGTGATTTTCTTGTCTGTTGTCCTATTGTCCATGATTCACATCCATATGTTAAGACTGGCTCTACGTAACATTTAAGAACTCTTTTTCTTGTTTCTATTGTCAAAATTGGATTGCACGGTATCTTCCTCATTTTTTGGCTGATTTTGCCTGAGCCATTCTGCATCTCACCACTGTTGTACATCTTCCGTCTGAGGTTAACAAAGTTCCCAAATATTTAAATTCATTTACCTGTTTTAATATTGTTCCACTTGTCTTTATTTTGCACTGAGGTGATGACTTTTTCTTTGTTGATACCATTACCTCTGTCTATTTGCTATTACGGCTGAGTCCTTTATTTGTGCTTTTTATGTATGTTTGTACTTCCTTTTAAAGCTGTCTGCCACAGACTTGGTGGTCTTGCATGTTATTGGTCTCACAAGCTTTGAAGTTGCTCACATCTGGCAGTAAGGATTGCTTAAAACAAGACACCCTCCAGTAACTCTGAGACAAAGATATCAATCAAAAACATTTTTGATGTAGTGGTTGTCTGTGCTCAAATAGTTGAGTGATTTCAAAATGTTTGTTCATGATTGTTACTTATCTTCCTATACAAAATCTGTATGATCAGTTTACTTGAGGCTTTGCATCTGTCTCATTAGCCCATTTCTGGGGTCTGCTGGGAGTAACTTATAGGACTGGAGAATAAAGACTGCTTGCCCAGTGCAGCTACCTGGAGGTGTTCGGGTCTCAATTAATATTTCACCCCTGACAGAGAAACTTGTGCCCTTGCTATGATGTGAGATCAAGTTTTTCTGATGAGGAGCCATGACACTTTGTTGTTCACCATTACATGGATGTGAGTTGCAGTCAGATTTCTACAGCAAGCTGTGATATCTACACATTTTGACCCATCATATCTATAACATCTTTTTAGCTACAGGGTTTGTCTTTCTTCTTTGATTTATACTCGACTGATCAAACCATTTAGTATATTTTTCTCCTGTCTTCTTTCCTTCAATTTTTTTCAAAATGTCTTCAGTTATTCATTTTTTGTGTTTCTGTTATTTCCATTTTTAGGTTGGTATCAGCAGTTGATTGCATATTCCTCAGACCATAAAGTGGACATTGTGATTGCTAGTCTATGGCAAACCACATTATTTACCTTCCATATTCCTCAGACCATAAAGTGGACATTGTGATTGCTAGTCTATGGCAAACCACATTACTTACCTTCCATATTTCTCAGACCATAAAGTGGACATTGTGGTTGCTAGTCTATGGCAAGCCACATTATTTACCTTCCATATTTCTCAGACCATAAAGTAGACATTATGGTTGCTAGTCTATGGCAAGCCACATTACTTAAATTCCATATTTCTCAGACCATAAAGTGGACATTGTGGTTGCTAGTCTATGGCAAGCCACATTACTTAGCTTCCATATTTCTCAGACCGTTAAGTGGACATTGTGGTTGCTAGTCTATGGCAAGCCACATTACTTAGCTTCCATATTTCTCAGACCGTTAAGTGGACATTGTGGTTGCTAGTTTATGGCAAGCCACATTGCTTACCTTCCATATTTTGTAAAGGTAAACCCAAACATCAGATGACAAAACGCCTTACAAATGGAACATTTCTGGCATGTCCTTTCTTTTTCTCTTTCCCCCCCCCCCCCCCCCCCCCCAGTTGCAACTAGCATGGCTGGTTGGTCACCCTGGGAATTTGAGGACAGAGAGCCCTTCTCTTTCCTGGATGGTGGATTAACTTTTTCTTTCTTTGACTTGTCCATGTTTGTGAAGTTTTTCGGCTTATTTTATTTTACAGTATGGGATAGTCAGTCCCATGCCCAACCCTCCTTTCTCACCTCTTACGAACATGCCTGGTAGGGTACAGCGCCACTATTCTTTACTCCCCTTTCAGGCCCCGGTAGTACACGATTCAAGTCTCCTACTTTACCATAACAAATTTTGCTTAAAACTTTGTATTGGTTAAGTATATTCTCTAGTGTAGTTTGGTTGGTCTAGACATTTATCATTCTCTTCAAGTTTGAATGTTTTCACTTCCATTTTTCATTGTCAAAAGTCTCATCAGAATTGCTCTCTAATATTTTGTTTTGAATGAACCAGTTTTCTCCCTGTGGCAGGATTCAAACCTAGGACCTATGATTCTTATCCAATGCACATCTTCTTTATTGAAAAGCCATAGGATGAAATTATTTGAAAACTGAAAATTAATTTTATTCCATCCTAAATAAAAAAACAAGTCAAGAAAGAATTGTGCTTAAAAGAAGTTTGTACACATTATGGAAACAAGTTTGTACACATTATGGAAACAAGTTTGTACACATTATGGAAACAAGTTTGTACACATTATGGAAACAAGTTTGTACACATTATGGAAACAAGTTTGTACACATTATGGAAACTTACTTTCTCTGAAACAATTGAAGAAAATTCACTGTTCTTTTATTGTAGACTTTTTCTAACTTTATCTAGGAACCCATAGCATTGAATGCATACGATCGGATGGAGTTGGGAGACGTGTTATCTTTGATAGAGCAGCCTACCCCTTTGACATTGTAGCTCTCAATAACATCATCTATTGGACGGACTGGGAAAGGTGAGAGTATTTAGTGTTCTGTTGTTCTAATCAATGACATCATTTACTAGTGACAGGTGAGAGTATTTAGTGTTCTGTTTTGTTCTAATCAATGACATCATTTACTAGTGACAGGTGAGAGTATTTAGTGTTTTGTTGTTCTAATCAATGACATCATTTACTAGTGACAGGTGAGAGTATTTAGTGTTTTGTTGTTCTAATTAATGACATCATTTACTAGTGACAGGTGAGAGTATTTAGTGTTCTATTTTGTTCTAATCAATGACATCATTTACTAGTGACAGGTGAGAGTATTTAGTGTTCTATTTTGTTCTAATCACTGACATCATTTACTAGTGACAGGTGAGAGTATTTAGTGTTTTGTTGTTCTAATCACTGACATCATTTACTAGTGACAGGTGAGAGTATTTAGTGTTTTATTGTTCTAATCAATGACATCATTTACTAGTGACAGGTGAGAGTATTTAGTGTTTTGTTGTTCTAATCAATGACATCATTTACTAGTGACAGGTGAGAGTATTTAGTGTTTTGTTGTTCTAATCACTGACATCATTTACTAGTGACAGGTGAGAGTATTTAGTGTTCTGTTGTTCTAATCAATGACATCATTTACTAGTGACAGGTGAGAGTATTTAGTGTTCTGTTGTTCTAATCAATGACATCATTTACTAGTGACAGGTGAGAGTATTTAGTGTTTTGTTGTTCTAATCAATGACATCATTTACTAGTGACAGGTGAGAGTATTTAGTGTTTTGTTGTTCTAATCACTGACATCATTTACTAGTGACAGGTGAGAGTATTTAGTGTTTTGTTGTTCTAATCAATGACATCATTTACTAGTGACAGGTGAGAGTATTTAGTGTTCTGTTGTTCTAATCAATGACATCATTTACTAGTGACAGGTGAGAGTATTTAGTGTTCTGTTGTTCTAATCAATGACATCATTTACTAGTGACAGGTGAGAGTATTTAGTGTTTTGTTGTTCTAATCACTGACATCATTTACTAGTGACAGGTGAGAGTATTTAGTGTTTTGTTGTTCTAATCACTGACATCATTTACTAGTGACAGGTGAGAGTATTTAGTGTTCTGTTTTGTTCTAATCAATGACATCATTTACTAGTGACAGGTGAGAGTATTTAGTGTTTTGTTGTTCTAATCAATGACATCATTTACTAGTGACAGGTGAGAGTATTTAGTGTTTTGTTGTTCTAATCACTGACATCATTTACTAGTGACAGGTGAGAGTATTTAGTGTTTTGTTGTTCTAATCAATGACATCATTTACTAGTGACAGGTGAGAGTATTTAGTGTTCTGTTTTGTTCTAATCAATGACATCATTTACTAGTGACAGGTGAGAGTATTTAGTGTTTTGTTGTTCTAATCAATGACATCATTTACTAGTGACAGGTGAGAGTATTTAGTGTTTTGTTGTTCTAATCAATGACATCATTTACTAGTGACAGGTGAGAGTATTTAGTGTTTTGTTGTTCTAATCAATGACATCATTTACTAGTGACAGGTGAGAGTATTTAGTGTTTTGTTGTTCTAATCAATGACATCATTTACTAGTGACAGGTGAGAGTATTTAGTGTTTTGTTGTTCTAATCACTGACATCATTTACTAGTGACAGGTGAGAGTATTTAGTGTTCTGTTGTTCTAATCACTGACATCATTTACTAGTGACAGGTGAGAGTATTTAGTGTTCTGTTGTTCTAATCAATGACATCATTTACTAGTGACAGGTGAGAGTATTTAGTGTTTTGTTGTTCTAATCACTGACATAATTTACTAGTGACAGGTGAGAGTATTTAGTGTTTTGTTGTTCTAATCACTGACATCATTTACTAGTAACAGGTGAGAGTATTTAGTGTTCTGTTGTTCTAATCAATGACATCATTTACTAGTGACAGGTGAGAGTATTTAGTGTTCTGTTGTTCTAATCAATGACATCATTTACTAGTGACAGGTGAGAGTATTTAGTGTTTTGTTGTTCTAATCAATGACATCATTTACTAGTGACAGGTGAGAGTATTTAGTGTTTTGTTGTTCTAATAACTGACATCATTTACTAGTGACAGGTGAGAGTATTTAGTGTTTTGTTGTTCTAATCAATGACATCATTTACTAGTGACAGGTGAGAGTATTTAGTGTTCTGTTTTGTTCTAATCAATGACATCATTTACTAGTGACAGGTGAGAGTATTTAGTGTTTTGTTGTTCTAATCAATGACATCATTTACTAGTGACAGGTGAGAGTATTTAGTGTTTTGTTGTTCTAATCAATGACATCATTTACTAGTGACAGGTGAGAGTATTTAGTGTTTTGTTGTTCTAATCAATGACATCATTTACTAGTGACAGGTGAGAGTATTTAGTGTTCTGTTTTGTTCTAATCAATGACATCATTTACTATGCAATCGTGTGTCACATGTTTTACATCAGATATTTTAGCCTTCTGTCACATGTTTTACACCAGATATTTTAGCCTTCTGTCACATGTTTTACACCAGATATTTTAGCCTTCTGTCACATGTTTTACACCAGATATTTTCGCCTTGTGTCACATGTTTTACACCAGATATTTTAGCCTTCTGTCACATGTTTTACACCAGATATTTTAGCCTTCTGTCACATGTTTTACACCAGATATTTTCGCCTTGTGTCACATGTTTTACACCAGATATTTTAGCCTTCTGTCACATGTTTTACACTAGATATTTTCGCCTTGTGTCACATGTTTTACACCAGATATTTTAGCCTTCTGTCACATGTTTTACACCAGATATTTTAGCCTTCTGTCACATGTTTTATACCAGATATTTTAGCCTTCTGTCACATGTTTTACACCAGATATTTTAGCCTTCTGTCACATGTTTTACACCAGATATTTTAGCCTTCTGTCACATGTTTTACACTAGATATTTTCGCCTTGTGTCACATGTTTTACACCAGATATTTTAGCCTTCTGTCACATGTTTTACACCAGATATTTTAGCCTTCTGTCACATGTTTTACACCAGATATTTTAGCCTTCTGTCACATGTTTTACACCAGATATTTTAGCCTTCTGTCACATGTTTTACACCAGATATTTTAGCCTTCTGTCACATGTTTTACATCAGATATTTTCGCCTTGTGTCACATGTTTTACACCAGATATTTTAGCCTTCTGTCACATGTTTTACACTAGACATTTTAGCCTTGTGTCACATGTTTTACACCAGATATTTTAGCCTTGTGTCACATGTTTTACACCAGATATTTTAGCCTTGTGTCACATGTTTTACACCAGATATTTTAGCCTTGTGTCACATGTTTTACACCAGATATTTTAGCCTTGTGTCATATGTTTTACACTAGCCATTGTAGCTTGTCAAGTGTATGTTCCTTTAAACCTTCTCTGTGTCTGATGTGTTTTTTATTGACTGCCTCTATTTGTGTCTGATGTGTCAAGCAACTTATCACTATCACTGTGTGCACTTTTGTCTTATTGCACAGGTTGAGCAGTTCTTTTCTCCTGAGTTTAGATCGCCAAAACCATCCAAAGGAATTTCCTTAAATGAGATGAAGGTCTTAATGTTTCCTTTCTTGCTGTTCAGCATAATTCAGATCCACATAAAACTGTTGAAAAACACATGTATATTATAAATCTTTGTGTGATACACAGATGAGACATGTATATTATAAATCTTTGTGCGATACACAGACAAGACATGTATATTATAAATCTTTGTGTGATACACAGACAAGACATGTATATTATAAATCTTTGTGTGATTTTCAGACGAGACATATCAAACATTAATCAGAGTGGAGGTGAAGTCAACAAGCCCTTGAAACAAGCAGTTGGGGGTAATGGTCGAGTCTATGGGATCACAGCCATGAGAGACCAATGCCCTAGAGGTGGGTAGTGCAAGCCATAATGTTTGTTTTTACTCTGGAACATGTACAGCAGCTGCAATAACAATGCTGGGAGTATGTCACTAGACATAGCAAGGCAGCACAGATTCAACTGTGCTAGCAGTTCACCAACCAATGTCACTAGACATAGCAAGGCAGCACAGATTCAACTGTGCTAGCAGTACACCAACCAATGTCACCAAACATAGCAAGACAACACAGAATCAACTGTGCTAGCAGTTCACCAACCAATGTCACTAGACATAGCAAGGCAGCACAGATTCAACTGTGCTAGCAGTTCACCAACCAATGTCACTAGACATAGCAAGGCAGCACAGATTCAACTGTGCTAGCAGTTCACCAAACAATGTCACTAGACATAGCAAAGCAGCACAGATTCTACTGTGCTAGCAGTTCACCAAACAATGTCACTAGACATAGCAAGGCAGCACAGATTCAACTGTGCTAGCAGTTCACCAAACAATGTCACTAGACATAGCAAGACAACACAGATTCAACTATGCTAGCAGTACACCAACCAATGTCACTAGACATAGTAAGACAACACAGATTCAACTGTGCTAGCAGTACACCAACCAATGTCACCAAACATAGCAAGACAACACAGAATCAACTGTGCTAGCAGTATCAGTACACCAACCAATGCCACTAGACATAGCAAGACAACACAGATTCAACTGCGTTAGCAGTACACCAACCAATGTCACCAGACATAGTAAGACAACACAGATTCAACTGTGCTAGCAGTACACCAAACAATGTCACTAGACATAGCAAGACAACACAGAATCAACTGTGCTAGCAGAATCAGTGCACCAACCAATGTCACTAGACATAGCAAGACAACACAGATTCAACTGTGCTAGCAGAATCAGTACACCAACCAATGTCACTAGACATAGCAAGACAACACAGATTCAACTGTGCTAGCAGAATCAGTACACCAACCAATGTCACTAGACATAGCAAGACAACACAGAATCAACTGTGCTAGCAGTTCACCAACCAATGTCACCAGACATAGTAAGACAACACAGATTCAACTGTGCTAGCAGTACACCAACCAATGTCACTAGACATAGCAAGACAACACAGATTCACCTGTGCTAGCAGTTCACCAACCAATGTCACTAGACATAGTAAGACAACACAGATTCAACTGTGCTAGCAGTTCACCAACCAATTTCTATATGTTCTGCTACTAGCTGAGTTTATTTTTTATTTACAATGTTTTCCCTATACTTATATTCTTATATTCTACACTTCACCTATCCTCTAATGTGTAACACATCTGTTTTTCATCTTATCGTCCAATCTCTCTTATCCCTCTGTCGACTTCTCCCTAACTTAATCATTCTAAATGATAATAGGTATCTGTGCCTCACCGTTTGTTGTCATTGTCCTCGTTCTCTGAAGAAGGCCTCATGTAAGCTGAAACGTCAGTATTTTGTTGTGTTCATTTTTTGTAAAGCTATCACCATAGCTTGTAGGAGTGTACACCCGACTACTGGCTTCTGGGTACAAACAAGCAGAAGAGTGTGTCAAAGACTTCCTTGGATTTGAATTAAGAAATTGTTGGGTCAAGTTAGCCCCTATACTTCAACACAAAGCAATACCTATCACCATTAACGACCATCTTATACAGAGAATATTCATTCCCACATTGTGCTATCAATGAAAAAACATGGTCACTTATGACTAAGCATAAAAGAAAGATTCTCACCATAGAGATGAGATGTCTCAGAAAAGCGTTTGGAGAAATTATATTATAAAAGAAAGAATAGTAAGTAATGAGTAGTTATAAAAAAAAGAGTAATGAGTAGTTATAAGAGAAAGAGTAATTAGTAGTTATATGAAAAAGAGTAATGAGTAGTTTTAAGAGAGTATAGTCCATCCCCTGACCTGCCAGACTCATTAGGATGGCCCACCTGCCTCTTAAACAGTTGTCATTGATAGAAGAGTTGAGTTGACGTAATGCCACGAGTTGATGCGGGCAGGATGCTCTTTGACTCATTTGATGTGGCGGGTTGTAATGACTTTCTTGACATTCCCAGCTCTTACTGGAAAAGTTGGAGTTCGTCTATCCCAGGCTATGCTGGGAAACTACTAGTCCAGCCCAGAGATACTGCAATACTGGGTCTTCTATATCAGCAACAGCTACCACTACAGAGAACACAGCGATGCTAGCTTCTGTTAGCCAGCATGGTTTGACACAGTCTGTTACCAGAGGAGGCTGCGAGGAGGTAGAACTGCTAGGTCTTGGTCAGCTGACCCTGCTATTGCAACCATCATTGTTTTCTTTATAGAAGATAAACCAGTACCATCGTGGTTTTCTTTATAGAAGATAAACCAGTACCATCGTGGTTTTCTTTATAGAAGATAAACCAGTACCATCGTGGTTTTCTTTATAGAAGATAAACCAGTACCATCATGGTTTTCTTTATAGAAGATAAACCAGTACCATCATGGTTTTCTTTAAAGAAGATAAACCAGTACCATCATGGTTTTCTTTAAAGAAGATAAACCAGTACCATCGTGGTTTTCTTTAAAGAAGAAAATTGTGAGTATTTAGAAAATAAGTCCATGTTTTCTGTAGGTGTTCCCACTGTATAATAGACTCTAAAACTAACAATGTAACACCTGTTTTATGAAATTACAGGTGATAATAGTTTTGACTAGACTAGAGATTCAAGAGGTTTTTACCACCACTTCTCTGAGAAAATCACTCTTTAGATCTGTCCAGTGGCACTGTTCTCATGGGGATGTGAATTTAGATTACACTGACGACCATTGATTCAGGCTGGAAGGTGTGATGTTTTCATCTTGTGACAAAACAAGCTTCCAGCTACTAGATATTCTAGTGTGGGTGGGTAGGTGCAATGTTACCTTTCAGCAACAGTGACTTCAAAGACAACAAGGATACGGACGACAAGTTGATTGACTGCTTTAGACATAGCTATCAAGTTCCTGGGAGCAGCCTATCTGAAGGTGTAGATAAGATTGACCAATAAGATTGATCACCATTATCTTTTATCCATGAGGACAGGCAGTGCCAGAAAAAAACTCTACAAAACAAATTGAATGAGAGTTGTCAGATGGTCCCAGTTTTGAGTTGGAGACTTTAACCAAAATGGGAATTATCAGATCATCCCATGAGCCCAGTTTTGAGTTGGAGACTTTAACCAAAATGGGAATTATCAGATCATCCCATGAGCCCAGTTTTGAGTTGGAGACTTTTAACCAAGATGGGAGTTGTCAGATGATCCCATGAGCCCAGTTTTGAGTTGGAGACTTCCAAAATGGGAGTTGTCAGATGGTCTCATGAGCCCAGTTTTGAGTTGGAGACTTTAACCAAAATGGGAATTATCAGATGATCCCATGAGCCCAGTTTTGAGTTGGAGACTTTAACCAAATGGGAATTATCAGATGGTCCCATGAGCCCAGTTTTGAGTTGGAGACTTTAACCAAAATGGAAATTATCAGATGATCCCATGAGCCCAGTTTTGAGTTGGAGACTTTAACCAAAATGGGAGTTGTCAGATGGTCCCATGAGCCCAGTTTTGAGTTGGAGACTTTAACCAAAATGGGAAAGAAAACAAACGATAAAGTCTTAAAACAACTAAAAATGAAAAGAGAACTACTAAGCACAATTCAAACAAGACAAATGCGATTTTTGGGCCATGTTAAAAGACACAATAGCCTACTAAAAGTAATCCTGGAGGGAGAAATACAAGGTAAAAGAGGCAGACCAAGACTAACATGGACGAGTAACATCAAAAGATGGACAAACCAGCCTATGACAACCTGCACCATCAAAGCAAGAGACAGAGCAGAATGGCGCTCCATGGTAGCCAACCTTCGTTGCGGAGACAGCACTTGATGATGATGATGATGATATATAACAACAAATGCTCGATAATGATAAAACAGTAATAAAATAATATTCTTTTCATAACAAAATATTTTAAATGTTTTAACAATATATATATATATATATATAATGTATTAACAATGTATTAACAACAAATATATATATATATTGTATTAACAATGTATTAACAACAAATATATATATATATAATGTATTAACAATGTATTAACAACAAATATATATATATATATGTATAATGTATTAACAATGTATTAATAACAAATATATATATAAATTATTAACAATGTATTAACAACAAATATATGTATATATGTATAATGTATTAACAAATAAAATATATTAAAATATGATGTTCACATAAAATGTACTTTTAACTTAAAATGTTTGAACATAAAAAAATATTTCAAATGTATACAACAGTTATATTAATATTAAAATATATTTTGTAAATGTTGTATACAACAGTTATATTAATATTAAAATGTATTTTGTAAATGTTGTGTACAACAGTTATATTAATATTAAAATATATTTTGTAAATATTGTATACAACAGGTATGTTAATATTAAAATGTATTTTGTAAATGTTGTATGCAACAATTATGCTGATATTAATATAATCTTTTTATAAATGTTGTATACAACAATTATGCTGATATTAATATAATCTTGTTATAAATGTTGTATACAACAATTATGTTGATATTAATATAATCTTGTTATAAATGTTGTATACAACAATTATGTTGATATTAATATAATCTTGTTATAAATGTTGCATCAACAGTGAGGAACTCATGTGGGCTACATAATGGTGGCTGCAAGTTTCTGTGCCTGGCCTCAGCAAATGGTGGCCATGTGTGTTCATGCCCTGATGGTGTTGACCCTAGGATCTGCCAGCAGCAACAGTAGTTGTCCTGTTTGTGGGCCGTCAATCTCACACAAATCTTGTACAACTGCTTGTTTCTATTGTGTACTATAGCAGTCAGAGAATGTCATTATTGTGTGGACAGGCTGGCCATGAATTCTAGTCTAAACTACTCCACAGGAAGCAAGAAAGACAATGTTAGTCACACATACATGCAAGCTTCAGTGAAAAGAAGTCCTAATAGACACAATACTCTACAAAGACACAATACTGTACAAAGACACAATACTGTACAAAGACACAATACTGTACAAAGACACAATACTGTACAAGTATAAAGGATTGGAAACACTGCAGTGGCTAGCTCTCATCCATTGCTTCTTTACCTTATCCAACTTTCAAATTTCAAGTACCAATTTACAGCTGGAGTGTCTTCATTTACAAGCCTTGCACTCTTGGGTTCAAGTGAAAGTTCATTTTCTGCTTTACATATCTTATGTGTGTGCAATTTTAGCATCATCATGTGCCATACTGGTTGGCATAGATGATCATGTCCTTCCACAATCTTCTATCTACAGTGCATCGTATCAGTTCTGTTGTTGACTGTTTTCCATGCCATGACACCAAGCCATCTAGTATTTTCTCTCTCTCTTTGTCATCTGTGATCTCTCTTTCCCTGTATTTTGCCAGTTGTAACCAAGTATACCAACTTTCCTCTTCTCATGATGTGCCTGAAAAATGTTGATTGTTTCTTTCTGATGTTTTTTAGGAGCTCCATTTTTGTGTTGACCTCTTTGAGAATTTCCTCATTGGTGTTTTTAGCTGTCCAGGGAACTTTCAACATTCTTCTGAAAAATCCCATCTCTCTGGCCTCTAATTGTCTTTTCATTTGTCTACTGTCCATGATTCGCTTCCATAGGTCAGAATTGGTTCTATATAGCACCGAAGAACTCTCTTTCTCACTTCTATTGACATAGATTTGTTGCATAAGATATTTTTCATTTTCTGAAATGCTATTTTGGTCTTAGCTGTTCTGCTTTTTATTTCTGTGTTGCATCTTCCATCTGATGTTATTATTGTGCCCAAGTATGTGACGTGTTGCACTTGTTTCAAATTTGACCTGTTTATTTTTATGCTACATAATGGTGATGATTGTTTCTTTGATATGACCATTACTTCTGTTTTCTTACTATTCAGACTGAGACCTTTCTTGTTGCTTTCTTTTACTATTATGTCTATCATTTCTTGTAGTTCGTTCTCTGTCTCTGCTATTAAGACTGTGTCATCCATATATCGCAAATTATTTATGTTGTGACCGTTGACTTCAATTCCTTTTTTGTCTACTATTGATCGCATAATATGTTCGCTGTAAAGTGAAAACAAATCTGGCGACAGAACACAGCCTTGTCTGACTCCTTGTTTTATATATTGGAATTGTCCTGTTTGGTTGTTAATTCATATAGCTGCTGTTTGTTGCCAGTACATGTTTTTTATGATTCGCAGATCCTTGCCATCAATGTTTAATTTCTCCAGCATATTGATTATTTCCACATGCTTTACTTTGTCAAATGCTTTCGTGTAGTCTATAAAGCACATATGTAGATCTTTCTTTACCTCTATAGATCTTTCTATCAATGTTCTTAAGATGTATATTGCATTATTGGTGCCCTTTCCTTCGACAAATCCACATTGTTCCTCACTTACTTCTGGTTTTATTTTGTTCCTTATACGTCTCATGATGATTCTTAGTAATATTTTAGTCATAAGGCTCATGAGACTAATAGTGCGATGGTCTTCACAATCAGTGGCGGCTGACTTCTTCGGTATGGCTACAAAGATAGATTTTAGTAGATCTTAGGGTATGTGTCCAGTGTTATACATGTCATTGAGTAGTTTTGTTATGACTTGTACTCCCAGCTCTCCTAATGCATTTATCTCTTCGATTGTTATATTGTCGGGACCTGGAGCTTTGCCTCTTTTCATGTGTTGAATTGCCTCCTCCACATCACTCTGTATTCTTGATTTTAGCATATAGATATGTTTAATAAGAACAAGGAGATACAAATATAACATTATTAAGAACAAAGAGTTAAAAATGTAACACATTATTAGGCACAAAAAGATACAAATATGACACTTTATTAAGCACAAAAAGATACAAATATAACACTTTATTAAGCACAAAGAGATACAAATTTAACACTTTATTAAGAACAAAGAGATACAAATATAACACATTATTAAGAACAAAGAGATACAGATATAACACATTATTAAGAACAAAGAGATACAAATATAACACATTATTAAGAACAATGAAAGCCACCGCTAAATGACAATAATACCAAATATAATTAGAATTTATTTTGTTCAAATGAACATATCGGAACACAATCACAAATGTTTCAATCAACACAGATTGTAAAAATATTTGTTGATTGTCTTCCCTTTCATTCAATAAAGACATCTTGTAAGTTGTGTCTAGAGACATTAGATGTCACCATAGATGTCACCATAGATGTCACCAAGCAATTTGTTTAAAACAATGAAGATAAAACAACCACAACAGCTTTTGTTTCCTTTAATGGGTGGGGGGGGGGGGTGTGTGAGTTGGAGCAGTCAACAAGTAAAGATGAACAGTGTGGGCCAGACTGAAGGATAACTATGGACTACAGCAAATGAAAGAGTGTTGTTGTTGCCCTACAAGGTGTAGCAGTTCTGAGGTAAAAAAAAACTGCTAGCCTGGACCCTCACACCTGGACATGGACATACAACTATTTTGTCTTGTGTAGATTTTGTGTAGTTTTGTGTACTAACCAGCTCATATTTTTATGAAAGATTCATATGTTATTGTATTTAGTTGTGTCATCATATTCCACATATATCAGTATGTCATAAACATATCTAAGCATGTCAGTGTTGTACCAAATGAATGACTGAAGGAGCTAATGTTAAACAGTTCTTCCAGATCTGATACTGTAGGTGTTGATAAATAAAGTTCATGTTTTGTATGATAGCCATAGTAAAGGTATACAATTGTTTGTAATGCAATCGAATGTTTCACTTGAGAGAACTGTAGGGTTTGGCAATGTCACTGTATACGTGAATCTCTCATTTATTGGAGAGTGACACTGTGGTTGTCTAATATATGAGGATATCAGAGCTGCAGGTCAAGCTCGGTACAAGTAGGATGATGTGATTGAGTTGACAGATCAAGAATGTGTATATAAACATCAAGCTACAGAAACTGTCAGTATATGCATGCTGGACTTTGTTCGAGCTGGAGCCGTGTGTGCATTGTCTGTGCTTGATTCTTGTCATCAGCAGTAGAATCGAAATCACATCTTTCTTCTTCTTCCTGCTCATGTTGTTTCCCCAGACACCAGAATCAAGCTTGCTCTTCGTCCACACAATGTTTCTTCTATGTCCTTGTCCTAGGTTTGACATCCAAGTTTAGCATTCATTGTTGCACAACTCAACTACGTCTTCTGCATCCTCTTCCACTCAGCATGTTTGGTTGTATAGCCTCACTTTTTTCTGTGCGCACATCTTTCATCAAGGGATGACATTCTTTCAGTCTTTTCAGTTCTTGGATCTGTGTACTTTTCATCCCTCTAATTAGTCTTAGCCCTGTGTTTTGTACTTTTGAGTTCTTGGATCTGTGTACTTGTCATCCCTCTAATTAGTTTTAGCCCTGTGTTTTGTACTTTTGAATTCTTGGATCTGTGTACTTTTCATCCCTCTAATTAGTTTTAGCCCTGTGTTTTGTACTTTTGAGTTCTTGGATCTGTGTACTTGTCATCCCTCTAATTAGTTTTAGCCCTGTGTTTTGAACTTTTGAGTTCTTGGATCTGTGTACTTGTCATCCCTCTAATTAGTTTTAGCCCTGTGTTTTGTACTTTTGAGTTCTTGGATCTGTGTACTTTTCATCCCTCTAATTAGTTTTAGCCCTGTGTTTTGTACTTTTGAGTTCTTGGATCTGTGTACTTTTCATCCCTCTAATTAGTCTTAGCCCTGTGTTTTGTACTTTTGCTAGTTGTGCTGCATTTAACTGGAGGCAATGAGCCAGCCTGTCATGTCTGAGTGGGGATTGTTGGGTATCCTGGTATGTTGTTTGAGGATGTTTATCTTAGCTCCCCAAGTGATGCCAGCCAGCTTGTTGCAAGTATCCTCATTGCTTTTTTGTACTGTTTTATTGCAAGTGTGGATTCTTGGCTTTTGAGATTTGTTGTGGATGTGTTCTTTGTGGATGTGTTCTCTGTGGATGTGTTCTCTGTGAGTGTGTTCTCTGTGAGTGTGTTCTCTGTGAGTGTGTTCTCTGTGAGTGTGTTCTCTGTGAGTGTGCTCTCTGTGGATGTGTTCTCTGTGGATGTGTTCTCTGTGGATGTGTTCTCTGTGGATGTGTTCTCTGTGGATGTGTTCTCTGTGGATGTGTTCTCTGTGGATGTGTTCTCTGTGAGTGTGTTCTCTGTGAGTGTGTTCTCTGTGGATGTGTTCTCTGTGAGTGTGTTCTCTGAAGTGTGCTACATGGTGAGATCATCTGCTGGAGAGCACATGGGGTATGACTTGGGTAGTTGTCTGTGATATCTTTGATATATACCACAAAGAGGGGAGGGGTAGATGATGCAGAATTGGAGAACACCCAGACTAATGTGACCTCTGTGGCTTAGATTTCTGTCTATTTGACTATTGCTGTTCTGAAGCTAATGAAGTCTAGAATCTACCAGAACATCTTTCCTTTCTACTTGACCCACTAGAACATCTTTCCTTTCTACTTGACCCACTAGAACATCTTTCCTCTCTACCTGACCCACTAGAACATCTTTTCCCTCTACTTGCCTCACTAGATCATCTTTCTTTTCTACTTGCCTCACTAGAACATCTTTCCTTTCTACTTGACCCACTAGAACATCTTTCCTCTCTACCTGACCCACTAGAACATCTTCCCTCTCTACATGACCCACTAGAACATCTTTCCTCTCTACCTGATCCACTAAAACATCTTTTACCTCTACTTGCCTCACTAGAACATCTTTCCTTTCTACTTGACCTACTAGAACATCCTTCCTTTCTACTTGACCCACTAGAACATCTTTCCTCTCTACTTGACCCATCAGAACATCTTTCCTCTCTACTTGACCCAACAGAACATCTTTCCCTCTACCTTACCCATTAGAGCATCTTTCCCTTCTACCTGACCCATCAGAACATCTTTCCTCTCTTTTTGACCCACTAGAACAACTTTCCTTTCTACTTGACCCACTTGAACATCCTTCCTTTCTACTTGACCCACTAGAACATCTTTCCTCTCTACTTGACCCATCAGAACATCTTTCCTCTCTACTTGACCCAACAGAACATCTTTCCCTCTACTTTACCCATTAGAGCATCTTTCCCTTCTACCTGACCCATCAGAACATCTTTCCTCTCTTTTTGACCCACTAGAACATCTTTCATCTCTACTTGACCCATCAGAACATCTTTCCCCTCTACTTGACCCATCAGAACATCTTTCCCCTCTACTTGACCCACTAGAACAATTTCCTTTCTACTTGACCCACTAGAACGTCTTTCCCTCTACATGACTCACCATATCATCTTTCCTCTCTACTTGACCCACAACATCATCTTTCCCCTCTACTTGACCCACTGGAACATCTTTCACCCTCTACTTGACCAACTACATCATCTTTCCCCTCTACTTGACCCAATAGAACATCTTTCCTTTCTACTTGACCCACAAGAACGTCTTTCACCTTCTACTTGACCCACTAGAACATCTTTCCTTTCTACTTGACCCACAAGAACGTCTTTCCTCTCTACATGACCCACTAGACCTTCTTTTCCCTCTACTTGACCAACTACATCATCTTTCCCCTCTACTTGACCACTAGAACATCTTTCCTTTCTAATTGACTCATCAGAACATCTTTCCCCTCTACTTGACCCACTAGAACATCTTTCCCCTCTTCTTGACCCACTAGAACATCTTTCCCCTCTTCTTGACCCACTAGAACATCTTTCCCCTCATCTTGACCCACTAGAACATCTTTCCCCTCTACTTGACCCACTAAAACATCTTTCCCCTCTTCTTGACCCACTAGAACATCTTTCCCCTCTTCTTGACCCACCAGAACATCTTTCCCCTCTTACCTGGTGCCTCCATGGTATGTAATTTTTGCTCTGTCAAGTTCTTCTATGCAAATGGGGAATAACTTACAGTAAGAGGTTGAGTAAAATGGGTCTCCAGGCGGTGAGTGAAATGGAGCAAGTGTAAACAGTGACTTCATTATAACCAGCTTCTATAGCATGGAACAACATGATTCATTTGATGGAAAAGGTGTGCATTGTCAAGTAATCACATTTCTTGAAATATATCTCTCATGTGAAATTATGACAATATCATGAAATATATCTCTCTTGTAAAATTATGACAATCTCATGAAATATATTTTTATTTGATAAAATACTGAAGTGTCCTCAAAGTTACTGACAGCTTTCTAAAGACGGAAACATCCCTGTTGCCTAGACGACCTGGGCAACCTCAATGACTCAATGTTCTGTCCATTGGATCTTCCTGACTGATAATGCAAACAATCTAACAACATATTCTGAGTGCAATGAAGATAGTGTAATATGTAAGGACACGAAACTTGAAGATAGTCTTATATGTAAGGACACGAAACTTGAAGATAGTCTTATATGTAAGGGATATGAAGCTTGAAGATAGTCTTATATGTAAGGACATGAAGCTTGAAGATAGTCTTATATGTAAGGGACATGAAGCTTGAAGATATCCTTATATGTAAGGATATGAAGCTTGAAAATAGTCTTATATGTAAGGACATAAAGCTTTAAGATAGTCTTATATGTAAGGACATAAAGCTTGAAGATAGTCTTATATGTAAGGACATGAAGCTTGAAGATATCCTTATATGTAAGGATATGAAGCTTGAAGATAGTCTTATATGTAAGGACATGAAGCTTGAAGATAGTCTTATATGTAAGGGACATGAAGCTTGAAGATATCCTTATATGTAAGGATATGAAGCTTGAAAATAGTCTTATATGTAAGGACATGAAGCTTTAAGATAGTCTTATATGTAAGGACATAAAGCTTGAAGATAGTCTTATATGTAAGGACATGAAGCTTGAAGATATCCTTATATGTAAGGATATGAAGCTTGAAGATAGTCTTATATGTAAGGATATGAAGCTTGAAGATAGTCTTATATGTAAGGGACATGAAGCTTGAAAATAGTCTTATATGTAAGGGATAAGAAGCTTATAGTAACAATATAACACAATAGCCTTGATGGCTTAGCTACACAGATCAACAGGGATGACATTCTTGTAAACCTTGGATGGTTTCGCTAGGATCCAAGCGTGTAGTGACAATATTCTCATATTTCTTATATTGAACATTGATGCCTGAGACTCTCTCTCTCTGTAGCTACCAAGAGGAGAATATGCTTAGACAATAAGTCTTCTCTTGGTGCTAACCATGTTAATACACCTTCATAACTTTGGCACAAAAGAGCTCTTTTAAAATGGCATTTATTTGCATGTTTTTTGTTAAGCAAGGGAAACATTGTTTTGTTCTGTATTGGACTTCATGACGGACAATAATTATATTTTTTAAAACAGCTGTTTTTTTTTCTCTGTTTATTTGGATTGTTTATGTTGTTGCATCTCTGACAGGCCCAGCAGGAAACTGTTCATTTTGTTCAACTCAAACATTCATCACATACAGGTCTATCTGGAGTTAAACAGTGTCAGGATCTTCTTTCCTTCCTCATTTGCCTTTCAGCGTCGAGGGGAAATATAATTTGTGGTCTTTTGCTCTTCTGTTCGCCTCTGCTGCTAGTGCTTCTAATATTCTGTTGATCCATCTTTTTCATGGTCGACCCTTGGGTCTGGTGTTTTTGCAATGTTCGTTGAGCACTCGTTGTGTTGTGTTTTGATCACTCTGCCTTGTCACATGGCCAAACCATTTTATCTGTTGTTTCTTTATATCAGTGGTGTATACTGGTTTTGGGGTCTGGGCTACCGCTGACATAATAAATAAAGACATACATTATATTCAGTAGGCTAACATGAAGTAATATTTCCTAATGACATTGCTACATTTTAAATTACTTACTTATTTATATGTAAACTCTATCCGTCTTGTTTGGGACAAAAATGTCTCGATGACTTTGTCATTGAAAGTACTGTTGGGTTGGTTTCTAAGTTTCTGAAGGAATGATTTCTCAATGGACATTATTGTCAAACCAGATAAGCGTTCTTGTGTCTGAGTTGAGCAACAATAAGATTTGATTCTCTTGAGAGCAGAAAAAGTTCTTTCTACAGATGTTGATGCGCTTAGTGTAGTTATAAATAGGTTAGGAAGTTCCGGTAATCAGACATAGTTTCACTTTCACTTTGTGACGGTTCTGATTGGCTAGAGCTAAAAAATAACCCATGAAACTGCGTTCCTCTAGCGGTAACTTTGGCCGTATTATTTTGACGGGAATTTGTGAATGTCAAGGTCTTTAATTCTAAGTCAGAGAGAAGTGAACTGTGCCACTTCTTATTAGCTGTTTCATGTACTATTTTTTTATAGTAGGTTTGGCTTCATTCTCAAACGTTATAGTGGCCATAGGAAAACCTTGCTTTAATAAATGCAAATCAAAGCAAATAAATCATATTTGGCCTACGAAATGTGTAATAGAATATTCGAAAATTTGTAATATAATTATGAAAAAAAAAATAAATGATCATTTCCTGTTGTATTTAGTTAATACGTTCAGGCTACCGGCAGTAGCTGCGGTCGCATAGAGAATACGCCACTGCTTTGTATATTCTATGGCAGGAATTATTCCTAACTTTTTTTCTCATCTCCCTTCGACGCTAACGGTAATGGAGAAAGGATAGAAGAAGAAGAAGAATGAAAGCTGTGTACAAATGTTGATTGTGTTCTGTCGTTTTTTCTGCGAGCTGTTTTAAGGTGAATAGAGCGTCAGTACATCCTCTGTTTTTTTCGGAACTCCGTTTGAGAATCACTTAATAGTAGTTCTGTTATTGGTCTCAACATTTTTTTCACAATTTTGGCATATAGCTTTCCAACATGGCTGGGAAGAGAATACCTCTATATTGATTACAGTATCTTTTGATACCTTTCTTTTTCCATAGTGGTACGATGAATGTACTCATCAACCAAAGAATGAACTCATCAACCAATGAATGTACTCATCAACCAATGAATGTACTTACCAGCCAATGAACGTACTCATCAACCAATGAATGTACTCATCAACCAATGAATGTACTCACCAGCCAATGAACATACTCATCAACCAATGAATGTACTCACCAGCTAATGAATGTACTCATCAACCAATGAATGTACTCACCGACCAATGAATGTACTCACCAGCTAATGAATGTACTCATCAACCAATGAATGTACTCATCAACCAATGAATGTGCTCACCAACCAATGAATGTACTCACCAACCAATGAATGTACTCATCAACCAATGAATGTACTCACCAACCAATGAATGTACTCCCCAACTAATGAATGTACTCACCAACCAATGAATGTACTCACAGACCAATGAATGTACTCCCCAACTAATGAATGTACTCACCAACCAATGAATGTACTCACCGACCAATGAATGTACTCACCAGCCAATGAACATACTCATCAACCAATGAATGTACTCCCCAACTAATGAATGTACTCATCAACCAATGAATGTACTCACCGACCAATGAATGTACTCACCAGCTAATGAATGTACTCATCAACCAATGAATGTACTCATCAACCAATGAATGTGCTCACCAACCAATGAATGTACTCACCAACCAATGAATGTACTCATCAACCAATGAATGTACTCACCAACCAATGAATGTACTCCCCAACTAATGAATGTACTCACCAACCAATGAATGTACTCACCGACCAATGAATGTACTCACCAGCCAATGAACATACTCATCAACCAATGAATGTACTCCCCAACTAATGAATGTACTCATCAACCAATGAATGTACTCACCGACCAATGAATGTACTCACCAGCTAATGAATGTACTCATCAACCAATGAATGTACTCATCAACCAATGAATGTGCTCACCAACCAATGAATGTACTCACCAACCAATGAATGTACTCATCAACCAATGAATGTACTCACCAACCAATGAATGTACTCCCCAACTAATGAATGTACTCACCAACCAATGAATGTACTCACCAGCTAATGAATGTACTCATCAACCAATGAATGAACTCACCAAGCAATGAATGTACTCACCAACCATTGAATGTACTGACCAACCAATGAATGTACTCACCAACCAATGAATGTACTCACCAACCAAAGAATGTACTCATCAACCAATGAATGTACTCATCAACCAATGAATGTGCTCATCAACCAATGAATGTACTCCATCAACCAATGAATGTACTCCATCAACCAATGAATGTACTCCATCAACCAATGAATATGCTTACCAACCAATGAATGTACTCACCAACCAATGAATGTACTCATCAACCAATGAATGTACTCATCAACCAATGAATGTGCTCATCAACCAATGAATGTACTCCATCAACCAATGAATGTACTCACCAGCTAATGAATGTACTCATCAACCAAAGAATGTGCTTACAAACCAATGAATGTACTCACCAACCAATGAATGTACTCATCAACCAATGAATGTACTCACCAACCAATGAATGTACTCCCCAACTAATGAATGTACTCACCAACCAATGAATGTACTCACCAGCTAATGAATGTACTCATCAACCAATGAATGAACTAACCAAGCAATGAATGTACTCACCAACCATTGAATGTACTGACCAACCAATGAATGTACTCACCAACCAATGAATGTACTCACCAACCAATGAATGTACTCATCAACCAATGAATGTACTCATCAACCAATGAATGTACTCATCAACCAATGAATGTACTCCATCAACCAATGAATGTACTCCATCAACCAATGAATGTACTCATCAACCAATGAGAACTTACCAGACTTAAACAATCATAATTGCCATAAAGGGTGCCACCGGTTTATGTTTAGGGAAAGGGGGCCACAGTGTCACAAGTTTGGGAACCTCTGCGACCACAGTGTCACAAGTTTGGGAACCTCTGGGGCCACAGTGTCACAAGTTTGGGAACCTCTGGGGCCACAGTGTCAAAAGTTTGGGAACCTCTGGTTTAGGGACCAGAAAATACAAATCTTGACCGAAACTGCATCCACAGGAATGTGATGAACGAAGGTTTAAGGCTAATAAAAAACACCAGAAAAAAAAAAAAAGAAGATGAAATTTCCACCGATTTTAAAGACATGGGCAGTCAAGCGCTATCTACTGTCAGACCTGAGAACATCCAAATATGGCGAGATAGAGACTGACACCCTCTCCAAATGTCTGGCATGCACAAGCCACTGAAATGAGATTTAATATAAGTGGTCGAAAATGGAAGTCACTAATTAATGTGGAATGAGGAAAAGTGAGACAGAAAGATGTAGCTGACATTGTGAGTGAGTCAAAGAAAAGTGAGATAGAAAGATGTTGCTGACATTGTGAGTGAGTCAAACAAAAGTGAGACAGAAAGATGTAGCTGACATTGTGAGTGAGTCAAAGAAAAGTGAGATAGAAAGATGTTGCTGACATTGTGAGTGAGTCAAACAAAAGTGAGACAGAAAGATGTAGCTTACATTGTGAGTGAGTCAAAGAAAAGTGAGATAGAAAGATGTGGCTGACATTGTGAGTGAGTCAAAGAAAAGTGAAACATAAAGATGTTGCTGACATTGTGAGTGAGTCAAAGATAAGTGAGACATAAAGATGTTGTTGACATTGTGAGTGAGTCAAAGAAAAGTGAGACATAAAGATGTGGCTGACATTGTGAGTGAGTCAAAGAAAAGTGAGATAGAAAGATGTTACTGACATTGTGAGTTAGTCAAAGAAAAGTGAGATAGAAAGATGTTGCTGACATTGTGAGTGAGTCAAACAAAAGTGAGACAGAAAGATGTAGCTGACATTGTGAGTGAGTCAAAGAAAAGTGAGATAGAAAGATGTTGCTGACATTGTGAGTGAGTCAAAGAAAAGTGAGACAGAAAGATGTAGCTTACATTGTGAGTGAGTCAAAGAAAAGTGAGATAGAAAGATGTATCTTACATTGTGAGTGAGTCAAAGAAAAGTGAGATAGAAAGATGTGGCTGACATTGTGAGTGAGTCAAAGAAAAGTGAAACATAAAGATGTTGCTGACATTGTGAGTGAGTCAAAGATAAGTGAGACATAAAGATGTTGTTGACATTGTGAGTGAGTCAAAGAAAAGTGAGACATAAAGATGTTGCTGACATTGTGAGTGAGTCAAAGAAAAGTGAGATAGAAAGATGTTACTGACATTGTGAGTTAGTCAAAGAAAAGTGAGACAGAAAGATGTTACTGATATTGTGAGTTAGTCAAAGAAAAGTGAGATAGAAAGATGTAGCTTACATTGTGAGTGAGTCAAAGAAAAGTGAGATAGAAAGATGAAGCTTACATTGTGAGTGAGTCAAAGAAAAGTGAGATAGAAAGATGTAGCTGACATTGAGAGTGAGTCAAAGAAAAGTGAGATAGAAAGATGTAGCTGACATTGTGAGTGAGTCAAAGAAAAGTGAGACATAAAGATGTTACTGACATTGTGAGTGAGTCAAAGAAAAGTGAGACATAAAGATGTTGCTGACATTGTGAGTGAGTCAAAGAAAAGTGAGACAGAAAGATGTTACTGACATTGTGAGTGAGTCAAAGAAAAGTGAGACATAAAGACGTTGCTGACATTGTGAGTGAGTCAAAGAAAAGTGAGACAGAAAGATGTTACTGACATTGTGAGTGAGTCAAAGAAAAGTGAGACATAAAGATGTGGCTGACATTGTAAGTGAGCCAAAGAAAAGTGAGACATAAAGATGTGGCTGACATTGTGAGTGAGTCAAAGAAAAGTGAGATAGAAAGATGTTACTGACATTGTGAGTGAGTCAAAGAAAAGTGAGATAGAAAGATGTTACTGACATTGTGAGTGAGTCAAAGAAAAGTGAGATAGAAAGATGTTACTGACATTGTGAGTTAGTCAAAGAAAAGTGAGATAGAAAGATGTAGCTTACATTGTGAGTGAGTCAAAGAAAAGTGAGATAGAAAGATGTGGCTGACATTGTGAGTGAGTCAAAGATAAGTGGGATAGAAAGATGAAGCTTACATTGTGAGTGAGTCAAAGAAAAATGAGATAGAAAGATGTAGCTGACATTGTGAGTGAGTCAAAGAAAAGTGAGATAGAAAGATGTAGCTGACATTGTGAGTGAGTCAAAGAAAAGTGAGACATAAAGATGTTACTGACATTGTGAGTGAGTCAAAGAAAAGTGAGACATAAAGATGTTGCTGACATTGTGAGTGAGTCAAAGAAAAGTGAGACATAAAGATGTTACTGACATTGTGAGTGAGTCAAAGAAAAGTGAGACATAAAGACGTTGCTGACATTGTGAGTGAGTCAAAGAAAAGTGAGACAGAAAGATGTAGCTTACATTGTGAGTGAGTCAAAGAAAAGTGAGATAGAAAGATGTTGCTGACATTGTGAGTGAGTCAAAGAAAAGTGAGACATAAAGATGTGGCTGACATTGTGAGTGAGCCAAAGAAAAGTGAGACATAAAGATGTGGCTGACATTGTGAGTGAGTCAAAGAAAAGTGAGATAGAAAGATGTTACTGACATTGTGAGTGAGTCAAAGAAAAGTGAGATAGAAAGATGTTACTGACATTGTGAGTGAGTCAAAGAAAAGTGAGATAGAAAGATGTTACTGACATTGTGAGTGAGTCAAAGAAAAGTGAGATAGAAAGATGTTACTGACATTGTGAGTGAGTCAAAGAAAAGTGAGATAGAAAGATGTTACTGACATTGTGAGTGAGTCAAAGAAAAGTGAGACATAAAGATGTTGCTGACATTGTGAGTGAGTCAAAGAAAAGTGAGACATAAAGATGTTGCTGACATTGTGAGTGAGTCAAAGAAAAGTGAGAAAGAAAGATGTTACTGACATTGTGAGTGAGTCAAAGAAAAGTGAGATAGAAAGATGTTACTGACATTGTGAGTGAGTAAAAGAAAAGTGTGACATAAAGATGTGGCTGACATTGTGAGTGAGTCAAAGAAAAGTGAGATAGAAAGATGTGGCTGACATTGTGAGTGAGTCAAAGAAAAGTGAGACATAAAGATGTGGCTGACATTGTGAGTGAGTCAAAGAAAAGTGAGATAGAAAGATGTTACTGACATTGTGAGTGAGTCAAAGAAAAGTGAGATAGAAAGATGTTACTGACATTGTGAGTGAGTCAAAGAAAAGTGAGACATAAAGATGTTGCTGACATTGTGATTGAGTCAAAGAAAAGTGAGACATAAAGATGTTGCTGACATTGTGAGTGAGTCAAAGAAAAGTGAGATAGAAAGATGTTACTGACATTGTGAGTGAGTCAAAGAAAAGTGAGATAGAAAGATGTTACTGACATTGTGAGTGAGTCAAAGAAGAGTGTGACATAAAGATGTGGCTGACATTGTGAGTGAGTCAAAGAAAAGTGAGATAGAAAGATGTGGCTGACATTGTGAGTGAGTCAAAGAAAAGTGAGACATAAAGATGTGGCTGACATTGTGAGTGAGTCAAAGAAAAGTGAAACATAAAGATGTTACTGACATTGTGAGTGAGTCAAAGAAAAGTGAGATAGAAAGATGTGGCTGACATTGTGAGTCAAAGAAAAGTGAAACATAAAGATGTGGCTGACATTGTGAGTGAGTCAAAGAAAAGTGAGATAGAAATGTGTGGCTGACATTGTGAGTGAGTCAAAGAAAAGTGAGATAGAAAGATGTGGCTGACATTGTGAGTGAGTCAAAGAAAAGTGAGATAGAAAGATGTGGCTGACACTATGAGTGAGTCAAAGAAAAATGAGATAGAAAGATGTTACTGACATTGTGAGTGAGTCAAAGAAATGTGAGATAGAAAGATGTGGCTGACATTGTGAGTGAGTCAAAGAAAAGTGAGATAGAAAGATGTTACTGACATTGTGAGTGAGTCAAAGAAAAGTGAGATAGAAAGATGTGGCTGACACTGTGAGTGAGTCAAAGAAAAGTGCCATAGAAAGATGTTACTGACATTGTGAGTGAGTCAAAGAAAAGTGAGATAGAAAGATGTAGCTTACATTGTGAGTGAGTCAAAGAAAAGTGAGACAGAAAGATGTAGCTGACATTGTGAGTGATTCAAAGAAAAGTGAGATAGAAAGATGTAGCTTACATTGTGAGTGAGTCAAAGAAAAGTGAGATAGAAAGATGTAGCTTACATTGTGAGTGAGTCAAAGAAAAGTGAGACAGAAAGATGTAGCTTACATTGTGAGTGAGTCAAAGAAAAGTGAGACAGAAAGATGTGGCTGACATTGTGAGTGAGCCAAAGAAAAGTGAGACATAAAGATGTGGCTGACATTGTGAGTGAGTCAAAGAAAAGTGAGACATAAAGATGTTGCTGACATTGTGAGTGAGTCAAAGAAAAGTGAGACAGAAAGATGTGGCTGACATTGTGAGTGAGTCAAAGAAAAGTGAGATAGAAAGATGTGGCTGACATTGTGAGTGAGTCAAAGATAAGTGGGATAGAAAGATGAAGCTTACATTGTGAGTGAGTCAAAGAAAAATGAGATAGAAAGATGTAGCTGACATTGTGAGTGAGTCAAAGAAAAGTGAGATAGAAAGATGTAGCTGACATTGTGAGTGAGTCAAAGAAAAGTGAGACATAAAGATGTTACTGACATTGTGAGTGAGTCAAAGAAAAGTGAGACATAAAGATGTTGCTGACATTGTGAGTGAGTCAAAGAAAAGTGAGACACAAAGATGTTACTGACATTGTGAGTGAGTCAAAGAAAAGTGAGATAGAAAGATGTTACTGACATTGTGAGTGAGTCAAAGAAAAGTGAGATAGAAAGATGTTACTGACATTGTGAGTGAGTAAAAGAAAAGTGTGACATAAAGATGTGGCTGACATTGTGAGTGAGTCAAAGAAAAGTGAGATAGAAAGATGTGGCTGACATTGTGAGTGAGTCAAAGAAAAGTGAGACATAAAGATGTGGCTGACATTGTGAGTGAGTCAAAGAAAAGTGAAACATAAAGATGTTACTGACATTGTGAGTGAGTCAAAGAAAAGTGAGATAGAAAGATGTGGCTGACATTGTGAGTCAAAGAAAAGTGAAACATAAAGATGTTGCTGACATTGTGAGTGAGTCAAAGAAAAGTGAAATAGAAAGATGTGGCTGACATTGTGAGTCAAAGAAAAGTGAAACATAAAGATGTGGCTGACATTGTGAGTGAGTCAAAGAAAAGTGAGACATAAAGATGTTGCTGACATTGTGAGTGAGTCAAAGAAAAGTGAGACAGAAAGATGTGGCTGACATTGTGAGTGAGTCAAAGAAAAGTGAAACATAAAGATGTTACTGACATTGTGAGTTAGTCAAAGAAAAGTGAGATAGAAAGATGTGGCTGACATTGTGAGTCAAAGAAAAGTGAGATAGAAAGATATTACTGACATTGTGAGTGAGTCAAAGAAAAGTGAGATAGAAAGATGTGGCTGACATTGTGAGTGAGTCAAAGAAAAGTGAGATAGAAAGATGTTACTGACATTGTGAGTGAGTCAAAGAAAAGTGAGATAGAAAGATGTGGCTGACACTGTGAGTGAGTCAAAGAAAAGTGCTATAGAAAGATGTTACTGACATTGTGAGTGAGTCAAAGAAAAATGAGATAGAAAGATGTAGCTTACATTGTGAGTGAGTCAAAGAAAAGTGAGATAGAAAGATGTGGCTGACATTGTGAGTCAAAGAAAAGTGAGATAGAAAGATGTAGCTTACATTGTGAGTGAGTCAAAGAAAAGTGAGACAGAAAGATGTAGCTTACATTGTGAGTGAGTCAAAGAAAAGTGAGACAGAAAGATGTAGCTTACATTGTGAGTGAGTCAAAGAAAAGTGAGACAGAAAGATGTGGCTGACATTGTGAGTGAGCCAAAGAAAAGTGAGACATAAAGATGTGGCTGACATTGTGAGTGAGTCAAAGAAAAGTGAGACATAAAGATGTTGCTGACATTGTGAGTGAGTCAAAGAAAAGTGAGACAGAAAGATGTGGCTGACATTGTGATTGAGTCAAAGAAAAGTGAAACATAAAGATGTTACTGACATTGTGAGTGAGTCAAAGAAAAGTGAGATAGAAAGATGTGGCTGACATTGTGAGTCAAAGAAAAGTGAAACATAAAGATGTGGCTGACATTGTGAGTGAGTCAAAGAAAAGTGAGATAGAAATGTGTGGCTGACATTGTGAGTGAGTCAAAGAAAAGTGAGATAGAAAGATGTGGCTGACATTGTGAGTGAGTCAAAGAAAAGTGAGATAGAAAGATGTGGCTGACACTGTGAGTGAGTCAAAGAAAAATGAGATAGAAAGATGTTACTGACATTGTGAGTGAGTCAAAGAAATGTGAGATAGAAAGATGTGGCTGACATTGTGAGTGAGTCAAAGAAAAGTGAGATAGAAAGATGTTACTGACATTGTGAGTGAGTCAAAGAAAAGTGAGATAGAAAGATGTGGCTGACACTGTGAGTGAGTCAAAGAAAAGTGCCATAGAAAGATGTTACTGACATTGTGAGTGAGTCAAAGAAAAGTGAGATAGAAAGATGTAGCTTACATTGTGAGTGAGTCAAAGAAAAGTGAGACAGAAAGATGTAGCTGACATTGTGAGTGATTCAAAGAAAAGTGAGATAGAAAGATGTAGCTTACATTGTGAGTGAGTCAAAGAAAAGTGAGACAGAAAGATGTAGCTTACATTGTGAGTGAGTCAAAGAAAAGTGAGACAGAAAGATGTAGCTTACATTGTGAGTGAGTCAAAGAAAAGTGAGACAGAAAGATGTGGCTGACATTGTGAGTGAGCCCAAGAAAAGTGAGACATAAAGATGTGGCTGAGATTGTGAGTGAGTCAAAGAAAAGTGAGACATAAAGATGTTGCTGACATTGTGAGTGAGTCAAAGAAAAGTGAGACAGAAAGATGTGGCTTACATTGTGAGTGAGTCAAAGAAAAGTGAGACATAAAGATGTGGCTGACATTGTGAGTGAGTCAAAGATAAGTGAGATAGAAAGATGAAGCTTACATTGTGAGTGAGTCAAAGAAAAATGAGATAGAAAGATGTAGCTGACATTGTGAGTGAGTCAAAGAAAAGTGAGATAGAAAGATGTAGCTGACATTGTGAGTGAGTCAAAGAAAAGTGAGATAGAAAGATGTTACTGACATTGTGAGTGAGTCAAAGAAAAGTGAGATAGAAAGATGTTGCTGACATTGTGAGTGAGTCAAAGAAAAGTGAGACATAAAGATGTTACTGACATTGTGAGTGAGTCAAAGAAAAGTGAGACATAAAGATGTTGCTGACATTGTGAGTGAGTCAAAGAAAAGTGAGACAGAAAGATGTACTTACATTGTGAGTGAGTCAAAGAAAAGTGAGATAGAAAGATGTTGCTGACATTGTGAGTGAGTCAAAGAAAAGTGAGACATAAAGATGTGGCTGACATTGTGAGTGAGCAAAGAAAAGTGAGACATAAAGATGTGGCTGACATTGTGAGTGAGTCAAAGAAAAGTGAGATAGAAAGATGTACTGACATTGTGAGTGAGTCAAAGAAAAGTGAGATAGAAAGATGTTACTGACATTGTGAGTGAGTCAAAGAAAAGTGAGACATAAAGATGTTGCTGACATTGTGATTGAGTCAAAGAAAAGTGAGACATAAAGA
Organism: Megaustenia siamemsis; assembly: GCA_032433765.1. NCBI lineage: Eukaryota > Metazoa > Mollusca > Gastropoda > Stylommatophora > Ariophantidae > Megaustenia > Megaustenia siamemsis. Next base: position 2,605,077 of record JAVIAB010000050.1, read on the forward strand.
TGTTGCTGACATTGTGAGTGAGTCAAAGAAAAGTGAGATAGAAAGATGTTACTGACATTGTGAGTGAGTCAAAGAAAAGTGAGATAGAAAGATGTTACTGACATTGTGAGTGAGTCAAAGAAAAGTGACATAAAGATGTGGCTGACATTGTGAGTGAGTCAAAGAAAAGTGAGACAGAAAGATGTGGCTGACATTGTGAGTGAGTCAAAGAAAAGTGAGACATAAAGATGTGGCTGACATTGTGAGTGAGTCAAAGAAAAGTGAAACATAAAGATGTTACTGACATTGTGAGTGAGTCAAAGAAAAGTGAGATAGAAAGATGTGGCTGACATTGTGAGTCAAAGAAAAGTGAAACATAAAGATGTGGCTGACATTGTGAGTGAGTCAAAGAAAAGTGAAATAGAAAGATGTGGCTGACATTGTGAGTGAGTCAAAGAAAAGTGAGACATAAAGATGTTACTGACATTGTGAGTGAGTCAAAGAAAAGTGAGATAGAAAGATGTTACTGACATTGTGAGTGAGTCAAAGAAAAGTGAGACATAAAGATGTGGCTGACATTGTGAGTGAGTCAAAGAAAAGTGAGACATAAAGATGTTGCTGACATTGTGAGTGAGTCAAAGAAAAGTGAGACAGAAAGATGTGGCTGACATTGTGAGTGAGTCAAAGAAAAGTGAAACATAAAGATGTTACTGACATTGTGAGTGAGTCAAAGAAAAGTGAGATAGGAAGATGTGGCTGACATTGTGAGTCAAAGAAAAGTGAAACATAAAGATGTGGCTGACATTGTGAGTGAGTCAAAGAAATGTGAGATAGAAATGTGTGGCTGACATTGTGAGTGAGTCAAAGAAAAGTGAGATAGAAAGATGTGGCTGACATTGTGAGTGAGTCAAAGAAAAGTGAGATAGAAAGATGTGGCTGACACTATGAGTGAGTCAAAGAAAAATGAGATAGAAAGATGTTACTGACATTGTGAGTGAGTCAAAGAAATGTGAGATAGAAAGATGTGGCTGACATTGTGAGTGAGTCAAAGAAAAGTGAGATAGAAAGATGTTACTGACATTGTGAGTGAGTCAAAGAAAAGTGAGATAGAAAGATGTTACTGACATTGTGAGTGAGTCAAAGAAAAGTGAGACATAAAGATGTTGCTGACATTGTGAGTGAGTCAAAGAAAAGTGAGACATAAAGATGTTGCTGACATTGTGAGTGAGTCAAAGAAAAGTGAGACAGAAAGATGTGGCTGACATTGTGATTGAGTCAAAGAAAAGTGAAACATAAAGATGTTACTGACATTGTGAGTGAGTCAAAGAAAAGTGAGATAGAAAGATGTGGCTGACATTGTGAGTCAAAGAAAAGTGAAACATAAAGATGTGGCTGACATTGTGAGTGAGTCAAAGAAAAGTGAGATAGAAATGTGTGGCTGACATTGTGAGTGAGTCAAAGAAAAGTGAGATAGAAAGATGTGGCTGACATTGTGAGTGAGTCAAAGAAAAGTGAGATAGAAAGATGTGGCTGACACTGTGAGTGAGTCAAAGAAAAATGAGATAGAAAGATGTTACTGACATTGTGAGTGAGTCAAAGAAATGTGAGATAGAAAGATGTGGCTGACATTGTGAGTGAGTCAAAGAAAAGTGAGATAGAAAGATGTTACTGACATTGTGAGTGAGTCAAAGAAAAGTGAGATAGAAAGATGTTACTGACATTGTGAGTGAGTCAAAGAAAAGTGAAACATAAAGATGTTACTGACATTGTGAGTGAGTCAAAGAAAAGTGAGATAGAAAGATGTTACTGACATTGTGAGTGAGTCAAAGAAAAGTGAGATAGAAAGATGTGGCTGACACTGTGAGTGAGTCAAAGAAAAGTGCCATAGAAAGATGTAGCTTACATTGTGAGTGAGTCAAAGAAAAGTGAGATAGAAAGATGTAGCTTACATTGTGAGTGAGTCAAAGAAAAGTGAGACAGAAAGATGTAGCTTACATTGTGAGTGAGTCAAAGAAAAGTGAGACATAAAGATGTTACTGACATTGTGAGTGAGTCAAAGAAAAGTGAGACATAAAGATGTTGCTGACATTGTGAGTGAGTCAAAGAAAAGTGAGACACAAAGATGTTACTGACATTGTGAGTGAGTCAAAGAAAAGTGAGATAGAAAGATGTTACTGACATTGTGAGTGAGTCAAAGAAAAGTGAGATAGAAAGATGTTACTGACATTGTGAGTGAGTAAAAGAAAAGTGTGACATAAAGATGTGGCTGACATTGTGAGTGAGTCAAAGAAAAGTGAGATAGAAAGATGTGGCTGACATTGTGAGTGAGTCAAAGAAAAGTGAGACATAAAGATGTGGCTGACATTGTGAGTGAGTCAAAGAAAAGTGAAACATAAAGATGTTACTGACATTGTGAGTGAGTCAAAGAAAAGTGAGATAGAAAGATGTGGCTGACATTGTGAGTCAAAGAAAAGTGAAACATAAAGATGTGGCTGACATTGTGAGTGAGTCAAAGAAAAGTGAGATAGAAAGATGTGGCTGACATTGTGAGTCAAAGAAAAGTGAAACATAAAGATGTGGCTGACATTGTGAGTGAGTCAAAGAAAAGTGAGACATAAAGATGTTGCTGACATTGTGAGTGAGTCAAAGAAAAGTGAGACAGAAAGATGTGGCTGACATTGTGAGTGAGTCAAAGAAAAGTGAAACATAAAGATGTTACTGACATTGTGAGTTAGTCAAAGAAAAGTGAGATAGAAAGATGTGGCTGACATTGTGAGTCAAAGAAAAGTGAGATAGAAAGATATTACTGACATTGTGAGTGAGTCAAAGAAATGTGAGATAGAAAGATGTGGCTGACATTGTGAGTGAGTCAAAGAAAAGTGAGATAGAAAGATGTTACTGACATTGTGAGTGAGTCAAAGAAAAGTGAGATAGAAAGATGTGGCTGACACTGTGAGTGAGTCAAAGAAAAGTGCCATAGAAAGATGTTACTGACATTGTGAGTGAGTCAAAGAAAAGTGAGATAGAAAGATGTAGCTTACATTGTGAGTGAGTCAAAGAAAAGTGAGACAGAAAGATGTAGCTGACATTGTGAGTGATTCAAAGAAAAGTGAGATAGAAAGATGTAGCTTACATTGTGAGTGAGTCAAAGAAAAGTGAGACAGAAAGATGTAGCTTACATTGTGAGTGAGTCAAAGAAAAGTGAGACAGAAAGATGTAGCTTACATTGTGAGTGAGTCAAAGAAAAGTGAGACAGAAAGATGTGGCTGACATTGTGAGTGAGCCAAAGAAAAGTGAGACATAAAGATGTGGCTGACATTGTGAGTGAGTCAAAGAAAAGTGAGACATAAAGATGTTGCTGACATTGTGAGTGAGTAAAAGAAAAGTGAGACAGAAAGATGTGGCTGACATTGTGATTGAGTCAAAAAAAAGTGAAACATAAAGATGTTACTGACATTGTGAGTGAGTCAAAGAAAAGTGAGATAGAAAGATGTGGCTGACATTGTGAGTCAAAGAAAAGTGAAACATAAAGATGTGGCTGACATTGTGAGTGAGTCAAAGAAAAGTGAGATAGAAATGTGTGGCTGACATTGTGAGTGAGTCAAAGAAAAGTGAGATAGAAAGATGTGGCTGACATTGTGAGTGAGTCAAAGAAAAGTGAGATAGAAAGATGTGGCTGACACTGTGAGTGAGTCAAAGAAAAATGAGATAGAAAGATGTTACTGACATTGTGAGTGAGTCAAAGAAATGTGAGATAGAAAGATGTGGCTGACATTGTGAGTGAGTCAAAGAAAAGTGAGATAGAAAGATGTTACTGACATTGTGAGTGAGTCAAAGAAAAGTGAGATAGAAAGATGTGGCTGACACTGTGAGTGAGTCAAAGAAAAGTGCCATAGAAAGATGTAGCTTACATTGTGAGTGAGTCAAAGAAAAGTGAGACAGAAAGATGTAGCTTACATTGTGAGTGAGTCAAAGAAAAGTGAGACAGAAAGATGTAGCTTACATTGTGAGTGAGTCAAAGAAAAGTGAGACAGAAAGATGTGGCTGACATTGTGAGTGAGCCCAAGAAAAGTGAGACATAAAGATGTGGCTGAGATTGTGAGTGAGTCAAAGAAAAGTGAGACATAAAGATGTTGCTGACATTGTGAGTGAGTCAAAGAAAAGTGAGACAGAAAGATGTGGCTTACATTGTGAGTGAGTCAAAGAAAAGTGAGACATAAAGATGTGGCTGACATTGTGAGTGAGTCAAAGATAAGTGAGATAGAAAGATGAAGCTTACATTGTGAGTGAGTCAAAGAAAAATGAGATAGAAAGATGTAGCTGACATTGTGAGTGAGTCAAAGAAAAGTGAGATAGAAAGATGTAGCTGACATTGTGAGTGAGTCAAAGAAAAGTGAGACATAAAGATGTTACTGACATTGTGAGTGAGTCAAAGAAAAGTGAGACATAAAGATGTTGCTGACATTGTGAGTGAGTCAAAGAAAAGTGAGACATAAAGATGTTACTGACATTGTGAGTGAGTCAAAGAAAAGTGAGACATAAAGATGTTGCTGACATTGTGAGTGAGTCAAAGAAAAGTGAGACAGAAAGATGTAGCTTACATTGTGAGTGAGTCAAAGAAAAGTGAGATAGAAAGATGTTGCTGACATTGTGAGTGAGTCAAAGAAAAGTGAGACATAAAGATGTGGCTGACATTGTGAGTGAGCCAAAGAAAAGTGAGACATAAAGATGTGGCTGACATTGTGAGTGAGTCAAAGAAAAGTGAGATAGAAAGATGTTACTGACATTGTGAGTGAGTCAAAGAAAAGTGAGATAGAAAGATGTTACTGACATTGTGAGTGAGTCAAAGAAAAGTGAGATAGAAAGATGTTACTGACATTGTGAGTGAGTCAAAGAAAAGTGAGATAGAAAGATGTTACTGACATTGTGAGTGAGTCAAAGAAAAGTGAGACATAAAGATGTTGCTGACATTGTGATTGAGTCAAAGAAAAGTGAGACATAAAGATGTTGCTGACATTGTGAGTGAGTCAAAGAAAAGTGAGATAGAAAGATGTTACTGACATTGTGAGTGAGTCAAAGAAAAGTGAGATAGAAAGATGTTACTGACATTGTGAGTGAGTCAAAGAAGAGTGTGACATAAAGATGTGGCTGACATTGTGAGTGAGTCAAAGAAAAGTGAGATAGAAAGATGTGGCTGACATTGTGAGTGAGTCAAAGAAAAGTGAGACATAAAGATGTGGCTGACATTGTGAGTGAGTCAAAGAAAAGTGAAACATAAAGATGTTACTGACATTGTGAGTGAGTCAAAGAAAAGTGAGATAGAAAGATGTGGCTGACATTGTGAGTCAAAGAAAAGTGAAACATAAAGATGTGGCTGACATTGTGAGTGAGTCAAAGAAAAGTGAAATAGAAAGATGTGGCTGACATTGTGAGTGAGTCAAAGAAAAGTGAAACATAAAGATGTTACTGACATTGTGAGTGAGTCAAAGAAAAGTGAGATAGAAAGATGTTACTGACATTGTGAGTGAGTCAAAGAAAAGTGAGACATAAAGATGTGGCTGACATTGTGAGTCAAAGAAAAGTGAGACATAAAGATGTTGCTGACATTGTGAGTGAGTCAAAGAAAAGTGAGACAGAAAGATGTGGCTGACATTGTGAGTGAGTCAAAGAAAAGTGAAACATAAAGATGTTACTGACATTGTGAGTGAGTCAAAGAAAAGTGAGATAGAAATATGTGGCTGACATTGTGAGTCAAAGAAAAGTGAAACATAAAGATGTGGCTGACATTGTGAGTGAGTCAAAGAAAAGTGAGATAGAAATGTGTGGCTGACATTGTGAGTGAGTCAAAGAAAAGTGAGATAGAAAGATGTGGCTGACATTGTGAGTGAGTCAAAGAAAAGTGAGATAGAAAGATGTGGCTGACACTATGAGTGAGTCAAAGAAAAATGAGATAGAAAGATGTTACTGACATTGTGAGTGAGTCAAAGAAATGTGAGATAGAAAGATGTGGCTGACATTGTGAGTGAGTCAAAGAAAAGTGAGATAGAAAGATGTTACTGACATTGTGAGTGAGTCAAAGAAAAGTGAGATAGAAAGATGTTACTGACATTGTGAGTGAGTCAAAGAAAAGTGAGACATAAAGATGTTGCTGACATTGTGAGTGAGTCAAAGAAAAGTGAGACATAAAGATGTTGCTGACATTGTGAGTGAGTCAAAGAAAAGTGAGATAGAAAGATGTTACTGACATTGTGAGTGAGTCAAAGAAAAGTGAGATAGAAAGATGTTACTGACATTGTGAGTGAGTAAAAGAAAAGTGTGACATAAAGATGTGGCTGACATTGTGAGTGAGTCAAAGAAAAGTGAGATAGAAAGATGTGGCTGACATTGTGAGTGAGTCAAAGAAAAGTGAGACATAAAGATGTGGCTGACATTGTGAGTGAGTCAAAGAAAAGTGAAACATAAAGATGTTACTGACATTGTGAGTGAGTCAAAGAAAAGTGAGATAGAAAGATGTGGCTGACATTGTGAGTCAAAGAAAAGTGAAACATAAAGATGTGGCTGACATTGTGAGTGAGTCAAAGAAATGTGAAATAGAAAGATGTGGCTGACATTGTGAGTCAAAGAAAAGTGAAACATAAAGATGTTACTGACATTGTGAGTGAGTCAAAGAAAAGTGAGATAGAAAGATGTTACTGACATTGTGAGTGAGTCAAAGAAAAGTGAGACATAAAGATGTGGCTGACATTGTGAGTGAGTCAAAGAAAAGTGAGATAGAAAGATGTTGCTGACATTGTGAGTGAGTCAAAGAAAAGTGAGACAGAAAGATGTGGCTGACATTGTGAGTGAGTCAAAGAAAAGTGAAACATAAAGATGTTACTGACATTGTGAGTGAGTCAAAGAAAAGTGAGATAGAAAGATGTGGCTGACATTGTGAGTCAAAGAAAAGTGAAACATAAAGATGTGGCTGACATTGTGAGTGAGTCAAAGAAAAGTGAGATAGAAAGATGTGGCTGACACTGTGAGTGAGTCAAAGAAAAGTGCCATAGAAAGATGTTACTGACATTGTGAGTGAGTCAAAGAAAAGTGAGATAGAAAGATGTAGCTTACATTGTGAGTGAGTCAAAGAAAAGTGAGACAGAAAGATGTAGCTGACATTGTGAGTGATTCAAAGAAAAGTGAGATAGAAAGATGTAGCTTACATTGTGAGTGAGTCAAAGAAAAGTGAGACAGAAAGATGTAGCTTACATTGTGAGTGAGTCAAAGAAAAGTGAGACAGAAAGATGTAGCTTACATTGTGAGTGAGTCAAAGAAAAGTGAGACAGAAAGATGTGGCTGACATTGTGAGTGAGCCAAAGAAAAGTGAGACATAAAGATGTGGCTGACATTGTGAGTGAGTCAAAGAAAAGTGAGATAGAAAGATGTTACTGACATTGTGAGTGAGTCAAAGAAAAGTGAGATAGAAAGATGTTACTGACATTGTGAGTGAGTCAAAGAAAACTGAGATAGAAAGATGTGGCTTACATTGTGAGTGTGTCAAAGAAAAGTGAGATAGAAAGATGTTACTGACATTGTGAGTGAGTCAAAGAAAAGTGAGATAGAAAGATGTTACTGACATTGTGAGTGAGTCAAAGAAAAGTGAGACATAAAGATGTTGCTGACATTGTGAGTGAGTCAAAGAAAAGTGAGACATAAAGATGTGGCTGACATTGTGAGTGAGTCAAAGAAAAGTGAGATAGAAAGATGTTACTGACATTGTGAGTGAGTCAAAGAAAAGTGAGATAGAAAGATGTTACTGACATTGTGAGTGAGTCAAAGAAAAGTGTGACATAAAGATGTGGCTGACATTGTGAGTGAGTCAAAGAAAAGTGAAATAGAAAGATGTGGCTGACATTGTGAGTCAAAGAAAAGTGAAACATAAAGATGTTACTGACATTGTGAGTGAGTCAAAGAAAAGTGAGATAGAAAGATGTTACTGACATTGTGAGTGAGTCAAAGAAAAGTGAGACATAAAGATGTGGCTGACATTGTGAGTGAGTCAAAGAAAAGTGAGACATAAAGATGTTGCTGACATTGTGAGTGAGTCAAAGAAAAGTGAGACATAAAGATGTGGCTGACATTGTGAGTGAGTCAAAGAAAAGTGAAACATAAAGATGTTACTGACATTGTGAGTGAGTCAAAGAAAAGTGAGATAGAAAGATGTGGCTGACATTGTGAGTCAAAGAAAAGTGAAACATAAAGATGTGGCTGACATTGTGAGTGAGTCAAAGAAAAGTTAGATAGAAATGTGTGGCTGACATTGTGAGTGAGTCAAAGAAAAGTGAGATAGAAAGATGTGGCTGGCATTGTGAGTGAGTCAAAGAAAAGTGAGATAGAAAGATGTGGCTGACACTGTGAGTGAGTCAAAGAAAAATGAGATAGAAAGATGTTACTGACATTGTGAGTTCGTTCCTTCGTTCGCTTTCGTCAGCTTTGACCTCTGACGAAGTCCCACCCACTCAATTTTGTGGGACTGAATTTTGCGTGTAAAGTCTGTTTTATCCCATTACAGGATGCCCCTCGCCATGCAGGCAGATTTACTCCGACTTCAGAGGTACTAATTTTTAGGGAATTAGTAAAACCCAGGTGTCCTCGCCAGGGTACGAACCCCGGCTGTTGCCGTGGTAAGCCAACCGCCTATCGATTGCGCTAACCGGACACCCGACATTGTGAGTGAGTCAAAGAAATGTGAGATAGAAAGATGTGGCTGACATTGTGAGTGAGTCAAAGAAAAGTGAGATAGAAAGATGTTACTGACATTGTGAGTGAGCCCAAGAAAAGTGAGACATAAAGATGTGGCTGAGATTGTGAGTGAGTCAAAGAAAAGTGAGACATAAAGATGTTGCTGACATTGTGAGTGAGTCAAAGAAAAGTGAGACAGAAAGATGTGGCTTACATTGTGAGTGAGTCAAAGAAAAGTGAGACATAAAGATGTGGCTGACATTGTGAGTGAGTCAAAGATAAGTGAGATAGAAAGATGAAGCTTACATTGTGAGTGAGTCAAAGAAAAATGAGATAGAAAGATGTAGCTGACATTGTGAGTGAGTCAAAGAAAAGTGAGATAGAAAGATGTAGCTGACATTGTGAGTGAGTCAAAGAAAAGTGAGACATAAAGATGTTACTGACATTGTGAGTGAGTCAAAGAAAAGTGAGACATAAAGATGTTGCTGACATTGTGAGTGAGCCAAAGAAAAGTGAGACATAAAGATGTTACTGACATTGTGAGTGAGTCAAAGAAAAGTGAGACATAAAGATGTTGCTGACATTGTGAGTGGGTCAAAGAAAAGTGAGACAGAAAGATGTAGCTTACATTGTGAGTGAGTCAAAGAAAAGTGAGATAGAAAGATGTTGCTGACATTGTGAGTGAGTCAAAGAAAAGTGAGACATAAAGATGTGGCTGACATTGTGAGTGAGCCAAAGAAAAGTGAGACATAAAGATGTGGCTGACATTGTGAGTGAGTCAAAGAAAAGTGAGATAGAAAGATGTTACTGACATTGTGAGTGAGTCAAAGAAAAGTGAGATAGAAAGATGTTACTGACATTGTGAGTGAGTCAAAGAAAAGTGAGATAGAAAGATGTTACTGACATTGTGAGTGAGTCAAAGAAAAGTGAGATAGAAAGATGTTACTGACATTGTGAGTGAGTCAAAGAAAAGTGAGACATAAAGATGTTGCTGACATTGTGATTGAGTCAAAGAAAAGAGAGACATAAAGATGTTGCTGACATTGTGAGTGAGTCAAAGAAAAGTGAGATAGAAAGATGTTACTGACATTGTGAGTGAGTCAAAGAAAAGTGAGATAGAAAGATGTTACTGACATTGTGAGTGAGTCAAAGAAGAGTATGACATAAAGATGTGGCTGACATTGTGAGTGAGTCAAAGAAAAGTGAGATAGAAAGATGTGGCTGACATTGTGAGTGAGTCAAAGAAAAGTGAGACATAAAGATGTGGCTGACATTGTGAGTGAGTCAAAGAAAAGTGAAACATAAAGATGTTACTGACATTGTGAGTGAGTCAAAGAAAAGTGAGATAGAAAGATGTGGCTGACATTGTGAGTCAAAGAAAAGTGAAACATAAAGATGTGGCTGACATTGTGAGTGAGTCAAAGAAAAGTGAAATAGAAAGATGTGGCTGACATTGTGAGTGAGTCAAAGAAAAGTGAAACATAAAGATGTTACTGACATTGTGAGTGAGTCAAAGAAAAGTGAGATAGAAAGATGTTACTGACATTGTGAGTAAGTCAAAGAAAAGTGAGACATAAAGATGTGGCTGACATTGTGAGTGAGTCAAAGAAAAGTGAGACATAAAGATGTTGCTGACATTGTGAGTGAGTCAAAGAAAAGTGAGACAGAAAGATGTGGCTGACATTGTGAGTGAGTCAAAGAAAAGTGAAACATAAAGATGTTACTGACATTGTGAGTGAGTCAAAGAAAAGTGAGATAGAAATATGTGGCTGACATTGTGAGTCAAAGAAAAGTGAAACATAAAGATGTGGCTGACATTGTGAGTGAGTCAAAGAAAAGTGAGATAGAAATGTGTGGCTGACATTGTGAGTGAGTCAAAGAAAAGTGAGATAGAAAGATGTGGCTGACATTGTGAGTGAGTCAAAGAAAAGTGAGATAGAAAGATGTGGCTGACACTATGAGTGAGTCAAAGAAAAATGAGATAGAAAGATGTTACTGACATTGTGAGTGAGTCAAAGAAATGTGAGATAGAAAGATGTGGCTGACATTGTGAGTGAGTCAAAGAAAAGTGAGATAGAAAGATGTTACTGACATTGTGAGTGAGTCAAAGAAAAGTGAGATAGAAAGATGTTACTGACATTGTGAGTGAGTCAAAGAAAAGTGAGACATAAAGATGTTGCTGACATTGTGAGTGAGTCAAAGAAAAGTGAGACATAAAGATGTTGCTGACATTGTGAGTGAGTCAAAGAAAAGTGAGATAGAAAGATGTTACTGACATTGTGAGTGAGTCAAAGAAAAGTGAGATAGAAAGATGTTACTGACATTGTGAGTGAGTAAAAGAAAAGTGTGACATAAAGATGTGGCTGACATTGTGAGTGAGTCAAAGAAAAGTGAGATAGAAAGATGTGGCTGACATTGTGAGTGAGTCAAAGAAAAGTGAGACATAAAGATGTGGCTGACATTGTGAGTGAGTCAAAGAAAAGTGAAACATAAAGATGTTACTGACATTGTGAGTGAGTCAAAGAAAAGTGAGATAGAAAGATGTGGCTGACATTGTGAGTCAAAGAAAAGTGAAACATAAAGATGTGGCTGACATTGTGAGTGAGTCAAAGAAATGTGAAATAGAAAGATGTGGCTGACATTGTGAGTCAAAGAAAAGTGAAACATAAAGATGTTACTGACATTGTGAGTGAGTCAAAGAAAAGTGAGATAGAAAGATGTTACTGACATTGTGAGTGAGTCAAAGAAAAGTGAGACATAAAGATGTGGCTGACATTGTGAGTGAGTCAAAGAAAAGTGAGATAGAAAGATGTTGCTGACATTGTGAGTGAGTCAAAGAAAAGTGAGACAGAAAGATGTGGCTGACATTGTGAGTGAGTCAAAGAAAAGTGAAACATAAAGATGTTACTGACATTGTGAGTGAGTCAAAGAAAAGTGAGATAGAAAGATGTGGCTGACATTGTGAGTCAAAGAAAAGTGAAACATAAAGATGTGGCTGACATTGTGAGTGAGTCAAAGAAAAGTGAGATAGAAAGATGTGGCTGACACTGTGAGTGAGTCAAAGAAAAGTGCCATAGAAAGATGTTACTGACATTGTGAGTGAGTCAAAGAAAAGTGAGATAGAAAGATGTAGCTTACATTGTGAGTGAGTCAAAGAAAAGTGAGACAGAAAGATGTAGCTGACATTGTGAGTGATTCAAAGAAAAGTGAGATAGAAAGATGTAGCTTACATTGTGAGTGAGTCAAAGAAAAGTGAGACAGAAAGATGTAGCTTACATTGTGAGTGAGTCAAAGAAAAGTGAGACAGAAAGATGTAGCTTACATTGTGAGTGAGTCAAAGAAAAGTGAGACAGAAAGATGTGGCTGACATTGTGAGTGAGCCAAAGAAAAGTGAGACATAAAGATGTGGCTGACATTGTGAGTGAGTCAAAGAAAAGTGAGATAGAAAGATGTTACTGACATTGTGAGTGAGTCAAAGAAAAGTGAGATAGAAAGATGTTACTGACATTGTGAGTGAGTCAAAGAAAACTGAGATAGAAAGATGTGGCTTACATTGTGAGTGTGTCAAAGAAAAGTGAGATAGAAAGATGTTACTGACATTGTGAGTGAGTCAAAGAAAAGTGAGATAGAAAGATGTTACTGACATTGTGAGTGAGTCAAAGAAAAGTGAGAATTAAAGATGTTGCTGACATTGTGAGTGAGTCAAAGAAAAGTGAGACATAAAGATGTGGCTGACATTGTGAGTGAGTCAAAGAAAAGTGAGATAGAAAGATGTTACTGACATTGTGAGTGAGTCAAAGAAAAGTGAGATAGAAAGATGTTACTGACATTGTGAGTGAGTCAAAGAAAAGTGTGACATAAAGATGTGGCTGACATTGTGAGTGAGTCAAAGAAAAGTGAAATAGAAAGATGTGGCTGACATTGTGAGTCAAAGAAAAGTGAAACATAAAGATGTTACTGACATTGTGAGTGAGTCAAAGAAAAGTGAGATAGAAAGATGTTACTGACATTGTGAGTGAGTCAAAGAAAAGTGAGACATAAAGATGTGGCTGACATTGTGAGTGAGTCAAAGAAAAGTGAGACATAAAGATGTTGCTGACATTGTGAGTGAGTCAAAGAAAAGTGAGACATAAAGATGTGGCTGACATTGTGAATGAGTCAAAGAAAAGTGAAACATAAAGATGTTACTGACATTGTGAGTGAGTCAAAGAAAAGTGAGATAGAAAGATGTGGCTGACATTGTGAGTCAAAGAAAAGTGAAACATAAAGATGTGGCTGACATTGTGAGTGAGTCAAAGAAAAGTTAGATAGAAATGTGTGGCTGACATTGTGAGTGAGTCAAAGAAAAGTGAGATAGAAAGATGTGGCTGGCATTGTGAGTGAGTCAAAGAAAAGTGAGATAGAAAGATGTGGCTGACACTGTGAGTGAGTCAAAGAAAAATGAGATAGAAAGATGTTACTGACATTGTGAGTTCGTTCCTTCGTTCGCTTTCGTCAGCTTTGACCTCTGACGAAGTCCCACCCACTCAATTTTGTGGGACTGAATTTTGCGTGTAAAGTCTGTTTTATCCCATTACAGGATGCCCCTCGCCATGCAGGCAGATTTACTCCGACTTCAGAGGTACTAATTTTTAGGGAATTAGTAAAACCCAGGTGTCCTCGCCAGGGTACGAACCCCGGCTGTTGCCGTGGTAAGCCAACCGCCTATCGATTGCGCTAACCGGACACCCGACATTGTGAGTGAGTCAAAGAAATGTGAGATAGAAAGATGTGGCTGACATTGTGAGTGAGTCAAAGAAAAGTGAGATAGAAAGATGTTACTGACATTGTGGGTGAGTCAAAGAAAAGTGAGATAGAAAGATGTGGCTGACACTGTGAGTGAGTCAAAGAAAAGTGACATAGAAAGATGTTACTGACATTGTGAGTGAGTCAAAGAAAAGTGAGACAGAAAGATGTAGCTTACATTGTGAGTGAGTCAAAGAAAAGTGAGACAGAAAGATGTAGCTTACATTGTGAGTGAGTCAAAGAAAAGTGAGATAGAAAGATGTAGCTTACATTGTGAGTGAGTCAAAGAAAAGTGAGACAGAAAGATGTAGCTTACATTGTGAGTGAGTCAAAGAAAAGTGAGACAGAAAGATGTAGCTTACATTGTGAGTGAGTCAAAGAAAAGTGAGACAGAAAGATGTAGCTTACATTGTGAGTGAGTCAAAGAAAAGTGAGACAGAAAGATGTTACTGACATTGTGAGTGAGTCAAAGAAAAGTGAGATAGAAAGATGTTACTGACATTGTGAGTGAGTCAAAGAAAAGTGAGACAGAAAGATGTAGCTTACATTGTGAGTGAGTCAAAGAAAAGTGAGATAGAAAGATGTAGCTTACATTGTGAGTGAGTCAAAGAAAAGTGAGATAGAAAGATGTGGCTGGCATTGTGAGTGAGTCAAAGAAAAGTGAGATAGAAAGATGTGGCTGACACTGTGAGTGAGTCAAAGAAAAATGAGATAGAAAGATGTTACTGACATTGTGAGTGAGTCAAAGAAAAGTGAGATAGAAAGATGTGGCTGACATTTTGAGTCAAAGAAAAGTGAAACATAAAGATGTTACTGACATTGTGAGTGAGTCAAAGAAAAGTGAGATAGAAAGATGTAGCTTACATTGTGAGTGAGTCAAAGAAAAGTGAGACAGAAAGATGTGGCTGACATTGTGAGTGAGTCAAAGAAAAGTGAGATAGAAAGATGTGGCTTACATTGTGAGTGAGTCAAAGAAAAGTGAGACAGAAAAATGTAGCTTACATTGTGAGTGAGTCAAAGAAAAGTGAGATAGAAAGATGTGGCTTACATTATGAGTGACTCAAAGAAAAGTGAGATAGAAAGATGTCCCTCACATTATGAGTGAGTCAAAGAAAAGTGATATTATGATGACGTAAATGATGTTACGGGACACACATGTGAAGCCATGCTTGATCTCGAACCGTCCATTAGGGAATAAGACCGAGTCAGTAGGGAGCACATAGACACAGGTGATACAGTTCCGACCACAAGGGGCCGTCCCGTTGTGTTGAGGGTGGGAGCGAGGGAGATGGCTCCTAACCATAATATCTCCCAAATTCCTGTCGCGCTTGAAAGCGATCATCGGGGGATCACTAAAAAGTAGACAGGTGGTGGGATCAGAGAGGAGAGTGGAACGGTAGCGGTTGAGTATCTTCACAGCAGCTAAGTTGTGAGGATGATAAGTGAGGGTGAGTATAGTTCTCTCAGAAGGGTGGAGGGGCGGTTGGAAGGAGTGAGTGCCTCGGGACGGGAGATAAGGTAGACCCGCTTGATGGCAGACTGGAGGATCGAGTCTGGATAAAGCCGACGGCTGAAGAAACCTAACATAAGGTGAGCCTGTAGAAGGAAATCTTGGTCATCCTGGCAGATGCGACGGAGACGCAATAACTGAGAGAACGGAATAGAATCACGACAAGAAGGTGAGTGGGTTGAAGTATAGAGGAGATAACAATGGGCGTCTGTGGGTTTATAGAAAACCGAGGTGTGGAGGCCAGAAGTACCCAAAGAAACAATAAGATCTAGGAAGGTGACAGAGAAAGTGGATATACAAGATGTGATCTTGATAGCTTTGTGATAGCTACCAATATAGTCGATAAACCTGGAGAGGTCATCCTCAGGTAGGGTGACCATTCGTCCCCGATTTCCGGGGACAGTCCCCGGAATGTAGAAGTTGTCCCCGAAAGAAATTTGTCCCCGATTTCAGTGAATAAATAAATGTTCATACACGGAATCAGTCCTCTTTTAAAGTAATCACTAGGACTCAGGACGTTACTGAGTTGTGTTTCTTTATCCCAGACTGAGCGGCATTAGCAAGAAGATAAAAGAGAAGACTTGGACGCGTTGTGTCGGAGATAGCTCTTTGAACTCTTGAAGCGCGGTGCTACGTCACTTCTATTCCCACCACTCACTTCTATTGGGATGGGTTTAATTTTTAAAAAAAGCAGACACTCTCTCTCCCCCCACCCCTGCCTTTCCGGACATCTCCCGCCAAAGTATCTTTCCCGGCCAATTTTCAAATCAGTCCGAGTGTAATAACTGTACAGTGCAGTCGTGTTTTATATACAACATTTCTTGCGCACACACAGTCACACACCCACCCACACATATTATAAATATATATATATAAATAAATATATATATATATGTATACACACACACACACACACATATATATATATATATATATATATATATATATATATATATATATATATATCGTTCGTCCCCGATTTTGTGGGACAGTCTCAGAAATAAGCAAAAAAAATCCTCTGAAATGTAAAAAATATGACAAATGTCCCCGGAAACCATGGGAAAAAAATGGTCACCCTATCCTCAGGTAGATCGGTAAGTCCGAAGCAGTCATCAATGTACCGAAGGTATATGATGGGAAGGAGACCTTGATATGAATTGAGAATTTAGTGCTCAATGTAACCCATAAATAGGACCTACCTTGAGCGCCATTCTGCTCTGTCTCCTGCTTTAATGGTGCAGGTTGTCATTGGCTGATTTGTCCATCTTTTGATATTACTCGTCCATGTTAGCCTTGGTCTGCTTCTGCCTCTTTTACCTTGTATTTTCCCCTCCAGGATTACTTTTAGTAGGCTGTTGTGTCTTTTAACATGGCCCAAAAATCGCATTTGTCTTGTTTGAATTATGTTTAGTAGTTCTCTTTTCATTTTTAGTTGTTTTAAGACTTCATCGTTTGTTTTCTTTACCTTCCGTCCAATTCTACCTATTCTTCTATATATCCACATTTCAAAGGCTTCAATTCTCTGTTCTTTTTTTCTTGTCTAATGTTCATGTTTCTGCACCATACAGGAATGTTGAGAAGACATAAAATTTTGCTATTCTTAGTTTCAGCCCTGCTGTTATTTGTTTTGATGTTAGTATGTCCTTCATGACATTAAAATTACTTTTTGCCATTCCTATTCTTTTGTTTATTTCAGTTGTGCATTTTCCATCACTGGTTATAGTATGTCCAAGATAGTTGTAGTTCTGAGCTGTCTCCATGTCTATTCCTTCAATTTTGATATCCATTTGTGGGTTTTGAGTATTTCCTTTGTTTATGATCATAGTTTTAGTATTTTTGATATTCATATCAAAACCATATTTTTTTGCTTATGTTTATCACATTAAGCAATTGTTGTAGATCTTTAGGATTTTCTGCTAGTAGTACAGTATCATCAACATATTTTAGGTTATTGATTCATCATCATCATCATCGTGTGCCCTCTCTGCAACGAAGGTTGGCTACCATGGATCGCCATTCTACTCTGTTTCTTGCTTTGATGGTGCAGGCTGACATAGATTGACTTGTCCACCTTTTTGATGTTACTCGTCCATGTTAGTCTTGGTCTGCCTCTGCCTCTTTTGCCTTGTATTTTTCCTTCCAATATTACTTTTAGTAGGCTGTTGTGTCTTTTAACATGCCCCAAACATTTAATTTGTCTTGTCTTAATTGTGTTTAGTAGTTCTCTTTTTATTTTCAGTTGTTTTAAAACGTCATCGTTTGTTGTCTTTTGTCCATCCAATTTTACCTATTCTTCTATAAATCCACATTTCAAAGGTTTCAATTTTCTGTTCTGTTTTCTTGTCTAATGTCCATGTTTCTGCACCATACAGGAATATTGAGAAGATGTAACATTTTGCCATTCTTAGTTTCAGCCCTGCTGATATTTGTTTTGTTGTTAGTATATTTTTTATGGCATTAAAATTACTTTTTGCCATACCTATTCTTTTGTTTATTTCAGTTTTGCATTTTCCATCACTGGTTATAGTATGTCCCAGGTAGTTGGTACTCTGGACTGTCTCCAGATGTGTTCCTTCAACTGTGATATTTAATTTTAGGTCTTGAGAATTTTCTCAAGGTTATTGATTATCTTTCCATTAATTTGTAGGCCTGACATCTCTGAGATGTTTTTAAAGATTTTCTCAGTGAATAGATTGAACAAGCTTGGTGATAGAATACATCCCTGTCTTACTCCTCTTTTTATATCAATGGGTGTAGAGTTCTCTTTGTTATATTTTATTGTTGCTGTTTGCTCCCAGTATAGATTACATATTAGTCGTATGTCCATGTCATCTAGATGTGTATCTTTTAGGCATTCTATAAGTTGTTTGTGGTGTACTCTATCAAAAGCTTTAGTGTAGTCTATGAAGCAGGCATATCTTGGTTTGTTTACTTCTGTGTACTTTTCGATTAATGTTCTCATGCAGAATATGGCTTCTTTTGTCCCGCTATTTTTCCTAAATCCAAATTGCTGCTCATCTAATTCAGTATTGATTTTATTCTGAATCCTTCCTTGTATAACTTTTTTGCAAGATTTTTGTAACATGGCTCATTAGGCTTATTGTTCTAAAGTCACTGCATTCAACTGCACCATTCTTTTTAGGCAATGCAATGAAAGTTGATGTTTTTAGTTCTTTTGGTATGTATCCTGTATGGTATATGTCGTTGCATATGTCTGTAATCACTTCAATGCCAAAATCTTCTAGTGCCTGTATCATCTCTATCTGTATATTGTCTGGTCCTGCTGCTTTTCCCTTTTTCATTGTTTTTATAGTTTTTTCCACCTCAGATTTTAAGATTTTATATCCTGATGTATATTTTATAACTGGTTTCTTGTCCCTTTGATCATGAAATAGTTCTGTTATATATTCCTGCCATCTATCTATCTATAATATCTTTATTGTGAGTTAGCATTTTTCCTTTTTTGTCTGCAATGCATCCACCTTCTGTGGCTTTTTTATTTTTATTAGTCATTCTCTTTATTTCTGTGTGCAAGTCTTGTTTGTTTTCCATAGTTTCTATTTCTATACATTTTTTTGGCTGAGCCAGTCTTCTTTTGCCTTTTTGCACATTTTGCGTATTTCATTATCTATTTTATTGTATTGGACAGTGTTCTCCGCTTGTCTCCTTTCTTCCATTTTTTTCTAAGATTGTGTTAGTTATCCATTTTTGTTTTTTGTTCTTTTCTCTTTTGGGTAAGGTGTCGCAGGTTTCTTGTATGCTTTTCTTTATGCTTTGCCATTTGGTTGCTATTTTTTCATCAGGATTTTCGCTTCGGTGTTGCTCAATTCCTTCTTCTAGCAGCTTCTGGTATGTGTTCTTTACTTGTATTGTATAGGTATCTTTAATATCTTTTTGATTTAAAGCTGTTATTTCTAGTGGGTTTGTTGATGAATTAGACTTTTGCTTGTTTCTCTTTAGTTTGATTTTCATTTTAATCATTACAGGATTGTGATCAGAATTATCTGCTCCTGGTTAGGTTTTACTTCTGTGTACTTATGATTAACGTCCTCATGCAGAGTATCAGTTCGTCAAGAACTTACAATTCGTCAAGAACTTACAATTCGTCAAGAACTTACAATTCGTCAAGAACTTACAATTCGTCAAGAACTTACAATTCCAAAGAACAGGTTGATAAAGAAAGAAAAGCAATAAAAATAATACATTTGGTCTAGTAAACGACTTGATGGCCTAGAGAAGACAAATGTGGAGGGCATAGTTCCAGTCAACGAGTGAGAGAGGAAGCCCTAAAAGAAGATGAATGGAATATAGGCCTATCATAAACGAGCCGAGATTGACTTTGGCAAAACTTGTCAACTCTCGCAGGACAGAGGAAACCAATGTAGCTGTCACGGTAGGCAGGTTGCAAGTGGAAGGTGGGGAAAGGACAGGAAGGTTCCTGATTAAATGAAGACAAAACCGGAGTATGGTGCTCCATGACGAGAGAGAGAGGCGGGAGAATGGAGATAGAGAATAAAGGAAGGTGATAGAAACATTGATTACAACTCTCAGGTCAGTTAAAAGAGGCAGAGCCAAGATTGACGTGTCAGTGTATGTGCAGAATACTGCAGAACAGATAAGCTTGCCCTGGCCAACTAGACCCCACTGTCACGTGGTTAGATACTACCACTCGTGTGGTGTCAGCACGCGTCGCATATCACACACCAACCCCCTCTACTGACAGCAGCAAACAAGTTGTGACGATATCTTGTACTCTCACAGCGTGTACTAGCCAGACCAGATTTGTTGATCGTTTCTTCCTTCGCTGGAGACTTGTCTGCCGAGCTAGTTATCATTCCATTCATGGTTTGAGGAACGTACCACAAGCTACCTTCATCACTTCATCATGGTGGAAGCCGTGAGTTCAAGGTTTCTTTATCGTCGATGTCGTCATCTTTGTTTTGATGTCGTGATTTAAAGACACTCTTTCTCACGTCGATGTTAATGTAATATTTGTCTCAATGCTGTTAAAGACACTCTTTCTCACGTCGATGTTAATGTAATATTTGTCTCAATGCTATTAAAGACACTCTTTCTCACGTCGATGTTAATGTAATATTTGTCTCATTGCTGTTAAAGACACTCTTTCTCACGTCGATGTTAATGTAATATTTGTCTCATTGCTGTTAAAGACACTCTTTCTCACGTCGATGTTAATGTAATATTTGTCTCATTGCTGTTAAAGACACTCTTTCTCACGTCGATGTTAATGTAATATTTGTCTCATTGCTGTTAAAGACACTCTTTCTCACGTCGATGTTAATGTAATATTTGTCTCATTGCTGTTAAAGACACTCTTTCTCACGTCGATGTTAATGTAATATTTGTCTCAATGCTGTTAAAGACACTCTTTCTCACGTCGATATTAATGTAATATTTGTCTCATTGCTGTTAAAGACACTCTTTCTCACGTCGATGTTAATGTAATATATGTCTCATTGCTGTTAAAGACACTCTTTCTCACGTCGATGTTAATGTAATATTTGTCTCAATGCTGTTAAAGACACTCTTTCTCACGTCGATGTTAATGTAATATTTGTCTCAATGCTGTTAAAGACACTCTTTCTCACGTCGATGTTAATGTAATATTTGTCTCATTGCTGTTAAAAACACTCTTTCTCACGTCGATGTTAATGTAATATTTGTCTCAATGCTGTTAAAGACACTCTTTCTCACGTCGATGTTAATGTAATATTTGTCTCAATGCTATTAAAGACACTCTTTCTCACGTCGATGTTAATGTAATATTTGTCTCAATGCTGTTAAAGACACTCTTTCTCACGTCGATGTTAATGTAATATTTGTCTCATTGCTGTTAAAAACACTCTTTCTCACGTCGATGTTAATGTAATATTTGTCTCATTGCTGTTAAAGACACTCTTTCTCACGTCGATGTTAATGTAATATTTGTCTCAATGCTGTTAAAGACACTCTTTCTCACGTCGATGTTAATGTAATATTTGTCTCAATGCTGTTAAAGACACTCTTTCTCACGTCGATGTTAATGTAATATTTGTTTCAATGCTGTTAAAGACACTCTTTCTCACGTCGATGTTAATGTAATATTTGTCTCATTGCTGTTAAAAACACTCTTTCTCACGTCGATGTTAATGTAATATTTGTCTCAATGCTGTTAAAGACACTCTTTCTCACGTCGATGTTAATGTAATATTTGTCTCAATGCTGTTAAAGACACTCTTTCTCACGTCGATGTTAATGTAATATTTGTCTCAATGCTGTTAAAGACACTCTTTCTGACGTCGATGTTAATGTAATATTTGTCTCAATGCTGTTAAAGACACTCTTTCTCACGTCGCTGTTAATGTAATATTTGTCTCAATGCTGTTAAAGACACTCTTTCTCACGTCGATGTTAATGTAATATTTGTTTCAATGCTGTTAAAACACTCTTTCTCACGTCGATATTATCATCTTATTTGTGTTATTGGTGTCAAAATACTCTTCCTCGCAGTGGTATTATTATATTATTTGTCTTAATGCCGTCAGTTAAGTCACTCTTTCTCACAGTGGTCTTGCCATATTATGTGTCTTAATGGTGTCAATTAAAACACCCTTTCTCACAGTGGTATTATCATATTATTTGTCTTAATGCCGTCAATTAAAACACCCTTTCTCACAGTGGTATTATCATATTATTTGTCTTAATGGTGTCAATTAAAACACCCTTTCTCACAGTGGTATTATCATATTATTTGTCTTAATGGTGTCAATTAAAACACCCTTTCTCACAGTGGTATTATCATATTATTTGTCTTAATGGCGTCAATTAAAACACCCTTTCTCACAGTGGTATTATCATATTATTTGTCTTAATGGCGTCAATTAAAACACCCTTTCTCACAGTGGTATTATCATATTATTTGTCTTAATGGCGTCAATTAAAACACCCTTTCTCACAGTGGTATTGCCATATTATGTGTCTTAATGGTGTCAATTAGAACACCCTTTCTCATAGTGGTATTATCATATTATTTGTCTTAATGGTGTCAATTAAAACACCCTTTCTCACAGTGGTATTATCATATTATTTGTCTTAATGGCGTCAATTAAAACACCCTTTCTCACAGTGGTATTATCATCTTATTTCTCCTATTGCCGTCAGTTGTGACACCCTTTTGTTACGTCGATATTATCACCTCATTTGTCTTGATGCTTTCAGTTAAGACACCCTTTCTCACGTCGATAGTGTTGTCTTATTTGTCTTATTGCTGTCAGTTAAGACACCCTTTCTCACGTCGTTAATGTTGTCTTATTTGTCTTAATGCTGTCAGTTAAAACACCCTTTCTCACGTCGTTAATGTTGTCTTATTTGTCTTAATGCTGTCAGTTAAGACACCCTTTCTCACGTCGTTAATGTTGTCTTATTTGTCTTAATGCTGTCTTAAGACACTCTTAGAAATACTAGGAAAGTTAACAGCGGGAGAGGCCAAGAGAAGAATAAAAGATGGATTAATGGAATATTAGAAACATAACAACAGGAGAGGCCAACAGAAGAGCAAAAAATGGATTGATGGAATATTAGAAACACTGTATCTTCTGTGAAGATTTCTCAAATGATAAAAGTCTGCTTCTGTTGTGTCCGGACGCTGCGGCATAAGAGGAAATGAATGAACAGATAGACTTATAGAGTTGGTTGCTGTGTAAATCATCATCATCATCATCACCATCGTGCGCCTTCTCCGCAACGAAGGTTGGCTGCCATGGATCGCCATTCTACTCTGTTTCTTGCTTTGATGGTGCAGGCTGACATAGATTGACTTGTCCATCTTTTGATGTTACTCATCCATGTTAGTCTTGGTCTGCCTCTGCCTCTTTTACCTTGTATTTTTCCTTCCAATATTACGTTTAGTAGACTGTTGTGTCTTTTAACATGCCCCAAAAATTGCATTTGTCTTGTCTTAATTGTATTTAGTAGTTCTCTTTTTATTTTCAGTTGTTTTAAAACTTTATCGTTTGTTATCTTTTGTTTCCATCCAATTCTACCTATTCTTCTATAAATCCACATTTCAAAGGTTTCTATTTTCTGTTCTGTTTTCTTGTCTAATGTCCATGTTTCTGCACCATACAGGAATATTGAGAAGATGTAACATTTTGCCATTCTTAGTTTCAGCCCTGCTGATATTTGTTTTGTTGTCAGTATATTTTTCAAGGCATTAAAATTACTTTTTGCCATACCTATTCTTTTGTGTATTTCAATTTTGCATTTTTCATCATTGGTTATAGTATGTCCCAGGTAGTTGTAGCTCTGGACTGTCTCCAGATGTATTCCCTCAACTGTGATATTTAATTGTAGGTCTTGAGAATTTTCTTTGTTTATGATTATAGTTTTAGTCTTTTTGATATTCATTTCTAGTCCATATTTTTTGCTTGTCATGTTTATTACATTAAGTAATTGGTGTAGATCTTTAGTTTAGGATTTTCTGCTAGTAGTACAGTATCGTCAGCATATCTCAGGTTATTGATTATCTTTCCATTAATGTTAAGGCCTGGCATCTCTGTGATGTTTTTAAAGATTTGCTCAGTGTATAAATTGAACAAGCTTGGTGATAGGATGCATCCTTGTCTTACTCCTCCTTTTATATCAATGGGTGTAGAGTTCTCGTTTGATTTTATTATTGCTGTTTGCTCCCAGTACAAATTACATATCAGTCGTATGTCTGTGTCATCCAGATTTATATCTTTTAAGCAGTCTATAAGTTGCTCATGGTGTATTCTATCAAATGCTTTGGTGTAGTCTATGAAGCAGGCATATATTGGTTTATTTACTTCTATGTACTTTTCAATCAATGTCCTCATGCTGAATATGGCTTCTTTTGTCCCACTGTTTTTCTTGAATCCGAATTGCTGCTCATCTAGTCCATTATCAATTTTATTCTGAATCCTTCCTTGTATAACTTTTAGTAAAATTTTGGTTACCTGGCTCATTAGGCTTATTGTTCTAAAATCGCTGCATTCAACTGCACCATTCTTTTTAGGCAATGCTATAAAAGTTGATGTTTTTAGTTCATTTGGTATGTATCCTGTGCGGTATATGTCATTGCATATGTCTGTGATCACTTCAATGCCAAAATCTTCTAGTGCCTGTATCATCTCTATCTGTAAAAGTGAACTATAATTCGTTCACAAATTCGTGCCCACAGATTTGATCAATGATCTCGGGAACTGTTTGATGAATTTCTGTCATTCTTTTTCATGAAATCATATTTTTTCACCGACCTTCAGATTTGATAACATTTAAGTACAAAGGTAGTCTGAATTTCGCACAAATCGTTTTTTGTTATATAATTTTAGGAAAATATCAAACCGCGTGCTCTAAACATTAGATTTTACTGTAAATTATGTTAATTTTCTAACAATGCAAGCCAAAGGCGTATCCGTATTACATTGAATAGTGATATAACCGACCCCTTTTAGATTCCTTGCAAAAGTGCATGTACAATAACACAGTTACCTTTTGCATAGTGATGAATTTACACTTTCAACTCTTCATGGTTTTAAAAATCAAGTAGTCACTTCACAACAGCTTACAAATTATCACACATACTGGAATATTCATTAATAGTAAATATTTTGTCAAAATACGCATCTGGATCAATTTAACAAGAAACCGGAAATAAATAACCAAAAAAATACATCGGAACAGCGTACGTCTTACAAGTTAAGAGTGCGATTAACTTTTTAATTGGTGAGTTGATGACAACAAATGTGGGTATTGTCAAATCCTAGAATTTAGAACAAGCTAGAAAATCATATTTTTATAGACCTCAAATAAGCAAACATCTTTCCTAAATGCATGACAGTAGGGCACAAAATCAGACTGAAGGTCGGTGAAAAAATACGATTTCACGAAAAAGAATTATAGAAATTCATCAAACAGTTTCCGAGATAATTAATCAACTCTGTGGACACGAATTTGTGAACGAACGAATACAATGTAGCTCTCTGTGGGGTCAGGATATTTTATGATTCAAACAGGGGACGTGAGTCTACAACGTTGAGCGGATTGTTATATCATCAAACAGGGGACGCGATTCTACAACGTTGAGCAGATTGTTATATCATCAAACAGGGGACGTGAGTCTACAACGTTGAGCGGATTGTTATATCATCAAACAGGGGACGCGATTCTACAACGTTGAGCAGATTGTTATATCATCAAACAGGGGACGTGAGTCTACAACGTTGAGCGGATTGTTATATCATCAAACAATGAACGTGAGTCTACAACGTTGAGCGGATTGTTATATCATCAAACAGGGGACGTTGAGTCTACAACGTTGAGCGGATTGTTATATTATCAAACAGGGGACGCGATTCTACAACGTTGAGCAGATTGTTATATCATCAAACAGGGGACGTGAGTCTACAACGTTGAGCTGATTGTTATATCATCAAACAATGGACGTGAGTCTACAACGTTGAGCGGATTGTTATATCATCAAACAGGGGAAGTGAGTCTACAACGTTGAGCAGATTGTTATATCATCAAACAATGGACGTGATTCTACAACGTTGAGCGGATTGTTATATCATCAAACAGGGGACGTGAGTCTACAACGTTGAGCGGATTGTTATATCATCAAACAATGGACGTGAGTCTACAACGTTGACCGGATTGTTATATCATCAAACAGGGGACGTGAGTCTACAACGTTGAGCAGATTGTTATATCATCAAACAATGGACGTGAGTCTACAACGTTGAGCGGATTGTTATATCATCAAACAATGGACGTGAGTCTACAACGTTGAGCGGATTGTTATATCATCAAACAGGGGACGTGAGTCTACAACGTTGAGCGGATTGTTATATCATCAAACAGGAGACGTGAGTCTACAACGTTGAGCGGATTGTTATATCATCAAACAGGGGACGCGATTCTACAACGTTGAGCAGATTGTTATATCATCAAACAGGGGACGCGATTCTACAACGTTGAGCGGATTGTTATATCATCAAACAGGGGACGTGGGTCTACAACGTTGAGCGGATTGTTATATCATCAAACAATGGACGTGAGTCTACAACGTTGAGCGGATTGTTATATCATCAAACAATGGACGTGAGTCTACAACGTTGAGCGGATTGTTATATCATCAAACAATGGACGTGAGTCTACAACGTTGAGCGGATAGTTATATCATCAAACAGGGGACGTGAGTCTACAACGTTGAGCGGATTGTTATATCATCAAACAATGGACGTGAGTCTACAACGTTGAGCGGATTGTTATATCATCAAACAATGGACGTGAGTCTACAACGTTGAGCGGATTGTTATATCATCAAACAATGGACGCGATTCTACAACGTTGAGCAGACTAACTGACTAAATTGAAATTATTGTATGAATGACTAACTAAGTGACTTACTGACTAACTAATTGACTAATTGACTGACTAATTAATTGACTGACTAACTTACTAATTACCAACTAACTAATTGACTGACTAAATAATTGACTGACTGACTAACCGAATGACTGACTGACTAATTAATTGACTGACTGACTAATTGACTAACTGACAGACTAATTAATTGACTGACTAGCTAACTGACAGACTAATTAATTGACTGACTAGCTAACTGACAGACTAACTAACTGACTGACTAGCTAACTAACAGACTAACTAATTGACTGACTAGCTAACTAACAGACTAACTAATTGACTGACTAGCTAAGTGACTGACTAGCTAACTGACAGACTAATTAATTGACTGACTAGCTAACTGACAGACTAACTAACTGACTGACTAGCTAACTGACAGACTAACTAATTGACTGACTAGCTAACTGACATACTAACTAATTGACTGACTAGCTAACTGACAGACTAACTAATTGATTGACTAGCTAACTAACAGACTAACTAATTGATTGACTAGCTAACTAACAGACTAACTAATTGATTGACTAGCTAACTAACAGACTAACTAATTGACAGAATAGCTAACTGACAGACTAACTAATTGACAGACTAGCTAACTGACAGACTAATTAATTGACAGACTAGCTAACTGACAGACTAATTAATTGACTGACTAGCTAACTGACAGACTAATTAATTTACTGACTAGCTAACTGACAGACTAATTAATTGACTGACTAGTTAACTGACAGATTAATTAATTGACTGACTAGCTAACTAGCAGATTAACTAATTGACTGACTAGCTAACTGACAGACTAACTGATTGACTAGCTAACTGGCAGACTAACTAATTGACTGACTAGCTAACTAACAGACTAACTAATTGACTGACTAGCTAATTGACGGATTAGCTAACTGACAGACTAATTAATTGACAGACTAGCTAACTGACAGACTAATTAATTGACTGACTAGCTAACTGACAGACTAATTAATTTACTGACTAGCTAACTGACAGACTAACTGATTGACTAGCTAACTAACAGACTAACTTATTGACTGACTAGCTAACTGACAGATTAATTAATTGACTGACTAGCTAACTAGCAGATTAACTAATTGATTGACTAGCTAACTGAAAGACTAACTGATTGACTAGCTAACTAACAGACTAATTAATTGGCTGACTAGCTAACTGACAGACTAACTGATTGACTAGCTAACTAACAGACTAATTAATTGGCTGACTAGCTAATTGACTGATTAGCTAACTGATTAACTAATTAATTGACTGACTAATTTACTGATTAGCTAACTGACTAGCTAACTGACTGACTAGCTAACTGACTGACTAATTGATTAACTGGCTAACTAATTAACTAACTATAGGAAGGTGAATGTCTTATAAATTGTTTCATCTGAGGAATGTAGGGGTAGGGGAGTGTAACTTTATTGAAACTATGGACAGCACTAAACGTGTAGCGGCCAGTGGCTGTCATCTTGTGACGGTCTAACCCTAAACGTGTAGTGGCCAGGGGTTGTCATCTTGTGACGGTCTAACACTAAACGTGTAGCGGCCATGGGTTGTCATCTTGTGACGGTCTAACACTAAACGTGTAGTGGCCAGGGGTTGTCATCTTGTGAAGGTCTAACACTAAACGTGTAGCGGCCAGGGGTTGTCATCTTGTGACGGTCTAACACTAAACGTGTAGCGGCCAGGGGTTGTCATCTTGTGACGGTCTAACACTAAACGTGTAGCGGCCAGGGGTTGTCATCTTGTGACGGTCTAACACTAAACGTGTAGCGGCCAGGGGTTGTCATCTTGTGAAGGTCTAACACTAAACGTGTCGTGTAGCGGCCAGTGGCTGTCATCTTGTGACGGTCTAACACTAAACGTGTAGCGGCCAGGGGTTGTCATCTTGTGACGGTCTAACACTAAACGTGTAGTGGCCAGGGGTTGTCATCTTGTGATGATCTGACCCTAAACGTGTAGTGGCCAGGGTTGTCATCTTGTGAAGGTCTAACACTAAACGTGTAGCGGCCAGGGGTTGTCATCTTGTGACGGTCTAACACTAAACGTGTAGCGGCCAGGGGTTGCCATCTTTTGACGGTCTAATCAAACTTGAGACCACTTGAACATACTTGAGAACCGTTGAGCTGTATCGACATGTGAAGGTCGTGACAATAACCTTGGTCTCTCCGCTGTGACCTTTTTTACCTGTGTATTTTATTACTTGTAACATAACCTTAATACCAGTCGAACTGTCGGCGACACTTAAAATGAAATCACCCGTTTCATGCTACAGCTATTCAAGCAACCATGTACAGAATTGATTAACTTGCATTCAGTGTTTCAAGTAGACTCATTAAAACGAGCTTATGCGTGAGACGAGAGAAAGAGAGGAAGGGGTTTGCTTTAAGATAGTGAGTCCCAGATTGTAAGAAATGCAGACTTTTCTGTCAGGTTTTTATCATTTGTAGGGTCTCTCCAGTAAAAAGATTGCGAGAAGCTTAGTAATGCCTGCAAGGATATCAAATAGGAGCTACCAGCCCTTGAATTGTTGGAGCAGACCTAGCCAAGTCACTCAATGACTTATCTAGGGACACACCCAGTGGTTATTGTTATTCGGCACGTACGGACCTCTTGGGCTTTGACGGCCCATGCTGGAGGTAGATCTGTGAAGGAAGACAGTGATGCTTTCGCATTGACTACAAGTAGTTTTGCCATGAAAATGATGGCGGTTATAAAAGTATTACATAGCTTGAGACACAGTCTTGTATTCAAATATATGTTTTCTCGGTGGCTCAATAAGTCAACTCAACAAGATCCCAACTGCCTGTGCTCGACTGCTGTGCTAAAAGTCGCTGGTTTAAACGTACCTGCTTCGTTTTCGTGCCAGGGCACGCGGGTGTAAGAAGTAATGATCGTGCTGACAGACTTGCCAGCTTGGTTGATGTTGAGTGCGGAAGGGCAATGGACCGCTAGAACATTCTAAATGCCACCAGGAAAGCTGGACGGAAAAAAAAGACTAAAAAAATTAACCTGAATCGGCAGCCTTGAACAGACTTTACGAATATCATGTCAAGGTGAGAGGTGCCAGAAGAGAGCGCTACACCGGTATCCAAAGAAGACTTATCTACCAACACAACACCGGTGACGTTAGTGGCTACACGTTGAGGGATATACTTCGGTTGAGATCTGAGCACTTATGGACTTGTGCTATGTGCAGTGAGGATGACTTGCCAGGCTAAACTAAACTGAACTGAACTGAACTAAACTAAACTAAACTACGCTAAGCTAAGCTAAGCTAAGCTAAGCTAAGCTAAACCAAACCAAAACAAACCCAATCGCACCGCACCACACCACACTAGACTACATTACACCTCAACTAAAACTCAACTCAACTGAATACCCAGAGGGCGGAACTCCAATCGTTCAACATTTGCAGGGATTTACAGCACGCGGCTAAGTTTTACTCTTTTCGCTCTCCTGTTGTACCAAACAGGCGGTGAAGATGGGTTGGGGGGGGGGGGGCACAACGAATTGATTATTTCCAGAGCTGTACAATTGTGTTTTCAACCCAGTGACTTGTTTGGTAATTGATATTTCGTTGATCATTTTTTGTTCAACTTCCCTTCATTTGTTTCGGCGTTTCTTATTAATTGTTTTTGCATGATGTTGTTGCTGTAGCCGTGTTGTTGTTTTCTTGGTGTAGCTTGTGTTTTTGTTAGAGAACAGTATCTCCATTTCTGATGTATCTCTTCAGCCGAGGTATGTGGGCATGCTAGGGCGAGTCTCAGAAACAATTAACGAGCAACGCAAAAATGGAACTCTCCCAAAGTCGATTCATTGAAACAACAGCTGCAGATATGTTTACATTCAAAGATGAGCAAAGACACCTACCTACCTGTCTGCCATCTAACTTACATACTTGCCTGTATGACTACCTACCTACCTGGCATCTACCCTACCTACTTTCCTGATGCCTATCTACCTACCTGGCATGTAACCTACATACTTTCCTGCCTGCCTATCTAACTACTTGATATCTACCCTACATACTTGCCTGTTTGCCTATCTACCTACCTGGCATCTACCCTACATACTTGCCTGCCTGCCTATCTAACTACCTGATATCTACCCTACATACTTGTCTGCCTGCCTTTCTACCTACCTGATATCTACCCTACATACTTGTCTGCCTGCCTATCTACCTACCTGATATCTACCCTACATACTTGCCTGCCTGCCTATCTACCTACCTGGTATCTAACCTACATACTTGCATGCCTGCCTATCTACCTACCTGATATCTAACCTACATACTTGCTTGCCTGCCTATCTACCTACCTGGTATCTAACCTATATACTTGCTTGCCTGCCTATCTACCTACCTGGTATCTAACCTACATACTTGCTTGCCTGCCTATCTACCTACCTGAGATTTAACCCTACATACTTTTCTGCCTGCCTATCTACCTACCTGATATCTACCCTACATACTTGCCTGCTTGCCTATCTACCTACCTGATATCTACCCTACATACTTGCCTGCTTGCCTATCTACCTACCTGATATCTACCCTACATACTTGCCTGCATGCCTATCTACCTACCTGATATCTACCCTACATACTTGCCTGCTTGCCTATCTACCTACCTGATATCTACCCTACATTCTTGCCTGTTTGCCTATCTACCTACCTGTCATCTAACCTTCATACTTGTCTGCCTACCTATCTACCTACCTGTCATCTAACCTTCACTTGTCTGCCTGCCTATCTAGCTACCTGTTATCTAACCTACATACTTTCCTGCCTGCCTATCTAACTACCTAGCATCTAACCTACATACTTGCCTGCCTGCCTATCTACCTACCTGTTATTTAACCTACATACTTGCCTGGCTGCCTATCTACCTACCTGTCATCTAACCTACATACTTGTCTGCCTGCCTATCTACCTACATGTTAAATAACCTACATACTTGCTTGCCTGCCTATCTACCTACCTGTCATCTAACATACATACTTGCCTGCCTGCCTATCTACCTACCTGTCATCTAACCTACATACTTGCCTGCCTGCCTATCTACCTACCTTTATTTAACCCTACATACTTGCCTGCCTGTCTATATACCTACCTGGCATCTAACCTACATAGTTGCCTACCTACCTACCTACCTGATATCTACCCTACCTACTTTCCTGCCTATCTACCTACCTGTCATCTAACCTTTATACTTGCCTGCCTGCCTATCTACCTACCTGTCATCTAATCTACCTACTTGGCTGCTTGTATATCCATGTTGGTTACACATACAACAACACACAGACTCCACAATGTCTTCGGCATGAACAACAGTTAGTCCAAATAGTCCCTATCTATTGTCCTTTCGAGCCGAAGACGGCACATAGGGCAGAACCACAATCTCAAAAACAGAAACTTTGCGTGCCAAAGTGGCACATATTGCAGAGATCACTGCTCTAAAATATATGGTGCTGTATAGCTCTAATAGGCTTAGTGAAGTACATTATGAAACAATTTCTATTTCTAAAGTTATTTATTAGAAGTTCTCTAGAGGTTAACACTGTTATTTATTAGTTCTCTAGAGGTTAACACTGTTATTTATTAGTTCTCTAGAGGTTAACACTGTTATTTATTAGTTCTCTAGAGGTTAACACTGTTATTTATTAGTTCTCTAGAGGTTAACACTGTTATTTATTAGTTCTCTAGAGGTTAACACTGTTATTTATTAGTTCTCTAGAGGTTAACACTGTTATTTATTAGTTCTCTAGAGGTTAACACTGTTATTTATTAGTTCTCTAGAGGTTAACACTGTTATTTATTAGTTCTCTAGAGGTTAACACTGTTATTTATTAGAAGTTCTCTAGAGGTTAACACTGTTATTTATTAGTTCTCTAGAGGTTAGACGATACTGTACTACTAGCAGAAAATCCTAAAGATCTCCAACAATTACTTAATGAAATAAACATGACAAGCAAAAAATATGGACTAGATATGAATATCAAAAAGACTAAAACTGTGATCATAAACAAAGAAAATACTCAAAACCCACAAGTGGATATCAAAATTGAAGGAATAGACCTGGAGACAGTTCAGAGCTACAACTACCTTGGATATACTATAACCAGTGATGGAAAATGTAAAACTGAAATAAACAAGAGAACAGAAATGGCAAAAAGTAATTTTAATGCCATGAAGAACATACTAACATCAAAACAAATAACACCAGGGCTAAAACTAAGAATAGCAAAATGTTACATCTTCTCAATATTCCTATATGGTGCAGAAACATGGACATTAGACAAGAAAAAACAGAACAGAGAATTGAAGGCTTTGAAATGTGGATATACAGAAGAATAGGTAGAATTGGATGGAAGGAAAAGAAAACAAACAATGAAGTCTTAAAACAACTAAAAATGAAAAGAGAACTACTAAGCACAATTCAAACAAGACAAATGAGATTTTTGGGCCATGTTAAAAGACACAACAGCCTACTAAAAGTAATCCTGGAAGGGAAAATACAAGGTAAAAGAGGCAGACGCAGACCAAGACTAACATGGACGAGTAACATCAAAAGATGGACAAATCAGTCTATGACAACCTGCACCATCAAAGCAAGAGACAGAGCAGAATGGCGCTCCATGGTAGTCAACCTTCGTGGCGGAGACGGCACTCGATGATGATAATGATGATGAAAGGTTAACACCAATATTTATTTCAGGTATCTCTTCATAATTCTGTGTCCGTGACTACTCGTGACATTCTATCTTTCGTTCATCATTCTAATTGAGCTAGTGGCGACACGCACATACTCATGACATTCTATCTTTCGTTCATCATTCTAACTGAGCTAGTGGCGACACGCACATACTCATGACATTCTATTTTTCGTTCATCATTCTAACTGAGCTAGTGGCGACACGCACATACTCATGACATTCTATCTTTCGTTCATCATTCTAACTTAGCTAGTGGCGACACGCACATACTCATGACATTCTATCTTTCGTTCATCATTCTAACTGAGCTAGTGGCAACACGCACATACACATGACATTCTATTTTTCGTTCATCATTCTAATTGAGCTAGTGGCGACACGCACATACTCATGACATTCTATCTTTCGTTCATCATTCTAACTGAGCTAGTGGCGACACGCACATACTCATGACATTCTATCTTTCGTTCATCATTCTAACTGAGCTAGTGGCGACACGCACATACTCATGACATTCTATCTTTCGTTCATCATTCTAACTGAGCTAATGGCGACACGCACATACTCATGACATTCTATCTTTCGTTCATCATTCTAACTGAGCTAGTGGCGACACGCACATACTCATGACATTCTATCTTTCGTTCATCATTCTAACTGAGCTAGTGGCGACACGCACATACTCATGACATTCTATCTTTCGTTCATCATTCTAACTGAGCTAGTGGCGACACGCACATACTCATGACATTCTATTTTTCGTTCATCATTCTAACTGAGCTAGTGGCGACACGCACATACTCATGACATTCTATCTTTCGTTCATCATTCTAACTGAGCTAGTGGCGACACGCACATACTCATGACATTCTATCTTTCGTTCATCATTCTAACTGAGCTAGTGGCGACACGCACATACTCATGACATTCTATCTTTCGTTCACCATTCTAACTGAGCTAGTGGCGACACGCACATACTCATGACATTCTATCTTTCGTTCATCAATCTAACTGAGCTAGTGGCGACACGCACATACTCATGACATTCTATCTTTCGTTCATCATTCTAACTGAGCTAGTGGCGACACGCACATACTCATGACATTCTATTTTTCGTTCATCATTCTAACTGAGCTAGTGGCGACACGCACATACTCATGACATTCTATCTTTCGTTCATCATTCTAACTGAGCTAGTGGCGACACGCACATACTCATGACATTCTATCTTTCGTTCAGAATTCTAATTGAGCGAGTGGCAACACGCACATACACATGACATTCTATTTTTCGTTCATCATTCTAATTGAGCTAGTGGCGACACGCACATACTCATGACATTCTATCTTTCGTTCATCATTCTAACTGAGCTAGTGGCGACACGCACATACTCATGACATTCTATCTTTCGTTCATCATTCTAACTGAGCTAGTGGCGACACGCACATACTCATGACATTCTATCTTTCGTTCATCATTCTAACTGAGCTAGTGGCGACACGCACATACTCATGACATTCTATCTTTCGTTCATCATTCTAACTGAGCTAGTGGCGACACGCACATACTCATGACATTCTATCTTTCGTTCATCATTCTAACTGAGCTAGTGGCGACACGCACATACTCATGACATTCTATCTTTCGTTCATCATTCTAACTGAGCTAGTGGCGACACGCACATACTCATGACATTCTATCTTTCGTTCATCATTCTAACTGAGCTAGTGGCGACACGCACATACTCATGACATTCTATCTTTCGTTCATCATTCTAACTGAGCTAGTGGCGACACGCACATACTCATGACATTCTATCTTTCGTTCATCATTCTAACTGAGCTAGTGGCGACACGCACATACTCATGACATTCTATCTTTCGTTCATCATTCTAACTGAGCTAGTGGCGACACGCACATACTCATGACATTCTATCTTTTGTTCATCATTCTAACTGAGCTAGTGGCGACACGCACATACTCATGACATTCTATCTTTCGTTCATCATTCTAACTGAGCTAGTGGCGACACGCACATACTCATGACATTCTATCTTTCGTTCATCATTCTAACTGAGCTAGTGGCGACACGCACATACTCATGACATTCTATCTTTCGTTCATCATTCTAATTGAGCCAGTGGCAACACGCACATACTCATGACATTCGATCTTTCGTTCATCATTCTAACTGAGCTAGTGGCGACACGCACATACTCATGACATTCTATCTTTCGTTCACCATTCTAACTGAGCTAGTGGCGACACGCACATACTCATGACATTCTATTATTCGTTCATCATTCTAATTGAGCTAGTGGCGAGACGCACATACTCATGACATTCGATCTTTCGTTCATCATTCTAATTGAGCCAGTGGCGACACGCACATAATCATGACATTCTATCTTTCGTTCATCATTCTAATTGAGCTAGTGGCGACACGCACATACTCATGACATTCTATCTTCCGTTCATCATTCTAATTGAGCTAGTGGCGACACGCACATACTCATGACATTCTATCTTCCGTTCATCATTCTAATTGAGCTAGTGGCGACACGCACTTACTCATGACATTCGATCTTTCGTTCATCATTCTAATTGAGCTAGTGGCGACACGCACATACTCATGACATTCGATCTTTCGTTCATCATTCTAACTGAGCTAGTGGCGACACGCACATACTCATACGTGTGCTGAGACTGCTACGATGGGGACTACAGTTACCTTTCTTTGTTTGGGAGATGAGATATTAATTGGGATGATTACACTGACACGGGCGGTTGAGCAATTATGGATTTTAATTCGTTTGCAGTGATACCGGGGCCTTCCATAACCAAATAACATACTCATCTGATAAAGCAGCTTGAGTTACTCTGAAGTTATTCTCTATCGACTTATCATCATACAACACAATTATCGGGATCAATGAACTATATACTTCTCTGGAACACAAAAACGTCCAAGTCTAACTTGGAACACTTCTGAACTAAACTATGTATGTCTTCATGGCTAATGTTGTCTAACTTGATTAGTATGGTTACAAATACTTCTCTGGTTCTAGAATATCTCTTGATCTTCTCTACAACTTTATCTGCACCCATGTCTATCTAATTCTGCCTATACATTCGGTTAAATTCTCCTGTCTCATTTGCATAATGCTAGCGGCTGAGTGGCTAAGTGTTGATCTTTCAGACAATTCCAAGAGGAAATGTTAAACTCTGGATGACTTATGTGTCGAAATTTGAACAAGGTTCCATCGTGACATTTTGTCCAACCCGTAGGTTTACAAATAATGACAAAGCATGTATTCTAAGAGTGATATCTCACAAACCTAACCTGTCCCTTCCTCAGTTGGTTTATCAAGTTCTTAATTTTAGACTTGTAACATCGGCCTTCGGGGAAAAGTTAAATCAAATTTAATTATATTCCCTTACCCTCCTCTAATAGTTAACATTTTCCATTCCTAAAATTGTTACTGTCTTTCTCTACTCTGTTATGGGTATAACCACTAGCATACGCGACCCAAGCTATACCTCTCATTTTATGATTTTATTCTCTTTCTAGTCTATTACAATCTATCTACCTGGTATCGAACCTACCAGCTGACTTGCCTGTCTACCTATTTACATACTTGACATCGAACCTACCGACTTGCCTGTCTACCTATTTACCTACTTGACATCGAACCTACCGACTGCCTGCCTACCTATTTACCTACTTGACATCGAACCTACCGACTGCCTGTCTACCTATTTATCTACTTGACATCGAACCTACCAGCTGAATTGGCCGTCTACCTAGTTACCTACTTGGCATCGAACCTACCGACTTGCCTGCCTACCTATTTACCTACCTGACATCGAACCTACCGACTTGCCTGCCTACCTATTTACCTACTTGACATCGAAATTACCGACTGCCTGCCTACCTATTTACCTACTTGGCATCGAACCTACCGACTTGCCTGCCTACCTATTTACCTACCTGACATCGAACCTACGGACTTGCCTGTCTACTTATTTACCTACCTGGCATCAAACCTACCGACTTGCCTGTCTACCTATTTACCTACTTGACATCGAACTTACCGACTGCCTGCCTACCTATTTACCTACTTGACATCGAACTTACCGACTGCCTGCCTACCTGTTTACCTACTTGACATCGAACATACCGACTTGCCTCTCTACCTATTTACCTACTTGACATCGAACTTACCGACTGCCTGCCTACCTATTTACCTACTTGGCATCGAACCTACCGACTGCCTGCCTACCTATTTACCTACTTGACATTGAACCTACCGACTTGCCTGTCTACCTATTTACCTACCTACCTGGCATCGAACCTACCAGCTGACTTGCCCGTCTACCTAGTTACCTACTTGGCATCGAACCTACCGACTTGCCTGCCTACCTATTTACCTACCTGACATCGAACCTACCGACTTGCCTGTCTACCTATTTACCTACCTGGCATCGAACCTACCGACTTGCCTGTCTACCTATTTACCTACTTGACATCGAACTTTCCGACTGCCTGCCTACCTATTTACCTACTTGACAGCGAACTTACCGACTTGCCTGCCTACCTATTTACCTACCTGACATCGAACCTACCGACTTGCCTGTCTACCTATTTACCTACCTGGCATCGAACCTACTGACTTGCCTGTCTACCTATTTACCTACTTGACATCGAACTTACCGACTGCCTGCCTACCTATTTACCTACTTGGCATCGAACTTACCGACTGCCTGCCTACCTATTTACCTACTTGACATCAAACCTACCGACTTGCCTGTCTACCTATTTACCTACTTGACATCGAAATTACCGACAGCCTGCCTACCTATTTACCTACTTGACATCGAACCTACCGACTTGCCTGTCTACTTATTTACCTACCTGGCATCGAACCTACCGACTTGCCTGTCTACCTATTTACCTACCTGGCATCGAACCTACCGACTGCCTGCCTACCTATTTACCTACTTGGCATCGAACTTACCGACTGCCTGCCTACCTATTTACCTACTTGACATCAAACCTACCGACTTGCCTGTCTACCTATTTACCTACTTGACATCGAAATTACCGACAGCCTGCCTACCTATTTACCTACTTGACATCGAACCTACCGACTTGCCTGTCTACCTATTTACCTACCTGGCATCGAACCTACCGACATGCCTGTCTACCTATTTACCTACCTGGCATCGAAAATACCGACTTGCCTGTCTACCTATTTACCTACCTGGCATCGAACCTACCGACTTGCCTGCCTACCTATTTACCTACTTGACATCGAACCTACCGATTGCCTGCCTACCTATTTACCTACTTGACATCGAACTTACCGACTGCCTGCCTACCTATTTACCTACTTGACATCGAACCTACCAGCTGACTTGCCCGTCTACCTAGTTACCTACTTGGCATCGAACCTACCGACTTGCCTGTCTACCTAGTTACCTACTTGACATCGAACATACCGGCTTGCCTGTCTACCTATTTACCTACTTGTCATAGAACCTACCAACTTGCCTGACTACCTATTTACCTACTTGGCATCGAACCTACCGACTTGCCTGCCTATCTATTTACCTAACTTACATCGGACCTACCGATTTGCTTGACTACCTATTTACCTACCTGACATCGGACCTACCGACTTGCCTGCCTACCTATTTACCTACTTGGCATCGAACCTACCGACTTGCCTGTCTACCTATTTACCTACTTAGCATCGAACCTACCGACTTGCCTGTCTACCTATTTACCTACTTGACATCGAACCTACCGACTGCCTGCCTACCTATTTACCTACTTGACATCGAACTTACCGACTGCCTGCCTACCTATTTACCTACTTGACATCGAACTTACCGACTGCCTGCCTACCTATTTACCTACTTGACATCGAACTTACCGACTGCCTGCCTACCTATTTACCTACTTGACATCGAAACTACCAGCTGACTTGCCCGTCTACCTAGTTACCTACTAGGCATCGAACCTACCGACTTGCCTGTCTACCTATTTACCTACTTGACATCGAACCTACCGACTTGCCTGCCTACCTATTTACCTACTTGACATCGAACTTACCGACTGCCTGCCTACCTATTTACCTACTTGACATCGAACCTACCGACTGCCTGCCTACCTAATTACCTACTTGACATCGAACTTACCGACTTGCCTGCCTACCTATTTACCTACTTGACATCGAAACTACCAGCTGACTTGCCCGTCTACCTA
Organism: Megaustenia siamemsis; assembly: GCA_032433765.1. Taxonomy (NCBI): domain Eukaryota; kingdom Metazoa; phylum Mollusca; class Gastropoda; order Stylommatophora; family Ariophantidae; genus Megaustenia; species Megaustenia siamemsis. Next base: position 2,644,514 of record JAVIAB010000050.1, read on the forward strand.
GTTACCTACTAGGCATCGAACCTACCGACTTGCCTGCCTACCTATTTACCTACCAGGCATCGAACTTACCGACTGCCTGCCTACCTATTTACCTACCTGACATTGGACCTACCGATTTCCCTGACTACCTATTTACCTACCTGACATCGACCTACCGACTTGCCAGCCTATCTATTTACCTACCTGACATCGAACCTACCGACTGCCTGCCTACCTTTTTACCTACCTGACATCGGACCTACCGACTTCACTGTCTACCTATTTACCTACCTGGTATCGAACCTACCAAATTGCCTGTCTACCTATTTACCTACCTGACATCGAAACTACCGACTTGCCTGCCTAACTATTTACCTACCTGGCATCGAACATACCGACTTGCCTGCCAACCTATTTACCTACCTGACATCGAACCAAACGGCTTGCCTGTCTACCTATTTACCTACCTGACATCGAACCTACCGACTGCCTGCCTACCTATTTACCTACCTGACATCGAACATACCGTCTTGCCTGTCTACCTATTTACCTACCTGGCATCGAACCTACCGACTTGCCTGTCTACCTATTTACCTACCTGACATCGAACCTACCGACTGCCTGCCTACCTATTTACCTACCTGACATCGGACCTACCGACTTGCCTGTCTACCTATTTACCTACCTGGCATCGAACCTACCGACTTGCCTGCCTACCTATTTACCTACCTGACATCGAACCTACCGACTTGCCTGTCTACCTATTTACCTACCTGGCATCGAACATACCGACTTGCCTGCCAACCTATTTACCTACCTGACATCGAACCTACCGACTTGCCTGCCTACCTATTTACCTACCTGACATCGAACCTACCGACTTGCCTGCCTACCTATTTACCTAACTTACATCGGACCTACCGACTTGCCTGCCTACCTATTTACCTACCTGACATCGAACCTACCGACTTGCCTGTCTACCTATTTACCTACCTGGCATCGAACCTACCGACCTGCCTGTCTACCTATTTACCTACCTGGCATCGAACCTACCGACCTGCCTGTCTACCTATTTACCTACCTGGCATCGAACCTACCGACTTGCCTGCCTACCTATTTACCTACCTGGCATCGAACCTACCGACTTGCCTGCCTACCTATTTACCTACCTGGCATCGAACATACCGACTTGCCTGCCTACTTACCTATTTTAAATTACCTTATCTCTCAGTTCTCTCTGTTTCTATATCTCGGGACACACACACACGTGCATATATAGATAATTAGTAACATCGTCAAATTAAAGACGAAACGATAATTGATTTGCCTCCATCATGTCCTACAGTTATCTTTATCATTGCATTTGCTCTGCACGATAGTACACTCTTCATTGATCTTGTCGATAATGTCAACTAGACCTGTCACGACATCCTGTGTTTTGCTCACTTATCTCATGCTCGTAGCCTTATGTCGATGTGAAATTGTGAGTTGTGTTTCTAAATCTGTGCTAAAATCTTGTCTGCTGAATGTCTTTGTTTTGATTGGCCGTGGCTGAACTGCTGGATCTAGTTGCCCATCACAAAACATATCAGTGTCCAAGTATGGCGGCTACTCGTCTACTGGACTCTCCATGAATAATTTATTTCTTGTTTTTGTTGAGAAACTTCCAGCTACGGTGAGTAGTTATGACGTCACTATGTTCCACTATCATTTTTAGTCATTTCTTTAAAGACCGAATTTTACAAATCTATATTATGCAGATCGGTTTAGTAGAAAGTGTCTCTGCAGATTTGATTTCATGTGTGAACTACACGTTTGTAGATGTCCAGTGGTATAAAGGTGTGCGTGTTCTTCTCCTGCTCTCCCAGTCAGACGAGTGTGCTGTTAATGATGGACTGTGTGGCTGCATCATATCATTAAAGTAGGGACAGGTGATCCACTAGTTCCCTTTGACGATTAGAGTGTCAGCAACAGTGCATGCATTAAATCTCTTCACGTGTTGGGTTCTCTTCTCGGTTTCAGGATCAGGCTTTCGTCTCTTAATATTTGTTTGCGTTATTGGGGAGGGGGCTTTATATTTACACAGTTAGCAGTTAGCTCTGGTAGTGGCCTCCTTGGCCAGCCATTTATGTTGACGATTACCTCAAGGAACCAGCTTCAAAGTGTTGGCGTACCACACACCGCCGCCGCCCCCCCTTTAAAAAAAACTACTGACATGTGGTTGTCAGCGCAAATGGTCGATACATAATATCTCTCCTTTGAATATGAAACTTGACTACGCCTATAGACGTGTTCTTGATTCCTTTACATCAATCTGTAGATGTGATCTTGATGGCTTTACAGCAGTCTGTAGATGTGATCTTGATGGCTTTACAGCAGTCTGTAGATGTGATCTTGATGCCTTTACAGCAGTCTGTAGATGTGATCTTGATGGCTTTACAGCAGTCTGTAGATGTGATCTTGATGGCTTTACAGCAGTCTGTAGATGTGATCTTGATGGCTTTACAGCAGTCTGTAGATGTGATCTTGATGCCTTTACAACAATCTGTAAATGTGATCTTGATGCCTTTACAGCAATCTGTAGATGTGTTCTTGATACCTTTACAGCAATCTGTAGATGTGATCTTGATGGCTTTACAGCAGTCTGTAGATGTGATCTTGATGGCTTTACAGCAGTCTGTAGATGTGATCTTGATGTCTTTACAGCAATCTGTAGATGTGATCTTGATACCTTTACAGCAATCTGTAGATGTGATCTTGATGGCTTTACAGCAGTCTGTAGATGTGATCTTGATGGCTTTACAGCAGTCTGTAGATGTGATCTTGATGTCTTTACAGCAATCTGTAGATGTGATCTTGATGCCTTTACAGCAATCTGTAGATGTGATCTTGATGCCTTTACAGCAATATGTAGACGTGATCTTGATGCCTTTACAGCAGTCTGTAGACGTGTTCTTGATGCCTTTACATCAATCTGTAGACGTGATCTTGATGCCTTTACAGCAGTCTGTAGATGTGATCTTGATGCCTTTACAGCAGTCTGTAGACGTGTTCTTGATGCCTTTACAGCAGTCTGTAGATGTGATCTTGATGCCTTTACAGCAGTCTGTAGATGTGATCTTGATGGCTTTACATCAATCTGTAGATGTGATCTTGATGGCTTTACAGCAGTCTGTAGACGTGTTCTTGATGCCTTTACAGCAGTCTGTAGATGTGATCTTGATGCCTTTACAGCAGTCTGTAGACGTGATCTTGATGCCTTTACAGCAGTCTGTAGACGTGTTCTTGATGCCTTTACAGCAGTCTGTAGACGTGATCTTGATGCCTTTACAGCAGTCTGTAGATGTGATCTTGATGGCTTTACAGCAGTCTGTAGACGTGATCTTGATGCCTTTACAGCAGTCTGTAGACATTATCTTGATGCCTTTACAGCAGTCTGTAGATCTGATCTTGATGCCTATCTGTAGATGTGATCTTGATGCCTTTACAGCAATCTGTAGATGTGATCTTGATGCCTTTACAGCAATCTGTTGATGTGATCTTGATGGCTTTATAGCAGTCAGTAGATGTGATCTTGATGGCTTTACAGCAGTCAGTAGATGTGATCTTGATGGCTTTACAGCAGTCTGTAGATGTGATCTTGATGCCTTTACAGCAGTCTGTAGATGTGATCTTGATTCCTTTACAGCAATCTGTAGATTGATGTCTTCACAGCAATCTGTAGTTGATATCTTGATGCCTTTACAGCAATCTGTAGATTGATGTCTTCACAGCAATCTGTAGATGTGATCTTGATGCCTTTACATCAATCTGTAGATGTGATCTTGATGCATTTACGCCAATCTGTAGACTGATGTCTTTACAGCAATCTGTAGATGTGATCTTGATGCCTTTACAGCAATCTGTAGATGTGATCTTGATGCCTTTACAGCAATCTGTAGATGTGATCTTGATGCCTTTACAGTAATCTGTAGATGTGATCTTGATGCCTTTACAGCAATCTGTAGACGTGACCTTGATGCCTTTACAGCAATCTGTAGATGTGATCTTAATACCTTTACAGCAATCTGTAGAATTAAAGTGAAGTTTAATAATTGTTATGTTACTTATGTTAGGATCATCATTATTGCACTTCGAACAAACACATAGGTACTCCGATTTTCCCCTCGCGTTATTCAGAAACTCAGAGAATAACCCCGACCCACGTGAACGAACTCTGTACCACGGCCTGGGATCAATGGGTGTGGATTTACTGTTAATTGTAGTAACTTAATATATTATTCAATATAGAGAGTGCTTTAAATTTGTCCTTGTTCGGTGGCACGCAAATGTAGTCATACCAAAGTCAGTTTAGTACCGATAGCTGAATTATAACTTGACCTTTACACCGCTGACTCCTGAAGGTGTCTTGCGAGTGGTTTGTTGTGTGTTTCCAGAGACCGAGTTTTGGTCTCACTGACCTACTTTGTTAGCGAAAACACACGTGACGTCAGAAGGTAAAACCTCGCAACCTCCGCCCATGAGTGACGTAATATCACCTTTGACCTCTCCAGGAAAAGAAAAGAGAACACATGGAGGTCAAGGCCTGTGTCAGTAAATGACGTATAGGAACCCACACACAGGGTGTCCCACTCGCTACCACACCCACTGGTCTTCCCACTGGCTTCGCACTACACAGTAGTTGACTTTCATGTTAAAGTGGCATTTTAGTTCTTATCTTGGACATTTATTGTTGAAGAAGTCTGAGCCTAGTACATTCCACTCATCCTTCACATTGATATGTTATGGAAGTGGTTTTAATTTGTGACACTAGACATACAACAAGTCAACTTTCTAAGCTAAACTTGTTGACGTAACAATAATATTTTAGTAGCTAATGCTCACGATTAAAGATTTGAACAATTGAGACTTTCGGGGGATGCAATTTTTAACCACAAATGTTTTTAAAAAAAGAAAACAGCTTCTTCTGATCACTATTCTATCTATTGACCTTTCGAGCCGTCGCCGGCCTATAGGGCATAGAACCAGATACTCGTTCTCTTAACTAAATTTTTATTCTAGCAGTTTTCAATTCTTTTAAAGATATTTTATCAAATCTCACCATTTGTCTCTGTTCTGTGCAAGCAGCTCTATCTCATTGAGGGATCCGATTCCTGCTGCTCTTGCCTCCCTCATCAATGTTCTTCTCAGAGTCTCTCTGGGTCTTCCTCTTTTCCTCTTACCTGTTGTTTCCCACATGAGAGCTTGCTTTGCTGTTCGGTTATTATCTCTCCTCATCACATGTCCAACATATGACCATCGTCTTTTCTTGATTACTGAAGATATTAGTGGTTGATTGGCGATTTCTCTAATTTCTTCGTTTGTTTTGAATTCGTTCCACGCTATACCAAGTATTTTCCTTAGACATTTATTTTCGAATGCGTTCAACTTTGTTTCGATGTCTTGTTGTTTTCCAGCTTTCACACGCATACGTAAGAGTTGATAGTACATTTGATTTGAATAGTCTAAGTTTTGTGTTTGTGCTGATGAGTTTTGATTTCCACAACTTTTCAAGGCTTCTGAAAGACATTACTGCTTTAGCTATTCTGATTCTAATTTCTTTGCTTGTATCCCCTTCTCGATCAATTCGACTTCCAAGATAGATAAAGTGATCGATCTCTTCCACTGGTTTGTTTTCCATGTATATTTTGTCATCTGTTGGAATTAAGCTTTTCACGACTTTAGTCTTTTCATGATTGATTTCAAGCCCAATTTTGCTGGCTATTGATGATATTCCATTTGTGTTTTCCTGCATCGTTTTTATCTGACTGCTGATGAGAACTATGTCATCAGCAAAGTCGAGGTCCTCCAAATGATCTTCTTGTATCCATTCGATGCCTTTGTTACCAGTGCAGCATTTCTTCATTATGAAGTCCATAACAATTGCAAATAACAAGGGCGATAATACATCCTTGTTTAAACCCAGTTTCTGTTGGGAAACATTTCTCATTCCTTCCTCTGTTCGAACTGCACACGTGTAACCATCATACATGTCTTTGATAATATTTATGAATTTTGATGGTAAGCCACATTGCTTCAGAATTTTCCACAAGGAATCTCTATGAATACTGTCAAATGCTTTTTTGAAGTCGATGAAGTTAAGTACAAAAGTTATAATCACTGCCACTGTATAATAGAAATGTACATCTTCATGGAGTGAACTAAAGTATTTGAAACAAACAACTGTGACTAACACTCACAGACAACAACCATGTTGTGAAGTCTATATATAAATATCGTTCACTTATGCTTTCTTGTTCAATCAACAGTTCTCATTCCTTTAATCTTAAACATCCAGTTTTTGATTGTGTTTTTTTCCTGTCAATTCTTCAATTTTTGTGTACATAGCTTTGGCATCTCCTTTTTGTTGCATTTCAATCTCTTTGTATCTCTCTTTTAGCCATGATTCTTTTGCTTCATTGCATTTTATAACAATTTCTTTATTTAATCTCTTATACTCATCTTTATTTTCTTTATTTCATCTTCTTGTATCTATTAGCTGCAAAATGTCATATGTCATCCATTTCTTTCTTGAATTTGTCCTCCCTGGACAATAGGACATATACATTAAAGATCTTTATGATGATGAATGAACAGAAGTAAATATTAAGAATAATGGAGAAAGACCAGAGATACTCATAGAAGTGGAAGACGCCTTGCGCAATATTAAAGCAGGCAAAGCTCCTGGACCAGATAATATAACTAAAGAAGAGATTGAAGCCATGGGTGATTTTGGAATAGAAATAATAACAAAAATATCGAATGATATCTACAACAGCGGATATATACCAGACGACATGCTCAAATCAATATTCATAGCCCTACCAAAGAAATCGGGTGCGATTGAATGCGATGATCGTCGCACAATAAGTCTTATGAGTCACATGACTAAGATATTACTAAGAATCATCATGCAAAGAGTGCGAAACAAAATCAGTCCAGAAATTAGCGATGAACAGTGTGGTTTTGTTAGAGATAAAGGAACATGCAATGCCATTTATATCATAAGATCTTTAGTAGAAAGAGCCATAGAGGTGAAAACAGATCTATACCTATGTTTCATAGATTACACCAAGGCATTTGACAAAGTAAAGCACCAAGAGATAATCAACATTTTAGAAAGCATAAACATAGACAGCAAAGATCTAAGAATAATAAAGAACATGTACTGGCAACAAACAGCGGCCATAGGAACTGGAAACCAATTGGGAATGTTTCAACAAATAAAACAGGGTGCTAGACAAGGTTGTGTGCTATCGCCAGATTTGTTTAATATTTATAGTGAGATTATTTTAAGATCCATAAGGGGCATGCCTGGAATAACAATTGGAGGTCATAATATAAATAATCTAAGGTATGCTGATGATACAGTCTTAATCGCTAAGAGTGAAAATGAGTTATAAGAAATGTTGGACATTATAGTGAAAGAAAGCAAAAATAAAGGACTCAGCCTTAATAGCAAAAAGACAGAAGTAATGGTAACAACAAAGAAAAAGACATCACCTCAGTGCAAAATAAAGACAAGTGGAACAATATTAAAAGAGGTAAATGAATTTAAATATTTGGGAACTTTGTTAACCTCAGATGGTAGATGTACAACAGAGGTGAGATGCAGACTGGCTCAGGAAAAAGCAGCTTTCCAAAAAATGAGGAAGATACTAAGCAATCCATTTTTGACAATAGAAACAAGAAAAAGAGTTCTTAAATATTATGTAGAACCAGTTTTAACATATGGATGTGAATCATGGACAATAGGACAACAGACAAGAAAAAAATCACTGGAAGCTGTAGAAATGTGGTTTTACAGAAGAATGTTGAGAATACCATGGACAGCTAAGAAGAGTGATGAAAACGTTCTGAAAGCGACCAAAGCAAAAAGAGAGCTAATGTCCAATATTAGGAAGAAACAATCATCATTTTTTGGTCACGTAATGCGAAGAGAACAGCGTGAATATATTGCAACAACTGGGGAAATTGAGGGACGACGAGATAGAGGGAAGCAAAGAGAGAAGATACCAGACAGCTTAAGAGAATGTGCTTGGCAGAAGGTCAGCAACATAAATGATAAATAAATGTCGTTATCGAAAGTTGTGGAGAGACATGATCACCTACGCCTGCAGGCTTGTACTTGATGATTATGATGATATACAAATATATACACGGCTTTATATGAAAACTGGGAGAGCCGGTAACCAAATAGATAACTTGTCAGGCTCGAAACCAGGAGACCGTGAGTTGGAATCCCGGTAGTGTCAAACGTTGTTTCTATTAATACATATTGTCTGTGACATTTCTCATTCTATCTTTCATGCCATTAAAATATGACAACTCGTCTTGCCTGACACTTGCTATTCTATATCTATGTCTTGACTTGTTCAATGTTACTCTTGCTATTCTATATCTATGTCTTGACTTATTCAATGTTACTCTTGCTATTCTATATCTATGTCTTGACTTGTTCAATGTTACTCTTGCTATTCTATATCTATGTCTTGACTTATTCAATGTTACTCGAAAATCTACTTACTGTTGTTCTCTGGAGCACAAAACTTCTGAATCTAACTGGAAACACTTCTCAACTAAACTATATCTGATCTAACTGGAAACACTTCTCAACTAAACTATGTCTGATCTAACTGGAAACACTTCTCAACTAAACTATATCTGATCTAACTGGAAACACTTCTCAACTAAACTATGTCTTATCTAACTGGAAACACTTCTCAACTAAACTATGTCTGATATAACTGGAAACACTTCTCAGCTAAACTATGTCTGATCTAACTGGAAACACTTCTCAACTAAACTATGTCTGATCTAACTGGAAACACTTCTCAGCTAAACTATGTCTGATCTAACTGGAAACACTTCTCAGCTAAACTATGTCTGATATAACTGGAAACACTTCTCAACTAAACTATGTCTGATCTAACTGGAAACACTTCTCAACTAAACTATCTCAGGTCTAACTGGAAACACTTCTCAACTAAACTATGTCTTATCTAACTGGAAACACTTCTCAACTAAACTATGTCTGATATAACTGGAAACACTTCTCAACTAAACTATGTCTGATCTAACTGGAAACACTTCTCAACTAAACTATATCTGATCTAACTGGAAACACTTCTCAACTAAACTATGTCTTATCTAACTGGAAACACTTCTCAACTAAACTATGTCTTATCTAACTGGAAACACTTCTCAACTAAACTATGTCTGATATAACTGGAAACACTTCTCAGCTAAACTATGTCTGATCTAACTGGAAACACTTCTCAACTAAACTATATCTGATCTAACTGGAAACACTTCTCAACTAAACTATGTCTTATCTAACTGGAAACACTTCTCAGCTAAACTATGTCTTATCTAACTGGAAACACTTCTCAACTAAACTATGTCTGATCTAACTGGAAACACTTCTCAACTAAACTATGTCTGATATAACTGGAAACACTTCTCAGCTAAACTATGTCTGATCTAACTGGAAACACTTCTCAACTAAACTATCTCAGGTCTAACTGGAAACACTTCTCAACTAAACTATGTCTGATCTAACTTGAAACACCTCTCAGCTAAACTATGTCTTGACTTATTCAATGTTACTCTAAAATCTGCTTACTGTTGTTTTCTGGAGCACAAAACTTCTGAATCTAACTGGAAACTCTTCTCAGCTAAACTATGTCAGGTCTAACTGGAAACACTTCTCAACTAAACTATGTCTGGTCTAACTTGAAACACTTCTCAACTAAACTATGTCTGCTCTAACTGGAAACACCTCTCAGCTAAACTGTGCCTGGTCTAACTTGAAACACTTCTCAACTAAACTATGTCTGCTCTAACTGGAAACACTTCTCAACTAAACTATGTCTGATCTAACTGGAAACACTTCTCAGCTAAACTATGTCTGATCTAACTTGAAACACTTCTCAACTAAACTATCTCAGGTCTAACTGGAAACACTTCTCAACTAAACTATGTCTGATCTAACTTGAAACACCTCTCAGCTAAACTATGTCTTGACTTATTCAATGTTACTCTAAAATCTGCTTACTGTTGTTTTCTGGAGCACAAAACTTCTGAATCTAACTGGAAACTCTTCTCAGCTAAACTATGTCAGGTCTAACTGGAAACACTTCTCAACTAAACTATGTCTGGTCTAACTTGAAACACTTCTCAACTAAACTATGTCTGCTCTAACTGGAAACACCTCTCAGCTAAACTGTGCCTGATCTAACTTGAAACACTTCTCAACTAAACTATGTCTGCTCTAACTGGAAACACTTCTCAACTAAACTATGTCTGATCTAACTGGAAACACTTCTCAGCTAAACTATGTCTGATCTAACTTGAAACACTTCTCAACTAAACTATGTCTGGTCTAACTTGAAACACTTCTCAACTAAACTATGTCTGCTCTAACTGGAAACACTTCTCAGCTAAACTATGTCTGCTCTAACTTGAAACACTTCTCAGCTAAACTATGTCTGGCCTAACTTGAAACACTTCTCAGCTAAACTATGTCTGCTCTAACTGGAAACACTTCTCAGCTAAACTATATCTGGTCTAACTTGAAACACTTCTCAACTAAACTATGTCTGGTCTAACTTGAAGCACTTCTCAGCTAAACTATGTCTGCTCTAACTGGAAACACTTCTCAGCTAAACTATGTCTGGTCTAACTTGAAACACTTCTCAACTAAACTATGTCTGGTCTAACTTGAAACACTTCTCAACTAAACTATGTCTGGTCTAACTTGAAACACTTCTAAAATAAATTAAGTCTGGTTTAACTTGATGTTCACTTGGTGATTCTTTATCTCTCTCTCTCTCTCTCTCTCTCTCTCTCTCTCTCTCTAACTTACATCTATATTGATGTTTCTGGATGTTTCTCTAAATCACTCTTCTCTCTAAAATTGTCTAATTCTGTTAATGCACGAGTTTAAATACCTCTGTCTCATTTGCATACATTATTGGCTTAGTCGCTAGCTAGTGATCTCTCAGCCAATGACTGCATGCGAAATTCAACTCTAGATGCCTTTTGTGTCACATTTTGCCCTAAAAATTCTCCATCTTGACATTTTAGTTTACCTTTAAGTTTTAAAAATAACGCTAACATGAACCCTAAGAGTGTCATCTCTCTCATAAACTTAACCTGCCTCAGAGTTTGTTTATCAACATAATTTCTTGACACGTGGCGATCAAGTCAAGTTGACATTCATTCCCCCACCTTTTCTATAACAGCTACTATTGTCCATTCACAAAACTTGCTACTGCTATTCTTATTCTGTGACTGTTTTATAATTGTACAGTTTTTACCTTCTGACTTTGGGTAACTATAAAGCTATCCAAATCAAGTTATATATCTCTCTCCCATTATGTGATATATTCTTTCCTTTTACACATGGGAGGCACAAGATCATAGAACAGAGAATCAGATTGAGCACATATGTCAGAAGTTGAAGTCATCCTGACATGATGTAAAAGTATATATAAGAGCAGATGTGGCTTCAGATCATCATCTTCTGTTGGCCAGACATCAAGTGAAAATATATACTAGAACACATAAGGGCAGACTGTATTTCAATGTAGGATTCCTTAAGAGAAATTTGCAGTCACTGTATCAAACAAAAACCAGGTCCTCCAACAACTAGAAAATACAATAAATATAGAAGACCATTGGAAACAGATAAAGGATATATGGAAAGAGACATGCGAAAAAAACCTGGGGAAATTAGAACGCCAGAATAAGGCATAGATCACAGCGGAGACCCTGGATAAAATGAAAGAAAGAAAGAACAAGAAAGCAGACACAAATAAAAGCAAAACGAGAAGTAATAAAGCCAAGACACAGGAAGCTTACACAGAGGTGAACAAAGAAGTGAGAAGATGCATTAAAAGGGATAAGAGGAAATATATAGATGAACTAGTTAAAGAGGCAGAGGGGGCGGTAAACAAAGGAAATATGAAAGAACTATAGAATATCATGGGAGCCGCAATAGTTCGGTGGTTAGTGAATTGGACTACAAAAGACAAGGGGACGGGTTCGATTCTGATGAACGGCTTCCGGGTTCACCCAGCCTTAAATGGGTACCGGATTTTTTTCTGGTAAAGTAAAGAGGCATGGGCGTAATACCGACCACATTACCCCACAAATCACGTGCCGAAGGTCTGTTAAAATTGTGGTCACTAACATCATGTTCCCTATACGCCACTTTTTTTATACAATAGAATGAAGGAATGAAGTGGAACATACAAACAGATCAATGCTTGTAAAGGTAAGAAAGGAAATTTACTTAATAATATAAGAGAACAAATGAAGAGATAGAATGTGGACTTTGAAGAACTTTTAAATAGACCCGGCCCAAATAACTCTCTCCAGATACCAGCAGAAGAAGAGTTACACGTTCTTCTTCTTCTATCCTTTCTCTGCTGCCGTTGGCGTCGAGGGGAGAAACAATCTGAGATTCTTTGCTCTTCTGTTGGCCTCTTCTGATGTTATTCCTCCGAGTGACTTTAGTATTCCCTTTATCCATCTCTTTCTCGATCTTCCTCTTAATCTGGCGTTTTCATAGCGTTTATTACACGTTAACTGTGGAAAACCAAGCAAGGAAGAAATAATGAAAGACATAAAACTATTAAATAATGATAAAACCACAGGACCAGATGAAATCCTTTCAGAAGCCATCAAAGCAGATATTAACACCTCTACCCCCCCCCCCCCCCAATTAAGGCAAGCTCCTTGTCGTGGGGATGGGGCGGCTTAACAGTCACCAGGGACAGAAAACCAAGACGCCAGGCCTTCCTACACCCGAGCAAGACCACAGTCTGCTCTAGCAAGTCAAGCCCTCCTACACCCGAGCAAGACCACAGTCTGCTCTAGCAAGTCAAGCCCTCCTACACCCGAGCAAGACCACAGTCTGCTCTAGCAAGTCAAGCCCTCCTACACCCGAGCAAGACCACAGTCTGCTCTAGCAAGTCAAGCCCTCCTACACCCGAGCAAGACCACAGTCTGCTCTAGCAAGTCAAGCCCTCCTACACCCGAGCAAGACCACAGTCTGCTCTAGCAAGTCAAGCCCTCCTACACCCGAGCAAGACCACAGTCTGCTCTAGCAAGTCAAGCCTTCCTACACCCGAGCAAGACCACAGTCTGCTCTAGCAAGTCAAGCCCTCCTACACCCGAGCAAGACCACAGTCTGCTCTAGCAAGTCAAGCCCTCCTACACCCGAGCAAGACCACAGTCTGCTCTAGCAAGTCAAGCCCTCCTACACCCGAGCAAGACCACAGTCTGCTCTAGCAAGTCAAGCCCTCCTACACCCGAGCAAGACCACAGTCTGCTCTAGCAAGTCAAGCCCTCCTACACCCGAGCAAGACCACAGTCTGCTCTAGCAAGTCAAGCCCTCCTACACCCGAGCAAGACCACAGTCTGCTCTAGCAAGTCAAGCCCTCCTACACCCGAGCAAGACCACAGTCTGCTCTAGCAAGTCAAGCCCTCCTACACCCGAGCAAGACCACAGTCTGCTCTAGCAAGTTCAAGTGCTGAAGTCGGAGGCAAGCAGCCAAAATGAGCGCCATTATGATGCCACGCACCCACGCCACTGGGAAGCATGTCTATCAGTGGCGTATACTGGTTTTGGGGTCTGGGCTACCGCTGACATAATAAATAGAAACATGCATTATATTCAGTAGGCTAACATAAAGTAATATTTTCTAATGACATCACTACATTTGAAATTACTTACTTATTTATGTTAATTATATCCGTCGTGTTTGGGACGAAAATGTCTTGATGACTTTGTCATTGAAAGTACTGTTGGGTTGGTTTCTAAGTTTCTGAAGGAATGATTTCTCAATGGACATTAATGCCAAACCAGATAAGCGTTCTTGTGTCTGAGTTGAGCGACAATAAGATTTGATTCTCTTGAGACTTGAGAGCAGAAAAAGTTCTTTCTACAGATGCTGATGTGCATGACGTTGTTATAAATAGCTTTGGAAGTTCCGGTAAGCAGACAGTTTCACTTTCACTTTTAACGCTTCTAATTGGCTAGAGCTAAAAATGTTGCCGCGTCACCACATGCAAAGGTCAGACTTCAAATTAATGAATGACCAACAAGATTTCTTTACAACATTAGAAAGTTTATTCATACCTTCTTGTACTTCTTCAGACTGCTGGACTGACCCAGGAGAGCCTAACGGCTGACTCCGTCAGACTCCGTTTCTGACTCCTGTGTCTTCTGACTACACCTACTGATTTACTCTACTCTACTAAACGTTGTGTGTTCGTTTGCTCAGATTATAATATTATTTGTTTACCGTTGAAGCTCTCCCCGGCTTATATCTCCTTATTATCTATCCCATGGTCCCTCCTTCAACCAATCCAATTCTGCCACCTAGTTACAACATACTATGTCATCTCGTTCACTCTTCTAGAAATGCAGACCGCACCATTTTGAACTTACGCACCTATGTTATATTTCCCCGTTTGCACACCTTCCACTATCTTATGGTTCACTACTACTTTACTATTACAAAAATACCCATGAAAGCGCATTCCTCTAGCGGTAGCTCTCGCTATATTATTTTGACTCCCATTTTTGAATGTCAAGGTCGTTAATACTTGGTCCTCCTGATAGAGGAAAAATGTACCGCTAGCTACTAGAGGTTTCAATGTATAGTAGTTTCGGTTTCATTCACAAACGTTATAGTGGCCAGAGGAAAACCTTGCTTTAATAAATGCAAATCAAAGCAAATAAATCATATTGGCCTACGAAATGTGTAATAGAATATTCGGAAATTTGTAATATTATTAAAAAAAAAAAATAAATTATCATTTCCTTTTTTAATTCGTTAATATGTTCAGGCTACCGGCGGTAGCTGCGGTAACATAACGAATACGCCACTGATGTCTATAACTTTGAATCGATATGGCATTCGCCCTGTGATGGACACTCTGGCATTTGCAGTGTCGGACCCTCACCCTCGAGAGGGCCCAACCTCTATTACTGTATATCCTTCTCAACCGCCCCGTGGAGCCGTTTCGAGAGAATAGAGCTACTGGCCAATCCAAACTAAGACCACTTAAAATAATGCACTAGAATGCTGCAAGAATGTAAAAGATGTCAATCTTTTAGGCATTCTATAAGTTGTTTATGGTGTATTCTATCAAAAGCTTTTGTGTAGTCTATGAAATAGGTGTAATAGGTTAATGCTATTTAGATTCTATATTTAGAGTCATCACAGCACAGAATATTTATAGTTAACAATGTTCATCATCACAGACTATTCTCAGTCATATTTCATAATCAAGTTTATTGGTCTTTAACTTGGCACACGATACATAATAGTGGATGCACTTATCTTAGAATTACTATTCTTAATATTTCTGGACATTCAGGAGGTTACCACCGAACAGCTATTGAATTGTCCAACTGCATATTATAAAAATTAATCTCTTTCACAACTTACTTACTACTTTGTTCTTTGAAGCACAAACTTGAAACACTTTTAACAACACTTTCACAACCAAATGTTCTCTATGTTCTAATTCACTTGTTGAAGCACAAACTTGAAACACTTTTAACAACACTTTCACAACCAAATGTTCTCTATGTTCTAATTCACTTGTTGAAGCACAAACTTGAAACACTTTTAACAACACTTTCACAACCAAATGTTCTCTATGTTCTAATTCACTTGTTCTTGTTCTGTCTACTGCTCAACTAATTTCCTAAGTCAATGATATATTTGTTCTACGTTCTCTACTCTAAGCTTGACAAGTCCACATTTGTGATTCTTCACTATATCGGTTTATTACTTCTCACTACTGTCTGACTTACTAACTCTTCTGACTCCTGTGTCTCACTGATATCCTTGTCTGTCTCACTGACTTCCTTGTCTGTCTCACTGATATCCTTGTCTGTCTCACTGATATCCTTGTCTGTCTCACTGATATCCCTGTCTGTCTCACTGATATCCCTGTCTGTCTCACTGATATCCTTGTCTGTCTCACTGATATCCTTGTCTGTCTCACTGATATCCTTGTCTGTCTCACTGACATCCTTGTCTGTCTCACTGATATCCCTGTCTGTCTAACTGATATCCTTGTCTGTCCTAACTGCCCAAAACTGAAAACTACTAACTATTTAACTGACTGCCTTCGGCAGTTCGGCTGAAGTCGGACTAAACTTACTAGTCTACATTTCTGACTAACTATGTCTTCCTCCAACTGCTTAAATCTTGTGTGTAACTACTTGTCTGTTCTAAATTGCGTGCCTAACTACTGAAAACCTATTGTGTCGAAACTTAAATACCCAAACATAAATCTGCCTGTGGAATACCTGCATCCAATGAAATTGTCGCAAAGTTGACCGCTCTGTGACTTCCTCCTCTAAACTTGACCGCTCTGTGACTTCCTCGTCTAAACTTGACCGCTCTGTGACTTCCTCCTCTAAACTTGACCGCTCTGTGACTTCCTCCTCTAAACTTGACCGCTCTGTGACTTCCTCCTCTAAACTTGACCGCTCTGTGACTTCCTCCTCTAAACTTGACCGCTCTGTGACTTCCTCCTCTAAACTTGACCGCTCTGTGACTTCCTCCTCTAAACTTGATCGCTCTGTGACTTCCTCCTCTAAACTTGACCGCTCTGTGACTTCCTCCTCTAAACTTGATCGCTCTGTGACTTCCTCCTCTAAACTTGATCGCTCTGTGACTTCCTCCTCTAAACTTGATCGCTCTGTGACTTCCTCCTCTAAACTTGATAGCTCTGTGACTTCCTCCTCTAAACTTGATCGCTCTGTGACTTCCTCCTCTAAACTTGACCGCTCTGTGACTTCCTCCTCTAAACTTGACCGCTCTGTGACTTCCTCCTCATAACTTGACCGCTCTGTGACTTCCTCCTCTAAACTTGATCGCTCTGTGACTTCCTCCTCTAAACTTGATAGCTCTGTGACTTCCTCCTCATAACTTGACCGCTCTGTGACTTCCTCCTCTAAACTTGACCGCTCTGTGACTTCCTCCTCTAAACTTGACCGCTCTGTGACTTCCTCCTCTAAACTTGATCGCTCTGTGACTTCCTCCTCTAAACTTGATCGTTCTGTGACTTCCTCCTCTAAACTTGACCGCTCTGTGACTTCCGCTTCCAAACTACCACAACAGCTGACATCTGTTTACTTTCAATGAACTCTTACGTTTTAGGATGGTCCAAACAGGTTTGTTTGTGGCTCCAAAGTAGCCTCTGGTCAGCTTGACCTCTCCTGAGTTTCAAAATAAATATATTTACTTCATGACTTTGACCTGTCTAGTTGAAGTTGTTTGCCTACCTATTTACCTCACGGGTCAAGCCATGTGTTGACTCACACTTTCACAACAACTATACAATTTCCATTCTCCCTAAACCTGTGTCTGACTACTACCTTCCCTTCATTCCCACCTACTCGTCCACAAATAGCTAGGAGAATTTTAATTCGCACAACTTTCCATTGCTTACGTACTGTCACTAACTACTGGCGAGTCATTAACTACTGGCGTCTGTTGTACCACTGTTATAAACTGTTAAGAAATTGGTACCCGCTGAGTTACCTGACCCATGCTTTACTTTGACCTATACTGTTACAGCAAGCATATATTGGTTTGTTGACTTCTGTGTACTTTTCGATTAATGTCTTCATGCAGAATATGGCTTCGTTTGTCCCGCTGTTTTTCTTAATTCCAAATTGTTGTTCTTCTAATTCCATATTGATTTTATTCAGTTTTTTTTCTAATAGATGCTGTCTCAGAATGTGCAGTGATTGCAGTTGCTGAAGTAGGTTGAACTGTAATATGAACCATGTTGGTATTATATGGTTTTGAACAGACCAAGTTGACGGTATAAGAACTTGATATACAGCTATATCACATTAATAGTCATTGATGATATCAATAAATGTTGTGGAGTCAAGAACATTGTGGAGTCAAGAACATTGTGGAGTCAAGAACATTGTGGAGTCAAGAACATTGTGGAGTCTTCTTGTCGTCGTTGTCCGCGTCTTATTTGTAATCCCTTCGTCTTTAACATCCAATAACAACTGCAGTTGGCAATAGCCACATTCTTCTTATGCTGCGATCATGACGTCATTCAGACTAAGACTCCGAACTCTTTTATGAAGGCAGCTGTCTGTTTCAGTGATTCGGTTGTCCCGTAGAGTTTCTCTTCCAGGGAGGTGGATGTGGGACACATTGTCCTCCTCAGGCCTGTGTACTAGGGGCAATCATGTAGAACGAGTTTGTTGTCATGTTATACACAGTGGCATTGGCTTGTATGTTATTATTTTAAGTTTGGTGAACATGTGGTTTCTCATTCTGTTGTGGCCAGTGCGTATAACCAAATAACACTAGGAGAAATACCTCTAATAGACGTAAAATCTCATATATATATATATATATATATATATATATATATATATATATATATATATATATATACGAGGGCTGATCAAAAAGTATCGGAACTTTTGCAATAAAAAAAAAACTACACAACTTACAGTTTTGAAATTTAATCTCCTTCGAAATAGTCCCCTTCTGAGGCCACACATTTAATCCAACGTTGTTTCCATTGTCGGAAGCATTCCTGGAACTCATCTTCTGAGATGGTGTGAAGCTGCCTCGTCGCATTTTCTTTTATCTCCTGCACATCTTGAAATCTTCTTCCTTTCAAGTGGGATTTGAGTTTGGGAAATAGGAAAAAGTCACAGGGAGCTAGATGTGGAGAATAAGGTGGCTGTCTGACCTGGGGAATGTTGTGTTTGGCCAAAAACTGCTGTACAAGCTGCGCTGAATGGGCGGGGGCGTTGTCGTGGTGGAGCTGCCATTGACCGGACGCATGCAAATCTGGTCTTCTTCGACGAATAGCATCTCTCAAACGCCTCAGAACTTCAATGTAATACTCCTTGTTTACTGTCTGACCAGAAGGGGCATACTCGTGATGAACAATGCCCTTGTAACCCTCGTATATATATATATATAATATTGCATTTGGCGTCTTGATATTCGGTTGGGAAGCAAACAATCATGATAAGTCAGTATGTTGGTAAACATATTAGTTTCTATGCTGCTTTGCTGAACAGCTTCTCTCATGGCTGAATCTGCCAATATTGAACAGACAGATCCATTCGCAGAACGAACAAGATTCGTTTCGCCTGGCCTCGCCTTCTTTCTCCTGCGCCTTTTTGTCTTCTGAATTTAAAATCAGCACTGCCTCGAAAGTTGCTGTGCCATTTCTTAAATTTTTGTTCTCCGTATGCTACTATCTGCAGCTAGATGTTCCCAGCTTCTTTCACTGATAGAGAATTACCTCAAGGAAGCCCTGCAAATATCCTTACATCTCAAAATTGGTCTGCCCTTTGGTCTCTATCCGTCTTTAATTTCACCATACAATATTTGTTTAGGAATACGAATGTTTGCCATTCTTCTTACATGACCCAGCAACCTTAGTCTACGACTCCTAAGTGTTGCCATGATGGATGGGAGTTTGGCTCGTTGTAAGACATTAGAGTTGGTTACTTTGTCCTGCCATGATAGATGGGAGTTTGGCTCGTTGTAAGACATTAGAGTTGGTTACTTTGTCCTGCCATGATAGATGGGAGTTTGGCTCGTTGTAAGACATTAGAGTTGGTTACTTTGTCCTGCCATGATAGATGGGAGTTTGGCTCGTTGTAAGACATTAGAGTTGGTTACTTTGTCCTGCCATGATAGATGGGAGTTTGGCTCGTTGTAAGACATTAGAGTTGGTTACTTTGTCCTGCCATGATAGATGGGAGTTTGGCTCGTTGTAAGACATTAGAGTTGGTTACTTTGTCCTGCCATGATAGATGGGAGTTTGGCTCGTTGTAAGACATTAGAGTTGGTTACTTTGTCCTGCCATGATAGATGGGAGTTTGGCTCGTTGTAAGACATTAGAGTTGGTTACTTTGTCCTGCCATGATAGATGGGAGTTTGGCTCGTTGTAAGACATTAGAGTTGGTTACTTTGTCCTGACATGATAGATGGGAGTTTGGCTCGTTGTAAGACATTAGAGTTGGTTACTTTGTCCTGCCATGATAGATGGGAGTTTGGCTCGTTGTAAGACATTAGAGTTGGTTACTTTGTCCTGCCATGATAGATGGGAGTTTGGCTCTTTGTAAGACATTAGAGTTGGTTACTTTGTCCTGCCATGATAGATGGGAGTTTGGCTCGTTGTAAGACATTAGAGTTGGTTACTTTGTCCTGCCATGATAGATGGGAGTTTGGCTCGTTGTAAGACATTAGAGTTGGTTACTTTGTCCTGACATGATAGATGGGAGTTTGGCTCGTTGTAAGACATTAGAGTTGGTTACTTTGTCCTGCCATGATAGATGGGAGTTTGGCTCGTTGTAAGACATTAGAGTTGGTTACTTTGTCCTGCCATGATAGATGGGAGTTTGGCTCGTTGTAAGACATTAGAGTTGGTTACTTTGTCCTGCCATGATAGATGGGAGTTTGGCTCGTTGTAAGACATTAGAGTTGGTTACTTTGTCCTGCCATGATGGATGGGAGTTTGGCTCGTTGTAAGACATTAGAGTTGGTTACTTTGTCCTGCCATGATAGATGGGAGTTTGGCTCGTTGTAAGACATTAGAGTTGGTTACTTTGTCCTGCCATGATAGATGGGAGTTTGGCTCGTTGTAAGACATTAGAGTTGGTTACTTTGTCCTGCCATGATGGATGGGAGTTTGGCTCGTTGTAAGACATTAGAGTTTGTTACTTTGTCCTGCCATGATGGATGTGAGTTTGGCTCGTTGTAAGACATTAGAGTTGGTTACTTTGTCCTGCCATGATAGATGGGAGTTTGGCTCGTTGTAAGACATTAGAGTTTGTTACTTTGTCCTGCCATGATGGATGTGAGTTTGGCTCGTTGTAAGACATTAGAGTTGGTTACTTTGTCCTGCCATGATAGATGGGAGTTTGGCTCGTTGTAAGACATTAGAGTTTGTTACTTTGTCCTGCCATGATAGATGGGAGTTTGGCTCGTTGTAAGACATTAGAGTTTGTTACTTTGTCCTGCCATGATGGATGTGAGTTTGGCTCGTTGTAAGACATTAGAGTTGGTTACTTTGTCCTGCCATGATAGATGGGAGTTTGGCTCGTTGTAAGACATTAGAGTTGGTTACTTTGTCCTGACATGATAGATGGGAGTTTGGCTCGTTGTAAGACATTAGAGTTGGTTACTTTGTCCTGCCATAATGGATGGGAGTTTGGCTCGTTGTAAGACATTAGAGTTGGTTACTTTGTCCTGCCATGATAGATGGGAGTTTGGCTCGTTGTAAGACATTAGAGTTTGTTACTTTGTCCTGCCATGATAGATGGGAGTTTGGCTCGTTGTAAGACATTAGAGTTTGTTACTTTGTCCTGCCATGATGGATGTGAGTTTGGCTCGTTGTAAGACATTAGAGTTGGTTACTTTGTCCTGCCATGATAGATGGGAGTTTGGCTCGTTGTAAGACATTAGAGTTGGTTACTTTGTCCTGCCATGATAGATGGGAGTTTGGCTCGTTGTAAGACGTTAGAGTTGGTTACTTTGTCCTGCCATGATGGATGGGAGTTTGGCTCGTTGTAAGACATTAGAGTTGGTTACTTTGTCCTGCCATGATGGATGGGAGTTTCGCTCGTTGTAAGACATTAGAGTTGGTTACTTTGTCCTGCCATGATAGATGGGAGTTTAGCTCGTTGTAAGACATTAGAGTTGGTTACTTTGTCCTGCCATGATAGATGGGAGTTTGGCTCGTTGTAAGACATTAGAGTTTGTTACTTTGTCCTGCCATGATGGATGTGAGTTTGGCTCGTTGTAAGACATTAGAGTTGGTTACTTTGTCCTGCCATGATAGATGGGAGTTTGGCTCGTTGTAAGACATTAGAGTTGGTTACTTTGTCCTGCCATGATAGATGGGAGTTTGGCTCGTTGTAAGACGTTAGAGTTGGTTACTTTGTCCTGCCATGATGGATGGGAGTTTGGCTCGTTGTAAGACATTAGAGTTGGTTACTTTGTCCTGCCATGATGGATGGGAGTTTGGCTCGTTGTAAGACATTAGAGTTGGTTACTTTGTCCTGCCATGATGGATGGGAGTTTAGCTCGTTGTAAGACATTAGTGTTGGTTACTTTGTCCTGTCATGATGGATGGAAGTTTGGCTCGTTGTAAGACATTAGAGTTGGTTACTTTGTCCTGCCATGATGGATGGGAGTTTGGCTCGTTGTAAGACATTAGAGAATAATAGAACAAATAAGTATGTGTTAGCACTCGGAAAAATTAACAGACAAACAACAACAGAAAAAAACGAAGAACAATATATGGTCCGAAGTGGGATCGAACCCGTACTCCCTGGCACCGCGCCTTGCCACGAGAGGCCGAACGCTTGGCACACTGCCACTCAGCCAACTAAAAAATTGGCTATTGTAGTAGTGTCTTCCACGAAAGGCGCTCTCAGATCACAGACCGGAAATAAATTGTATATTTGTACTTTCCTATTAATGCAAGTATCTCCCAGTAGGGCTGAATACTTGTGTTGTAGACAAACATTTATAGGACGAAACAGCACGAATAGTAGTTTCCAGTGGTTATATACTGGTAACAAATAATAATACATAAATATTATTATATGGGGAACTTCCGAGGCGATAATAGGGTCTAAGACATTAGAGTTGGTTACTTTGTCCTGCCATGATGGATGGGAGTTTGGCTCGTTGTAAGACATTAGAGTTGGTTACTTTGTCCTGACATGATAGATGGGAGTTTGGCTCGTTGTAAGACATTAGAGTTGGTTACTTTGTCCTGCCATAATGGATGGGAGTTTGGCTCGTTGTAAGACATTAGAGTTGGTTACTTTGTCCTGCCATGATGGATGGGAGTTTGGCTCGTTGTAAGACATTAGAGTTGGTTACTTTGTCCTGACATGATAGATGGGAGTTTGGCTCGTTGTAAGACATTAGAGTTGGTTACTTTGTCCTGACATGATAGATGGGAGTTTGGCTCGTTGTAAGACATTAGAGTTGGTTACTTTGTCCTGCCATGATAGATGGGAGTTTGGCTCGTTGTAAGACATTAGAGTTGGTTACTTTGTCCTGCCATTTGATGTTCATAATCTTTCGAAGGTAGCGCAAATTAAAGCTGTTTAACCTTTTCTCCTGCCCTGCATAGGTTAAAAGTAAAGTACCCCGTCACGCCAAGTGGCGTATAGGGAATATGGTGTTAGTGACCATAATTTTTACAGACCTTCGGCACATGAATTTCGGGGTAGTGTGGTCAGTATTACGCCCGTGCCGCTTTACTTTCCCATTAAAAAATCCGGTACCCATTAAAGGTTGGGTGAACCACGGAAGCCGTGGTTCAAGATCGAACCATACCTCTTGTCCTATGTAGTCAAGTTCACTAACCACTGAGCTATCGCAGCTACACCCTGCATAGGTAGTCCATATATATATACAGAAGGATACAAACGTATATATAGATGCCTTAGGAAACTAAGCATTTTCAACTACAATGTTATGTCAGTCTTATTATATGACTGTGAAACATGGAGAGCAACAAAAATAACATATCACGAAGATACAGACCTTCATTAATGGATGTTTGCGCAGAATTAAAGGGTGGGAATGGCAGGACAAAACCATTAACTTAGAAAAATATGGGGAAAGTAGCAGCCAAATACTAGTGGACAAAGAGATACAAGGAAGATGATGGCGCTGGATAAGACACATACTCCCTGGGGATTAAAAAAAAGGCGTGTCGTGTAATGATCTCCCTACTGAGAGCATTACACGACAGGCCCTTTTTTGGAATTCCCAGGGAAGAGACACAGAGGAGAATCAAAATATTCTTGGAGAAGACAGGTGGTAGCAGAGATGAAGATGATGGGGAAGACATGGAATGATCGTAAATGAATGGCAAGAAACAGTTCTCTTGGAAAGTGTTTGCTGAAGACTTATGCACCACAGGGAGTTGAAAGTGTTTGCTGAAGACCTATGCTCCACAGGGAACTGAAAGTGTTTGTTGAAGACGTATGCTCCACAGGGAGTTGAAAGTGTTTGCTGAAGACCTATGCTCCACAGGAAACTGAAAGTGTTTGTTGAAGACGTATGCTCCACAGGAAACTGAAAGTGTTTGTTGAAGACCTATGCTCCACAGGAAACTGAAAGTGTTTGTTGAAGACCTATGCTCCACAGGAAACTGAAAGTGTTTGTTGAAGACCTATGCCCCACAGGGAGTTTGAAAGGAGGAAGAAGAAGTTAAGATAAATATATGACATTCTACATTAATTATAAAGCTAAGTAAAATGGGACCAAATGAAGAAAGTAAAAAAGATATCTGTGCTGGGCTCGTGCAAGTACAAAATATATAAATGGGAGAGGAGAAAGGGTGGACCTAGAAATAGCTGTGATGGCTCTGAAGACCATGCAGGAAAAACTCAACAGAGCATCTGCTTTACCTCAGCGCTGGAAGGCAAAACAGAAACAAGGAAGGCAACAGAAACAAGGAAGGCAACAGAAACAAGGAAGGCAACAGAAACAAGTAAAAAAGTAATAATCTCACCCAATTGTCGTTAGACCTCCAGTACACGTTGTCAGTTCACAAATGGCCATTTATGTCCGCCATGGCTCCGTGTTATGTTTGTGAAACTGATCCTAGTGAGATCTGCCCAAATCCTCTGCCTTGTGGTAACTATGCCAAAGGTTGAAGGGGTCACATATTTTTAACGGTTAACTGTATGTTACTGAAGAATTCTTCACAACTTTAGGGGCGGACGGACGTTCCACTGGAAGGTTGCTACAAGTGGACATAGCTGTAACTGAATAGAAGATCTTATATAGAAAGGCAGGAGCCAGAGGTATACGCCGATTTGAGTAATGGCGGTCTATTGTTCTTTGTTTTTTTTTCTGTTCTTGATTATTTGTTATTTTTTTCGAGTGTTGTAAACATACCTCTTCCCCTGAAATGATTCACTGATCTATCTCCTCGGAGGTCCCCCTCTATAATAATATTCATTGATGATTATTTGTCTCCAGTCTAAACCACAGGAAACTACTATTCGTGCTGTTTCGTCCTATAACTGTTTGTCTGCAACACAAGTATTCAGCCCTACCCTATCCGGGTGATACTTGTTTTAATAGGAAAATACAAATACACAATTTATTCCCGAGTTGTGATCGTAACTCTAAGCTATAGTCATGAGTACATATTCTTGAAAGACATCACCGATGATGGCTACTTTTTTAGGTAGCTGAGTTGGTCGTATGCTCAAGCGTTTGGTTCTTGTGACAAGCGCCGTGCCGAGGAGTACGGGCTCGATCCTGCTTCGGACCGTCTGTTGTTCTTTGTTTTGTTTCTGTTGTTGATTATTTGTGCTTATTGTTAGAGTGGTATAAACGTACATCTTCCCGTGAAAATATTCGCTGACTTGGGACATGCGTCACTGAATCGTTGAAGAACGAACAGCTGCAGCGGATGGACAACAAACAGATAACAGTGAAATAAACAAAGAAACAATTAACGTGATAAAAGAAAGTACTAATATGAGTGTCCATTTTGTTGCAATTAAGATGGTTTTAAACTGCTAATTTAATAGATTGCAGTTCAGTGAAATAGAAAGCTCACGGTGTATCCACGTGCCGAAGTGCTGATTGACTGGGTTTGTCAGTCTATACCGTGGAAACGGGTTCTGGACCGTCCGACTGAGTGAGTGAACGTGAGTGTAGACCATCCACAGCCGTCGACTTTCAGGAACAAAAGTATCAATGACGTCAAGAAGTCAACCAACACAGAACTGTAGTCGTCAGTCTCTGGACACTGCGGGACTTGCGGAGGAAGGGATCTGAGCACTTATGGACATGTTCAGAGTGTAATGATGATGACCCGCTAATAAATCAATATCAGTGCAGTAGAGGTGTCTATTGTTTTTTGTCTCGAAAAAAATATTCGCATTTTTTGTTGCTAGATAATTGTTTTTCTACTTCATCTTCTTCATCTTCTTCACCTTCATCTTCTTCATCTTCTTCACCTTCATCTTCTTCATCTTCTTCACCTTCATCTTCTTCACCTTCATCTTCTTCATCTTCTTCACCTTCATCTTCTTCATCTTCTTCACCTTCATCTTCTTCACCTTCATCTTCTTCATCTTCTTTATCTTCATCTCCTTCACCTTCATCTTCTTTTCTTGTTCTTCACTTGCACTTGTATCCCTTCAGGTGTCGAGAGATTCAAAGTTCTAGTTATCGACACTGTAAACAAAACCATTGCCAATTAATGCTGTTGTAGTGTTTCTTTGATGTTGTCTGTCCTTCTTACTCTGGGTCTGCCTCTTGCTCTTCTCCTCTTATAATATATGCTTTGTATGGTAAGGAATCACGCGACATTCTTTCTAGATGGGCACAGCAGTTTATTTATTGTCTGTCCATCTTACTCTGGGTCTGCCTCTTGCTCTTCTCCTCTTATAATATATGCTTTGTATGGTAAGGAATCACGCGACATTCTTTCTAGATGGGCACACCAGTTTATTTATTGTCTGTGCATGTTTAGTTTAGGCTCAATGTCTGCCCTTACCTCTGATAATATCACTTCTGATTCTGTCTCTTCTAGTCACTTCAAGCGCTGTCTCAACATCTCTTCTAGTCACTTCAAGCGCTGTTTCAACATCTCATCTAGTCACTTCAAGCGCTGTCTCAACATCTCATCTAGTCACTTCAAGCGCTGTCTCAACATCTCAACTAGTCACTTCAAGCGCTGTCTCAACATCTCTTCTAGTCACTTCAAGCGCTGTCTCAACATCTCTTCTAGTCACTTCAAGCGCTGTCTCAACATCTCTTCTAGTCACTTCAAGCGCTGTCTCAACATCTCATCTAGTCACTTCAAGCGCTGTCTCAACATCTCTTCTAGTCACTTCAAGCGCTGTCTCAACATCTCTTCTAGTCACTTCAAGCGCTGTCTCAACATCTCATCTAGTCACTTCAAGCGCTGTCTCAACATCTCATCTAGTCACTTCAAGCGCTGTCTCAACATCTCATCTAGTCACTTCAAGCGCTGTCTCAACATCTCATCTCTGTGATGACAAGCTTCCTTTTTTGTTTAGTCATAAGTGACCATGTTTGGCACTAATAGTGTGGCATAGCAAGACATATTAGCGAACCCTAGTGCACCATTATGAATAATGAACTCAATTAGACCGTTAAGATGGCTTCAGAAAGAAGCCACGCACGAACTACAACAGAGGTCGCTATTACCGACTGAACTTAAGATCACGCAAGTGATGGACAACAACAAACCGTTTATATCCTGATGGAGACCGGAAGCCAAAATTCGAGTGTCATGACAGGCTGTTGAAGGAGGGACCAGGCAATGGGAAGAAATGAGTGAAAACAAAGATATACATATAAATACATATAAATACATATAAATACATATAAATATATATAAATACATATAAATGATAAACTGCAGTCAAGCTGGTTGTAAAGGAGACATGACAACAAATATTTTTGTAAATGGTTTGATTAAAGCGTTACGTAATTAATGGACCGACACAATTTTGGATGCACGTTTTGGCTCAATAGGTCTTCAGTAGGAACAAACAACACACACACACACACATATGTAAGAGAATACAATTAGCCATACATAACTAACTAATAATGAAGTATCTAAAACAAATAATTTCCAAATAGAATGAGAAATTAAAATGCCTTCCTCGCATATTTTGCTGTGACCAGAAGGAAAATGAATGAGGGCTATGTCCGCGCAGGATACCCGGTGTAGTTAACCGGCTACTGGGAGGGCCAAAACACAGATGGAAGGGTTCTAAAAATGTGTGGGAGGATATTGTATAGGTTACCTCAATTATAACGTTACCGGTAATGTCTATATGTATCTACGTATGTATCTGTGCGAGAATACACTGACCTGTGTATATATATATATATATACAGACACATATACACACACACACACAGACATATATATATATGGCTTGGCTACACCCGTACGTATGCGCACACATGCATGTAAAAAAAAATGCGCATACAGCATACGCACCTAGGTCCGTGTTCATACACAGAGCACGAATAATAGACCAGAAGAATACAGGGAGCATGAAGGAGGAAAGAGTGAGATGTCTCAGAGGGGGTTCACTAAAAACATGTAAAAGATAAGGTACCGTGCACTGCAGGTGGAACAGCTATCGCCTTGCTCAAAGGTAAGCAGCCCAGACACAATAAATATAGGGGACCACCGAAGTGTCGCAGTGTGGTCTAGTAGAGGAGAGCTGTGAGTAGAATAGCGTATGCCTATACTAATGTGCTCATACATGAGCAAAAGAGTAGAATATGCAATAGGAAAGAAGCAGCTACAAGGAAACTATGAGTTTATACATTCATGCCTTGTGGGGTCAATGAAATCAATAGGATTATAAGGCGATTCTCCAAGGCGAACCGGCTGCGGTCGTGGAAGTGGCAAAGGATGGTACCAGTGATAGGGATGTCGTTTTTGCCATTGTGATCTGAGGAATTGACAATCTGAAGAAAGTTGGAGTTGCGGGAGGCAGGGGGGATTAACCGCCGCGAGCGGAGTAGTGAACTGCCCCTGAACTTAGCATTGCCGACAACAGTGAGACTTGACAATAAAACGGAGGCTTAGCCATTAGTGAAAAGGGGGCATGTATATATTGTAGAAGGCGACCTAGGTTGGCTGACCTGACCGTAAAGCAGAAAATATTTGTTTCGTTATATAGACAAATATATCGAATGTGACGTCACGATGAAATATGGGAGGGACAACAAGTTATATGAGTTCATAAACGAAGGAGAGATCGCAGACTGAGCTAAACTGCTGAGTTTAGCAAGGATTTAACAGCTAGTTCAGAGGTTTGAGCGCTCAGAATTGATCAGCACTTGACTTCATTGACAATTATATATTATTACGATCACGGCGCGTGTTTTAATACTACCCGCTTCCGCCGAACTATACACCACTTACTAGAACTAATGGACGAAAGACAAAAACATAAGAAATAAGAACGGACATACAAATATTGCACAAAGAGATCCAGAACAAATGCACAGAAGCACAAAAAGTATGGTTAAAGGAGAAATGTGAAGAAATGGAAAAACAACAACAGAAAGGCTCAAAATGTATACACAATCAGTTAAATGAATTAACAGGAAGAAAAGTAGTCCAAGTTTCAGGATGTGTGAAATCAAAGGCAGGAATTAAAATAATGGGACCGGAGAAGATAATGGAAATGTGGACATAATATATCAGTCTACTCTCTGGTGATGAAAGACTAGAGCTAAACAATTCAAGCATAGACACAGGACTACCAATAGGCCAAGCCAGGACAGGGCAGGGCAGGGCAGGGCAGAGCAGACCAGACGGGCGGGCGGGCGGGCAGGCAGGCCGACAACCATTTTCAAATACTCACCGCTTTGGTGGTGACGAAATTAATCATTTTGTTTTGGGGACATCGTGGGCAGCGCTGACATGATATGATAACATCAGCGCTGACATGATATGATAACATCAGCGCTGACATGATATGATAACATCAGCGCTGACATGATATGATAACATCAGCGCTGACATGATATGATAACATCAGCGCTGTCACGATATGATAACATCAGCGCTGACATGATATGATAACATCAGCGCTGACATGATATGATAACAGCGACGCTGACATGATATGATAACAGCGACGCTGACATGATATGATAACAGCGGCGCAGACATGATATGATACCAATATATACGCACATACAACACATTCAAACATACAATGCGTGTGTACGAACAATACATCCATGCTCACAATTCGTGTGTACAATACATTAATACACATAACAAGTGTAGATCTACACGTACAGTACATTCAGACAAACAGTACAAGCTAAACGTGCAGTACATTCACACAAACAGTACAAGCTAAACGTGCAGTACATTCACACAAACAGTACAAGCTAAACGTACAGTACATTCACACAAACAGTACAAGCTAAACGTGCAGTACATTCACACAAACAGTACAACCTATAGATAAAGTACATTCACACAAACAGTACAACCTATAGATAAAGTACATTCACACAAACAGTACAAGCTATAGATAAAGTACATTCACACAAACAGTACAACCTATAGATAAAGTACATTCACACAAACAGTACAACCTATAGATAAAGTACATTCACACAAACGGTACAACCTATAGATAAAGTACATTCACACAAACAGTACAACCTATAGATAAAGTACATTCACACAAACAGTACAACCTATAGATAAAGTACATTCACACAAACAGTACAACCTATAGATAAAGTACATTCACACAAACAGTACAACCTATAGATAAAGTACATTCACACAAACAGTACAACCTATAGATAAAGTACATTCACACAAACAGTACAACCTATAGATAAAGTACATTCACACAAACAGTACAACCTATAGATAAAGTACATTCACACAAACAGTACAAGCTATAGATAAAGTACATTCACACAAACGGTACAATCTAAACGTGCAGTACATTCACACAAACAGTATAACCTAAACGTGCAGTACATTCACACAAACAGTACAACCTAAACGTGCAGTACATTCACACAAACAGTACAACCTAATCGTGCAGTACATTCACACAAACAGTACAACCTAAACGTACAGTACATTCACACAAACAGTACAACCTATAGATAAAGTACATTCACACAAACAGTACAACCCAAACGTGCAGTACATTCACACAAACAGTACAACCTAAACGTACAATACATTCACACAAACGGTACAATCTAAACGTACAGTACATTCACACAAACAGTACAAGCTATACGTACAGTACATTCACACAAACAGTACAACCTAAACGTGCAGTACATTCACGCATACAGTACTATCTATAGGTACAGTACATTCACACAAACAGTACAACCTAAACGTACAGTACATTCACACAAACAGTACAACCTATAGATACAGTATATTCACACAAACAGTACAACCTAAACGTACAGTACATTCACACAAACAGTACAACTTAAACGTACAGTACATTCACACAAATAGTACAATATATAGATACAGTACATTCACACAAACAGTACAACCTATAGATACAGCACATTCACACAAACAGTATAAGCTATACGTACAGTACATTCACACAAACAATACAACCTAAACGTACAGTACATTCACACAAACAGTACAACCTAAACGTACAGTACATTCACACAAACAGTACAATATATAGATACAGTACATTCACACACAGTTCAAACTATAGATACAGCACATTCACACAAACAGTACAACCTAAACGTAGACTACATTCACACAAACAGTACAACCTAAAAGTACAGTACATTCACACAAACAGTACAACCTAAACGTTCAGTACATTCACACAGACAGTACAACCTATAGGTACAGTACATTCACACAAACAATACAACCTATAGGTACAGTACATTCACACATACAGTACAATCTAAACGTGCAGTACATTCACATATACAGTACAACCTATAGGTACAGCACATTCATACACACAATACAACCTCTAGGTACAGTACATTCACACATACAGTACAACCTATACGTGCAGTACATTCATACATAAAATACAAATTATAGGTACAGTACATTCACACATGCAGTACAACCTATAGTTACAGTACATTCACACATACAGTACAACCTATACCTGCAGTACATTCATACATACAATACAAACTATACGTACAGCACATTGATACACACAATACAACCTATACGTGCAGTACATTCACACATACAATACAACCTATATGTGCAGTACATTCACACATACAATACAACCTATACGTGCAGTACATTCACTCATACAATACAACCTATACGTGCAGTACATTTACACATACAGTACAACATATAGGTACAGTACATGCATACACATAGTACAACCTATACGTGCAGTACATTCACACATACAATACAATCTATACGTGCAGTACATTCATACATACATTACAACCTATAGGTACAGTACATTCATACATACATTACAACCTATAGGTACAGTACATACGCACATACGATACAACCTATAGATACAGTACATTCATACATACAATACAACCTATAGGTACAGTACATTCATACATACAATACAACCTATAGGTACAGTGCATTTACACATACAGTACAACCTATAGGTACAGTACATACATACATACAATACAACCTATAGGTACAGTACATTCATACGTACAATACAACCTATAGGTACAGTACATTCACACATACAGTACAACCTATAGGTACAGTACATTCATACATACAATACAACCTATACGTATAGTCCATTATACATACAATACAACCTGTAGGTACAGTAAATTCATACACATAATACAACTTATAGGTACATTACATGCATACATACAATACAACCTATACGTGCAGCACATTCACACATACAATACAACCTATATGTGCAGTACATTCTCTCATACAATACAACCTATGCGTGCAGTACATTTACACATACAGTACAACATATAGGCACAGTACATTCATACGCATAGTACAACCTATACGTGCAGTACATTCACACATACAATACAACCTATACGTG
The DNA here is from genome assembly GCA_032433765.1 of Megaustenia siamemsis. Taxonomy (NCBI): domain Eukaryota; kingdom Metazoa; phylum Mollusca; class Gastropoda; order Stylommatophora; family Ariophantidae; genus Megaustenia; species Megaustenia siamemsis. The sequence continues at coordinate 2,677,188 of JAVIAB010000050.1, forward strand.
CAATATATTCACACATACAGTACAACCTATAGGTACAGTACATACATACATACAATACAACCTATAGGTATAGTACATTCACACATACAGTACAACCTATAAGTATAGTACATTCATACATAGAATACAACAAATAGGTACAGTACATTCATACATACAATACAACCTATAGGTACAGTGCATACATTCATAATATACAACCTATATACAACCTATGTACAGTACATTCATACATACAATACAATCTATAGGTACAGTACATTCATACATACAATACAACATATATGTACAGTACATTCATACATACAATACAACATATAGGTACAGTACATACATACATACATACATACAATACAACATATATGTACAGTACATTCATACATACAATACAACATATAGGTACAGTACATACATACATACAAAATGTACATACATACAATACAACATATATGTACATTACATACATATATACAATACAACATATAGGTACAGTACATACATACATACAATACGTGTAGACTTAAGAACCGCTCATCTACCACACATCACAGACGTTTTTGCTGTCTTCTAAACGTGCAGCGTCTGTTCCCATGTGTCCTCTAATGCCCGAAGCAAAAAGCAAAAGGAATGCCTCCATAATCCAGGATTAATGTAGCGGGTTCGTCCAAGTTCTCACACCAGTCACGCCCGAGACAGAGAGAGAAAGAGAGAGAGAAAGAGAGAGAGAAAGAGAAAGAGAGAGGCGAGAAGTCAAAAATTGTTCAGCCAGTTCACAATCTCCGTCTTACACTCCAATCAGTGTCCGTACCTAGGATATTTGTTTGAAGCTGTACTTGTTTCTCTTCTGCCTATTCTTCTCTCCTGCCTATTCTTCTCTCCTGCCTATTCTTCTCTCCTGCCTATACATCTCTCCTGCCTATACTTCTCTCCTGCCTATTTATCTCTCCTGCCTATTCTTCTCTCCTGCCTATTTATCTCTCCTGCCTATTTATCTCTCCTGCCTATTGTTCTATCCTGCCTATTTATCTCTCCTGCCTATTGTTCTATCCTGCCTATTTATCTCTCCTGCCTATTGTTCTATCCTGCCTATTTATCTCTCCTGCCTATACTTCTCTCCTGCCTATACATCTCTCCTGCCTATACATCTCTCCTGCCTATACATCTCTCCTGCCTATACTTCTCTCCTGCCTATACATCTCTCCTGCCTATACTTCTCTCTTGCCTATTTATCTCTCCTGCCTATTCTTCTCTCCTGCCTATTTATCTCTCCTGCCTATTTATCTCTCCTGCCTATTCTTCTCTCCTGCCTATTTATCTCTCCTGCCTATTCCTCTCTCCTGCCTATTTATCTCTCCTGCCTATTTATCTCTCCTGCCTATTCTTCTCTCCTGCCTATTCTTCTCTCCTGCCTAATCTTCTCTCCTGCCTAATCTTCTCTCCTGCCTATTCTTCTCTCCTGCCTAATCTTCTCTCCTGCCTAATCTTCTCTCCTGCCTAATCTTATCTCCTGCCTAATCTTCTCTCCTGCCTAATCTTATCTCCTGCCTAATCTTCTCTCCTGCCTATTCTTCTCTCCTGCCTAATCTTCTCTCCTGCCTAATCTTATCTCCTGCCTAATCTTTTCTCCTGCCTAATCTTATCTCCTGCCTAATCTTATCTCCTGCCTAATCTTATCTCCTGCCTAATCTTCTCTCCTGCCTAATCTTCTCTCCTGCCTAATCTTCTCTCCTGCTTATTCTTCTCTCCTGCCTATCCTTCTCTCCTGCCTAATCTTCTCCCCTGCCTAATATTCTCTCCTGCTTATTCTTCTCTCCTGCTTATTCTTCTCTCCTGCTTATTCTTCTCTCCTGCCTATCCTTCTCTCCTGCCTAATCTTCTCCCCTGCCTAATATTCTCTCCTGCTTATTCTTCTCTCCTGCTTATTCTTCTCTCCTGCCTAATCTTCTCCCCTGCCTAATATTCTCTCCTGCCTATTCTTCTCCCCTGCCTAATCTTCTCTCCTGCCTATTCTTCTCTCCTGCTTATTCTTCTCTCCTGCCTATTCTTCTCTCCTGCCTATTCTTCTCTCCTGCCTATTCTTCTCTCCTGCCTATTCTTCTCTCCTGCCTATTCTTCTCTCCTGCCTATTCTTCTCTCCTGCCTATTCTTCTCTCCTGCCTAATCTTCTCTCCTGCTTATTCTTCTCTCCTGCCTAATCTTCTCCCCTGCCTATTCTTCTCTCCTGCCTATTCTTCTCTCCTGCCTATTCTTCTCTCCTGCCTATTCTTCTCTCCTGCCTAATCTTCTCTCCTGCTTATTCTTCTCTCCTGCCTAATCTTCTCTCCTGCTTATTCTTCTCTCCTGCCTATTCTTCTCTCCTGCCTATTCTTCTCTCCTGCCTATTCTTCTCTCCTGCCTATTCTAACTGCTGTTTGTCGTGTTCTTGTCTTCTTCCTACAATTTATTTATCTACGTGTTTTCGTCCTTCAGTCATACAAGAGTTCGTATACATTTATATTTGTACTGGCTGCAGTGTTGTTTGCTAGGTCGGAGCAGTCGGCATTGCACTGCCCATATGTTGTAACGTGTAACTTACACTGTAAGGAATTTCCTGTAATATAAAATGTTCTTACAGGAAAGTGACTTACACTTGTTCTGCCTTGACCTCCCACCGATCGGGGAGCAAGGTACCCATTTTTCCAGTTGGATGGATTGGGTCGTGTCAAACTGGAATCGAACTCAAATATCGCCAAGCCGGCGCCACAACCAATACACAACATTGTGCTGGCGTAGATGATCACGCCGTTCGACACGCTCAACACTTTAGTATTCCTACTTAAAATAGAACCTTCAAATGGACATTGTGATGTCAGAGAACTTCCCACAGCGGGAGATAGCCAACGTCTCAAAGAAATTGTGAAACTCGTTCAATCCATGACAGGAAACTCGTTCAATCCATGACAGGAAACTCGTTCAATCCATGACAGGAAACTCGTTCAATCCATGACAGGAAACTCGTTCAATCCATGGCAGGAAACTCGTTCAATCCATGACAGGAAACTCGTTCAATCCATGACAGGAAATTCGTTCAATCCATGACAGGAAACTCGTTCAATCCATGACAGGAAACTCGTTCAATCCATGACAGGAAACTCGTTCAAACCATGACAGGAAACTCGTTCAATCCATGACAGGAAACTCGTTCAATCCATGACAGGAAACTCGTTCAATCCATGACAGGAAACTCGTTCAATCCATGGCAGGAAACTCGTTCAATCCATGACAGGAAACTCGTTCAATCCATGACAGGAAACTCGTTCAATCCATGACAGGAAACTCGTTCAATCCATGGCAGGAAACTCGTTCAATCCACGACAGGAAACTCGTTCAATCCACGACAGGAAACTCGTTCAATCCATGACATGAAACTCGTTCAATCCATGACAGGAAACTCGTTCAATCCACGACAGGAAACTCGTTCAATCCACGACAGGAAACTCGTTCAATCCATGACAGGAAACTCGTTCAATCCATGACAGGAAACTCGTTCAATCCACGACAGGAAACTCGTTCAATCCACGACAGGAAACTCGTTCAATCCACGACAGGAAACTCGTTCAATCCATGACAGGAAACTCGTTCAATCCACGACAGGAAACTCGTTCAATCCATGACAGGAAACTCGTTCAATCTATGACAGGAAACTCGTTCAATCCATGACAAGAAACTCGTTCAATCCATGACAGGAAACTCGTTCAATCCATGGCAGGAAACTCGTTCAATCCATGGCAGGAAACTCGTTCAATCCATGGCAGGAAACTCATTCAATCCATGACAGGAAACTCGTTCAATCTGCTGATGCTACTGCTATACTACTGCTACAATTACTGCTGATGCTACTGCTATACTACTGCTACAATTACTGCTGATGCTACTGCTATACTACTGCTACAATTACTGCTGATGCTACTGCTACACTACTACTACAATTACTGTTGATGCTACTGCTACACTATGCTACAATTACTGCTGATGCTACTGCTATACTACTACTACAATTAATGCTGATGCTACTGCTACAAACACTGCTGATGCTACTGCTATACTATTGCTACAATTACTGTTGATGCTACTGCTATACTATTGCTACAATTACTGCTGATGCTACTTATCTACTACTGCCTCAATTACTGCTGATGCTACTTCTCTACTACTGCCACAATTACTGCTGATGCTACTTCTCTACTACTGCCACAATTACTGCTGATGCTACTTCTCTACTACTGCTACTATTATACTTTTTTTAAATCATTGGCTCCCTTTCGACCTAGTTTTCTTCCCGTGGCCTCCCCTGGCCTTTCATATAAATTGTATATATATATAGAATAGATAGTCCATATACAAGGATACAATCTTATATATATAGAATAGGTAGTCCATATACAAGGATACAAACAATCTTATATATATAGAATAGGTAGTCCATATACAAGGATACAAACAATCTTATATATATAGAATAGATAGTCCATATACAAGGATACAAACAATCTTATATATATAGAATAGATAGTCCATATACAAGGATACAAACTTATATATATAGAATAGATAGTCCATATACAAGGATACAAACTTATATATATAGAATAGATAGTCCATATACAAGGATACAAACTTATATATATAGAATAGATAGTCCATATACAAGGATACAAACTTATATATATAGAATAGATAGTCCATATACAAGGATACAAACTTATATATATAGAATAGATAGTCCATATACAAGGATACAAACTTATATATATAGAATAGATAGTCCATATACAAGGATACAAACTTATATATAGAATAGATAGTCCATATACAAGAATACAATCTTATATATATAGAATAGATAGTCCATATACAAGGATACAAACAATCTTATATATATAGAATAGATAGTCCATATACAAGGATACAAACTTATATATATAGAATAGGTAGTCCATATACAAGGATACAATCTTATATATATAGAATAGGTAGTCCAAATACAAGGATACAAACAATCTTATATATATAGAATAGGTAGTCCATATACAAGGATACAAACTTATATATATAGAATAGATAGTCCATATACAAGGATACAATCTTATATATATAGAATAGATAGTCCATATACAAGGATACAATCTTATATATATAGAATAGGTAGTCCATATACAAGGATACAATCTTATATATATAGAATAGATAGTCCATATACAAGGATACAATCTTATATATATAGAATAGGTAGTCCATATACAAGGATACAATCTTATATATATAGAATAGATAGTCCATATACAAGGATACAATCTTATATATATATAGAATAGGTAGTCCATATACTAGGATACAAACAATCTTATATATATAGAATAGATAGTCCATATACAAGGATACAAACAATCTTATATATATAGAATAGATAGTCCATATACAAGGATACAAACAATCTTATATATATATAGAATAGATAGTCCATATACAAGGATACAATCTTATATATATAGAATAGGTAGTCCATATACAAGGATACAATCTTATATATATATATATATATAATAGGTAGTCCATATACAAGGATACAAACAATCTTATATATATAGAATAGGCAGTCCATATACAAGGATCCAAACAATCTTATATATATATAGAATCATCATCATCATGTGCCATACCGGCTGGCGTAGGTGATCATGTCCCTCCACAATCTTCTATCTGCAGTGCATCGTATCAGTTCTGTTGTTGACTGTTTTCCATGCCATGACACCAAGCTATCCAGTATTTTCTCTCTTTGTCGCCCGCGATCTCTCTTTCCTTTTATTTTGCCAGTTGTAACCAAGTATTCCAACTTTCCTCTTCTCATGATGTTTTCCGAAAAATGTTGATTGCTTCTTTCTGATGTTTGTTAAGAGCTCCCTTTTTGTGTTGGCCTCTTTGAGAACTTCCTCATTGGTCTTTTTAGCTGTCCAGGGAACCTTCAACATTCTTCTGAGAAATTCCATCTCTGTGGCCTGTAATTGTCTTTTCATTTGTTTGTTTACTGTCCATGATTCGCTTCCATAGGTCAGAATTGGTTCTATATAGCACCGGTGAACTCTCTTTATCATTTTTATTGACATAGATTTGAGGCATAAGATATTTTTCATTTTCTGAAATGTCTATAAAGCACATATATAGATCTTTCTTTACCTCTATAGATCTTTCTTTCAATGTTCTTAAGATGTATATTGCATTATTGGTGCCCTTTCCTTCCAGAAATCCACATTGTTCCTCACTTATTTCTGGTTTTATTTTGTTCCTTACACGTCTCATGATGATTCTTAGTAATATTTTAGTCATATGGCTCATGAGACTAATAGTGCGATGGTCTTCACAATCAGTGGCTCCTGACTTCTTCGGTATGGCTACAAAGATAGATTTTAGTAGATCTTCGGGTATGTGTCCAGTGTTATATATGTCATTGAGTAATTTTGTTATGACTTGTACTCCCAGCTCTCCTAATGCATTTATCTCTTCGATTGTTATATTGTCAGAACCTGGAGCTTTGCCTCTTTTCATGTGTTGAATTGCGTCCTCCACTTCACTCTGCATTATTGGTGGTCATGTGTCTTCATTTGAATTGTTTAATTCTGGTCTTTCATCATCATAGAGTTAGTTGACTGATATAGTATGTCCATCTTTCCATTGTCTTCTCCTCTCCCATTATTATATTTCCTTCCTTTGATTTCACACATCCTGAAACTTTGACTTCTTTTCTTCCTGTTAATTCATTTAACTGATTGTGCATAAATTTTGAGTCTTTCTTTTGTTGTTTTTCCATTTCTTCACATTTCTGTTTTAACCATCCTTCCTTTGCTTCACTGCACTTGTTTTGGATCTCTTTGTGCAATATTTTGTAAGTCCGTTCTTCTTTCTTGTGTTTTCTTCTTTCGTCCATTAGTTGTAATATTTCTTCTGTCATCCATTCTTTTAGTCACTGGTATTACTTCTTTTGATGTTTGTTGAATCGATTGTTTGAGCATTTCCCACTGCTCCTGGATGTCCTGTATTTTCTCAATAGCATTATATCTATTTTGTACTATCGTGCTGTACTTATCACTCATCTGTTTATCTACTCTTAACATATCTAGTTCTAATTTTATATTTCTTGGTGATTTCTGTGCCTTCCGCAGTTTTATTCTTATCGTTCCAACTACTGGTACATGGTCACTATTGCAATCTGCTCCTGGCCTTGTTTTAACTGATGTTAGCCCATTCCTGAATCTTCTCTGTACCAGTATAAAATCAACTTGATTGTGTACTTTTTTGTCTGGGCTTTGCCATGTCCATAGTCGCCTAGGGTGTTGTTTGAACCAGGTGTTGCCTATAATCATTTCTTGTGTCTTTGCCCAATCTATCAATCTATCCCCTCTGTCATTCGTCTCTCCAAGGCCATGCCCTCCAGTCACATTTTGCACTTTAGCTGTTCCTACCTTTGCATTGAAATCCCCTAATATAAGAGTTATTTCTTGGGGTTTACACTGTTCCATTGTTGCCTCCCGCCACCCGCGCGAGATAGCCGGCGAGAGACAGAGAGAACGACGACCCACCCGCTCCCAAGTTTTAGAACCGCTGTTGTCCACTCGAGATAATCCCCCACGTGATAACCGAGGGGTCACCACGCGTCGGACGACCAGAAAGATTGCACGGAATTGGTACCATAGATTGCACAGAGTTGGTGCCAGAAATATGCATGTTTCGTGCAGTTTTGGTGCATGTGGCTGCACGTTTTGCTTGCGCAAACCCTCACTATACTACTGTCGTCTCTTCTTGTCTTGCATTTTGTTGTGTTAAACGGGTCTCTTGTCGTTTCTCTAGGCTAATTTCAATATTATTGTCATTTGCAAAAGAGTCTGCAAAGTGATTTTCTGCATGCTTACCTGTTAGGATGTCTCCATCCTTCTTCGGTGTAATTTTGGTGTTCCTTTCTGTACCCTCATCATTCAGCTGTTTTACAAGCTTCCACATTTTTCTTGTGTCTCGTTCAAGATTCAAGGACTCTGTTTTCTCTTTCCTGCTTCTCCGTCTGGCTTGTAGTTTAGTCCATTGAAATTTGGCTTTAGCATGCTCATAGTTGTTGTGGTGTTCTTGGCAAGGGTTATTTTCTGCTTGCTTTCGAGATGTTTCCATGTCATTGTGCAGTTGCTCTAGTTCACTACTCCAGAATGGTTTGTAGTGTTTCCGTGCCCCTCTAGGTATTGTTTCACTGGCAGCTTGTATTATTAGTCTACTGAATTCATCAACTATTTTGTTGATGTCTCTGTCTGTATTTATATCTTTAGTCAGTACACTGGTCATGAAATCTATGTTATTTGCTCACAGCCTCTTCTAATACTTGTGTTATTTACTCAAGCCTCTTCTAATACTTGTGTTATTTACTAACAGCCTATTTTAATTATTCATTTCTTGTGTAAAGAGCGTCAGCACATTTTGCCTGGGGGACATGTTATCAGTCAAAGAGGCCAGCATAACTTACCTACATTCACAATTTTGAATGTAACAAAAATGGTGTCTAGAGTCCACATATCAACGTGTGATAGAAAAACTTGTTGACGGTCTCCTATCATGTCAAAGATTTAATTCTTCCTCGGAAGTGAGATAAAAACGTGCCCATGGTTGCACTAATCTTTCATTTACTCCCGACAGACCTCTAGAAATGGAGAAATTCGGTCATAGATAAGTTTATTTTTTCTTTTTGTTATAAAGCACATCTTTCCAATAAGAATTATTTTTTTTCTATCAGAAATAATCAAACTGTATTTCCCCCATATGTTCATTATTATTTTTTCATAGGATATTTTTTCCCATTTAAAAATGAATTTCCCATGAACAAATACATGTTTTGGGTCATTAATGAAGTGAACCTATTTTGTCCCGTCTTCGGCTCGAAAGGACAATAGATAGGTTATTTCATTAAGAATTTATAGGAGCTTTTTCTCTATTTGAATTTTATAGAAACCTTTCTTTTATAAGAATTAATTTAAAAAAAATTATTTTCCAATTAGTAGTAGTAGCCTCCGTCAGTCATAGCTGACTGGATTTTGTAGTAGAGGCCTCCGTCAGTCATAGCTGACTGGATTTTGTAGTAGAGGCCTCCGTCAGTCATAGCTGAATGGATTTTGTAGTAGAGGCCTCCGTCAGTCATAGCTGACTGGATTTTGTAGTAGAGGCCTCGTCAGTCATAGCTGACTGGATTTTTTAGTAGTAGACTCCGTCAGTCATAGCTGACTGGATTTTGTAGCAGTAGCCTCCGTCAGTCATAGCTGACTGGATTTTGTAGTAGTAGACTCCGTCAGTCATAGCTGACTGGATTTTGTAGCAGTAGCCTCCGTCAGCCATAGCTGGCTGGATTTTGTAGTAGAGGCCTCCGTCAGCCATAGCTGGCTGGATTTTGTAGCAGTAGCCTCCGTCAGCCATAGCTGGCTGGATTTTGTAGTAGTAGCCTCCGTCAGCCATAGCTGACTGGATTTTATAGTAGAGGCTTCCGTCAGTCATAGCTGACTGGATTTTGTAGCAGTAGTCTCCGTCAGCCATAGCTGACTGGATTTTGTAGCAGTAGCCTCCGTCAGCATAGCTGGCTGGATTTTGTAGCAGTAGCCTCCGTCAGTCATAGCTGACTGGATTTTTTTATAATAGTAGCCTCCGTCAGCCATAGCTGACTGGATTTTGTAGTAGTAGCCTCCGTCAGTCATAGCTGGCTGGATTTTGTAGTAGTAGCCTCCGTCAGCCATAGCTGGCTGGATTTTGTAGTAGTAGCCTCCGTCAGCCATAGCTGACTGGATTTTGTAGTAGTAGCCTCCCTCAGTCATAGCTGACTGGATTTTGTAGTAGTAGCCTCCCTCAGTCATAGCTGACTGGATTTTGTAGTAGTAGCCTCCCTCAGTCATAGCTGACTGGATTTTGTAGTAGAGGCCTCCGTCAGCCATAGCTGGCTGGATTTTGTAGTAGTAGCCTCCGTCAGTCATAGCTGACTGGATTTTGTAGTAGTAGCCTCCGTCAGTCATAGCTGACTGGATTTTGTAGTAGTAGCCTCCGTCAGTCATAGCTGGCTGGATTTTGTAGTAGTAGCCTCCGTCAGTCATAGCTGACTGGATTTTGTAGTAGTAGCCTCCGTCAGCATAGCTGACTGGATTTTGTAGTAGAGGCCTCCGTCAGCATAGCTGGCTGGATTTTGTAGTAGTAGCCTCCGTCAGTCATAGCTGACTGGATTTTGTAGTAGTAGCCTCCGTCAGCATAGCTGGGTGGATTTTGTAGTAGTAGCCTCCGTCAGCATAGCTGGCTGGATTTTGTAGTAGTAGCCTCCGTCAGTCATAGCTGGCTGGATTTTGTAGTAGTAGCCTCCGTCAGCATAGCTGGCTGGATTTTGTAGTAGTAGCCTCCGTCAGCATAGCTGACTGGATTTTGTAGTAGAGGCCTCCGCCAGCATAGCTGGCTGGATTTTGTAGTAGTAGCCTCCGTCAGTCATAGCTGGCTGGATTTTGTAGTAGTAGCCTCCGTCAGCATAGCTGACTGGATTTTGTAGTAGAGGCCTCCGTCAGCATAGCTGGCTGGATTTTGTAGTAGTAGCCTCCGTCAGTCATAGCTGGCTGGATTTTGTAGTAGTAGCCTCCGTCAGCATAGCTGGCTGGATTTTGTAGCAGTAGCCTCCGTCAGCCATAGCTGACTGGATTTTATAGTAGAGGCTTCCGTCAGTCATAGCTGACTGGATTTTGTAGCAGTAGCCTCCGTCAGCCATAGCTGACTGGATTTTATAGTAGAGGCCTCCGTCAGTCATAGCTGGCTGGATTTTGTAGCAGTAGCCTCCGTCAGCCATAGCTGACTGGATTTTATTATAATAGTAGCCTCCGTCAGTCACAGCTGACTGGATTTTTTTAATAATAGTAGCCTCTGTCAGCCATAGCTGACTGGATTTTGTAGTAGTAGCCTCCGTCAGTCATAGCTGACTTGGATTTTATTATAATAGTAGCCTCCGTCAGTCATAGCTGACTGGATTTTTTTATAATAGTAGCCTCCGTCAGTCATAGCTGACTGGATTTTTTTTATAATAGTAGCCTCCGTCAGTCATAGCTGACTGGATTTTTTTATAATAGTAGCCTCCGTCAGCCATAGCTGACTGGATTTTGTAGTAGTAGCCTCCGTCAGTCATAGCTGACTGGATTTTATTATAATAGTAGCCTCCGTCAGTCATAGCTGACTGGATTTTTTTATAATAGTAGCCTCCGTCAGCCATAGCTTACTGGATTTTTTTATAATAGTAGCCTCCGTCAGTCATAGCTGACTGGATTTTGTAGCGCCTCTAAAACTGTTATTTTATTAATTACTTTCTCCGTGTATTCACTTTTTCTATGAATCTGTCTGCTTTTTGTTTGAGTTTGAGCTTTAGGGCGTGTTTCCAAAGATTGCGGTCTATTTCTTCCGAGGCTGCACGGTTTATGTTCAGTCTTTATGTCACGTTTATTCATGTCTACAAATCCAAGTCTTGCACGCCCCCTAGCTATTTGCCATCTGCTAGTTGCCGAAAAAGTCTTTGTATAGGCGGTCATCTTTCATCAGGTGTACGTGGTCAAATCAGCGTGACCTACATTGTATGAGAAGTGTGACCTGATTTGTTCAATTAATTATTAATTACTTAGTAAATTGTTTCCCATTTATAACTATAAGAAGCCCATTATTTACAATCGATAATTATTTTTTTAATTATAAGTAATTATCATTAATTGATAAATATTAATTGTCTTTAATTTGTTATTAATTAATTAGTATTTTTTCAATCACATAAATTATTTACAATTAATTTGCAATTCATTTTTTCAGTTATTAATTAATGGTTAATTGTTTCATTAATTATAATTAATCTAATTAATTATCAATAAGTTATTTGGTTAACTGATTCGTAATTTTCGTCCTAATAATAAGTAATAAAAAAACTGTTATTTAAGAATTCATTTTTGTTAACATTTTTTTTCCATTCAAGAAATAACAAAAATCTTTTTGTGTCTGAATTAAGAATTTCCACTTTCCCATTTAGAATCAACACAAATTCACAAATGGTGAATTCCCAAACAGTTGCATAAATTTGCAATATAACGTAGTCGAAACATTTGTGCCGGAAATATATGGATTGCATTTGGTCAACACCTGCTGACCACTTTCTAGCATGTTAAACACAAAATAAATGACTCGTCTATATTCTACAATCACTCGTCCACTACTGAATCATAATAATCAACACTGCACCAACGACTGGGAGGATCGAAGGAAAAGGTCAGAGAAATATCAACACTGCACCAACGATTGGGACGATAGAAGGAAAAGAGTCAGAGAAATATCAACACTGTACCAACGATTGGGAAGCTAGAAGGAAAAGGTAAATGAAATATCAACACTGTACCAACGATTGGGAAGATAGAAGGAAAAGTTAAAAGAAATATCAACACCATACCAACGATTGGGAAGATAGAAGGAAAAGGTAAATGAAATATCAACACTATACGAACGACTGGGAAGATAGAAGGAAAAGGTAAATGAAATATCAACACTGTACCAACGATTGGGAAGATAGAAGGAAAAGGTAAATGAAATATCAACACTGCCTGAACCTACTCGCAAGGTCACTCGACAAAGTCAACATCAACATACGCCCAACGACTCAGAAGTAACACTTTCATTACGAATTTGTTGATGGGTTACTTATGTAACCAACAGTCTTTGAGACTATCCTTTGGCTCGCTAACAGTCTTTGAGACTATCCTTTGGCTCGCTAACAGTCTTTGAGACTATCCTTTGGCTCGCTAACAGTCTTTGAGACTATCCTTTGGCTCGCTAACAGTCTTTGAGACTATCCTTTGGCTCGCTAACAGTCTTTGAGACTATCCTTTGACTCGCTAACAGTCTTTGAGACTATCCTTTGGCTCGCTAACAGTCTTTGAGACTATCCTTTGGCTCGCTAACAGTCTTTGAGACTATCCTTTGACTCGCTAACAGTCTTTGAGACTATCCTGTGACTCGCTAACAGTCTTTGAGACTATCCTTTGGCTCGCTAACAGTCTTTGAGACTATCCTTTGACTCGCTAACAGTCTTTGAGACTATCCTGTGACTCGCTAACAGTCTTTGAGACTATCCTTTGACTCGCTAACAGTCTTTGAGACTATCCTTTGACTCGCTAACAGTCTTTGAGACTATCCTTTGGCTCGCTAACAGTCTTTGAGACTATCCTTTGGCTCGCTAACAGTCTTTGAGACTATCCTTTGACTCGCTAACAGTCTTTGAGACTATCCTTTGACTCGCTAACAGTCTTTGAGACTATCCTGTGACTCGCTAACAGTCTTTGAGACTATCCTTTGACTCGCTAACAGTCTTTGAGACTATCCTTTGACTCGCTAACAGTCTTTGAGACTATCCTTTGACTCGCTAACAGTCTTTGAGACTATCCTGTGTCTCCCTAACAGTCTTTGAGACTATCCTGTGACTCGCTAACAGTCTTTGAGACTATCATGTGACTCGCTAACAGTCTTTGAGACTATCCTTTGACTCGCTAACAGTCTTTGAGACTATCCTTTGACTCGCTAACAGTCTTTTTTAGACTATCCTGTGACTCGCTAACAGTCTTTGAGACTATCCTGTGACTCGCTAACAGTCTTTGAGACTATCCTGTGACTCGCTAACAGTCTTTGAGACTATCCTTTGACTCGCTAACAGTCTTTGAGACTATCCTTTGACTCGCTAACAGTCTTTGAGACTATCCTGTGACTCCCTAACAGTCTTTGAGACTATCCTGTGACTCGCTAACAGTCTTTGAGACTATCCTGTGACTCGCTAACAGTCTTTGAGACTATCCTTTGACTCGCTAACAGTCTTTGAGACTCTCCTGTGACTCGCTAACAGTCTTTGAGACTATCCTTTGACTCGCTAAAAGTCTTTGAGACTATCCTGTGACTCGCTAAAAGTCTTTGAGACTATCCTTTGACTCGCTGGCATGTAGGAATTTTGCAAGACTTCATTAACGAATTCGTTCAAAGCCTAAAGTTTAAAGAGTTTCCTTTATGGCCGTTATACGTTGATTTCAATGTCATTCTTCTCAATTCTCTGGCCTGTTCCATTTCCAGAGTTGATTACGTCATTGAGACCTGCCAAGCTTCACGACTGATCGTCCAAGACACACGCCATCAAATTGGACTTATCCAGTAGCATCAACGGTCCGACCAACATTTCCAGCAGCCAAACATGAATGCTATACTTGAGCTACTCAAGGACTTTTACATTCAAAGGATAACTCTCTACTGCGTCATATCCGTCTTCAGCTTCCTGGTTATCGTCCCTTTAGGAGATTTAAAGGTAACACTAAGTGTCCTTGACCTCCTTCTCCACGCTCATTTTATTCTTAATATATCTATTTTATTCCATTTGTTCACTAGGTGAAGGTCAACTCTGCAATAGTCTGTGTGTATGTGTATTTGTGTGTGGTAGTTAATGGAGCTGGGGGTGGGGCCACGCAATCAATCAATCGTGTCAACTCGCAAGTACTCAGAATATCAACCACTGTTTACAATGTAACAACTACTATCTACGGTGTTACAACTACTATTTACAGTGTTACAACTACTATTTACAATGTAACAACTACTATTTACGGTGTTACAACTACTATTTACAGTGTTACAACTACTATTTACGGTGTTACAACTACTATTTACAGTGTTACAACTACTATTTACAGTGTTACAACTACTATTTACAATGTAACAACTACTATTTACAGTGTTACAAATACTATTTACAATGTAACAACTACTATTTACAGTGTTACAAATACTATTTACAATGTAACAACTACTATTTACAGCGTTACAAATACTATTTACAATGTAACAACTACTATTTACAGTGTAACAAATACTATTTACAATGTCATTACTATTATTTGTGTCAGTATCGTCTTAGTTTTCTCCAGAGTCATATTTGACTGGGAACTGCTAATGCATATTTGATGACACAGAGTTGAGCTATTTTTATAATTATTACACATAGAACTATGCTCCACAGAGAGCTGAAAGTGTTTGTTGAAGACCTATGCTCCACAGGGAGCTGAAATGTTTGTTGAAGACCTATGCTCCACAGGGAGCTGAAAGTATTTGTTGAAGACCTATGCTCCATAGGGAGCTGAAAGTGTTTGTTGAAGACCTATGCTCCACAGGGAGCTGAAAGTGTTTGTTGAAGACCTATGCTCCACAGGGAGCTGAAAGTGTTTGTTGAAGACCTATGCTCCACAGGGAGCTGAAAGTGTTTGTTAAAGACCTATGCTCCACAGAGTGTTGAAAGTGTTTGTTGAAGACCTATGCTCCACATGGAGTTGAAAGTGTTTGTTGAAGACCTATGCTCCACATGGAGTTCAAACTGTTTGTTGAAGACCTATGCTCCACAGATAGTTGAAAGTGTTTGTTGAAGACCTATGCTCCACAGGGAGTTGAAAGTGATTGTTGAAGACATATGCTCCACAGGGAGTTGAAAGTGTTTGTTGAAGACCTATGCTCCACAGAGAGCTGAAAGTGTTTGTTGAAGACCTATGCTCCACACGGAGCTGAAAGTGTTTGTTGAAGACCTATGCTCCGCAGAGAGCTGAATGGTAGAAAAGTCTTTTAATCTACTTATTATTGTTCTCTAAGCACACAACTTCTGAATATAAATTGAAATACTTCTAAACTCTATCTGGTCTAATTTGTAGTTTGCTATGTGTTTCATTAATCTCTCTAACTTATACAATATTGATCATATTTCTCTGGCTCTATGTTTCTCTTCCCTGGTGTTTCTCTATTTTTCAAACAACAAGAACAATAGTGGGTAGACGTGGACAAGTCAAAGAACAAGAACAATAGTGGGTAGATGTGGACAAGTCAAACAACAAGAACAATAGTGGGTAGATGTGGACAAGTCAAAGAACAAGAACAATAGTGGGTAGATGTGGACAAGTCAAACAACAACAACAATAGTGGGTAGATGTGGACAAGTCAAACAACAAGAACAATAGTGGGTAGACATGGACAAGTCAAACAACAAGAACAATAGTGGGTAGATGTGGACAAGTCAAACAACAAGAACAATAGTGGGTAGATGTGGACAAGTCAAAGAACAAGAACAATAGTGGGTAGATGTGGACAAGTCAAAGAACAAGAACAATAGTGGGTAGATGTGGACAAGTCAAACAACAAGAACAATAGTGGGTAGATGTGGACAAGTCAAACAACAAGAACAATAGTGGGTAGATGTGGACAAGTCAAACAACAAGAACAATAGTGGGTAGATGTGGACAAGTCAAACAAGAGAACAATAGTTGGTAGATGTGGACAAGTCAAACAACAAGAACAATAGTGGGTAGATGTGGACAAGTCAAACAACAAGAACAATAGTGGGTAGATGTGGACAAGTCAAACAACAAGAACAATAGTGGGTAGATGTGAACAAATCAAACAACAAGAACAATAGTGGGTAGATGTGGACAAGTCAAACAACAAGAACAATAGTGGGTAGATGTGGTCAAGTCAAACAACAAGAACAATAGTGGGTAGATGTGGACAAGTCAAACAACAAGAACAATAGTGGGTAGATGTGGTCAAGTCAAACAACAAGAACAATAGTGGGTAGATGTGGTCAAGTCAAACAACAAGAACAATAGTGGGTAGATGTGGTCAAGTCAAACAACAAGAACAATAGTGGGTAGATGTGGACAAGTCAAATAACAAGAACAATAGTGGGTAGATGTGGACAAGTCAAACAACAAGAACAATAGTGGGTAGATGTGGACAAGTCAAACAACAAGAACAATAGTGGGTAGATGTGGACAAGTCAAACAACAAGAACAATAGTGGGTAGATGTGGACAAGTCAAACAACAAGAACAATAGTGGGTAGATGTGGTCAAGTCAAACAACAAGAACAATAGTGGGTAGATGTGGTCAAGTCAAACAACAAGAACAATAGTGGGTAGATGTGGACAAGTCAAATAACAAGAACAATAGTGGGTAGATGTGGACAAGTCAAACAACAAGAACAATAGTGGGTAGATGTGGACAAGTCAAACAACAAGAACAATAGTGGGTAGATGTGGTCAAGTCAAACAACAAGAACAATAGTTGGTAGATGTGGTCAAGTCAAACAACAAGAACAATAGTGGGTAGACGTGGTCAAGTCAAACAACAAGAACAATAGTGGGTAGATGTGGTCAAGTCAAACAACAAGAACAATAGTGGGTAGATGTGGTCAAGTCAAACAACAAGAACAATAGTGGGTAGATGTGGTCAAGTCAAACAACAAGAACAATAGTGGGTAGATGTGGTCAAGTCAAACAACAAGAACAATAGTGGGTAGATGTGGTCAAGTCAAACAACAAGAACAATAGTGGGTAGATGTGGTCAAGTCAAACAACAAGAACAATAGTGGGTAGATGTGGACAAGTCAAACAACAAGAACAATAGTGGGTAGATGTGGACAAGTCAAACAACAAGAACAATAGTGGGTAGATGTGGACAAGTCAAACAACAAGAACAATAGTGGGTAGATGTGGACAAGTCAAACAACAAGAACAATAGTGGGTAGACGTGGGCAAGTCAAACAACAAGAACAATAGTGGGTAGATGTGGACAAGTCAAACAACAAGAACAATAGTGGGTAGATGTGGACAAGTCAAACAACAAGAACAATAGTGGGTAGATGTGGACAAGTCAAACAACAAGAACAATAGTGGGTAGATGTGGACAAGTCAAACAACAAGAACAATAGTGGGTAGATGTGGACAAGTCAAACAACAAGAACAATAGTGGGTAGATGTGGACAAGTCAAACAACAAGAACAATAGTGGGTAGATGTGGACAAGTCAAACAACAAGAACAATAGTGGGTAGATGTGGACAAGTCAGACAACAAGAACAATAGTTGGTAGATGTGGACAAGTCAAACAACAAGAACAATAGTGGGTAGATGTGGACAAGTCAAACAACAAGAACAATAGTGGGTAGATGTGGACAAGTCAAACAACAAGAACAATAGTTGGTAGATGTGGACACGTCAAACAACAAGAACAATAGTGGGTAGATGTGGACAAGTCAAACAACAAGAACAATAGTGCGTAGATGTGAACAAATCAAACAACAAGAACAATAGTTGGTAGATGTGGACACGTCAAACAACAAGAACAATAGTGGGTAGATGTGGACAAGTCAAACAACAAGAACAATAGTGGGTAGATGTGGTCAATTCAAACAACAAGAACAATAATGGGTAGATGTGGACAAGTCAAACAACAAGAACAATAGTGGGTAGATGTGGGCAAGTCAAACAACAAGAACAATAGTGGGTAGATGTGGACAAGTCAAACAACAAGAACAATAGTGGGTAGATGTGGACAAGTCAAACAACAAGAACAATAGTGGGTAGATGTGGACAAGTCAAACAACAAGAACAATAGTGGGTAGATGTGGACAAGTCAAACAACAAGAACAATAGTGGGTAGATGTGGACAAGTCAAACAACAAGAACAATAGTGGGTAGATGTGGACAAGTCAAACAACAAGAACAATAGTGGGTAGATGTGGACAAGTCAAACAACAAGAACAATAGTGGGTAGATGTGGACAAGTCAAACAACAAGAACAATAGTGGGTAGATGTGGACAAGTCAAACAACAAGAACAATAGTTGGTAGATGTGGACACGTCAAACAACAAGAACAATAGTGGGTAGATGTGGACAAGTCAAACAACAAGAACAATAGTGCGTAGATGTGAACAAATCAAACAACAAGAACAATAGTTGGTAGATGTGGACACGTCAAACAACAAGAACAATAGTGGGTAGATGTGGACAAGTCAAACAACAAGAACAATAGTGGGTAGATGTGGTCAATTCAAACAACAAGAACAATAATGGGTAGATGTGGACAAGTCAAACAACAAGAACAATAGTGGGTAGATGTGGGCAAGTCAAACAACAAGAACAATAGTGGGTAGATGTGGACAAGTCAAACAACAAGAACAATAGTGGGTAGATGTGGACAAGTCATACAACAAGAACAATAGTGGGTAGATGTGGACAAGTCAAACAACAAGAACAATAGTGGGTAGATGTGGACAAGTCAAACAACAAGAACAATAGTGGGTAGATGTGGACAAGTCAAACAACAAGAACAATAGTGGGTAGATGTGGACAAGTCAAACAACAAGAACAATAGTGGGTAGATGTGGACAAGTCAAACAACAAGAACAATAGTGGGTAGATGTGGACAAGTCAAACAACAAGAACAATAGTGGGTAGATGTGGACAAGTCTCACGAATGACAGACGAAGTCTCAGAAATCGAGGCCTTACTGCAAGTCAACCTTATGTTGGGCC
This sequence comes from Megaustenia siamemsis, assembly GCA_032433765.1. Lineage (NCBI taxonomy): Eukaryota > Metazoa > Mollusca > Gastropoda > Stylommatophora > Ariophantidae > Megaustenia > Megaustenia siamemsis. The sequence continues at coordinate 2,696,627 of JAVIAB010000050.1, forward strand.
TAACTAGACTCTCTGGCATCGTCAGGAATGGACAGAGCAGCATATCAGATGGACTAGACTATAGTGGATAGAGTAACATGTCAGATGGCCTAGACTATAGTGGATAGAGTAGCATATCAGATGGACTAGACTATAGTGGATAGAGTAACATGTCAGATGGACTAGACTATAGTGGATAGAGTAACATGTCAGATGGACTAGACTATAGTGGATAGAGTAACATGTCAGATGGACTAGACTATAGTGGACAGAGCAGCATATCAGATGGACTAGACTATAGTGGATAGAGTAACATGTCAGATGGACTAGACTATAGTGGATAGAGTAGCATATCAGATGGACTAGACTACATTGGACAGAGTAACATGTCAGATGGACTAGACAACAGTGGACAGAGCAGCATATCAGATGGACTAGACTACAGTGGACAGAGCAGCATATCAGATGGACTAGACTGTAGTGGATAGAGTAACACGTCAGATGGACTAGACTATAGTGGATAGAGTAACATGTCAGATGGACTAGACTATAGTGGATAGAGCAGCATATCAGATGGACTAGACTACAGTGGACAAAGTAACATGTCAGAGCGACTAGGCTACAGTGGACAGAGTAACATGTCAGATGGACTAGACTACAGTGGACAGAGCAACATGTCAGTTAGACTAGACTACAGTGGACAGAGTAACATGTCAGATGGACTAGACTACAGTGGACAGAGTAACATGTCAGATGGACTAGACTACAGTGGACAGAGCAACATGTCAGATAGACTAGACTACAGAGGACAGAGTAACATGTCAGATAGACTAGACTACAGTGAACAGAGCAACATGTCAGATGGACTAGACTACAGTGGAGAGAGCAACATGTCAGATGGACTAGACTATAGTGGACAAAGCAGCATGCCAGATGGACTAGACTAAATTGGACAATGCAGCATGCCAGATGATCTAGACTATAGTTGACAAAGTGGCATGTCAGATGGACTAGACTATAGTGGACAAAGCAGCATGTCTGTTGGACTATACTATAGTTGACAAAGCGCATGTCTGATGGATTATACTATAGTTGACAAAGCGGCATGTCTGATGAATTATACTATAGTGGACAAAGTAGCATGTCTGATGGATTATACTATAGTGGACAAAGTAGCATGTCTGATGGACTATACTATAGTGGACAAAGCGGCATGTCTGATGGACTATACTATAGTGGACAAAGTAGCATGTCTGATGGACTATACTATAGTGGACAAAGCAGCATGTCTGATGGACTATACTATAGTGGACAAAGCAGCATGTCTGATGGACTATACTATAGTGGACAAAGCAGCATGCCAGAAAGATTATACTATAGTGGGCAAAGCAGCATGCCAGAAGGATTATACTATATTGGAAAAGGCAGCATGTCTGATGCACTATACTATAGTGGACAAAGCGGCATGTCTGATGGACTATACTGCAGTGGACAAAGCAGTATGTCTGATGGACTAGGCTATAGTGGACAAAGCAGCATGTCTGATGGACTATACTATAGTGGACAATGCAGCATGCCAGATGATGTCTGATGGATTATACTATAGTGGACAAAGCGGCATCTCAGATGGACTATACTATAGTGGACAAAGCAGCAGGTTAGATAGACTAGACTATAGTGGGCAAAGCAGCATGTCTGATGGACTAGACTATAGTGGACAAAGCAGCATGTCATATGGACTAGGCTATAGTGGACAAAGCAGCATGTCTGATGGACTATACTATAGTGGACAATGCAGCATGCCAGATGATGTCTGATGGATTATACTATAGTGGACAAAGCAGCATGTCTGATGGACTATACTATAGTGGACAAAGCGGCATGTCTGATGGACTATACTATAGTGGACAAAGCGGCATGTCTGATGGACTATACTACAGTAGACAGAGTAACATGTCAGTTAGACTAGAATACAGTGGACAGAGGAACATGTCAGACGGACTAGACTACAGTGGACAGAGTAACATGTCAGTTAGACTAGACTACAGTGGACAGAGTAACATGTCAGATGGACTAGACTACAGTAGACAGAGTAACATGTCAGTTAGACTAGACTACAGTGGACAGAGTAACATGTCAGATAGACTAGACTACAGTGGACAGAGCAACACGTCAGTTAGACTAGACTACAGTGGACAGAGTAACATGTCAGATGGACTAGACTACAGTGCACAGAGGAACATGTCAGATAGACTAGACTACAGAGGACAGAGCAACATGTCAGATGGACTAGACTACAGTGGAGAGAGCAACATGTCAGATTGACTAGACTATAGTGGACAAAGCAGCATGTCATATGGACTAGACTATAGTGGACAAAGCAGCATGTCATATGGACTATGCTATAGTGGACAAAACAGCATGTCTGATGGACTATATAAAGGTGGACAGAGCAGTATTCCAGATGGACTATACTACAATGGACAGATCAGTATTCCAGATGGACTATACTACGATGGACAGAGCAATATTTCAGATGGACTATACTACGGTGGACAGATCAGTATTCCAGATGAACTATACTACGGTGGACAGAGCAGTATTCCAGATGAACTATATTACGGTGGACAGAGCAGCATTCCATGTGGACTATACTACGGTGGACAGAGCAACATTCCATGTGGACTATACTACGGTGGACAGAGCAGCATTCCATGTGGACTATACTACGGTGGACAGAGCAGCATTCCATGTGGACTATACTACGGTGCACAGAGCAGTATTCCAGATGAATTATACTACGGTGGACAGAGCAGTATTCCATGTGGACTATACTACGGTGGACAGAGCAACATTCCATGTGGACTATACTACGGTGGACAGAGCAACATTCCATGTGGACTATACTACGGTGGACAGAGCAGCATTCCATGTCGACTATACTACGGTGGACAGAGCAACATTCCATGTAGACTATACTACGGTGGACAGAGCAGCATTCCATGTGGACTATACTACGGTGGACAGAGCAGCATTCCATGTGGACTATACTACGGTGGACAGAGCAGCATTCCATGTGAACTATACTACGGTGCATAGAGCAGTATTCCAGATGAACTATACTACGGTGGACAGAGCAGTATTCCATGTGGACTATACTACGGTGGACAGAGCAGTATTCCATGTGGACTATACTACGGTGGACAGAGCAGTATTCCATGTGGACTATACTACGGTGGACAGAGCAGTATTCCATGTGGACTATACTACGGTGGACAGAGCAGTATTCCATGTGGACTATACTACGGTGGACAGAGCAGTATTCCATGTGGACTATACTACGGTGGACAGAGCAGTATTCCATGTGGACTATACTACGGTGGACAGAGCAGTATTCCATGTGGACTATACTACGGTGGACAGAGCAGTATTCCATGTGGACTATACTACAGTGGAATGATGTGCTATTCACATATTCAAGATATCCTTTGTTGATGGACGTATGCGGATATGGCGATGGTGTGGAGATAGCACTTATATTTGACACTCTGTTCCTGGAGCTATCAAGTGCTGCGTCACTAATGTGCTTCAGTCTATTTACTGATCTTTTCTTTCATCTTCTGCGTGCACTTTAGACGTGAACCTTTCGTCAAAAACTGTGGCCAGCCTAAGACTGGTGTTTTCTCTATGCAAATGCTCATGGTATCATGTCGATAATCAGATAATCATATCCTTATGAGAAAGTGATACTTCTATTATGAGAAAGTGATACTTCTATTATGAGAAAGTGATACTTCTATTATGAGAAAGTGATACTTCTATTATGAGAAAGTGATACTTCTATTATGACTTATTCGGAGTTCCATAAATTGTTGTTTATTCTTTTTCTGTTGAGCTCATGGTCGCCATAATGTTTGTGGTTACCCTGGCTGTGTGTCTGCACCCATTGTATCATGAACAAATTCCCTCAATAGAAAAACCACCTATTTTGAAACTTCGTTGAAAACATCCCTGGTATTTAGCGTCATCATTTAGAGCTATCTCCACATCCAGGGTTGGCTGCCATGGCGTGCCATTCCGCTCTGTCTCTTGCTCTAACGGTGCAGGTTATTATAGGTTGACGTGTCCATCTTTTGGTGTTACTCGTCCATGTTAGTTTGTGTCTACTTCCTTTATCTTGTACTTACCCTTCCAAGATTACTTTTGGTGGCTTCCCTGGCATTGCGCACAGAAAATATACAGAGTGGACCAGCTATTTTGTTGTAACGAAGGCAAATCGTGTGTTCAACAGAAAATATACAGAGTGGACCAGCTATTTTGTTGTAACGAAGGCAAATCATGTGTTCAACAGAAAATATACAGAGTGGACCAGTTATTTTGTTGTAACGAAGGCAAATCGTGTGTTCAACAGAAAATATACAGAGTGGACCAGCTATTTTGTTGTAACGAAGGCAAGTCATGTGTTCAACAGAAAATATACAGAGTGGACCAGCTATTTTGTTGTAACGAAGGCAAGTCATGTGTTCAACAGAAAATATACAGAGTGGACCAGCTATTTTGTTGTAACGAAGGCAAATCATGTGTTCAACAGAAAATATACAGAGTGGACCAGCTATTTTGTTGTAACGAAGGCAAATCATGTGTTCAACAGAAAATATACAGAGTGGACCAGCTATTTTGTTGTAACGAAGGCAAGTCATGTGTTCAACAGAAAATATACAGAGTGGACCAGCTATTTTGTTGTAACGAATGCAAATGATGTGTTCAACAGAAAATATACAGAGTGGACCAGCTATTTTGTTGTAACGAAGGCAAATCATGTGTTCAACAGAAAATATACAGAGTGGACCAGCTATTTTGTTGTAACGAAGGCAAATCATGTGTTCAACAGAAAATATACAGAGTGGACCAGCTATTTTGTTGTAACGAAGGCAAATCATGTGTTCAACAGAAAATATACAGAGTGGACCAGCTATTTTGTTGTAACGAATGCAAATGATGTGTTCAACAGAAAATATACAGAGTGGACCAGCTATTTTGTTGTAACGAAGGCAAATGATGTGTTCAACAGAAAATATACAGAGTGGACCAGCTATTTTGTTGTAACGAAGGCAAGTTATGTGTTCAACAGAAAATATACAGAGTGGACCAGCTATTTTGTTGTAACGAAGGCAAATCATGTGTTCAACAGAAAATATACAGAGTGGACCAGCTATTTTGTTGTAACGAAGGCAAATGATGTGTTCAACAGAAAATATACAGAGTGGACCAGCTATTTTGTTGTAACGAAGGCAAGGCATGTGTTCAACAGAAAATATACAGAGTGGACCAGCTATTTTGTTGTAACGAAGGCAAGTTATGTGTTCAACAGAAAATATACAGAGTGGACCAGCTATTTTGTTGTAACGAAGGCAAATAATGTGTTCAACAGAAAATATACAGAGTGGACCAGCTATTTTGTTGCAACGAAGGCAAGTCATGTGTTCAACAGAAAATATACAGAGTGGACCAGCTATTTTGTTGTAACGAAGGCAAGTTATGTGTTCAACAGAAAATATACAGAGTGGACCAACTATATTGTTGTAGCGAAGGCAAGTTATGTGTTCAACAGAAAATATACAGAGTGGACCAGCTATTTTGTTGTAACGAAGGCAAATCATGTGTTCAACAGAAAATATACAGAGTGGACCAGCTATTTTGTTGTAACGAATGCAAATGATGTGTTCAACAGAAAATATACAGAGTGGACCAGCTATTTTGTTGTAACGAAGGCAAATCATGTGTTCAACAGAAAATATACAGAGTGGACCAGCTATTTTGTTGTAACGAAGGCAAATCATGTGTTCAACAGAAAATATACAGAGTGGACCAGCTATTTTGTTGTAACGAAGGCAAATCATGTGTTCAACAGAAAATATACAGAGTGGACCAGCTATTTTGTTGTAACGAATGCAAATGATGTGTTCAACAGAAAATATACAGAGTGGACCAGCTATTTTGTTGTAACGAAGGCAAGTTATGTGTTCAACAGAAAATATACAGAGTGGACCAGCTATTTTGTTGTAACGAAGGCAAATCATGTGTTCAACAGAAAATATACAGAGTGGACCAGCTATTTTGTTGTAACGAAGGCAAATCATGTGTTCAACAGAAAATATACAGAGTGGACCAGCTATTTTGTTGTAACGAAGGCAAGTCATGTGTTCAACAGAAAATATACAGAATGAACCAACTATTTTGTGGTAACGAAAGCAAATCATGTGTTCAACAGAAAATTGTCCCCTTCTCTATGTGGTGTTAATGCCCCTTCGAATCACCGTGACATTATGTGTTTTACTATGAAATTGAATGCCTGTGGCACAAGACATGTTTTAATACACAGTTGATATAATAAATGCTCATTTGTGCGAAATCCACTTTGCTTTTGGATTTAGTGTTTACACCTTCTTACGGTCGAGGAAAATCTAAGATCTCATGCAAAAGTTCCCATGGGACAGTTTCCCAGAAAATTGATGGTGTGTTTGTGAACGGGCTACTGTATGACTGCCACTCGCTGATAATGTGTAGCCTATATTGCAAAGATGGTAACATCAAAGAAAAAGACATCACCTCAGTGCAAAATAAAGACAAGTAGAACAATATTAAAACAGGTAAATGAATTTAAATATTTGGGAACTTTGTTAACCTCAGACGGAAGATGTACACAAGAGGTGAGATGCAGAATGGCTCAGGCAAAAGCAGCTTTCCAAAAAATTGAGGAAGATACTGTGCAATCCATTTTTGACAATAGAAACAAGAAAAAGAGTTCTTAAATGTTATGTAGAGCCAGTCTTAACATATGGATGTGAATCATGGACAATAGGACAACAGACAAGAAGAGCACTGGAGGCTGTAGAAATGTGGTTTTACAGAATAATGTTGAGAATACTATGGACAGCTAAGAAGAGTAATGAAAACGTTCGGAAAGAGGCCAGACAGAACAACAAATCGTACCACAACAAAGTGGCTTCCGTCAGCACAGATCAACTGAAGACCTGGTCACCTACATTGCACAGGAAATAGAGAATGCTCTACAAGAAAAGAAACACACACTGGCAGTAGAACAAGCTTTTTAGACTTGGCATCCAGGGTCGTTTATTCAATTGGGTCTCTCAATACCTTCAGGATAGAACGGCCAGAGTACAAGTTCAAGGTCAACTAAATAAGAAGGTCTCTATCGAACAAGGTGTCCCACAAGGCGGAGTCTTGTCCCCAACACTCTTTTTTATTTTCATAAATGACATCGTAATGGGCATTCCACCCAGAATACACTCAGCAATATACGCAGATGATCTGGCGTTATGGGCTCGCGAGGAAAGTATGTCGGTAGCTGGACCCAGGATGCAAGATGCCCTAGGTGAACTTGAAAAGTGGACGAACACCTGGTTCTTACCAATCAACAAAAGAAAAACTACATATACAATTTTTAGCCTATCAAGAAAAACACTCTCTGCAAACTTGAAGATAAAAGACCATACACTCCCTATTGACCAAAACCCAACATATCTTGGCGTCACCATGAATCGCAGAATGGCTTGGAAAAATCAGATAGACAGAGCAAGGAAAAAAGCCAGAAAATGAACAAATATTATTAAGAAATTGGCAGGAACGGACTGGGGGGCAGACAGCAATATTTTTAAAAGACTATACGTAGGAAGAGTCAGACCAGTTCTAGAGTATGGAGTCACAGCCTGGGCTATGGCTACCAAAACACACCTTAGCAAAATTAACAGAACACAGAACCAAGCTGCCCGTATCATCACTGGTGCTATGAAATCTTCACCTATCAAGACTCTAGAAACAGTAACAAGTTTACAACCCTTAGATGACAGACTGGTCACTAAAGTATTGCAACAAGCGGGGAAATATAGAAGGCTCCTTAGCCAACCCATGCACCAAAGAATATCTGGTTCCGGAATTGTACGACTAAAGATGAGCAACTTCGCTGGAATTGCCAATGAACTAATTACTGGAGACCCAGTACTTTCCCAAACAATATCGAAACCCTTGGGCCCATCTGATATGTCTCCTCATGGAAAACATAAAATACCAGAACTTAAGGAAAATATAACAGGAATCATGAAAAAAAGGCACCCAATCAGACACAGAAAGAAAACACGTAGCAGAAAAACACATACACGATACCTACCCACAGGACTCTTGGTCCCACATATACACAGATGGCTCTGCTACAAATACCACCAGAAATGGAAAGGGGGGGGGGGTGTGTGTTCTTGACGCTGAATAACCAGGACGAGATCACCAAGTCAATAGCTACTGGAAAATTCGCAAACAACTTTAAAGCAGAAACTGAGGCCATCAGAGATGCTGCAACACTGGCTACTCAACACAAAAATAACATGCACAATAAATTGGTGATTCTGACTGATGCACTGTCAGTATTATCAGCTCTAAAAAGCCCAAGAACAATGAACTAGATGACTTGAGAACTACCCTGGACCAACTATGCAATAACTTCCAGAGAGTAGTCATTCAGTGGATACCATCACACTGTAATATACACGGGAACGAAAGCGCAGACAAATTAGCTAAAGAGGAAGGGAGATTGCCACAAGAGAACCATCCGCTCAGTTATGATGAAGCCAAATCCATCCTCAAAGGTCAGTTCCATGAAAAATGGAAACGAGAACACCCAAAGCATAACGAGAGGGACGGATACCATCTAGGAGGGATCAAGTCATCATACTTTGCCTACGCACTGGCCACAATAGAATGAGAAATCACATGTTCACCAAATTCAAAATAGGTACAACCAGCCTATGCCACTGTACACTGGACAAAATGACTACAAAACATGTTCTACAGGATTGTCCCCAGTACACAGACCTGAGAAGAGCAATGTGGTCTACGCCCACCTCCCTGGCGGAGAAACTATATGGGGCAATCGATTCGCTTAAACAGACAGCTGACTTCATGAGAGAGTCTGGAATCCTACTCTGATTGAGTCTTGATCGCAGAGAGAGAGAAAGAGGCCAAAGCAAGAAGAGAGCTAATGTCCAATATTAGGAAGAAACAATCATCATTTTTGACTATGTAATGAGAAGAGAACAACTGGAATATATAGTAACAACTGGAAAAATTGAGGGACGAAGATATAGAGGGAAGCAAAGAGAAAAAAATAACAGATAGCTTAAGAGAATGGCTTGGCAGAAGGTCAACAACAGAAATGATAAATAGCTGCCGAGATCGAAAGTTGTGGAGAGACATGATCACCTACGTTAGCAGGCCCTGTACTTGATGATGATGATATTGCAAAGCTTTTAAAATATTGCTACTACTACTGACAGTGTGTATATGATATTGTCTAGTTTTTCACTTCGTCATTTACATTGCGCGGTCTAGTGGAGAAAACACCTTCTGGTGTAGACATTCCAGCAAATCGGTCCGTGTTGATTTCTGCTAGACCGTCGCTACGAGCGCGATAACAGTGCCATTATTGATCCAAATAATTGTCTCGTGCTTATTGTGCTTGTTCTATTTCTCATTGTCATGGCAACCAGTGAAGCATACACTTCCAGCAGATTGATGATGTTGGTGGGATTGTATTCTGAGGTCAAATCTGGAACTAGTTTGTGGACCAGGAAACACCAGCAACTCGTGTGTGACGTATTGAGAATGTGTCGACCTCTGAGCTTCTGTGATGTTTTGTTGTGCAGCTTGTGTGCCCTGTTTGAAGTTGACACGGAGCAGTCCAGGTTTTCCAGTGTCACGTCGTCTCATGTCGAGAACAAGTACTGTCTGAGAGGAACGGTGTCCCACTGTACAGAACAATTGAAATAAGTGTCTCTATCGACTTTGGGTAAATAAAAGAGGCGCTGATTTAATCAATGCTGATAGAGACAACATAAATAATTTGCGATATGCGGATGACACAGTCTTAATAGCAGAGACAGAGAACGAACTACAAGAAATGATAGACATAATAGTAGAAGAAAGCAACAAGAAAGGTCTAAGTTTGAATAGTAAGAAAACAGAAGTAATGGTTATATCAAAGAAACAATCATCACCATCATGCAGCATAAAAATAAACAAGACAAATCTGAAACAAGTGCAACGTTTCAAATACTTGGGCACAATAATAACATCAGATGGGAGATGCACCACAGAAATAAAAAGCAGAATAGCACAGGCCAAAATAGCATTTCAGAAAATGAAAAAAAATATCTTATGCAACAAATCTATGTCAATAAAAATTAGAAGCTTTCTCTGAAAGTGGCGGTGTAGTGTTCCAGTATAATGATATATCATACCCAAATATTTCTGTGAACACTATTGTAGTCACCATACATGCGACAATGGCACACAGTAAGTTTGAGTTCTCACCGACCTTTTCGCAGGACGAGAGTGCACTGACGGTGTGTGAGGTGCAAACATTTACAGACACCTATTGTCTGGACGGGCATTCTTGGTCGTTTTGTACAGTGTGTGGTGGGAGTAGCAAAGGTTGCACCGTCATCATCGGTACGTGTCACTTCAACTGTTCACATGGTATCTATGGACACGACTGCCCCGGGTCTTGTCTTAGTGTCAGTTCTTTATGTGAGGAAAATCCGAAAAATGCCAACATTGCAAACATCCTGGCTATACCTGTGATGACACACTACACAGGTAACTAGAACCTGATGTGCGGCCTGCTACAGTAACTAGAACATGATGTGCGGCCTGCTACAGTAACTAGAACCTGATGTGCGGCCTGCTACAGTAACTAGAACATGATGTGCGGCCTGCTACAGGGAACAATAACATGATGTGCGGCCTGCTACAGGGAACTAGAACAGTATATGCACCCACTACAGGGAACTAGAACCTGATGTGCAGCCTACTACAGTAACTAGAACCTGATGTGCGGCCTGCTACAGTAACTAGAACATGATGTGCGGCCTACTACAGTAACTAGAACATGATGTGCAGCCTACTACAGTAACTAGAACATGATGTGCGGCCTGCTACAGGGAACTAGAACAGTATATGCACCCACTACAGGGAACTAGAACCTGATGTGCAGCCTACTACAGTAACTAGAACATGATGTGCGGCCTGCTACAGGGAACTAGAACATGATGTGCGGCCTGCTACAGGGAACTAGAACAGTATATGCACCCACTACATGGAACTAGAATATAATGTGCAGCCCACTACATGGAACTAGAACATGATGTACAGCCCACTACAGGGAACTAGAACATGATGTGCAGCCCACTACAGGGAACTAGAACATGATGTGCAGCCCACTACATGGAACTATAACATTATGTGCAGCCCACTACAGGGAAATAGAACATGATGTGCAGCCCACTACAGGGAACTAGAACTTGATGTGCGAACTAGAACATAATGTGCAGCCCACTACAGGGAACTAGAAAATGATGTGCAGCCCACTACAGGGAAATGGAACATGATGTGCAGCTCACTACAGGGAACTGGAACATAATGGTGCCGCCCACTACAGGGAACTAGAACATGATGTGCAGCGAACTGGAACTTGATGTGCTGCCCACTAGAGGGAACTAGAACAATATATACACCCACTACAGAGAACTAGAATATGATGTGCAGCCCACTACATGGGACTAGAATATGATGTTCAGAACACTACATGGAACTAGAATATGTTGTGCAGCCCACTACAGGGAAATGGAAGATAATGGTGAAGCCCACTACAGGGAACTAGAACATGATGTGGAGCCCATTACATGGAATTAGAACATAATGTGCAGCCCACTACATGGAACTAGAACAATATATGCAGCCCACTACAGGGAACTAGAACAATATATGCAGCCCACAGGGAGCTAAAACCTGATTGCAGCCCATTACAGGGACCTATAGCATGGTGTGCGGCCCATAGAAATAACATAGAAATTCTTAGTGAGTAGTATTGCATAATTAGTCTACATAAGATAAATACTTATAATAAATATGTGAATTATTTGTATAGTTCAGTCTAGAAGTTGTACAGAGAGAGTAGCACAAGGATAGGAAAGCAATGTACGATCTGTTAGGGGTGTGAACATCTGCACACGGCGGTAGCGTAGTAAACATTCCCACACGGCGGTAGCCTAGTAAACATTCCCACACGGCGGTAGGCTAGTAGACATTCCCACACGGCGGTGGCCTAGTAAACATTCCCACACGGCGGTAGCCTAGTAAACATTCCCACACGGCGGTAGCCTAGTAAATATTTCCACACGGCGGTAGCCTAGTACACATTCCCACACGGCGGTAGCCTAGTAAACATTCCCACATGGCGGTAGCCTTGTAAATATTCCCACGCGACGGTAGCGTAGTAAACATTCCCACGCGGCGGTAGCCTAGTAAACATTGCCACACGGCGGTAGCCTAGTAAACATTCCAACTCGGCGGTAGCCTAGTAAACATTCCCACATGGCGGTAGCCTAGTAAACATTCCCACACGGCGGTAGCCTAGTAAACATTTCCTCACGGCGGTAGCCTAGTAAACATTCCCACACTCCGGTAGCCTAGTAAACATTCCCTCACGGCGGTAGCCTAGTAAACATTCCCATATGGCGGTAGCCTAGTAAACATTCCCACATGGCGGTAGCCTAGTAAACATTCCCTCACGGCGGTAGCCTAGTAAACATTCCCACATGGCGGTAGCCTAGTAAACATTCCCACAGGGCGGTAGCCTAGTAAACATTCCAACTCGGCGGTAGCCTAGTAAATATTCCCACATGACGGTAGCCTAGTAAACATTCCCACACGGCGGTAGGCTAGTAGACATTCCCACACGGCGGTGGCCTAGTAAACATTCCCACACGGCGGTAGCCTAGTAAACATTCCCACACGGCGGTAGCCTAGTAAATATTTCCACACGGCGGTAGCCTAGTACACATTCCCACACGGCGGTAGCCTAGTAAACATTCCCACATGGCGGTAGCCTTGTAAATATTCCCACGCGCCGGTAGCGTAGTAAACATTCCCACGCGGCGGTAGCCTAGTAAACATTGCCACACGGCGGTAGCCTAGTAAACATTCCAACTCGGCGGTAGCCTAGTAAACATTCCCACATGGCGGTAGCCTAGTAAACATTCCCACACGGCGGTAGCCTAGTAAACATTCCCTCACGGCGGTAGCCTAGTAAACATTCCCACACTCCGGTAGCCTAGTAAACATTCCCTCACGGCGGTAGCCTAGTAAACATTCCCATATGGCGGTAGCCTAGTAAACATTCCCACATGGCGGTAGCCTAGTAAACATTCCCTCACGGCGGTAGCCTAGTAAACATTCCCACATGGCGGTAGCCTAGTAAACATTCCCACAGGGCGGTAGCCTAGTAAACATTCCAACTCGGCGGTAGCCTAGTAAATATTCCCACATGACGGTAGCCTAGTAAACATTCCCACATGGCGGTAGCCTAGTAAACATTCCCTCACGGCGGTAGCCTAGTAAACATTCCCACATGGCGGTAGCCTAGTAAATATTCCCACATGACGGTAGCCTAGTAAACATTCCCACACGGCGGTAGCCTAGTAAACATTCCCTCACGGCGGTAGCCTAGTAAACATTCCCACACGGCGGTAGCCTAGTAAACATTCCCACACGGCGGTAGCCTAGTAAACATTCCCACACGGCGGTAGCCTAGTAAATATTCCCACATGACGGTAGCCTAGTAAACATTCCCACATGGCGGTAGCCTAGTAAACATTCCCTCACGGCGGTAGCCTAGTAAACATTCCCACATGGCGGTAGCCTAGTAAACATTCCCACATGGCGGTAGCCTAGTAAATATTCCCACATGACGGTAGCTTAGTAAACATTCCCACATGGCGGTAGCCTAGTAAACATTCCCACACAGCGGTAGCCTAGTAAACATTCCCTCACGGCGGTAGCCTAGTAAACATTCCCACATGGCGGAAGCCTAGTAAACATTCCCACAAGGCGGTAGCCTAGTAAACATTCCAACTCGGCGGTAGCCTAGTAAACATTCCAACTCGGCGGTAGCCTAGTAAACATTCTCACATGGCGGTAGCCTAGTAAACATTCTCACACGGCGGTAGCGTAGTAAACATTCCAACTCGGCGGTAGCCTAATAAACATTCCAACTTGGCGGTAGCATAGTAAACATTCCCACTCGGCGGTAGCCTAGTAAACATTCCTACTCGGCGGTAGCCTAGTAAACATTCCAACTCGGCGGTAGTCTAGTAAACATTCCCACATGGCGGTAGCCTAGTAAACATTCCCATATGGCGGAAGCCTAGTAAACATTCCCACATGGCGGTAGCCTAGTAAACATTTCCACTCGGCGGTAGCCTAGTAAACATTCCCACATTGCGGTAGCCTAGTAAACATTCCCACATGGCGGTAGCCTAGTAAACATTCCCACTCGGCGGTAGCCTAGTAAACATTCCCACATTGCGGTAGCCTAGTAAACATTCCAACTCGGCGGTAGCCTAGTAAATATTCCCACATGACCGTAGCCTAGTAAAAATTCCCACATGGCGGTAGCCTAGTAAACATTCCCACACGGCGGTAGCCTAGTAAACATTCTCACATGGCGGTAGCCTAGTAAACATTCCCACATGACGGTAGCCTAGTAAACATTCCAACTCGGCGGTAGCCTAGTAAACATTCCAACTCGGCGGTAGCCTAGTAAACATTCCCACATGACGGTAGCCTAGTAAATATTCCCACATGGCGGTAGCCTAGTAAACATTCCCACACGGCGGTAGCCTAGTAAACATTCTCACATGGCGGTAGCCTAGTAAACATTCCCACATGGCGGTAGCCTAGTAAACATTCCAACTCGGCGGTAGCCTAGTAAACATTCCAACTCGGCGGTAGCCTAGTAAACATTCCCACATGACGGTAGCCTAGTAAACATTCCCACACGGCGGTAGCCTAGTAAACATTCCCACATGACGGTAGCCTAGTAAACATTCCCACACGGCGGTAGCCTAGTAAACATTCCCACACGGCGGTAGCCTAGTAAACATTCCCACACGGCGGTAGCCAAGTAAACATTCCAACTCGGCGGTAGCCTAGTAAACATTCCAAGTCGGCGGTAGCCTAGTACATATTCCCACATGGCGGTAGCCTAGTAAACATTCCAACTCGGCGGTAGCCTAGTAAACATTCCCACATGGCGGTAGCCTAGTAAACATTCCCTCACGGCGGTAGCCTAGTAAACATTCCCACATGGCGGTAGCCTAGTAAATATTCCCACATGACGGTAGCCTAGTAAACATTCCCACACGGCGGTAGCCTAGTAAACATTCCCACACGGCGGTAGCCTAGTAAACATTCCCTCACGGCGGTAGCCTAGTAAACATTCCAACTCGGCGGTAGCCTAGTAAACATTCCCACATGGCGGTAGCCTAGTAAATATTCCCACATGGCGGTAGCCTAGTAAACATTCCCACATGGCGTTAGCCTAGTAAACATTCCCACTCGGCGGTAGCCTAGTAAACATTCCAACTCGGCGGTAGCCTAGTAAACATTCCCACATTGCGGTAGCCTAGTAAACATTCCAACTCGGCGGTAGCCTAGTAAATATTCCCACATGACGGTAGCCTAGTAAACATTCCCACATGGCGGTAGCCTAGTAAACATTCCCACACGGCGGTAGCCTAGTAAACATTCCCACATGGCGGTAGCCTAGTAAACATTCTCACATGGCGGTAGCCTAGTAAACATTCCCACACGGCGGTAGCGTAGTAAACATTCCAACTCGGCGGTAGCCTAATAAACATTCCAACTTGGCGGTAGCATAGTAAACATTCCACTCGGCGGTAGCCTAGTAAACATTCCTACTCGGCGGTAGCCTAGTAAACATTCCAACTCGGCGGTAGCCTAGTAAACATTCCCACATGACGGTAGCCTAGTAAACATTCCCACATGACGGTAGCCTAGTAAACATTCCCACTCGGCGGTTAGCTAGTAAACATTCCTACATGGCGGTAGCCTAGTAAACATTCCACACGGCGGTAGCCTAGTAAACATTCCAACTCGGCGGTAGCCTAGTAAACATTCCCACTCGGCGGTAGCCTAGTAAACATTCCCACATGGCGGTAGCCTTGTAAACATTCCCACATGGCGGTAGCCTAGTAAACATTCCCACATGGCGGTAGCCTAGTAAATATTCCCACATGACGGTAGCCTAGTAAACATTCCCACATGGCGGTAGCCTAGTAAACATTCCCACATGGCGGTAGCCTAGTAAACATTCCAACTCGGAGGTAGCCTAGTAAACATTCCCAATTGGCGGTAGCCTAGTAAACATTCCCACATAGCGGTAGCCTAGTAAGCATTCGAACTCGGCGGTAGCCTAGTAAATATTCCCACATGACGGTAGCCTAGTAAACATTCCCACATGGCGGTAGCCTAGTAAACATTCCCACACGGCGGTAGCCTAGTAAACATTCCCACATGGCGGTAGCCTATTAAACATTCCCACATGGCGGTAGCCTAGTAAACATTCCAACTCGGCGGTAGTCTAGTAAACATTCCAACTCGGCGGTAGCCTAGTAAACATTCCCACATGGCGGTAGCCTAGTAAACATTCCCACACGGCGGTAGCCTAGTAAACATTCCCACACGGCGGTAGCCTAGTAAACATTCCAACTCGGCGGTAGCCTAGTAAACATTCCCACATCGCGGTAGCCTAGTAAACATTCCCACACGGCGGTAGCCTAGTAAACATTCCCACACGACGAAAGCCTAGTAAACATTCCCACACGGCGGTAGCCTAGTAAACATTCCCACACGGCGGTAGCGTAGTAAACATTCCAACTCGGCGGTAGCCTAATAAACATTCCAACTTGGCGGTAGCATAGTAAACATTCCCACTCGGCAGTAGCCTAGTAAATATTCCAACTCGGCGGTAGCCTAGTAAACATTCCTACTCGGCGGTAGCCTAGTAAACATTCCAACTCGGCGGTAGCCTAGTAAACATTTCCACTCGGCGGTAGCCTAGTAAATATTCCCACACGGCGGTAGCCTAGTAAACATTCCAACTCGGCGGTAGCCTAGTAAACATTCCCACATGACGGTAGCCTAGTAAACATTCCCACATGACAGTAGCCTAGTAAACATTCCCACATGACGGTAGCCTAGTAAACATTCCCACATGACGGTAGCCTAGTAAACATTCCCACATTGCGGTAGCCTAGTAAACATTCCCACTCGGCGGTAGCCTAGTAAACATTCCCACATGACGGTAGCCTAGTAAACATTCCCACATGACGGTAGCCTAGTAAACATTCCCACTCGGCGGTAGCCTAGTAAACATTCCCACATGACGGTAGCCTAGTAAACATTCCCACATGACGCTAGCCTAGTAAACATTCCCACATGACGGTAGCCTAGTAAACATTCCCACATGACGGTAGCCTAGTAAACATTCCCACATGGCGGTAGCCTAGTAAACATTCCCACATGGCGGTAGCCTAGTAAACATTCCCACACGACGGTAGCCTAGTAAACATTCCAACTCGGCGGTAGCCTAGTAAACATTCCCACATGGCGGTAGCCTAGTAAACATTCCCACTCGGCGGTAGCCTAGTAAACATTCCAACTCGGCGGTAGCCTAGTAAACATTCCAACTCGGCGGTAGCCTAGTAAATATTCCCACATGACCGTAGCCTAGTAAACATTCCCACATGGCGGTAGCCTAGTAAACATTCCCACACGGCGGTAGCCTAGTAAACATTCTCACATGGCGGTAGCCTAGTAAACATTCCCACATGGCGGTAGCCTAGTAAACATTCCAACTCGGCGGTAGCCTAGTAAACATTCCAACTCGGCGGTAGCCTAGTAAACATTCCCACATGACGGTAGCCTAGTAAACATTCCCACACGGCGGTAGCCTAGTAAACATTCCCACATGACGGTAGCCTAGTAAACATTCCCACACGGCGGTAGCCTAGTAAACATTCCCACACGGCGGTAGCCTAGTAAACATTCCCACACGGCGGTAGCCAAGTAAACATTCCAACTCGGCGGTAGCCTAGTAAACATTCCAAGTCGGCGGTAGCCTAGTACATATTCCAACTCGGCGGTAGCCTAGTAAACATTCCAACTCGGCGGTAGCCTAGTAAACATTCCAAGTCGGCTGTAGCCTAGTACATATTCCAACCCGGCGGTAGCCTAGTAAACATTCCCACTCGGCGGTAGCCTAGTAAACATTCCATCTCGGCGGTAGCCTAGTAAACATTCCAACTCGGCGGTAGCCTAGTAAACATTCCCACATGGCGGTAGCCTAGTAAACATTCCCACACGGCGGTAGCCTAGTAAACATTCCAACTCGGCGGTAGCCTAGTAAACATTCCCACATGGCGGTAGCCTAGTAAACATTCCCACATGGCGTTAGCCTAGTAAACATTCCCACATGGCGTTAGCCTAGTAAACATTCCCACTCGGCGGTAGCCTAGTAAACATTCCAACTCGGCGGTAGCCTAGTAAACATTCCCACATGGCGGTAGCCTAGTAAACATTCCAACTCGGCGGTAGCCTAGTAAATATTCCCACATGACGGTAGCCTAGTAAACATTCCCACATGGCGGTAGCCTAGTAAACATTCCCACACGGCGGTAGCCTAGTAAACATTCCCACATGGCGGTAGCCTAGTAAACATTCCAACTCGGCGGTAGCCTAGTAAACATTCCAACTCGGCGGTAGCCTAGTAAACATTCCCACATGGCCGTAGCCTAGTAAACATTCCTACATGGCGGTAGCCTAGTAAACATTCCCACATGGCGGTAGCCTAGTAAACATTCCAACTCGGCGGTAGCCTAGTAAACATTCCCACATGGCGGTAGCCTAGTAAACATTCCAACTCGGCGGTAGCCTAGTAAACATTCCAACTCGGCGGTAGCCTAGTAAACATTCCCACATGGCCGTAGCCTAGTAAACATTCCTACATGGCGGTAGACTAGTAAACATTCCAACTCGGCGGTAGCCTAGTAAACATTCCAACTCGGCGGTAGCCTAGTAAACATTCCCACATGGCGGTAGCCTAGTAAACATTCCAACTCGGCGGTAGCCTAGTAAACATTCCAACTCGGCGGTAGCCTAGTAAACATTCCCACATGGCCGTAGCCTAGTAAACATTCCTACATGGCGGTAGCCTAGTAAACATTCCAACTCGGCGGTAGCCTAGTAA
Source organism: Megaustenia siamemsis (assembly GCA_032433765.1). Taxonomy (NCBI): domain Eukaryota; kingdom Metazoa; phylum Mollusca; class Gastropoda; order Stylommatophora; family Ariophantidae; genus Megaustenia; species Megaustenia siamemsis. Next base: position 2,715,786 of record JAVIAB010000050.1, read on the forward strand.
ACATTCCCACATGGCGGTAGCCTAGTAAACATTCCCACATGGCGGTAGCCTAGTAAACATTCCAACTCGGCGGTAGCCTAGTAAACATTCCAACTCGGCGGTAGCCTAGTAAACATTCCCACATGGCCGTAGCTTAGTAAACATTCCCACATGGCCGTAGCCTAGTAAACATTCCCACATGGCCGTAGCCTAGTAAACATTCCCACGCGGCAAATTAAAGTCTATGTCATTTTAGTTCGGGGAATTGAGAGGAACAAATTGTCTGATCATGAAAGTTATAGTTCGTTCAGAAATTCGTGCCCACAGAGTTTATTAATTATCTCGAAAACTGTTTGATGGAATTCTGTAATTCTTTTTTCGTGAAATCATATTTGTTCATGCCGGCAGTAGAGAGAATGGTCTTGCTAATGACACACAACTTATTTTTCAATCAAAGTCTACAGACAATAGGGACTACCACACTGAAATGAATGGACGAATTTTCAGAGACTGGATAGAGATCACTCTACTCCCCATTCTGGATAGACCTTCATGTCTTGTAATGGACAATGTATCCTATCATAATGCGGTAGCACTGGAGGACAAAGTTCCTAATTCGTCAAGCACAAAAGATCAAATCATCACATGGCTTAGAAAAGAAAATGTTTCCTTCCAAAACACCCAGTTAAAACCAGAGTTGTTGCAAATTGTTAAACAAACTAAAAAGACAAAGTTATAACAAATTGACACAATAATTGCAAAGTGTGGCCGAACATGTCTTGGCATCCCACCTTATCATTCGCAGATATGTTCTTTCTTGTAGACTCACGTTCTTTCTTACAGTTCATGTTCTTTCTTGTAAATTCATGTTCTTTCTTGTAATTCATGTTCTTTCTTACAGTTCATGTTCTTTCTTGTAAATTCATGTTCTTTCTTGTAATTCATGTTCTTTCTTACAGTTCATGTTCTTTCTTGTAAATTCATGTTCTTTCTTACAGTTCATGTTCTTTCTTGTAAATTCATGTTCTTTCTTGTAAATTCATGTTCTTTCTTACAGTTCATGTTCTTTCTTGTAAATTTATGTTCTTTCTTGTAAATTCATGTTCTTTCTTACAGTTCATGTTCTTTCTTGTAAATTTATGTTCTTTCTTGTAAATTCATGTTCTTTCTTACAGTTCATGTTCTTTCTTGTAAATTCATGTTCTTTCTTGTAATTCATGTTCTTTCTTACAGTTCATGTTCTTTCTTGTAATTCATGTTCTTTCTTACAGTTCATGTTCTTTCTTGTAAATTCATGTTCTTTCTTACAGTTCATGTTCTTTCTTGTAAATTCATGTTCTTTCTTACAGTTCATGTTCTTTCTTGTAATTCATGTTCTTTCTTACAGTTCATGTTCTTTCTTGTAAATTCATGTTCTTTCTTGTAAATTCATGTTCTTTCTTGTAAATTCATGTTCTTTCTTACAGTTCATGTTCTTACTTGTAAATTCATGTTCTTTCTTGTAATTCATGTTCTTTCTTACAGTTCATGTTCTTTCTTGTAAATTCATGTTCTTTCTTGTAAATTCATGTTCTTTCTTGTAAATTCATGTTCTTTCTTACAGTTCATGTTCTTTTTTGTAAATGCATGTTCTTTCATGTAGAATTCCTGTTCTTTCTTACAGTTCATGTTCTTTTTTGTAAATTCATGTTCTTTCTTGAAAAGTCATGTTCTTTCTTGTAAATTCATGTTCTTTCTTGAAAAGTCATGTTCTTTCTTGTAAATTCATGTTCTTTCTTGTAAATTCATGTTCTTTCTTGTAAATTCATGTTCTTTCTTACAGTTCATGTTCTTTTTTGTAAATGCATGTTCTTTCATGTAGAATTCATGTTTTTTCTTACAGTTTATGTTCTTTCTTGTAAATTCATGTTCTTTCTTGTAAATTCATGTTCTTTCTTGTAAATTCATGTTCTTTCTTGTAAATTCATGTTCTTTCTTACAGTTCATGTTCTTTTTTGTAAATGCATGTTCTTTCATGTAGAATTCATGTTTTTTCTTACAGTTCATGTTCTTTCTTGTAAATTCATGTTCTTTCTTGTAAATTCATGTTCTTTCTTACAGTTTATGTTCTTTTTTGTAATTCATGTTCTTTCTTGTAAATTCATGTTCCTTCTTACAGTTCATGTTCTTTCTTGTAAATTCATGTTCCTTCTTACAGTTCATGTTCTTTCTTGTAAATTCATGTTCTTTCTTACAGTTTATGTTCTTTTTTGTAATTCATGTTCTTTCTTGTAAATTCATGTTCCTTCTTACAGTTCATGTTCTTTCTTGTAAATTCATGTTCTATCTTGAAAAGTCATGTTCTTTCTTGTAAATTCATGTTCTTTCTTGTAAATTCATGTTCTTTCTTGTAAATTCATGTTCTTTGTTACAGTTCATGTTCTTTTTTGTAAATGCATGTTCTTTCATGTAGAATTCATGTTCTTTCTTACAGTTTATGTTCTTTTTTGTAAATTCATGTTCTTTCTTGTAAATTCATGTTCTTTCTTATAGTTCATGTTCTTTCTTACAGTTTATGTTCTTTCTTGTAGATACATGTTCTTTCTTATAGTTCATGTTCTTTCTTACAGTTTATGTTCTTTCTTGTAGATGCATGTTCTTTCTTACAGTTCATGTTCTTTCTTACAGTTTATGTTCTTTCTTGTAAATTCATGTTCTTTCTTACAGTTCATGTTCTTTTTTGTAAATGCATGTTCTTTCTTACAGTTCATGTTCTTTTTTGTAAATTCATGTTCTTTTTTGTAAATTCATGTTCCTTCTTACAGTTCATGTTCTTTCTTGTAAATTCATGTTCTTTCTTGTAAATTCATGTTCTTTCTTGTAAATTCATGTTCTTTCTTGTAAATTCACGTTCTTTCTTACAATTCATGTTCTTTCTTGTAAATTCATGTTCTTTCTTACTGTTCATTTTCTTTCTTGTAAATGTATGTTCTTTCTTACAGTCATGTTCTTTCTTGTAAATTCATGTTCTTTCTTACAGTTCATGTTCTTTCTTGTAAATTCATGTTCTTTCTTACAGTTTATGTTCTTTCTTGTAGATACATGTTCTTTCTTATAGTTCATGTTCTTTCTTACAGTTTATGTTCTTTCTTACAGTTTATGTTCTTTCTTACAGTTCATGTTCTTTCTTACAGTTCATGTTCTTTCTTACAGTTTATGTTCTTTCTTACAGTTTATGTTCTTTCTTACAGTTTATGTTCTTTCTTACAGTTTATGTTCTTTCTTACAGTTTATGTTCTTTCTTACAGTTCATGTTCTTTCTTACAGTTCATGTTCTTTCTTACAGTTTATGTTCTTTCTTATAGTTCATGTTCTTTCTTACAGTTCGTGTTCTTTCTTACAGTTTATGTTCTTTCTTGTAGATGCATGTTCTTTCTTACAGTTCATGTTCTTTCTTACAGTTCATGTTCTTTTTTGTAAATGCATGTTCTTTCTTACAGTTCATGTTCTTTCTACAGTTTATGTTCCTTCTTGTAAATTCATGTTCTTTCTTGTAAATTAAATGTTCTTTCTTACAGTTCATGTTCTTTTTTGTAAATTCATGTTCTTTTTTGTAAATTCATGTTCCTTCTTACAGTTCATGTTCTTTCTTGTAAATTCATGTTCTTTCTTGTAAATTCATGTTCTTTCTTGTAAATTCATGTTCTTTCTTGTAAATTCACGTTCTTTCTTACAATTCATGTTCTTTCTTGTAAATTCATGATCTTTCTTACAGTTCATTTTCTTTTTTGTAAATGTATGTTCTTTCTTACAGTCATGTTCTTTCTTGTAAATTCATGTTCTTTCTTACAGTTCATGTTCTTTCTTACAGTTCATGTTCTTTCTTACAGTTTATGTTCTTTCTTACAGTTTATGTTCTTTCTTACAGTTCATGTTCTTTCTTACAGTTCATGTTCTTTCTTACAGTTTATGTTCTTTCTTACAGTTCATGTTCTTTCTTACAGTTTATGTTCTTTCTTACAGTTCATGTTCTTTCTTACAGTTTATGTTCTTTCTTACAGTTTATGTTCTTTCTTACAGTTTATGTTCTTTCTTACAGTTTATGTTCTTTCTTACAGTTCATGTTCTTTCTTACAGTTCATGTTCTTTCTTACAGTTTATGTTCTTTCTTATAGTTCATGTTCTTTCTTACAGTTCATGTTCTTTCTTACAGTTTATGTTCCTTCTTGTAAATTCATGTTCTTTCTTGTAAATTAAATGTTCTTTCTTACAGTTCATGTTCTTTTTTGTAAATTCATGTTCTTTTTTGTAAATTTATGTTCCTTCTTACAGTTCATGTTCTTTCTTGTAAATTCATGTTCTTTCTTGTAAATTCATGTTCTTTCTTGTAAATTCATGTTCTTTCTTGTAAATTCACGTTCTTTCTTACAATTCATGTTCTTTCTTGTAAATTCATGTTCTTTCTTACAGTCATGTTCTTTCTTACAGTTCACGTTCTTTCTTGTAAATTTATGTTCTTTCTAACAGCTCATGTTCTTTCTTGTAAATTCATGTTCTTTCTTACAGTTCATGTTCTTTCTTGTAAATTCATGTTCTTTCTTACAGTTCATGTTCTTTCTTGTAAATTTATGTTCTTTCTTGTAAATTCATGTTCTTTCTTACAGTTCATGTTCTTTTTTGTTAATTTATGTTCTTTCATACAGTCATGTTCTTTCTTGTAGATTCATTTTCTTTCTTGTAAATTCATGTTCTTTCTTGTAAATTCATGTTCTTTCCTGCAGTTCATGATCAGGTGACAAATCTTCAGAATAATAGAGGAGTTAGCAGAGATCAAGTGACGTCATCAGAAATGACAGCAGCCAAAAAGGACACAAAGTTTGTAGGATTCATGATCGAGTCACGTGATCCCTGAGGGGAGATGAGTTTTCTTTCTTGAACCACAAATGCCACACTTCTTCTTCTCTCTTTCCTCATTTGGCTTTCAGCAATCGAGGGGCCACACTGCTTGTTGTTAATCCAATTATCTGTAGGATTTCTATCTAATCTGTAGGATTTCTATCTAATCTGTAGGATTTCTATCTAATCTGTAGGATTTCTATCTAATCTGTAGGATTTCTATCTAAGCGTCCAACTTTTGTTTGTAATGGTAGCTAGTAGGCCATGTTGTAAGTTTCTTGAAGCGTAATGGTAGCTAGTAGGCCATGTTGTGAGTTTCTTGAAGCGTAATGGTAGCTAGTAGGCCATGTTGTGAGTTTCTTGAAGCGTAATGGTAGCTAGTAGGCCATGTTGTGAGTTTCTTGAAGCGTAATGGTAGATAGTAGGCCATGTTGTGAGTTTCTTGAAGCGTAATGGTAGCTAGTAGGCCATGTTGTGAGTTTCTTGAAGCGTAATGGTAGCTAGTAGGCCATGTTGTGAGTTTCTTGAAGCGTAATGGTAGCTAGTAGGCCATGTTGTGAGTTTCTTGAAGCGTAATGGTAGCTAGTAGGCCATGTTGTGAGTTTCTTGAAGCGTAATGGTAGCTAGTAGGCCATGTTGTGAGTTTCTTGAAGCGTAATGGTAGCTAGTAGGCCATGTTGTGAGTTTCTTGAAGCGTAATGGTAGCTAGTAGGCCATGTTGTGAGTTTCTTGAAGCGTAATGGTAGCTAGTAGGCCATGTTGTGAGTTTCTTGAAGCGTAATGGTAGCTAGTAGGCCATGTTGTGAGTTTCTTGAAGCGTAATGGTAGCTAGTAGGCCATGTTGTGAGTTTCTTGAAGCGTAATGGTAGCTAGTAGGCCATGTTGTGAGTTTCTTGAAGCGCAATGGTAGCTAGTAGGCCATGTTGTGAGTTTCTTGAAGCGCAATGGTAGCTAGTAGGCCATGTTGTGAGTTTCTTGAAGCGCAATGGTAGCTAGTAGGCCATGTTGTGAGTTTCTTGAAGCGCAATGGTAGCTAGTAGGCCATGTTGTGAGTTTCTTGAAGCGCAATGGTAGCTAGTAGGCCATGTTGTGAGTTTCTTGAAGCGCAATGGTAGCTAGTAGGCCATGTTGTGAGTTTCTTGAAGCGCAATGGTAGCTAGTAGGCCATGTTGTGAGTTTCTTGAAGCGCAATGGTAGCTAGTAGGCCATGTTGTGAGTTTCTTGAAGCGCAATGGTAGCTAGTAGGCCATGTTGTGAGTTTCTTGAAGCGCAATGGTAGCTAGTAGGCCATGTTGTGAGTTTCTTGAAGCGTAATGGTAGCTAGTAGGCCATGTTGTGAGTTTCTTGAAGCGTAATGGTAGCTAGTAGGCCATGTTGTGAGTTTCTTGAAGCGTAATGGTAGCTAGTAGGCCATGTTGTGAGTTTCTTGAAGCTTAATGGTAGCTAGTAGGCCATGTTGTGAGTTTCTTGAAGCGTAATGGTAGCTAGTAGGCCATGTTGTGAGTTTCTTGAAGCGTAATGGTAGCTAGTAGGCCATGTTGTGAGTTTCTTGAAGCGTAATGGTAGCTAGTAGGCCATGTTGTGAGTTTCTTGATTTACTTCAGCAACTTCATGTTATCACTTTGCTGCTTATTCTCGTTAACGTTTCTTCATCTTCTACAATTGCTTGTACTCACGGCTGTTTGTACTCACAGCTGTTTATACTCACGGCTGTTTGTACTCACGGCTGTTTGCACTTACGGCTGCTTGTACTCACGGCTGCTTGTACTCACGGCTGTTTGTACTTAAGGCTGATTGTACTTACGGCTGATTGTACTCACAGCTGTTTGTACTCACGGCTGTTTGTACTTACGGCTGATTGTACTAACGGCTGCTTGTACTCACGGCTACTTGTACTCGCGGCTGTTTGTATTTACGGCTGCTTTTACTCACGGCTACCTGTACTCACGGCTGTTATACTCACGGCTGTTTGTACTTACGGCTGCTTGTACTCACGGCTGTTTGTCCTCATCACAAAGTTACATTTTAGTTCTAATCGTGGAAACTTGGCAACATTCATGGATGAAGACGTCCTCAACCTAGTACATTCCCCTCATGGATGAAGACGTCCTCAACCTAGTACATTCCCCTCATGGATGAAGACGTCCTCAACCTAGTACATTCCCCTCATGGATGAAGACGTCCTCAACCTAGTACATTCCCCTCATGGATGAAGACGTCCTCAGCCTAGTACATTCTCCCCATGGATGAAGACGTCCTCAACCTAGTACATTCCCCTCGTGGATGAAGACGTCCTCAGCCTAGTACATTCCCCTCGTGGATGAAGACGTCCTCAACCTAGTACATTCCCCTCATGGATGAAGACGTCCTCAACCTAGTACATTCCCCACATGGATGAAGACGTCCTCAACCTAGTACATTCCCCTCATGGATGAAGACGTCCTCAGCCTAGTACATTCCCGCCATGGATGAAGACGTCCTCAACCTAGTACATTCCCCTCGTGGATGAAGACGTCCTCAGCCTAGTACATTCCCCTCATGGATGAAGACGTCCTCAGCCTAGTACATTCCCCTCATGGATGAAGACGTCCTCAACCTAGTACATTCCCCTCGTGGATGAAGACGTCCTCAACCTAATACATTCCCCTCATAGATGAAGATGTCCTCAGCGTAGTACATTCCACTCATGGATGAAGATGTCCTCAGCGTAGTACATTCCCCTCATGAATGAAGATGTCCTCAGCCTAGTACATTCCCCTCATAGATGAAGACGTCCTCAGCGTAGTACATTCTACTCATGAATGAAGATGCCCTCAACCTAGTACATTACCCTTGTGGATGAAGATGTCATCAACCTAGTACATTCCCCTCGTGAATGAAGATGCCCTCAGCCTAGTACGTACCCCTCATTCATAAAACTGATATTTTATAGAAGTGGTTTCATTTTGTGACACCAGATACTAGAAGTACAATTCTGAGATAAAAGAAGCATTCATGTATGAATGATGTTGTAGTGAATGCTCGTCATAAATGAATTACAAAAATTTGAATGTTCTTGAAGCTGCGATATTCAATTTTTAGCCACAAAAGTATTTTTTTTTTTTTGTAATGTGAAGATACGGCTTCCTGTAATAATGTTTAATGTAAAATAGAAGTCAAAGGCACCTCACAACAGCAGAGCTATAGAATCTGTGAGCGACCCACAACTGATGGCTTGCGCCTGGATCGGTGAACCAGACCCAACTCCACTTCTCCAGGGTGTCTCAGGAACAGACTAACCTGTATAGTCTGGCCATGCGAGTAGGAATCGAAAAGAGAAGACAACCCGGTACTCAAAAATAACATGCTGAAGTCGGATGTGATGGGCTGAAAGGCACAAATATCACAGTTTTACTCCAAACTACAACACAACACATCTACGCCCACTGAACTATCTTCTATGGACAGATGGTGAAGAGGTTTAACCTTTAGTCATCAGGTGAACACAAACCAACGAATGAATGTAGAAGAAGTATAGTATAGTAGTTAGAAGTATAAAGTATAGTATAGGATGTTATCTTCCTGGAAAGACACAAATGAACAAAGCATCTAAAGTATCAATAATAAACAGTTGAGAACCATGTTTGATATTGATATCAATGACACACAGACAGGTATTTGGACAACTTTCATTCATTTGTTACTTGTTATATTTGTTAGTGCATCTTAGTTTGAACAGTCTTTGTCAATTAAAAACAAATAATTTTATCCCTAATCATTTATTTCAGATCCGTTTCACAGACGGACATTGTTCACGATGCCTCTTATACTCAAGTGTCAGTTTCGAACAAAATACATCACAAACACATCCCCAGTGTCAACAAATCACCTTTGGGGACCAAGAAGTCTGTGAATACAGCATCGCAGTGACATCTGTCTTCTGTCTGATCTACCCAGCAGTGTTTGGGGCTGTCTACTTCCTCATGTACCGACGGGACAAGGCTGAGATGAGGGAAGAGAACAAGTGTGTAAATGTATTCACCAGTAGAATTTTGTTTTTATTTTTTAAGGGGCTCCATTTTTGTCCCATACTCTTGGTAACAATTTTAGAAAATTCTTTCTAGACGATAAATGGCCATATGTATGTTATCAATGTAAATAGATCTAGCATAGTTCTAAGACATATATTACAGCATGTGGGATAAGATACTTGAGAATAACCATTCATATCATCTAAGGAGACAAAATGATAGATTTTGACATTTTAAAAATCTATGGATTCATGCATCAAACTCATAAAGAAGCAAAAATTGTTAATCCTGTATCCAACACATAGAAAGATAACATTTATTTGAACCCTGTATCAAACGCATAGAAAGATAACATTTATTTGAACCCTGTATCAAACACATAGAAAGATAACATTTATTTGAACCCTGTATCAAACACATAGAAAGATAACATTTATTTGAACCCTGTATCAATGATGTAGAAAGATAACATTTATTTGAACCCTGTATCAAACACATAGAAAGATAACATTTATTTGAACCCTGTATCAATGATGTAGAAAGATAACATTTACTTGAACCCCGTATCAATGATGTAGAAAGATAACATTTATTTGAACCCTGTATCAATGATGTAGAAAGATAACATTTATTTGAACCCTGTATCAATGATGTAGAAAGATAACATTTATTTGAACCCTGTATCAATGATGTAGAAAGATAACATTTATTTGAACCCTGTATCAATGATGTAGAAAGATAACATTTACTTGAACCCCGTATCAATGATGTAGAAAGATAACATTTCTTTGAACCCTGTATCAAAGATGTAGAAAGATAACATTTATTTGAACCCTGTATCAATGATGTAGAAAGATAACATTTATTTGAACCCTGTATCAATGATGTAGAAAGATAACATTTATTTGAACCCTGTATCAATGATGTAGAAAGAAAGAAATAAAGTTGTTTAGGTCTTCTCATGAGAATGAAGCCTACAGTTGTGCACACAAGCAGGAGATCTGACTTCATGGAAGATGGAGGCTTAGAATCAAATAGGTAATTAATATCACAGAAAACTGCAGCAACACACATGTTAATGACAGCAGGTGGAACACATTTGATCAAGGACAGAACTGCAGCAACACACAGGTTAATGGCAGCAGGTGGAACACATTTGATCAAGGACAGAACTGCAGCAACACACATGTAAATGACAGCAGGTGGAACACATTTGATCAAGGACAGAACTGCAGCAACACACAGGTTAATGACAGCAGGTGGAACACATTTGATCAAGGACAGAACTGCAGCAACACACAGGTTAATGACAGCAGGTGGAACACATTTGATCAAGGACAGAACTGCAGCTAAACACATGTTAATGACAGCAGGTGGAACACATTTGATCAAGGACAGAACTGCAGCAACACACAGGTTAATGACAGCAGGTGGAACACATTTGATCAAGGACAGAACTGCAGCAACACACAGGTTAATGACAGCAGGTGGAACACATTTGATCAAGGACAGAATTGCAGCAACACACAGGTTAATGACAGCAGGTGGAACACATTTGATCAAGGACAGAACTGCAGCTAAACACATGTTAATGACAGCAGGTGGAACACATTTGATCAAGGACAGAACTGCAGCAACACACAGGTTAATGACAGCAGGTGGAACACATTTGATCAAGGACAGAACTGCAGCTAAACACATGTTAATGACAGCAGGTGGAACACATTTGATCAAGGACAGAACTGCAGCAACACACAGGTTAATGACAGCAGGTGGAACACATTTGATCAAGGACAGAACTGCAGCAACACACAGGTTAATGACAGCAGGTGGAACACATTTGATCAAGGACAGAACTGCAGCAACACACAGGTTAATGACAGCAGGTGGAACACATTTGATCAAGGACAGAACTGCAGCAACACACAGGTTAATGGCAGCAGGTGGAACACATTTGATCAAGGACAGAACTGCAGCAACACACAGGTTAATGGCAGCAGGTGGAACACATTTGATCAAGGACAGAACTGCAGCAACACACAGGTTAATGACAGCAGGTGGAACACATTTGATCAAGGACAGAACTGCAGCTAAACACATGTTAATGACAGCAGGTGGAACACATTTGATCAAGGACAGAACTGCAGCAACACACAGGTTAATGACAGCAGGTGGAACACATTTGATCAAGGACAGAACTGCAGCAACACACAGGTTAATGACAGCAGGTGGAACACATTTGATCAAGGACAGAACTGCAGCTAAACACATGTTAATGACAGCAGGTGGAACACATTTGATCAAGGACAGAACTGCAGCTAAACACATGTTAATGACAGCAGGTGGAACACATTTGATCAAGGACAGAACTGCAGCAACACACAGGTTAATGACAGCAGGTGGAACACATTTGATCAAGGACAGAACTGCAGCTAAACACATGTTAATGACAGCAGGTGGAACACATTTGATCAAGGACAGAACTGCAGCAACACACAGGTTAATGACAGCAGGTGGAACACATTTGATCAAGGACAGAACTGCAGCTAAACACATGTTAATGACAGCAGGTGGAACACATTTGATCAAGGACAGAACTGCAGCTAAACACATGTTAATGGCAGCAGGTGGAACACATTTGATCAAGGACAGAATTGCAGCTAAACACATGTTAATGACAGCAGGTGGAACACATTTGATCAAGGACAGAACTGCAGCTAAACACATGTTAATGACAGCAGGTGGAACACATTTGATCAAGGACAGAATTGCAGCAACACACAGGTTAATGACAGCAGGTGGAACACATTTGATCAAGGACAGAATTGCAGTAACACACATGTTAATGACAGCAGGTGGAACACATTTGATCAAGGACAGAACTGCAGCAACACACATGTTAATGACAGCAGGTGGAACACATTTGATCAAGGACAGAACTGCAGTAACACACAGGTTAATGACAGCAGGTGGAACACATTTGATCAAGGACAGAACTGCAGCAACACACAGGTTAATGACAGAAGGTGGAACACATTTGTAGAACACACCTGTTTTCTTTTGCTTAGACACATAGTGGGGAGATGTAGATTTTAATCCTGAACTAGATGTGTCACATTTATTTCATAGGTCATGTTATTTCTATAAAGTAAATTCATGAGCTTCTTGATTTTTCATAAAACATACAAGTAAAGGGGATACATCAAATGTTGTAGTTGAATTATTGGTTTGTGTAGATAATGTAATGGTAACATTAGTCCCATAACCTTAACAGTCATTGGATAATGTCTATACCACATATTTCCAACATCTGTGACTAAGAACTGCTTTCTGAGTTGTAGAAAAGCTTCATTCTCTCCATGCCTGCTGTATAGAAGCTTCATTCTCTCCATGCCTTTCTGAGTTGTAGAAAAACTTCATTCTCTCCATGCCTTTCTGAGTTGTAGAAAAGCTTCATTCTCTCCATGCCTTTCTGAGTTGTAGAAAAGCTTCATTCTCTCCATGCCTGCTGTAGAAAAGCTTAATTCTCTCCATGCCTTTCTGAGTTGAAGAAAAGCTTCATTCTCTCCATGCCTTTCTGAGTTGTAGAAAAGCTTCATTCTCTCCATGCCTTTCTGAGTTGTAGAAAAGCTTCATTCTCTCCATGCCTTTCTGAGTTGTAGAAAAGCTTCATTCTCTCCATGCCTTTCTGAGTTGTAGAAAAGCTTCATTCTCTCCATGCCTGCTGTAGAAAAGCTTCATTCTCTCCATGCCTTTCTGAGTTGAAGAAAAGCTTCATTCTCTCCATGCCTTTCTGAGTTGTAGAAAAGCTTCATTCTCTCCATGCCTTTCTGAGTTGTAGAAAAGCTTCATTCTTTCCATGCCTCCTGTACAAAAGCTTCATTCTCTCCATGCCTCCTGTACAAAAGCTTCATTCTCTCCATGCCTGCTGTAGAAAAGCTTCATTCTCTCCATGCCTTTCTGAGTTGTAGAAAAGCACACATTTGATCAAGGACAGAAATGCAGTAACACATAGGTTAATGAAAGCAGGTGGAACACATTTGATCAAGGACAGAACTGCAGCAACACACAGGTTAATGACAGAAGGTGGAACACATTTGATCAAGGACAGAACTGCAGCTAAACACATGTTAATGCCTTTCTGAGTTGTAGAAAAGTTTCATTCTCTCCATGCCTGCTGTAGAAAAGCTTCATTCTCTCCTAGCTTTTCTGAGTTGTAGAAAAGTTTCATTCTCTCCATGCCTTTCTGAGTTGTAGAAAAGTTTCATTCTCTCCATGCCTTTCTGAGTTGTAGAAAAGTTTCATTCTCTCCATGCCTTTCTGAGTTGTAGAAAAGTTTCATTCTCTCCATGCCTTTCTGAGTTGTAGAAAAGTTTCATTCTCTCCATGCCTTTCTGAGTTGTAGAAAAGTCTCATTCTCTCCATGCCTTTCTGAGTTGTAGAAAAGTTTCATTCTCTCCATGCTCTGATGTTATTCTCCCATTTCACCCTCTTCTTTTGCCTGCTACTGTAAAACAATCTTACCAATGTCTGTAGATTTGCAAAATGTGTGTGGCATTTTAATTTTTGTTCTTTAACCAATGACAGTCTTCTTTCTTTTCTTTTTCTTCCCTTCTTCATTTACATTTTAGTATCATGGAGAGATATAATTTGCGGTCTTTTGTTTTTATGTTGGTGTCTTCTGCTGTTAACATTTCATAGTGTTTCTAATATTTTATTAGTCCATCTTTTTTTGTGTGGTTATCCTAGAAGGTTCTCGCAACGTTTATTAAAGCTTCATCGAGTTCCGTTTTCATCTTAATATCTTATCATGTGGCCAAACCATTTATCTGTTATTCTTGTATGTATTCTATGGAGGAATTATTGCTAGCTATTTTTTCAGTTCCTTTATTCAATCTCTCTGGGTGTCCATCTAATACATTTCATTTTGGTAGTGGTTATTTTTCTTATTGTTTTTTATTCTATCATCCACTCCAGGCCTGGCATTGGTAGCACAATGTTGGTATGAAGATTGTATTGATGAGTGCCTGTTTTGCCTGTAGTTTTATTTCCTGGTTGAAAGCTGTGTCGTGACAGTTGTTTGATGAATTGACAAGCTTTGGTGCATCTTGAGTCTAATAAAGTCTTTAATTCATCTTGTGGATTATTGGATTTTCTTGTACATTTCTTTATTGCTGATATAATCTATCAGATTTTGTACAAGTTTTAACTAGACCATCTCCTTTCCAGAGCCTGTATTTTTCTGTCAAGATCAACAGTAAATGTTCTTATTTTCTAGAATAACATATCAATAATGAATAGCCATCAAGTCTTTTAGCATTTGAGCAATATGATGTTAGTGATCATATTTTTCCATAACCACTTGAATATTCATAAATAATGTGGTTAGTCTCGTTGCTGGCAACCCTTATTTTCTAAATAAAATCTCTGTTCTCATAGATTTGGTAAACCTTGAAACATTGTTGGTCAGAAACAAAACTTACCACATTTTGGATGTAAACACAGTTGACCTGATCAGTACACAAGTGATCATTTAGCCACTGCAGCAAACCATGGAATGTGTGATGTCCATTAAGTTCCTAGTGACTGAAAGCATACATCAAGTTTACTTTTCTTTCAGCCAGACTGGATCTAGCACAAGGCCTGTTTTTGATTCACATTCTTGTGGAGGTAGCTGTGGTCATTCTCATGCTGGTCTCTGCCTGCATGATAACATCTGGCTTTCGTTTCCTTTGTGATTCTGTCAGCGGATTTCACAGGTAAAGTAGAGTGACTAAAGAAAACAGGTTGTTAAGTTAGCACCACAGCTGGATACAAATTATGGTACAGAATAAAAAAGAAAACTATAGAACCAAACTATAGAATATAAATAGGTGGGAAGGTTATAAACATCTAGATAGAATATAAATAGGTGGGAAGGTTATAAACATCTAGGTAGAATATAAATAGGTGGGAAGGTTATAAACATCTAGATAGAATATAAATACATGGGGGGAGGTTATAAGCATCTAGATAGAATATAAATAGGTGGGAAGGTTATAAGCATCTAGATAGAATATAAATAGGTGGGAAGGTTATAAACATCTAGATAGAATATAAATAGGTGGGAAGGTTATAAACATCTAGATAGAATATAAATAGGTGGGAAGGTTATAAGCATCTAGATAGAATATAAATAGAATATAAATAGATGGGGAGGTTATAAGCATCTAGATAGAATATAAATACATGGGTAGGTTATAAGCATCTAGATAGAATATAAATACATGGGTAGGTTATAAGCATCTAGATAGAATATAAATACATAGGGAGGTTATATATGACTGAGTAGAAAAATGAGTTACTATGTAAAATAAATAACTGGATAAGAGAAAGAAACTGGTAATAATGTAAACTGTAAATGACATTGAAAACTGTGGATGACAGTGAAAACTGTGGATGACAGTGTAAACTGTGGATGACAGTGAAAACTGTAGATGACAGTGAAAACTGTGGATGACAGTGAAAACTGTGGATGACAGTGTAAACTGTAAATGACATTGAAAACTGTGGATGACAGTGAAAACTGTGGATGACAGTGTAAACTGTGGATGACAGTGAAAACTGTAGATGACAGTGTAAACTGTAAATGACATTGAAAACTGTGGATGACAGTGAAAACTGTGGATGACAGTGTAAACTGTAGATGACAGTGAAAACTGTAAATGACAGTGAAAACTGTGGATGACAGTGTAAACTGTAAATGACAGTGTAGACTGTAGATGACAGTGAAAACTGTGGATGACAGTGTAAACTGTAGATGACAGTGTAAACTGTAAATGACAGTGAAAACTGTAGATGACAGTGTAAACTGTAAATGACAGTGTACTCTGTAGATGACAGTGAAAACTGTAGATGACAGTGTAAACTGTAGATGACAGTGTAAACTGTAAATGACAGTGAAAACTGTGGATGACAGTGTAAACTGTAGATGACAGTGTAAACTGTAGATGACATTGAAAACTGTGGATGACAGTGTAAACTGTAAATGACATTGAAAACTGTGGATGACAGTGTAAACTGTAAATGACAGTGTAAACTGTAGATGACAGTGTAAACTGTAAATGACAGTGAAAACTGTGGATGACAGTGTAAACTGTAGGTGACAGTGAAAACTGTAAATGACAGTGAATACTGTGGATGACAGTGTAAACTGTAGATGACAGTGTAAACTGTAAATACCTAAGTAAAATATTAGTAGTGTGGTAGATAATAAATAGCTTGGACGATTTTGTCTCTGTTTAGGTGTCAGGATGCTCAGACCTCTGCAGACTGGTGTGGTTATGATGGCAGTAATTTCTATGTTTCCTTGTCTGTCACTGTAGTAAGTACAATTACATCAGTGTCACATTTTTAAGTGTAATCACCCATAATGAAATTAGCCCATCACAATAGTAAGTACAATTACATCAGTGTCACATTTTTAAGTGTAATCACCCATAATGAAATCAGCCCATCACAACAGTAAGTACAATTATATCAGTGTCACATTTTAAGTGCAATCACCCATAATGACATCTTCCTATCACAATAGTAAATGCAATCACCCATAATGACATCTTCCTATCACAATAATAAGTGCAATCACCCATAATGACATCTTCCCATCACAATAGTAAGTACAATCACCCATAATGACATCTTCCCATCACAATAGTAAGTACAATTACCCATAATGACATCAGCCTATCACAATAGTAAGTACAATTACATCAATGTCACATTTTTAAGTGTAATCACCCATAATGACATCAGCCCATCACAATAGTAAGTGCAATCACCCATAATGACATCTTCCTATCACAATAGTAAATGCAATCACCCATAATGACATCTTCCCATCACAATAGTAAGCACATTCACCCATAATGACATCTTCCCATCACAATAGTAATACAATCACCTATAATGACATCAGCCTATCACAATAGTAAGTACAATTACATCAATGTCACATTTTTAAGTGTAATCACCCATAATGACATCAGCCCATCACAATAGTAAGTGCAATCACCCATAATGACATCTTCCTATCACAATAGTAAATGCAATCACCCATAATGACATCTTCCCATCACAATAGTAAGTACAATCACCCATAATGACATCTTCCCATCACAATAGTAATACAATCACCCATAATGACATCAGCCTATCACAATAGTAAGTACAATTACATCAATGTCACATTTTTAAGTGTAATCACCCATAATGACATCAGCCCATCACAATAGTAAGTGCAATCACCCATAATGACATCTTCCTATCACAATGGTAAGTGCAATCACTCATAATGACATCTTCCCATCACAATAGTAAGTGCAATCACCCATCATGACATCTTCCTATCACAATAGTAAGTGCAATCACCCATATTGACATCTTCCCATCACAATAGTAAGTGCAATCACCCATACTGACATCTTCCTATCACAATAGTAAATGCAATCACCCATAATGACATCTTCCTATCACAATAGTAAATGCAATCACCCATAATGACATCTTCCTATCACAATAGTAAATGCAATCACCCATAATGACATCTTCCTATCACAATAGTAAATGCAATCACCCATAATGACATCTTCCCATCACAATAGTAAGTACAATCATCCATAATGACATCAGCCTATCCCAATAGTAAGTAAAATTACTTCAGTGTCACATTTTTAAGTGTAATCACCCATAATGACACAAGCCCATCTCAATAGTAAGTGCAATCACCCATAATGACATCTTCACATCACAATAGTAAGTGCAATCACCCATAATGACACCATCCCATCACAATAGTAAGTGCAATCACCCATAATGACACCATCCCATCACAATAGTAAGTGCAATCACCCATAATGACACCATCCCATCACAATAGTAAGTGCAATCACCCATAATGACACCATCCCATCACAATAGTAAGTGCAATCACCCATAATGACATCTTCACATCACAATAGTAAGTGCAATCACCCATAATGACACCATCCCATCACAATAGTAAGTTTAATCACCCATAATGACACCATCCCATCACTATAATAGTAACAAAGAGTAACGTTCTGTCCCACCTTTCTATGAGACATTAGGCAAGTATCGTGTTAGAGACCATATTTATCCATGACCAATGGCCCAGTTTTGGGTGACCGGGTCAGCACCATGCACGGCCACCATTGGATAGAAGAAAATATCTCTCAGAGGCTGGATGAAACCTGTCAGTCTGGGGGTTAAATCCAGATCCTTCTGATTGGGAAATGGGCACACTAACCAACGAGTGACTGCCTTAGTAATTGTAGTACACACATTTTAACATCTGTAGTCTCAGCCAGTTGCCTCTTCATTTAAAGAATTTATGTGATGCTTCCTTCTGACCTTGATCTTTCTTACTTATTGTCACTACGTTTTCAAGACCTTACTTCTTGTGTACCAACATATGTCATTGTTCTATAGCATTGACTACATATACAAAAGAATAGTGACAAGTAGAAAAGCAAACAATAAAATCTATAGCATTATCATGCAACTTTATTCACCTTATAATGTACACAGAGGAAGCAAAAATATCATTCTTGAACACACCATCAGGAAATCTGATCACGCTTCTGGTGTTTCAAGAAGAAGCTGTTTACAAGATGGCACTATTATTATTGCCGGCGAGGGATGGTATTTGTCATTTTGTGTTCATTATAAGTGAGATTTCTCTGATGAATTAATTATTACAGGATGGTGGTACTCTTTTCGCCAGTTTGGCTGAAAATGTAATTTTCCTGTTGTGGAGTGCTGAATACTCCAAGGTATGGTGACAGCATTACAAGGAAGAAACACAACACAATACTGACGCTTCGGCCTGTGACCTTCTTCAGAATACAGGGACAACGACAACAACCAGGACAAGGTGATGACATACCTCGGAGTTAAGTTTGATTGCAGCCTGTGTTTTAGGGTCCACGTGATAACAAAAGCCTGTAATGGATTAGGCGCCTTGAAGGTCATGGCAGCTGCGAACATTGAGCAGTGGCTACTTACCCTTTTGTTAAGGGACTGGTCCTCGCAGCAATCAAGTATGCCATAGCAATTCTTACTGTCAGTACAACGCCAATTGACAGGCTGGAGAAAATACAGAATGAAGCTATGCGCATTATCTTGGGATGTACGAGGGACACTCCCTGTGTAGCAATGATGTATCTTCTAGACTTTCCAACCATGATGACAGGATCAAGATCTGGACTGCATGCGCGTACCTGAAGATTAGTGCAGATAAAAAGCATCCATTTCATCACGAGCTCAATCAACACAGGGAAAGGTGACAAGCTAAAATGAGGCAAATCATGGGTGGGTCGAGCAGAAGATATCATGAAACAGGTCTGTGGGCTTACCAATATCATCGCTGGCGAGGAGTGGATACCGGTACCTATGTCATTCAGGGTAACATTTTCGTGTATTATCACACTCGACAGGAAATATAGGGATCAGAACTCAGTCGTGGTCAATGCGGAGGTCAACGGTCTCATCTGGGATAACACCGATGAGAAAGATGCAGTCATCTATACAGACGGATCGGTAATACGACACTAAAGAAGTGCATGGGCATTTACGACACGCAGAATAGTCAAAGAAGACAGTGGTAATACGCCATGACCACAAGTAGCATGACAATGGAGGTGATGGCAGTGACCAATGCATTCAAATGGTTAGAGTCACAAGACTACACCCACGCATGTATACTGAGTGATTCGATGAGCATGATAAGAAAAGTGGAGGCGGGCTCTGTACGCATGCAATGGGTAGAGTCGTTGCAGAAATCCAAAATACGTAAGGTCACCTTTGTCTATGTCCCTGGACATGCGGGAGTACAGGGAAATGAAAGGGCGGACAGGTTGGCTAGCTGCGCGGTCGTTGAAGACGGTCAACCAATGGATCGGGCGGACATCATCAATGCCCTCCGAGGTGTGGGAAAAATGCACAAAACTTCAACAACCGTGAGTCCACATCACTCCTTCGGATGAAAAAGATGGGAGTTAAGATGGACACAGCCAGAAATAGAAACTTAGTGGGCGTGTAAGAAGACATATCAACCAACATAGAACTGGAGTCGTCAGTCGCTGGACACTGAGGGAATTGCTGAGGAGGGGATCTGAGTACCTATGGACATGTTCGGAGTGCCATGGTGATGACCCGCAAATAATAACTCAGTAACTCAATAACTCACTGATAAACTGTATGTGACCGGAGATTTCAATGGGAAAGTGGGATGATTCAGAACGCCATGATAATCTGACCATGGTCCATTTAGCAGTAGAGCAACAGTGTAACAATAACAGCGAACTTCTATAAAATCTATGTGCAGGACATGACTTAACAATAACAACGAACTTCTATAAAATCTATGTGCAGGACATGACTTAACAATAACAGCGAACTTCTATAAAATCTATGTGTAGGACATGACTTAACAATAACAGCGAACTTCTATAAAATCTATGTGTAGGACATGACTTAACAATAACAGCGAACTTCTATAAAATCTATGTGTAGGACATGACTTAACAATAACAGCGAACTTCTATAAAATCTATGTGTAGGACATGACTTAACAATAACAGCGAACTTCTATAAAATCTATGTGTAGGACATGACTTAACAATAACAGCGAACTTCTATAAAAATCTATGTGCAGGACATGACTTAACAATAACAGCGAACTTCTATAAAATCTATGTGCAGGACATGACTTAACAATAACAGCGAACTTCTATAAAATCTATGTGTAGGACATGACTTAACAATAACAGCGAACTTCTATCAAATCTATGTGCAGGACATGACTTAACAATAACAGCGAACTTCTATCAAATCTATGTGCAGGACATGACTTAACAATAACAAATATATTCTTCAACTATCGAAGAGGTCAAATATTGATATGATGTCAATGAAATAGCCTCACCAATGAAATTCATTGTAACGAGAAACTAAAGGTGAAAACTAAATGACTCTCAAGTAATCCCTAACATCGACACTCTTATGCAACAATCTATATCAATAGAAGTGAGAAAGAGAGTTCATCGGTGCTATATAGAGAGCAAAGTCTGACCTATGGAAGCGAATCATGGACAGTAGACAAACAAATGAAAATACGATCAAAGGCCAGAGAGATGGGATTTCTCAGAAGAATGTTGAAAGTTCCCTGGACAGCTAAAGAGACCATGAAAGAAATTCTCAGAGGCCAACACAGAAATGAAGCTCCTAAGAAACATCTTAAGAAACAATCATTTTTCGGGCACGTCACGAGTAGAGGAAAGTTGAAATACTTGGTTACAACTGGCAAATACAGGGAAAGACAGATCGCGGACAACAAAAAGAGAAAATACTAGATAGCTTGGTGTCATGGCACGGAAAAAAATCAACAACATAATTGATACGATGCAATGTAGATAGAATATCGTGGAAGTACATAATCGCGTACGCCAACCAGTATGGCACATGATAATGATGAACATCGACACAGCTGAGTGATGATCTACAGAAACAACACCAACAAGAAATAACAGTATAGCAACAATAAACCTACACAATCTGAATAACTTAGAGCTTCAAGTAAAAGTAGAAGTTTCAATACAAAACTCTTACTAAAAAATTGCTTGAAATGAACAGTATAGAAGAATAGAACAATTCAAAAAATAGTATAATTAACATATTGAGAGAAGATTGTACACTTCATGAGCCGAAAAAAAAATAAAATAAAAAATAGAAAACAAACTAGGAGGTGAAGATGTAGAAATTGCTCATTTGATAAGAGATGAAAATTGGTCAAACTACCCGCATCTGTTTTCAAATTATTCACTGGTTTGATGGAATTCATGAGTCTGAGCTGAAACCATCTTCAATGCTTTCACTAGCATCATTTTGCAGTGGTGCTTCATGCTTGAGAAAAAGGGGGGGGGGGTGCTGGGAAGATATGTACACTATGTAGTTGTTTAGTTTGTAATGAAGATGACTTGTCGGGTAAAACACAATTCAAATAAGTTAGTTAAGCTAGACACGTTCTATGTAAGGAGTTAATGTAGTGAGAATCAAGCTGGGCACGTTCTATGTAAGGAGTTAATGTAGTGAGAATCAAGCTAGACACGTTCTATGTAAGGAGTTAATGTAGTGAGAATCAAGCTAGACACATTCTATGTAAGGAGTTAATGTAGTGAAAATCAAGCGGGGCACATTCTATGTAAGGAGTTAATGTAGTGAGAATCAAGCTAGACACGTTCTATGTAAGGAGTTAATGTAGTGAGAATCAAGCGGGGCACATTCTATGTAAGGAGTTAATGTAGTGAGAATCAAGCTAGACACGTTCTATGTAAGGAGTTAATGTAGTGAGAATCAAGCTGGACACGTTCTATGTAAGGAGTCAATGTAGTGAGAATCAAGCTAGACACGTTCTATGTAAGGAGTTAATGTAGTGAGAATCAAGCTAGACACGCTCTATGTAAGGAGTTAATGTAGTGAGAATCAAGCTGGACACGTTCTATGTAAGGAGTTAATGTAGTGAGAATCAAGCTAGACACGCTCTATGTAAGGAGTTAATGTAGTGAAAATCAAGCGGGGCACATTCTATGTAAGGAGTTAATGTAGTGAGAATCAAGATAGACACGTTCTATGTAAGGAGTTAATGTAGTGAGAATCAAGCTGGACACGTTCTATGTAAGGAGTTAATGTAGTGAGAATCAAGCGGGGCACATTCTATGTAAGGAGTTAATGTAGTGAGAATCAGGCTAGACACGTTCTATGTAAGGAGTTAATGTAGTGAGAATCAAGCTGGGCACGTTCTATGTAAGGAGTTAATGTAGTGAGAATCAAGCTGGGCACGTTCTATGTAAGGAGTTAATGTAGTGAGAATCAAGCTGGACACGTTCTATGTAAGGAGTTAATGTAGTGAGAATCAAGCTGGACACGTTCTATGTAAGGAGTTAATGTAGTGAGAATCAAGCTGGACACGTTCTATGTAAGGAGTTAATGTAGTGAGAATCAAGCTAGACACGTTCTATATAAGGAGTTAATGTAGTGAGAATCAAGCTGGACACATTCTATGTAAGGAGTTAATGTAGTGAGAATCAAGTTAGACACGTTCTATGTAAGGAGTTAGTGTAGTGAGAATCAAGTTGGGCACGTTCTATCAGACACTCTAACGAAGAATTGCTAAAATATAACTGATCTTTTTAAAAAAATACATTAAGCGATTATGACACCACGTCATTCTGACTCATTGGAGTACAAGTCTGCTGACTTTGTGGTGAAAACAGATTTTGTTGTCCTCTGCTCTGTGGAGTTCCTATTAAAAGTTGGTGCTCAATGTTGATGCAAAACCTGCCCAGATTACAAGTGAAGGGCCACCACAGGTTGAAGCCACAGTGCCCACTAGTTGTGCTCAGTGGGAAACAGTGCAATAACAATCTTAAAGAATTCATACAGAGTTGTTTCATGTGAGAAGATTTAGCTATAGGCAAATATTGTGGGTATGTTAAAGAGATCAATGCTTATTAGGGAGATCAGGATTAAGAGTAAACAAATCTCAGAGGAGTTGTTTTTAAAAAAAAAAATTATGCAGTTATATATTATATTTTAGCAAAAAAGTTGTGTGGATTTACAGTTCCCATGGAGAATGTCATAACATTGACAGTACCCTAAGACACATATACAGAATTTCCACTAATGATCTAGTTTGACAGAAGTTTAGACGGCTATAGCTAAGTCATTGATGTAATTAGTGACTTTTATATACATCAAGATATGAATCCAGACGAGATGTGAAGTGTAACTAAAGAACTTTGTAAATAAACTTGTATACGAGACCTAGACGCCGTCTTGAGTCATCTCATGAAGTGTCAAGTACAAATCTTACTCAGAACATTTGGATAGTTTCTCTGTTAATCATGTTGTGTTGTGCACTGTCACATATCACGAGTTTTGCCCATGAAGCAGGCTATGGACATGTCCCTAAGGACATTCCTGTGGGTCTGGGTACATTAGTGACAACCTTATAGACCTCACAGCAGATATATAAATATTACTGATCTGAAAGGGAAAATCAGATTGGAATTTTGACCCCCCAAAAATGCCATTTAACTCATTTAAAGGGCCACAATACTGGTCTGTTAGCTGAGCAGTGTAACCAGGTGGCGCTGTCCATTACAGAGAGTTCCTGAAACCAACTAGCCCTTCTGGCTTCCATGCTCACAAGTTTTCTTAATCTTGGGCAGCACAGAAACAACAAAAATTATAACCCACTTAACGTCCTTTTAAGGGCGGATTATGAAGAGGTACACTCCTGAAGTCATGGGGCGAACGCAAACAAGCATAACCATGCAATTTTGCATTTATTTATTCACATTTGTGTACATTCATCACATTATTCAACTATGTAAAAATGACTGCTTGGTGCTGCCTGACTTGGGGTATTTTATGTATTTTCTTCAATGCGACACACAGTCTTTTATATGTGAAACATCAGGTTACAGAAAAAGAGGAAGACACAGAGCTATACACTGAAAAGAACACTTATAAGAGAAGCAAAATTGGCAGGTATAGACTCATTAGATAAGATGAAACATCTTGCCCCCCAGAATAAAGAAGATTGACGAATAACACTTCAAATCCTATGCTACGCTAACAGTGTGAGAAGGATCAAGGTCAAGGACAGGAAATTTAATTGCAATCAACATGGAATTAAAATACTTAAAATCCTATGCAAGGCATGGCTGTACCATTAGTATTCCCGTATTAAACATGAACTATATATTCAGAAACAAGTTTCACCTGTGAGCTTAGCTAGCTCTTTATAGTCTATACCTCTAGAACAAAAGTTGCATCATCTCTGCTGGTGAGAAATGTGTGCTGTTAGTAATGAAATCTGTTGAAAGATATTTGTTGAATATGTCCATTATGTGTTTGAGGGGTGGAGGTAAAGTAGTAACTTGGTGATTGCAGTGCCTACAGTTGGGTTCATTAAGAAGTTTACTCTTTTTGGATGTTGAAGGAGGCATGTCCTGTTCTTAATTAGAAGATCAGACTTTCGTCTGAAATATTAAACTACTAAAGGGAGGTCAAAAAGTAATGCACACCACTTTTTTTCTCGGAACTATTCGGGCAAAATGTGTGAAATTTTCACAGATTGTAGCTGAACATCCCCTTTACACTACCTATTTTTCAGCATAATCTCCGTCCAAGCGTATTGCCTTACGCCAACGCGAAACTAGGTCATGAATGCCTCGTTTGTACCAAGTTTTGTCCTGCTCGCGTAGCCATTTTTTAACTGCACGGATCACATCCTCATCATTGTCAAAGTGTTTCCCACGCAGGAATTTTTTTGAGTGGTCCAAACAGATGGAAATCTGAGGGAGCCAGATCAGGGCTGTAAGGAGGATGGGGCAGTACAGTCCAACCAAATTTGTTGATTGCTTCCCATGTTACCAGACTTGTGTGAGGGCGTGCATTGTCATGTTGAAGCAACAGATCTGCAGATGGCTTATTATGCCGAACTCTGTGGAACCGATTTTTGAGTTTTGTCAGTGTATTGATGTAAGCTGTCGAGTTGATTGTCTCACCTCTTGTCATTACATCAACAAGAATCACACCATCAATGTCCCAGAAGACAGTGATCATCACCTTTCCGGCTGATGGAGATGTTTTGAATTTTTTTCTTTTTGGTCACTGCGGATGATGCCATTCCATTGACTGCATTTTTGTTTCAGGCTCATAATAATGTGCCCACGTTTCGTCACCGGTAACAATTTTTGACAAAAAACATTTCTCCTTCAACACCGAAACGCTCCAACAATTCAGAACAGAATGTTTTCCTTTGAACTCTGTGATCATTTGTTAGGCACCAAGGAACCCGTCGAGCGCAAATCTTTGAATATCCGAGAGTTTTAAAAATTGCGATTGCACTTCCCTTGCTGACTGTAAGCTGTAATGCCAATTGCTGACTAGTGATACGCCTATCCTTACGAATAATGGCATCAGCCCGGTTTAACATGTCTGTGCTGGTAGCCGAGGCAACACGTACAGAACGCGGTAAATCATGCAGCTCTACTCGTACACTTTCTGCAGCTTTAATTCTCTGAACCCAGCGACTAACTGTGCTCCTATCGACTGCAGAACATTTGTACACTGCACACAGTCGTTTATGAATGTTTGCCACAGTTTCTTTCTCCGCAACCAGAAATTCTATGACAATTCGCTGTTTGTAACGGACATTGTTGACAAGCTCCATTTTAACGGTTCATAGATTGCGTAATATTTTTCAGAATGCTGTGCAATTTG
Source organism: Megaustenia siamemsis (assembly GCA_032433765.1). Lineage (NCBI taxonomy): Eukaryota > Metazoa > Mollusca > Gastropoda > Stylommatophora > Ariophantidae > Megaustenia > Megaustenia siamemsis. The sequence goes on from JAVIAB010000050.1 coordinate 2,742,002, forward strand.
GTGCACATAATTGAAACATGTCATATTCCAAGTGTGCAAAATTTCATATTCCTATCTTTATTATTAGCCGAGAAAAAAATTGGTGTGCATTACTTTTTGACCTCCCTACGTAGAAATGAAAAACTAACACAATGGAAATCACGACTTACCTCTAAAATCTCAGTATCTCATACCGAGATCACATTACAGAGAAGAAAGTTGGCAGAATCATCATCAATAATATGAAGAATACATTATGACATATAAAGAAATGAAGAGATTCAATTACTGAGGAAGACTTTATAAGTCAAAACGTTTGTTACTTAGTTCTGCCTTTTATATATATAAGAGGTTGAGCATAAATTTATATCTGCTCATTAATTTACACCAGTAGCTCATGACGACTGCGCTGGACAGTAGGCCTTTTTTTTACTGCAGCCCCATAGAAAACCCCTGGCAAACCACACAAAAGGAAAAAAAAAGCCATGGTGGTAGTTGTATTTTGTTTTTTACACTACCTTTTACCACAGCTCAGTTTGATATTTTATGTTTGTATGTCTACCATTCTTCTTACCAATAGCTTCTTATGCTAGCACAGAAAAATAATGAGTGTACACGAAGAACTTCTCACCCCAGAACAGAAAGGATAAGTGCACATAAAGAACTTCTTACCCCAAAACAGAAAGGATGGGTGCACATGAAGAACTTCTTACCCTAGAACAGAAAGGATGAGTGCACATAAAGAACTTCTTACCCCAGAACAGAAAGGATGGGTGCACATGAAGAACTTCTTACCCTAGAACGGAAAGGATGAGTGCACATAAAGAACTTCTTACACTAGTACAGAAAGGATGAGTGCACATAAAGAACGTCTTACCCTAGAACAGAAAGGATGAGTGCACATAAAGAACTTCTTACCCCAGAACAGAAAGGATGAGTGCACATGAAGAACTTCTTACCCTAGAACAGAAAGGATGAGTGCACATAAAGAACTTCTTACCGTAAAACAGAAAGGATGAGTGCACATAAAGAACGTCTTACCCTAGAACAGAAAGGATGAGTGCACATAAAGAACTTCTTACCCTAGAACAGAAAGGATGAGTGCACATAAAGAACTTCTTACACTAGAACAGAAAGGATGAGTGCACATAAAGAACTTCTTACTCTAGAACAGAAAGGATGAGTGCACATAAAAAACTTCTTGCTCTAGAACAGAAAGGATGAGTGCACATAAAGAACTTCTTACTCTAGAACAGAAAGGATGAGTGCACATAAAAAACTTCTTACTCTAGAACAGAAAAGATAAGTGCACATAAAGAACTTCTTACTCTAGAACAGAAAGGATGAGTGCACATAAAGAACTTCTTACCCTAGAACAGAAAGGATGAGTGCACATAAAAAAAATCTTACTCTAGAACAGAAAGGATGAGTGCACATAAAAAACTTCTTACTCTAGAACAGAAAGGATGAGTGCACATGAAGAACGTCTTACACTAGAACAGAAAGGATGAGTGCACATGAAGAACTTCTCACCCTAGGATAGAAAGGATGAGTGCACGTGGAGAAGTTCTTACCCTAGAACAGAAAGGATGTGTGCACATAAAGAACTTATTACACTAGAACAGAAAGGATGAGTGCACATAAAGAACTTCTTACATTAGAACAGAAAGGATGAGTGCACATAAAGAACGTCTTACACTAGAACAGAAAGGATGAGTGCACATGAAGAACTTCTTACACAAGAACAGAAAGGATGAGTGCACATAAAGAACTTCTTACACTAGAACAGAAAGGATGAGTGCACATGAAGAACGTCTTACTCTAGAACAGAAAGGATGAGTGCACATAAAGAACTTCTTACACTAGAACAGAAAGGATGAGTGCACATAAAGAACTTCTTACCCTAGAACAGAAATGATGAGTGCACATGAAGAACTTCTTACCCTAGTACAGAAAGGATGAGTGCACATAAAGAACTTCTTACTCTAGAACAGAAAGGATGAGTGCACATAAAGAACTTCTTACCCTAGAACAGAAAGGATGAGTGCACATAAAGAACTTCTTACCCTAGAACAGAAAGGATGAGTGCATATGAAGAACATCTTATGCCAGAACAGAAAGAATAATGGGTGCACATGAAGAACTTTTTATGCCAGAACAGAAAGGATGAGTGCATGTGAAGAACCTTTTTACCATAGAACATAAAGGATAAGTGCACATGAGGTGGTTCTTTCCAAAGAAGAGAAAGGATAATAAGTGCACATGAGGTACTTCTTACAAAAGAAGAGAAAGGATAATGAGTGCACATGAGGTGCTTCTTACCAAAGAAGAGAAAGGATAATGAGTGCACATGAGGTGCTTCTTACCAAAGAAGAGAAAGGATAATGAGTGCACATGAGGTGCTTCTTACCAAAGAAGAGAAATGATAATAAGTGCACATGAGGTGCTTCTTACCAAAGAAGAGAAATGATAATAAGTGCACATGAGGTGCTTACCAAAGAAGAGAAAGGATAATAAGTGTACATTAGGAGCTAGCACAGAAGAGAATGATGCTGGTATGTTACAAGATTGAATGGCTTGGTCAAAACCATCTCATAGGGAATGGTGAAAGGCGTCAGAAAAAAGCAAAAGAGAATACCGTGATATCAGGAAAATATTGAACAGTGAAAGGTGTCAGATGGAGAGGAAGACAAAGTAGAACACTGAGATATCACATGGTAGACAGGGAATGTATTCTAACTCAAAATCGACACACATCGATAGGAAGAATGGATGAAGGTTGCGAACAAGTCATCATGTTGGTGCCCCAGTGATTCCCAAGGGCATTAAGAAATAAGGCAGACTGGTGAGGCAATAGGGTGTACGTGAGTGCCTGGTTATGTTATTTCCTGATAAATTTGTAAATAATCGGCTTTCAATTTCAGGCTGGAAGCTGGTGCTTATTTGTGTTTTGGTTGCTACAAGGATTATTTGGCATATGGAAATTGTGGAGGCTAAACATGTTGCCAGTTTTCTCCTTGCCCTGCTGCCCAAGGGACGAATAATTGCAGACAAATTATTACTTTAACCTTTGAATGACAGAGTTGTGGACTTTTTGGTTCAGTATGAGTTGACACTTACCACCAACATGAAATCTGATGTTAATTTTGTTCATTATGTGTGGGTGGTTATCGTCAATTTGAAGTATGATGTTAATGTTGTTCATTATGTGTGGGTAGTTATCACTAACATGATATCTGATCTTAATTTTGTTTAGTATGTGGTTATTGATAACATCTCTCTCTCTCTGCGATCAAGACTGAATCAGAGTAGGATTCCAGACTCTCTTATGAAGTCAACTGTCTGTTTAAGCGATTCGATTGCCCCGTATAGTTTCTCTTCCAAAGAGGTTAGTGTGGACCACATCTCTCTTCTCAGGTCTGTGTACTGGGGGCAATCCTGTAGAACATGTTTTGTAATCATTTTGTCCAGTGTACAGTGGCATAGGCTGGTTGTACCTATTTTGAATTTGGTGAACATGTGATTTCTCATTCTATTGTGGGAAAAATATTCAGAAAAAGAGGTAGTGGGAAACAAAGTAAGGTACAAGACTCTTGAGAGAACTCTTTGTAGGAAGCCGACAGCAAGTATTATCAACAAATATATATATATATATATATAAGTTGTGGGGAGACATGATCAACTACGCCAGCAGACACGGTACTTGATGACAATAAAGTATATGTAGCAACACGTGTGTAGATCTAAAACTAAAACAAAATATATGTCACATTATTTAAAGTGTATGTAGCAAGACGTGTGTAGATCTAAAACTAAAACAAAATATATGTCACATTATTTAAAGTGTAAGTAGCAACACGTGTGTAGATCTAAAACTAAAACAAAATATATGTCACATTATTTAAAGTGTATGTAGCAAGACGTGTGTAGATCTAAAACTAAAACAAAATATATGTCACATTATTTAAAGTGTATGTAGCAAGACGTGTGTAGATCTAAAACTAAAACAAAATATATGTCACATTATTTAAAGTGTATCGGTACAGGGAAAATGTTCATTGAACATTGAAGAAAATACAAATCACTGCTGTGTGCTATGCGGCCTCTATTCTTCTCTTTGGGACTATTTCACAATAATTCTTCATTGACCTAATTTTATGCTAAATCTGTGGGACTATTTATGAAATCCTGCACACTCATGTCCAACAAATGTCTATATGGCAATATGCTTTATGTGTAACTGTTGTTTCCCCCATAGCCATGTCTAGTTTAACCAAGGCCTGCGGGCTGAGAGGGAGATCTCGGAGTCAACTTAAGTATGTGGCCTCTTCATATATGCCAGCTATAGACGGATGATGCCATTTTAAAAACAACCACCCCTTCTCGCAAAGCTGAAAATGTTGCCAACATTGGATGGTTCCTTTCAGCTCACGAGCCATATTAAAACTATAGATGACTGTGGCTTTCCCTTAGTTTGGCAAACTAAATAGCAGGGGAAATAACCTTATCATATAGTGTTTATTGTGAAAACATTGGTAGCTTTCCATTGACCAGGAAAAAGCATTCGACAGAGTAAACAGAGAACAACTGTGGTAGATACTAACAACATACGGAGTAAGCCAACATCTAACCAACCTTATTAAAAGTCTCTACGTCAACAGCAGCTGCAGGGTCAGAACAGCAGCAGGCTACACAGACCACTTGGAAGTTAGATCAGGTGTAAGACAGGGGTACGTACTATCCTCCCTACTGTTTATTACATACATGGACCATATATGCAAGCTAGCCAACCCATCAGAGACAGAGGAGATCAACGAGCTTCTATTTGCAGACAATCAGGCACTAATACATGAAACAATAGAAGATCTACAGTAACACTTAAACAAACTCAACATCTCAGGCACAAACATGAAAATCAACATCAACAACAAAACAGAAGTCATTAATGTCGCCAAAAATAAACAGAACATCAACATAACTATAGAAGGCAGACAACTAAAACAAGTAGAGGAATTCAAATACCTAGGAAGTCTAATGACAAACGACAATTCTCAAACAGCAGAGATAGAATCAAGATGCAACAAAGCTTGTTATCACCACTATTGTCCAACAAGGAAATAACTCTGGAGGCAAAACGAGCACTCTACAATACAATCTTCATCCCAACGTTGTGCTTCCAATGCCAGACCTGGACCCTAGATACAAGAACAATAAAAAAAATAACCTCTACAGAGATGAAATGTGTTAGACAAATGACAGGAAACAGTCTGAGAGACAAGATCAGAAATGAAGAACTGAGAAAAAAGCTAGGAATAATCCCCGCCATAACCGCCATAGAATATATAAGGAAACAACAGATAAAATGGTTTGGCCACGTGACAAGCAGAAAGAACAAAACACAACACAACGTTGTGAGAACACCAGAGCCAAGGGTCGACCACGAAAAAGATGGGCCAATGGAATATTAGAAGCACTAGGAAACATAACAGCAGCAGAGGCGAACAGAAGAGCAAAAGACCGCAAATTATATCTCCCCTCGACGCTGAAAGGCAGAAGAAGGAAAGTAAAAGAAGAAGAAGAAGATTGGTAGCTTTCCGTGGAATTGACTAAAGTGTCATCTAGGTGAAAATAACGGACAACAAAAGAGAAAAGCACATCAAACACAAAGCGCACTGGGGCAGGCGATCATGTCTCTTGACAAATGTTTCTAAGTTTTTCAAAGTTTACAGTTGTCTGTTATAGGCCGTCCCAAAGATGTTGTTGTGTGTCTACTCAGTGGTTAGATGTTGTTGTGTGTCTACTCAGTGGTTAGATGTTGTTGTGTGTCTACTCAGTGGTTAGATGTTGTTGTGTGTCTACTCAGTGGTTAGATGTTGTTGTGTGTCTACTCAGTGGTTAGATGTTGTTGTGTGTCTACTCAGTGGTTAGATGTGTTGTGTGTGTTAGTGTTGTTGTGTACTCAGTGGTTAGAAAGAATAAAATGACAACGTCCACATAGGCTTCATGTTGTTAGTACATAAACGAGTTAGAACAGGATAGAGATCATTCTCTCGTCACTTATCATTTGATATATCCTATCAGGGAATCGGAATTTAGCCGACTTGTACGATGTAACTGTTATGATGACGCCGTCGGTATATGATCAGCAGATAAGGGAGGTGTTGACAATTTGGGAACAATTGCCTTATGCTGTCTCATACGCGGACTAGAGGTCCTTGCTCCATATTATAAGGAAAATTGAAAAAAAAAAAAAAAAATGGTATGTTAGAAGCTTTACGTGATTAGTAGACGTCACAGATTTGAACGACACAGATTCGAACGTCACAGATTTGAACGTCACAGATTCGAACGTCACAGATTCGAACGTCACAGATTCGAACGTCACAGATTCGAACGACACAGATTTGAACGACACAGATTCGAACGTCACAGATTTGAACGTCACAGATTTGAACGTCACAGATTTGAACGTCACAGATTCGAACGTCACAGATTCGAACGTCACAGATTCGAACGTCACAGATTCGAACGAATTGTCGTCTACTAATCACGTAAAGCTTCTAACATACCATTTTTTCTTTTTTTTTTCAATTTTTCCTCGCATTCAGCTTTACTGCAGCTTCGCATTTTTATGCATTTACTTGCATTTCTTTGCCTTAACCCCTCCATATTATAACTTCTTCCACCTATTTTTGTTTCACTTGCCACACTGTGTTCTTGTTGTTTCCCTGTGATCACATAACACACACACAAAAAAGCATGTTATACGTTCCCTCTGGTGTTGGTAAAAGTGTGTTTTTGGCCCAGACTTATAGCACTTATTATTTAGTTGTCCATCATCATCATCATCATGTGCCATACCGGTTGGCGTAGGTGATCATGTCCCTCCACAATCTTCTATCTACAGTGCATCGTATTAGTTCTGTTGTTGACTGTTTTCCATGCCATGACACCAAGCTATCCAGTATTTTCTCTCTTTGTCGTCCGCGATCTCTCTTTCCTTTTATTTTGCCAGTTGTAACCAAGTATTCCAACTTTCCTCTTCTCATGATGTGCCCGAAAAATGTTGATTGTTTCTTTCTGATGTTTTTTAAGAGCTTCCTTTTTGTGTTGGCCTCTTTGAGAACTTCCTCATTGGTTTTTTTTAGCTGTCCAGGGAACTTTCAACATTCTTCTGAGAAATCCCATCTCTGTGGCCTGTAATCGTCTTTTCATTTGTTTGTGTACTGTCCATTATTCGCTTCCATAGGTCAGAATTGGTTCTATATAGCACCGATGAACTCTCTTTCTCATTTTTATTATTGACATAGATTTGTTGCATAAGATATTTTTCATTTTCTGAAATGCTATTTTGGCCTGAGCTATTCTGCTTTTTATTTCTGTGGTGCATCTCCCATCTGATGTAATTATTGTGCCCAAGTATTTGAAACGTTGTACTTGTTTCAGATTTGTCTCGTTTATTTTTATGCTGCATGATGGTGACTTGTCGGCTGCTCCCACAACACCATCCGCCACCAGCTCCAATGACTTCACATAACCCTGATTGGGGGGGGGGGCGCTGAACAGGAGCTCCACCTTGCCCAGGGGTGTCCCGAAGACTAGCGGAGGAAAGGAGACGTCTTACTCCTCCGTTGGTAGGGCAGAACTCTACCCCGGTAACCCATACTATTTCCATAATACCACACAGTTATTCGGGATGTTAGCTCTTTATGTCAAAACGAGTTCTACGTTTTATACAGAATACCTCTTCTACTTACTTTCATTTACAAGGAAGGAGTGCGCAATATATATTTTTCACTTTTGGAATGCTGTCTCTGCGCGAGCTATTCTGTATCTCGCCTATGGGATACAAAAAGGTTACCATAGACTGAAATTTACACTCGAATTCATGTACCTATTTTATTTCGCCCTCATTTCTCTCTCTCTCTGCGATCAAGACTCAATCAGAGTAGGATTCCAGACTGTCATGAAGTCATCTGTCTGTTTAAGTGATTCGATTGTCTCATATAGTTTTTCTTCCAGGGAGGTGGGTGTGGACCACATTGCTCTTCTCAGGTCTGTGTACTGGGGACAATCCTGTAGAACATGTTTTGTAGTCATTTTGTCCAGTGTACAGTGGCATAGGCTGGTTGTACCTATTTTGAATTTGGTGAACATGTGATTTCTCATTCTATTGTGGCCAGTGCGTAGGCAAAGTATGATGACTTGATCCCTCCTAGATGGTATCCGTCCCTCTCGTTATGCTTTGGGTGTTCTCGTTTCCATTTTTCATGGTACTGACCTTTGAGGATGGATTTGGCTTAACCATAACTGAGTGGATGGTTCTCTTGTGGTAATCTCCCTCCCTCTTTTAGCTAATTTGTCACATGAAACACATCAAATAAAAAAAATTAATGAAATGTACGCAGAAAAAAACTGGCTCTGTTTATACTTGAGCTAGCCAATGAAATTGTACCAAAGTATGTTTGAACTGGCATTATAAACTGCCTCCAGGGGTACAAATATACACACAGGGGTTGAAAATGAATCGTGCCATGCCAAGAAGTAGGCAAAGCTTCCAAGTCATTGCAACCTAATATAATCTAAAAGACTTAGTCTAATGTGGAACAGGTTGTACATGGCCAAGAAGTTGGCAAAATCCCCAAGACAAGACAAGGGACCAGACAATCAGTTTGACTTTTGAGCGTATAAATTATCATGTTGCATCTCAATTTAGAATGTGAGTATTATTTGTTAGTGAGTAGGTTTTTCTAATGGCTAGTTAATTTGTTGAGCTTTCAAACAAAAAATGTTACAAAAATTAAGTTCTAACAGACTTCTTCTTCTTCTTCTTTCCTTCCTCATCTGCCTTTCAGCGTCGAGGGGAGATATAATTTGCGGTCTTTTGCTCTTCTGTTCGCCTCTGCTACTGTTATGTTTCCTAGTGCTTCTAATATTCCATCGATCCATCTTTTTCGTGGTCGACCCTTGGGTCTGTTGTTCTCACAACGTTTGTTGAAGGCTCGTTGTGTTGTGTTTTGTTCTTTCTGCCTTGTCACGTGGCCGAACCATTTTATCTGTTGTTTCCTTATATATTCTATGGCGGGGGCTATTCCTAGCTTTTTTCTCAGTTCTTCATTTCTGATCTTATCTCTCAGACTGTTTCCTGTCATTCGTCTAACACATTTCATCTCTGTAGAGGTTATTTTTCTTATTGTTCTTGCATCTAGAGTCCAGGTCTGGCATTGGTAGCACAACGTTGGAATGAAGATTGTATTGTATAGTGCTCGTTTTGCCTCCAGAGTTATTTCCTTGTTGGACAGTAGTGGTGATAACTGTCCGATGATTTGACAAGCTTTGTTGCATCTTGATTCTATCTCTGCTGTTTGGGAATTGTCGTTTGTCATTAGACTTCCTAGGTATTTGAATTCCTCTACTTGTTTTAGTTGTCTGCCTTCTATAGTTATGTTGATGTTCTGTTTATTTTGGCGACATTAATGACTTCTGTTTTGTTGATGTTGATTTTCATGTTGTATTTTGTTCCTAAGATGTTGAGTCTAACAGACTGTTATTTTGAAATAAACTTAAATTGGTAAAGTCCTGGTTTAGTGAAATCAATTACATTTTGGAAGAGTAACATCCCTTTCAGTAACATTGCACTTTATTTGGATATCTAATTGTAGAGAAATGAGAAATAAATTTGAGGGTAAAATCATAAACCTAACCATAAAACAATTTTTAGTAATTGAGAACTACTGCAGTTTTGATGTGACGCCAGCTAAGGGGAGATCGATGCCTTTATTACCAGTGCAGCATTTCTTCATTATGAAGTCCATAACAATTCCAAATAACAAGGGTGATAAAATACATCCTTGTTTAACCCCAGTTTCTATTGGGAAACATTCGCTCAGTCCTTCCTCTTTTCGAACTGCACATGTGTAACCATCATACATGTCTTTGATAATATTTATGATTTTTTATGGTAAGCCATATTGCTTCAGAATTTTCCACAAAGAATCTCTATGAATACTATCAAATGCTTTTTTGAAGTAGATGAAGTTAAGTACAAAAGGTTTTTGCTTTTCAATGTGCTCCTCCAATATAAGTCGTAGAGTGAAAATGTGGTCAAGGCAGCTTCTCCCTTTTCTAAACCCAGCCTGTTCTTCATGCATTACTGTATCTATTGAATCCTTTATTCTATTTAGGATGATTTTGCAAAATAACTTTGAGGCAACTGACAAAAGTGTCACACCTCTCCAGTTGTTACAATCTCTAAGATTGCCCTTTTTTGGAATCTTAACAATGATTCCTTTTTTCCATTTATGAGGCGTCTTCTCTGTTTTCCAAATGATGTTGAACATTTTTTGGAGATGTATTAGATTATGGCTATCAATTGCCTTGAGGATCTCAGCTGTTAACTTATCCTCTCCAGCAGCCTTGTTATTGGTCATAAGCTTTAAGGTGGTTTCTGTTTCACTCAAGGTGAAGTCATCTAAATTTACATCTAATTCTGCTGCTGGTGTTTTAGCTTCAAAATCTATTAAACTGTGGGGTAGTGGATGGTTAAGAATTTCTTTGAAATGTTCCGCCCAACGGGCTTTTATGTCTGCGCTTGTTGTTAGCATTAATCCAGATTTGTTTAGAATTGGTGTTCCACTGGATGTATAGGTGTTTGTCAGCATCTTTTGTACAGTATAATGAGTTCTGCTGTCTCCTGTAATTGCAGCTGTCTCTGCTTTTTCAGATCTTGCCCAATTGAAACTATTTTCAATATAGGGGTTTTCCAAAACAATAATAATAGCACAAGGGTATTAGCACATCTACTTCTAACAGCAAGCAGAGCTCACATCTACTTCTAACAGCAAGCAGAGCTCACACCTACTTCTAACAGCAAGCAGAGCTCACACCTACTTCTAACAGCAAGCAGAGCTCACATCTACTTCTAACAGCAAGCAGAGCATACATCTACTTCTAACAGCAGGCAGAGCTCACACCTACTTCTAACAGGAAGTCAAATTCATTAACACACTTACTTTTAAAAGCAAGTAAAACTCTTTAACACACCTACTTATAACAGCAAGTGAAATTCATTAACACACTTACTTCTAACAGCAAATAAAACTCATTAACACATCTACTTCTAACAGCAAGTGAAACTCATTAACATATCTACTTCTAACAGCAAGTGAAACTCATTAACACATCTACTTCTAACAGCAAGTGAAACTCATTAACATATCTACTTCTAACAGCAAGTGAAACTCATTATCACATCTACTTTTAACAGCAAGTGAAACTCATTAACACATCTACTTCTAACAGCAAGTAAAACTAATTAACACATCTACTTCTAACAGCAAGTGAAACTCATTAACACATCTACTTCTAACAGCAAGTGAAACTCGTTAACACATCTACTTCTAACAGCAAGTAAAACTCATTAACACATCTACTTCTAACAGCAAGTGAAACTCATTAACACATCTACTTCTAACAGCAAGTTAAACTCATTAACACATCTACTTCTAACAGCAAGTTAAACTCATTAACACATCTACTTCTAACAGCAAGTAAAACTCATTAACACATCTACTTCTAACAGCAAGTGAAACTCATTAACACATCTACTTCTAACAGCAAGTTAAACTCATTAACACACCTACTTCTAACAGCAAGTAAAACTCATTAACACATCTACTTTTAACAGATAGTAGATCTCATTAACACATCTACTTTTAACAGATAGCAGATCTCATTAACACATCTACTTCTAACAGCAAGTTAAACTCATTAACACATCTACTTCTAACAGCAAGTTAAACTCATTAACACATCTACTTCTAACAGCAAGTTAAACTCATTAACACATCTACTTCTAACAGCAAGTTAAACTCATCAACACATCTACTTCTAACAGATAGCAGATCTCATTAACACACCTACTTCTAACAGCAAGTTAAACTCATTAACACACCTACTTCTAATGGGCCAGTGTTATGCTCCAAGAGTATGGGTTTGATCCCCATGGCTGTCTATTATTTTCTTTATTATCCGGTGCTTTGTTTCAAGTGCTTTTGGCATGTATTTTTTTTTACACCATTTCTATTTAATTTTACAAAAATAATAATAAATGCTTATTTGCTATTATCATGTTCATTCAACTCACAGGCAGAGTACGATTATGGCAGAGATTCCTTTTCAGCACTCCCAAGTTGGTGTGGAAGCTTTGTGCCATTAACAAGCAACAATATTTGCACCTTTTGGCATCAGTAGATTTTTTTTTCTTCTTTGCTTCATTTTACCTGGGTAGCAGCCATATAACTGCCTAGGAGTTGTTTTAGTACTTGCAGCTGCACATTCATGTTTCTCACCTTTGTGTGAGAAGGTTGACATCACATCTCACCATCTAGGGACCTTGAGAGAGTAAAGCCATGAAGAAACCACAGATTCCAGAAAACAAATTCCATCTCTGACGCGATTCTAACCCAGGTCTTGTCTAGAGGTCAATGTCTGACACCTTGACCAGCCAGTCCCCTGATGGTCAATATTAAAACACTACCAAGTAATTAACCTTCTTATCAGTTTGAAAGACTGTAACAGATCAGCCAATGTAAAGTACAAAATCAACAATGGCTACTCTTAAGCTCTTATAATGGAAATATGACAAGAGCCACCCGTGCTATTCATCAAATCCAGACTGCATATGTAGAACAAACATCATATACAGACTGCATATGTAGAACAAACATCATATACAGACTGCATATGTAGAACAAACATCATGTACAGACTGCATATGTAGAACAAACATCATATACAGACTGCATATGTAGAACAAACATCATATACAGACTTGGTTCTTGGTTATGGAAGGCCTCGGTATCACTGCAAACGAATTAAAATCCATAATTGCTAAACCGCCCGTGCCAGTGGAATCATCCGAATTACTAACTCATCTCCCAAACAAAGAAAGGTAACTGTAGTCCCCATCGTTGCAGTCTCAGCACACGCCAAAAGACATAAGGCGAAACCGCGCAGAAAGTGAACACAGCCAACTGTTCCCTGTCATACGATATCATCATTCATCGTAAACAATTGGGATATCGAAACATGATCAAAACGGATGAGACACACAGCTCACGGTGTGCACAGAGCACTTAACTCAGTAGCTCCTGCAACTAGCTGGACTTGGAATATGAGGAAACTGCAACAAGGAACACTTTTCAGACATAGCCTTCAATGGTTCCTGCCTATCCACCATATACCATGGAGTTCACATCCTCCCGAAAATGATGAACAGACTGCATATGTAGAACAAACATCATATACAGACTGCATATGTAGAACAAACATCATACACAGACTGCATATGTAGAACAAACATCATATACAGACTGCATATGTAAAACAGTTAACACAAAAAAATAACCTCAAAGAGCTCCTATAAGCAGATCATAACTGATAGCAACAAAAAGAAGTGAACTAAAGCAGCATTTAAATGGTTTGCTTGAAACATATAAAGATTATATGGAAACCAATACAAACTAAACAGGATGGTTATTTCTATCAAGAAGTGAGATGGTAATTCTTGTGTTACAATGTATTGTAGTATTGGTATTTCTCACTAGCAATGCAACTGTAATTCTTGTGTTACAATGTATTGTAGTATTAGTATTTCTCACTAGCAATGCAACTGTAATTCTTGTGTTATAATGTATTGTAGTATTGGTAATTTATCACAATCAATGCAACTGTAATTCTTGTGTTACAATGTATTGTAGTATTGGTAATTTATCACAATCAATGCAACTGTAATTCTTGTGTTACAATGTATTGTAGTATTGGTAATTTCTCACAATCAATGCAACTGTAATTCTTGTGTTACAATGTGTTGTTGTATTGGTAATTTATCACAATCAATGCAACTGTAATTCTTGTGTTACAATGTATTGTGGTATTGGTAATTTCTCACAATCAACGCAACTGTAATTCTTGTGTTACAATGTGTTGTTGTATTGGTAATTTCTCACAAGCAATGCAACTGTAATTCTTGTGTTACAATGTATTGTAGTATTGGTAATTTCTCACAATCAATGCAACTGTAATTCTTGTGTTACAATGTATTGTAGTATTGGTAATTTCTCACAATCAACGCAACTGTAATTCTTGTGTTACAATGTGTTGTTGTATTGGTAATTTCTCACAAGCAATGCAACTGTAATTCTTGTGTTACAATGTATTGTAGTATTGGTAATTTCTCACAATCAATGCAACTGTAATTCTTGTGTTACAATGTATTGTAGTATTGGTAATTTCTCACAATCAATGCAACTGTAATTCTTGTGTTACAATGTATTGTAGTATTGGTAATTTCTCACAATCAACGCAACTGTAATTCTTGTGTTACAATGTGTTGTTGTATTGGTAATTTCTCACAAGCAATGCAACTGTAATTCTTGTGTTACAATGTATTGTAGTATTGGTAATTTCTCACAATCAATGCAACTGTAATTCTTGTGTTACAATGTATTGTAGTATTGGTAATTTCTCACAATCAATGCAACTGTAATTCTTGTGTTACAATGTATTGTAGTATTGGTAATTTCTCACTAGCAATGCAACTGTAATTCTTGTGTTACAATGTGTTGTAGTATTGGTAATTTCTCACTAGCAATGCAACTGTAATTCTTGTGTTACAATGTTTGACTTTTATCATGAGAAGTAGCAATAATTTCTACCTCTGAATTGACATTGATTGCTATAATTGTATGAAATAGTAGTTTTTGCTACAGAAAATAGAGTTGTGTTAAACAATCTTATACATAGTCAAAGTAGTCTCCTTGTGGTGGAATATACTTAACCCATCCAATAGGGAGACACCTCTGGAAGTGACAGTGTGAGATGGCCCCCATCTCGTCATGTTTGAATCTCCTCCCCCTTCATAAAATATGTGACCTTTCTGTATTTTATTGGGATGTGGGAACAAGAAGAAGTCACAGGGATCAAGGTCAGATGTATAGAGGATGTGGGAACAAGAAGTCACAGGGATCAAGGTCTGATGTATAGAGGATGTGGGAACAAGAAGTCACAGGGATCAAGGTCTGATGTATATAGAGGATGTGGGAACAAGAAGTCACAGGGATCAAGGTCTGATGTATATAGAGGATGTGGGAGCAAGAAGTCACAGGGATCAAGGTCTGATGTATATAGAGGATGTGGGAACAAGAAGTCACAGGGATCAAGGTCAGATGTATATAGAGGATGTGGGAACAAGAAGTCACAGGGATCAAGGTCAGATGCATATAGAGGATGTGGGAACAAGAAGAAGTCACAGGAATCAAGGTCAGATGCATATAGAGGATGTGGGAACAAGAAGTCACAGGAATCAAGGTCAGATGCATATAGAGGATGTGGGAACAAGAAGTCACAGGAATCAAGGTCAGATGCATATAGAGGATGTGGGAACAAGAAGTCACAGGAATCAAGGTCAGATGCATATAGAGGATGTGGGAACAAGAAGTCACAGGAATCAAGGTCAGATGCATATAGAGGATGTGGGAACAAGAAGTCACAGGAATCAAGGTCAGATGCATATACAGGATGTGGGAACAAGAAGTCACAGGAATCAAGGTCAGATGCATATAGAGGATGTGGGAACAAGAAGTCACAGGAATCAAGGTCAGATGTATATAGAGGATGTTGGAACAAGAAGTCACAGGGATCAAGGTCAGATGTATAGAGGATGTGGGAACAAGAAGTCACAGGAATCAAGGTCAGATGCATATAGAGGATGTTGGAACAAGAAGTCACAGGGATCAAGGTCAGATGTATAGAGGATGTGGGAACAAGAAGAAGTCACAGGGATCAAGCTCAGATGTATATAGAGGATGTGGGAACAAGAAGTCACAGGGATCAAGGTCAGATGTATAGAGGATGTGGGAACAAGAAGAAGTCACAGGGATCAAGGTCAGATGTATATAGAGGATGTGGAGGCCATAGAATGTGGTTTTCACCCAAAATTCCTGTGTTTTGATAGATGTATAAGCAGGGGCATTGTCTTAGTGAATGATCAAGTAAATAAAATGCTACTTCTCAGGATGATGTTTGAGCAAAGCATTGTGATGTAGAACGGCTGCATAGAACTCTGTATTAACTATCAGTCCTCTGGTAATATATTCATGATTCCAACAATCAAGAACACAATAAACACAGTCTTCATATGCTTAAAACACACACACACACATACACTGTTCAATTTCTGTGTCCATGTTGAAATGGAAATCTTATATAACCTCTTTTCCAACTTCCTAGCAAATTGTCCAAACTGTGTTTTAGATCAATTTTCATGAATTTCTTTGTTTCAAATTATTTGTTCATTCTGTCCTGGCCACAGCATGTTAAACTCCTTGGTAATGAATAGATCATGTTTAGCATTCATCATCAAGTGCCATCTCCGCAACAAAGGTTGGCTACCATGGATCACCATTCCACTCTGTTTCTTGCTTTGATGGTGCAGGTTGTCATAGATTGACTTGTCCATCTTTTGATGTTACTCGTCCATGTTTTCTTGGTCTGCCTCTTTTACCTTGTATTTTCCCTTCCAATATTACTTTTAGTAGGCTATTGTGTCTTTTAACATGCCGCAAAAATGTCATTTGTCTTGTCTTAATTGTGTTTAGTAGTTCTCTTTTTATTTATAGTTGTTTTAAAACTTTGTTTTCTTTTCTTTCCATCCAAGGTCTACCTCTTCTTCTGTAAATCCACATTTCAAAAGACTTCAATTTTCTGTTTTGTTTTCTTGTCTAATGTCCATGTTTCTGCACCATACAGGAATATTGAGAAGATGTAACATTTTGCTATTCTTAGTTTCAGCCCTGCTGTTATTTGTTTTGTTATTAGTATATTTTTCATGACATTAAAATTACTTTTTGTCATACATATTCTTTTGTTTATTTCAATTTTACATTTTCCATCATTGGTTATAGTATGTCCAAGGCAGTTGAAGCTCTGAACAGTCTCCAGATGTATGCCTTCAACTGTGATATTTATTTGTAGATCTTGAGAATTTTCATTGTTTGTGGTCATAGTTTTAGTCTTTTTGATATTCATATCTAGTCCATATTGTTTGCTTGTCATGTTTATTACTATGTAATTGTAGGTCTTTAGGATTTTCTGCTTGTAGAACAGTATAATCAGCATATCTTAGGTTATTGATTATCTTTCCATTAATGTTTAGGCCTGGCATCTTTGAGATGTTTTCAAAGAATTGCTCAGTGTATAGATTGAACAAGCTTGGTGATAGGATGCATCCTTGTTTTACTCCTCTTTTTATATCAATGGGTGTAGAGTTCTCTTTGTTTGATGTTATTATTGCTGTTTGCTCCCAGTACAAATTACACATTAGTCGTATGTCTGTGTCATCTAGATTTATATCTTTTAGACAGTCTATAAGTTGATTATGGTGTATTCTATAAAATGCTTTGGTGTAGTCTATAGAACTGTAGATGATAAACAGAGCCATAGATTTTAGAAGCAGTGATCTCTGCAATATGTGCCACTTTGGCACGCAAGGTTTCTGTTTTTGAGATTGTGGCTCTGCCCTATGTGCCGTCTTCGGCTCGAAAGGACAATAGATAGTCTATAGAAGCAAGCATATATTGGTTTGTTAACTTCTATGTACTTTTCAATCAATGTTCTCATGCAGAATATGGCTTCTTTTGTCCCACTGTTTTTCCTGAATCCAAATTGTTGCTCATTTAATTCAGTATTGATTTTATTCTGAATCCTCCCTTGTATAACTTTTAGTAAAATTTTTGTAACATGGCTCATTAGGCTTATTGTTCTAAAATCACTGCATTCAACTGCACCATTCTTTTTAGGCAATGCAATGAAAGTTGATGTTTTTAGTTCATTTGGTATGTATCCTGTATGGTATATGTCATTGCATATGTCTGTGATCACTTCAATGCCAAAATCATCTAGTGCCTGTATCATCTCTATCTGTATTATTGTCAGGTCCTGCTGCCTTTCCCTTTTTAATTGTTTTTATAGCTTTTTCAACTTCAGATTTCAGGATTTTATAGTTGTATGTTCATTTTATAAATGGCTTTTTGACCCTTTCGTCATGAAATAATTCTGTTGTATATTCCTGCCATCTATCGATTTTATCTTTGTTGTCTGTTAGCATTCTTCCCTCTTTGTTTGCAATACATCCGCTTCCTGCAGCTTTGTCTTTATTAGTCATTCTCTTTATTTCCATGTGCTTCTCTCTTAAGTTTTGTTTACTTTCCATAGTTTCGACTTCTAGACATCTTTGGTTGAGCCAGTCTTCTTTTGCCTTTTTGCACATTCTACGTATTTGATTGTCAATTTCCTTGTATCTGGCAGTGTTTTTCGGTCTTCTTTCTTCCATTTTTTTCTAAGATTTTGTCATTTATCCATTTTTATTTTTTGTTACTTTCCTTTTTGGGTAAGGTGTTGCAGGATTCTTGTATGCTGTTTTTTATGCATTGCAATTTTGTTGTGACTTTTTTCCTCATGATTTTCTCTTCTGTACTGCTCAATCCCTTCTTTTAGCAGCTACTGATATGTGTTCTTTACTTGTACAGTATAAGTTTCTTTAACATCTTTCTGGTTTAACGCTGTTATATCTATTGGTGTTGCTGAATTAGTTTTTTTGTTTGTTTCTCCTTAATTTGATTTTCATTTTAATCATTACAGGATTGTGATCTGAACTAATATCTGCTCCTGGGTAGTTTTTGGCTTTCTTGACACTGCTACAGATTCTGTCTTTTATCATTATATAAACTATTTTATTCCTCTTCCTGTCTCCAGGGCTTTTCCATGTGTATAATTTACTTTTCTCTTGCTCAAAGAAGGTGTTACATATTATCAGCCTGTTTTCTTCACAAAATTGCATTAATCTTTCTCCTGTTATTCCTTTATCCTAAACCATGATTTCCTATAATGGTCTTAAATTTACCTTTTCCTACTTTTGCGTTCATATCACCCATTACAATCAAGATGTCCGAAATTTCTCTTGCTTCATAACTCTGTTTAGATCTTTATAGTATGCTTCTATTTGTTCATGTGTATTATCTTGAGTAGGTGTGTATGTCTATTATTGCTATGTCAAATGGTTTTGCCTTCATGTATAGCATTGTCTTGACATTAAAAATATACCCAGTTACTTACCCCATCCCTTCCATTTTCAAGGTCTTCAGCAGTGGCCTGGAGTTTGTGCATTTGAGCAAAAACCATCCTCAGTACTTTAGATAGCAGCAAGTGGTGGCAAAGACTGGGATTGCTAGTGGCTGTATGCTGGGGGATGGTATCTCAGCAATTATGTGGTTGTCCATTGAAAATGATCTGTCAACTAAACTAATGACAATCTGTAAGGAGACAGCTTTCAAACAAACTATGGATGTGCTTATGTAAGAGTGCAGTTGGTGAGAAAAATCTTATAGTCAGCCATTATTTGTCACATGGCTGTCTGTCCTTCATGCTGTCCAGTTGAAGTATCCAACGAATGTGACTGCTGAAATATTCAAGTCATCTATATACATAGTAGTTGTAGCCTCCGTCAGTCATAGTTGACTATGAATTTTGCAGCACCCCTAGGAAATGTTATTTTTCTCTTTTATTTCGCCGTGTATTCTCTTTTTCTATGACTCTGTCTGCTTCTTGTTGAGTTGGAGCTTTAGAGTGTGTTTCCAAAGATTGCGGTCTGCAGCTATTTCTTTCCAGGCTGCGAGGTTTATGTTCAGAGTCTTCATATCACATTTACACACGTCTACAAATCAAAGTTTTGGGCGTCCCTTAGTTCTTTAGACATATGCTAATTGTCCGTTTTAAGTATATGTTTAGATATGCGGCCATCTTTTATACGGTGTACATGGCCAAGCCAGCATATAACCTACGTTGTTTAAGGAGTGTGTAGATGTTCAGGAGGCCTGTGCGAGTCATGACCTCCACATTTGTAACTTTATCCTTCCAGGTGATACCAAGAATAGATCAGACATCGCATATGGAATGCATTTAGCCTTCTCTCATGCTTTGCATAAAGTTGTCCTGCTGCCATACAGGATACTAATGATGCAGGCATTGTAACTGCTGCCATATATAAATAAAATAATGTACAAATTTAGGTCAGCGAGAATAAATTTTTAAGTGAAGAAAAGGTCAATTACATTATCAAACCTTGTATTTTATAACATATTTATGAGGGGCAAAGTTTTTTAAAAATATTTATAGTACCATTTCCTCTTCTTCTACCTTTCAACTCCCTGTGGAGCATAGGTCTTCAACAAACACGTTCAGCTCCCTGTGGATCATAGGTCTTCAACAAACACGTTCAGCTCCCTGTGGATCATAGGTCTTCAACAAACACGTTCAGCTCCCTGTGGAGCATAGGTCTTCAACAAACACGTTCAGCTCCATGTGGAGCATAGGTCTTCAACAAACACGTTCAGCTCCCTGTGGATCATAGATCTTCAACAAACACGTTAAGCTCCCTGTGGATCATAGGTCTTCAACAAACACGTTCAGCTCCCTGTGGAGCATAGGTCTTCAACAAACACGTTCAGCTCCCTGTGGATCATAGGTCTTCAACAAACACGTTCAGCTCCCTGTGGATCATAGGTCTTCAACAAACATGTTCAGCTCCCTGTGGATCATAGGTCTTCAACAAACACGTTCAGCTCCCTGTGGAGCATAGGTCTTCAACAAACACGTTCAGCTCCCTGTGGATCATAGGTCTTCAACAAACACGTTCAGCTCCCTGTGGAACATAGGTCTTCAACACAAACACTTTCCAAACTCTTTCCTTAGGGGGCCTCGGTAGCCTAGTTGGGAAAACCACCCGACTAGACTAGCGACGTTCGGACAACCCGTGTTCGATTCCCGCTGGGAGCAGTGTGAATTGTACTCGTGGTTGTAAAAATAAAAAAAAAATACCCCCACGGTCGACCCAGCCGTTGGCAGAAATGGGTACCAGGGTATTATCCTGGGAAGGTGAGGAATGTCGCTTCGCATCTGAGTTTCGATGCTTGAGGCGACACTATACAGAAATATCCGAACATTTCTGGATAGGCGGCCGAGCACATATGGGTGTAAACTCGCGTGCTAAGACGCCGGTTCAAGTCTCGTACTTTACCTTTACCTTACCTTACTTTCCAAACCATTCTGTTTCTTGGCATTCCTTTTAGGATCATTCCTTGTTTCCACATTATCTTCATATCTGCTTCCATCTGTCTTCTCCAAGAATATTTTGGTCTTCCTTGTTCTCTTCCAAGGGGATTCCAAAAAAAAAAAAAAAAAAAAAAAAAAAAAAAAAAAAAAAAAAAACCAGTTGTGTGATACTTTCAGTTGTCTTCTGCAGTGTGTGTCCTAACCAGCGCCATCATCTTCAATGTTTCTCTTTGCCCACAGGTATTTGACTGGTGTACTTATCCATAATTCTACGTTAGTGATTTTGTCCGGCCATTGCCACCCTTTTATTCTATGCAAGCATCCATTAATGAAGGTCTAAATCTTCATGATTGTTACTTTTGTTGTTCTCCATGTTTCACAGTCATATAATAGGACGGACGTAACAATGGAGTAAATAAGTTTTATTTTTGTATTTAACGTAGTTTACAGTACCATATACAACTATTTAAGTGTTCATTACTTTAATTTTTTTCAACACTATTTTGAGTGCAGATTTATTATTTCCCCTTGTAAATATTGCAATTAATTATATCCTTTGATCTTTACAACATTAATGACTTGAAGTATGTGAATCAACATTGCCATGTTCAAATAGTTTCACATAGAAAGCATATATTTTGAGGGTGCTCCTTCTGTGACATAGGCAGCCAATATCAAGAATTTGAACAAGGTGAAGAAAATGGGCACATGTGGTCCCTATATCATAGAACCAGTATGCTGTCTTGTTTCATTTATCCTTTATTTATCTTTGTTTAATTGGATTTTCTCTTTTTCCATTTATCATGTAATTATGAATTTGTATGTTATTTTTTTGTTCTTATCACAGGAAAGGCAATTAAATTTCAGTCTTTAATATTGTATTACTCTATATTGTAATACTCTAAAGGTTTTTTTAAAGTCTTACAAATATATTATTTTACTGTGTTATTATTAATTGTTCTTCCATTTGGACGCTCAATTTGTTTGTTTTTTCTTGGGGGTGGGGGGTGGGAAAGAGAGAGAAAGAGAGGTGGTGAGGAGAGAGAGTGTTAGTTATCTTTTTTTTCAATTCATGAAAAGAAGATGTAATTACAGTCAACATTGGTTTCAATCAATTAAATCCCAAAGTGAGACAAGGGTATAACACAAATTCCTTATCAGAGCAAATAGAAAGCTGATTCTGTTACTTCTCAAATCTGTCTCCCTATAACATGCTGGTTCATTATCTACTATAGTCCGTTCAGATTCGTTTGCCTAGACATTAATTTATTTTTTTCAAAAACTTATTGTTCATTTGCATTGATCTTTTGAAGTTAGGTTTAGAATACTAATGTCGCTATAAAAATATTTTTTTATCAAAGAAATGTGATCCAGTTTCAAAGATGCCTTATTTAACCTATATTTAAAAAAAGTTAATCGATATTATAAACACCAGCGGGATTATGTAGATGCTTACATCTCACAGCTGATTCTTTAACATATAGGCATGACCTTCACGGCTGAATGCGCACCGTCCTAAAATAGTTATGTTTCCACTATAAATTTTTATAAAGAAATGTTACATATGAAATTTCCCATTTAGCACAAAATGACATTTTAGCCGAAACCGGAAATTATGTGACGTCAAAATCACGGCCGTAGACTCGAGTTCGAGTCATAATTCAGAGGCAAATCTCAATATTTACAGAAAGGAGGCGGCACTATCCATATTATCTTCTGCAAGTCTATGTGAGAATGAATATAAAGGCAAAATATTTTACTGAGCATAACATTGCTATAAAGATTTATCAATACTTCTGCAGAGAGCGTAAAAAGGGACATCTTTATTGTTCTTTATCAAACCCTGAGAAGAGAACAATGCATATTTTAGGTTTGTGTAAACGTTCATTTGATCGAATAGTTAAAGGAAGCGGATATTTATTGCCAACAAATGCAAGAAAGCAAGGAAGGAAAGAAACGTTAGACAGTTTTGATAAGGACCTAGTAAAAGATAAATCTGTCGAATGTTTGATATAAACGAAGAAGTGACACTTAGAAAGTTGAAGCTTTGGCTGAAAACTAACAACGACATTGAAATATCAAAAACTTCATTATGGAAAATATTAAGAAGTGCAGGCTTCAC
Organism: Megaustenia siamemsis; assembly: GCA_032433765.1. Lineage (NCBI taxonomy): Eukaryota > Metazoa > Mollusca > Gastropoda > Stylommatophora > Ariophantidae > Megaustenia > Megaustenia siamemsis. The sequence goes on from JAVIAB010000050.1 coordinate 2,765,271, forward strand.
CTTTAGAAAGTATGCTGGTGGAAAAAACATTATTTGTGAGAAGCCACATCTAGTAGCTCTTAGAAGCAAGTATTTACGTGAAGTGAAGGAAATGCGCGAAAATGATTATGATATTGTTTATTTAGATGAAACTTGGATCAACGCTCATCATACAAATGAAAAGGAATGGCAGTTAGCAGATGGAAGTATTAAAAGATCAGTACCAAGCAGTAAAGGGCAACGTTTGATAGTTGCACATGCAGGTAGCAGACATAATGGGTTGTTGCAGAATGCTCATCTCGTTTTCATTTCAAAATCCATAGACAATAGAGACTACCACTCCGAAATGAATGGGCACATATTTAAAGACTGATCGAGAAAAGTATCCTTCCAATATTAGATCGACCTTCTTGTCTGATAATGGACAATGCTTCATACCATAACGTAGTTAACGTAGAAGATAGAATCCCAACATCATCAAGTACAAAAGATGCAATCAAAACGTGGCTCATAAAAGAACACATACAAGTTAACGACAGCTACTTGAAACCCGAATTGCTTAGCCTTGTAAAACAGACACAACGTACAAAGATATTTAAAATAGACAAGTTAATTCAAGAACATGGCCATAGATGTTTGAGACTACCTCCATATCATGCACACTTAAATCCTATAGAACTAGTTTGGGCAAAAGTTAAAGGACACGTAGCATATACAAATAAAACTTTCAAATTATGCGATGTTGAGACACTTACAAATCAGGCTCTATCAAATATAAATAAAGACTACTGGGTAAAATGTGAGGATCATGTGTTACGACAAGAAGAGGAATATTGGAAAAAGGATGGTTTGTTGTTTGTTCAGCCGAAAGCAGTAATCGACCTATTTGACTCGTCTGATTCTGAATGATCATTACTCTGATTAAGTCTACAGATAAATAGTTTGATTTGCAAAATTTCCTAGTTGATTTGTTAAACAGTTTATTGTTCAAGACCACCCAAGCAATCAAAAATATGTTATAAGCAAACCAACAACCATTACTTTGAATGGAAGCCTGCTTGAGTCAGTACAGAAGTTCAGCTATCTTGGATCCACTATTACAGCCACACTTTCCTTAGATGAGGAACTAAATGTACGTATTTGAAAGGCAGCGACAACATTTGGGAAACTCACACCAAGAGCATGGAACTATATCAAATTGACTCTACGAACAAAAGTTCTATATATAATTTAAAATTTGTATACTTGCCACCAAGTAAAATTTTATGGACACGCCTATGGGTCATCGTTGCACTAGATTACTGTAAAACATTTTGATTAGGGTCAAAATAATAGTTACATGGGCAAAGATCAAAGGAATTCGCCGCTTTAAGAAAACCGTTATAGCTAGACATCGAGTAACACATATGTTCTCGTGACATGGACATTTTAACACCGTATGCCAAAATCATGTAAAATCATCAAGAACTTTTTGAATTATAAATCATAACATCTCGGCAAACGAATCTGAACGGACTATAAATCTTTCTTTCTGTATCAGCTACCCAATCATCTCTCAAATCTTTCTGTATATCATTCTGATATCTACCACTCATCTCTCAAATCTTTCTTATGTACCAGCTACCAATCTTCTCTCATATCTTTCTTCTGTATCAGCTACCAGTCATCTCTCAACTCTTTCTTCTGTACAAGCTACCAATCTTCTCTCAAATCTTTCTTCTGTATCAGCTACCAGTCATCTCCCAAATCTTTCTTTCTGTATCAACTACCAATAATCTACTAAATCTTTCTTTCTGTATCAACTACCAATAATCTACTAAAGCTTTCTTTCTGTATCAGCTACCAATAATCTACTAAAGCTTTCTTTCTGTATCAACTACCAATAATCTACTAAATCTTTCTTTCTGTATCAGCTACCAATAATCTGCTAAATCTTTCTTTCTGTATCAGCTACCAATAATCTACTAAATCTTTCTTTCTGTATCAACTACCAATAATCTACTAAAGCTTTCTTTCTGTATCAACTACCAATAATCTACTAAAGCTTTCTTTCTGTATCAACTAACAATAATCTACTAAAGCTTTCTTTATGTATCAACTACCAATAATCTACTAAAACTTTCTTTCTGTATCAGCTACCAATAATCTACTAAATCTATCTTTCTGTATCAGCTACCAATAATCTACTAAATCTATCTTTCTGTATCAACTACCAATAATCTACTAAATCTACTTTTCTGTGTCAGCTACCAATAATCTACTAAATCTATCTTTTTGTATCAGCTACCAATCTACTAAATCTATCTTTCTGTATCAGCTACCAATAATCTACTAAAGCTTTCTTTCTGTATCAACTACCAATAATCTACTAAAGCTTTCTTTCTGTATCAGCTACCAATAATCTACTAAATCTTTCTTTCTGTATCAACTACCAATAATCTGCTAAATCTTTCTGTATCAACTACCAATAATCTGCTAAATCTTTCTGTATCAACTACCAATAATCTACTAAATCTTTCTTTCTGTATCAACTACCAATAATCTACTAAAGCTTTCTTTCTGTATCAGCTACCAATAATCTACTAAATCTTTCTTTCTGTATCAGCTACCAATAATGTGCTAAATCTTTCTTTCTGTATCAACTACCAATAACCTACAAAATCTTTCTTTCTGTATCAACTACCAATAATCTACTAAATCTTTTTTCTGTATCAGCTACCAATAATCTGCTAAATCTTTCTTTCTGTATCAGCTACCAATAATCTACTAAATCTATCTTTCTGTATCAACTACCAATCATCTACTAAATTTATCTTTCTGTATCAGCTACCAATAATCTACTAAATCTATCTTTCTGTATCAGCTACCAATAATCTACTAAATTTATCTTTCTGTATCAGTTACCAATAATCTACTAAATCGTTCTTTCTGTATCAACTACCAATAATCTACTAAATTTATCTTTCTGTATCAACTACCGATAATCAACTTAATTTATCTTTCTGTGTCAGCTACCAATAATGTACTAAATCTTTCTTTCTGTATCAACTACCAATAATCTACTAAATCTTTCTTTCTGTATCAACTACCAATAATCTACTAAATCTTTTTTTCTGTATCAGCTACCAATAATCTGCTAAATCTTTCTTTCTGTATCAGCTACCAATAATCTACTAAATTTATCGTTCTGTATCAGCTACCAATAATCTACTAAATTTATCTTTCTGTATCAGCTACCAATAATCTACTAAATTTATCTTTCTGTATCAACTACCAATCATCTACTAAATTTATCTTTCTGTATCAGCTACCAATAATCTACTAAATCTATCTTTCTGTATCAGCTACCAATAATCTACTAAATTTATCTTTCTGTATCAGCTACCAATAATGTGCTAAATCTTTCTTTCTGTATCAACTACCAATAACCTACAAAATCTTTCTTTCTGTATCAACTACCAATAATCTACTAAATCTTTTTTTCTGTATCAGCTACCAATAATCTGCTAAATCTTTCTTTCTGTATCAGCTACCAATAATCTACTAAATCTATCTTTCTGTATCAACTACCAATCATCTACTAAATTTATCTTTCTGTATCAGCTACCAATAATCTACTAAATCTATCTTTCTGTATCAGCTACCAATAATCTACTAAATTTATCTTTCTGTATCAGCTACCAATAATGTGCTAAATCTTTCTTTCTGTATCAACTACCAATAACCTACAAAATCTTTCTGTATCAACTACCAATAATCTACTAAATCTTTTTTTCTGTATCAGCTACCAATAATCTGCTAAATCTTTCTTTCTGTATCAACTACCAATAATCTACTAAATTTATCTTTCTGTATCAACTACCGATAATCAACTTAATTTATCTTTCTGTGTCAGCTACCAATAATCTACTAAATCTATCTTTCTGTATCAACTACCAATAATCTACTAAATCTACTTTTCTGTGTCAGCTACCAATAATCTACTAAATCTATCTTTTTGTATCAGCTACCAATCTACTAAATCTATCTTTCTGTATCAGCTACCAATAATCTACTAAAGCTTTCTTTCTGTATCAACTACCAATAATCTACTAAAGCTTTCTTTCTGTATCAGCTACCAATAATCTACTAAATCTTTCTTTCTGTATCAACTACCAATAATCTGCTAAATCTTTCTGTATCAACTACCAATAATCTGCTAAATCTTTCTGTATCAACTACCAATAATCTACTAAATCTTTCTTTCTGTATCAACTACCAATAATCTACTAAAGCTTTCTTTCTGTATCAGCTACCAATAATCTACTAAATCTTTCTTTCTGTATCAGCTACCAATAATGTGCTAAATCTTTCTTTCTGTATCAACTACCAATAACCTACAAAATCTTTCTTTCTGTATCAACTACCAATAATCTACTAAATCTTTTTTTCTGTATCAGCTACCAATAATCTGCTAAATCTTTCTTTCTGTATCAGCTACCAATAATCTACTAAATCTATCTTTCTGTATCAACTACCAATCATCTACTAAATTTATCTTTCTGTATCAGCTACCAATAATCTACTAAATCTATCTTTCTGTATCAGCTACCAATAATCTACTAAATTTATCTTTCTGTATCAGTTACCAATAATCTACTAAATCTTTCTTTCTGTATCAACTACCAATAATCTACTAAATTTATCTTTCTGTATCAACTACCGATAATCAACTTAATTTATCTTTCTGTGTCAGCTACCAATAATGTACTAAATCTTTCTTTCTGTATCAACTACCAATAATCTACTAAATCTTTCTTTCTGTATCAACTACCAATAATCTACTAAAGCTTTATTTCTGTATCAGCTACCAATAATCTACTAAATCTTTCTTTCTGTATCAGGTACCAATAATCTGCTAAATCTTTCTTTCTGTATCAACTACCAATAATCTACTAAAGCTTTATTTCTGTATCAGCTACCAATAATCTACTAAATCTTTCTTTCTGTATCAGGTACCAATAACCTACTAAATCTTTCTTTCTGTATCAACTACCAATAATCTACTAAATCTTTTTTTCTGTATCAGCTACCAATAATCTGCTAAATCTTTCTTTCTGTATCAGCTACCAATAATCTACTAAATTTATCGTTCTGTATCAGCTACCAATAATCTACTAAATTTATCTTTCTGTATCAGCTACCAATAATCTACTAAATTTATCTTTCTGTATCAACTACCAATCATCTACTAAATTTATCTTTCTGTATCAGCTACCAATAATCTACTAAATCTATCTTTCTGTATCAGCTACCAATAATCTACTAAATTTATCTTTCTGTATCAGCTACCAATAATGTGCTAAATCTTTCTTTCTGTATCAACTACCAATAACCTACAAAATCTTTCTTTCTGTATCAACTACCAATAATCTACTAAATCTTTTTTTCTGTATCAGCTACCAATAATCTGCTAAATCTTTCTTTCTGTATCAGCTACCAATAATCTACTAAATCTATCTTTCTGTATCAACTACCAATCATCTACTAAATTTATCTTTCTGTATCAGCTACCAATAATCTACTAAATCTATCTTTCTGTATCAGCTACCAATAATCTACTAAATTTATCTTTCTGTATCAGCTACCAATAATGTGCTAAATCTTTCTTTCTGTATCAACTACCAATAACCTACAAAATCTTTCTGTATCAACTACCATAATCTACTAAATCTTTTTTTCTGTATCAGCTACCAATAATCTGCTAAATCTTTCTTTCTGTATCAACTACCAATAATCTACTAAATTTATCTTTCTGTATCAACTACCGATAATCAACTTAATTTATCTTTCTGTGTCAGCTACCAATAATCTACTAAATCTATCTTTCTGTATCAGCTACCAATAATCTACTAAATTTATCTTTCTGTATCAGCTACCAATAATCTACTAAATCTATCTTTCTGTATCAGCTACCAATAATGTACTAAATCTTTCTTTCTGTATCAACTACCAATAATCTACTAAATCTTTCTTTCTGTATCAACTACCAATAATCTACTAAAGCTTTATTTCTGTATCAGCTACCAATAATCTACTAAATCTTTCTTTCTGTATCAGGTACCAATAATCTGCTAAATCTTTCTTTCTGTATCAACTACCAATAATCTACTAAAGCTTTCTTTCTGTATCAACTACCAATAATCTACTAAAGCTTTCTTTCTGTATCAGCTACCAATAATCTACTAAATCTTTCTTTCTGTATCAACTACCAATAATCTGCTAAATCTTTCTGTATCAACTACCAATAATCTGCTAAATCTTTCTGTATCAACTACCAATAATCTACTAAATCTTTCTTTCTGTATCAACTACCAATAATCTACTAAAGCTTTCTTTCTGTATCAGCTACCAATAATCTACTAAATCTTTCTTTCTGTATCAGCTACCAATAATGTGCTAAATCTTTCTTTCTGTATCAACTACCAATAACCTACAAAATCTTTCTTTCTGTATCAACTACCAATAATCTACTAAATCTTTTTTTCTGTATCAGCTACCAATAATCTGCTAAATCTTTTTTTCTGTATCAGCTACCAATAATCTACTAAATCTATCTTTCTGTATCAACTACCAATCATCTACTAAATTTATCTTTCTGTATCAGCTACCAATAATCTACTAAATCTATCTTTCTGTATCAGCTACCAATAATCTACTAAATTTATCTTTCTGTATCAGTTACCAATAATCTACTAAATCTTTCTTTCTGTATCTACCAATAATCTACTAAATTTATCTTTCTGTATCAACTACCGATAATCAACTTAATTTATCTTTCTGTGTCAGCTACCAATAATGTACTAAATCTTTCTTTCTGTATCTACTACCAATAATCTACTAAATCTTTCTTTCTGTATCAACTACCAATAATCTACTAAAGCTTTATTTCTGTATCAGCTACCAATAATCTACTAAATCTTTCTTTCTGTATCAGGTACCAATAATCTGCTAAATCTTTCTTTCTGTATCAACTACCAATAATCTACTAAAGCTTTATTTCTGTATCAGCTACCAATAATCTACTAAATCTTTCTTTCTGTATCAGGTACCAATAACCTACTAAATCTTTCTTTCTGTATCAACTACCAATAATCTACTAAATCTTTTTTTCTGTATCAGCTACCAATAATCTGCTAAATCTTTCTTTCTGTATCAGCTACCAATAATCTACTAAATTTATCGTTCTGTATCAGCTACCAATAATCTACTAAATTTATCTTTCTGTATCAGCTACCAATAATCTACTAAATTTATCTTTCTGTATCAACTACCAATCATCTACTAAATTTATCTTTCTGTATCAGCTACCAATAATCTACTAAATCTATCTTTCTGTATCAGCTACCAATAATCTACTAAATTTATCTTTCTGTATCAGCTACCAATAATGTGCTAAATCTTTCTTTCTGTATCAACTACCAATAACCTACAAAATCTTTCTTTCTGTATCAACTACCAATAATCTACTAAATCTTTTTTTCTGTATCAGCTACCAATAATCTGCTAAATCTTTCTTTCTGTATCAGCTACCAATAATCTACTAAATCTATCTTTCTGTATCAACTACCAATAATCTACTAAATCTATCTTTCTGTATCAGCTACCAATAATCTACTAAATTTATCTTTCTGTATCAGTTACCAATAATCTACTAAATCTTTCTTTCTGTATCAGGTACCAATAATCTGCTAAATCTTTCTTTCTGTATCAACTACCAATAATCTACTAAAGCTTTATTTCTGTATCAGCTACCAATAATCTACTAAATCTTTCTTTCTGTATCAGGTACCAATAACCTACTAAATCTTTCTTTCTGTATCAACTACCAATAATCTACTAAATCTTTTTTTCTGTATCAGCTACCAATAATCTGCTAAATCTTGCTTTCTGTATCAGCTACCAATAATCTACTAAATTTATCGTTCTGTATCAGCTACCAATAATCTACTAAATTTATCTTTCTGTATCAGCTACCAATAATCTACTAAATTTATCTTTCTGTATCAACTACCAATCATCTACTAAATTTATCTTTCTGTATCAGCTACCAATAATCTACTAAATCTATCTTTCTGTATCAGCTACCAATAATCTACTAAATTTATCTTTCTGTATCAGCTACCAATAATGTGCTAAATCTTTCTTTCTGTATCAACTACCAATAACCTACAAAATCTTTCTTTCTGTATCAACTACCAATAATCTACTAAATCTTTTTTTCTGTATCAGCTACCAATAATCTGCTAAATCTTTCTTTCTGTATCAGCTACCAATAATCTACTAAATCTATCTTTCTGTATCAACTACCAATCATCTACTAAATTTATCTTTCTGTATCAGCTACCAATAATCTACTAAATCTATCTTTCTGTATCAGCTACCAATAATCTACTAAATTTATCTTTCTGTATCAGCTACCAATAATGTGCTAAATCTTTCTTTCTGTATCAACTACCAATAACCTACAAAATCTTTCTGTATCAACTACCAATAATCTACTAAATCTTTTTTTCTGTATCAGCTACCAATAATCTGCTAAATCTTTCTTTCTGTATCAACTACCAATAATCTACTAAATTTATCTTTCTGTATCAACTACCGATAATCAACTTAATTTATCTTTCTGTGTCAGCTACCAATAATCTACTAAATCTATCTTTCTGTATCAGCTACCAATAATCTACTAAATTTATCTTTCTGTATCAGCTACCAATAATCTACTAAATCTATCTTTCTGTATCAGCTACCAATAATGTACTAAATCTTTCTTTCTGTATCAACTACCAATAATCTACTAAATCTTTCTTTCTGTATCAACTACCAATAATCTACTAAAGCTTTATTTCTGTATCAGCTACCAATAATCTACTAAATCTTTCTTTCTGTATCAGGTACCAATAATCTGCTAAATCTTTCTTTCTGTATCAACTACCAATAATCTACTAAAGCTTTCTTTCTGTATCAACTACCAATAATCTACTAAAGCTTTCTTTCTGTATCAGCTACCAATAATCTACTAAATCTTTCTTTCTGTATCAACTACCAATAATCTGCTAAATCTTTCTGTATCAACTACCAATAATCTGCTAAATCTTTCTGTATCAACTACCAATAATCTACTAAATCTTTCTTTCTGTATCAACTACCAATAATCTACTAAAGCTTTCTTTCTGTATCAGCTACCAATAATCTACTAAATCTTTCTTTCTGTATCAGCTACCAATAATGTGCTAAATCTTTCTTTCTGTATCAACTACCAATAACCTACAAAATCTTTCTTTCTGTATCAACTACCAATCATCTACTAAATTTATCTTTCTGTATCAGCTACCAATAATCTACTAAATCTATCTTTCTGTATCAGCTACCAATAATCTACTAAATTTATCTTTCTGTATCAGTTACCAATAATCTACTAAATCTTTCTTTCTGTATCAACTACCAATAATCTACTAAATTTATCTTTCTGTATCAACTACCGATAATCAACTTAATTTATCTTTCTGTGTCAGCTACCAATAATGTACTAAATCTTTCTTTCTGTATCAACTACCAATAATCTACTAAATCTTTCTTTCTGTATCAACTACCAATAATCTACTAAAGCTTTATTTCTGTATCAGCTACCAATAATCTACTAAATCTTTCTTTCTGTATCAGGTACCAATAATCTGCTAAATCTTTCTTTCTGTATCAACTACCAATAATCTACTAAAGCTTTATTTCTGTATCAGCTACCAATAATCTACTAAATCTTTCTTTCTGTATCAGGTACCAATAACCTACTAAATCTTTCTTTCTGTATCAACTACCAATAATCTACTAAATCTTTTTTTCTGTATCAGCTACCAATAATCTGCTAAATCTTTCTTTCTGTATCAGCTACCAATAATCTACTAAATTTATCGTTCTGTATCAGCTACCAATAATCTACTAAATTTATCTTTCTGTATCAGCTACCAATAATCTACTAAATTTATCTTTCTGTATCAACTACCAATCATCTACTAAATTTATCTTTCTGTATCAGCTACCAATAATCTACTAAATCTATCTTTCTGTATCAGCTACCAATAATCTACTAAATTTATCTTTCTGTATCAGCTACCAATAATGTGCTAAATCTTTCTTTCTGTATCAACTACCAATAACCTACAAAATCTTTCTTTCTGTATCAACTACCAATAATCTACTAAATCTTTTTTTCTGTATCAGCTACCAATAATCTGCTAAATCTTTCTTTCTGTATCAGCTACCAATAATCTACTAAATCTATCTTTCTGTATCAACTACCAATCATCTACTAAATTTATCTTTCTGTATCAGCTACCAATAATCTACTAAATCTATCTTTCTGTATCAGCTACCAATAATCTACTAAATTTATCTTTCTGTATCAGCTACCAATAATGTGCTAAATCTTTCTTTCTGTATCAACTACCAATAACCTACAAAATCTTTCTTTCTGTATCAACTACCAATAATCTACTAAATCTTTTTTTCTGTATCAGCTACCAATAATCTGCTAAATCTTTCTTTCTGTATCAACTACCAATAATCTACTAAATTTATCTTTCTGTATCAACTACCGATAATCAACTTAATTTATCTTTCTGTGTCAGCTACCAATAATCTACTAAATCTATCTTTCTGTATCAACTACCAATCATCTACTAAATTTATCTTTCTGTATCAGCTACCAATAATCTACTAAATCTATCTTTCTGTATCAGCTACCAATAATCTACTAAATTTATCTTTCTGTATCAGTTACCAATAATCTACTAAATCTTTCTTTCTGTATCTACCAATAATCTACTAAATTTATCTTTCTGTATCAACTACCGATAATCAACTTAATTTATCTTTCTGTGTCAGCTACCAATAATGTACTAAATCTTTCTTTCTGTATCTACTACCAATAATCTACTAAATCTTTCTTTCTGTATCAACTACCAATAATCTACTAAAGCTTTATTTCTGTATCAGCTACCAATAATCTACTAAATCTTTCTTTCTGTATCAGGTACCAATAATCTGCTAAATCTTTCTTTCTGTATCAACTACCAATAATCTACTAAAGCTTTATTTCTGTATCAGCTACCAATAATCTACTAAATCTTTCTTTCTGTATCAGGTACCAATAACCTACTAAATCTTTCTTTCTGTATCAACTACCAATAATCTACTAAATCTTTTTTTCTGTATCAGCTACCAATAATCTGCTAAATCTTTCTTTCTGTATCAGCTACCAATAATCTACTAAATTTATCGTTCTGTATCAGCTACCAATAATCTACTAAATTTATCTTTCTGTATCAGCTACCAATAATCTACTAAATTTATCTTTCTGTATCAACTACCAATCATCTACTAAATTTATCTTTCTGTATCAGCTACCAATAATCTACTAAATCTATCTTTCTGTATCAGCTACCAATAATCTACTAAATTTATCTTTCTGTATCAGCTACCAATAATGTGCTAAATCTTTCTTTCTGTATCAACTACCAATAACCTACAAAATCTTTCTTTCTGTATCAACTACCAATAATCTACTAAATCTTTTTTTCTGTATCAGCTACCAATAATCTGCTAAATCTTTCTTTCTGTATCAGCTACCAATAATCTACTAAATCTATCTTTCTGTATCAACTACCAATAATCTACTAAATCTATCTTTCTGTATCAGCTACCAATAATCTACTAAATTTATCTTTCTGTATCAGTTACCAATAATCTACTAAATCTTTCTTTCTGTATCAGGTACCAATAATCTGCTAAATCTTTCTTTCTGTATCAACTACCAATAATCTACTAAAGCTTTATTTCTGTATCAGCTACCAATAATCTACTAAATCTTTCTTTCTGTATCAGGTACCAATAACCTACTAAATCTTTCTTTCTGTATCAACTACCAATAATCTACTAAATCTTTTTTTCTGTATCAGCTACCAATAATCTGCTAAATCTTGCTTTCTGTATCAGCTACCAATAATCTACTAAATTTATCGTTCTGTATCAGCTACCAATAATCTACTAAATTTATCTTTCTGTATCAGCTACCAATAATCTACTAAATTTATCTTTCTGTATCAACTACCAATCATCTACTAAATTTATCTTTCTGTATCAGCTACCAATAATCTACTAAATCTATCTTTCTGTATCAGCTACCAATAATCTACTAAATTTATCTTTCTGTATCAGCTACCAATAATGTGCTAAATCTTTCTTTCTGTATCAACTACCAATAACCTACAAAATCTTTCTTTCTGTATCAACTACCAATAATCTACTAAATCTTTTTTTCTGTATCAGCTACCAATAATCTGCTAAATCTTTCTTTCTGTATCAGCTACCAATAATCTACTAAATCTATCTTTCTGTATCAACTACCAATCATCTACTAAATTTATCTTTCTGTATCAGCTACCAATAATCTACTAAATCTATCTTTCTGTATCAGCTACCAATAATCTACTAAATTTATCTTTCTGTATCAGCTACCAATAATGTGCTAAATCTTTCTTTCTGTATCAACTACCAATAACCTACAAAATCTTTCTGTATCAACTACCAATAATCTACTAAATCTTTTTTTCTGTATCAGCTACCAATAATCTGCTAAATCTTTCTTTCTGTATCAACTACCAATAATCTACTAAATTTATCTTTCTGTATCAACTACCGATAATCAACTTAATTTATCTTTCTGTGTCAGCTACCAATAATCTACTAAATCTATCTTTCTGTATCAGCTACCAATAATCTACTAAATTTATCTTTCTGTATCAGCTACCAATAATCTACTAAATCTATCTTTCTGTATCAGCTACCAATAATGTACTAAATCTTTCTTTCTGTATCAACTACCAATAATCTACTAAATCTTTCTTTCTGTATCAACTACCAATAATCTACTAAAGCTTTATTTCTGTATCAGCTACCAATAATCTACTAAATCTTTCTTTCTGTATCAGGTACCAATAATCTGCTAAATCTTTCTTTCTGTATCAACTACCAATAATCTACTAAAGCTTTCTTTCTGTATCAACTACCAATAATCTACTAAAGCTTTCTTTCTGTATCAGCTACCAATAATCTACTAAATCTTTCTTTCTGTATCAGGTACCAATAATCTGCTAAATCTTTCTTTCTGTATCAACTACCAATAATCTACTAAAGCTTTATTTCTGTATCAGCTACCAATAATCTACTAAATCTTTCTTTCTGTATCAGGTACCAATAACCTACTAAATCTTTCTTTCTGTATCAACTACCAATAATCTACTAAATCTTTTTTTCTGTATCAGCTACCAATAATCTGCTAAATCTTGCTTTCTGTATCAGCTACCAATAATCTACTAAATTTATCGTTCTGTATCAGCTACCAATAATCTACTAAATTTATCTTTCTGTATCAGCTACCAATAATCTACTAAATTTATCTTTCTGTATCAACTACCAATCATCTACTAAATTTATCTTTCTGTATCAGCTACCAATAATCTACTAAATCTATCTTTCTGTATCAGCTACCAATAATCTACTAAATTTATCTTTCTGTATCAGCTACCAATAATGTGCTAAATCTTTCTTTCTGTATCAACTACCAATAACCTACAAAATCTTTCTTTCTGTATCAACTACCAATAATCTACTAAATCTTTTTTTCTGTATCAGCTACCAATAATCTGCTAAATCTTTCTTTCTGTATCAGCTACCAATAATCTACTAAATCTATCTTTCTGTATCAACTACCAATCATCTACTAAATTTATCTTTCTGTATCAGCTACCAATAATCTACTAAATCTATCTTTCTGTATCAGCTACCAATAATCTACTAAATTTATCTTTCTGTATCAGCTACCAATAATGTGCTAAATCTTTCTTTCTGTATCAACTACCAATAACCTACAAAATCTTTCTGTATCAACTACCAATAATCTACTAAATCTTTTTTTCTGTATCAGCTACCAATAATCTGCTAAATCTTTCTTTCTGTATCAACTACCAATAATCTACTAAATTTATCTTTCTGTATCAACTACCGATAATCAACTTAATTTATCTTTCTGTGTCAGCTACCAATAATCTACTAAATCTATCTTTCTGTATCAGCTACCAATAATCTACTAAATTTATCTTTCTGTATCAGCTACCAATAATCTACTAAATCTATCTTTCTGTATCAGCTACCAATAATGTACTAAATCTTTCTTTCTGTATCAACTACCAATAATCTACTAAATCTTTCTTTCTGTATCAACTACCAATAATCTACTAAAGCTTTATTTCTGTATCAGCTACCAATAATCTACTAAATCTTTCTTTCTGTATCAGGTACCAATAATCTGCTAAATCTTTCTTTCTGTATCAACTACCAATAATCTACTAAAGCTTTCTTTCTGTATCAACTACCAATAATCTACTAAAGCTTTCTTTCTGTATCAGCTACCAATAATCTACTAAATCTTTCTTTCTGTATCAACTACCAATAATCTGCTAAATCTTTCTGTATCAACTACCAATAATCTGCTAAATCTTTCTGTATCAACTACCAATAATCTACTAAATCTTTCTTTCTGTATCAACTACCAATAATCTACTAAAGCTTTCTTTCTGTATCAGCTACCAATAATCTACTAAATCTTTCTTTCTGTATCAGCTACCAATAATGTGCTAAATCTTTCTTTCTGTATCAACTACCAATAACCTACAAAATCTTTCTTTCTGTATCAACTACCAATAATCTACTAAATCTTTTTTTCTGTATCAGCTACCAATAATCTGCTAAATCTTTTTTTCTGTATCAGCTACCAATAATCTACTAAATCTATCTTTCTGTATCAACTACCAATCATCTACTAAATTTATCTTTCTGTATCAGCTACCAATAATCTACTAAATCTATCTTTCTGTATCAGCTACCAATAATCTACTAAATTTATCTTTCTGTATCAGTTACCAATAATCTACTAAATCTTTCTTTCTGTATCAACTACCAATAATCTACTAAATTTATCTTTCTGTATCAACTACCGATAATCAACTTAATTTATCTTTCTGTGTCAGCTACCAATAATGTACTAAATCTTTCTTTCTGTATCAACTACCAATAATCTACTAAATCTTTCTTTCTGTATCAACTACCAATAATCTACTAAAGCTTTATTTCTGTATCAGCTACCAATAATCTACTAAATCTTTCTTTCTGTATCAGGTACCAATAATCTGCTAAATCTTTCTTTCTGTATCAACTACCAATAATCTACTAAAGCTTTATTTCTGTATCAGCTACCAATAATCTACTAAATCTTTCTTTCTGTATCAGGTACCAATAACCTACTAAATCTTTCTTTCTGTATCAACTACCAATAATCTACTAAATCTTTTTTTCTGTATCAGCTACCAATAATCTGCTAAATCTTTCTTTCTGTATCAGCTACCAATAATCTACTAAATTTATCGTTCTGTATCAGCTACCAATAATCTACTAAATTTATCTTTCTGTATCAGCTACCAATAATCTACTAAATTTATCTTTCTGTATCAACTACCAATCATCTACTAAATTTATCTTTCTGTATCAGCTACCAATAATCTACTAAATCTATCTTTCTGTATCAGCTACCAATAATCTACTAAATTTATCTTTCTGTATCAGCTACCAATAATGTGCTAAATCTTTCTTTCTGTATCAACTACCAATAACCTACAAAATCTTTCTTTCTGTATCAACTACCAATAATCTACTAAATCTTTTTTTCTGTATCAGCTACCAATAATCTGCTAAATCTTTCTTTCTGTATCAGCTACCAATAATCTACTAAATCTATCTTTCTGTATCAACTACCAATCATCTACTAAATTTATCTTTCTGTATCAGCTACCAATAATCTACTAAATCTATCTTTCTGTATCAGCTACCAATAATCTACTAAATTTATCTTTCTGTATCAGCTACCAATAATGTGCTAAATCTTTCTTTCTGTATCAACTACCAATAACCTACAAAATCTTTCTTTCTGTATCAACTACCAATAATCTACTAAATCTTTTTTTCTGTATCAGCTACCAATAATCTGCTAAATCTTTCTTTCTGTATCAACTACCAATAATCTACTAAATTTATCTTTCTGTATCAACTACCGATAATCAACTTAATTTATCTTTCTGTGTCAGCTACCAATAATCTACTAAATCTATCTTTCTGTATCAGCTACCAATAATCTACTAAATTTATCTTTCTGTATCAGCTACCAATAATCTACTAAATCTATCTTTCTGTATCAGCTACCAATAATGTACTAAATCTTTCTTTCTGTATCAACTACCAATAATCTACTAAATCTTTCTTTCTGTATCAACTACCAATAATCTACTAAAGCTTTATTTCTGTATCAGCTACCAATAATCTACTAAATCTTTCTTTCTGTATCAGGTACCAATAATCTGCTAAATCTTTCTTTCTGTATCAACTACCAATAATCTACTAAAGCTTTCTTTCTGTATCAACTACCAATAATCTACTAAAGCTTTATTTCTGTATCAGCTACCAATAATCTACTAAAACTTTCTTTCTGTATCAGCTAGCAATAATCTGCTAAATCTTTCTTTCTGTATCAACTACCAATAATCTACTAAAGCTTTCTTTCTGTATCAACTACCAGTCATCTAAATTTTTCATTCTGTATCAACTACCGATCATCTCCTAAATCTTTCTTTCTGTATCAACTACCAATAATCTGCTAAATCTTTCTGTATCAACTACCAATAATCTGCTAAATCTTTCTGTATCAACTACCAATAATCTACTAAATCTTTCTTTCTGTATCAACTACCAATAATCTACTAAAGCTTTCTTTCTGTATCAGCTACCAATAATCTACTAAATCTTTCTTTCTGTATCAGCTACCAATAATGTGCTAAATCTTTCTTTCTGTATCAACTACCAATAACCTACAAAATCTTTCTTTCTGTATCAACTACCAATAATCTACTAAATTTATCGTGCTGTATCAGCTACCAATAATCTACTAAATTTATCTTTCTGTATCAGCTACCAATAATCTACTAAATTTATCTTTCTGTATCAACTACCAATCATCTACTAAATTTATCTTTCTGTATCAGCTACCAATAATCTACTAAATCTATCTTTCTGTATCAGCTACCAATAATCTACTAAATTTATCTTTCTGTATCAGCTACCAATAATCTACTAAATCTTTCTTTCTGTATCAACTACCAATAATCTACTAAATTTATCTTTCTGTATCAACTACCGATAATCAACTTAATTTATCTTTCTGTGTCAGCTACCAATAATCTACTAAATCTATCTTTCTGTATCAGCTACCAATAATCTACTAAATTTATCTTTCTGTATCAGGTACCAATAATCTGCTAAATCTTTCTTTCTGTATCAACTACCAATAATCTACTAAAGCTTTATTTCTGTATCAGCTACCAATAATCTACTAAATCTTTCTTTCTGTATCAACTACCAATAATCTACTAAATTTATCTTTCTGTATCAACTACCGATAATCAACTTAATTTATCTTTCTGTGTCAGCTACCAATAATCTACTAAATCTATCTTTCTGTATCAGCTACCAATAATCTACTAAATTTATCTTTCTGTATCAGCTACCAATAATCTACTAAATCTATCTTTCTGTATCAGCTACCAATAATGTACTAAATCTTTCTTTCTGTATCAACTACCAATAATCTACTAAATCTTTCTTTCTGTATCAACTACCAATAATCTACTAAAGCTTTATTTCTGTATCAGCTACCAATAATCTACTAAATCTTTCTTTCTGTATCAGGTACCAATAATCTGCTAAATCTTTCTTTCTGTATCAACTACCAATAATCTACTAAAGCTTTCTTTCTGTATCAACTACCAATAATCTACGAAAGCTTTATTTCTGTATCAGCTACCAATAATCTACTAAAACTTTCTTTCTGTATCAGCTAGCAATAATCTGCTAAATCTTTCTTTCTGTATCAACTACCAATAATCTACTAAAGCTTTCTTTCTGTATCAACTACCAGTCATCTAAATTTTTCATTCTGTATCAACTACCGATCATCTCCTAAATCTTTCTTTCTCTATCAACTACCAGTCATCTGTATCAGCAGCTACAAGTCAGCTCTCAAATCTTACTGCCAATTCAATGACCATGTTCTCTAAATACAAACACAATAAATAACAAACCTCCTCAGAAACAAACATTTTAAATGTATTGAAAATGACAGTATTATTGCTACTACTGGAAGCCAAGAGCCCCCATTAACTGATTCCATCTGTAGACTGGAAACAAAAACACTAAAATCTAACTGCAAAAGTGTTAAAAACAGATTATGTGTAGAATTTCATTTAAATCAGTTAACCATTACTGTATGTAGATTTCATGTACACTTCTGTAACCAGCAGAGATCTTCAAGGATTTACTTCTATCTACTGTGCACTAACTAAACTAGGTTTTTTTTTTTTTAATTCTCATGCCACTTGAGGCAACTTATAACTGTTGTGGTACATGTGATAGGTTTTTTTTTAAAATTCTCATGCCACTTGAGGCAACTTATAACTGTTGTGGTACATGTGATAGGTTTTTTTTTTAAATTCTCATGCCACTAGAGGCAACTTATAACTGTTGTGGTACATGTGATAGGTTTTTTTTTTAAATTCTCATGCCACTAGAGGCAACTTATAACTGTTGTGGTACATGTGATAGGTTTTTTTTGGTTACATTTTAACGTAGATGAAATACTATCCCTCCAGTCTCCACTTACCTGGAGTACAGAGATCATATGCTAAAATAAATCCTCAAAAATTGCATATCCACCATTCTGTCTGTGGTCACTAAAACTATTCACATAATACAATTCACTTTGAGAGTAATTTCACATAAAATCTAACTGCACTGAGGTATATGAAAAGTGAAACTAGTAAAAATATAAATGCTCTAACAATGAGATATGAGAATGCAAACAAAAATTGTTTGCTGAGAGTTGAGTGCAGAATTAATTGGTAACCATACAATACAAGATGGCCTAAAAGTCTAGTATAGCAAAACTGCACAAATTAGATCAACGAAAGGCCAATCAAAGGTTTCAGAAATACACAAGACAAGCAAGAACAAGAAACACTTCTGTCCCAGACGATGAGCAATTGTTTGTGGCCACCCTTTTGCTGAGGTTGACCAAGATGGAATGGATAGAATCAAACGCCCCCACCCACCATAACCTGCATTGTGATGGATTCACAAAATAAACCAGTGTAAGTATGGCGGGGTCTGAATGGTACCATATTAGGCACCAAGGTTCTAATGCTATGAGAACTGAGAAGCTGCATCAACCAACAACTGTAGCATGCAAAGCACCACTCAACTAATTACCATTGACTATCAGCAGAGAAGTCACCAATGAGGAACATACCCAATTTGACAAAAATATGAATAATATACTACGAATTCAAAAGCTTTTTGTCCACCCCATTCTTCTATAAACCCACATTTCAAGGGCTTCAATTTTTTTTCTCTTCCATTTACTTATTTTGCTAATGAACTGTCTTGAGTTGAGTAAAATTAAGTGATTCAGTAACCTCTGAAGAGATGAAATCCATTATCAAGAACACCGTAAGAGAGAAAAGGTACATGCACCAAAATAAGCACAGACATGCTAAAATTGAAAATCTTTAGACTAATAACTGGCCACAACAAACTTTCATAACATGCTTCAAATATGACCCTGTAGGTCTCAAGAACATACAGAAGATGGCATCTAGTTCTACAAACAACTCCTTGAAAAAAGAGACAATGGACAAAATCTTCAGCACTTTTAAAGAAGACAAAAGCGCGGCACTGCCTGAGGTGTTAGAGAAGGGATAAGAAAACTGCACGCGAGGGTTGTTTGTGACCACATGAACTAACTCCCAGCATAAATCACACAGGAGCAACTGTTCTATTGTGAACGTATGAAGTGGTTGGACAAGCTGAAAGTGACATTAACCAAAACAGCAGAATTATTTAGAGGCACAACACCATAGAAACCCTTTGCTATTTTGTTTCTGACTATGATTAATTTGTCCAGTTCTATCAAGGTCTTCCTTCTCTTTAATTTGTTCAGACTTCCATCCTCTTGCTTCACAAACACAGTTCATCTACTGTTATCAATTGTACAAGTCTAAAGTTCCTAGTTGTATTTCTCATATTCCATGCTGTCACTATAAATCTATTTGCAACAATGTATTCAGTATAGAATAAATATTTATGTCCAATTTTCTGTGTGCACCTTCTTGGTGTTTAGAATGTAACTGAGGTCAATAAGCAATCACATAAATGAAATAACTTGATAGACATATTGTTGCGAGCCATACCTAACAGGCCCAGGAATGACTGGATTAGCAAATAAAACAACAGACTATGAATACTAGGACTTGATACATTAATGGGGGCCTCGGTAGCCTAGTTGGGAAAACCACCCGGCTGGACTACCGATGTTCGGACAACCCGTGTTCGATTCCCACTGGGAGCAGTGTGAATTCTCGTGGTTGGGGGGAAAAAAAAATACCCCCACGGTTGACTCAGCCGTTGGCAGAAATGGGTACCAGGGTATTACCCTGGGAAGGTGAGGAATGTTGCTTCGCATCTGAGTTTTGATGCTTGAAGCGACACTATATAGATATATCTGAACATTTCTGGATAGGCGGCCGAGCACATATGGAAACTCGCGTGCTAAGACACTGGTTCAAGTCTCTGTACTTTACCTTACCTTTACATTAAGGAAACCTGGTGCCAGCACAACAAGAGAGGAGTCAATATGGAACCCACAGGCAAAGAGAAAGTAGTGAAGACCCACAAATACATTGAAAAGAGGGGTTATAGAAATCCCCAAAAACATTGGTCCAGCCTGGAAAGTGGTAGAAAAAAATGTCTCAGAATAAGGATGGAAAGAGAAATTTTGTCTGTGGTATTTACTACATAATGGGGGTCTGAAGACCTTTGAATGATTGAATTGTTGGGCCCTGTGCCCAGTGAGTGATGACCAATTGTCATTGAGATGGGAGTCATAAAATGTAATATTTTTACCACAAAAAAAAATGTATCAAACATCATAGTCTGCTAATGATTAAAAACCTTCTGCATGAACAAAGCATCTATTGTGTCCACCTATGAGCTTCTGTAATGAATGAACAATTACAACAAATAAACAATCGATCTAGCCATATCATTTTATTAATCTAATTATAATAGACTATTACTTGTTTCTTGGAAGTAACTCATGAACACTGACATTTTCAGATAATGTGGGATTTTATTTCAAAAGCAAATTTAAAAAAAAATAAAATAAATAACACAACAATAATCATCAACTATGAAATACATGATCCATAACAGCAAAATTGTTTTATGTTTGAATTTCAAAAAAATACATCTTAATGATTGTCTGGAAAATAGAAAATATTATGAAGATTGTGAATAATTCATCTTAATGATTATTTCTGACAAATAATGTGTGGATGACAAATGTATGACATGGAAAATCTGGAACATATGATTGTGAATAATTCATCACAACATTTGATGACAAATATGGTCCTCCACTAAGAGTAAAACATCAAAAATACAAATATTTCAATGCCTCAACAATATTAAACACATGCTATCAATAATTAATTTCCAGAACTGTAGCTCAAGCTCAATTACATCAACATCTAATGTAGATTTTTCTGTCCCAGAAATGATGATCAACAGTTCTAAATACAATATTCAGTGTGTGTTTCATTATTGACACATACAGTGACACTACAGCAATTACACAGGTCCATCTTAAGAAAAGCTAGAAAGAAATATGCTACAGGGTCTAACATGAACTGGACACAATGCAGCATTATCATAAATTTTCGTCATTGAGAAATTATTTTAGGTCAAATGATGTCAGTATAATTATTTCTATTGAGTTCAGTCAGTTTTTAGGCAGTCAAATTACAACCTAACATAACCAATGAAATTAGTTTCATGTTAAAACACAAATTAATAGGGGAAATGAGTAAGAGAATAATTGAATTTATGACACTCAATGAACAAATCAAGACAACATTGAAAGAAGTGAAAACAATTAATAAATTCATTTGGTGTATTCCAAAGTCATGCCTGAAATTCTACCACTTGACGCCATGGCTACTGGGGTGTTACATTGGCAGCTAGTTCCAGCTGTACATTCAGCTTCCTATCCCATGTTACAAAGGTTTCTTTGATGTCTCACTGAAGGACTTCCTCAGTGATAAGAAAATTTTCTTAAAAATTTGCCAAATTTATTTAAAAAAAAAAAACAGCACCATTTTTCTGACAGCCCACATAGACTGTCAACAATAATTAGGAAGGCATAGGGAGAGGAGAAAATGTTTACCAGCTGAATTCCAAGAATTTGTATTTTGAGTTCGTAATTTTTACAAAGATGTTGCAATCTAGGATTAAAATACTTTGTTCACATAAGAACAAGACATATATAAGCAAATTATATACGAACACAAACAAACAGGTCTTGGTCTATTTTAGCTGTTCTCAGTGTAATGAAACAATGCCATTTTCCATGAGTTTTTGAATTTTGGCAGCCACTTCTGGATTCCTGAGATGCCTGAAAGTGCAGGGAACACAACAATAAAGTAACCTTACAAACCAGACAGCTATTAGTTATTGGAGGCTGAGAACAGTTGCTGTTGTTCAAACACTATGTTAAATAGGCATCGCCTGTGTTAAGTACTTTCCCTGTTATTAAATTCAACGTCTCTTTGATATTCTGAAACCACCTTCCCGTAGCCATGTCATTATTGCAATTTCCAGGCCACTCTGTTGATGTCACAGTAATACTTTCCAGACACTTCATTCAGGTCTTCCAATATATATTCATTTTCAAGGTATTCTAAGAAATCTGTAGCATTTTGTGTTGAATGAACCACAATTTTCTTTAGTACTGTTTGCAAGATTGTCCATAATTCACAACAATAAGTTGCTACCGGGAAGAAATTTTTTGACTCTCTCGCTCTGTGTGTGTGTCTGTATGTGTGTTTGTGTCAGACTGTGAGAATATAAATAAATATCTATTAATATAAATATAAATATATACACACACACAGGAATGTTGGTATAAAAAGGTAGGGGGAGAGAGAGAGAAGAGTAAGAGCTCTGCTAGTATAGGTCAGGATATATATTTTTCTATCTATCTATCTATTGACCTTTCGAGCCGTAACCGGCCCATAGGGCGTAGACCAAGATACACCTTCTCCTATATATTTTTACTTATACAATAATGATCAGAAAACAAGTGAATTGCAAACTGACAAGGTAAATGTGTAGATGTACAAACTAGTTGGTTAAATGACCTTCAAAGTCATTCCTTTGTGCTCTCATTGACTCCAATATTTCTGAAAATATTGAAAGCATCTCTTCCTCTGGTAGGCACTGTTTTGGTAATGGCCCTAATTTCTCTTGTTCTGTTTGCTTGAATGTCTGCATTGCCGCTGAATTAGGATGTGAGAGCAAGGGAATGTTTACCAACAATTGTGGTGACAACGCTGTGAACAAGGTTAATTTAGTCTCTGCCATTTCTCACTCATGATTTCCTGTACATGTGCCAGTTCTGTCATTGCTGTAGCTTAGATTGTATGACCTGAAAGGGGCCATCATCAATGGATTGACATTCACTGCTGTCAGAAAAATAAATCCTAAATCAATTTATAGACATGACTCTTTAAAAACAAGCTGCTGGAAGAAAATAAAAAGAACTCTTAAGATGCATATGCTGAAGATACTCACTCTCTTGCTGCCTTTGGATCTTTGGACATCTGAGCTAAGATCATCTGCATTGCTGGGTCACTCAGAATTTGCTGAACCTCAGGGTTGGACATTGCTTTCTGTTTGACAGCCTCAGGGTCTTCATTCTCCAACATTAGAGCTTTCCTGTAGCCTTCCAAAGCTTCCTGTGTTATTTCACAGATGAAAAACAAAGATTAGACACAAAGATTAGACATACGTGTAAAAAAAATGTATCCATTTTTCTTGAAACAAATTATCACTCTGCCAAGATGAAACAATGAACAGTTTAGCAATCTCTATTTTAAAATTGTACATCACAAAATGAGTTTTTTTTTTTTTTTAATATCCCTGTTCCACATCTTCCATATATTTGTAGGTGAATCTGTACATCAGACCAAAATAAAGACCATAGAAATTAGGAAGAACAAACGTACATGTTAATTTCAGTTATGTTCAAATTAGTGCTAATTTGAAAAAAATCCCCCTTTTTGAAATATCTAGTAAACTAATTATTAAACATTGAAAAATGCAGATATAATGACAGAAGCGAGCGATTTGACTAACACTTAATATGATCGGCACCTTGCTTTCTTCACTTAAACATTTGGCAAAAGTAAATGCAAAATTGTATTGGACAGCTATGTTGAAATGGATGCTTTTTTTTTTTAAAAACTCTACGCTAGTAAATAAAAAATAACAAATATTGAAAACACAGCACACCTACTGCATACAATCGTGAATCCAATATCAAGAAAACTTAACCATGTGACTACGCAAAAAATGCTTTAATCCCACAGGGAAACAGTGAGTGGGGGTACTAGATGAGACACAATCTGTTCAATATTAGGCTAAGTCTCCTAGCTTATATCAGACCGTAATTGTCATCCAAACAAATAAAAAAAATGAAAGTGAAAACTAGTATGGGGCTTGAGACCATGTACATGGCCAGCGAATTCTATTGTGATATTATTTTTCTAACTTTTCGCTTTAAATTAAAAGCAAGACAAATGAAATTTTTGGGTCATGTTAAAAGACACAACAGCCTAATAAAAGTAATATTGGAAGGGAAAATACAAGGTAAAAGAGGCAGACCAAGACTAACATGACCGAGTAACATCAAAAGATGGACAAGTCAGCCCATGACAATCTGCACCATCAAAGCAAGAGACAGAGTGGAATGGCGCTCCATGGTAGCCAACCTTTGATGTGGAGACGGCACTCAATGATGATTCACTTTAAATACTAATCATGTATTTGGTTAAATGTGAGTGCCTTCTGATGTTTTTTCCCGTGTGTGTGTGTGCGCACATGTGAGAGAGGTAGGTTTTTTACTTTTTGCACTCCCAGAAGTTGCTGATATAGAGATTTAGAAAACTTTTATGTGCTGATATTTTAACAAGAAAAAAAATAGCAGCAGGGTTTTATGTAATATGATCTTTATTTGTATCAATTAGCCATATGGCCCACATAATGAAAAACCACATGACATATGTAATAACCCCTTCACTGAAAGACTTTATAACAAAATAAAATTACCACTGCGTACTAGAGAAAAAATGATAGTAAAAACAATATTTAGAAAGTCATATCATTGGACCTACTGCACACCTACATGCTATATCATTTTTTTGTTTGTTTATTGCTTAAACAAAATGGAAGAGGAATTTTAAAATGTAAACATTATGCCCATGTGGTGATTTAGTAACAAGTAAATTAAAAAAAAAAACATTTTTCATGAGGAAAATTGAAAACCTTTGGATATTTTTATTCTTGCTACATAAAAAAGTCAAAACAAAGACACAATAAACTAACATTTCAGATTTATTTATATATTTTTTTTTTACATTAAATTCTAAAAATAAATGTTTGTTTGTTACTGCCAGAGTTAGAGGAAGATTGACACACATGAATCTGCTTTCCTTTCTCACAACCTTCTTGCTGCATACTCTGCTGCAACATGTAGGATTTGCTTTCTTTTCTGAAGCAGAAAGAATATTAGGGAAGTAACCACTGGTGTTGACTCTGCACTGTCGTGTTCAGTGCTCACTGTCTGAGCTGGTTTGCTCATTCCTCTGCAGCATTTTGCTCTTCCTTTTTAATGATCGCCTATTGCTATGCATTTAGACCAGCCCAGGAACAAGATGTGCATTTGAGGTCATTGGTTCCCCACTTGTGGGGTTGTTTATGATGGCCATATTTGTGTTTAGAGCGTTGCAGTCCTATGCTGTGTAGATGTGCAAGTTTATTTACCACTGTCATGTTCGGGCTCATATCTTCCATGCAATTCAATTCTGTTTTTTTAACTTGCTTCAGGATTGTTTTTATTTTGGGGTTCTGGGGTTGGTTGGACTGTTGAAGGTTTCCACCTGCTTTTGCGACTTCATCTATTTTGTGGAATGCCATTGCCTCTATTCTAAAATGTGTACACCTTTCTCAGACTGGAAGAGAGTATGTGTCTTTCCACATAAGTAGGTTATACAAATGCCATTGCCTCCCTTCTTCGAGTCTTCACTGCGGGTCCAATTTGTGAAAACCAGTGTCCATACATCTCTGGGGTATTTTTCCTGCAGCATGATGGGTGATATGGCTCTCATTTTGATCTCAGATTGCTAATTTTTGGAGACTTATTCCTGGAACATCTCGAATGATGTTTTATTGTTACAGTTTGACCATGGTTCGGGTGTGAGAGGTTCACACAGAACTTTATCTGGTTGTAAAGAATGTGAATGTTTGAAGGTTTCCCTTTCAAGATGGTTTGAGCTCTTCCCTTTGGAGTCTGTTCTTGTGATGTGCCAGGGGCTCAAGATCTACTCTTTTGTGTTTTCATGAATCGTGCTTTTCATTGCTCCCAGTGTTGCTGAGTCCCATGTTTTGGACTGTAGGTTTGTCGTGGCTGCTGTTGCCCAGGAGCTTCAGGCATATTCCATGAAGATTCTGACTGCTTCAGTGTAGACTTGCATTAGGATCTTTTTATTTGCTCACCAGGATGTACCAGCTAGTTTTTTCATCATTGGCAGTCTTTTCTTTCAATATTGGGTTTCCATGTAAGCCTAAAGTCAAGGGTGACTCCCAGAAATGTTGGTGTGTCACTTTGAGGTATTGTAAAGGTTTCCATGAAAGCCTAAAGTCAAGGGTGACTCCCAGAAATGTTGGTGTGTCACTTTGAGGTATTGTAAAGGTTTCCATGTAAGCCTAAAGTCAAGGGTGACTCCCAGAAATGTTGGTGTGTCACTTTGAGGTATTGTAAGGTTTCCATGTAAGCCAAAAGTCAAGGGTGACTCCCAGAAATGTTGGTGTGTCACTTTGAGGTATTGTAAAGGTTTCCATGAAAGCCTAAAGTCAAGGGTGACTCCCAGAAATGTTGGTGTGTCACTTTGAGGTATTGTAAAGGTTTCCATGAAAGCCTAAAGTCAAGGGTGACTCCCAGAAATGTTGGTGTGTCACTTTGAGGTATTGTAAGGTTTCCATGTAAGCCTAGAGTAAAGGGTGACTCCCAGAAATGTTGGTGTGTCACTTTGAGGTATTGTAAGGTTTCCCAGGTTTATTAATGTGTTTTCTTTGTGTGGGGAGAGTGAGAAAATTGTAGCTGTAGTTTCGTAAAGTTTATCTTTAGACCCCATATCTTTGTCCAACTTTCTACCTTCTCCACTGCTGCTCTTGCCTCTCTGATCAATATTCTTCTCAGTGTCTCTCTGGGTTGGCCTCTTTTCTTGTTTATTATCTCTCCTCATCACTTGTCCAACATATGTCCATCATCTTTTCTTGATTACTAAAGATATTAGTGGTTGATTGGCGATTTCACTAATTTCCTTGTTTGTTTTTAATTTGTTCCACACTATACCAAGTATTTTCTTTAGACATTTATTTTCTAAATGCATTCAACTTTGTTTCTGTGTCGCTTGTTGTTTTCCAGCTCTCACATGCATATGTAAGGGTTGATAGTGCGTCTGATTTGAATAGTCTAAAATTTATGTTTGTGCTGATGAGTTTTGATTTCCACAATTTTTCAAGGCTTCTGAAATACATTGCTGCTTCAGCTATTCTGATTCTAATTTCTTTACTTGTATCCCCTTCCTGATCAATCTTGCAGCAATGTCTGTGATCATTATACCTATTCCTTCACGGTGTTTTCCATCTTCTCTTCATGAAAAAACTATTTTATTATCAACCGATTTCCTACCTGTTCCTAGCTAGCGCATCCTAATATATCTAGGTCGTAGGGCCAAAATACTATCACTGTTATCTTCTGCTAATTTACACATTCTGTATCAGATCTACGCTTCATTAACAAAAGCTCCTTAACGATAGTGGTTTGTTAAACCTCTGATCAACGGTTCTATACCAAGTGGGAGAAAAAAAACAAATCGTCCATCTTGGATCCAACAGGAAAACATGCTTCTAGCCAGGTAAAAATGAAAATAATCAGCCTCAATAGATATATCATTAATAGATTGCTATTTTCATTTTCTTCAACCATTTTCCTTTCCGGTGATGTCTGTACCACATTATGTACATTATTGCGTGAAATTGCAAAAAGAAAAAGATGTGATGGAATTTATCAAAATATTTTAAATTAATCTGGTCCGAACCTAAATTCTGCCAAAGTCAGGAAAGAGTTAATCATCATCATCATGGAGTACCATCTCCGCATCAAAAATTGGGCTACCAAGGAGCACCATTTCTCTCTGTCTCTTGCTTTGATGCTGTAGGTGTCAAAGGCTGACTTATCCATTTATAGATGTTACTCGCCCATGTCAGTCTTGGTCTGCCTCTTTTTTCACTTCCAAGATTACTTTAAGTAGGCTGCTGCATCTTCTAACATGTCGCATTTGTTGTTTGAATTGTGTTTAGTAGTTCTGTAATCATTTTAGTTGTTTTAAGACTTCATCATTTGTTTTTTTTCTCTTTCCATCCAATTCTTCTCAATCTTTTCTCTTCATTACAAGGTAGTTGTAGCTCCGAACTGTCTTCAAGTCTATTCCTTCAACATCCAATTGTAGGTTTTTGAGTATTATCTTTTTGTTTATGATCATAGTTTTAGTCTTTTTGATATTCATATCTTATCCATATTTTTTGTTTGTCATGTTTATTTTATTAAGTAATTGTAGATGTTTAGGATTTTCTGCTAGTAGTACAGTGCCATCACTGTAAACTTAGGCTATTCAAATCAAATGTACTATCAACCCTTACGTATGCGTGTGAAAGCTGGAAAACAACAAGAGATATAGAAACAAAGCTGAACGCATTCGAAAATAAATGTCTAAGGAAAATACTTGGTATAGCGTGGAACGAATTCAAAACAAACGAGGAAATTAGAGAAATCGCCAATCAACCACTAATATCTTCAGTAATAAAGAAAAGACGATGGTCATATGTTGGACATGTGATGAGAAGAGATAATAACCGAATAGCAAAGCAAGTCCTCATATGGGAAACAACAGGTAAGAGAAAAAGAGGAAGACCCAGAGAGACACTGAGAAGAACATTGATGAGAGAGGCAAGAGCAGCAGGATTCGGCTCCCTCAATGAGATAGAGCTGCTTGCACAGAACAGAGACAGATGGCGAGATTTGATAAAATATCTTTAAAAGAAAACTGCTAGAACAAAAATTCAGATAGGAGAAGGTGTATCTTGGTCTACGCCCTATGGGCCGGTTACGGCTCGAAAGGTCAATAGATAGTAGAGTGTCATCAGCATATCTTAGGTTATTGATTATCTTTCCATTAATGCTTAGGTCTGGCATCTCTGTGATGTTTTTAAAGATTTTCAGGTGTACAGATAGAACATGCTTGATGATAGGATGCATCCCTGTCTTACTCCTCTTTTTATATAAATGGGTATTTTATCATTTCTGTTTGCTCCCAGTATAAATTACAGCCATATTTTTGTGTCAGCTAGATGTATATCTTTTAGGAAGTCTATAAGTTGTTTAAAGTGTATTCTATCAAAAGAATTGGCGTAGTCTATGAAGCAGGCATATATATTGGTTTGTTTACTCCTGTGTAATTTTTTATTAATGTCCTTATGCAGAATATGGCTTCTTTTGTCCCAATGTTTTTCCTAAATCCAAATTGTTCTAATAGCTTACATTATTTCTTCCTTGCTTGGCTTTCCACAGTTAACGTGCAACTCTTCTTCTGCTGATAGTATATCTTGTGGATTATTTAGGCCGGGTCTGTTCATCAAAGTCTCCTTCCATCTATTCATTTGTTCCCTTACATTACTGAGCAGGATTTCCTTTCTTATCTTTAATAAAGGCATTGATCTTTTTGTGTGTTATACTTAATTTCTTCTAGCTGTTGTACAGTTCTCTCATATTTCCTTCATTTGCGCTTCCTCTGCCTCTTGTTCTAGTTCATCTATATATTTCCTCTTATCTATTTTAATGCATATTCTCACTTCTTCAGTTCTGTGTAAGTTTCCTTTCTTGGCTTTAGTACTTCTCATTTTGCTTTTATCTATGCCTGATTTCTTCTTTCTTTCTTTAACTTTCTCCAGGGTCTCTGCTGTCTTCCATGCATTATTCTGGCATTCTCTTTTCCCCACGGTTTCTCCGCATATTTCAAGTCATGATTTGTGCAAACATGCCAGGCCATGTGTACGTTGGGGTTTCTGTGACTAGTGATGTGCCATTGAGTGCATTTTCACAACACCCAGAAACGTTCTCATCTCCGCACTATTTGTTCCGGTCCATTTGTTTACACATAGCTGTGTTAGTTACATAATGTTCAACATACAGATTTGTTTGTGTCACAATGTCAGAAATCAGATCATAGGTATAATCTGTGGGTGACAGATTGTCAACACACTGTAGACCCAGAATTGATTCTGAAATATTAAATAGAAGGGGAATCTGGGAAAGCATCACTCATACTAGACACACATTGTGTTGCTCTGCTAAGTCTCCTCCTCAACCTACCACCTCATGATCGAACTCCACAGCGACCAGATGGAGGCATTATTCCAGTGCTAGAACTAGTAAACTGTGAATCTGCCCCAACAGTAGCTCCATGTATAGAGGTACTGGGTTGTAAGTGAATTACAAGGTACTGTCGTGACTGTAAACTAGAACAAACACAGGTAACATTTTAAGGCTGCACTTTCACGGTCTTTACTCTTCTCAAAACATTTACAAATCATCAAAGTAATCCAAATCCATGTCCTCACTATCTGAATCACAAAGTTTCTTCACTGCCAATTATTTAATGACATTCATCAGCGCAAAATAATCATCGCTTCCTAAATTACACCACCTTTGTGAACATCCAGATCAAGCCTTAAAAAATCACTATTTACTACATTTCCCAAATATAACCGAGAAAACCGATAGAAGGGACATATTGAGAAAAGACATGGCCATAATTATAGATTACAGTGCATAAGAAATAAGAAATAATGCTCTAAATTGATCACAAGTATACTCATCCCAGGTACACTGGCCAAGATTACGGTGGACAAGTTACACTCAGCGATGGGAGGGAAGGATTTAAATATAAGTTACTCATATAATAAGGAAGCTATGTTGTAATATAAATTTGACATAAATAAAATCTCAAGATTTTTAAAGCCCCATTTCAGGGTATACAGCACACAAAGTCTATAAGCTTACAGAGTTATTTGCATCCAATTCCAATGCCTTTTGATATGCTAGTGTTGCCTTTGTGGGTTCTTTCATGGCTAGTAAAATAGCACCTTTCCTTAAGTATCCTTTCACTGTAACAAAAGAGAACATAATCAGTGCACTTTCCCAATGGAAGAATTGTACTTATAGAACAACTGAAGTTACCATCAGGCCATGTTGTTTTTAATGTTATAGGGTTTGTGGCATGAGTCACATTTTTTCTTTCATTTCAATGAGTTGTGTTTAATGTGAAATGATAATGTTAGTAGTGCAATTTTTTTTTTTTAAATGCTATTAAGTTTTCACTAACCAACATTCTGTTGTTGTGGCAACCAAGACAAATAGTCACTAAACTAGAACCTATTGTATCATTATACTGTGTCAATACCACAGCAACAAAATATATTGGTACATTTGTAGACACTGTATGTGTTCACATAAATATAGAAATGTCCTATCATTAATATAGTTGCAGATTTTATTATGTGGCATGGTAACCAATAGAATAAGAGAAACGTAACAGAAATAGAATCATCTGTAAGTCTCACAACATACCAGTGTTTATATTTATAGCCTGCACATTTTATTCTGAAAAAGCACACGAATGTGAATGGCAAAAACACAGAATTACACACAAAGGGAGAGACAAAGTTAGAATTTGTTTTCACTTTGACACAAGTTCTAGTACTCATCGTTTCCCATTTGGCAGCTACTGTTGGGGGCATATGTGTAAGGAAATATTCATTACAGACTAGATTATTAGGATAGTCGACTCGCACCGACATACAAACTGATTGAGCAACACAGTCGGGAATAACAGGACAATTGTGGCCAGCTAATTGTAAATTCAAGGACATGTTAATTGGGACATATTACGCACCCATTTGATGCAACAAGAAGGGTTAGGAGATAGGAAAAGATAGAACGAGAGGCTGGATTTTTGGCAGAGGAATTATAGACAAAAACCGTGAACAGTTGAAAGGATGTTTTATAGGAATTTATGTCAGGGTGGAATCAGCTTGCTGGTTATTTATATCAGAGTTCACATAGATCACAGGGCAACTTAATCACAGACTATGCAAATCATGTTCATTCGCGTTTATTGAAACATTCTCTTGGCACGTGATAATTAGTGGGAGAACTTAAAGAAGTGAGATGTACTCACGAGGTTACCACCCATGGTTATGGAGCCATCCCTTAGTACTCATCTTTGATTTCTATAATTCTAACTTTCTCACAAACTGTCTTGCGTTACACTGCTTACAATTGTCTCTGGAGCACAACTTCTGAATATACTTGTAATCACAACTAAACTATGCTATTGTCGTCTCTAAATTACCTATATTCTGTACTGTTCTCTAGGTTTCTAATTCACTTGTTTCTGATAGTGTTCTGTTTACTTCTCAACTAACTGATCCTAAGTAACTGCTATTCTCTAACTTCTACTGATTTTGCCACTAGCTCTTGTTGATCTTGCCTCTGGCTGGTCCTAACTAGTGTACCTAAGCTTAAGTACCATCGTCTTATTTGCATAATTTATTCGCTTACTCGCATCCAATAAGAATTCACATGGTTAAACTTTTTATGAACTTTGTGTCAAAAAGTGCCAAAACAAGGCGCCATCTTGGCCACACGTTGACCTTACTAACTTGTTCCAAAACACTGCTGCTATGACTCTCAGGATAACATCTTTCTGGCCAACTTGACCTGCCTGAGATTTTAATTTCTGATCATGTTGACGGGTCCTTTTCAAATAATAGCCAGGAAATTTCTACTGGCAATGTTATTCTGTCACTAACTACTGGCGACTGTTATTATGTTCCTGTTATAATATGTCAAGAAATGGGTACCAACTAAGCTATCCGACACATGCTATATCTTTATCAGCCATTATGTGACTTAAGCTAACCCAGCCCAGTGAGTTATTTGGAGGTCATGATCATTAAATTGATGCCCAGTCCATAGGTGCTCAGATCCCCTCAGCAAGTCTCGCAGTGTCCAGTGACTGACAACTCCAGTTCTTTGTTGGTTGATAAGTCTTATAAGGCCACTAAGTTTCTGGCTGTGCCCATATTAACTCCCGAAGGATTAATCCGAAGCAGTGACGAAGACTCATGGTTGTCGAAGTACTGTGCACTTCCCACATCTTCGAGGGCATTGATGTTGTCCACATGATCCATTGGTTGACAGTCTTCAATGACAGCGCAGCTAGTCAACATGTTCGCTCTTTAATTTCCCCCTACTCCCGCATGTCTGTGTAGTTCCAGTCCATATCCTGTTACAAATTATGAGAGGAGGCAAGTGTTCAAATCTGGAAATTGGGAGTTACAGTCCAAGGTACAGACAGAAGATTATTTGGATTTATGAGACTTAATAACTGACACGAAGGTCAAAGCCATGTGCAGGATAACCTGTTATCTGTTAAATAATTCTAGGAGTAGCGGTCATCCAAACCGTCAAGTAATATTGATAGTGATGGTAGCCCAGAAGGAACATCTTGTCTAAATAATAATGAAATGTGTTAATCTAACTTGTGTCCATTGAACTTTAAATAGTATATAAATAAATGTGTTGGTGTTATTGTACACCTCAAGTCTTTGCCAACTGTCAAGGTCAAGAGGATGAGAAGTGAATTGCCAAATGTGTTAAAGAAAGACAAGACAGCCTAATAATAACAGGAAAAATAAAAAAATAAAAAAAATGGTATGTAAGAAGCTTTACGTGATAAGTGGACGACACAGACTAAACGACGTCTCGGCTCAATGGGCTTTCATCAGGAACAAACAAAAAAACACACACACAAAACTAATAACGAAACAACCAAAACAAAAACAATCGAAATGTGTTCAAGAAAACAAAATTATCTATCCTGTCAAAACAAAAGGAAATAACAACCAAGTGCGGCTGTCGTGAACGTAGAGAAACGTGCAGAAATGTGCGCAAATGCACACAGAACCAGAGGAGTTCACACAGGGGTCAGTGTGCAAACACAAAGGAGAAAGAATAGAATAGTAGACTAACAGATGCTCAAAAGGCGGTAATAGTGAGATGTCTGAGAGTGGGGTACAATAAAAACAAATGAGGGGTAAGGAGCACAGAAAAAAGGTATAGAGAACACCGAAGTGTCTCATAAGGGACTAGAGGAGAAGAACTATAAATAGTATGGCATAGTAAGTAGACCAAAGAACCCAAATATGTGCAGTAGAGAAGGCTATGCAAAAGGGAAGGAGCAACCAAAAGGAAACTATGTGTATGAGTGTGATACATTCATACCTCTTGGGGTCAGCGAACCATACTGGACTATGGACTATTTATACAAACATATAATAATAACAGTATGAGAGCATGAATGAAAGCACAACGCCAAGAAATCATAATAATTGATTAGGAAACTTATGAAAAAAGGATAAGGAAATTTATGTACAACTGAAATAAACACGTAAAAGAATAGGTATGGCGAAAAGTAATTTAAATGCCATGAAAAGTATACCAACATCAAAACAAATAACACCATGGCTAAAACTAAGAATAGCAAAATGTTACATCTTCTCAATATTCCTGTTTGGTGTAGAAACATTGACATTAGACAAGAAAACAACAGAAAATTTCAGCCTTTGAAATGTGGATATATAGAAGAATAGGTAGAATTGGATGGAAGGAAAAGAAAACAAACGAAGTTGTAAAACTAAAAACGAAAAGAGAACTACTAAATACAATTAAGACAAGACAAATGACATTTTTGGGGCATGTTAAAAGACACAACAGCCTACTAAAAGTAAAAATGGAAGGGAAAATACAAGGTAAAAGAGGCAGCGGCAGACCAAGACTAACATGGACAAATAACATCAAAAGATGGACAAGTCAGCCTATGACAATCTGCACCATCAAAGCAAGAGACAGGGTGGAATGGTGCTCCATGGTAGCCAACCTTCGATGCAGAGATGGCACTCAATGATGATTAGGATCAAGATTGAATCTAAAAAGTTCACTATTACAAAGTTGATTCAATGAACCAGTTTACAATCAACATCAGCTAACCTTCAGATCACATTGTGCAAGAAATATCTATTGACAGTCAGAGCTACAGATTTGGACGTTTTTCTAGAAGTTTTGTGGCATGAGCAGAATTCTGGTGAAACAGATCAGTGAAATTTTCTTTGTGGTGATTGGCTAACTTTGAGATATGTCCTCAAGAATCTATTATTGTTGAATGAATCAACATCTTTAGGTCAGAAAATTTTTTTTAAAAAAAGTACAGTACACCGTTTGTTGCCCTTTTGTGTAAACATTGGTTGCTATGGGTCTCCTAACAAAGCACGCAACCACACTCAAATGGATTAAATGTTTTGCTACAGAAAAAAAAAGTTCCACTCTATAAATGTTAAATAAAGGAAATGAAAGCAGGCATGTTTTACATTAAATAGAAGAAAAAATTACATACAATTACTACTGCATGACCACTAAGGCAGAATTACTCTCTTAGAAAGCAGATGTGACTGCTAACATCATTTTCTTACTGAGCACACTTATTTCATTTTATTTAGTAATAGGTAACAAAATGTATTTTCATTTTTGGGTTCAAATTTCCCAGTGCTACCAACAAAAACTATGACACTTTTATCTAGACAAACAAACCAAGACTTATCAAATGTGGGATCAAGTTTAATACACTGCTGACTATCTAGACAAACAAACCAAGACTTACCAAATGTGGGATCAAGTTTAATACACTGCTCACTATCTAGACAAACAAACCAAGACTTACCAAATGTGGGATCAAGTTTAATACACTGCTCACTATCTAGACAAACAAACCAAGACTTACCAAATGTGGGATCAAGTTTAATACACTGCTCACTATCTAGACAAACAAACCAAGACTTACCAAATGTGGGATCAAGTTTAATACACTGCTGACTATCTAGACAAACAAACCAAGACTTACCAAATGTGGGATCAAGTTTAATACACTGCTCACTATCTAGACAAACAAACCAAGACTTACCAAATGTGGGATCAAGTTTAATACACTGCTCACTATCTAGACAAATAAACCAAGACTTACCAAATGTGGGATCAAGTTTAATACACTGCTCACTATCTAGACAAATAAACCAAGACTTACCAAATGTGGGATCAAGTTTAATACACTGCTCACTATCTTTCAAGGCCAGAGCAAATTCCATAAGTTTTGTGTAGCATGCAGCCCTGTTACTATATATTTTAGCATCATCAGGGTTGCGCTTGATGGCTTCTGTATAATGCTGAACAGCAACTGGGTAATTACCTGATGATAATGTCAAATACACAAGCTAATATGGTCCATGTTTATACATGTTTTTTCATCATGATTTTTGTAGCATTCTAAAGAGTGCAAACATAACTAGCAGCAATGACTTAAGCTAACATCATTCAGCTCAAAGACCAGCATTAAAGTTACCATCTCTCCCAACTTTGCATTACAACTTTATCTCATCAAACCAATATCAGCCTCAACCATATATTTGCATTATTAATTCTGTTTCCCCATGTTTCTCTGTCCTCATTTCCAATACGGTCAGTAGTGTACAATTTTTGGAGCACCTAATGTTATATTTGGCATGTCGTAAGAGGCGACTAAGGAGGTTGATCGATGGCTTGCCAAGCTGCCATTGTAAAAAGTATTGTTATGGAAACAGTGCCATATATTTTAGAGCAGTGATTTCTGCAATATGTGCCACTTTGGCTTGCAAGGTTTCTGTTTTTTGAGATTGTGGTTCTGCCCTAAGTGCCGTCTTCGGATCAAAAGGACAATAGATAGATAGAATGTTATATTTAAGAGGTAGTTAATTTTTAGTTTGATATTCTAACTGGGAGAGTTGCAGATATATTTAAGAGGTAGTTAATTTTTAGTTTGATATTCTAACTGGGAGAGTTGCAGACAGTTATCATAATTAAGGGGTGCCTCTTTGACACTGCTGATTCGTGTTACTGTGAAATTAAAAAACAAAGAATACATTTACCTTCCTTGAAAGCGCTATTTCCTTTTTCTTTCTCTTCCAGAGAAAGCTCAGGATTAATGTAAGCTAGTCTATCTCTTTCTTTAATCTTCTGCTGCACCTGTGAATTTGCAACATGTTACACTTGTTACCTTAACACAACAACAAATTAACACTTCCAATTAAAACTTCTTTGAACTACTCAAAATAACTAACATATTTTATCCAACAAATGTGCATCATCACCTAGATGACCTCAGACTTTTCAAGCTATCTAGCTGGCTGTCTTCTCAGCATCTTCATTTCCAATAATCCACCAGCAAGTCAGCACAGACATTAACCCAACCCCCCCCCCCCAACCAAAAAAAAAAACCTTTTAAAATAATCACATTTATATATATATATATATATATATATATATATATATATATATATATAAACTTTTTCTCCTGCCTGCCTGCCTATTAAGTTCAACAAAACAGATAGAAAGTAGGAAACTATCACACCACAACGGATCAGCAAAAATACATGTTTATGAATGAATTATATTTTAGTAGTCAGTCACTGGAAAGATGAAAAACTGACAAAAACTGTTTTGGAGCATGCAAGATGATACTTATAAATGTGGACACAAGCATTGCATTTCTGCATGTGCCCGCATGTCTAATACACCTCAGGCCTAACATTTTGATAAAAAAAATATAGCAAGAACCTGTCATTAGACGTACAGACCAGTGGACTGGCTCCACGGTAAAGTATCATGGTCCATGTCTATCAAACAACATACCAAGTTTCCTATCACCAAGAGAATAGCAAACTGCCAGAGATCCACGTAAAAAGAATGTTAGAATCACAAGCAGATGCAAAAAAAAGTGGCTCAGGTTTAAATTTCGTCAACAAACATCAGACGCAACTTACAAACATCATTGCCACTGCTACATTTGTAAAAAAGCCACTGAAT
Organism: Megaustenia siamemsis; assembly: GCA_032433765.1. Classification (NCBI taxonomy): domain Eukaryota; kingdom Metazoa; phylum Mollusca; class Gastropoda; order Stylommatophora; family Ariophantidae; genus Megaustenia; species Megaustenia siamemsis. The sequence goes on from JAVIAB010000050.1 coordinate 2,803,690, forward strand.
AAAGGCCAGCAGCACAAGTGAAAGGACACACCTTTGTACCTTAATTAAGCAAACAGAACTGAAATAAGACAGTGTATGGAAAACATGATATACAAATATCAGGTAAACATAGAAGATGAACATATGTAAGTGCACACACACATTTCTACTAATGAAAGGGACAAATCCTTGTGGTCCAGATGAACAGGGTCATAAATATTGGCTCGTCTTCAGAAATATAAGCATACCAGAACTTGCAACTGGGCCGGTATATTGTTTTACGACTTAAGAGAAGAATCTATGTCATAGTATGTATGGATAGCAGAAGCAAGTGGCTCAGGGTCATATCCATCGTCACAATTGGTCAGACGCAACTTACTGCCATCATTGCCACCACAACATTAAGACCAATATGGCTGACAAGGGGTGGGACCAGAAGTGACAATCATTGGACATGGAGTAATAAAGCCAGTAGTGAAAAACTGACACTAAAAAGCTGTACAACAATCAAACATGAAAACACTCTAATGATGATGGGGGTGTGCAATACACAACTGTTACTTTTCAATACAAAGTTGCCTTTTAGTCCTTATCTTGAAAATTCTGCATCAGATATAGATATGGTGAAATCGTGAGTTTAATACCATCCACTCATTCTTAAGATTGATACTTTATAGAAGTGGTTTCAATCTGTGACACCACACACAAAACAGTTCAGCTAAAGCAAATATTTATGTATGAATGATAACTTAGTAGTCAATGCTCGGAACTGAATGATCACAGATTGACAAAAATTGAGAGTTTTGGCACATTCAATAATAACCACAAAAGTCTGTAAACGTTAAGATACAACTCCTGCTAATCACTTTGAACGTAACAAAGAAGAAGTGTGTGTATTTTATCTTCCAGGTGGGAAAGACACTAATGTCAAGCCCACCAAAGTATCTGTGACAAGCTACTGTGAATAAACAACAATTTTCGACACAACACAAGAAAGAAGATCACTTGTTTTAACCTAAAAAATGTGTCAACACAATGGCAATTAACAAAATAATTAGCTAAAGCTTATTTTGTGTTCCTATAATTAATATAAGCAACAATGAGGTTTTGCCATAGACTTTAATGCCTGAGATGATTTCGTACTTTCTAAGTCAAGCCTTACAAATGATGTGGACATAAGCACTGCATTTATGCATGTGCCTGCAAGTCTAATACATCTCAGGCTTAACATTCTGATTTTAAAAATAAAAAACGTAGCAAGAACCTGTCATTAGACGTACAGACCAGTGGACTGGCTCCACGGTCAAGTATCATGGTCCATGTCTATCAAACAACATACCAAGTTTCCTATCACCAAGAGAATAGCAAACTGCCAGAGATCCACGTAAAAAGAATGTTAGAATCACAAGCAGATGCAAAAAAAAGTGGCTCAGGTTTAAATTTCGTCAACAAACATCAGACGCAACTTACAAACATCATTGCCACTGCTACATTTGTAAAAAAAAGCCACTGAATGAAGGCCAGCAGCACAAGTGAAAGGACACACCTTTGTACCTTAATTAAGCAAACAGAACTGAAATAAGACAGTGTATGGAAAACATGATATACAAATATCAGGTAAACATAGAAGATGAACATATGTAAGTGCACACACACATTTCTACTAATGAAAGGGACAAATCCTTGTGGTCCAGATGAACAGGGTCATAAATATTGGCTCGTCTTCAGAAATATAAGCATACCAGAACTTGCAACTGGGCCGGTATATTGTTTTACGACTTAAGAGAAGAATCTATGTCATAGTATGTATGGATAGCAGAAGCAAGTGGCTCAGGGTCATATCCATCGTCACAATTGGTCAGACGCAACTTACTGCCATCATTGCCACCACAACATTAAGACCAATATGGCTGACAAGGGGTGGGACCAGAAGTGACAATCATTGGACATGGAGTAATAAAGCCAGTAGTGAAAAACTGACACTAAAAAGCTGTACAACAATCAAACATGAAAACACTCTAATGATGATGGGGGTGTGCAATACACAACTGTTACTTTTCAATACAAAGTTGCCTTTTAGTCCTTATCTTGAAAATTCTGCATCAGATATAGATATGGTGAAATCGTGAGTTTAATACCATCCACTCATTCTTAAGATTGATACTTTATAGAAGTGGTTTCAATCTGTGACACCACACACAAAACAGTTCAGCTAAAGCAAATATTTATGTATGAATGATAACTTAGTAGTCAATGCTCGGAACTGAATGATCACAGATTGACAAAAATTGAGAGTTTTGGCACATTCAATAATAACCACAAAAGTCTGTAAACGTTAAGATACAACTCCTGCTAATCACTTTGAACGTAACAAAGAAGAAGTGTGTGTATTTTATCTTCCAGGTGGGAAAGACACTAATGTCAAGCCCACCAAAGTATCTGTGACAAGCTACTGTGAATAAACAACAATTTTCGACACAACACAAGAAAGAAGATCACTTGTTTTAACCTAAAAAATGTGTCAACACAATGGCAATTAACAAAATAATTAGCTAAAGCTTATTTTGTGTTCCTATAATTAATATAAGCAACAATGAGGTTTTGCCATAGACTTTAATGCCTGAGATGATTTCGTACTTTCTAAGTCAAGCCTTACAAATGATGTGGACATAAGCACTGCATTTATGCATGTGCCTGCAAGTCTAATACATCTCAGGCTTAACATTCTGATTTTAAAAATAAAAAACGTAGCAAGAACCTGTCATTAGACGTACAGACCAGTGGACTGGCTCCACGGTCAAGTATCATGGTCCATGTCTATCAAACAACATACCAAGTTTCCTATCACCAAGAGAATAGCAAACTGCCAGAGATCCACGTAAAAAGAATGTTAGAATCACAAGCAGATGCAAAAAAAAGTGGCTCAGGTTTAAATTTCGTCAACAAACATCAGACGCAACTTACAAACATCATTGCCACTGCTACATTTGTAAAAAAAAGCCACTGAATGAAGGCCAGCAGCACAAGTGAAAGGACACACCTTTGTACCTTAATTAAGCAAACAGAACTGAAATAAGACAGTGTATGGAAAACATGATATACAAATATCAGGTAAACATAGAAGATGAACATATGTAAGTGCACACACACATTTCTACTAATGAAAGGGACAAATCCTTGTGGTCCAGATGAACAGGGTCATAAATATTGGCTCGTCTTCAGAAATATAAGCATACCAGAACTTGCAACTGGGCCGGTATATTGTTTTACGACTTAAGAGAAGAATCTATGTCATAGTATGTATGGATAGCAGAAGCAAGTGGCTCAGGGTCATATCCATCGTCACAATTGGTCAGACGCAACTTACTGCCATCATTGCCACCACAACATTAAGACCAATATGGCTGACAAGGGGTGGGACCAGAAGTGACAATCATTGGACATGGAGTAATAAAGCCAGTAGTGAAAAACTGACACTAAAAAGCTGTACAACAATCAAACATGAAAACACTCTAATGATGATGGGGGTGTGCAATACACAACTGTTACTTTTCAATACAAAGTTGCCTTTTAGTCCTTATCTTGAAAATTCTGCATCAGATATAGATATGGTGAAATCGTGAGTTTAATACCATCCACTCATTCTTAAGATTGATACTTTATAGAAGTGGTTTCAATCTGTGACACCACACACAAAACAGTTCAGCTAAAGCAAATATTTATGTATGAATGATAACTTAGTAGTCAATGCTCGGAACTGAATGATCACAGATTGACAAAAATTGAGAGTTTTGGCACATTCAATAATAACCACAAAAGTCTGTAAACGTTAAGATACAACTCCTGCTAATCACTTTGAACGTAACAAAGAAGAAGTGTGTGTATTTTATCTTCCAGGTGGGAAAGACACTAATGTCAAGCCCACCAAAGTATCTGTGACAAGCTACTGTGAATAAACAACAATTTTCGACACAACACAAGAAAGAAGATCACTTGTTTTAACCTAAAAAATGTGTCAACACAATGGCAATTAACAAAATAATTAGCTAAAGCTTATTTTGTGTTCCTATAATTAATATAAGCAACAATGAGGTTTTGCCATAGACTTTAATGCCTGAGATGATTTCGTACTTTCTAAGTCAAGCCTACAAATGATGTGGACATAAGCACTGCATTTATGCATGTGCCTGCAAGTCTAATACATCTCAGGCTTAACATTCTGATTTTAAAAATAAAAAACGTAGCAAGAACCTGTCATTAGACGTACAGACCAGTGGACTGGCTCCACGGTCAAGTATCATGGTCCATGTCTATCAAACAACATACCAAGTTTCCTATCACCAAGAGAATAGCAAACTGCCAGAGATCCACGTAAAAAGAATGTTAGAATCACAAGCAGATGCAAAAAAAAGTGGCTCAGGTTTAAATTTCGTCAACAAACATCAGACGCAACTTACAAACATCATTGCCACTGCTACATTTGTAAAAAAAGCCACTGAATGAAGGCCAGCAGCACAAGTGAAAGGACACACCTTTGTACCTTAATTAAGCAAACAGAACTGAAATAAGACAGTGTATGGAAAACATGATATACAAATATCAGGTAAACATAGAAGATGAACATATGTAAGTGCACACACACATTTCTACTAATGAAAGGGACAAATCCTTGTGGTCCAGATGAACAGGGTCATAAATATTGGCTCGTCTTCAGAAATATAAGCATACCAGAACTTGCAACTGGGCCGGTATATTGTTTTACGACTTAAGAGAAGAATCTATGTCATAGTATGTATGGATAGCAGAAGCAAGTGGCTCAGGGTCATATCCATCGTCACAATTGGTCAGACGCAACTTACTGCCATCATTGCCACCACAACATTAAGACCAATATGGCTGACAAGGGGTGGGACCAGAAGTGACAATCATTGGACATGGAGTAATAAAGCCAGTAGTGAAAAACTGACACTAAAAAGCTGTACAACAATCAAACATGAAAACACTCTAATGATGATGGGGGTGTGCAATACACAACTGTTACTTTTCAATACAAAGTTGCCTTTTAGTCCTTATCTTGAAAATTCTGCATCAGATATAGATATGGTGAAATCGTGAGTTTAATACCATCCACTCATTCTTAAGATTGATACTTTATAGAAGTGGTTTCAATCTGTGACACCACACACAAAACAGTTCAGCTAAAGCAAATATTTATGTATGAATGATAACTTAGTAGTCAATGCTCGGAACTGAATGATCACAGATTGACAAAAATTGAGAGTTTTGGCACATTCAATAATAACCACAAAAGTCTGTAAACGTTAAGATACAACTCCTGCTAATCACTTTGAACGTAACAAATAAGAAGTGTGTGTATTTTATCTTCCAGGTAGGAAAGACACTAATGTCAAGCCCACCAAAGTATCTGTGACAAGCTACTGTGAATAAACAACAATTTTCGACACAACACAAGAAAGAAGATCACTTGTTTTAACCTAATAAATGTGTCAACACAATGGCAATTAACAAAATAATTAGCTAAAGCTTATTTTGTGTTCCTATAATTAATATAAGCAACAATGAGGTTTTGCCATAGACTTTAATACCTGAGATGATTTCGTACTTTCTAAGTCAAGCCTACAAATGATGTGGACATAAGCACTGCATTTATGCATGTGCCTGCAAGTCTAATACATCTCAGGCTTAACATTCTGATTTTAAAAATAAAAAACGTAGCAAGAACCTGTCATTAGACGTACAGACCAGTGGACTGGCTCCACGGTCAAGTATCATGGTCCATGTCTATCAAACAACATACCAAGTTTCCTATCACCAAGAGAATAGCAAACTGCCAGAGATCCACGTAAAAAGAATGTTAGAATCACAAGCAGATGCAAAAAAAAGTGGCTCAGGTTTAAATTTCGTCAACAAACATCAGACGCAACTTACAAACATCATTGCCACTGCTACATTTGTAAAAAAAAGCCACTGAATGAAGGCCAGCAGCACAAGTGAAAGGACACACCTTTGTACCTTAATTAAGCAAACAGAACTGAAATAAGACAGTGTATGGAAAACATGATATACAAATATCAGGTAAACATAGAAGATGAACATATGTAAGTGCACACACACATTTCTACTAATGAAAGGGACAAATCCTTGTGGTCCAGATGAACAGGGTCATAAATATTGGCTCGTCTTCAGAAATATAAGCATACCAGAACTTGAAACTGGGCCGGTATATTGTTTTACGACTTAAGAGAAGAATCTATGTCATAGTATGTATGGATAGCAGAAGCAAGTGGCTCAGGGTCATATCCATCGTCACAATTGGTCAGACGCAACTTACTGCCATCATTGCCACCACAACATTAAGACCAATATGGCTGACAAGGGGTGGGACCAGAAGTGACAATCATTGGACATGGAGTAATAAAGCCAGTAGTGAAAAACTGACACTAAAAAGCTGTACAACAATCAAACATGAAAACACTCTAATGATGATGGGGGTGTGCAATACACAACTGTTACTTTTCAATACAAAGTTGCCTTTTAGTCCTTATCTTGAAAATTCTGCATCAGATATAGATATGGTGAAATCGTGAGTTTAATACCATCCACTCATTCTTAAGATTGATACTTTATAGAAGTGGTTTCAATCTGTGACACCACACACAAAACAGTTCAGCTAAAGCAAATATTTATGTATGAATGATAACTTAGTAGTCAATGCTCGGAACTGAATGATCACAGATTGACAAAAATTGAGAGTTTTGGCACATTCAATAATAACCACAAAAGTCTGTAAACGTTAAGATACAACTCCTGCTAATCACTTTGAACGTAACAAATAAGAAGTGTGTGTATTTTATCTTCCAGGTAGGAAAGACACTAATGTCAAGCCCACCAAAGTATCTGTGACAAGCTACTGTGAATAAACAACAATTTTCGACACAACACAAGAAAGAAGATCACTTGTTTTAACCTAATAAATGTGTCAACACAATGGCAATTAACAAAATAATTAGCTAAAGCTTATTTTGTGTTCCTATAATTAATATAAGCAACAATGAGGTTTTGCCATAGACTTTAATACCTGAGATGATTTCGTACTTTCTAAGTCAAGCCTACAAATGATGTGGACATAAGCACTGCATTTATGCATGTGCCTGCAAGTCTAATACATCTCAGGCTTAACATTCTGATTTTAAAAATAAAAAACGTAGCAAGAACCTGTCATTAGACGTACAGACCAGTGGACTGGCTCCACGGTCAAGTATCATGGTCCATGTCTATCAAACAACATACCAAGTTTCCTATCACCAAGAGAATAGCAAACTGCCAGAGATCCACGTAAAAAGAATGTTAGAATCACAAGCAGATGCAAAAAAAAGTGGCTCAGGTTTAAATTTCGTCAACAAACATCAGACGCAACTTACAAACATCATTGCCACTGCTACATTTGTAAAAAAAAGCCACTGAATGAAGGCCAGCAGCACAAGTGAAAGGACACACCTTTGTACCTTAATTAAGCAAACAGAACTGAAATAAGACAGTGTATGGAAAACATGATATACAAATATCAGGTAAACATAGAAGATGAACATATGTAAGTGCACACACACATTTCTACTAATGAAAGGGACAAATCCTTGTGGTCCAGATGAACAGGGTCATAAATATTGGCTCGTCTTCAGAAATATAAGCATACCAGAACTTGCAACTGGGCCGGTATATTGTTTTACGACTTAAGAGAAGAATCTATGTCATAGTATGTATGGATAGCAGAAGCAAGTGGCTCAGGGTCATATCCATCGTCACAATTGGTCAGACGCAACTTACTGCCATCATTGCCACCACAACATTAAGACCAATATGGCTGACAAGGGGTGGGACCAGAAGTGACAATCATTGGACATGGAGTAATAAAGCCAGTAGTGAAAAACTGACACTAAAAAGCTGTACAACAATCAAACATGAAAACACTCTAATGATGATGGGGGTGTGCAATACACAACTGTTACTTTTCAATACAAAGTTGCCTTTTAGTCCTTATCTTGAAAATTCTGCATCAGATATAGATATGGTGAAATCGTGAGTTTAATACCATCCACTCATTCTTAAGATTGATACTTTATAGAAGTGGTTTCAATCTGTGACACCACACACAAAACAGTTCAGCTAAAGCAAATATTTATGTATGAATGATAACTTAGTAGTCAATGCTCGGAACTGAATGATCACAGATTGACAAAAATTGAGAGTTTTGGCACATTCAATAATAACCACAAAAGTCTGTAAACGTTAAGATACAACTCCTGCTAATCACTTTGAACGTAACAAATAAGAAGTGTGTGTATTTTATCTTCCAGGTGGGAAAGACACTAATGTCAAGCCCACCAAAGTATCTGTGACAAGCTACTGTGAATAAACAACAATTTTCGACACAACACAAGAAAGAAGATCACTTGTTTTAACCTAAAAAATGTGTCAACACAATGGCAATTAACAAAATAATTAGCTAAAGCTTATTTTGTGTTCCTATAATTAATATAAGCAACAATGAGGTTTTGCCATAGACTTTAATGCCTGAGATGATTTCGTACTTTCTAAGTCAAGCCTACAAATGATGTGGACATAAGCACTGCATTTATGCATGTGCCTGCAAGTCTAATACATCTCAGGCTTAACATTCTGATTTTAAAAATAAAAAACGTAGCAAGAACCTGTCATTAGACGTACAGACCAGTGGACTGGCTCCACGGTCAAGTATCATGGTCCATGTCTATCAAACAACATACCAAGTTTCCTATCACCAAGAGAATAGCAAACTGCCAGAGATCCACGTAAAAAGAATGTTAGAATCACAAGCAGATGCAAAAAAAAGTGGCTCAGGTTTAAATTTCGTCAACAAACATCAGACGCAACTTACAAACATCATTGCCACTGCTACATTTGTAAAAAAAAGCCACTGAATGAAGGCCAGCAGCACAAGTGAAAGGACACACCTTTGTACCTTAATTAAGCAAACAGAACTGAAATAAGACAGTGTATGGAAAACATGATATACAAATATCAGGTAAACATAGAAGATGAACATATGTAAGTGCACACACACATTTCTACTAATGAAAGGGACAAATCCTTGTGGTCCAGATGAACAGGGTCATAAATATTGGCTCGTCTTCAGAAATATAAGCATACCAGAACTTGCAACTGGGCCGGTATATTGTTTTACGACTTAAGAGAAGAATCTATGTCATAGTATGTATGGATAGCAGAAGCAAGTGGCTCAGGGTCATATCCATCGTCACAATTGGTCAGACGCAACTTACTGCCATCATTGCCACCACAACATTAAGACCAATATGGCTGACAAGGGGTGGGACCAGAAGTGACAATCATTGGACATGGAGTAATAAAGCCAGTAGTGAAAAACTGACACTAAAAAGCTGTACAACAATCAAACATGAAAACACTCTAATGATGATGGGGGTGTGCAATACACAACTGTTACTTTTCAATACAAAGTTGCCTTTTAGTCCTTATCTTGAAAATTCTGCATCAGATATAGATATGGTGAAATCGTGAGTTTAATACCATCCACTCATTCTTAAGATTGATACTTTATAGAAGTGGTTTCAATCTGTGACACCACACACAAAACAGTTCAGCTAAAGCAAATATTTATGTATGAATGATAACTTAGTAGTCAATGCTCGGAACTGAATGATCACAGATTGACAAAAATTGAGAGTTTTGGCACATTCAATAATAACCACAAAAGTCTGTAAACGTTAAGATACAACTCCTGCTAATCACTTTGAACGTAACAAATAAGAAGTGTGTGTATTTTATCTTCCAGGTAGGAAAGACACTAATGTCAAGCCCACCAAAGTATCTGTGACAAGCTACTGTGAATAAACAACAATTTTCGACACAACACAAGAAAGAAGATCACTTGTTTTAACCTAAAAAATGTGTCAACACAATGGCAATTAACAAAATAATTAGCTAAAGCTTATTTTGTGTTCCTATAATTAATATAAGCAACAATGAGGTTTTGCCATAGACTTTAATGCCTGAGATGATTTCGTACTTTCTAAGTCAAGCCTTACAAATGATGTGGACATAAGCACTGCATTTATGCATGTGCCTGCAAGTCTAATACATCTCAGGCTTAACATTCTGATTTTAAAAATAAAAAACGTAGCAAGAACCTGTCATTAGACGTACAGACCAGTGGACTGGCTCCACGGTCAAGTATCATGGTCCATGTCTATCAAACAACATACCAAGTTTCCTATCACCAAGAGAATAGCAAACTGCCAGAGATCCACGTAAAAAGAATGTTAGAATCACAAGCAGATGCAAAAAAAAGTGGCTCAGGTTTAAATTTCGTCAACAAACATCAGACGCAACTTACAAACATCATTGCCACTGCTACATTTGTAAAAAAAAGCCACTGAATGAAGGCCAGCAGCACAAGTGAAAGGACACACCTTTGTACCTTAATTAAGCAAACAGAACTGAAATAAGACAGTGTATGGAAAACATGATATACAAATATCAGGTAAACATAGAAGATGAACATATGTAAGTGCACACACACATTTCTACTAATGAAAGGGACAAATCCTTGTGGTCCAGATGAACAGGGTCATAAATATTGGCTCGTCTTCAGAAATATAAGCATACCAGAACTTGCAACTGGGCCGGTATATTGTTTTACGACTTAAGAGAAGAATCTATGTCATAGTATGTATGGATAGCAGAAGCAAGTGGCTCAGGGTCATATCCATCGTCACAATTGGTCAGACGCAACTTACTGCCATCATTGCCACCACAACATTAAGACCAATATGGCTGACAAGGGGTGGGACCAGAAGTGACAATCATTGGACATGGAGTAATAAAGCCAGTAGTGAAAAACTGACACTAAAAAGCTGTACAACAATCAAACATGAAAACACTCTAATGATGATGGGGGTGTGCAATACACAACTGTTACTTTTCAATACAAAGTTGCCTTTTAGTCCTTATCTTGAAAATTCTGCATCAGATATAGATATGGTGAAATCGTGAGTTTAATACCATCCACTCATTCTTAAGATTGATACTTTATAGAAGTGGTTTCAATCTGTGACACCACACACAAAACAGTTCAGCTAAAGCAAATATTTATGTATGAATGATAACTTAGTAGTCAATGCTCGGAACTGAATGATCACAGATTGACAAAAATTGAGAGTTTTGGCACATTCAATAATAACCACAAAAGTCTGTAAACGTTAAGATACAACTCCTGCTAATCACTTTGAACGTAACAAATAAGAAGTGTGTGTATTTTATCTTCCAGGTAGGAAAGACACTAATGTCAAGCCCACCAAAGTATCTGTGACAAGCTACTGTGAATAAACAACAATTTTCGACACAACACAAGAAAGAAGATCACTTGTTTTAACCTAATAAATGTGTCAACACAATGGCAATTAACAAAATAATTAGCTAAAGCTTATTTTGTGTTCCTATAATTAATATAAGCAACAATGAGGTTTTGCCATAGACTTTAATGCCTGAGATGATTTCGTACTTTCTAAGTCAAGCCTTACAAATGATGTGGACATAAGCACTGCATTTATGCATGTGCCTGCAAGTCTAATACATCTCAGGCTTAACATTCTGATTTTAAAAATAAAAAACGTAGCAAGAACCTGTCATTAGACGTACAGACCAGTGGACTGGCTCCACGGTCAAGTATCATGGTCCATGTCTATCAAACAACATACCAAGTTTCCTATCACCAAGAGAATAGCAAACTGCCAGAGATCCACGTAAAAAGAATGTTAGAATCACAAGCAGATGCAAAAAAAAGTGGCTCAGGTTTAAATTTCGTCAACAAACATCAGACGCAACTTACAAACATCATTGCCACTGCTACATTTGTAAAAAAGCCACTGAATGAAGGCCAGCAGCACAAGTGAAAGGACACACCTTTGTACCTTAATTAAGCAAACAGAACTGAAATAAGACAGTGTATGGAAAACATGATATACAAATATCAGGTAAACATAGAAGATGAACATATGTAAGTGCACACACACATTTCTACTAATGAAAGGGACAAATCCTTGTGGTCCAGATGAACAGGGTCATAAATATTGGCTCGTCTTCAGAAATATAAGCATACCAGAACTTGCAACTGGGCCGGTATATTGTTTTACGACTTAAGAGAAGAATCTATGTCATAGTATGTATGGATAGCAGAAGCAAGTGGCTCAGGGTCATATCCATCGTCACAATTGGTCAGACGCAACTTACTGCCATCATTGCCACCACAACATTAAGACCAATATGGCTGACAAGGGGTGGGACCAGAAGTGACAATCATTGGACATGGAGTAATAAAGCCAGTAGTGAAAAACTGACACTAAAAAGCTGTACAACAATCAAACATGAAAACACTCTAATGATGATGGGGGTGTGCAATACACAACTGTTACTTTTCAATACAAAGTTGCCTTTTAGTCCTTATCTTGAAAATTCTGCATCAGATATAGATATGGTGAAATCGTGAGTTTAATACCATCCACTCATTCTTAAGATTGATACTTTATAGAAGTGGTTTCAATCTGTGACACCACACACAAAACAGTTCAGCTAAAGCAAATATTTATGTATGAATGATAACTTAGTAGTCAATGCTCGGAACTGAATGATCACAGATTGACAAAAATTGAGAGTTTTGGCACATTCAATAATAACCACAAAAGTCTGTAAACGTTAAGATACAACTCCTGCTAATCACTTTGAACGTAACAAATAAGAAGTGTGTGTATTTTATCTTCCAGGTAGGAAAGACACTAATGTCAAGCCCACCAAAGTATCTGTGACAAGCTACTGTGAATAAACAACAATTTTCGACACAACACAAGAAAGAAGATCACTTGTTTTAACCTAATAAATGTGTCAACACAATGGCAATTAACAAAATAATTAGCTAAAGCTTATTTTGTGTTCCTATAATTAATATAAGCAACAATGAGGTTTTGCCATAGACTTTAATGCCTGAGATGATTTCGTACTTTCTAAGTCAAGCCTTACAAATGATGTGGACATAAGCACTGCATTTATGCATGTGCCTGCAAGTCTAATACATCTCAGGCTTAACATTCTGATTTTAAAAATAAAAAACGTAGCAAGAACCTGTCATTAGACGTACAGACCAGTGGACTGGCTCCACGGTCAAGTATCATGGTCCATGTCTATCAAACAACATACCAAGTTTCCTATCACCAAGAGAATAGCAAACTGCCAGAGATCCACGTAAAAAGAATGTTAGAATCACAAGCAGATGCAAAAAAAAGTGGCTCAGGTTTAAATTTCGTCAACAAACATCAGACGCAACTTACAAACATCATTGCCACTGCTACATTTGTAAAAAAAAGCCACTGAATGAAGGCCAGCAGCACAAGTGAAAGGACACACCTTTGTACCTTAATTAAGCAAACAGAACTGAAATAAGACAGTGTATGGAAAACATGATATACAAATATCAGGTAAACATAGAAGATGAACATATGTAAGTGCACACACACATTTCTACTAATGAAAGGGACAAATCCTTGTGGTCCAGATGAACAGGGTCATAAATATTGGCTCGTCTTCAGAAATATAAGCATACCAGAACTTGCAACTGGGCCGGTATATTGTTTTACGACTTAAGAGAAGAATCTATGTCATAGTATGTATGGATAGCAGAAGCAAGTGGCTCAGGGTCATATCCATCGTCACAATTGGTCAGACGCAACTTACTGCCATCATTGCCACCACAACATTAAGACCAATATGGCTGACAAGGGGTGGGACCAGAAGTGACAATCATTGGACATGGAGTAATAAAGCCAGTAGTGAAAAACTGACACTAAAAAGCTGTACAACAATCAAACATGAAAACACTCTAATGATGATGGGGGTGTGCAATACACAACTGTTACTTTTCAATACAAAGTTGCCTTTTAGTCCTTATCTTGAAAATTCTGCATCAGATATAGATATGGTGAAATCGTGAGTTTAATACCATCCACTCATTCTTAAGATTGATACTTTATAGAAGTGGTTTCAATCTGTGACACCACACACAAAACAGTTCAGCTAAAGCAAATATTTATGTATGAATGATAACTTAGTAGTCAATGCTCGGAACTGAATGATCACAGATTGACAAAAATTGAGAGTTTTGGCACATTCAATAATAACCACAAAAGTCTGTAAACGTTAAGATACAACTCCTGCTAATCACTTTGAACGTAACAAATAAGAAGTGTGTGTATTTTATCTTCCAGGTGGGAAAGACACTAATGTCAAGCCCACCAAAGTATCTGTGACAAGCTACTGTGAATAAACAACAATTTTCGACACAACACAAGAAAGAAGATCACTTGTTTTAACCTAAAAAATGTGTCAACACAATGGCAATTAACAAAATAATTAGCTAAAGCTTATTTTGTGTTCCTATAATTAATATAAGCAACAATGAGGTTTTGCCATAGACTTTAATGCCTGAGATGATTTCGTACTTTCTAAGTCAAGCCTTACAAATGATGTGGACATAAGCACTGCATTTATGCATGTGCCTGCAAGTCTAATACATCTCAGGCTTAACATTCTGATTTTAAAAATAAAAAACGTAGCAAGAACCTGTCATTAGACGTACAGACCAGTGGACTGGCTCCACGGTCAAGTATCATGGTCCATGTCTATCAAACAACATACCAAGTTTCCTATCACCAAGAGAATAGCAAACTGCCAGAGATCCACGTAAAAAGAATGTTAGAATCACAAGCAGATGCAAAAAAAAGTGGCTCAGGTTTAAATTTCGTCAACAAACATCAGACGCAACTTACAAACATCATTGCCACTGCTACATTTGTAAAAAAAAGCCACTGAATGAAGGCCAGCAGCACAAGTGAAAGGACACACCTTTGTACCTTAATTAAGCAAACAGAACTGAAATAAGACAGTGTATGGAAAACATGATATACAAATATCAGGTAAACATAGAAGATGAACATATGTAAGTGCACACACACATTTCTACTAATGAAAGGGACAAATCCTTGTGGTCCAGATGAACAGGGTCATAAATATTGGCTCGTCTTCAGAAATATAAGCATACCAGAACTTGCAACTGGGCCGGTATATTGTTTTACGACTTAAGAGAAGAATCTATGTCATAGTATGTATGGATAGCAGAAGCAAGTGGCTCAGGGTCATATCCATCGTCACAATTGGTCAGACGCAACTTACTGCCATCATTGCCACCACAACATTAAGACCAATATGGCTGACAAGGGGTGGGACCAGAAGTGACAATCATTGGACATGGAGTAATAAAGCCAGTAGTGAAAAACTGACACTAAAAAGCTGTACAACAATCAAACATGAAAACACTCTAATGATGATGGGGGTGTGCAATACACAACTGTTACTTTTCAATACAAAGTTGCCTTTTAGTCCTTATCTTGAAAATTCTGCATCAGATATAGATATGGTGAAATCGTGAGTTTAATACCATCCACTCATTCTTAAGATTGATACTTTATAGAAGTGGTTTCAATCTGTGACACCACACACAAAACAGTTCAGCTAAAGCAAATATTTATGTATGAATGATAACTTAGTAGTCAATGCTCGGAACTGAATGATCACAGATTGACAAAAATTGAGAGTTTTGGCACATTCAATAATAACCACAAAAGTCTGTAAACGTTAAGATACAACTCCTGCTAATCACTTTGAACGTAACAAATAAGAAGTGTGTGTATTTTATCTTCCAGGTAGGAAAGACACTAATGTCAAGCCCACCAAAGTATCTGTGACAAGCTACTGTGAATAAACAACAATTTTCGACACAACACAAGAAAGAAGATCACTTGTTTTAACCTAAAAAATGTGTCAACACAATGGCAATTAACAAAATAATTAGCTAAAGCTTATTTTGTGTTCCTATAATTAATATAAGCAACAATGAGGTTTTGCCATAGACTTTAATGCCTGAGATGATTTCGTACTTTCTAAGTCAAGCCTTACAAATGATGTGGACATAAGCACTGCATTTATGCATGTGCCTGCAAGTCTAATACATCTCAGGCTTAACATTCTGATTTTAAAAATAAAAAACGTAGCAAGAACCTGTCATTAGACGTACAGACCAGTGGACTGGCTCCACGGTCAAGTATCATGGTCCATGTCTATCAAACAACATACCAAGTTTCCTATCACCAAGAGAATAGCAAACTGCCAGAGATCCACGTAAAAAGAATGTTAGAATCACAAGCAGATGCAAAAAAAAGTGGCTCAGGTTTAAATTTCGTCAACAAACATCAGACGCAACTTACAAACATCATTGCCACTGCTACATTTGTAAAAAAAAGCCACTGAATGAAGGCCAGCAGCACAAGTGAAAGGACACACCTTTGTACCTTAATTAAGCAAACAGAACTGAAATAAGACAGTGTATGGAAAACATGATATACAAATATCAGGTAAACATAGAAGATGAACATATGTAAGTGCACACACACATTTCTACTAATGAAAGGGACAAATCCTTGTGGTCCAGATGAACAGGGTCATAAATATTGGCTCGTCTTCAGAAATATAAGCATACCAGAACTTGCAACTGGGCCGGTATATTGTTTTACGACTTAAGAGAAGAATCTATGTCATAGTATGTATGGATAGCAGAAGCAAGTGGCTCAGGGTCATATCCATCGTCACAATTGGTCAGACGCAACTTACTGCCATCATTGCCACCACAACATTAAGACCAATATGGCTGACAAGGGGTGGGACCAGAAGTGACAATCATTGGACATGGAGTAATAAAGCCAGTAGTGAAAAACTGACACTAAAAAGCTGTACAACAATCAAACATGAAAACACTCTAATGATGATGGGGGTGTGCAATACACAACTGTTACTTTTCAATACAAAGTTGCCTTTTAGTCCTTATCTTGAAAATTCTGCATCAGATATAGATATGGTGAAATCGTGAGTTTAATACCATCCACTCATTCTTAAGATTGATACTTTATAGAAGTGGTTTCAATCTGTGACACCACACACAAAACAGTTCAGCTAAAGCAAATATTTATGTATGAATGATAACTTAGTAGTCAATGCTCGGAACTGAATGATCACAGATTGACAAAAATTGAGAGTTTTGGCACATTCAATAATAACCACAAAAGTCTGTAAACGTTAAGATACAACTCCTGCTAATCACTTTGAACGTAACAAATAAGAAGTGTGTGTATTTTATCTTCCAGGTAGGAAAGACACTAATGTCAAGCCCACCAAAGTATCTGTGACAAGCTACTGTGAATAAACAACAATTTTCGACACAACACAAGAAAGAAGATCACTTGTTTTAACCTAAAAAATGTGTCAACACAATGGCAATTAACAAAATAATTAGCTAAAGCTTATTTTGTGTTCCTATAATTAATATAAGCAACAATGAGGTTTTGCCATAGACTTTAATGCCTGAGATGATTTCGTACTTTCTAAGTCAAGCCTTACAAATGATGTGGACATAAGCACTGCATTTATGCATGTGCCTGCAAGTCTAATACATCTCAGGCTTAACATTCTGATTTTAAAAATAAAAAACGTAGCAAGAACCTGTCATTAGACGTACAGACCAGTGGACTGGCTCCACGGTCAAGTATCATGGTCCATGTCTATCAAACAACATACCAAGTTTCCTATCACCAAGAGAATAGCAAACTGCCAGAGATCCACGTAAAAAGAATGTTAGAATCACAAGCAGATGCAAAAAAAAGTGGCTCAGGTTTAAATTTCGTCAACAAACATCAGACGCAACTTACAAACATCATTGCCACTGCTACATTTGTAAAAAAAAGCCACTGAATGAAGGCCAGCAGCACAAGTGAAAGGACACACCTTTGTACCTTAATTAAGCAAACAGAACTGAAATAAGACAGTGTATGGAAAACATGATATACAAATATCAGGTAAACATAGAAGATGAACATATGTAAGTGCACACACACATTTCTACTAATGAAAGGGACAAATCCTTGTGGTCCAGATGAACAGGGTCATAAATATTGGCTCGTCTTCAGAAATATAAGCATACCAGAACTTGCAACTGGGCCGGTATATTGTTTTACGACTTAAGAGAAGAATCTATGTCATAGTATGTATGGATAGCAGAAGCAAGTGGCTCAGGGTCATATCCATCGTCACAATTGGTCAGACGCAACTTACTGCCATCATTGCCACCACAACATTAAGACCAATATGGCTGACAAGGGGTGGGACCAGAAGTGACAATCATTGGACATGGAGTAATAAAGCCAGTAGTGAAAAACTGACACTAAAAAGCTGTACAACAATCAAACATGAAAACACTCTAATGATGATGGGGGTGTGCAATACACAACTGTTACTTTTCAATACAAAGTTGCCTTTTAGTCCTTATCTTGAAAATTCTGCATCAGATATAGATATGGTGAAATCGTGAGTTTAATACCATCCACTCATTCTTAAGATTGATACTTTATAGAAGTGGTTTCAATCTGTGACACCACACACAAAACAGTTCAGCTAAAGCAAATATTTATGTATGAATGATAACTTAGTAGTCAATGCTCGGAACTGAATGATCACAGATTGACAAAAATTGAGAGTTTTGGCACATTCAATAATAACCACAAAAGTCTGTAAACGTTAAGATACAACTCCTGCTAATCACTTTGAACGTAACAAATAAGAAGTGTGTGTATTTTATCTTCCAGGTAGGAAAGACACTAATGTCAAGCCCACCAAAGTATCTGTGACAAGCTACTGTGAATAAACAACAATTTTCGACACAACACAAGAAAGAAGATCACTTGTTTTAACCTAAAAAATGTGTCAACACAATGGCAATTAACAAAATAATTAGCTAAAGCTTATTTTGTGTTCCTATAATTAATATAAGCAACAATGAGGTTTTGCCATAGACTTTAATGCCTGAGATGATTTCGTACTTTCTAAGTCAAGCCTTACAAATGATGTGGACATAAGCACTGCATTTATGCATGTGCCTGCAAGTCTAATACATCTCAGGCTTAACATTCTGATTTTAAAAATAAAAAACGTAGCAAGAACCTGTCATTAGACGTACAGACCAGTGGACTGGCTCCACGGTCAAGTATCATGGTCCATGTCTATCAAACAACATACCAAGTTTCCTATCACCAAGAGAATAGCAAACTGCCAGAGATCCACGTAAAAAGAATGTTAGAATCACAAGCAGATGCAAAAAAAAGTGGCTCAGGTT
This sequence comes from Megaustenia siamemsis, assembly GCA_032433765.1. Taxonomy (NCBI): domain Eukaryota; kingdom Metazoa; phylum Mollusca; class Gastropoda; order Stylommatophora; family Ariophantidae; genus Megaustenia; species Megaustenia siamemsis. The sequence continues at coordinate 2,823,026 of JAVIAB010000050.1, forward strand.
TAAATTTCGTCAACAAACATCAGACGCAACTTACAAACATCATTGCCACTGCTACATTTGTAAAAAAAAGCCACTGAATGAAGGCCAGCAGCACAAGTGAAAGGACACACCTTTGTACCTTAATTAAGCAAACAGAACTGAAATAAGACAGTGTATGGAAAACATGATATACAAATATCAGGTAAACATAGAAGATGAACATATGTAAGTGCACACACACATTTCTACTAATGAAAGGGACAAATCCTTGTGGTCCAGATGAACAGGGTCATAAATATTGGCTCGTCTTCAGAAATATAAGCATACCAGAACTTGCAACTGGGCCGGTATATTGTTTTACGACTTAAGAGAAGAATCTATGTCATAGTATGTATGGATAGCAGAAGCAAGTGGCTCAGGGTCATATCCATCGTCACAATTGGTCAGACGCAACTTACTGCCATCATTGCCACCACAACATTAAGACCAATATGGCTGACAAGGGGTGGGACCAGAAGTGACAATCATTGGACATGGAGTAATAAAGCCAGTAGTGAAAAACTGACACTAAAAAGCTGTACAACAATCAAACATGAAAACACTCTAATGATGATGGGGGTGTGCAATACACAACTGTTACTTTTCAATACAAAGTTGCCTTTTAGTCCTTATCTTGAAAATTCTGCATCAGATATAGATATGGTGAAATCGTGAGTTTAATACCATCCACTCATTCTTAAGATTGATACTTTATAGAAGTGGTTTCAATCTGTGACACCACACACAAAACAGTTCAGCTAAAGCAAATATTTATGTATGAATGATAACTTAGTAGTCAATGCTCGGAACTGAATGATCACAGATTGACAAAAATTGAGAGTTTTGGCACATTCAATAATAACCACAAAAGTCTGTAAACGTTAAGATACAACTCCTGCTAATCACTTTGAACGTAACAAATAAGAAGTGTGTGTATTTTATCTTCCAGGTAGGAAAGACACTAATGTCAAGCCCACCAAAGTATCTGTGACAAGCTACTGTGAATAAACAACAATTTTCGACACAACACAAGAAAGAAGATCACTTGTTTTAACCTAATAAATGTGTCAACACAATGGCAATTAACAAAATAATTAGCTAAAGCTTATTTTGTGTTCCTATAATTAATATAAGCAACAATGAGGTTTTGCCATAGACTTTAATACCTGAGATGATTTCGTACTTTCTAAGTCAAGCCTACAAATGATGTGGACATAAGCACTGCATTTATGCATGTGCCTGCAAGTCTAATACATCTCAGGCTTAACATTCTGATTTTAAAAATAAAAAACGTAGCAAGAACCTGTCATTAGACGTACAGACCAGTGGACTGGCTCCACGGTCAAGTATCATGGTCCATGTCTATCAAACAACATACCAAGTTTCCTATCACCAAGAGAATAGCAAACTGCCAGAGATCCACGTAAAAAGAATGTTAGAATCACAAGCAGATGCAAAAAAAAGTGGCTCAGGTTTAAATTTCGTCAACAAACACAGACGCAACTTACAAACATCATTGCCACTGCTACATTTGTAAAAAAAGCCACTGAATGAAGGCCAGCAGCACAAGTGAAAGGACACACCTTTGTACCTTAATTAAGCAAACAGAACTGAAATAAGACAGTGTATGGAAAACATGATATACAAATATCAGGTAAACATAGAAGATGAACATATGTAAGTGCACACACACATTTCTACTAATGAAAGGGACAAATCCTTGTGGTCCAGATGAACAGGGTCATAAATATTGGCTCGTCTTCAGAAATATAAGCATACCAGAACTTGCAACTGGGCCGGTATATTGTTTTACGACTTAAGAGAAGAATCTATGTCATAGTATGTATGGATAGCAGAAGCAAGTGGCTCAGGGTCATATCCATCGTCACAATTGGTCAGACGCAACTTACTGCCATCATTGCCACCACAACATTAAGACCAATATGGCTGACAAGGGGTGGGACCAGAAGTGACAATCATTGGACATGGAGTAATAAAGCCAGTAGTGAAAAACTGACACTAAAAAGCTGTACAACAATCAAACATGAAAACACTCTAATGATGATGGGGGTGTGCAATACACAACTGTTACTTTTCAATACAAAGTTGCCTTTTAGTCCTTATCTTGAAAATTCTGCATCAGATATAGATATGGTGAAATCGTGAGTTTAATACCATCCACTCATTCTTAAGATTGATACTTTATAGAAGTGGTTTCAATCTGTGACACCACACACAAAACAGTTCAGCTAAAGCAAATATTTATGTATGAATGATAACTTAGTAGTCAATGCTCGGAACTGAATGATCACAGATTGACAAAAATTGAGAGTTTTGGCACATTCAATAATAACCACAAAAGTCTGTAAACGTTAAGATACAACTCCTGCTAATCACTTTGAACGTAACAAAGAAGAAGTGTGTGTATTTTATCTTCCAGGTAGGAAAGACACTAATGTCAAGCCCACCAAAGTATCTGTGACAAGCTACTGTGAATAAACAACAATTTTCGACACAACACAAGAAAGAAGATCACTTGTTTTAACCTAAAAAATGTGTCAACACAATGGCAATTAACAAAATAATTAGCTAAAGCTTATTTTGTGTTCCTATAATTAATATAAGCAACAATGAGGTTTTGCCATAGACTTTAATGCCTGAGATGATTTCGTACTTTCTAAGTCAAGCCTTACAAATGATGTGGACATAAGCACTGCATTTATGCATGTGCCTGCAAGTCTAATACATCTCAGGCTTAACATTCTGATTTTAAAAATAAAAAACGTAGCAAGAACCTGTCATTAGACGTACAGACCAGTGGACTGGCTCCACGGTCAAGTATCATGGTCCATGTCTATCAAACAACATACCAAGTTTCCTATCACCAAGAGAATAGCAAACTGCCAGAGATCCACGTAAAAAGAATGTTAGAATCACAAGCAGATGCAAAAAAAAGTGGCTCAGGTTTAAATTTCGTCAACAAACATCAGACGCAACTTACAAACATCATTGCCACTGCTACATTTGTAAAAAAAAGCCACTGAATGAAGGCCAGCAGCACAAGTGAAAGGACACACCTTTGTACCTTAATTAAGCAAACAGAACTGAAATAAGACAGTGTATGGAAAACATGATATACAAATATCAGGTAAACATAGAAGATGAACATATGTAAGTGCACACACACATTTCTACTAATGAAAGGGACAAATCCTTGTGGTCCAGATGAACAGGGTCATAAATATTGGCTCGTCTTCAGAAATATAAGCATACCAGAACTTGCAACTGGGCCGGTATATTGTTTTACGACTTAAGAGAAGAATCTATGTCATAGTATGTATGGATAGCAGAAGCAAGTGGCTCAGGGTCATATCCATCGTCACAATTGGTCAGACGCAACTTACTGCCATCATTGCCACCACAACATTAAGACCAATATGGCTGACAAGGGGTGGGACCAGAAGTGACAATCATTGGACATGGAGTAATAAAGCCAGTAGTGAAAAACTGACACTAAAAAGCTGTACAACAATCAAACATGAAAACACTCTAATGATGATGGGGGTGTGCAATACACAACTGTTACTTTTCAATACAAAGTTGCCTTTTAGTCCTTATCTTGAAAATTCTGCATCAGATATAGATATGGTGAAATCGTGAGTTTAATACCATCCACTCATTCTTAAGATTGATACTTTATAGAAGTGGTTTCAATCTGTGACACCACACACAAAACAGTTCAGCTAAAGCAAATATTTATGTATGAATGATAACTTAGTAGTCAATGCTCGGAACTGAATGATCACAGATTGACAAAAATTGAGAGTTTTGGCACATTCAATAATAACCACAAAAGTCTGTAAACGTTAAGATACAACTCCTGCTAATCACTTTGAACGTAACAAATAAGAAGTGTGTGTATTTTATCTTCCAGGTGGGAAAGACACTAATGTCAAGCCCACCAAAGTATCTGTGACAAGCTACTGTGAATAAACAACAATTTTCGACACAACACAAGAAAGAAGATCACTTGTTTTAACCTAAAAAATGTGTCAACACAATGGCAATTAACAAAATAATTAGCTAAAGCTTATTTTGTGTTCCTATAATTAATATAAGCAACAATGAGGTTTTGCCATAGACTTTAATGCCTGAGATGATTTCGTACTTTCTAAGTCAAGCCTTACAAATGATGTGGACATAAGCACTGCATTTATGCATGTGCCTGCAAGTCTAATACATCTCAGGCTTAACATTCTGATTTTAAAAATAAAAAACGTAGCAAGAACCTGTCATTAGACGTACAGACCAGTGGACTGGCTCCACGGTCAAGTATCATGGTCCATGTCTATCAAACAACATACCAAGTTTCCTATCACCAAGAGAATAGCAAACTGCCAGAGATCCACGTAAAAAGAATGTTAGAATCACAAGCAGATGCAAAAAAAAGTGGCTCAGGTTTAAATTTCGTCAACAAACATCAGACGCAACTTACAAACATCATTGCCACTGCTACATTTGTAAAAAAAAGCCACTGAATGAAGGCCAGCAGCACAAGTGAAAGGACACACCTTTGTACCTTAATTAAGCAAACAGAACTGAAATAAGACAGTGTATGGAAAACATGATATACAAATATCAGGTAAACATAGAAGATGAACATATGTAAGTGCACACACACATTTCTACTAATGAAAGGGACAAATCCTTGTGGTCCAGATGAACAGGGTCATAAATATTGGCTCGTCTTCAGAAATATAAGCATACCAGAACTTGCAACTGGGCCGGTATATTGTTTTACGACTTAAGAGAAGAATCTATGTCATAGTATGTATGGATAGCAGAAGCAAGTGGCTCAGGGTCATATCCATCGTCACAATTGGTCAGACGCAACTTACTGCCATCATTGCCACCACAACATTAAGACCAATATGGCTGACAAGGGGTGGGACCAGAAGTGACAATCATTGGACATGGAGTAATAAAGCCAGTAGTGAAAAACTGACACTAAAAAGCTGTACAACAATCAAACATGAAAACACTCTAATGATGATGGGGGTGTGCAATACACAACTGTTACTTTTCAATACAAAGTTGCCTTTTAGTCCTTATCTTGAAAATTCTGCATCAGATATAGATATGGTGAAATCGTGAGTTTAATACCATCCACTCATTCTTAAGATTGATACTTTATAGAAGTGGTTTCAATCTGTGACACCACACACAAAACAGTTCAGCTAAAGCAAATATTTATGTATGAATGATAACTTAGTAGTCAATGCTCGGAACTGAATGATCACAGATTGACAAAAATTGAGAGTTTTGGCACATTCAATAATAACCACAAAAGTCTGTAAACGTTAAGATACAACTCCTGCTAATCACTTTGAACGTAACAAATAAGAAGTGTGTGTATTTTATCTTCCAGGTGGGAAAGACACTAATGTCAAGCCCACCAAAGTATCTGTGACAAGCTACTGTGAATAAACAACAATTTTCGACACAACACAAGAAAGAAGATCACTTGTTTTAACCTAAAAAATGTGTCAACACAATGGCAATTAACAAAATAATTAGCTAAAGCTTATTTTGTGTTCCTATAATTAATATAAGCAACAATGAGGTTTTGCCATAGACTTTAATGCCTGAGATGATTTCGTACTTTCTAAGTCAAGCCTTACAAATGATGTGGACATAAGCACTGCATTTATGCATGTGCCTGCAAGTCTAATACATCTCAGGCTTAACATTCTGATTTTAAAAATAAAAAACGTAGCAAGAACCTGTCATTAGACGTACAGACCAGTGGACTGGCTCCACGGTCAAGTATCATGGTCCATGTCTATCAAACAACATACCAAGTTTCCTATCACCAAGAGAATAGCAAACTGCCAGAGATCCACGTAAAAAGAATGTTAGAATCACAAGCAGATGCAAAAAAAAGTGGCTCAGGTTTAAATTTCGTCAACAAACATCAGACGCAACTTACAAACATCATTGCCACTGCTACATTTGTAAAAAAAAGCCACTGAATGAAGGCCAGCAGCACAAGTGAAAGGACACACCTTTGTACCTTAATTAAGCAAACAGAACTGAAATAAGACAGTGTATGGAAAACATGATATACAAATATCAGGTAAACATAGAAGATGAACATATGTAAGTGCACACACACATTTCTACTAATGAAAGGGACAAATCCTTGTGGTCCAGATGAACAGGGTCATAAATATTGGCTCGTCTTCAGAAATATAAGCATACCAGAACTTGCAACTGGGCCGGTATATTGTTTTACGACTTAAGAGAAGAATCTATGTCATAGTATGTATGGATAGCAGAAGCAAGTGGCTCAGGGTCATATCCATCGTCACAATTGGTCAGACGCAACTTACTGCCATCATTGCCACCACAACATTAAGACCAATATGGCTGACAAGGGGTGGGACCAGAAGTGACAATCATTGGACATGGAGTAATAAAGCCAGTAGTGAAAAACTGACACTAAAAAGCTGTACAACAATCAAACATGAAAACACTCTAATGATGATGGGGGTGTGCAATACACAACTGTTACTTTTCAATACAAAGTTGCCTTTTAGTCCTTATCTTGAAAATTCTGCATCAGATATAGATATGGTGAAATCGTGAGTTTAATACCATCCACTCATTCTTAAGATTGATACTTTATAGAAGTGGTTTCAATCTGTGACACCACACACAAAACAGTTCAGCTAAAGCAAATATTTATGTATGAATGATAACTTAGTAGTCAATGCTCGGAACTGAATGATCACAGATTGACAAAAATTGAGAGTTTTGGCACATTCAATAATAACCACAAAAGTCTGTAAACGTTAAGATACAACTCCTGCTAATCACTTTGAACGTAACAAATAAGAAGTGTGTGTATTTTATCTTCCAGGTGGGAAAGACACTAATGTCAAGCCCACCAAAGTATCTGTGACAAGCTACTGTGAATAAACAACAATTTTCGACACAACACAAGAAAGAAGATCACTTGTTTTAACCTAAAAAATGTGTCAACACAATGGCAATTAACAAAATAATTAGCTAAAGCTTATTTTGTGTTCCTATAATTAATATAAGCAACAATGAGGTTTTGCCATAGACTTTAATGCCTGAGATGATTTCGTACTTTCTAAGTCAAGCCTTACAAATGATGTGGACATAAGCACTGCATTTATGCATGTGCCTGCAAGTCTAATACATCTCAGGCTTAACATTCTGATTTTAAAAATAAAAAACGTAGCAAGAACCTGTCATTAGACGTACAGACCAGTGGACTGGCTCCACGGTCAAGTATCATGGTCCATGTCTATCAAACAACATACCAAGTTTCCTATCACCAAGAGAATAGCAAACTGCCAGAGATCCACGTAAAAAGAATGTTAGAATCACAAGCAGATGCAAAAAAAAGTGGCTCAGGTTTAAATTTCGTCAACAAACATCAGACGCAACTTACAAACATCATTGCCACTGCTACATTTGTAAAAAAAAGCCACTGAATGAAGGCCAGCAGCACAAGTGAAAGGACACACCTTTGTACCTTAATTAAGCAAACAGAACTGAAATAAGACAGTGTATGGAAAACATGATATACAAATATCAGGTAAACATAGAAGATGAACATATGTAAGTGCACACACACATTTCTACTAATGAAAGGGACAAATCCTTGTGGTCCAGATGAACAGGGTCATAAATATTGGCTCGTCTTCAGAAATATAAGCATACCAGAACTTGCAACTGGGCCGGTATATTGTTTTACGACTTAAGAGAAGAATCTATGTCATAGTATGTATGGATAGCAGAAGCAAGTGGCTCAGGGTCATATCCATCGTCACAATTGGTCAGACGCAACTTACTGCCATCATTGCCACCACAACATTAAGACCAATATGGCTGACAAGGGGTGGGACCAGAAGTGACAATCATTGGACATGGAGTAATAAAGCCAGTAGTGAAAAACTGACACTAAAAAGCTGTACAACAATCAAACATGAAAACACTCTAATGATGATGGGGGTGTGCAATACACAACTGTTACTTTTCAATACAAAGTTGCCTTTTAGTCCTTATCTTGAAAATTCTGCATCAGATATAGATATGGTGAAATCGTGAGTTTAATACCATCCACTCATTCTTAAGATTGATACTTTATAGAAGTGGTTTCAATCTGTGACACCACACACAAAACAGTTCAGCTAAAGCAAATATTTATGTATGAATGATAACTTAGTAGTCAATGCTCGGAACTGAATGATCACAGATTGACAAAAATTGAGAGTTTTGGCACATTCAATAATAACCACAAAAGTCTGTAAACGTTAAGATACAACTCCTGCTAATCACTTTGAACGTAACAAATAAGAAGTGTGTGTATTTTATCTTCCAGGTAGGAAAGACACTAATGTCAAGCCCACCAAAGTATCTGTGACAAGCTACTGTGAATAAACAACAATTTTCGACACAACACAAGAAAGAAGATCACTTGTTTTAACCTAAAAAATGTGTCAACACAATGGCAATTAACAAAATAATTAGCTAAAGCTTATTTTGTGTTCCTATAATTAATATAAGCAACAATGAGGTTTTGCCATAGACTTTAATGCCTGAGATGATTTCGTACTTTCTAAGTCAAGCCTTACAAATGATGTGGACATAAGCACTGCATTTATGCATGTGCCTGCAAGTCTAATACATCTCAGGCTTAACATTCTGATTTTAAAAATAAAAAACGTAGCAAGAACCTGTCATTAGACGTACAGACCAGTGGACTGGCTCCACGGTCAAGTATCATGCTCCATGTCTATCAAACAACATACCAAGTTTCCTATCACCAAGAGAATAGCAAACTGCCAGAGATCCACGTAAAAAGAATGTTAGAATCACAAGCAGATGCAAAAAAAAGTGGCTCAGGTTTAAATTTCGTCAACAAACATCAGACGCAACTTACAAACATCATTGCCACTGCTACATTTGTAAAAAAAAGCCACTGAATGAAGGCCAGCAGCACAAGTGAAAGGACACACCTTTGTACCTTAATTAAGCAAACAGAACTGAAATAAGACAGTGTATGGAAAACATGATATACAAATATCAGGTAAACATAGAAGATGAACATATGTAAGTGCACACACACATTTCTACTAATGAAAGGGACAAATCCTTGTGGTCCAGATGAACAGGGTCATAAATATTGGCTCGTCTTCAGAAATATAAGCATACCAGAACTTGCAACTGGGCCGGTATATTGTTTTACGACTTAAGAGAAGAATCTATGTCATAGTATGTATGGATAGCAGAAGCAAGTGGCTCAGGGTCATATCCATCGTCACAATTGGTCAGACGCAACTTACTGCCATCATTGCCACCACAACATTAAGACCAATATGGCTGACAAGGGGTGGGACCAGAAGTGACAATCATTGGACATGGAGTAATAAAGCCAGTAGTGAAAAACTGACACTAAAAAGCTGTACAACAATCAAACATGAAAACACTCTAATGATGATGGGGGTGTGCAATACACAACTGTTACTTTTCAATACAAAGTTGCCTTTTAGTCCTTATCTTGAAAATTCTGCATCAGATATAGATATGGTGAAATCGTGAGTTTAATACCATCCACTCATTCTTAAGATTGATACTTTATAGAAGTGGTTTCAATCTGTGACACCACACACAAAACAGTTCAGCTAAAGCAAATATTTATGTATGAATGATAACTTAGTAGTCAATGCTCGGAACTGAATGATCACAGATTGACAAAAATTGAGAGTTTTGGCACATTCAATAATAACCACAAAAGTCTGTAAACGTTAAGATACAACTCCTGCTAATCACTTTGAACGTAACAAATAAGAAGTGTGTGTATTTTATCTTCCAGGTGGGAAAGACACTAATGTCAAGCCCACCAAAGTATCTGTGACAAGCTACTGTGAATAAACAACAATTTTCGACACAACACAAGAAAGAAGATCACTTGTTTTAACCTAAAAAATGTGTCAACACAATGGCAATTAACAAAATAATTAGCTAAAGCTTATTTTGTGTTCCTATAATTAATATAAGCAACAATGAGGTTTTGCCATAGACTTTAATGCCTGAGATGATTTCGTACTTTCTAAGTCAAGCCTTACAAATGATGTGGACATAAGCACTGCATTTATGCATGTGCCTGCAAGTCTAATACATCTCAGGCTTAACATTCTGATTTTAAAAATAAAAAACGTAGCAAGAACCTGTCATTAGACGTACAGACCAGTGGACTGGCTCCACGGTCAAGTATCATGCTCCATGTCTATCAAACAACATACCAAGTTTCCTATCACCAAGAGAATAGCAAACTGCCAGAGATCCACGTAAAAAGAATGTTAGAATCACAAGCAGATGCAAGAAAAAGTGGCTCATGTTTAAATTTCGTCAACAAACATCAGACGCAACTTACAAACATCATTGCCACTGCTACATTTGTAAAAAAAAGCCACTGAATGAAGGCCAGCAGCACAAGTGAAAGGACACACCTTTGTACCTTAATTAAGCAAACAGAACTGAAATAAGACAGTGTATGGAAAACATGATATACAAATATCAGGTAAACATAGAAGATGAACATATGTAAGTGCACACACACATTTCTACTAATGAAAGGGACAAATCCTTGTGGTCCAGATGAACAGGGTCATAAATATTGGCTCGTCTTCAGAAATATAAGCATACCAGAACTTGCAACTGGGCCGGTATATTGTTTTACGACTTAAGAGAAGAATCTATGTCATAGTATGTATGGATAGCAGAAGCAAGTGGCTCAGGGTCATATCCATCGTCACAATTGGTCAGACGCAACTTACTGCCATCATTGCCACCACAACATTAAGACCAATATGGCTGACAAGGGGTGGGACCAGAAGTGACAATCATTGGACATGGAGTAATAAAGCCAGTAGTGAAAAACTGACACTAAAAAGCTGTACAACAATCAAACATGAAAACACTCTAATGATGATGGGGGTGTGCAATACACAACTGTTACTTTTCAATACAAAGTTGCCTTTTAGTCCTTATCTTGAAAATTCTGCATCAGATATAGATATGGTGAAATCGTGAGTTTAATACCATCCACTCATTCTTAAGATTGATACTTTATAGAAGTGGTTTCAATCTGTGACACCACACACAAAACAGTTCAGCTAAAGCAAATATTTATGTATGAATGATAACTTAGTAGTCAATGCTCGGAACTGAATGATCACAGATTGACAAAAATTGAGAGTTTTGGCACATTCAATAATAACCACAAAAGTCTGTAAACGTTAAGATACAACTCCTGCTAATCACTTTGAACGTAACAAATAAGAAGTGTGTGTATTTTATCTTCCAGTGAAATAGAGAGAGAGAGAGAGAGAGAGAGAGAGAGAGATAAAAGTCAGAGAGAGAATTAGAGAAAGGGCAGAGAGAGAGAAGTGGAGAGAAAGGTGAAGGTCATTAGTAGGCATGGGGGGAGAAGAAATGACAGAAAGCATGAAAGGCATGAAGGTAATAACTCATAGAAATAGCGAGCCGCACATTTTTGTGTGGACCGAAGTGAGTTAGGTGGAGAGTGAAGTGTGAAAAATAAGTCAGTCTGAGAACTAGCGGGCACCAAGTAGGTAGCATTCCGTAGGGTATTACCTTCGCAGGTTAATAGCCCTTAAAGTAGTTGTATATAGTTTGGGTTGTTAGTGTGTTAGTTACAAGTTAAGTTTAAATTAGCAATGACCAGGCAGGTCATAGTTTGGCGCGTGGTAGCCAGATACAGTGGACAGCCGTCCAGCTGTTTGTAAATAGTTTTTGTTCCGTTATGATTGCAATTAGTATCAAGTTAAGAAATATCGTGAGCAGAATGTCAGAACCCCTACACATAGGGATGTGTTAGTTTCAAATAGCTAAATCACGAGTTTTTGAATAGTTAGGGACGATGTGTCCAAGACTAGTGGTCAGTGTTAGACCATAGAAGAATTTCAATTGTGATTCTCGAAGTTAAGGAGAAAATGGGTGGAACAAATGCCCGGTGCCCTTCAGTATGATTCTGAGAGTGGGGCAAGGAATGTGTGTTCTTAAATGGTGAGTAGAGTGCTCAACCAATATTTGATTGTCAATGTGAAATGGTCACGACGACGTTGTCATGTCAGGGAAACTGTTTGCCAATGTGAGCAAACAGTTAATGTTCTTATCAATGTCATCAAAGGAACAGTAAATGTTCTTACTACAGTAGCAGACGGTAATCTGCTAAGAGGCATCAGAGAAGTGTCTCAGTCAACGCAAGGGAACAGTAAATGTTCTTACTACAGTAGCAGACGGTAATCTGCTAAGAGGCATCAGAGAAGTGTCTCAGTCAACACAAAGGAACAGTAAATGTTCTTCCCACAGTAGCAGACGATAAATCTGCTAAGAGGCATCAGAGAAGTGTCTCAGTCAACACAAAGGAACAGTAAATGTTCTTCCCACAGTAGCAGACAGTAATCTGCTAAGAGGCATCAGAGAGTGTCTCAGTCAACACAAAGGAACAGTAAATGTTCTTCCCACAGTAGCAGACAGTAATCTGCTAAGAGGCATCAGAGAGTGACTCAGTAAACATAATGAACCGTCGCTGTTCTCACTAAGGTGGCAGAGGTCAGTCTGCCAAGAAACACCACGAAAAGAAATTGTCAAGGCATGCGAATTAAAGTATGCAAGGAATTCGTTAATGTATGATCATAAGAAGATATGTCCATCTGATAATGACACCCAGGGAGTGTCATGTTTGTGAGGAAGGTGTGTAAGGTTACACAAGAGTTTATTGTGAATTATTACTCAGTTTACAAGGAATAATCGACGTCAGTCACATCAGTGACTGAGTGATGTATTGTTATAATAAAGTTACGTTCATTTATACAGGTGTGTTTGTTGACTGTTGCTATCATAAGTTTCATAAGTTCTGTGAAGAACGAATTTGAGTGTCAGCGGATAAATTACACAACACGAAGTACTAACCATTTTGAATACGGCAATAGTTCACATAACGGCAGCTAGTGGCCTGAGGCTAAAGTAGGCCAGGTTACGGCGTGGTCAATGACAGTTGAGAACATGTTAAAATAGGCGGTGAGAGCAAGGGAGGAATAAGCCTGATCTAGGCCCGTCTGTAAACACAAGACAGGCAAGGGGCGCGTGCAGGCGCAGGCGACCACCACAGCCTGTGGTCAAGAAGTTGCATTCAACGACTGTGGCACTTTCCATCGAATTAGATGGCCTTGCTGTTACACCAGGTGGGAAAGACACTAATGTCAAGCCCACCAAAGTATCTGTGACAAGCTACTGTGAATAAACAACAATTTTTGACACAACACAAGAAAGAAGATCACTTGTTTTAACCTAATAAATGTGTATAAAATATGTTACACAAGACACAATTTTTTGAAATGCTATTTTGGCCTCAGCTCTTCTGCTTTTTATTTCTGTGGTGCATCTTCCATCTGATGTTATTATTGTGCCCAAGTATGTGACACGTTGCATTTGTTTCAGATTTGTCCTGTTTATTTTTATGCTGCATGATGGGGATTATTGTTTCTTCGATAAGACCATTACTTCTGTTTTCTTACTATTCAGACTGAGACCTTTCTTGTTGTTTTCTTTTACTATTATGTCTAACATTTCTTGTAGTTCATTCTCTGTCTATGCTAGTAAGACTGTGTCATATGTATATCGCAAATTATTTATGTTGTGACCGTTGATCAAAACAAACCTCTATTAAAATGTGCAAAGTTTCAAAAGAAAGAGATTCAGTCTCAAGATCTGAAACTGATGTTTGAAATGTGTACAGATAACTATATTCACTTAACTCTTTCGGTACGGAATTCTTTTACCAAAGCAATGGAAGAGATTGCAGAGACATTATTCATCATTTTATGTCCATGGGAACACTGTCATGGTTGGTTACTTAATTATATTTTGCCAAGCGAACGCCGACATGGTTACTTTCATTTTGTTTCGTTATAGTAAATACTACACATTTTAAGCTACCACATCCGCAAGGGATATAACTCTAAAAGAAATTCCTGTCTTTAGGCACGCTTTGGCTTCAAAGTGGTTCATCAACGTGGGCTTCATTTGTTCACAAAATCATCAAAATTTGTGTTGTTTTCTAAAGTCTTCAATCAGTTGATTCGTGTTTATAAGTGAAAAATGGCTAGCAGTAGTGAAGTATCTACTGCTCCTAAACGTGAATTATTATTAACAGCAGAAAAAGCTAGGAATTATGTTCTGAGAACTTTAAATGTAATAGTAACTTAGTTTTAGTAGCACTGTTGGATTAAAATGGACCCCCACTTTGGGTAGGTGAGTACCAATTTATATATATATATATTTTTTTTTAAACAAAAATTGTGATTCTTAATTGCTTAAATTCTTATCCTTCAATTTTTTTTTTCAAAATATTGTTTCTGATTATGAATCTGTGTCCTTTCCCCTTCAATGTGATGTCTAATATATATGTCTATGACTTGTTATAGTGAAAATATGAAAGATTTAGTGAAAAAAGTATTTTCAGGAAGAAAAAATTATGGCAAAACAGTAGTGACTGGGTAGAAAAAAACACGGGACATTAAGAGTTAATAATCAATCTACATATTTATATTTCTCTAACATCTCTAACAGATAAGATACTATATATATGAAGAAATTACTTTAGATATTTGAACAAGGTATTAGATTTCATGAATACCAAGAAGATACAAGGTACATAAAAAGAATATGGTTTCATGATGATTAGCACTAATCAAATTGAGAGTGGCGCACTCCTGCTAAATGTAAGTGACTAAAATCGGCATGGAGCCATTTTTGCTAAATCAGATATAATTCACATCAATACACTTAAGAGATCCTGATTACCAGGGCCACTGGTGCATATCAATTGAAGGTCAGGAAAATCTTCAACAAGGAGGCGAAAGAAAAACTGTGCCAATGATGTACATAGTACGACTAGAACAGAGCCAATCACATGACTTAACTAATAATATATTGATATATCCATGCAAATGTGTAGAAAGAAAAATTAAGGGTACAATGTCTTACCTCTTGAGCTTTCTTCACAATCTCTGGTGCTCTGTGTTCAGATAAACTTTTATTGTAATAATTTAATGCCTGGTCTAGCTCATTTCGTTTTAAATAAGCCGTCCCTATTCTGGCCAGAGCTCTGTTAAAAAAAAAACAATTAAACAACTGAAATGTTTTCCATTTGTGAGTGAATGTAACACTGCAGCAATGTGATCACTTCTGAATACAAACAAGACAGCAATGTTTAATCAAACCGAGAGGAAAGTAGAAACTAATGGGCATTACAAGGGTCAATCACAATTTAAAGTGACTTTTCCTGCACATTCTCTACAAGATGAATGAACTATTTATTGCTTCTTGGATATTACAATGTTTTGATAGTTGCTGCATTCAATGACATGTGCACATACTTTCCAAAAGTGCAGGACATAACTATTCAGACAGAACAAAGTGTGCACAAACAGCAAGTTACAAGCAAAAGGACACTTTTTCTGTATGTTTTTTTTTTTATTTACAATTTTTGCAATCACCAGCTTTCACATCCGGTGAAGTTCCTAGAGACTAAGAATTGAATTTTGCCCGTTAATCCATTTTACCCTGGCACCCATGTGCACTGGGGTTGTTCACAGCACAGGCAAACAACTCTTTACAGGTACTCATATTTTTTCCATCGATGAGTAATTGACATTTCAAGACGGGCCTCACTGCTGAGAATTTGCTGCAAAGAGAAATCACAAATAAAAATTTGAACTGGTGCAGCTGAGGTTTGAACTCACAGCCTGTCTCGAGACATGTGTCTTGCCTCAAGACCAACTTGTCCCCCTGCAAGATGAAGTATAATGAACTTCATAAACAAACTAGTTCTACTGGTCTAAAATTAGGTCCTCATTTATTAACTTAAACTGGGTGCTATCAGTAAGCTCTGACTAAAAGAAGATCCAATTAATTTTTGTTAAACTTCATGAGCTGCTACTTTCAAAAGTCGACTGCATGAAAACACAATTAAGTATAAATACAATGAATGCCTCATATAATTATGACATGTACTTAACTTTTACTACCTAATGTTTTTATTAATGCAATGGAAGAAATTTCAGAGGCAACATTTTTCATGGACCGTATAGTTTTAACCACCTCTCTACCAGACTTTGACTCTTTCCAGGCTATTATCCGACATCTCGATTCTAACCACTCACCGACACGTCGGTTATTTCTGGTGTAGCTGAATATTTGATTCACATTCATGACATGCTGTCAAAGTTTTTGACAAGTTACTGGAAGGCATCACAGATCATCATCATTTGTTTGCTGACCGATATTATACTTCCCTGCCACTTGTTCAATTTCTGCGGCAGAGAAATCACAACTACACTGGAATGCTAAATTCCAACAGACGCGGATTTCCAGCAGAAGTCAAAAATTAAAAAAATAGGGAAATGAGGGAATGAGGCAAAGTGGTTCATCAATTATGAGGAGCAAGTTATGTGTGTCAGCTGGAGGGATTTAAAAATCCAAAAAAACCCTGCCAATTTGTGACAACACATGGAAGTGTCACATATGAGGTCAGAACGGAAGGTAGGAGTCAAGTCAGGAAGCCATCACCCATCCATAGCTACAACCACTCAATGAATGGATGTGACAGAGTAGACCAGATGATCTCATATTATGGGAACCACACAAGGAAGACAGTCAAGTGGTGGAAGAAAATATTTATGTGGATAATTGAGATCACACAACTCAATGCTCATATTTTGTATAACTTGAGCTGCCCTAAAACCGAAAAGCCTATACCTTTTTTCAGATTTCAAGGAGCTGCTTATTAATGAATTGTGTAGCATAGTATAGGTACTTTGGTATCCGATAGACGACATTCCCCGGATTATCGGTTACCAGGGAAAAGTCCAAAAATGGCCTCTCGCTCATGCTCCAAACTCCGAATTTTACTTAGTTTGTAAATCGTTTTCCGACGATGTTTCCGGGCGCTATTATACGAAACTTAAGTTGTTTTCTAACAATGAGAGTTCTGTTCGCCGATTTAAAAGTCAAACTTATAGAAAACGAATAAATTTTGTCTTACAACAGATTTTTCACCTACATACGACGATTTCATCATATTTTTACCCGAAATAAGGAAAGAATAAGTTAAATAATATGGATATTTAAATTCAGCGTCCATTTTTACATAAGTGTGTGAAATTTCAAAGTGATCCGTGTTATTATAATACGGCAATCACGAAAATTCAAGACAATGCTTGTTCCATTGATAAAGCATGGCCGATCGGCGACTATTTCCACTTGTTGAAATTTAATTCATTGCAGAATAAAATCCTGCTTTTGACGACTGAAATAAAAAAGATAACCTGATTCTATAACCACTTCTACATATTTGTGAGAAATGTTAAATTGATCTGTCGGCAGCTATTAAATTATCGGCATTTGAATGACTACACCATTATCGGAAATTTTTCCCATTGACAAGTATGGCGGCGATCAGCTGGGATCAAAAACCATGTGCACTGTTGAACTTTAATTCATTGCAGAATAAAATCCTGCTTTTGACGACTGAAATAAAAAGATAACCTGATTCTATAACCACTTCTACATATTTGTGAGAAATTTTTAATTGATCTGTTGGCAGCTATTGAAATTATCGGCATTTGGTCTTTTTATTGCATGGCCAACCTGGCGCTATGGTTTTTTCTTCTTTGCATCATTTAACACAGTAATAATTCACTTTAAAAATCGTAACTTTTTTTCTAATTGTCGTACAAACATGATTCAGGTATCATTGTTTTACTCACTTCGAGGGCTATTTAGTTATCCTAGTTTCAATTCTTATAAATTATTTTGAAAAAAATGACCAAAGTACCTAGTAGGAGCAGAGGCACCTAACAATCTTCTTCAAGTTGTTTTATCAAAGCCGGGGAAAAAATTATGGAACATTAAACCGCAGAGATATCGGGGTGCCATCCATCTCAGTGATTTTGATGGGAAAGACCTGCAGTGTGTTCATTGTTCGGAGCAGCAGAAAGTAAGAAAACAAAGCAACTATTATTGTACAGGTTGTCCGGATAAGCCACATCTGTGCGCTAAAACATGCTTTAGAGAATATCACACACAATAAGTCCAGTTGTGTAAATAAAAATAATAAACCTGACTTGTAAATATTATTGTGATGTACACAAATTTGTTATATTTT
Source organism: Megaustenia siamemsis (assembly GCA_032433765.1). Taxonomy (NCBI): domain Eukaryota; kingdom Metazoa; phylum Mollusca; class Gastropoda; order Stylommatophora; family Ariophantidae; genus Megaustenia; species Megaustenia siamemsis. Next base: position 2,841,336 of record JAVIAB010000050.1, read on the forward strand.
TCATTCTGGGATCATTTACAAAAATGTACATAATTTTTTTTATTTTTGGACATAAATTCATCAAATAAACAGCATTTTGGAGGAATTTGGATTATGTTGTGTAATATTTCAAGACAAATGGATAGCAACACATATAAAGATGGAAAAGGGTAAGTCAATTACAATATTTTAAATTTAAAATATTTTATATTTTTAAAAATATATTTATTGCTTTAAATAATGACATATCATAAATATATTGCTATTTTCATTTTCTGTATCCATTTCCCTTTCCAGTGATGTATAACACGTGCCACATTTATCTCAATTATTGTGTGAAGTAGTCAAATGAAAAGGTATATGGTAAAATTTCTGGAAACAGGAAAATTAACCTTATGATTATAATTGTTATGAAAATACAGGTCAAGTCTTAAAGTGAAGCAAGGAAATAAAGTAATAGCAATAATTATTAGTTACATCCCTTACAAAATAAACAGTATGATTTTTTTTTTAAATAGAGATTTATATATTTATCGCCGGTAGAAATAAATGTTTATGTGCTAATATTCATCAACGGAAGCAATAGGGTTAATATCAACATACATGCTTTATGTTATACATAACATATTGCATATGAATTTTTAAGTAATTGAACTAGAAAATAGATTTCAACAGTATAAGATGCAACAAGACACGTAGCAAGAAAAACGGGGGAATAAATTACAAAAAGAAATAAAAACGTAAACTTATCAGCATAAATATTGAGACAAAATAATCCAACATGAATTATTCAGGAAAAAAAAAAAAGCAGCAGCAGTAAAAAATATCTTCCAGCAGTCTAGAAAGTTTTGTTGATGTAGCAGAAAAATAAGACATCTTTTTTATCTTCTAAGTTCAGATCGAATCGCTCAAACAATTGCTCCTGTTGTTGGTTTCAATACTTAGATACTATCCTTATTCAAGACATCAAGATAATTGGTCCTAGGTGCAAAATTCCCCTTGAAATCTCTCCAGTTGACTGGAGTATCAAGCATATGTAAGTGTAAAGAAATGTCACCTATGGGCCGCAGTGACCGTTTAATCTTGCGACTCCAAAGACAATGAAAATCAGTTGATTTGACTGCTTGTGACAAACTGCTAGACACTGGAACAAATTATATGGAAGATAATTATAAAATTACTAGAAGGGCTATCTGAAAGTGTAAATAAGATTGAAGCAGAGTAGGGAATGAGAGAAGGAAAAGATAGGTCAAAAGGTCAGGGCTAGAGATAGCCGTAAACAAGTGTCAATTCATGGTCCACGGGATATAAGAAGGTCAGAGTAAACAAGTGTCAATTCATGGTCCAGGGGATATAAGAAGGTCAGAGTAAACAAGTGTCAATTCATGGTCCAGGGGATATAAGAAGGTCAGAGTAAACAAGTGTCAATTCATGGTCCAGGGGATATAAGAAGGTCAGAGTAGACAAGTGTTAAATTCATGGTCCACGGGATATAAGAAGGTCAGAGTAGACAAGTGTTAAATTCATGGTCCACAGGATATAAGAAGGTCAGAGTAGACAGACAAGTAGAAGGAGGTTTCACAGTATATAAGAAGGTCAGAGTAGACAGACAAGTAGAAGGAGGTTTCACAGTATATAAGAAGGTCAGAGTAGACAGACAAGTAGAAGGAGGTTTCACGGGATATAAGAAGGTCAGAGTAAACAGACAAGTAGAAGGAGGTTTCACGGGATATAAGAAGGTCAGAGTAGACAGACAAGTAGAAGGAGGTTTCACGGGATATAAGAAGGTCAGAGTAGACAGACAAGTAGAAGGAGGTTTCACGGGATATAAGAAGGTCAGAGTAGACAGACAAGTAGAAGGAGGTTTCACAGGAAATAAGAAGGTCAGAGTAGACAGACAAGTAGAAGGAGGTTTCACAGGATATAAGAAGGTCAGAGTAGACAGACAAGTAGAAGGAGGTTTCACAGGATATAAGAAGGTCAGAGTAGACAGACAAGTAGAAGGAGGTTTCACAGGATATAAGAAGGTCAGAGTAGACAGACAAGTAGAAGGAGGTTTCACAGGATATAAGAAGGTCAGAGTAGACAGACAAGTAGAAGGAGGTTTCACAGGATATAAGAAGGTCAGAGTAGACAGACAAGTAGAAGGAGGTTTCACAGGATATAAGAAGGTCAGAGTAGACAGACAAGTAGAAGGAGGTTTCACAGGATATAAGAAGGTCAGAGTAGACAGACAAGTAGAAGGAGGTTTCACAGGATATAAGAAGGTCAGAGTAGACAGACAAGTAGAAGCAGCTTTCATGGGATATAAGAAGGTCAGAGTAGACAGACAAGTAGAAGGAGGTTTCACGGGATATAAGAAGGTCAGAGTAGACAGACAAGTAGAAGGAGGTTTCACGGGATATAAGGTCAGAGTAGACAGACAAGTAGAAGGAGGTTTCACGGGATATAAGAAGGTCAGAGTAGACAGACAAGTAGAAGGAGGTTTCACAGGATATAAGAAGGTCAGAGTAGACAGACAAGTAGAAGGAGGTTTCACAGGATATAAGAAGGTCAGAGTAGACAGACAAGTAGAAGGAGGTTTCACAGGATATAAGAAGGTCAGAGTAGACAGACAAGTAGAAGGAGGTTTCACAGGATATAAGAAGGTCAGAGTAGACAGACAAGTAGAAGGAGGTTTCACGGGATATAAGAAGGTCAGAGTAGACAGACAAGTAGAAGGAGGTTTCACGGGATATAAGAAGGTCAGAGTAGACAGACAAGTAGAAGGAGGTTTCACAGGATATAAGAAGGTCAGAGTAGACAGACAAGTAGAAGCAGGTTTCAATGGATATAAGGAGGTCAGAGTAGACAGACAAGTAGGAGGAGGTTTCACTGGATATAAGAAGGTCAGAGTAGACAGACAAGTAGAAGCAGGTTTCAATGGATATAAGGAGGTCAGAGTAGACAGACATGTAGAAGCAGGTTTCAATGGATATAAGGAGGTCAGAGTAGACAGACAAGTAGGAGGAGGTTTCACTGGATATAAGAAGGCCAGAGTAGACAGACAAGTAGAAGCAGGTTTCAATGGATATAAGGAGGTCAGAGTAGACAGACATGTAGAAGCAGGTTTCAATGGATATAAGGTCAGAGTAGACAGACAAGTAGAAGCAGGTTTCACAGGATATAAGAAGGTCAGAGTAGACAGACAAGTAGAAGCAGGTTTCACAGGATTTTAGTGAATAGGTGAGGGGGCAAAGAGTTTTGTGTGAAAACAAGACAAAAGTTAGAGAGTGAGTTCAGTTAAACAGGAGAACCCGTTGCGGACACATGGGCAGTTTTAGTCTCATGCGATACCGTGGGTGAGCAGGTAGTTAGGACTTGTTAGACTAGGAACTTAGTTGTTTTGTTCTTCTCAGAAGGACTGTGAGAGAATAGTTCAGATTTTTCAAGGAGATAGTGATGTGTGAACTTAGGAAGCTATGTAAACTAGATAGGAGTCTAGTATTGACGGAGCTAATAGAATATGTGCAGTAGGAGTTATGAAACTTCATTTTGTTACTGTGGAAACAGTTTGCCGACCCTGAGACAAGGTTTGGAGAAAGAGAAAGCACACATAGAAACGTGTTGAGTTATGATACTCGCATTTAGTAGAATGGGTTGTCTCAACTTATATAGGCTGTGATTGCCGCAAGAGACTTATTAGAACTGATTGTTCTTGACCTATGAAGGCTGTGTTTAGCAGCTAAAGAGACATTTATTCACATCATGTTAGACGCGATGCGTCATGTAGAGACTTAATAGAACTGAGTGTTCTTCACATATGAAGGCGGTGATTAGCCGCAAGAGAGACATTTAATTGATACTATGATAGACGCAAGGCGTCATGCAGAGAATTATTGAGAACTGATGGTTCTCATTGTATGTCGGTTGTGATAAACTCAGTGAGAAGCAGTTGTTAGTAGCTTCAAAGACATAGACGTTATGCAGAGACTGGTTTGTACGGGTGGTTTACACCAAGCTGGGGGCTGTCTGGGCCACCAATGATCAATGTTACTATGATCGTGTGTATTGCAGTGGTGTCAAGAGTTGACAATGCAGTATTGTATTTGATGATGTCATGCAAAGTGTCCTGTTATGCAATTAAACCAGTGAGTAAATTTTCTTTTATATGAGAGTCCTTGTTACATTCTGTTGTCACTGTGATGTACCTGTCATCGCGAAGAACAGGCCAAAAGGGTGTCGCAGAGGCGAATAAGCACAACATGAAGTACGCAAATTCTACCGATCCAGAACCAGAAATGGAGAGATGCTGTCTTCAGCAACTCAGCATCCATTGCTGGGCGGTGTCAGAGTCACTGCCTGGTGCTAGTTCTCATCAGGCCACAATGCAAGGAAAACTTGAGAGGTGACATGTGTGAAGCACATGTCCAATGTTAACAGTTCACGATCATCATAGTGAATGGTTGTCCTCAAAGGTTGGGGATTGCCATCAATTATCATCGGCAGTCAACAGAACAGGGAGTAATACATATCGTATGACTCACGAACTATCATCACAAGACAGAGTGCACACCTGATTATATCTACTTCAGTAGGGGTCATAATAGTGCCCCTGAGGTATTCCTGATGTGTACCTGGTGTACTGCTGTGTTCAGCAACGTGTTCGGGAGTTCTTGGAAAATCGCTGCTGTTGTCAAAAGATACCGTACAAAATCCTTTTCCTTTTTCAAGATTGAGCAATAAGACTGATCATCAGGTTTCATCCATATGAGTATGGGTGGTCCCAAGAAAAAAAGATACAAATCAAATTTAATTGGAGTTGTAAAAAGGGTATTAGTCTTAAAGGTAGCAGTTTTGAGTTATATCATCATCATCGAGTGCCTTCTCCGCAACGAAGGTTGCGGAGGGCCATATGGCTAATTGATACAAATAAAGATCATATTACATAAAACCCCCGCTGCTATTTTTTTTCTTGTTAAAATATCAGCATATAAAAGTTTTCTAAATCTCTATATCAGCAACTTCTGGGAGCGCAAAAAAGTAAAAAAAACCTACCTCTCTCACATGTGCGCACACACACACACGGGAAAAACATCAGAAGGCACTCACATTTAACCAAATAAATGATTAGTATTTAAAGTGAATCATCATTGAGTGCCGTCTCCACATCAAACGTTGGCTACCATGGAGCGCCATTCCACTCTGTCTCTTGCTTTGACAGTGCAGATTGTCATGGGCTGACTTGTCAATCTTTTGATGTTACTCGTTCATGTTAGTCTTGGTCTGCCTCTTTTACCTTGTATTTTCCCTTCCAATATTACTTTTATTAGGCTGTTGTGTCTTTTAACATGCCCCAAAAATTTCATTTGTCTTGTCTTAATTGTATTTAGTAGTTCTCTTTTTATTTTCAGTTGTTTTAAAACTTCATCGTTTGTTTTCTTTTCTTTCCATCCAATTCTACTTATTCTTCTATAAATCCACATTTCAAAGACTTAATTTTCTGTTCTGTTTTCTTGTTTAATGTCCATGTTTCTGCACCATACAGGAATATTGAGAAGATGTAACATTTAGCTTTTCTTAGTTTCAGTCCTGCTGTTATTTGTTTTGTTGTTAGTATATTTTTCATGGCATTAAAATTACTTTTTGCCATACCTATTCTTTTGTTTATTTCAATTTTACATTTTCTATCATTGGTTATAGTATGTCCAAGGTAGCTGTTGCTCTGAACAGTCTCCAGATGTATTCCCTCAACTGTGATATTTATTTGTAGGTCTTGAGAATTTTCTTTGTCTATGATCATAGTTTTAGTCTTTTTGATACTCATATCTAGTCCATATTTTGTTTGTTTGTTATGTTTATCACATTAAGCAATTGTTGTAGGTCTTTAGGATTTTCTGCTAGTAGAACAGTATCATCAGCATATCTTAGGTTATTGATTATCTTTCCATTAATGTTTAGGTCTGGCATCTCTGAGATGTTTTTAAAGATTTGCTCAGTGTATAGATTGAACAAGCTTGGTGATAGGATGCATCCTTGTCTTTTTGAGTTATAACCTTTAAAAAATTGAGTTGGTGGAGCCAAATGATTTTAGTTTGACAGTTCACAGACAGTTTTAAAGTTCAGAGCTGAAGGAGTGTGTGTGTATTTGATTGCCCACAACTCCTTGCAGTTTTTTGTGTTTGTCCCTTGGGATAACAAAAGGTTGGACCACTGTTGTATACACTATGTTAATTGCTACACAATTACAACTACTACTATTAGTGTATGTGGGAGCGGTATACTTGATAATGACTACATCACCCATTAAATTTGTTGGTCACTCAGCACAAGCACTCACAAACACTAGATTCCACATACAGCTTAAGAGGTAGAGACAACCCTTTAGTTTTCTTTTTATCCCTTTCCAGATCACACATGATCTCAGTATAATGCACAAATCTAGTAACACGCGCAAAGTTCTCCGGAATATTTTCACAAAGTTGATGACACCATTTTAATGACACTATAGAAATGGTCATATTTTGTCAATGTAGCATGGGCATAAGCATACAGCCTCCAATATCCATGGGTTCTTTCATTTGACACTTTACTTAAATGTGAAATCTAAGTTTGGATTTGCCATCTCCAAAGGCACTTTACCTCACGGTCATGGAATTCACTAAAAGAAAATAACATTAGAACATGAGACAGACACTGTAATGTTAGCACCAAAATCAATCTCAAGACTTACTTGGCAATCAACTTGAAGTCAGCTCTATTTTCTCTACCTATATCAACTGCTTGTTCACATGTTTTAATGCACTCATCAAGGTTGTCCTGCTCATAGTACACAGCTGTCAAGAGAATAGTATTCATGAATTTGTCATTCATACATTGATCAAGATGTTAAATTAAAAATTTAAAAGGGGGGGGGGGGGGAGAAGAATTACATGACTTATTTTTATGAGTAGAAATAGAGATGTTGATAATACATTTTTGATTGTAATGTCAAAGGATAAGTGTCATCGTTGACTTTGGCATTGCAATTTCTTAGTGACACATGATACTGTTCATTATCACTACACAAACATGGATATAGAAATAAGCACCTCAAGATGTTTCCACCTTTAGGAACTGAGAAAAATACTACATTTGTGCTGCCATCTATTGAAAACCACAGAATTTAGAGGCATCACACACAGGCCATTGTGATGTGAATAAAAACTGTTCAGTGATTGATTTTTTTGTGTTGTTATTTTCTTTTATGGAATAGTTGATAACATTTATATCAGATAAGTGCAACAGATTATACAGGGACATTGGTCAGAATGTTCCTGACACCATAAGTACTCATATCTCATGTTGGACAGCCACAAACCTAAAGCCACAATGGTCACTTTACTGAGGACAGTCCTGTTTCCTGAAATAATGTCTTGGAACTGATGTGTGATTGAAAGACTGCATGTTTCATTTCAAAATATGTTCTCACGATACCAAAATGTATTTTTGATGAGTTCATCATCATCGGGAGCCGTCTCCACAACAAGGTTGGCTACCATGGATCGTCATTCTACTCGGTTTCTTGCTTTGATGGTGCAGGTTGTCATAGATTGACTTGTCCATCTTTTGATGTTACTCATCCATGTTAGTCTTGGTCTGCCTCTTTTACCTTGTATTTTCCCTTCCAATATTACTTTTAGTAGGCTATTGTGTCTTTTAACATGCCCCAAAAATTTCATTTGTCTTGTTCTAATTGTGTTTAGTAGTTCTCTTTTTATTTTTAGTTGTTTTAAAACTTCATCGTTTGTTTTCTTTTCATCCAATTCTGCCTATTCTTCTATAAATCCACATTTCAAAGACTTCAATTTTCTGTTCTGTTTTCTTGTTTAATGTCCATGTTTCTGCACCATACAAGAATATTGAGAAGATGTAACATTTAGCTTTTCTTAGTTTCAATCCTGCTGTTATTTGTTTTGTTGTCAGTATATTTTTCATGGCATTAAAATTACTTTTTGCCATACCTATTCTTTTGTTTATTTCAATTTTACATTTTCTATCATTGGTTATAGTATGTCCAAGGTAGTTGTTGCTCTGAACAGTCTCCAGATGTATTCCCTCAACTGTGATATTTATTTGTAGGTCTTGAGAATTTTCTTTGTTTATGATCATAGTTTTAGTCTTTTTGATATTCATATCTAGTCCATATTTTTTTGTTTGTCATGTTTATCACATTAAGCAATTGTTGTAGGTCTTTAGGATTTTCTGCTAGTAGAACAGTATCATCAGCATATCTTAGGTTATTGATTATCTTTCCATTAATGTTTAGGCATGGCACCTCTGAGATGTTTTTTAAAGATTTGCTTAGTGTATAGATTGAACAAGCTTGGTGATAGGATGCATCCCAGTCTTACTCCTCTTTTTATATCCATGGATGTAGAGTTCTCCTTGTTATATTTTATTATTGCTGTTTGCTCCCAGTACAAATTACATATTAGTCGTATGTCTGTGTCGTCTAGATTTATATCCTTTAGGCAGTATATAAGTTGATTATGATGTATTCTATCGAAAGCTTTGGTGTAGTCTATGAAGCAGACATATATTGGTTTGTTTACTTCTAAAGATGAGATACTCCTTTTCAAAGGAAGATTATCATTTGCCTAAAATATTCAATCAAAGTGAAGCAAATTTGGTGTGAAAACTTGTGTTATTTGTGACTACAAAACTGATTACATTGAAGATGTTACAGTGTATACTGATGCCAACAGTGACACGAATATGTGACTACAAAACTGGTTACATTGAAGATGTTACAGTGTATACTGATGCCAACAGTGACACGAATATGTGACTACAAAACTGGTTACATTGAAGATGTTACAGTGTATACTGATGCCAACAGTGACACCAATATGTGACTACAAAACTGGTTGCATGGAAGATGTTACAGTGTATACTGATGCCAACAGTGACACGAATATGTGACTACAAAACTGGTTACATTGAAGATGTTACAGTGTATACTGATGCCAACAGTGACACGAATATGTGACTACAAACTGGTTACATGGAAGATGTTACAGTGTATACTGATGCCAACAGTGACACCAATATGTGACTACAAAACTGGTTACATGGAAGATGTTACAGTGTATACTGATGCCAACAGTGACACCAATATGTGACTACAAAACTGGTTACATGGAAGATGTTACAGTGTATACTGAAGCCAACAGTGACTACAAAACTGGTTACATAGATGTTATATTGTATACTGAAGCCAACAGTGACACCAATATATGACTACAAAACTGGTTACATTGAAGATGTTATAGTGTATACTGAAGCCAACAGTGACACCAATATATGACTACAAAACTGGTTACATTGAAGATGTTATAGTGTATACTGAAGCCAACAGTGACACGAATATGTGACTACAAAACTGGTTACATTTGAGATTCAGTCTATATCTGCAGCCAACAGTGACACCAATGTGCAAGTTTGGGGAGGGGGCACCTGATATTGTAGTAACTTTGCTGACACCATATTTCCAAGAAAGGTCACACATTTTTTCTATAAAACTGGTAAATTGTACAAACAGACAAAGCAGACTAGAAAATGGGAGATATAGACAACAAATGAACAACACCAAAAAGAAAGAGCCTTGAGCAAAAATGACAAGATTTGAGGTACATGTGTAAAGATAGTGATGTACTGAGTGTGTTGTGTACACAGAAGAGGAAAAACTAATCAGATCTCAAAGTTGTTGTGATGTAGGCAAAATTTGATTAAGACAGAATGTATATCTTTATAGCTGTCATTATTTTGTACATTTCCTATCTCTGAATGTATTCGTCTTCTTCAGAATTGATGATATAAATTTGTGACAAGGATTAATTTTAGAACTGTCCAAATATCATACAACACAGCACATTTGTACACTTGCAGTGAGACTATTTATAGTACACAGAATTCTATATTTGGCCTATTTCACATTGCCATAACTCATAATTTGGGACTACACAATGAAAAAAAAAATGAATCAAACCAACCCAACACATTATCACCCTATAACACCATTCCTGTGAGTTGCATTATGTCCCTATATTTCTATTTTCTAATATTTCTTTGCAATATGTGCCATTTTGGCACGCAAGGTTTCTGTTTTTGAGATTGTGGTTCTGCCCTATGTGCCGACTTCGGCTCGAAAGGACAATAGATAGATAGATAGATTTTCTAATATTCCTGTGAAAGATGATCTCTAACAGCCTGTATAATGTCAGTTTTGTCCATTTTTAGTGCCCTTTGTCCAATGGCAAGCCATGCTTTCTGCATGCTCAACAGACAATATATCCACATTAGGCTATTGACATGAGACAAGTAGTGCACCCAAAAATTGTGTCCATGTGATATGCATCAACACTAAAATGCCAATAAGGCGTTTATTTTGGCAACAGAATATTAGCATCAACAAATTGGATTCGACAGAGTAAACAGAGAACAACTGTGGGAGATACTAACAACATACGGAGTAAGCCAGCATCTAACCAACTTTATTAAAAGCCTCTACGTCAACAGCAGCTGCAGGGTCAGAACACCAGCAGGCTACACAGACCACTTCAAAGTCAGATCAGGCGTAAGACAGGGGTGCGTACTATCCCCCCTACTGTTTATTACATACATGGACCATATATGCAAGCTAGCCAGCCCATCAGAGACAGAGGAGATCAACGAGCTTCTATTTGCAGACGATCAGGCACTAATACATGAAACAATAGAAGACCTACAAGAACACTTAAACAAACTCAACATCTCAGGCACAAAATACAACATGAAAATCAACATCAACAAAATTGAAGTCATGAACATCGCCAAAAATAAACAGAACATCAACATAACTATAGAAGGCAGACAACTAAAACAAGTAGAGGAATTCAAATACCTAGGAAGTCTAATCACACACGATAATTCTCAAACGGCAGAGATAGAATCAAGATGCAACAAAGCTTGTCAAATCATCGGACAGTTATCACCACTATTGTCCAACAAGGAATAACTCTGGAGGCAAAACGAGCACTATACAATACAATCTTCATCCCAACGTTGTGCTACCAATGCCAGACCTGGACCCTAGATGCAAGAACAATAAGAAAAATAACCTCTACAGAGATGAAATGTGTTAGACGAATGACAGGAAACAGTCTGAGAGATAAGATCAGAAATGAAGAACTGAGAAAAAAGCTAGGAATAGCCCCCGCCATAGAATATATAAGGAAACAACAGATAAAATGGTTTGGAACGTGACAAGGCAGAAAGAACAAAACACAACACAACGAGCTTCCAACAAACGTTGTGAGAACACCAGACCCAAGTGTCGACCACGAAAAAGATGGGTCGATGGAATATTAGAAGCACTAGGAAACACAACAGCAGCAGAGGCGAACAGAAGAGCAAAAGACCGCAAATTATATCTCCCCTCAACGCTGAAAGGCAATGAAGGAAAGAAGAAAGAAGAACAAATTGGATCTTTACCTGTAGTCAATAGCATTCTTATTATTTCATATTTAAAACAGCATAAGATGATAAAGTTATACGAAGACCCCGGTATCACTACAAACGAATTAAAATCCATAATTGCTAAACTGCCGTGCCAGTGGAATCATCAGATCTCTCATCAAATATCCAATAAAAATAGAAGTTGCAGTCCCCATCGCAAAAACATAGCACACGTCAAAAGACATAGTAGCACCGATAGTGAACGCAACTGAACTGTCTGTCATATGATATCATTCATCGTAAGCAATCTGAATATAGGAACGTTCCTATGAAATACACAGCTCATGGTGTGCACAAAGCACTAATCTCAGTAGCTCCTGCAGCAAGCTGGACTTTGTCTAAGATGATCAACAAATCTTTGTTGACATAAAAATGATCTTCCATTCCCTTCTAATAGTAGCCTACTCTTGAAAGAATCCAAGCTTTAACATCAATTTGTCATCACCCATAAAAGAAGATATTGATAGTTACTTTTAGAACCATAAATCAATGTTATCAGAGAGAATGAACAGTTTGCTCTGTTGCCAGCCTATTAAAACAGTCATTCGACCATAACAGTGCACCCTTTTTATTATGAGAAAAGTTCCCAACACTCAGTGATGTCACCATTTAGCTTTCATTTAAACATTCAATTATCATTTGTACATGTTCCAGCATCCAATGACTTCTCTGATCTATAGTTAATGTCTAACTCAAACTTTCCTGGATCCCACTAAACTTGCACCAAATCACTTCATGATAATAATGAATGTTGTATTTAAACTAATTTAGAAGGTCTAAGTTACAATTTAATAACCCTGGATCGTGATACCCACTTGTGAGGTGCGTTGTTAATTTCTTAGTACAAATTATTACCACTTAATTATAATATTATAGTAACTATATATATAGTAGACTGAGGAAAATCCATTGGCCCATAGATACAGCACTACAGACAAAACTATATGGGCCACTGCAAGAATTACAAAAGACTGTAAAATTTATACAGGAAATGAAATTGCAGACAGAATACTTCAGGCAAACGAAAGATAGATTGAATAATTTGTTTTAATGCAGTAATTGTTACTATAGTATCATAATCTAGGGTTATGACTTCAATTATTGAACAACCATTCACAACTAAATAGCAACATCATTACAAGGTACTTCTAATGCTTACCTCCCTTATTATTTAAAATTGTGATGTTTGATGGGTCTAGCTGGTATGCTGCTTCATAATGTTTAAGAGCCTCCTCAAATTTTTTCTTTTTGTAGGCATCATTGCCTTTCTCTTTTTCCTGCACAGCCTGGCCAAATAAAACAAACAGGGCATTATAATACCAACAAACAGCTTTTGCCTTTAAATCTACAATCACTCAACCAGTGTAGTCTAGTGACAAACGATAATTCACAAGCAGCAGAAATAGACTCAAGATGCAACAAAGCTTGTTAAATCATCTGAGAGCTATCACCACTATCGTCCAACAAGGAAATAACTCTAGAAGCAAACTAGCACTGTCTTCATTCCAACATTGTGCCACCTACTATATGCAAGTAGAGAGATACTAGATGCAAGAACAAGAAGAAAAGTAACCACTACCGAAATGAAATCTCAGAGATAAGATGAAAAATGAAGAACTGAGAAAAAAAGCTAGGAATATTTACAACAATAAAATACATAAAGGTACAACAGATAAAATGGTTTGGGCAAGTGATAAGACAGAAAGAATAAAACATAACACAACTAGCCTTCAATAAATTTTGCGAGAACACCAGACCCAGGACCAACCATGAAAAGATAGGTGGAATAAACACTAGAAAACATAGCAGCAAAGACCAAGAGAAGAGCAAAGGACTGCAAATTATATCTCCACTCGATGCTGAAAGGCAAATGAGAAAGGAAAGGAGAAAACTCAAGTGGATACAAATTATTTGCCAACAAATGTCAATCCAATAGTAGTTATGAAAATAAAACAACTTTTCACAATGAATGTGGAAAACTAGATTAAGTACTAATGATAAGAGCCAAGAACTTCTAAATGTCTCTATCACATGCCAAATGCAATGTTGTAAATTGCTTAATTTCAGGCCATCAAGTGACACCACAAACATGGTTTATGGCTTTTATAAAAATGTCCATGGCCATTTTGGGTCCAAATATAAGTCACATGACACATGCTGAAGGAGAGCGATTGACCTTGTTTTGTCTTTTCCGCAAGGTAGCATGGAACCGTTTTATTTTACTCTTTTCCCTTCCTTTCCTGGTGTCCTGCTTCATAATTACATTTGATTACTGATTCAGCAGCACTGCAACCAATTGTCAAGTAAGCCATGCAAGTGGATTGCATTTTTCCATATTGGATAATGTCTGGAAGAATAATACTATGCTGGATGGTCAAGAGTTTCATAACTATACAACAGCCTTACAGTATCTCACTAAACTTGATCTGTCAGCAATTTTATGATCTTCAAATCAAAGATACAGGACAGGTTATCCAACAGTTTCTGACTGTAATTGTTAATCATTTCTTCACCGCTCAAGTCTTTTGATCACGTGAACTTGACACTCTGTCCCACAGATGTGTTGTGGCTGACACTGCAAATCTGGCGGGCCGGATTTTGGTTTGATGTAGAAGTTTTCCTTTTCTTAGGGTGAATGCTGGTCAGGCCCAAGGTTTCTATCTCTGTGTTCTCCTGTATCCTTTCCTTCTCCTGTTGGTAACTGCTAGGCAGCAGTGGTTTGTTTTTTGGGATGTCCTTATCTGTGGATAGAGACTTGAATGCAGCTGTTACTTGCATGGCTTACCCCATCATTGGACACGGGGCATTTATTAACTGATGCAACAGTTCCACTTCCTAAGGTTGCACCACCCAGCCTAGTAAGAGAAGCTTTATGTCTGGTCTTTAGTTTGTGAGGTCAGACCTGCATTGTGTTGCTGCAAAGTTCTTGAGACTTGATAACAAAATATGCATTTTGGCATGAGCCTTGAGTTACTTGAGATAGTTAACAGTGATCAAAATGTCTTCTCTAGGATCATCACAAAGCAATGAAATTGCAGCTACAATCTGCAGGGGAAGAACCTGAAGCCACCAAGACCAAATAATATGCAACAGGTACAGAGTGCAACCACAAAAATACATGTTATGTTTCTGACAATGCCAAGGGCATCATTCACCAAGAATGTTTTCCTCCTGGCAATATGAATTGTAGGACCCATTGGTCATACACAATTGGCTGTTGCATCATTCATAGCAACTTATATTTCACAAAGTATGGCACAAATTTTTATATAAAACAACATGCCAGTGACCTGGCACTATGTATTCCCCTTGATGTAGCCAACTGTGACTTTGCATTATTCCCTAAACTGAAAAAGAAGGGTTGCCACTTTGACACTATAGATGACAACATATTGGGATCACATGTGACTTTGGACAGTCCTGAGAAAAAAAGGCCTCCTGTAACAGAGAGATGTAGGTAGGACCTAGATTATCATGGTGAAAGGGAGCAGGAGATTGCACTATCTCATCTGGACAGACATTAGATGGAGACTTAACTGGCAGAAATGGTCAAGGATGCCAAAACCGTATAAGCTCAGGAAGTAATTACAAAGACGATGATTTTTTTTAAAGACAAGGACAGTTCAGAATCCCAGTGGGGGGGGACACAGATCCACATATTTCTAACTGACCAATCAGAAGTATATTTGAACCCCTCTGGGTGACAATTGTGAACAGTAAGACCAGTGAGCACAAGGGAAAAGTCAGTCAGTCGGCCATTTGCGAGTCGATGGTAGAAAAACAGTTCAGAGTAGATAAGATTCAGACAAGAGAATAACTGAATATATTAAGTGATTGTAGATAATGGAAGTGATTTTAAACAACAGTTATAGTTAGAACCATGTGAGAAGCAAAATCAGCATTAAAAATATTTGTTTCGGACAATATGTGAATAGACACCAGCATATACAATAACTATGTGCGTTTAGCAAGAATGTTCAATACCACAATTGTATTTTAACGAATCACCTTGACTGGCCGACGTACTGACAATAAATGTTGGAAAAACATCACCAACATTGTTGAATGAATTCTCATATACCTATGGTAACTATGTAGTGATGATGGACAGCTCCCTGCTAGATCAGGCCAAGACAGTTCTTCCATGGCAGAGGTGAAGGAAAAATTAACATGACTATGTTATAAGTAGCCAGTTTCACTGACTAACAAGATTGTCACAAGATGGTATGTGATGATACTGTCATATAACGGTACGTTTTGGATGTCCTGAACATGTACTATCACATGAAGCTACACTTTGGTGCCTTGACTACACACTGTCATAAGAGTGTACACTTTTGTGCCTTGACTATAGACTGTCATAAGAGTGTACACTTTGGTGCCTTGACTACAGACTGTCATAAGAGTGTACACTTTTGTGCTTTGACTATAGACTGTCATAAGAGTGTACACTTTGGTGCCTTGACTACAGACTGTCATAAGAGTGTACACTTTTGTGCCTTGACTATAGACTGTCATAAGAGTGTACACTTTGGTGCCTTGACTACAGACTGTCATAAGAGTGTACACTTGTGTGCCTTGACTATAGACTGTCATAAGAGTGTACACTTTGGTGCCTTGACTACAGACTGTCATAAGAGTGTACACTTTTGTGCCTTGACTATAGACTGTCATAAGAGTGTACACTTTGGTGCCTTGACTACAGACTGTCATAAGAGTGTACACTTTTGTGCCTTGACTATAGACTGTCATAAGAGTGTACACTTTTGTGCCTTGACTACAAAATGTCATAAAAGTATACGCTCTGGTGCCTTGACCACAGACTGTCCCAAGGGAGACATTTTGAAGGTGATGATTGGCAATTTAAATAAGTTCAGCTTGAAATATTTTTCTAGGCATAGTACAGGAATTTTCTGATAGCACTTCATATACAGACTACCACGGACAAGGGGTAGGGTTCGATCCCAACCGACGGCTTCCGGGTTCACCCAACCTTAAATGGGTACCGGATTTTTTTCTGGGAAAGTAAAGCAGCACGGGCGTAATACTGACCACATTACCCCAAAAAGCATGTGCTGAAGGTCTGTAAAATATAGGGTCACTAACACCATATTTCCCTATACGCCACTTGGCGTGACGGGGGTACTTTACTTTTTTTTTTTTTTTACTTCATATACAAAGCTATTTTAAAAGGGAATGAAAGATAGAAGGGAAAATCCAGGTTGAAAAAAATCAGAACAAAATGGCAAAGTATAAAGCAAAATTTACAAACAACAGCACTCTGTCTAAAAGAAGAAAATAAAACACAAAATGGATGACTGAAACTAACTACTAGTCTTTTCTTGTGCCTTGTACATGCCAAAGTTTCAGATCCAAATAGGAGTCTTTGGGTCACATGCATGTCACCAATGCTAGCATGTTTGATATATTAGGACCTTAATCATTTTCCCATACCCATTATGATAATTTACCAAATGTGGCTGCTTTGCCAATTTGTGCATTTAGCTCTCCCTTGAGAGAAAGGGGCAGTTGTGACAGTAGGTGAATTTTTGTATTGAAACAAGCAGGTGACCTTTCAAGGTCATAACAGTGGATTTGGCGTTACCTTGTGATATATTCTAAACTGTCTGCACACTTGTTAATAAGATCAAAAGACTTGGCCAAGCCATCAATCAATAGGAAGGTATATCCCTTTCTTACAGGTAACCTATTACCTGTTCTGGCCCTTCTCACCCTGACTTATCTCCCCAGGTGATATTCAGGATTGACATTACATATATGTAAGTATGTTGGTACCTTTCCACAGGAATCATGATCCCTAATTATTAACTTATATTTATTATTATAGCAGCACTACTTTTGTTTACCTGTTCACTTACATTTTTTATTCTTATCAATACATATTCGACTACTTTATATTCCAGTTCTACCCTTCTCTCCCCATACCCATTTTTTTTCCATCCATATAGCTGCTTCACTACTCCTGTCTGATACTCCACCACCCTGTCCTCCATAATCCCCTTATTGCATCTCATTTACCGTCATGTTATCTGAGTAATGTTGGGCTTTATTTGCTCATTTTCACTCTATAATAAATACTTCACAATCTCTGGTGATTACCTGTGTCACACTTGACTGCTTCTCGCACTTCATTCTACCACCTTGTATTCTCGTCCAACTTCTTGTCTAATCATGTGATATTTTCCACCACCCCCCCCTTTCCACCTCACATCCTGCGTCCCATTTAACTCATCTACTCGCTGAGAGCTTTTAGATCTTGCTCCAGTTAAGTCTCACTTTAATTTTATATTTTGGCTTACTAATTTTCACATGTATATTTTTATCCAATATGTAGCACATCTCTTTTATTTCATCTCTTTGTAACAGTAAAGGTGAATGAAAGTGAGGGGCAGGTAACTCAGCCGGCACCCATTTCTTAACATACTATAACAGTGACATAGAATAGCGGTCAGCAGTATTAGTGACAGAATAACAAGTTGTGGGGAAAGTTCATAGCGGTAGTGGACAAAGCCGAGGACTAAGATGAAGGGAGGGTGCAGAATAATACATGGAAAGTTCAGGGAGAATGGAAATTTTCCAAGCATTTGTGGAAGTGGGGATAACACATGGCTTGACCGTCAGGTAAATATGTTGACAAACAACTACCAGGACAGGTCAAAGTCATGAAGTAAACATTATTTTGAAACTCAGGAGAGGTCAAACTGACCAGAGATTATATTGGAGTCACAAAAACAACTTCTTGTTGTCAAGTCTCAGACATAGTTCAACTATGGGTCAGAATGATGAGATCTGATTGGTTCAAGGGGTTCAAGTTGTCACTTCACGACAATTGCAATAAATTAACTGGCTGCAGATATTCCATATGCAGTTATGTTGGGGTATTTAAGCTTCGACACAATAGGTTTTCAGTCAGTTGAGATAGGAATCTCCACGAGTTCAGTAGTCAGAAATTAGGACCGCAATTCAGGGCAGAGAAGTAGTCAGGAAAAGTAGTTAGGAATTGAAAGTCAGTTAGTAGTTTTCAGTTAAGTTAGTTGAGAAGTTATTAAGTAACAGACTAGAGAGTAGTAAAGATAGCAGTGACTTAGGAAATTAGTTGAGCAGTAGATAGAACAAGTGAATTAGAACATTGAACATTTAGTTGTGAAAGTGTTTTTGAGAGTGTTCCAAAGTTGTGCTTCAGAGAACAAGTTCATAAGTAAAGTTGTGAGACATTAATTTATAATATGCACTTATGGACAGTTCAATAAATATTCTGTGATAACCTCCTGAACATCCAGAATTAAAGAACATTAATTCTAAGAGAAGTGCATCCACTATTATGTATCATGTGCCAAGTTAGAGATCAATAAACTTGATGATTTATAATGACTGAGAAGTCTGTGATGATTTTGTTGACTACGCTGTGATCAATGTGATGTGCTCTGGTTCCAACAACAATAAAAATATAAAGATAGATAAATAAATAATTCAACCTCTTTTACATCTTATCCATCTTTTTATTTATTCTTGATTTTCCTGTCCCACTCAGCCTAGATGTAGTAGAGTTTATCTTTATTTCGTTATTAATTTTTGTTCTCGTTTTCTCAGAAAGGCCACATGTAGACCGAAACCAGCATATTGTTGTGTTCTTTTTTTGTAAAGCTGTCACCGTACCTTGCAGGAGTGTACATTACATTCCACTACTTGCTCCATCAATCAATCACAATGATTACAGAGTAGCTTCTTAACTCTTAATGTCAGTGGAACGCTGTCATGGTTACTTATTTACATTTTGCCAAGTGAACGCTGACATGGCTACTTTCATTTTGTTTCGTTATAGTGAAATTACACATTTTAAGCTACCACATCCACAAGGATATCTCTAATAGAATTTCCTGTCTGTAGACATAAGCCGGTCGATCAACGTGGGCTTAATTTGTTAATAAAATCATCAAAATTTGTGTTGTTTTCTAAAGTCTTCAATCAGCTGATTCGTATTTATAGTGAAAAATGGCTAGCAGCAGTGAAGTATCTACTGCTCCTAAACGTGAATTATTATTAACAGCAGAAAAAGCTAGGAATTATGTTCTGAGAACTTTAAATGTAATAGTGGCTTAGTTTAAGTAAGCACTGTTGGATTAAAATGGACCCCCACTTTGGGTAGGTGAGTACCAATTTATATATATATATATTTTTTTTTAAACAAAAATTGTGATTCTTAATTGCTTAAATTCTTATCCTTCAATTTTTTTTTTCAAAATATTGTTTCTGATTATGAATCTGTGTCCTTTCCCCTTCAATGTGATGTCTAATATATATGTATATGACTTGTTATAGTGAAAATATGAAAGATTTAGTGAAAGAGGTATTTTTCAGGAAGTAAAAATTGTGGCAAAACAGTAATGACTGGGTAGAAAAACTACAGACATTAAGAGTTAATAAGCTGCATAATGGCAAATCGCAGATCTCTTGTGACTCCAATTTGGATTTAACACTCAGATGTGCTGCCGTCAAATTGTACTGGGACATTCATTTGCTTCATGAAATGTAGGTACTGCAAGTAGCAAGTCATTTTAAGCATCTGGGTTGTCTCTGTTGGCCAGGCATTTGTGTTTTTGTTTTCTATTGGTTAGACTAGATTTTGCTAAATTATAGGATAGCAAATGTGTAACATGAAAAAAGGAGAGGTTCTTCCTCTACTTTATGAATGTTATGTCATTTCAGCACTGATAATTTGTCATTTGCTTTCCAGCTTGTGTGAAGTAAGGATTTTTTTTCAATTTTGATGATGACATATTTCTCATCAGCAGTCAGATAAAAACGATGCAGGAAAACACAAATGAACTATCCTCAATAGCCAGCAAATTGGGCTTGAGGTCAATCATGAAAAGACTAAAGTCATGAAAAGTTTAATTCCAACAAGTGACAAAATATACATGGAAAACAAACCAGTAGAAGAGATCGATCACTTTATCTATCTTGGAAATCACATTGATCGAGAAGGGGATACGAGCAAAGAAATTAGAATCAGAATGGCTAAAGCAGCAATGTCTTTCAGAAGCCTTGAAAAGTTGTGGAAATCAAAACTCATCAGCACAAACACAAAACTTAGGCTATTCAAATCAAATGTACTATCAACCCTTGTGTATGCGTGTGAAAGCTGGAAAACAACAAGAGATATAGAAACAAAGTTGAACGCATTCGAAAATAAATGTCTAAGGAAAATACTTGGTATAGCGTGGAACGAATTCAAAACAAACGAGGAAATTAGAGAAATCGCCAATCAACCACTAATATCATCAGTAATAAAGAAAATGATGATGGTCATATGTTGGACATGTGATGAGAAGAGATAATAACCAAATAGCAAAGCAGGCCCTCATATGAGAAACAACAGGTAAGAGAAAAAGAGGAAGACCCAGGGAGACACTGAGAAGAACATTGATGAGAGAGGCAAGAGCAACAGGATTTGGCTCCCTCAATGAGATCGAGCTGCTTGCACAGAACAGAGACAAATGGCAAGATTTGATAAAAAAATCTTTAAAAGAAAACTGCTAGAACAAAAATTCAGATATGAGAAGGTGTATCTTGGTCTACGCCCTATGGATCAGTTACGGCTCGAAAAGTCAATAGATAGATAGATAGATAATAAAATGGAGTTGATATTTGGATTCAGTGTTCATTTGTACATGAGTGTGATAAATTTAAAGATGTTAACAACCAACTGATAGACATTCAGTTCTGGAAAAAGTGTGTTACACATGTGCTTTGGGTGGAATGTGAGTGCTGGCAACAAGATGGATTACAATTTGTCTAGCCATTAACCATTATCAACCTCTTGGAATCGTCAAATTCGGAATTATGAAGACCATATTTGTTGACAGACCAATAACATAATAGCTTGGAATCATTAAGTGTATGTTCAGCAAATGGTTAAATCAAAGCGTATGTACAATGGAAACAAATATATTTCCATATCAAAATGCATCTACCATTATCATCCAATTTAGGGTGCAGTTAGGTTAGGACACTGACGTGGGGTCTAAAATGGTGACCTAAGGGCAAGACTAACTGTAGCAAAATGGAGTCATGTTTGCAATTGCACATAACGGGCCGCACTCTGAAAAGAATTAAACTAGATCTAAACTTTGAATTAACTTATTATTTTAAAAGGTTCTACAAGATCAAATTAGCTGATATGACACAATGTGCAAAATTTCTTGAATAAAGAATAGCAATATTTTTGTGTCATGGATATTCTAAGGTTGCATCATCTGTCCATGCAAAAATCACTACGAAAAAACAAGTAGTTTTAACGCAAATCGAAAGCAAGTGTTTTAGTGTTCGTGAAATTATGAACGGCCCTTATACTCTATGATAGTCTATATGATGTCATTTATTTTAGAACAGCTGTGACTTAGCGTTTTGTTGTGACGCCAAATAAAGGGAGATCACTTTAATTTAATTATTTATGTCGTTAAACTAGGAAACTACCGGGGAAAAAATAAAATTTTATTATAGGAAATTAATTAAATAGTAATAGTCAGAGTGCATATCTGAAATATATCTTGTCCTAATTGTAAGTGATGTAAGTCCCGTAGTGTAGTAAAAATAGCAAATGTTGCCTTTGCCAAATAATTAAATTCGGTGTTGCATTCATTGATTGAACTAAGAACTGCAGAACTTTACTAAACTTTGTCAATCATTGTGATAATTGATGTGTGGGGAAGCGTTTCTAAAAGTAACACAAGATTATCATCATGTGCCGTACCAGTTGGCGTAGGTGATCATGTCCCTCCACAATCTTCTATCTACAGTGCATCGTATCAGTTCTGTTGTTGACTGTTTTCCATGCCATGACACCAAACTATCCAGTATTTTCTCTCTTTGTTGTCCGTGATCTCTCTTTCCTTTTATTTTGCCAGTTGTAACCAAGTATTCCAACTTTCCTCTTCTCATGATGTTCCCGAAAAATGTTGATTGCTTCTTTCTGATGTTTTTTAAGAGCTCCCTTTTTGTCTTGGCCTCTTTGAGAACTTCCTCATTGGTTTTTTTTAGCTGTCCAGGGAACTTTCAACATTCTTCTGAGAAATCCCATCTCTGTGGCCTCTAATCGTCTTTTCATTTGTTTGTCTACTGTCCATGATTCGCTTCCATAGGTCAGAATTGATTCTATATAGCACAGATGAACTCTCTCATTTTTATTGACATAGATTTGTAACATAAGATGTTTTTCATTTTCTGAAATGCTATTTTGGCCTGAGCTATTCTGCTTTTTATTTCTGTGGTGCATCTCCCATCTGATATTATTGTGCCCAAGTATTTGAAACGTTGCACTTGTTTCGGATTTGTCTCGTTTATTTTTATGCTGCATGGTGGTGATGATTGTTTCTTCGATATAACCATTCCTTCTGTTTTCTTACTATTCAGTCTGAGACCTTTCTTGTTGCTTTCTTTTACTATTATGTCTATCATTTCTTGTAGTTCGTTCTCTGTCTCTGCCATTAAGACTGTGTCATCCACATATCGCAAATTATTTAAGTTGTACCGTTGACTTCAATTCCTTTTTTGTCTACTATTGATCTCATAATATATTCACTATAAAGTGAAAACAAATCCGGTGACAGAACACAGCCTTGTCTGACTCTTTGTTTTATATATTGGAATTGTCCTGTTTGGTTGTTAATTCGTATAGCTGCTGTTTGTTGCCAGTACATGTTTTTTATGATTCACAGATCCTTGCCATCAATGTTTAATTTTTTCAGCATATTTATTATTTCCATGTGCTTTACTTTGTCAAATGCTTTCGTGTAGTCTATAAAGCACATACAGTCGAACCTGTCTAAGGCGACCATTCACGGGACTTTCAAAAACTGGTCCCATAGGACAGGTGGTCCTGCCTCACAGGTTTCACATAATAAATAGAGCGATAAAAAAATTTTATCCTAAGCACTATGAAAACTAACCTGCAAATCAGCGTAATCCATGAGTAGAACATAGTGCACATGTCGGTCTACAATAGCCACTGGTTGGACACTTTTCATAAAACACGATAGTTAAACACACAAAAATAAAACACACATACACAGATTCCACTTATACTGTACATGTATCACTTTTGACTTGAAAAAAAATCCAATATGGTAGTCTGTTGTTTGACAGATGAAATAAACGATAAGTTCAATTTTTCTCTCAAGTCCATGATACGTCTAGTATGTCAGATCTCCCGTTTGTTATTGAATAGGTGCGCTTTTGACACTGGCCATTTCCTATATTGTGTGTAACACTTTTAAAATCCACAAAAATAATTCACTGAGATACTGTACATGTACGTGAATACACTCTAAGCGGGCAATGACTAATTCTTTAGTTAATTCCTGTAATTTATACGGGCCACGCAATGGTCCACTCTGGTCTAGACGGAACCGCGAAGTGATGTCACTTCACGAATCATAGATCTGTGTCTGCCATGTTTCTCACACCAGTATTGACTGATAAACGTAACACGTCCCACTGTAATCTGGGACTCACTAAATACGGGAAAACTTGGACACCTGTAGACACCGTCGGATTACCCGCGTGTCGTAAACGGGATAAATAACATTGGCGGCGGTTAATTAGCCTGGTCTCTGGTCGCGTCATACGGTGAGCGCCGTAATCAGTGTTAGCATATAGTAAAAAACTCGGGGAAATTGTAGACCCGGTCCTATAACCAGGGAAACGCTTTAAACAGGTGGTCCTAAGACCAGGTTCGACTGTATATTGATCTTTCTTTACTTCTATAGATCTTTCTATCAATGTTCTTAAGATGTATATTGCATTATTGGTGCCCTTTCCTTCCACAAATCCACATTGTTCTTCACTTATTTCTGGTTTTATTTTGTTCCTTACACGTCTCATGATTATTCTTAGCAATATTTTAGTCATATGGCTCATGAGACTAATAGTTGATGGTCTTCACAATCAGTGGCTCCTGACTTCTTCGGTATGGCTACAAAGATAGATTTAGTAGATCTTCGGGCATGTGTCCAGTGTTATATATGTCATTTTGTTATGACTTGTACTCCCAGCTCTCCTAATGCATTTATCTCTTTGATTGTTATATTGTCAGGACCTGGAGCTTTGCCTCTTTTCATGTGTTGAATTGCATCCTCCACTTCACTCTGCATTATTGGTGGTCCTGTGTCTTCATTTGAATTTTGGTCTTTCATCATCGTAGAGTTGACTGATATATTCTATCCATCTTTCCATTGTCTTCAACTTCTCCTGTCCCATTATTATATTTCCTTCCTTTGATTTCACACATCCTGAAACTTTGACTTCTTTTCTTCCTGTTAATTCATTTAACTGATTGTGCATAAATTTTGAGTCTTTCTACTTTCTTTTGTTGTTTTCCATTTCTTCACATTTCTGTTTTAACTATCCTTCCTTTGCTTCTCTGCACTTGTTTTGGATCTCTTTGTGCAATATTTTGTATGTCCGTTCTTCTTTCTTATGTTTTCTTCTTTCGTCCATTAGTTGTAATATTTCTTCTGTCATCCATTTCTTTTTGTTGATTCTTTTAGTCACTGGTATAACTTCTTTTGATGTTTGTTGAATCAATTGTTTGAGCATTTCCCACTGCTCCTGGATGGATGTCCTGTATTTTCTCAATAGTCATATATTATATCTATTTTGTACTATCGTGCAGTACTTATCACTCATCTGTTTATCTACTCTTAGCATATCTAGTTCTAATTTTATATTTCTTGGTGATTTCTGTGCCTTCCGCAGATTTATTCTTATCTTTCCAACTACACTAACTATTGGTACAACATTCAACATGGTCACTATCTATTGCAATCTGCTCCAAACACAAGATACAAATCTCAAATCTGCAAATCTTAATTCTTGAGCCTTGTCATTGCCCTGTGTAAGCATTAAATAAATTAATTTTATTTACAAATGTTAATGAAAATGAAACGATTATCAAAATGATCATACAATCATGATTTATCATATATCATGTTATATGTTGACAATCGAAAACTATAACAACTGAAAACTAAAAAATACTACTAATTTTGCCGACTTCCAAACAGCACCATTTCAAGAATAAAATTATACATTCACAACATCGCATAAATTGTTACAATTCTAAATAAAGTACTACTGATAAAATTCATTTCATTATCTAGCAAACAGCGCGGTAAAATAATGAAAGACTTACCCTATTTTTGGCATCCGCCATGGTGAAGAAGTTTCTGGCAGCCCACGAGTTCTGGAAGTTTTACCCTCTACAGCCAGGTACGATATCTTTATGAAAGTCAAATATTTGTTTTCATTAACAATAGATACAAATTATACAGTACAAAACTATTTTCTCATATTGTCACTTCGTATATTATGTGTTTTCTTTATTAACTAAACTGTTTCGTTACAAGTACTAACATGTATACAAATTGTATGTCAATTAGGCCGTGAAAATTAGAAAATACTTGTAAACGTCTTACAGGCATTAGCTTTGATAGCGCATGCGCATATAAAGTCCTGACTCATAAATGTCGAGATCTTTCTTTTAGTTCCCAATTCATTGAAGAGCTCCTCGAATCTACGAGTAGGGGGTTATACGTGAAAGTACTGGAAATCCTCAAAGAGAGAGAGACCTGTTTTTATTCATTTTGGGTGATGATGGTGCCTATCAGCAAAAGGACTGAAAGTAATCTGCGACTCATAGAATGCACCCAGATTGATAACCACTACTATTCGAATCTGAGATCTACCCCCACATCTTCGCGGTGTTCAAAGTAACAAGACAAGCCAATCTGATCAGGCTAGTTAAGAAGGATCGACAGGGAGAACATTGCACTCAAAACGCCGTGCTGAAGTAAAACATAGGATGAAAAGCGGAAATATCACTATCTTGCTGTAAAGCTCAACAAAGCTCATCTACGTCCACTTAATGTCCTTTACGGGTTGACAGTGGAGTGTTGTTGTTCATTCTTGAAGTGAACGCAAGGCGACAAAGAATGACGTGTACGTTATTGAATATTGGCAACAACACAGACACGGTAGAATATTATGTCCACTCTGTAGAGGTGTGTCAGTACGCAGGCGTAAAAGTGGGGAGGGGGATCTGTAAGCTCACGTATATACGAGTATTGGCCATGCGACCAGTGTTTTCTGGAGTCTTGATGTACCTACCTCTCTATCATGAAATAAGACGGTCAAGTTCGCAGGATCAAAGAATTTGAACGTAGAAAACGGTAACAAATTGTTAGGTTCAAGCGCCATACCTTCAAAATGTTATTTTTAAAAGTTAGAAGGAAGAAGCGCTTTGAGTTCGCCCCAGGTTGGTTAAAATAATAGAAGCCACAAACCTGGACTGTATAGTTTATACCAATCAAGAATGACGAGATAATAGACAATTACAATTAAAAGAAGTACAGGAGTTCAAATATCTGGTAAACGTTTTTACAAATAATGGATGGCTTAACAGAGAGATCGAAGCAAGAATTCAAAGTGCTAACAAAGTTACAGACCAAATGTCGCCAATTTTAAAGCATCCTGCTATGGTTATGGTTATGGAAGGCCCCGGTATCACTGCAAACGAATTAAAATCCATAATTGTTCAACCGCCCGTGCCAGTGGAATCATCCGAATGTATATCTCATCTCCAAAACAAAGAAAGGTAGATGTAGTCCCCATCTAGCAGTCACACGCCAAAAGACATAGGCGAAACTACACAGAAAGTGAAAACAGCCATCTGTTCTTTATCATACGATATCATCATTCAATGTAAAAAATCGGAATATCGAAACATGATCAAAACAGATGAAATGCACAGCTTACAGTGTCACAGAGCACTTAACTCGGTAGCTCCTGCAACAAGCCGGCTTGTAATATGACTAAACTGCAATATGGAACACTTTTCAGACATAGCATTTAATTGTTCCTGCCGCCTATCCGCCATATTGACCGGAAGTTCACGACCTCCTGAAAATGATGATCGTCATGTTTTTTAAATGTATAGCGCTTGATGATGTTAGAACATCATTTTGACTCCAAATCCGAACATATGAAACACAGTTAGTCGTCGGATTATCCCCGTCGCATATCAAATAACAGACTGTAAGATCTCCCTGCAATGTGAAATTATAAACCAGTTCACATGTCAACCCTCGATCTCACAGTAGCTCTCTTGAATCTAGACAACATTCCTCCTGACTAACATGAACCTCCGGGAGTCACCCCGGTGCTGCAAAGTCAAGTATCCTGCTATCTCAATGGAAACAGATAACTTTAAACTCTATCTTTATTCCAATTCTTTGCTATCAATGTCAACAATGGACGTTGATTAAAGATCAATAAAGAGAAGTGAACGCATTTGAGATGAAATGCCTCAGAAAAGCTGTGAACAAAACACGAAGAGATCATGTAAAGATGAAATCAGAAACACCGTCGGAATTCTACCAGTAATCGAATACACAGAGAGACAAAGATGAAAGTGGTTTAAACATTTATTGCGCATGATCCCCTCAGCACCAGCGTCAAGAGCTTATAACAACAAAATGGAACAACCAAGATATAGAGGCAGACCAGGGAAAAGACGGTTTTAGGAAATTTACGACATAATAAAGCAATACAATATCACTATGTGCCAAGCCACAGATAGTGCCCTTGATAGAAAAGATATCATTGACTTAGGCCTGCGACGCCTACCTGCAAAAAGCAAAGGGAAGAGCCAAATAATTGCAATGCTGCGGTAAAACTGTCAAGGAGCTAGTAGTGGAGTGTGCTAAACACTCCAAAGTATGGTGACAGCTTTACAAGGAAGGAACACAACACAATACTGACGTTTCGGCTTGTGGCCTTCTTCAAAATACAAGAACAACGACAACAAACGGTGAAGCACAATATCTATACCTACATGTTAGATGATCAGGTGGAGGGAGAGGTGGACAGAGAGAGGAAAGTAAGATGTTGAAATAGGAAAGGAGAGAGAGATGTATGTGTACTACATGAGAGGAGGTAGGATGAGCGTCGTGATATATAAAATAGAAAGATTATAAAGTGAGGAAAAGCTCAAGACTAATAGTAGAACGTAAATAGTAAAAAGTGAATAATGTATCAATAAAAGTATATGAAAATGACTTCGCTGGAACGACTGGTCTGTCCTCCGTGATGAGATTCATCCGAATGATCGAGTGCGTTCGGGCTATATCCAGAAAGCATCACGTGGCGGAAACACCTTCTTCCTCCTGGAAAAAACCCCACCCCCTCTCTACGGACTACATTCATGTCCATCACCTCCTTATCACTATATTACCTCTCTACCTGGACTGTACCATCTCTCCGCCCACTTCTATTGATTCACGTCCTACCCACCACTTCTCTGCTGATCTATTCCCAGCTTTCCCCTTCCCTGTCTATTCACTGCAGTCACTACTTCTGTATACCTACTATTCCAGTACTCCCCTTATCACGATGTCCCCTTATATCCCTCTTCTAGGACCCTCATTATCCCCATCAGTTCCATCATTTCCCAACTTATTTTACCTCTTCATGTACATTCCACCTGCGTACCACTCCTCTATTACTCTACTTCTTACAGACTCCCTCTCTATCTATTCACTACTGGCCCACCGCCTCTCCTCCTATCAACTTTCACATACTGTTTCATCCCTCCTCTCCATGTCTCCTCCTCTGATACTTCTCTACCTCTCTATGCACTAACTACCCTGCGCACCACCCCTCCATCACTCCACTTCTTACAGACTCCCTCTCCATCACTCCACTTCTGGCCCACCGCCCTTCTCCCTACCCACTTTACGAATGCATGTTTTCTTATCCTTCCTTTCCTCCCTCCCCCTCCCCTCTTTGACCTACCTCTCTATTCATCCATTTCCAGCCCATCCATTCTGTACTAGACTATCTCCCTTACTCATCTCCCAGTTCTGTACTAGACTATCTCCCTTACTCATCTCCCAGTTCTGTACTAGACTATCTCCCTTACTCATCTCCCAGTTCACTACCTTGTCTTTTGATTCACCCTTTCCTTGAACCTCTTATATGGTTACCCTCCTGTATTGCCCTTGTAGATTTATAATGCCACTTATCTCCTTCTCCCCACCCCCTCTCCTGTTCTTTGTTTACACGCAGACATGCTTCACCAGGGCCATTGTTTTGGGCTTCTACATTTCCCCTCGCCATTGTTTATTCAGCGGTCTGGCTGGCCCGTCATTTCCTCCCCCCCCCCCCCTCACAGTTGTTATCCTACGACCCATGTCCTTTGTCTATCTTATCCACGCGTGTTTCCGTCACGTGATGTTTTCCGGATATAGCCTGAACGGACTCGGTCATTCGGATGAATCTCATCACGGAGGACAGACCAGTCGTTCCAGCGAAGTCATTTTCATATACAGTAAAGTCTCGATTATGCGGTACTCAATAATCCGGAATTCTCAATTTAACGGACTTTTTTTTTTTTTTTTATTATTATAGGGAGAAAGCTTGAATCATGTTTTGTTCAGTTAAATTAAATGCCTTTATCCGGAAATCGAAAACGCTACAACACGGTTTGTGCGCTGCGCTTACTTCTACAGGCTCTATCATTACACAATATTGCGTTTACAATAGTGTATTTACAGTAATATACTTCAAATAGGAGCGAACATATTTTATTCAATCCAGACATTGTGTCTCCAAATATTCCAAGTAAAAGCGACAGACAGTCTATATCTTCACTTTTTCCCCCGACTAAATGTTTTTGTCGGGAAATCTTAGTCGTGCCAAAAACACTTATCTACATGATTTTACAAATTTGCTTAATTTTCTCATAGCCTGCTTTAGATCTAAAGTTGGTCATGAATTTGTCAAAAATATGGCGTTTGACAGTCTGACCGAACATTAGAAGCAGACGTATTGTTTGTGAAAATTGAAGAGCCCATAACTTTGATGATTATAAATCAAAGGTTGAGCAGCCGGCGTGCAGTGACATAGAGATGGTGAGAAGAAAGGGGAGGGGTTCAAAAATTACCGACTGGAAATTCAAAAAGAGTAAGATACAGAGTTTGACGTTAGTTTGTCTCAGACATTTGTGCAAGCTGAAATTCGTTCCATCAGTATAAATTATACATGATATGCTATAAACGCATGTGTGCATACTTTTTAACGGAATACATTTTTGTGTTAAATAATGGCCTCTGCGAGTGCAAACCACACCTCAATTTCCCGCAAAGGTAAACGCAAGCGAACTGTATTGACACTGAACCAGAAGATTGAAATCGCTAGTAGACTTGAAAAAGGCGTTAATCGCAACGTTTTGATGACTGAATTTGGCATAGCCTCTTCAACATTATATGACATACGAAATCAAAAAGATGAGTTGTTTAAGTTTGCGTCGGAGTCTGAAAGCAGCAACAATATACACCAGAGACGAAGTATGAAACGGCCAAAATTTGAAAAACTCGACGACGTCCTTTATGTGTGGTTTTTAGAAAGAAGAGGAAAAGGAATGCCAATATCAGGACCCATGTTGATAGAGAAAGCTAGTGAATGTCACACGAATTTAAATATTTCTGAGCATTGCAATTTTTCAATCATGTTTTTTCATAAATTTTGAGTTTGGTTTTCTTACTCTCGATTATCCAGAAAAATTCAATTATCCAGAATGGGTTCTTCCCCGAGCATTCCGGATAATCGAGACTTTACTGTACTTTTATTGATACATTATTCACTTTTTACTATTTACGTTCTACTATTAGTCTTGAGCTCTTCCTCACTTTATAATCTTTCTATTTTATATATCACGACGCTCATCTTACCTCGTCTCATGTAGCACACACACATCTCTCTCTATCCTTTCCTATTTCAACATCTTACTTTCCTCTCTCTGTCAACCTCTCCCTCCACCTGATCTACATATACATATACATGTAGGTATAGATAATTGTGCTTCACCGTTTGTTGTCGCTGTCCTTGTATTTTGAAGAAGACCACAGGCTGAAACGTCAGTATTGTGTTGTGTTCCTTCCTTGTAAAGCTGTCACCATACTTTGGAGTGTTTATCACATCCCACTATTGGCTCCTTGCAGAAAGTAAAACAGAATAACAGAAGAAAAGAAAGAATAACGACGTGAAAGAATTGAATCGCTAGCAACAAAATCGACACTAGTTACCGGAAGAAACTCACAATTCATTTGAATCGCTCTTAACTTGAATGAAAATGGAAAAGTCAAAAATAAGGTTTGCTTGGAATGAAAGACACTGATGAATTAGCCGTTGGGAACTACATAGGGGCAGACCCCCATATACTGAAATAATCAAACAAGGGAAATGGTTGACTCTTTGTGAAATAAATAATATCGACATTGGCAATTACTTCAGTTCAGTCCCTTATGATTATTGGCGTGTATTAGATAGCTTCTTGTAAGACAAAGTTTATATGAAAACCTCTAAGATTGGCTTCTTTATACAGGGACATCTATATAGTAAATAAGTAATTTGATTATCTTCATCACACATCGAACAACTCACCATAAGTGTTCAGATCTACTGTATCTTCATCACATATCGAACAACTCACCATAAGTGTTCAGATCTACTGTATCTTCATCACACATCGAACAACTGACCTTAAGTGTTCAGATCTACAGTATCTTCATCACATATCGAACAACTGACCATAAGTGTTCAGATCTACATATGTATATATATATACGTAGTATACAAGGGTCCATTTGTACCGTATTTAGGCGTAAATTAACAAAGATATATAGTAGGCGTATTTTACGCCTAATGTACACGAGAGAGAAGGGGAGTTAATCGGTCGTGCGGCGGCGGGCGGCGTGACCCCTCGGGCGGCGGGCGGTGTCACCCCTCGTGCGGCG
Source organism: Megaustenia siamemsis (assembly GCA_032433765.1). Classification (NCBI taxonomy): domain Eukaryota; kingdom Metazoa; phylum Mollusca; class Gastropoda; order Stylommatophora; family Ariophantidae; genus Megaustenia; species Megaustenia siamemsis. Next base: position 2,873,705 of record JAVIAB010000050.1, read on the forward strand.
GGCGGTGTGACCCCTCGGCGCTCCGGCTTGGCTCGTGACGTCGGTGCGTGGTGACCTCGGAGCGGATCGCGTGTCGACGGGTGACCCCTCGGGGATTATCTCGAGTGGTTCGGACAGCGGCTATCGTCGCGGTGCTATCGGATCGGGGATTATCTCGGTTCGGTGGGACGCTATCGCGCCAGGTAGACGTTAGAAAATATTAGAAGTAAATATCGAGTCTAATGAAAAAGCAATAGAAAATGAACGCGAAACTTAGAAATATTAAAATGAAAATGAAATTATTTTAAAATATTAACATGAAAGACCTCGGCAACATTCAATGTTGGTAGGCGTCATGTTCTCGCCGTATTGTCCCAGGTCAGATGACCACTTAACTAAGAGATAACGCGCCAAGTCTCGTGATTTTGCTGATTGGGGTGGTTAGAGCCAAAAAGAGATGACGTGGTAGGGGTGAAGCACATGACCCTTGGCGTGTAAATACAGATACCAACCACATGACATCCACCCAATTACCGCGTGACCAACTCGACATAATCGGGGTCATGGATCACATGCCAAGTCGTAATCGTGAATGTATATATATATATTGATACCAACCCCACTCTTACTTTTCGAAAGTAACTTCCCAAAGAGACATTTACAAGTACTGAGCGCTCAGATAAATGTAAGTAGAAACACGTTAGTTTTCTTAATACGCTCGATGTTATAGCAAGTAAGTATTTCCGTAGCCGTATAATTGTGAATAAAAGGTGATCAGTAAATATTTAATTAATACAAATGAAAACGATACACGGTAAATAAAACAAACAAATGTGTTGGTTAGTATATATTTATTTTTCACACTTATAAATGTACAACGATGGTTTAATGCTCTCCGAATATGTGTATTTATAGTAATTAACCATATACTTTATCAGACGTGTTGAAATGTGTGGGGAGGGGTAATTTATCACAGATTCACTCTAGTTAGTAAAATATTTGTTCTGTGACCAGACTCCAGAACAGGTGAGATGATTTTACTATACTCCAGAATACGGCTTTCAAATCTTGCACGGTCAAGTACAAACTGGTGCCAATGAGGCATGCAGTCCTCAACTTCCAGATCAACAAATGAAATGATATCAGGCGCCGCGGCAAAACAAACCTAATGAAAAGTCGAACTATAAGGTTTAATACAACTTTCATTAGGATAGTATAAGGTTTAATGAAACATTCGTTAGGCTAATTAATCTCTGTACATTATTGGTACATAAGTTTTAAGAATATGAAATCTATATTTGGATTAGGAGATGTGATGTTGGTAGCTATAACTAACATGAATGTCTGTGTTAAGAAGAAAAATTGGACTTATAGAAATCTCTGTTAAGGCAGGAAATCAACGATCGATACATATAGTGTTGGTATATCAAACTATAAATCGTCTGTAACACTAAGTAACCGACAAACAAATACATACCCTGTTAATTATATTTTTTGTCGGATCGTGTGGTTGAGTGGAAGTGTTGCTGATAGTAGGGTAAATCTCATTCCAGCGAGCATTAACTTCCTCGTAATCTAACTCCGGAACAGAATTCTCTACACCTCTAAGCTCGGAACTTTCATCACTCTCCTCATCTGGTGATCTCGAATGTAATATGGAAAGTGGCTGAATCCTCACCTGATCAGAGGTTTCATTTCGGTTTACCACACTTTCGGGGATCTTCTTGAAGATGGAATCTAAAGTTAACCCATTATTAAAATAAGGATTAGGTGGTGTCCAAGATGGGAAAGCTTGCTCTTCCAATGACCACTCAGACTCTTCATAACTTTCCTCGTCTTCTGAGCTTGAACTTACACTAAAAAGTAGCTGGGCCATAGTAAGAAATTCTTGAAGTTACAATTCCACTAAAATGATTTTTTCCCCCTTTTTCTGTTTAAATAGTGGAATTACCACGGACACCCACCAACAAAATGACTGACCTCTGGATTAACTAATCAGAGAAAAAGATTACTGTTATCGTGATAACTGACCTCATTTTCAACTTGGAGTGCTGTCGAGTCTGACGCGTGGGTTACTTTAAATCGATTCGGCCCTTGATACAATCCACCTAGCGGGTCAATGGTGGGAGGAAATAATACAAGTGGCGGGTTACTTGAACGCGCTTTGACCCCTGATGCAATACCAGGAGTTCCATGACAGTCATAAATAGTTGGATACAACGAGCAGGAAGTTATATTCAAGGTCCAAAATGTTAGACCAAATCACTAAGATTTTACCACCAGAACACACAAATTTAGGCTCATATTCAAAAAGTCGACCTTAAAACGCTACAAATCTACTCCCATACTCACACAAGTTAGACACATCGAACAGATAGTTATATCCAAAGTAAAAAAAGTTAGACCAAATCGCAAACATTTTACTCCCAGAACACAAAAATATAGGCTCTTATTAAAAAAGTCGACCTAAAAATTTCAAAAAAACTACTCACATAGTCATAATTGCTAGACACATCGAACCGCTCGTTATTTCTAAAGCCCAAAAAGTTTGGCCAAATCGCAAATATTTTACCCCCAGAACACAAAAATTTAGGCTCATACTAAAAAAGTCGACCTCAAAACCATAAAAATCTACTCACATAGTCATACTAGTTAGACACAACGAGCAGGAAGTTATATTCAAGGTCCAAAATGTTAGACCAAATCACTAAGATTTTACCACCAGAACACACAAATTTAGGCTCATATTCAAAAAGTCAACCTTAAAACTCTGATGTTTTACTAAACCCGCTCTATTCAGAATGATTTTTGCTGGCCCTTCTACACAGCAATTAACGAAGAATGACATCTACATCCGAACAAGATCTGACAACTTCTTATTGAATCAAGCACGCTCGAGAGCAACATTTCAAACAACAGAGGTTCTAACCAAGGAGGTTCTAGTCCCTGATGATACAGCACTGCTTGTTCATGTTGAAACTGCCATGCAGCCAATGACTGACAATCTTGCTAGGTCATATAACTTATTTTCTTTGTCAGTAAGTGTCTCTACGATTGTGGTGCTCCAACAGAGTATATACCGCAACTATAACATTAAACGACACACCCTTTGATTCTGTGCGAAAGCTCACCAAGCACAGATCAACGGTCACAACCACGATCTCACTTGATGAAGAGATAAATACATGATTACAAAGGGCAGCTTCAACGTGTGATAATCTTAAACATAGAGCATGAGCCAGCACAAAACATGAACACTCAGGACCATCATCATCGAGTGCCATCTCCGCAGCGCCATTCTGCTCTGTCTCTTGCTTTGATGGTGCAGGTTGTCATAGGCTGGTTTGTCCATCTTTTGATGTTACTTGTCCATGTAAGTCTTGGTCTGCCTCTGCCTCTTTTACATTGTATTTTCCTCTCTAGGATTACTTTTAGTAGGCTGTTGTGTCTTTTAACATGGCCCAAAAAATCGCATTTGTCTTGTTTGAATTGTGTTTAGTAGTTCTCTTTTCATTTTTAATTGTTTTAAGACTTCATTGTTTGTTTTCTTTTCCTTCCATCCAATTCTACCTATTCTTCTATATATCCACATTTCAAAGGCTTCAATTTTCTGTTATGTCCTCTTGTCCAATGTCCATGTTTCTGCACTATATAGGAATGTTGAGAAGACATAACATTTTGCTATCCTTAGTTTTAGCCCTGGTGTTATTTGTTTTGATGTTAGTATATTCTTCATGACATTAAATTTACTTTTCACCATTCCTATTCTTTTGTTTATTTAAGTTTCAGATACTCAGGACAAAGATTCTAATTTATCAAAGCTGTTTGCATAACACATTTCTAGATGGATCCGAAACTTGGGCTACCTAATGCAGGGCAGGAGAGAAAGCTAAACAGCTTACATAAAGTAAAGTAAGTAAAGTAGCCCCGTCACGCCAAGTGGCGTATAAGGAATATGGTGTTAGTGACCATCAATTTTACAGACCTTCGTCACATGATTTTTGGGGTAATGCGGTCGGTATTACACCAGTGCCGCCTCACTTTCCCAGAAAAATAAATCCGGTACCCATTTAAGGTTGGTTGAACCGGAAGCCGTTGGTTGGGATCGAACTCTACCTCTTGTCCTTTGTAGTCCAGTTCACTAACCACTGAGCTATCGCGGCTCCTAAACAGGTTACATGTTTACGTCAAATGGCAGGACGAAGTAACCAACATTTTGCAACGAGCCAAACCCGCTTCCATCATGGCAACACTTAGGAGTCGGGTATTGCCTTCGCTCGGTTCGAATGGTTGGGTTATGTGAGAAGAATGGACAACGATCGTATTTTCAATGACTGTGTGATGAACTTATGAACTGAGAGAGACCAAAGGGCAGGCCAGTGCTGAGATAATAAGGATGTTTGCAGGGCCTCCTTGAGAGAATTATCTTTCAGCCAAAGAAACTGGGAATATCTGACATCAGATCGCAGTCCACGAATTAAAAAAAACAAACAGAAAGCGATACAGCAACATTCGAGGAAGAGATAATTATTAAATCATAAAACAAAAGGCACACGAGAAGGAAGATGAGACTGGCTCAATAAAATCATCTTTTATTGACACATTCTGCGGCTAGATCTGTCTATCCAATATTGGTAGATTCAGTCACTGATAAGTTGCTCAGTTAAACAGCATTCAGCATAAAACACAAATACATTACCAAACTACTGGCACAATGACTAATTTGGTCAGGCATCGACTACGGACTGTGCCTTCTCTCCATATCTCACACTCAGCTACCTAAGTTGGGAAAAATACAGAATGAGGCTATGTGAGTCGTGTCGGGCTACATCAAGGATACGCCAATCCCAGCCATGTGAGTCGTGTTGGGATACATCAAGGATACGCCAATCCCAGCCATGTGAGTCGTGTTGGGATACATCAAGGATACGCCAATCCAAGCCATGTGAATCGTGTTCGGATACATCAAGGATACGCCAATCCCAGCCATGTGAGTTGTGTTCTGATACATCAAGGATACGTCAATCCCAGCCATGTGGTCGTGTCGGGATACATCAAGGATACGCCAATCCCAGCCATGTGAGTCGTGTTGGGATACATCAAGGATACGCCAATCCAGCCATGTGAGTCGTGTTGGGATACGTCAATCCCAGCCATGTCAGTTGTGTTCTGATACATCAAGGATACATCAATCCCAGCCATGTGAGTTGTTTTGGGATACATCAAGGATACGCCAATCCCAACTATGCGATTCCTGTTGGACCTTACAAGCATTCTAGCGTGACACAAGTACATGCAAGCCAAAGCCTACATGAGGGTGGCATGTAACAAAAATATATCCACTGTTACCAAAATTAGTCAATGGAAGGCAACCGCATTAAGTACGGGAGATCGTGGTTAGCAGAGGCTGAGACAATACTACAAATCGTATAAAACAGGGAGGATAGATCTACTGGCAGGGATTGGATAGATGCGCGTAACAGGTGTGGGCTAACCAGGGTCATAATAAACTTGGACAGGAAATGACGTGACTGAGCGCAGGGCATGACTGCGATCGAGATCTGGGAGGTAGCACGGGAGGTAGTATTTAGTAGTTCTTTTTGTCATTTTTAGTTATTTTAAGACTTCACCTTTTGTTTTCTTTTCTTTCCATCCAATTCTACCTATACTTCTATAAATCCACATTTCAAAGGCTTCGATTTTCTGTTCTGTTTTCTTGTCTAATGTCCATGTTTATGCACCATACAGGAATATTGAGAAGATATAACATTTTGCTATTCTTAATTTTAACCATGGTGTTATTTGTTTGATTGGAAAACAGTGTTTCCAACGGATATAGATCTTATTTTTAAGTTGTGTCACGTGTTCTATTCAAGGGAGAGGATAAGATCTGATGAGAATTTTTAAAATATCAACATCTACACATTGATAGTTAGACCGTAAAAAGATGGCACGTGAGACCTTAGCGATCTAACACGTGGGGGAAACATCGCCGGGCTTCCCCCAACGTGTATTTTTAAGTGAAGCCCTTAACTTACGACTGACTCAGCAGGTCGGTAAGGGATAAATGTTTTATGCTCAGAGAAATAACAGAAAATGGAGATAGATAAATATAAAGTAGCAACCATCAATATATGCGGAATAAAAAATAAAGACGTTGAACTTATGGAAGAAACTACAAAAGGGACAATTAAAATACTAGGTTTAGTGGACACCAGAGTAAAACGACCACAGATGAAGAAACACACATGAACTACACGATAATATTCTCAGGAGTCGACAACACAGAAAGAGCAACACACGGAGTAGGCTTTATCATCGACCCAGAACATGCACTGAACATTCTAGAAATAAAATACTACTCAGAAAGAATTATCATAGTCAGACTACTAGAAGACGATCGACAAACAACTTACATACAAATCTATGCACCATGCAAAAACAAGGAAAGAGACAGCAAAGAATTCTATGACACATTGAATGGAATTATTAACAAGACTGATGAAAGCGATGACATGTTAGTGATGGCAGATTTTAATGGAAAACTTGGGAAACGCAACAGAGAAAACAGAGATATCCTGGCACCCTGTGGCGATAAGAGACAACTGAATTAAACGAAAATGGAAGCAGACTGCTGGAAATATGTAATCAGAATGATTTATTTATCACCAACACATTCTTCAAACAACAGAGAGTCGCAAGTATACACCTGGTACACATGGAACGACACAACATACAGAAACCAGATAGATCGTATACTAACAAGAAAACAGTAATCCACAGCAGAGCAATCCCTAATATTACAGATGACACGGACCATAAAATAATTGTGATTACACTTAGGCAGCAAAAACAAAGAGAATAAACGAAAACAAACAAAAGAAGCAAAAATTACAGATAATAAAAATAAAACAATTAAAAGATCAAGAATTAAAGAAACCCTAGAAGAAAAACTAACAGAAGAATGTAAGAAACTCCCTAACGAAGTATACACAGTAGAAGAAGAGTGGAAACAATTTAAGGAAACAGTAATCATCATCTCAAAAACAATTTGTGGAACGAAGCTAAGGACAAAAGAAGGGAAAAAGAGCACCCCGTGGCGGAACGAAGTAACCAGAGAAGCAATTAAAGAAAAGAAACTTTAAAAATTGGAGGGAGAATCTCTCTATTCTCTCTCTCTCTCTCTCTCTCTCTCTCTCTCTCTCTCTCTCTCTCTCTCACTCTCTCTCTCTCTGCGATCAGGGCTCAATCAGAGTAGGACTCCAGACTCTCGCACGAAGACAGCTGTCTGTTTAAGGCCAGGAGTGGGTGTAAATTAAAAAAATTGTACCTAAGTGATTTAAGCAATTTATTATTATATGATAATACTAGAGACTGTGAATTAAATCATAGTTATTTATTCTTTCTAACATTGTCCGTTGCTATGGTAACCACGATAAACAGCCGCCATATTGGATTTATAAGAATTGACAGTTTCTATACTAAAACACACCACATCAACACAATTTTTGGCATACTTGTACATAATCCATGTTCTTACATGCCTACAGAAAAAAATGTATATTAATGTGTGAGGTTAATTTTATACAATTTTTTTCTATTAATGCAGTTCAAATTATGGGTGGTGGCATAGCAATAATCCCTATAAAGGTAGAATCTTATGTGCTATAAACAAAGTCTCACTGTATAGCCCTTCATAACATATCATTGCTCAATTCTGCCAAGTCTCAAGAGATTTGAACAGATAGTTGCTGAGATATCTTCATTCTTGTGCAGCACATGTGACGAAAACAGAAAACAGAAAAAAGAGACAAAAGGAAAGAAAACACATTTATAGCTTGAACGTGCACTTGTAATTGTGCTTAGACTTTAATATTTAATCATTTTAAATATAAATATTTATAATTACAAATTAAAACTGGCCAGCAGCATATGCTGGGCCACCTTCCAGCCTAGTAAGTTCTTCCTGGTGCCTCAGTCGAGCTTTTCGCACAATGTCGCGACGCCTGTTGGCCTGGTCCCTTTTGTACTTGACACTGTTCCACTCTCTTTTTTGCTGCCTGCTTGTTCCCAGCCTCTCCATGTGTGAACCCTTGGTGAAACCAAAGAAACTGGCAATGTCCTAAGCAGCAATTGGGCCAACATTAAATTCCTGGATGGCTGTCAGGACTGCGAACTCCACGCGGCGGCGAGACGCAAAGTTGTCTTTTGCGCACCGATTCCAGATGAGACTGTGCAAAGACTCATTCGCGTTTTGAGTTCTGCCAGAAACACACCTGTTAGGTCCACTCCGCTTGAATACCTGTTAAAACGTTGCACTGTGTTCTGCGCCAGTGGCCCAGTGCATCCGATTTCAGCCAGCATTTTGTTCAGGTTTGCTTTCCTTAGCCTTTGATTGTCCCCAATCTTCCTGCAAGGCAGCAGATGATCTTTTCTGTAGGGGGATTCTGCCCTTAGATGGTCGGCCCTCCCAGGTTTACGAGCACCATCTGCCCGCGTCACTAGAGGTGACTAACACAGACATGCGACTTGTAATATGAGGAAACTGCAACAAGGATCACTTTTCATGCACAGCCTCAAACTGTTCCCGCCGCCTATCCCGGTAAGTCACATCCTCTTGAAAATGATGATCGTCGTAGCACTTGATGATGTTAGGCCATCGTTGATGACTTCAATTCCGAACATAGAGACACACAGTCAGTCGTCAAAATTCCCCGTCGTACATCAAACAGCAGACCGTAAGATTTGCGCACGGCCGGTTTAGGGAACCATTACGATGACGCAGCACACAACAATGTCGCCGAACACATAATCTCGCTCTCTTTAGATTTCTGTCTGATTACTCTAGTGTTAGCAGCCTACGATGGACAAAACACGAAGCAAATTCCCCAAAGAGACAAAACTGCGGCTGACGAAGTAGTGTACATTAATGTGTAACATGGAAATAACTTGCGTCAAAGAATACCAACAACGGTCATGAACAGCACCAATGTGACGTAAAGCGCAGATCAAGTCTAGACGGTGGAAGGTCTCACTCACAACACTTGATTTGTACAAATTTGGACTGTTGTCGGCCTACGACCTCGCTTTAGCGACACAGATGTATCAAACATATCATCATTTTGACTTTAACGCAGAAAAGTGCAAAGGAGATCCGAAATTAATCAGACCCTGTGTGCACTTTCTGCAGCGATCGAGAGGACGTGGACTAGATCCGCCATCTTGGAGACTGATGGGAGAATAAGAACCAAGAAAAATATGAAAAATTTGTTTTAGTTCGAAAAAGAGTTAACATTTTGAAACAAAGAAGCTAAGTAAAAGAATTGGACAGAAATCTGGCAAAATATGAGTAGGGACTTTAAGACAGGCAAAAGAGATTTCTACAAAGCAGTAAAAGCCACAAGAGCAAGAAAACAAAACAATGATCCTACAGAGCTCATAAATGACAAAGACGGACAGACAATATCAAATAACCAACATATGCAACAGAGATGGAAAGAATATTTCGAAGACCTGTTAAACATGACAACAACTACCAAAAAGACAGCAAAAAAAAAAAAAAAAAAAAAAAAAAAAACGCAAGAACCTACAAATACTGAACCCAACATCATGAATGAGGAAATTGAAGAAGTAATCAAATATGCACAAAGGAATAAAGCACCGGGGATAGATAACATACCAAAATAAATAATAGCAGCAGCAGTAGTGACATGAATGCGCAGAATATTCAATGCAGCATGGCACCAACAAAAAACCTCAGAAGACTGGCAACAGGCAATCATCGTATACCAATATGGAAAAAGAAAGCTAGGAAAAGAGACTGTAATCAATATAGAGGTATATCTCTTCTCAGCCATGTAGGAAAGCTATACGCCAAAATTGTGAACAAAATGTTGAGACCAATAACAGAACTACAGTTAAGCGATTCTCAAATGGGTTCCGAAAAAAAACAAAACAGAGAATGTACTGACGCTCTATTCACCTTAAAACAGCTTGCAGAAAAAAAAGGCAGAACACAATCAACATCTGTACATAGCTTTCATTGATCAGGCAAAAGCATTCGACAGAGTAAGCAGAGAACAACTGTGGGGGATACTAACAACATACGGAATAAGCCAACATCTAACCAACCTTATTAAAAGTCTCTACATCAACAGCAGTTGCAGGGTCAGAACAGCAGCAGGTTACACAGACCACTTCGAAGTTAGATCAGGTGTAAGACAGGGGTGCGTACTATCCCCCCTACTGTTTATTACATACATAGTCTATGTATACAAGTTAGCCAACCCATCAGAGACAGAGGAGATCAACGAGCTTTTACATGCAGCCGATCAGGCACTAATACATGAAACAATCAAGACCTACAGTAACACTTAAATAGACTCAACAACACAGACACAAAATACAACATGAAAATCAACATCAACAAATTGAAGTCATGATTTAAGCAAAAGAGAAACAGAACATCAACATAACTATAGAAGGCAGACAACTAAAACAAGTAGAGGAATTTAAATATCTCGAAATCCTAGTGACACACGTCAATTCACACACATCAGAGATAGACTCAAGATGCATCAAAGCTTGTCAAATCATTGGACAGCTATCAACACTACTGACCAACAAGGAAATAACTCTAGAGACAAAACGGGCACTCAACAATACAATCTTCATCCCAACGTTGTGCTACCAATGCCAGTCCTGGACCCTAGATGTAAGATAAATAAGAAAAATAACATCTACTAATATTAAATGTGTTAGACGAATGACAGGAACCGGCCTGAGGGACAAGATCAGAAATGAAGAACTGAGGAAAAAGCTAGGAATAACCTCAGCCATAGAATATATAAAGAAACAATAGATAAAATGGTTTGGCCACGTGACAAGGCAGAGTGATAAAAAAAAAAAAAACAACGGGCTCTCAATAAAAGTTGCGAGAATACCAGACCCGAGGGTCGACTATGAAAAAAATGGATCGATGGAATAATAGAAGTACTAGGAAACAGAACAGCAGCAGAGGCGAACAGAAGAGCAAAAGACCGCAACTTATATCTCCCATCGACGTTGAAAGGTAAATGAGGAAGGAAAGAAGAAAAAGAAGTTATTTGTTTTGATGTTAGTATGTTCTTCATGACATTAAAATTACTTTTTGCCATTCCTATTCTTTTGTTTATTTCAGTTGTATATTTTCCATCACTGGTTATAGTATGTCCAAGGTAGTTGTAGCTCTGAACTGTCTCCAGGTCTATTCCTTCAATTTTGATATCCACATGTGGGTTTGAGTATTTTCGTTTTTTATGATCATAGTTTTAGTCTTTTTGATATTCATATCTAGTCCATATTTTTTGCTTGTCATGTTTATTTCATTAAGTAATTGTTGCAGATCTTTAGGATTTTCTGCTTGTAGAACAGTATCATCAGCATATCTTAGGTTATTGATTATCTTTCCATTAATGTTTAGGCCTGGCATCTCTGTGATGTTTTTAAAAATTTGCTCAGTGTATAGATTGAACAAGCTCGGTGATAGGATGCATCCTTGTAGTACTTCTTTGTTTATATATCAATGGGTGTAGAGTTCTCTTTTTATATTTTATTATCGCTGTTTGCTCCCAGTATTGATTACATATGTTGTTGTTGTTGCCTTCGCCTGCTTTCAACTCTGACGAAGTCCCTAGAGATTAGGAAATGAATTTTGCGTGTTAATCCATTTTTCCCTGACAACCGTGTGCACATGGGTCCCTTGCCGCACAGGCAGATAACTCCGACTTCGGAGGTACTCATGTTTTTTCCGTCGATGAGTAAATGGCGTTTTAAGCCGGGCCTCGCTGCTGAGACCAGGGGTGGTTGTCACAGAGAGAAATCATAAATAAAAATCCCAACCGGTGTAGCCGAGATTTAAATCCACAACCTCTCTGTCCCGAGGCCGGCGTCTTGCATCGAGACCAACCAGTCCCCCATGGACTTGGAATATGAGGATACTGCAACAAGGAACACTTTTCATGCATAGCCTGCAATGGTTCCTGCCGCCTATCCACCATATACCAGAAGTTCACGTCCTCCCGATAGTGATGATCGTCATATTTCTTTAAAAATGTATAGCGCTTGATGATGTTAGGCCATCGTTGTTGACTCCAATTTCGAACATATAAACACATAGTTAGTCGTCAGATTATCCCCGTTGCACATCAAACAACAGACCGTAAGATTAGCGTACGGCCTGTCTAGGGATTTACAATGAGCCATTACGCAGACATAGCACACATAACAATGTCGCAAGCACAGCAATGACGCGCCATTTAGATTCTTGATTGCTCTAGTGAATGTAGCCTAAGACGAACAGAACACGGTGCAAATTCCACAAAGAGATAAAACTGCGGCTGACGAAGCAGTTCACATTAATGAGAACATATAAATAACTTGCGTCAAGCAAATCCAGCAAAGGTCATGAACAGCACCAATGTGAAGTAAAGCACAGAACAAGCCTAGACGATGGAAGGTCGCATTCACAACACTTGATTTGTCGAATGTTAGCGGGGTAGGGTTCTGCTGTACCAAAGGAGGAGTAAGACGTTACCTTTCCTCCGCTAGTCTTCGGGACACCCTCCGACTAGTACAGTCACTGCCAAGAAGGAAAGGAATGGCAAACTACCTTCTTAAATTGCCTGGAATAATCATGACATATTACAACCTTCTATTTACAGCTAACGACGTTAATGGGGACTTCACAGCCATCTCGTCCGGTAGGGAGCGTCATGTGCTACAGGTGACACCGATCGTCATCAAGCAAATGTATGCAAGATCAAAAATAAAGAGACACTAGCAATAGGAACTTGGAACATTAGATCAGCATTCCAGGTTGGAAAACTAGAAAACCTCAGTCAAGAAATGAGAAGAATGAAATTGAACATCTTGGGACTATGTGAAATGAGATGGACAAGAGCAGGATTATTACAACGCGACAGTGGAATTTACTCTGGGGGAACCACACACGAATGAGGAGTAGGCATCATGTTAGATAGAGAAAGAAGCAAAACAGTGAAAGGATTTTGGCCAGTATCAGACAGAATTCTGCTAGTAAAATTAAGTGGCAGACCAATGGATATCAACATAAATCAAGTTTATGCACCAACAAGTAATAGCGAAGAAGAAGACATTGACACTTTTTACGAGGAGCTACAGGCAGCCATGGAACAGTGTAAATCCCATGAAATAACTGTTGTATTAGGGGATTTCAATGCAAAGGTAGGAACAGCTAAAGTGCAAAATGTGACTGGGGGGCATGGCCTTGGCGAGACGAATGACAGAGAGGATAGATTGATAGATTGGGCAAAGACACATGAAATGATTATAGGTAACACCTGGTTCAAACAACACCCTAGGCGACTATGGACATGGCAAAGCCCAGACAAAAAAGTACACAATCAAATTGATTTTATACTGGTACAGAGAAGATTCAGGAATGGGCTAACATCTGTTAAAACAAGGCCAGGAGCAGATTGCAATAGTGACCATGTACCAGTAGTTGGAAAGATGATAATAAAACTGCGGAAGGCACAGAAATCACCAAGAAATATAAAATTAGAACTAGATATGCTAAGAGTAGATAAACAAATGAGTGATAAGTACAGCATGATAGTACAAAATAGATATAATGCTATTGAGAAAATACAGGACATCCAGGAGCAGTGAGAAATGCTCAAACAATCGATTCAGCAAACATCAAAAGAAGTTATACCAGTGACTAAAAGAATCAACAAAAAGAAATGGATGACAGAAGAAATATTACAACTAATGGACGAAAGAAGAAAACATAAGAAAGAAGAACGAGCATACAAAATATTGCACAAAGATATCCAAAGTAAGTGCAGAGAAGCAAAGGAAGGATGGTTAAAACAGAAATGTGAAGAAATGGAAAAACAACAAAAGAAAGACTCAAAATTTATGCACAATCAGTTAAATGAATTAACAGGAAGAAAAGAAGTCAAAGTTTCAGGATGTGTGAAATCAAAGGAAGGAAATATAATAATGGGAGAGGAGAAGACAATGGAAAGATGGACAGAATATATCAATCAACTCTATGATGATGAAAGACCAGAATTAAACAATTCAAGTGAAGACACAGGACCATCAATAATGCAGAGTGAAGTGGAGGACGCAATTCAACACATGAAAAGAGGCAAAGCTCCAGGTCCTGACAATATAACAATCGAAGAGATAAATGCATTAGGAGAGTTGGGAGTACAAGTCATAACAAAATTACTCAATGACATATTTAACACTGGACACATACCCGAGGATCTACTAAAATCTATCTTTGTAGCCATACCGAAGAAGTCAGGCGCCACTGATTGTGAAGACCATCGAACTATTAGTCTCATGAGCCATATGACTAAAATATTACTAAGAATCATCATGAGACGTGTAAGGAACAAAACAAAACCAGAAATAAGTGAGGAACAATGTGGATTTGTGGAAGGAAAGGGCACCAATAACGCAATATACATCTTAAGGACATTGATAGAAAGATCTATAGAGGTGAAGAAAGATCTATATATGTGCTTTATAGACTACACGAAAGCATTTGACAAAGTAAAGCATGTGGAAATAATCAATATGCTGGAGAAATTAAACATTGATGGCAAGGATCTGCGAATCATAAAAAACATGTACTGGCAACAAACAGCAGCTATACGAATTAACAACCAAACAGGACAATTCCAATATATAAAACAAGAAGTCAGACAAGGCTGTGTTCTGTCACCGGACTTGTTTTCACTTTACAGCGAATATATAATGAGATCAATAGTAGACAAAAAAGGAATTGAAGTCAACGGTCACAACATAAATAATTTGCGATATGCGGATGACACAGTCTTAATAGCAGAGACAGAGAACGAACTACAAGAAATGATAGACATAATAGTAGAAGAAAGCAACAAGAAAGGTCTCAGTCTGAATAGTAAGAAAACAGAAGTAATGGTTATATCGAAGAGACAATCATCACCATCACGCAGCATAATAATAAACGAGACAAATCTAAAACAAGTGCAACGTTTCAAATACTTGGGCACAATAATAACATCAGATGGGAGATGCACCACAGAAATAAAAAGCAGAATAGCTCAGGCCAAAATAGCATTTCAGAAAATGAAAAATATCTTATGCAACAAATCTATGTCAATAAAAATGAGAAAGAGAATTCATCGGTGCTATATAGAACCAATTCTGACCTATGGAAGCGAATCATGGACAGTAGACAAACAAATGAAAAGACGGTTAGAGGCCACAGAGATGGGGTTTCTCAGAAGAATGTTGAAAGTTCCCTGGACAGATAAAACGACCAATGAGGATGTTCTCAAAGAGGCCAACACAAAAAGGGAGGTCTTAAAAAACATCAGAAAGAAGCAATCAACATTTTACAGGCACATCATGAGAAGAGGAAAGTTGGAATACTTGGTTACAACTGGCAAAATAAAAGGAAAGAGAGATCGCGGACGACAAAGAGAGAAAATACTGGATAGCTTGGTGTCATGGCATGGAAAACAGTCAACAACATAACTGATACGATGCACTGTAGATAGAAGATTGTGGAGGGACATGATCGCCTACGCCAACCGGCAGGGTACATGATGATGATGATGATTTGTCGAAAATGAAATATTGCCGGCGTACGACATTGTTTTATAGGCGCAGATGTAATAAGTAGATCATCATCTTGACTTTAACGCATAGGAGTGCAATTTACAACCGAAATTAATCAGACATCGAATGCACTTTCTGCAGCGATCGAGAGAACGTGGACTAGATCCGCCATCTTAGAAACGGAAGTCCATTTACATATTAGTCTTATGTCTGCGTCATCCGTATACACATTGAGTTATTAGCGGGTCATCATCTTTGCACTCCGAACATGTCCATACTTGCTCAGATCCCCTCCTCAGCAAGTCTCGCAGTGTCCAGTGACTGACGACTCCAGTTCTGTGTTGGTTGATAAGTCTTCTTACACGGCCACTAAGTTTCTCATTTTTGGCTGTGCCCATCTTAACTTCCATTTCCATCATCCGAAGGAGTGACGTGGACTCATGGTTATCGAAGTCCTGTGTCCTTCCAACTTCCCGGAGGGCATTGATGATGTCCGCCCGATCCATTGGTTGACTGTCCTCAACAATAGCGCAGCTAGCCAACCTGTCCGCTCTTTCATTTCCCCGTACTCCAGCATGTCCTGGGACGTAGACAAAGGTGACCTTACATATTTTTGACTTCTGCAATGACTCTACCCAAAGCCTACGTACAGATCCCGCCTCCACTTTTCATATCATGCTCATCGAATCACTCAGTATACAGGTGTGGGTGTAGTCTTTGACTCTAGCCAGATGAATGCCTTGGTCACTGCCATCACCTCCATCGTCATGCAACTCGTGATCATAACGTATGCACCACTGTCTTCCTTGACAATTCTGCCTGCCGAGCGTGCTGTAAATGCCCATGCACTTCTTTGGTGTCGTCTTACAGATCCGTCTATATAGATGACTGCATCTTTCTCATCGGTGTTATCGCAGATGAGACCGTTGACCTCCGCATTGACCACGACCGGGTTCTGTTCCATACTTTTCATGTCGATAGTGACAATACACGAGAATATCCCCTTGAATGACGTATGCACCGGTATCCACTCCTCGCCAACGTTGATATTGGTAAGCCCACAGACCTGTTTGATGACATCTTCTGCTCGGCCCACCTATGATTTGCCTCTTTTTAGCCTGGCACCTTTCCCTGTTTCGAGCTCATGATGCAATGGATGCTCTTCATGCGCACTAATCTTCAGGTATGCTCGTGCTCTCCAGATCTTGCTTCTGTCATCCATGATTGCAAAGTCAAGAAGATACCTCATTGCTACACAGGGAGTGTCCCTTGTACACCCCAAAATAATGTGCATGGTATCATTCTGTATTTTCTTCAGCCTGTCAATTTGAGTCGTACTGACAGTAGGAACTGCCAGGGCATACTCGATTGGTGCAAGGACTAGTTCCTGGAACAGAAGGGTAAGTAGCCTCTGCTCGATGTTGGCAGCTGCCCTGACCTTCAAGGCGGCTAATCCTTTGCGGGATTTTGTTAACACGTGGTCGACGTGGTCCCGAAAACACAGGCTGCGATCAAACTTAACTTCGAGGTACGTCATCACCCTGTCCCTGGTCACCTCATCAGCTCTCATTCGTACCACCGGTGTTTCCATGTTAACGATATGATTGTTAAGTGAGAACCATGAAACTGATGCTTTATTAGGATTGACCAATGCACCTGATACTCCACACCACAAAGAGACACGATCGAGTTCGTCTTGCATTGTGGAAGCGATTTGACTTCTGTCTCTTCCCTGTCGATATACAAGAATATCATCAGCAAAAGTCATAGTTCTTCCCTCCCATCCAGCTGTTGTTCCGTGATCGTTATTGTGTACACGTTAAATAGAACTGGTGACAATGGTGAACCTTGTGGCAACCCTGGACAAATGGATATTGGCTCTGATGACCAACTTCCACATTTGAGTATCACCTTCCTTTGAAACAGTGCTGCAGCGATCCATCTAATTCAGCAATCAATCATGTACAGTAGTTATATGTCTATTTCAATCAATCATGTAAGGTAGTTAGTTATATGTTTATTTCAATCAATCATGTAAGGTAGTTAGGTATATGTTTATTTCAATCAATCATGTAAGGTAGTTATTTATTTCAATCAGTCATGTAAGGTAGTTAGGTATATGTTTATTTCAATCAATCATGTAAGGTAGTTAGTTATATGTTTATTTCAATCAATCATGTAAGGTAGTTATTTATTTCAATAAGTCATGTAAGGTAGTTAGGTATATGTTTATTTCAATCAATCATGTAAGGTAGTTATTTATTTCAATCAGTCATGTAAGGTAGTTAGGTATATGTTTATTTCAATTAATCATGTAAGGTAGTTAGTTATATGTTTATTTCAATCAATCATGTAAGGTAGTTATTTATTTCAATAAGTCATGTAAGGTAGTTAGGTATATGTTTATTTCAATCATTCATGTAAGGTAGTTAGTTATATGTTTATTTCAATCAATCATGTAATGTAGTTATATGTTTATTTCAATCAATCATGTAAAGTAGTTATTTATATCAATCAATCATGTAAGGTAGTTATATGTTTATTTCAATCAATCATGTAAGGTAGTTATTTATTTCAATCAATCATGTAAGGTAGTTAGTTATATGTTTATTTCAATCAATCATGTAAGGTAGTTATTTATTTCAATCAATCATGTACAGTACTTATATGTTTATTTCAATCAATCATGTATGGTAGTTATATGTTTATATCAATCAATCATGTACAGTAGTTATATGTTTATTTCAATCAATCATGTAAGGTAGTTATATGTTTATTTCAATCAATCATGTAAGGTAATTATATGTCTATTTCAATCAGTCATGTATAGATGTTACATGCTTACTTAATAATTTCTTCATTTTTTTTTTGCGTTTGCCAGCTTTCACCTCTGACGAAGTCTCTAGAGACTAGGAACTGAACTTTGCGTGTTCATCCATTTTTCACTGTCCCTCGCCGCACAGGCTGATAACACCATCTTCGGAGGTACTCATATTTTTTTTCCATCGATGAGTAATTGACGTTTCAAGCCTGGTCTCGAGACAAGAGATGGTTGCCGCAAAAGGAAATCACAAACAAAAATCCCAAATAGTGCAGCCAGGATTTGAACTCAAAACCTCTCTGTCTGGAGACCGGCGTCTTGCCTCGAGACCAACCAATCCCCCAATTAACAATTTAAGAAATCATTACTAGAAATTAAGTCTTCTATAGATCAGAATTTCAATCAACAGAAATTCGTAACGATTTACAAACGCCGATTACCATTTTTTTTCAACACCCCATTTGCTCTGAATGTTTCCGATCTCGCTTCTGCATCTCTTGAAATCTTCCCAGCCGCCACAAGTCGTTACTTGAATAATCTAGTGACTAGATCATGTGTGCGTGGACATTGTGGGGATAGTGCAGTACGTGTTGAGAGAATTAAGTCGATAGAAAAAAGGAAGTTCGTGAATGTACCCAAGGTCGAAAGTTTTAGGTAGAGTGATCTGGAAGTTACCATAGTGGGAACGAGGTCAGTGACGTATTGTTTTGTAAATGGGAGACAAAGATAATTCAGGGTGTCGAAGTTTGATTGGATGCGCAAAGGAGTCTGGGATAATAAGACTAGGAGATGTTTAAACATACAGAAGCAGATTCAGCGTAGACAGACTAGATTAGAGATGACATGTAGTCAGTCAGTCAAGTTGTAGAGCAACGTTAGAGTTATGTGATAGACAGACTAGAGCAGATAAGGAGATGACATGTAGTCAGTCAGTCAAGTTGTAGAGCAACGTTAGAGTTATGTGATAGACATACTAGAGCAGATAAGGAGATGACATGTAGTCAGTCAATCAAGTTGTAGAGCAACGTTAGCGTTATGTGATAGACAGACTAGAGTAGATAAGGAGATGACATGCAGTCAGTCAGTCAAGTTGTAGAGCAACGTTAGAGTTATGTGATAGACAGACTAGAGCAGAGATGGCATGTAGTCAGTCAGTCAAGTTGTAGAGCAACATTAGAGTTATGTGATAGACAGACTAGAGCAGATAAGGAGATGCCATGTAGTCAGTCAGTCAAGTTGTAGAGCAACGTTAGAGTTATGTGATAGACAGACTAGAGCAGATAAGGAGATGACATGTAGTCAGTCAGTCAAGTTGTAGAGCAACATTAGAGTTATGTGATAGACAGACTAGAGCAGATAAGGAGATGACATGTAGTCAGTCAATCAAGTTGTAGAGCAACGTTAGAGTTATGTGATAGACAGACTAGAGCAGAGACGACATGTAGTCAGTCAGTCAAGTTGTAGAGCAACGTTAGAGTTATGTGATAGACAGACTAGAGTAGATAAGGAGATGACATGTAGTCAGTCAGTCAAGTTGTAGAGCAACGTTAGAGTTATGTGATAGACAGACTAGAGCAGATAAGGAGATGACATGTAGTCAGTCAGTCAAGTTGTAGAGCAACATTAGAGTTATGTGATAGACATATTAGAGCAGATAAGGAGATGACATGTAGTCAGTCAGTCAAGTTGTAGAGCAACGTTAGAGTTATGTGATAGACAGACTAGAGCAGATAAGGAGATGACATGTAGTCAGTCAGTCAAGTTGTAGAGCAACGTTAGAGTTATGTGATAGACATACTAGAGCAGATAAGGAGATGACATGTAGTCAGTCAGTCAAGTTGTAGAGCAACGTTAGAGTTATGTGATAGACAGACTAGAGCAGAGATGGCATGTAGTCAGTCAGTCAAGTTGTAGAGCAACATTAGAGTTATGTGATAGACAGACTAGAGCAGATAAGGAGATGACATGTAGTCAGTCAGTCAAGTTGTAGAGCAACGTTAGAGTTATGTGATAGACAGACTAGAGCAGATAAGGAGATGACATGTAGTCAGTCAGTCAAGTTGTAGAGCAACATTAGAGTTATGTGATAGACAGACTAGAGCAGATAAGGAGATGACATGTAGTCAGTCAATCAAGTTGTAGAGCAACGTTAGAGTTATGTGATAGACAGACTAGAGCAGAGACGACATGTAGTCAGTCAGTCAAGTTGTAGAGCAACGTTAGAGTTATGTGATAGACATACTAGAGTAGATAAGGAGATGACATGTAGTCAGTCAATCAAGTTGTAGAGCAACGTTAGAGTTATGTGATAGACAGACTAGAGCAGATAAGGAGATGACATGTAGTCAGTCAGTCAAGTTGTAGAGCAACATTAGAGTTATGTGATAGACATACTAGAGCAGATAAGGAGATGACATGTAGTCAGTCAGTCAAGTTGTAGAGCAACGTTAGAGTTATGTGATAGACAGACTAGAGCAGATAAGGAGATGACATGTAGTCAGTCAGTCAAGTTGTAGAGCAACGTTAGAGTTATGTGATAGACAGACTAGATCAGAGACGACATGTAGTCAGTCAGTCAAGTTGTAGAGCAACATTAGAGTTATGTGATAGACAGACTAGAGCAGATAAGGAGATGACATGTAGTCAGTCAGTCAAGTTGTAGAGCAACGTTAGAGTTATGTGATAGACAGACTAGAGCAGATAAGGAGATGACATGTAGTCAGTCAATCAAGTTGTAGAGCAAAGTTAGAGTTATGTGATAGACAGACTAGATCAGAGACGACATGTAGTCAGTCAGTCAAGTTGTAGAGCAACATTAGAGTTAAGTGATTGACAGACTAGAGAAGAGACGACATGTAGCCAGTCAGTCAAGGTGTAGAGCAACATTAGAGTTAAGTGCTTGACAGACTAGAGCAGAGATGGCATGTAGTCAGTCAATCAAGTTGTAGAGTAACATTAGAGTTTAGTGCTTGACAGACTAGAGCAGAGATGGCATGTAGTCAGTCAGTCAAGTTGTAGAGCAACGTTAGAGTTATGTGATAGACAGACTAGAGCAGATAAGGAGATGACATGTAGTCAGTCAGTCAAGTTTTAGAGTAACATTAGAGTTATGTGATAGACAGGCTAGAGCAGAGACGACATGTAGTCAGTCAGTCAGTCAAGTTGTAGAGCAACGTTAGAGTTATGTGATAGACAGACTAGAGCAGAGATGGCATGTAGTCAGTCAGTCAAGTTGTAGAGCAACGTTAGAGTTATGTGATAGACAGACTAGAGCAGATAAGGAGATGACATGTAGTCAGTCAGTCAAGTTGTAGAGCAACATTAGAGTTATGTGATAGACAGACTAGAGCAGATAAGGAGATGACATGCAGTCAGTCAGTCAAGTTGTAGAGCAACGTTAGAGTTATGTGATAGACAGACTAGAGCAGATAAGGAGATGACATGTAGTCAGTCAGTCAAGTTGTAGAGCAACGTTAGAGTTATGTGATAGACAGACTAGAGCAGATAAGGAGATGACATGTAGTCAGTCAGTCAAGTTGTAGAGCAACGTTAGAGTTATGTGATAGACAGACTAGAGCAGAGATGACATGTAGTCAGTCAGTCAAGTTGTAGAGTTGTCTCCATGTATTTATCACATATATGGTGTTCAACGCCATGGAAGATGATGGGCAATAAATACATATAAGGTCTCAATGGCTGATTGTTCTCTGTGTCCACCCAGTAATAAATAAGATACATGATCTATGTGAACTCAAAATTTTGAGAAAGATAGTAAAGATCATTATGTTTCTGTGGTCTATAACATTACAAACCTTTCTTGTATCACCTCAAGTTTATTTTGTCTGCGCTGTTTTCCCTTTTATAATTATGTGATGCTGTATTTTATTTTGCAATAGTGCTACATCAATGAGCTGATGGCAATGAGCAGCTCATAAAAGACAATCCTGATTAATGAGCTGATAACAATGAGCAGCTCATAAAAGACAATACTGATTAATGAGCAGATAACAATGAGCAGCTCATAAAAGACAATACTGATTAATGAGCTGACAACAATGAGCAGCTCATAAAAGACAATACTGATTAATGAGCAGATAACAATGAGCAGCAAGCTCATAAAAGACAATACTGATTAATGAGCTGATGGCAATGAGCAGCTCATAAAAGACAATACTGATTAATGAGCTGATAACAATGAGCAGCTCATAAAAGACAATACTGATTAATGAGCTGATGGCAATGTGCAGCCAGCTCATAAAAGACAATACTGATTAATGAGCTGATAACAATGAGCAGCTCATAAAAGACAATACTGATTAATGAGCAGATAACAATGAGCAGCTCATAAAAGACAATCCTGATTAATGAGCAGATAACAATGAGCAGCTCATAAAAGACAATACTGATTAATGAGCTGATAACAATGAGCAGCTCATAAAAGACAATACTGATTAATGAGCTGATAACAATGAGCAGCTCATAAAAGACAATACTGATTAATGAGCTGATAACAATGAGCAGCTCATAAAAGACAATACTGATTAATGAGCTGATAACAATGAGCAGCTCATAAAAGACATACTGATTAATGAGCTGATAACAATGAGCAGCTCATAAAAGACAATACTGATTAATGAGCTGATAACAATGAGCAGCTCATAACTATAAATACCGAGGAAAATGGGTCTTTGCATTCCATTATTTTCTGCAGAGTATATCAATATTTCATGCTATCCATTCCGGACTTTTCCTTTCTACCATCTCTCATTCTAATCTGCACTGTGTCACTTTTGTTTCTCTCCTGGACTCTTGGAAGAATTTATTTAACACAATGTAAAACTGTTGCCCATGCCACAAAGAAATTGGACAATTTAATTACAACTGACCTGGTCAAAATCATATAAAATGAAAACAAAAATGAACCCTTAGTATTAGACGAGATTTATTTAATGATTGTTCAGCAAGTTGTTAAAATATAAAGCGTCTAATGGCGAAAAATTGCAGAAGGAAGTCAGAAACGAGATCTTCCAAACATATTTAAGTCATATGTAATTATCGATTTGTACAAATCTTCAATAAATGTTTTAAGGATAGTGAATATAATATAAGAGTGGCAATAGGAGCATAATTGTGATGTGTTCTAGCATGACTCGTTGTTGAGTCGCAGGCAGGACATCGACGGCATCTTGAATGCAAATGTTGTCATTATATAAGTGCATGTTATTATACGCTTGCTCAGATCAAAGCGAAAGAAAAAAAAATTACGATGGAAAAAAGAAGCCATGTGAATGTTTATTGGACATCAACTGATGAGGGAAACTAAAAAAGAAAATAGTTCGATAAGTAACTGGAAGAAATGTCAAAGACGGCAGGAAAAAAAGAAGTTATACTTGAAGAAAAACAAATGCTATATAAAATATTAAAATGTTTAAGGAACAAATAGTTGTGCAAGATCACCAATCAGCACAATATAAGGGTGGGAAGTAACGAACAAGTGAAGCATTCCTTTTGTTCAAATATTCCAGCCCCAAGCCTTCCCACAAAATAAAACAAACAGTTCCAACATAAACATTTGTTAAGCACATATTTCTTGTCAACAATTGGCAGATATCTGTAAGCTGACTTTACTGGTCAATGTCTGATCATAGTAAAGTCAATAGTTGGCAGATATCTGTAGGCTGACTTTACTGGTCAATGTCTGATCATAGTAAAGTCAATAGTCGGCAGATATCTGTAAGCTGACTTTACTGGTCAATGTCTGATCATAGTAAAGTCAACAATTGGCAGATATCTGTAGGCTGACTTTACTGGTCAATGTCTGATCATAGTAAAGTCAACAGTTGGCAGATATCTGTAAGCTGACTTTACTGGTCAATGTCTGATCATGGTAAAGTCAACAACTGGCAGATATCTGTAGGCTGACTTTACTGGTCAATGTCTGATCATAGTAAAGTCAATAGTCGGCAGATATCTGTAAGCTGACTTTACTGGTCAATGTCTGATCATAGTAAAGTCAACAGTTGGCAGATATCTGTAGGCTGACTTTACTGGTCAATGTCTGATCATGGTAAAGTCAACAGTTGGCAGATATCTGTAAGCTGACTTTACTGGTCAATGTCTGATCATGGTAAAGTCAACAACTGGCAGATATCTGTAAGCTGACTTTACTGGTCAATGTCTGATCATAGTAAAGTCAACAGTTGGCAGATATCTGTAAGCTGACTTTACTGGTCAATGTCTGATCATGGTAAAGTCAACAACTGGCAGATATCTGTAAGCTGACTTTACTGGTCAATGTCTGATCATGGTAAAGTCAACAGTTGGCAGATATCTGTAGGCTGACATTACTGGTCAATGTCTGATCATGGTAAAGTCAACAGTTGGCAGATATCTGTAAGCTGACTTTACTGGTCAATGTCTGATCATGGTAAAGTCAACAGTTGGCAGATATCTGTAGGCTGACTTTACTAGTCAATGTCTGATCATGGTAAAGTCAACAGTTGGCAGATATCTGTAGGCTGACTTTACTGGTCAATGTCTGATCATGGTAAAGTCAACAGTTGGCAGATATCTGTAGGCTGACATTACTGGTCAATGTCTGATCATGGTAAAGTCAACAGTTGGCAGATATCTGTAAGCTGACTTTACTGGTCAATGTCTGATCATGGTAAAGTCAACAGTTGGCAGATATATGTAAGCTGACTTTACTTGTCAATGTTTGGTCATAGTAAAGTCAACAATTGGCAGATATCTGTAAGCTGACTTTACTGGTCAATGTCTGATCATAGTAAAGTCAACAATTGGCAGATATCTGTAGGCTGACTTTACTGATCAATGTTTGGTCGTAGTAAAATCAACAATTGGCAGATAGATATCTGTAAGCTGACTTTACTGGTCACTGTCTGATCATAGTAAAGTCAACAATTGGCAGATATCTGTAGGCTGACTTTACTGGTCAATGTCTGATCATAGTAAAGTCAACAGTTGGCAGATATCTGTAAGCTGACTTTACTGGTCAATGTCTGATCATAGTAAAGTCAACAGTTGGCAGATATCTGTAAGCTGACTTTACTGGTCAATGTCTGATCATGGTAAAGTCAATAGTTGGCAGATATCTGTAAGCTGACTTTACTGGTCAATGTCTGATCATAGTAAAGTCAACAGTTGGCAGATATCTGTAGGCTGACTTTACTGGTCAATGTCTGGTCACGGTAAAGTCAACAATTGGCAGATATCTGTAGGCTGACTTTACTGGTCAATGTCAGATCATAGTAAAGTCAACAGTTGGCAGATATCTGTAGGCTGACTTTACTGGTCAATGTCTGGTCATGGTAAAGTCAACAATTTGCAGATATCTGTAAGCTGACTTTACTGATCAATGTTTGGTCATGGTAAAGTCAACAGTTGGCAGATATTTGTAGGCTGACTTTACTGTTCAATGTCTGGTCACGGTAAAGTCAACAATTGGCAGATATCTGTAGGTTGACTTTACTGGTCAATGTCTGGTCATGGTAAAGTCAACAGTTGGCAGATATCTGTAGGTTGACTTTACTGGTCAATGTCTGGTCATGGTAAAGTCAACAATTGGCAGATATCTGTAGGTTGACTTTACTGGTCAATGTCTGGTTATGGTAAAGTCAGCAGTTGGCAGATGTCTGTAGGCTGACTTTACTGGTCAATGTCTGATCATAGTAAAGTCAATAGTTGGCAGATATCTGTAGGCTGACATTACTGGTCAATGTTTGATCATGGTAAAGTCAACATATGGCAGATATCTGTAGGCTGACTTTACTGGTCAATGTCTGATCATGGTAAAGTCAACAATTGGCAGATATCCAAGGGCTGACTTTACTGGTCAATGTCTGATCATAGTAAAGTCAATAGTTGGCAGATATCTGTAGGCTGACTTTACTGGTCAATGTCTAGTCATGGTAAAGTCAACAATTAGCATATATCTGTAGGCTGACTTTACTGATCAATGTTTGGTCATGGTAAAGTCGACAATTGGCAGATATTTGTAGGCTGACTTTACTGGTCAATGTCTGGTCATGGTAAAGTCAACAGTTGGCAGATATCTGTAGGCTGACTTTACTGGTCAATGTCTGATCATAGTAAAGTCAACAATTGGCAGATATCTGAGGGCTGACTTTACTGGTCAATGTTTGGTCATGGTAAAGTCAACAGTTGGCAGATATCTGTAGGCTGACTTTACTAGTCAATGTCTGGTCATGGTAAAGTCAACAATTGGCAGATATCCGTGGGCTGACTTTACCGGTCAATGTCTGGTCATGGTAAAGTCAACAATTGGCAGATATCCGTGGGCTGACTTTACTAGTCAATGTCTGGTCATGGTAAAGTCAACAATTGGCAGATATCCGAGGGCTGACTTTACTAGTCGATCTGTGGGTTGTGCTGAAACAAAAATTCTGCCTGAAAATAGAAGAAACACAGCAGCATTTTACTCTTATGATGTCATTCTATGGTATGTTATTAATGAAATAGGAATGAGTGAAAATTTGTTTATGTAGACATGCCGAAAATATGCCAAGGCATAACAACGAAGCAAATTTGTCTGTATCTTTCCAGTATGTTCCCACATACTGTTCATATAGAAGACCTGTATTGCATCTTTCCTGTATGTTCACACAGACTGCTCATATAGAAGACCTGCATTGCATCTTTCCTGTATGTTCACACATACTGTTCATATAGAAGACCTGTATTGCATCTTTCCTGTATGTTCACACAGACTGCTCATATAGAAGACCTGTATTGCATCTTTCCTGTATGTTCACACAGACTGCTCATATAGAAGACCTGTATTGCATCTTTCCTGTATGTTCACACAGACTATAGAAGACCTGCATTGCATCTTTCCTGTATGTTCATACAGACTGCTCATATAGAAAACCTGCATTGCATCTTTCCTGTATGTTCACACAAACTGCGCACACAAACCCATCAGCGAGTGGTACACGCTCTGGTCTGGACTAATCCATCCCCACCTCAAGGGTTAAATGCTTCTCTGTCTTTTCTCCTCTTTCTGTCCTCTATCAAACAGGCAGCTGGTGCTCCAGAAGACCAGACCACCTATGAGAGAGAGAAAACTCTACACAAAGCTCGGGAAGATGGTGCTCGTAAACCCGGGAAGGCCGACCATCTAAGGGCAGAATTCCCCTACAGAAAAGACAACCTGCTGCCTTGCAGGAAGATTGGGGACAATCAAAGGCTAAGGAAAACAAACCTGAATAAAATGCTGGCAGAAATTGAATGCACTGGGCCATTGGCGCAGAACATAATGCAATGTTCTATCATGTACTTAGTCAGAGTGGATCTAATGGACTTTAATTATGGTGCTCTGTCTGTGGAGTCCCCCCAGGCAGGTGGAGTGGCAGGCCCCATACCTCGAAGGGGTCCACCCCAAGCTACTGGTGGTCACCCTGACCCATTTTGGAGAGCCAGGAAATGGAACCAGAGGGAAACTACTACTGGTTGGAAAAGCTTCAAGAAACACCTGAAAAAACCTGGAATGTGGAGGGCATATACCACAAAAAAACAAGCCCTAGCAGTCAGACTAGCAGAGGAGGAGATAGACGTTGCCTGCATCCAAGAAACTCATCTTAATCCTCAGCATAGATTTATGATTATGGGCTACCAAACATTTAGACAGAACAGGGAAGGTCACAAGGGTGGAATCCTTATACTTATTTAAAAATACCATCCCAGCAAAACAGATAGAAGTAGTCACAAACGGAGAGGCAGAGATCATTGGCACAGACCTATACATCAACTCCACTAGCACAAAGATATTTAACATATACTGTCCTAATGACATATTGCTGAAGCTGGAGTCAATGGAAATAACACCATCACAGTATCTGGTAGTAGGAGACTTTAACAACCACTCTAAAAGATGGGGATATGAGGAATCCAATGCTCGTGGTGAAGAAGTGGAAGAATGGGAAATAGACAACAACCTATTTCTCATAAACTCTAGAGAGGACCCCCCAACCTTCTACTAAAAAAGATGGAAAACAACATCAACTCCTGACCTAGCATTCATAACAGGAGACATATCCAACAAAATAGCCAGAATAGTACTGAACCAACTCGGCGACAGTGACCATAGACCAGTCAAACTTTCAGTGGATCTTGCTCACAAACAGGAGTTGCAAATATCACTTCCCCGCTGGAACTACAAGAGAGTAGATTGGGGAGGAGTCAACAAAGGGAATCCTGAGAGCTGCTAAAGAATCAATTCCTAGAGGAGCAAGAAGAAACTACAAGCCATACTGGAGCAAGGAAATACAAAGACTAGAAGAGGAACTGAACTCTGCCAGAGAACTAGCTGAAACATCACAAAGCACAGAGAGCAACGTAGCCTATAAAGCAGCCCCTGCCAAATATAGAAGAGAGGTCAAGATATCAGTAATACAGAGCTGGAAGGACAAAACAGAGAGCCTTAATCTAGACAAAAATGGACACAAACTCTGGAAACTTGCGAAAGCTATAAGCGATGAAAACAACTGCCGACCTTCAATAACATTAGCACACAATCAGAACATCCACACAGGCAAAAGGGCAGCAAACATACTGATAGAAACTTAAAAAAATATAAGCAGAATAACCATCCCAAAAGACCAACAGAAAGCTGCAAGAAAAGAAAACCAAGATGCAAAACACGTGCCTTTAGCACCAGAAGAACACCAGACGACCATCTTTACACCAAAAGGACTAGATGTAGCCCTCAAAGGATTGAAGCTCAAGAGTTCCCCTGGAAAAGATGGAATCACCAACACAATGCTCATAAAATAAAACTGGGACAGAAAGCCAAGAACCAGCTTCTAAGGATAATAAATGCCAGCTACAAGCTTCTCAGACTTGGCATCCAATGCCGTTTATTAAATTGGATATCTAAATACCTACAAGACAGAACGGCCAGAGTACAAATACATGGACAACTAAGTAAGAAAGCCAGAATCGAACAAGGTGTCCCACAAGAGGGAGTCCTATCACCAACGCTCTTTTTAATTTTCATAAATGACATCGTAATGGACATTCCACCCAGAATACACTCAGCAATGTACGCAGATGAACTGGCGATATGGGCACGTGAAGAATCTTTGTCAGTGGCTAGCTCCAGAATGCAAGATGCCCTAGGAAAACCTGAAAAATGGACGAACACCTGGTTACTGCCAATTAACGAAAACAAAACTACATACACAATTTTCAGCCTATCAAGAAACACATTCTCTGCAAAATTGAAGATAAAAGACCATACACTTCCTATTGACCAAAACCCAACATATCTTGGTGTCACCATGGATCGCAGAATGACATGGATAAATCAGATAGACAAAGCAAACAAAAGAGCCAAAGAACGAACAGATATTATATAGAAATTGGCAGGAACGGACTGGGGAGAAGACAGCAATATATTGAAACGACTATATGTAGGAAGAGTAAGACCAGTCCTAGAGTATGGAGTCACAGCCTGGGCTACAGCTTCCAAAACACAGCTTAGCAAAATTAACAGAACACAGAACCAAGCTGCCCGTATCGTCCCTGGTGCTATGATATCTACACCTATCAAGACTCTAGAAACAGTAACAGGTTTACAACCCTTAGAAGACAGGCGGAAAACTAAAGTAATGCAACAAGCAGAGAAATATAAAAGGCTCCCTAGCCACCCCATGCACCAAAGAATAACTGATTTCGGAAAAAGAAGACTAAAGAGGAGTAACTTCACTGCAATCTCTAAAGAACTGGCAATTAGTGACCCAGTACTGTCCCAAACCATGTTGAAACCCATAGGCCCATCTGATATGACTCCTCATGTAAAACACAAAATACCAGAACTTAAGGAAGACATAACCTATCTATTGGCCTTTCGAGCCGTAGCCGGCCCATAGGGCGTAGACCAAGATACTCCATCTGAACTTTTGTTCTAGCAGTTTTTAATTCTTGTAAAGATATTTTATCAAATCTCGCCATTTGTCTCTGCTCTGTGCAAGCAGCTCTATCTCACTGAGAGAGCCGATTCCTGCTGCTTTTGCCTCTCTCATCAATGCTCTTCTCAGCATCTCTCTGGGTCTTCCTCTTTTTCTCATACCTGTTGTTTCCCACATGAGGGCTTGCTTTGTTATTCGGTTATTATCTCTTCTCATCACATGTCCAACATATGACCATCGTCTTTTCTTTATTACTGAAGATATTAGTGGTTGATTGGCGATTTCTCTAATTTCCTCGTTTGTTATGAATTCGTTCCACACTATACCAAGTATTTTCCTTAGACATTTATTTTCGAATGCGTTCAACTTTGTTTCTATATCTCTTGTTATTTTCCAGCTTTCACACGCATACGTAAGGGTTGATAGTACATTTGATTTGAATAGTCTAAGTTTTGTGTTTGTGCTGATGAGTTTTGATTTCCATAACTTTTCAAGGCTTCTGAAAGACATTTAGCTATTCTGATTCTAATTTCTTTGCTTGTATCTCCTTCTCGATCAATGTGACTTCCAAGATAGATAAAGTGACCAATCTCTTCCACTGGTTTGTTTTCCATGTATATTTTGTCATCTGTTGGAATTAAGCTTTTCATGCAAAAAGGCATCAAACAGACACAGAGAGAAAACACATAGCAGAAAAACACACAAACGACAACTACCCACAGGGCTCTGGTCACACATATACACAGATGCCTCTGCTACAAATGCTACCAGAAATGGAGGAGGAGGTGTGTTCTTGAGGCTGAATAACCAGGAAGAGATCACCAAGTCAATAGCTACTGGGAAATTTTCAAACAAATATAAAGCAAAAACTGAAGCCCTCAAAGACGCTGCAAAACTGACTATCCATCACAAACATAACATACACAAGAAATTGGTGATACTGACTGATGCACTGTCAGTCCTAACAGCTCTAAATAAACCCCAGACACAGTGAGCTACATGACTTGAGAATAACCCTAGACCAACTGTGCAATAACTTCCAGAGACTGGTCATCCAGTGGATACCATCACACTGTAATATACACAGAAACAAAAGCGCGCACATATTAGCTAAGGAGGGAGGGAGATTACCACAAGAGAACCATCTGGTCAGCTACGATGAAGCCAAATCCATCATCAAAGGCCAGTACCATCAAGAATGGAAACTAGAATACTCAAAGTATAACGAGAGGGGCGGATACCTCCAACTATCAAGGAGGGATCAAGTCATCATACTTCGCCTACGCACTGGCCACAACAGAATGAGAAACCACATGTTCACCAAATTCAAAATAGGAACTACCAGCCAATGCCACTGTACCCTGGATAACATGACAACAAAACATGTTCTACAGGACTGCCCCCAGTACACAGACCTGAGTAGGACAATGTGGCCCACACCCACCTCCCTGGAAGAGAAAATATACGGGGCAACCGAATCACGTAAACAGACATCTGCCTTCATAAGAGAGTCAGGAATCCTAGTCAGAATGAACCATGATCGCA
This sequence comes from Megaustenia siamemsis, assembly GCA_032433765.1. Lineage (NCBI taxonomy): Eukaryota > Metazoa > Mollusca > Gastropoda > Stylommatophora > Ariophantidae > Megaustenia > Megaustenia siamemsis. Next base: position 2,905,643 of record JAVIAB010000050.1, read on the forward strand.
GAAGAAGAATAATATCAAAGCATTTGACAAAGTAAAGCACCAATAAATAATCACAATTTTAGAAGGCATAAACGTTGACAGCAAAGATCTAAGAATAATAAAGAACATGTACTGGCAACAAACAGTGGTCATAAGAACTGGAAATCATTTGGGAATGTTTCAACAAATAAAACAGGGTGTTAGGCAAGGTTGTGTGCTATCACCAGATTTATTTAATATGTATAGTGAGATTATTTTAAGATCCATAAGGGGCATGCCTGGAATAACAATCAGAGGTCATAATATAAATAATCTAAGGTATGCTGATGATACAGTCTTAATCGATAAGAGTGAAAATGAGTTGCAGGAAATAGACATTATAGTGAAGGAAAGCAAAAAAAAAAAAAAAAGGACTCAGCCTTAATAGTAAATGGACAAAAGTAATGGTAACAACAAAGAAAAAGACATCACCGCAATGCACAATATAGAATATAGCTCAGGCAGAAGCTGTTTTTTTTTTTAAATAAGGAAGATACTGTGCGATCCGTTTTTAACAATAAACACACACACAAAAATAGTTCTTAAATGTTATGTAGAGCCAGTCATAACATATGGATGTGAACCATGGGCAAAGGACAACAGACAAGAAAATCACTGGAGACTGTAGAAATATGGTTTACAGAGGAATGATGAGAATACCAGACAGATAAGAAGAGAAATGAGAACGTTCTGAAAGAGCCCAAAGCAAAAAGAGAGCTAATTTCCAATATTAGGAAGAAACATTCATCATTTTTTGGCCATGTAATGAGAAGAGAACAGCTGGAATATATTGTGAAAACTGGGAACATCGAGGGACGTAGAGATAGAGGAACTAAAGAGAAAAAAATTTCAGACAGCTTAAGAGAATGGCTTGGCAGAAGGTCAACAATTGAAATGATAAATAACTGTCGAGATCGAGAGTTGTGGAAAGACATGATCACCTACGCCAGCAGGCACGGTACTTGATGATGTTAATTAATATCTTTGTCTAGTGAACTAATTAATTCTTACTTCTAAAAGTAATGAATTCTTTATTCAAACATCGATGTAACTACTGCTTGGCGGACTAACAAAATCTTCATTCGATTACTATATGTCATAGTCTGTGAAATAAATCATTAGTCTTTTAATTAAAAGTCAGGATTACCAAGAAATCAATGGGATCGTCAGGCCTAATCTTGCAGCATTCGATGAGGGCTTGGGTTAGAGTAGGCATGACATACTTCATGAGATAATTTCTCAGAGGGACGGACTGTGTCTCAAGCAGCTCATATTCCTGTTTTTTGACCTCATGCAAACGATGAGACTTTGGAGTAAAATAGATGTGACTACCTTTAGACATGCGACCATATCAACTTCAGAATTGGTTGGCTGCTTGGGATAAAATTATCAAACTTCAAATTCTGAACTAACAAATGTTATGAAGCTCTGAATAAAACTTGTTCATAATTAATATCAGCTAACGTGTAAGTGAAGTGGGTAATGTTAGACAATAAAAAGTAATAGGTAACTTTTTATATAAAGTTTCACAGCAGGAGGCAATCAGACCATCAGAAGCAGGTCCCCCATCGAGCAAGTGTTTCAGGCCTTTCTTGTCACTCTAAGGGAGGTTGGCCCACCAAGGTCATGACTCCCAGGTGTCTTTCTCCAGCTACATTGGCACTATAGCTTGCAATATATATTTGGCACAAAATAACTACTTACTCTACGCAACACTTCTGTTCAAATCTACTGTCTTTACCAGCCTGGTATACTTGTCTTAGCTTTAACCCAGCACATTGATGTCCTCTCTACCAGCCTGGTAAACTTGTCTTAGCTTTAACCTAGCACATTGATGTCCTCTCTACCAGCCTGGAATACTTACTTGTCTTAGCTTTAACCCAGCACATTGATGTCCTCTCTACCAGCCTGGAATACTTACTTGTCTTAGCTTTAACCCAGCACATTGATGTCCTATCTACCAGCCTGGAATACTTACTTGTCTTAGCTTTAACCTAACACATTGATGTCCTCTCTACCAGCCTGGTATACTTAATTGTCTTAGTTTTAACCCAGCACATTGATGTCCTATCTACCAGCCTGGTATACTTACTTACTTGTCTTAGCTTTAACCCAGCACATTTATGTCCTCTCTACCAGCCTGGTATACTTACTTACTTGTCTTAGCTTTAACCCAGCACATTGATGTCCTCTCTACCAGCCTGGAATACTTACTTACTTGTCTTAGCTTTAACCCAGCACATTGATGTCCTCTCTACCAGCCTGGTATACTTACTTACTTGTCTTAGCTTTAACCCAGCACATTGATGTCCTCTCTACCAGCCTGGAATACTTACTTGTCTTAGCTTAACCTAGCACATTGATGTCCTCTCTACCAGCCTGGTATACTTACTTACTTGTCTTAGCTTTAACCCAGCACATTTATGTCCTCTCTACTAGCCTGGAATACTTACTTACTTGTCTTAGCTTTAACCCAGCACATTGATGTCCTCTCTACCAGCCTGGAATACTTACTTGTCTTAGCTTAAACCTAGCACATTGATGTCCTCTCTACCAGCCTGGTATACTTACTTACTTGTCTTAGCTTTAACCCAGCACATTTATGTCCTCTCTACTAGCCTGGAATACTTACTTACTTGTCTTAGCTTTAACCCAGCACATTGATGTCCTCTCTACCAGCCTGGAATACTTACTTGTCTTAGCTTTAACCCAGCACATTGATGTCCTATCTACCAGCCTGGAATACTTACTTGTCTTAGCTTTAACCTAGCACATTGATGTCCTCTCTACCAGCCTGGTATACTTACTTACTTGTCTTAGCTTTAACCCAGCACTTTGATGTCCTCTCTACCAGCCTGGAATACTTACTTGTCTTAGCTTTAACCTAGCACATTGATGTCCTCTCTACCAGCCTGGTATACTTGTCTTAGCTTTAACCTAGCACATTGATGTCCTCTCTACCAGCCTGGTATACTTAATTGTCTTAGTTTTAACCCAGCACATTGATGTCTTATCTACCAGCCTGGTATACTTGTCTTAGCTTTAACCTAGCACATTGATGTCCTCTCTACCAGCCTGGTATACTTAATTGTCTTAGTTTTAACCTAGCACATTGATGTCTTATCTACCAGCCTGGTATACTTGTCTTAGCTTTAACCTAGCACATTGATGTCCACTCTACCAGCCTGGTATACTTGTCTTAGCTTTAACCTAGCACATTGATGTCCTCTCTACCAGCCTGGTATACTTGTCTTAGCTTTAACCTAGCACATTGATGTCCACTCTACCAGCCTGGTATACTTGTCTTAGCTTTAACCTAGCACATTGATGTCCACTCTACCAGCCTGGTATACTTACTTACTTGTCTTAGCTTTAACCCAGCACATTGATGTCCACTCTACCAGCCTGGTATACTTGTCTTAGTTTTAACCCAGCACATTGATGTCCTCTCTACCAGCCTGGTATACTTGTCTTAGCTTTAACCTAGCACATTGATGTCCTCTCTACCAGCCTGGTATACTTGTCTTAGCTTTAACCTAGTACATTGATGTCCTCTCTACCAGCCTGGTATACTTGTCTTAGCTTTAACCTAGTACATTGATGTCCTCTCTACCAGCCTGGTATACTTGTCTTAGCTTTAACCTAGTACATTGATGTCCTCTCTACTAACCTGGCATACTTGTCTTAGTTTTAACCCAGCATATTGATGTCCTCGTCCGGCTTGTTGCAGGAGCTACTGAGTTAAGTGCTCTGTGCACACCGTGAGCTGCGTGTCTCATCCGTTTTGATCCTGCTTCGATATCCCGCTTGTTTACGATGAATGATGATATCGTATGACAGGGAACAGTTGGCTGTGTTCACTTTCTGCGCGGTTTTGCCTTATGTCTTTTGGTGTGTGCTGAGACTGCTACGATGGGGACTACAGTTACCTTTCTTTGTTTGGGAGATGAGTTAGTAATTCGGATGATTCCACTGGCACGGGCGGTTGAGCAATTATGGATTTTAATTCGTTTGTTGTGATACCGAGGCCTTCCATAACCAATAACCAATAACCAATTGATGTCCTCTCTACCAGCCTGGTATACTTGTCTTAGCTTTAGAACATTGATGTCCTCTCTACCAGCCTGGTCTTAGCTTTAACCTAGCACATTTATGTCCTCTCTACCAGCCTGGTATACTTGTCTTAGCTTTAACCTAGCACATTGATGTCCTGTCTACCAGCCTGGTATACTTGTCTTAGCTTTAACCTAGCACATTGATGTCCTCTCTACCAGCCTGGTATATTTGTCTTAGCTTTAACCTAGCACATTGATGTCCTCTCTACCAGCCTGGTATACTTGTCTTAGCTTTAACCTAGCACATTGATGTCCTGTCTACCAGCCTCTTACACTTTGTCTGAGCTTTAACCTGGCACATTGATGTCCTCTCTACTAGCCTGCTATACTTTTTTTAGCTTTAACCTAGCACATTGATGTCCTCTCTACCAGCCTCTTACACTTGTCTTAGCTTTAACCTAGCACATTGACGTCTTCTCTACCAGCCTGGTATACTTGTCTTAGCTTTAACCTAGCACATTGATGTCCTCTCCACCAGCCTCTTACACTTGTCTTAGCTTTAACCTAGCACATTGACGTCTTCTCTACCAGCCTGGTATACTTGTCTTAGCTTTAACCTAGCACATTGATGTCCTCTCTACCAGCCTGGTATACTTGTCTTAGCTTTCACCTAGCACATTGACGTCTTCTCTACCAGCCTTGTATACTTGTCTTAGCTTTAACCTAGCACATTGATGTCTTCTCTACCAGCCTGGTATACTTGTCTTAGCTTTAACCTAGCACATTGATGTTCTCTCTACCAGCCTCTTACACTTGTCTTAGCTTTAACCTAGCACATTGACGTCTTCTCTACCAGCCTGGTATACTTGTCTTAGCTTTAACCTAGCACATTGATGTCCTCTCTACCAGCCTCTTACACTTGTCTTAGCTTTAACCTAGCACATTGACGTCTTCTCTACCAGCCTGGTATATTTTTGTCTTAACTTTAACCTAGCACATTGACGTCTTCTCTACCAGCCTGGTATATTTTTGTCTTAACTTTAACCTAGCACATTGACGTCTTCTCTACCAGCCTGGTATATTTTTGTCTTAGCTTTAACCTAGCACATTGACGTCTTCTCTACCAGCCTGGTATATTTTTGTCTTAACTTTAACCTAGCACATTGATGTCCTCTCTACCAGCCTGGTATATTTTTGTCTTAGCTTTAACCCAGCACATTGATGTCCTCTCTGCCAGCCTGGTATATTTTTGTCTTAGCTTTAACCCAGCACATTGATGTCCTCTCTACCAGCCTGGTATATTTTTGTCTTAGCTTTAACCTAGCACATTGATGTCCTCTCTACCAGCCTGGTATATTTTTGTCTTAGCTTTAACATAGCACATTGATGTCCTCTCTACCAGCCTGGTATATTTTTGTCTTAGCTTTAACATAGCACATTGATGTCCTCTCTACCAGCCTGGTATATTTTTGTCTTAGCTTTAACCTAGCACATTGATGTCCTCTTCCTGGTGGCAGCGGTCTAAAGAGTCTTGTGATTTCAACATCTTTTTATATAGGCTCACATGCAAGCTTATTTGGCATGACGTAATTCGGCAGGGAGGAGTAGATCAGAAACTGATAATAGGTAATAAAGATAGGGCGGCCAGGGAACTTCATTTCTTTGAACTGTCAGTATTGCAAATGTCCGGTGTAGCTCACCTACGGTTGATGATGTAATTCCTTATAGCATATCAAGCGCGCCTCAGATATTCCAGGATTAAACTATTTCTATGTTGCTGACTTATATGGGAGTCATGAGTGGTCGATGTATAAATTAGTCGTCTAACCATCTGAATATCAGATTATTTTGAGATTGCTGATATGTCTCGGCACAGCCAGAATCACCATGATGCTCTTTTAGCTGACTCAACAAAAGCCTTCATTGTTCTTGTTCGCATTCCTCCCTTAATCCTAGCCTCTTTAAAAGGTTGTAGAAGGACGAGGTCGTGAGTTCTCTGGCACCACCTTTCACAGTGACCACTCTAATTTGGAATCCCTGCTGTCTCAGCTCAGTGGCGAGATTCTTCTATTTGCCTAGTTGAAATATATGCTATTCCTCTATTTTCGCATATTTTTAGAGCCCTTCACCTGACCAGAGGGTATAATTACAGCTACATCCCTGTGACTATTTCTTTCCCCTTTGACCACGGTCCACAACACAGGGAAGTCATTTTTCTTTTCTTTAACCAGTTTCGATTATTTTGTTTTGGATGTTTCATTACTAGTTAGCTATGTAGGATTAGTTTTATTTACTTACATATCTGTGTGTGCGTGTTGTTTGTTTGTTCCTGTTGAAGGCCTATAGAGCCGAAACGTCACTCAAATCTGTGGCGTCTACTAATCAAGTAAATCTTTTACCATACCATTTTTTCTATTTTTTAAAAATTATCCCTGTTATCCCTCTATCCTGGATTTGAACTGTGAGCTCTATTAAGATGACGTGGGCCATATCTGATGTGTCAAGTGCAAAATCCGGACGCATTTTAGATCTCTTGTAGCACTCTGGGTACTTCCCTCACAGCCATCTCCTCCTGTTATTACTATATGTTATGGTAATAAATTGTCCAGTTTCAGAGACATTCATCAGTACTGGTCTTTGTACTGTGCTCAAGTGTAATCAGACTGGAGTGCAAACAGGCACTGTTCAAGTACAGTGATGATGGTTCTATGTACAAGAGCAAATGCAGTAATTGAGTTCATATCCCATACTTGGGAATATCTGCAATGGCTGGCTTATCATAAATGGATGAAACATAATAAATAGTTTACATAGGTAAAGGTACGAGACTGGAATCGGCATCTTAGAATGCAGGTTTTTACCCATATGTGCTCGGCCACCTATCCAGTAGTGTTCAGAGACTCCTGTCTAGTATCATCTCAAGCATCTTAACTCACAAGCGGGACATCATTCCTCACTTTCCCGATGTGGTCCCTAAAACAGGCTGCGATTAAAATTAACTCCTAGGTACATCAACAACCTGTCTCTGGTCACCTCATCAGCTCCCATTTGTGCCACAGGTGTGTCCACAAAAACGCTATGATTGTTATGGGAGAACCATGTAACTGATGCTTTATTAGCATTAACTAAAGACATCTGATAGACCACACCAGGAAGAGATGCGATCGAGTTAGTTTTACAGTGTGTCGGCGATTTCCCGTCTGTCTCTTCCCTGTCAATATACCAGAATGTCATCAGCAAAAGTTATAGTTCTTCCCCTCTGAGTGTACTGGGATTACACGGAAGTGATAACTATGCATGTGTCATCCTAAATTGAGAAAAGCAGAAATAGAAGCCAGAAAAGCAAGCTCAGCACATTCCACTATGAGAACACAGACCAGGACGTCATTAGCAAATTTAGACGTAGCAAACAGAGCGCCTCTTGGAGAGGCAGGAGAGATGGATGCAGCCGCCATGGTAGAACGAAGAAATTGAGGAGGCCTGGCGGAACAAGAGACAAGCGACCAAGACATGACAAAAAAGCCAGAACGAATGGAAGAGCACAACCTGAGCTCTTAGAACGTCTGAAAGAAGAGGTTGAGCGTAAAATATCACACTTTAAACTATGCGCTAAGCAGGTTAAGGATGCTAAGTGGGATGACTTCTGTAAAAAAGTGTGCTCAGAAAAATCGCTAGCCACATTCTGGCACCTTCATCAGGGCATGAATGGCTCAACATAACACAAAGGCATACCAGATTTCCAAAGCACAGGCCAGATATAGCTCAAATCAGATGAAATCAAAGGGAAGGCCCTGTTTGCCCACTACATTTTGAAAACTGACAAAAGAAATGAGGCTGTAATAATGAGGATACAGGGGTCACTCTCAGAATTGTGTGAGGATGTAATGCTGGGAGAATATCTCACAATAACAACCAATGTCATTCTAGCAAAATTTAAAAGGTCACACATCACTGCTCCTGGTCCAGATGGTGTTCGGTACGCAGACATTGGCGATTTAACTGACGACGACTTTAAAAAAAACTGGCCAAAGAGTTTAATGCCAGCATTCCGAGTGACCAGATTAAAGAGGAGTGGCTACACAGCTACTTTACTACTGCTACCAAAGCCAAACAAGAACCTCTCTCAGAATCATCATGATGCAGAACACTACGGGCAAGCTACCGGAAAAAATAGTTGCCCGTATATTCACCTGCCACCTTGAACAGATACGCGCATTCCCGCTCACACTCGGAGGTTATAGATATAACAAAGAGACATGGCTCAATGCGGCAGTCTTCACCTATGACGAATTCGAAGGCTTCCACAGACGAGAGGAGACATGTGTTGCTGCTATAGATCTGGAGGATGCATACAACAGGGTACCATTTGAATATCTCATGCATATGCTCCTCAAACTGGCGGTGCACCCCTTCCTAATCAGATGGGTCGCTGCTGCACTGTTTCAGAGGAAGGTTATGCTCAGATGTGGAAGTCGGTCATCCGAGCCAACAATTTGTCCAGGGCTGCCACAAGGCTCACCATTGTCACCAGTTCTATTTAACGTGTACACAATAACGATCACAGAACAACAACTGGATGGGAGGGAAGAACTATGACTTTTGCTGATTATATTCTGGTATATCGACAGGGAAGTGACAGACTGGGAATCGTCTCAACAGTTCAAAACAAACTCGATCGCATCATTTCCTGGTGTGAAGTATCAGGCGCATTGGTTAATCCTAATAAAGCATCAGCTTCATGGTTCTCCCTTAACAATCATATCGTTAACACGGAAACACCGGTGGTACAAATGGGAGCTGATGAAGTGACCAGGGAAAGGTTGATGACATACCAAAGTCCGCAAAGGATTAGCCGCCTTGAAGTTCATGGCAGCTGCCAACATCGAGGACAGGAGCCCGGTGCCTACGTCATTCAGAGGCACATTCTCGTGTATTGTCTCATTTGATAGAAAATGTCGGGAGCAGAACTCAGTCGTGGTCAATGCGAAGGTCAACGCTTTCATCTGGGATAACACTGATACAGATGGATCTGTAATATGACAACAAAGGATTGCATGGGCATTTACAGCACGTTCGGCAGGCAGAAAAGTCAAAGAAGACAGTGGTGCATACGTTATGACCACGAGTAGCATAACAATGGAGTAGATGGCAGTGACCAGGGCATTCAACTGGTTAGAATCATAAAACTACACCCACGCCTGCATACTGAGTGGTTCGATGAGCATGATAAGAAATGTGGAGATGGGATCTGTACACATGCAATGGGTAGAGTCATTGCAGAAGTAAAAAATACATAAGGTCACCTTTGTTCATATCCCAGGACATGCGGGAGTATGGGGAAATGAAAGAGCGGACAGGTTGGCTAGCTGCGCTATTGTTGAGGATGGTCAACCAATGGATCGGATGGACGTCATCAATGCCCTCTGAGTTGTGGGAAGGTCACAGGACTTCAACAACCATGAGTCTATGTCACTCCTTCGGATGAAAGAGATGGGAGTTAAGATGGGTACAGCCAGAAACGAGAAACTTAGTGGGCGTGTAAGAAGACTTATCAACCAACACAGAACTGGAGCGGTCAGTCGCTGGACACTGCGAGACTTGCTGAAGAGATGATCTGAGCACCTATGGACATATTTGGAGTGCAATGATGATGCCCTGCAAATAACTCAATAACACAGCGCTTATTAAGACTAATAGTCCTATTATGAAGTGCCCACATGTAAAACATGTAGCTGGATGTTAAGACAGACGTTGATTTTTTTCTGCGTCTTCATCTTGATACCTTCTCCTTCCTTGTCATGTTTTGTCTCCTTTCATCTTCGATTCTTATAAACATTTCATGATACACCTCAATTTCTAGCACTTGCTCCCACAGTTTTACTGTTGATGTTGAATAGCATGTATCTGCATCAAATGAGTATTGGTCAACAGATACATTGTGTGGTTATCGCCACTTCACTGTACAAATGTTTTGTTTCAACTCTGTCATCCTTCATATGGGTTACATGTTTCAATCATCTCAAATGATGCTGACTTAGCAGGGATGTATATTATTTGTGTTTACAGCCTTAAGAATAGCAGTTCAGGAAACATGATATTATGGAAGCTTTTGCCTTTGATAGCTCAAATTGAATGAGTTGCTGATGTCTTGATGCCCTGAGCACATGTTGTCAATACCTTTACAGCCGTATAGTAGAGAATCGAGGACTAGGCATGACATACTTTCAACAAAAAATTACTTACAGGTAGTGCCTTAAGCAAACCTTTGAGATGTATAACTTATTTCACGGAGAAGAGCATGAGGAAAGGAAACTACAACAAGGACTTCTCAAAATGGAAAATATTTACAGGTTGTATGTCAATTGCTCAGCTAAGATTCTTAGATTCATGAAAAGTTATACCAAACTTGGGCAGATGGTGCTCGAAAGTCAAGAATAGCACCTTAATAAAAGACCATCTATATGAAGGCCATACACAATGTCAACTGCAGCCTTGTAAGAGTTCTCGTTAGAACAAGAAGGATAAAGCAACAAAGCCTGTCAGAAAATGTGCACAGAAAGAATCCGTAAGACTGGGAGTGTAAAATACTTATTGGAAGAGTCATCTAGAAAATAAATTCCAACTCCCGAAGTCAGAAGACGTAGACTCGATGAGGCATCGGACTAGAAATAGCACATTTAAGCAATGCAACAAATGCTATGCAACAGACACTACATCGGTAAGAAGTCACTCATTTGAACGTAGTCAAAACAGGGATGATGTACGTTTCTCTAACCAAAGATCTGTAACAAAAATATGACTCACAGAACAAACAATAATATAAAAAATATGACTCACAGAACAAACTATAATAACAAATATATGACTCACAGAACAAGCTATAATAACAAATATATGACTCACAGAACAAACTATAATAACAAATATATGACTCACAGAACAAACTATAATAACAAACATATGACCAAACTATAATAACAAAAATATGACTCACAGAACAAACTATAATAACAAACATATGACTCACAGAACAAACTATAATAACAAAAATATGACTCACAGAACAAACTATAATAACAAAAATATGACTCACAGAACAAACTATAATAACAAATATATGACTCACAGAACAAACTATAATAACAAATATATGACTCACAGAACAAACTATAATAACAAAAATATGACTCACAGAACAAACTATAATAACAAATATATGACGCACAGAACAAACTATAATAACAAATATATGACTCACAGAACAAACTATAATAACAAATATATGACTCACAGAACAAACTATAATAACAAACATATGACTCACAGAACAAACTATAATAACAAACATATGACGCACAGAACAAATTATAATAACAAATATATGACTCACAGAACAAACTATAATAACAAATATATGACTCACAGAACAAACTATAATAACAAAAATATGACTCACAGAACAAACTATAATAACAAACATATAACGCACAGAACAAATTATAATAACAAATATATGACTCACAGAACAAACTATAATAACAAAAATATAACTCACAGAACAAACTATAATAACAAAAATATGACGCACAGAACAAATTATAATAACAAATATATGACTCACAGAACAAACTATAATAACAAAAATATGACTCACAGAACAAACTATAATAACAAACATATGACGCACAGAACAAATTATAATAACAAAAATATGACTCACAGAACAAACTATAATAACAAAAATATGACGCACAGAACAAACTATAATAACAAATATATGACTCACAGAACAAACTATAATAACAAACATATGACTCACAGAACAAACTATAATAACAAACATATGACGCACAGAACAAATTATAATAACAAATATATGACTCACAGAACAAACTATAATAACAAAAATATGACTCACAGAACAAACTATAATAACAAACATATGACGCACAGAACAAATTATAATAACAAAAATATGACTCACAGAACAAACAATAATATCAAAAATATGACTCATAGAACAAACTATCTATCTATTGACCTTTTGAGCCGTTGCCGGTCCATAGGGCGTAGACCAAGATACACCTTCTCATATCTGAATTTTTGTTCTAGCAGTTTTCTTTTAAAGATTTTTTATCAAATCTTGCCATTTGTCTCTGTTCTGTGCAAGCAGCTCGATCTCATTGAGGGAGCCAAATCCTGTTGCTCTTGCCTCTCTCATCAATGTTCTTCTCAGTGTCTCCCTGGGTCTTCCTCTTTTTCTCTTACCTGTTGTTTCTCATATGAGGGCCTGCTTTGCTATTTGATTATTATCTCTTCTCATCACATGTCCAACATATGACCATCATCATTTTCTTTATTACTGATGATATTAGTGGTTGATTGGCGATTTCTCTAATTTCCTCGTTTGTTTTGAATTCGTTCCACGCTATACCAAGTATTTTCCTTAGACATTTATTTTCGAATGCGTTCAACTTTGTTTCTATATCTCTTGTTGTTTTCCAGCTTTCACACGCATACACAAGGGTTGATAGTACATTTGATTTGAATAGCCTAAGTTTTGTGTTTGTGCTGATGAGTTTTGATTTCCACAACTTTTCAAGGCTTCTGAAAGACATTGCTGCTTTAGCTATTCTGATTCTAATTTCTTTACTTGTATCCCCTTCTCGATCAATGAGACTTCCAAGATAGATAAAGTGATCGATCTCTTCCACTGGTTTGTTTTCCATGTATATTTTGTCATCTGTTGGAATTAAACTTTTCATGACTTTAGTCTTTTCATGATTGATCTCAAGCCCAATTTTGCTGGCTATTGATGATAGTTCATTTGTGTTTTCCTGCATCATTTTTATCTGACTGCTGATGAGGACTATGTCATCAGCAAAGTCTAGGTCCTCCAAATGGTCACCTTGTATCCGTTCGATGCCTTTATTACCAGTGCAGCATTTCTTCATTATGAAGTCCATAACAATTCCAAATAACAAGGGCGATAAAATACATCCTTGTTTAACTCTAGTTTCTATTGGGAAACATTCGCTCAGTCCTTCCTCTGTTCGAACTGCACATGTGTAACCATCATACATGTCTTTGATAATATTTATGATTTTTAATGGTAAGCCATATTGTTTCAGAATTTTCCACAAAGAATCTCTATGAATACTATCAAATAAAAAAAAGTAAAGTACCCCCGTCACGCCAAGTGGCGTATAGGGAAATATGGTGTTAGTGACCCTATATTTTACAGACCTTCAGCACATGATTTTTGGGGTAATGTGGTCAGTATTACGCCCGTGCTGCTTTACTTTCCCCCAAAAAATCCGGTACCCATTTAAGGCTGGGTGAACCCGGAAGCCGTCGGTTGGGATCGAACCCTATCAAATGCTTTTTGAAATCGATGAAGTTAAGTACAAAAGGTTTTTGCTTTTCAATGTGTTCCTCCAATATAATTCGTAGAGTGAAAATGTGGTCAAGGCAGCTTCTCCCTTTTCTAAACCCAGCCTGTTCTTCCCGCATTAAGTATCTATTGAATCCTTTATTCTATTTAGGATGATTTTGCAGAATAACTTTGAGGCAACTGACAAAAGTGTCACGCCCCTCCAGTTGTTACAATCTCTAAGATTGCCCTTTTTGGAATCTTAACAATGATTCCTTTTTTCCATTTATGAGGCGTCTTCTCTGTTTTCCAAATGATGTTGAACATTTTTTGGAGATGTATTAGATTAATGCTATCAATTGCCTTGAGGATCTCAGCTGTTAACTTATCCTCTCCAGCAGCCTTGTTATTGGTCATAAGCTTTAAGGTGGTTTCTATTTCACTCAAGGTGAAGTCATCTAAATTTACATCTAATTCTGCTGCTGGTGTTTCAGCTTCAAAATCTATTAAACTTTGGGGTAGTGGACGGTTAAGAATTTCTTTGAAGTGTTCCGCCCAACGGGCTTTTATGTCTGCTCTTGTTGTTAGCATTAATCCAGATTTGTCTAGAATTGGTGTTCCACTGGATGTATAGGTGTTTGTCAGCATCTTTTGTACAGTATAAAGAGTTCTGCTGTCTCCTGTAATTGCAGATGTCTCTGCTTTCTCTGTCAAATTGTCTATGTAAACTCTAGTATCTCTTCTTGCTGAACTTTTCACTTTGTTGTCTAATTCTTTGTATGTTGCTTTTGCCAGAACCTACAATAATAACAAACATTTGACTCACAGAACTAACTATAATAACAAACATATGACTCACAGAACAAACTATAATAACAGAAATATGACTCACAGAACAAACTATAATAACAAACATATGACTCACAGAACAAACTATAATAACAAAAATATGACTCACAGAACAAACTATAATATCAAAAATATGACTTACAGAACAAACAATAATATCAAAAATATGACTCACAGATCAAACTATAATAACAAATATATGACTCACAGAACAAACTATAATAACAAACATATGACTCACAGAACAAACTATAATAACAAATATATGACTCACAGATCAAACCATAATAACAAATATATGACTCACAGAACAAACTATAATAACAAAAATATGACTCACAGAACAAACTATAATAACAAACATATGACTCACAGAACAAACTATAATAACAAACATATGACTCACAGAACAAACTATAATAACAAAAATATGACTCACAGAACAAACTATAATAACAAACATATGACTCACAGAACAAACTATAATAACAAAAATATGACTTACAGAACAAACTATAATAACAAACATATGACTCACAGAACAAACTATAATAACAAACATATGACTCACAGAACAAACAAGAATATAAAAAATATGACTCACAGAACAAACTATAATAACAAACATATGACTCACAGAACAAACTATAATAACAAAAATATGACTCACAGAACAAACAATAATAACAAACATATGACTCACAGAACAAACTATAATAACAAAAATATGAATCACAGAACAAACTATAATGAATCGGTGAAGTCCTCAAAATTGCTATCATGTTCATACAGCATGGTGACCTAGAAAAAATAATGATATGGATAAGATACAAAGCAAACAATGTTATAGCACTGTTTCTCTCAGCAAAGTAATGTCAATGTTAAACAATGACATTAGCAACAAAAGACAAGAAAGACTATAACTTCCGAAATAAGAGGCCTCGAGAGAAAACTGATTGGAACTTGAAGAGATGATGTCTCTATTGAAGACATTTAAAGAGAAAGTGTAACAAATTATGAGCTACTTGCAACAAGCAACTAATTACTTGGTTTGAATTGAACACAACTACCAATGAACAGTGAAGAACTTGAAATTGTAACAAATTCTGAATATCTAGGATCTTCATAATCAACATAAGAGACTGTCAAAAAGAGATGAAATGAAGACTAGCAATAGGAATACACAAATTAAATATAATGAAGAACATGAAACACAATACGAACAAGGCAGAAACATTAAAATTAATAAGGACATGTATCTCTCTGATAGTAACATATGGTTGTGGATCACGGCTAACCTCGCAAACAATAAAGAAGAAAGTCTTTTATGTTTCTTCAAAACAAAATGTTGCAGAAAAATATTTAGGGTATCATGAAAAATCCAATGAAGACATTAAAAGTATTAAAAACTAAACATTAAAAAGAACTGGTTTATAAACACCATTCTACAGAGGAAATTAAAATACTATTAGTATGTCGAAAGGCACAGCGTGAAAGAACAATAATGGAAGGCATGGTTCTTGGGCAATGGGATAGGGGCAGACCACAGCCAATTAAATAGATGGCTTGTGGCCAGTAATAAAAAAATCTTTTTTTTATTTTTCTCAGCTACAGATGGCTGCTGTCACTCTTCCCATAACCAGCCCTGCTGGCAAAGCTGAAAATGTCAGACTAGTTGGAGTATTTTCCAATTTGATTTTCTGTCCACAAGTCACCTATATAGATGGTTGTGGGCAAGTGATATCAAGACAACAAAAAGGCATTGAGCTTTACAACAGAAGTGGGAGATCTGGATAGAGACAGATTCTTTCTGACCGGCTGTGGTTAATGTAATGTTCTGTGGAAGGGAATAGGCAAATAATTGCGATGCTGCGGTAAAGCTGGTAGCAAGGAACCAGTGGTAGGGAGTGTTAAACACTCCAAGGTATGAAGACAGCTTTACAAGGGAGGAACACAACACAATACTGACGTTTCGGCCTGTGGCCTTCTTCAGAATACAAGGACAACGAAAACAAACGATGAAACACAATTATCTATAACTACATGATCATGAGAAAGAAGAGGTGGACAGAAAAGAAGGAAGTAGGATGTAGAAAAATGAAAAAAGAAGAAAACTACATGAGGGGAGGTAGGATGAGTAGTAGATGTATAAATAGAAAGAATAGGAGAATATATATATATATATAAAATAGTATCACTTAGCTCAACTCAAATGACTTGTCTGTCAGCCGGGAACGAAATGAAAGAATGACCACATAGACAGGAATCCACGTGTCCCAGAAGAAGGTTAACAAGAATCGTAGGAAACAAACGAGACAAAGGGGAAAAGGGGGGGGGGGGGGTTTAGGCGC
The DNA here is from genome assembly GCA_032433765.1 of Megaustenia siamemsis. Classification (NCBI taxonomy): domain Eukaryota; kingdom Metazoa; phylum Mollusca; class Gastropoda; order Stylommatophora; family Ariophantidae; genus Megaustenia; species Megaustenia siamemsis. The sequence goes on from JAVIAB010000050.1 coordinate 2,922,289, forward strand.
CAGACCAGAGACCAAACACTGGTCGGGAAGAAAAGAAACTCAAACAAAAGCCTGGCAAAGGGCGGGAGACGGAGAAGATAATAGGTAGCATAAAACTACAGGAGCCTAACAGGGGGGAGGGGGGGGCGGCTAATCCTCGGGAGGGAGGAAATACTGATACGAGAAAGAGAAATGAAGAGGAAGAGTAATAAAGGAAAGAATCAGGAGTAGGAAATTAGAATCGGAGGAGAGGTAGAGGGGCAGGAGAGAATAGATAAGAGAGGGAGTCAGAAAGAAGAGAATAATAGAGGGATGGAGCGAAAGAAGTGGGGCCCAGCGAGGTAGAGAGGAAGGGAACGGAGAGACTGAGGGAGCTACTAGGAATGTATATATAAAGAGGAGTAGGAAGTATACATAGGAGGAAAAGAGGGATGGTACGCAGGCAGTAGTGCCTAAAGAGGTAAGGAGGTGGGGAATGAAAAGAAGAGGAATATAGGGATGGTGCGCAGGCAGTGGTGTCAAAGGAGGAAGGGAAGAAGGGAAACGGAGAGACCAAGGGGATACAAAGAGAATTATACGCAGGCAATAGTGCCTAAAGAGGAAAGGAAGTAGGGGAACAAAGAGACTAAGGGGATACACAGAGAAGTGGAGTGAGAGTGGCTAGTGAACAGACACGTACAGTCCTAGAACTGAGTAAAGGGGGTGGGAGGGGTGGGGAGGGGGGTCATGTAGGAAAAGTAGGGTAGAGAAGTGGTGACAACAGGAGAATAGAGAATCCAGGGAGTAGATGAAAAAAGAGGAAAGGAAGTAGGGGAACAGAGAGACTAAGGGGATGCTCTTTGTATATACATTCCTAGTATCCCACTCAGTCTCTCCGTTCCCTTACTCTCTACCTCGCTGGGTCCCACTTCTTTCGCTCCATCCTTCTATTATTCTCTTCTTTCTGACTCCCTCTCTTATCTATTCTCTCCTGCCCCTCTACCTCTCCTCCGATTCTAATTTCCTACTCCTGATTCTTTCCTTTATTACTCTTCCTCTTCATTTCTCTTCATCGTATCAGTATTTCCTCCCTCAAGAGGATTAGCTCTCCCCCCCTCTGTTTGGCTCCTGTAGTTTTATGATACCTATTATCTTCTCCGTCTCCCGCCCTTTGCCAGGCTTTTGTTTGAGTTTCTTTTCTTCCCGACCAGTGTTTGGTCTCTGGTCTGGCGCCTAAACCCCCTCCCCCACCTTTCCCCCCTATGTCTCGTTTGTTTCCTACAATTCTTGTTAACCTTCTTCCGGGACACGTGGATTCCTGTCTATGTGGTCATTCTTTCATTTCGTTCCCGTTGACAGACAAGTCATTTGAGCTAAGTGATACTATTTTATATATATATATATATATATATATATTCTCCTATCCTTTCTATTTATACATCTACTACTCATCCTACCTCCCCTCATGTAGCTTTCTTCTTCTTTCATTTTTCTACATCCTACTTCCCTCTTTTCTGTCCACCTCTTCTTTCTTATGATCATGTAGTTATAGATAATTGTGTTTCATCGTTTGTTTTCGTTGTCCTTGTATTCTGAAGAAGGCCACAGGCCGAAACGTCAGTACTGTGTTGTGTTCCTCCCTTGTAAAGCTGTCTTCATACCTTGGAGTGTTTAACACTCCCTACCACTGGTTCTGTGGGTGTTATAGTACGGCGCCAAATTTGATATATTTTTGTTATAGTACGGCGCCAAATTTGATATATTTTTAATGTTATAGTTACGGCACCGAATTTGAGATCTAATGTCATAGGCTAACGCCGCGATGGCTTGTTTGATGCAGAAACAACTAGTGGTCAACATTGTAATAATTTAAATTCCATGACAACACTGTACAACATCTAATATAATACAAGTCTTTCACATGCACAAAACCATCCTGTGGTAACATGTCTCAGTTCGTTCACGACCGGTGAGAGAGAGTGAGAGACAGTTTTCTCTCGTCCCAACTATTTGTACCTCCCTACCATCTACTATCCCATCATCCTCTGTAACCAATCATTTCTAATCTTTCCTTTGTTTACTACTCACACTTAACACGTCACGCCACGAACCTTCTAGACCTCTGTCTTCCCCACTTAACCTTGACCCTAGCTAATTCTATTTCCAGCATCCGGTCCATACTCAGTGGACTTCATGTTCCCCATGGACTGCACGCCTTTATGGCGGTATACCCTACCCTTAACCTTGGCGGTATATCCTTAATTAACTATAGCCTATTTCTATATTCCCTCTCTATGAATACAACTCCACTCCTGCCTACCCGGCCATTCCCTATATTACACATCTGGCTAATATACCTTACATTTCAACTCTTGACCAATTACTATTACATGGGAGATCTGGCTAAAGACAGATTCTTTCTGACGGGCTGTGGTGAATGTAACGTTCTGTGGGAGATCTGGCTAGAGACAGATTCTTTCTGACGGGCTGTGGTGAATGTAACATTCTGCAAAGGACATGCGACATGATGATGATGATAATTTTAAGACACAAAAAAATAAACAGATCATTGGTATGAATAAAATTATGTTTGTCATTTCTTACCCAATCTTCCTGCCTACTCTTTTTCTCTTGAAGCTCCTCTGCTTCTTGTCTTTCTCTTTCTTTCTTTTCTTCAAGCTCTTTTAAAATTCTTCCTTCTTCTTCTGCCTTTTGTATCTGCTCCAACTCTTCAGACGTGGATCCTGATAAATTAATGGGTGTAAATAATAACACATACTTGACTACTCACTGATACATCCATACATGTTTCATTAATTTGTTTCAGTCAAATTAGTTATGTGCAGATTTAGAACCAAGGAAATAGTGGGAAAAAAGGAGCAGACTAAATAGTATTGGATGAAATAACTTTTGTATATTGTATGGTCACCATCATACTTGATGATTGTCACAGGCAGTAGGATTTTTTGTTCATACAGAAGCATTCCAACACAGAAACATTCCAACACAGAAACATTCCAACACAGAAAACATTCCAACACAGAAAACATTCCAACACAGAAACATTCCAGCACAGACAAACTCAAAAGCATTATCAAGGATCATTGTGGAATGAGGGAGATGCTAGAGAATATACAAAGACCTCACATTTTTAGAGACTGGTATGATTATACCATCCTAACCTTGCAGTAGTCTGAGATAATGAGATAGCAGATTGATTAGCTTCAAGAAGAATATATTGGGGGCACTGACCATGAACATATAAGCTCAAGAATTGTGGATGTTGACATTGCAAGTGATGAAAGTACAATCTTGAGGTTTTAAAAGCATGGAATCATGACACAATGGACAAGTGAGCAAAACAAACAATAGTTTGGTAATCACCTGGTTTCTGAAACCATCAAAGTCCATAGCTTGCACTGAAAGCAGCTGAATACCTTTGAGATACCACAAGTGTAAGGCCATTTGATGTTAATTTTGTTAGTCAATTTTAATCATTGAAGCTGGCGAACGAAAGATAGATAGATCATTGAAGCTGGCAAACGAAAGATAGATAGATCATTGAAGCTGGCGAACGAAAGATAGATAGATCATTGAAGCTGGCAAATGAAAGATAGATAGATCATTGAAGCTGAAACAACTGTCAACACCAGCTTCTGATCTTCTTCTTGTGTTAGGATTATCAGACAAGTGTCACCATTACAAGGGGATCCTCTTTAGCTCAGTATTGCTCTGATTATAATGCAGACTTAGTGAGACAACACATCATTCTTTAATGGCCAAATATAAGGCCATCACGTAAAATGTTTTCTTACTCTATTGGTCCACTATGGTTTACAGTTTGTTATGGAGTTATTTGTGTCATCTTCATTGCACTCTGAACATGTCCATAGGTGCTCACATCCCTTTCTCAGTAAGCCCCGCAGTGTCCAGCGACTGACAACTCCAGTTCTGTGTAGGTTGATAAGTCTTCTTACACGCCAACTAAGTTTCTCTTTTCTGGCTGTGCCCATCTTAACTCCCATCTCTTTCATCCGAAAGAGTGACGTAGACTCATGGTTGTCAAAGTCCTGTGCCCTTCCCACATCTTGGAAGGCAACGATGATGTCCACCTGATCCATTGGTTGCCCATCCTCAATGACAGTGCAGCTAGCCAACCTGTCTGCTCATTCTTTTCTGTACTCCCCCATGTCCAGGGACATAGACAAAGGTGACCTTATGTATTTTTGACTTCTGCAATGACTCTAACCATTGCACGCATACAGAGCCCGCCTCCACTTTTCTTATCATGCGCATCGAATCACTCAGTATACAGGCATGAGTGTAGTCTTGTGACTCTAATCAGTTGAATGCCCTGGTCACTGCCATCACCTCCATCATTATGCTACTCGTGGTCATGACGTAAGCACCACTGTCTTCCTAGACTGTTCTACCTGCCGAGCGTGCAGTAAATGCCCATGCACTTAATTGGTGTCGTATTACGGATCCGTCTGTATAGATGACTACATCTTTCTCATCGGTGTTATCCCAGATGAGACTGTTGACCTCCGCATTGACCATGACTGAGTTCTGTTCCCTACTTTTCCTGTCGAGTGTGACAATACATGAGAATATCTCCTTGAAAGACGTAGGCACAGGTATCCACTCCTCACCAGCGTAGATATTGTTAAGCCCACAGACCTGTTTGATGACATTTGCTCGGCCCACTCATGATTTGCCTCTTTTTAGTCTGACACCTTTCCCTGTGCTGAGTTCGTGGTGCAATGGATGCCCTTTATCTGCACTAATCTTCAGGCAAGCTTGTGCCCTCCAGAATGCCATGTCATGGCCTTTTGTCTCTTGTTCCGCCAAGCTTCCTCGACTTCTACGTTCTACCAGGGTGGCTGCGTCCATCTCTCCTACGAGGGGTGCTCTGTTTCCTATGTCTGATTTTGCTAATGACGTCCTGGTCTGTTTTCTCGTAGTTGAATGTATGGAGCTTTCTTTTCTGGCTTTTATTTCTGCTTTTGTCAGTTAGGAAGACACATGGATAGTGATAACTTCCGAGGAATCCCAGTGTACTCCACTTGCAAACCGGTGCGAAGGTGGAAGACACTAGTGCCTGGTCTATGACGCTATCAGAGTCTCCTGTTTGAGTGGCCATTCTGGTTGTCCTTCCATCATTCAAGCACACTAAATCAACAGACACTAGTGCATTCTCTAGGTCTTCTCCCTGCTTGTTGGTTATGACGTTACCCCACTGGTTTCCTCTAGCATTAAAGTCTCAGCAGAAAATGATGTTCTCTTTCTCGGAGTCGAAGAGATTCTGCCATTGTTGTGTGTCCACCATTTACAATCATGAAAGGAACTGGGGTCTGCACCCTAAACGCATGTACCTGCAATTCTGCATTGTCCCACGCAGACATATCAACCTCAGCTGCCACCGTATTTTTGCGCACAAGGATGGCCTGCCCAAGGTGTCGTCTATTGTAGAAACAATGAAATCCAGGGGCATTAACTGTCCTTTCATCAAGAAGGGTTTCTTGCAAAATCATTATATCAGTGCCGCATAGTAGCTTATCAAGAACGGGACGCCGTTGATTTATTGACCCACAATTTCAATATGTAACGCGCACATATTTTAGGCCTAGCATATCACACTTCAAAAATTTGTTACCACTTCTCCGACCTTGTCTTGCTGTTCTGCTTCGATGTTGTCATTTGGGCTGCATCCTAATACTTACCGTCATCATAGATGATTTTGTGGCTGGAAGTCGATGCTATAGATGGTCTAGACTCACGTGCACTCAGTCACACGGCCCAGAACCCGTTTCCACGTTATATACTGGCCAACTCCAGTAAATTGCTCTGCAGCACGTGGATACACTGTGAGCTTTAGACAAATAAATAACTTAGGCGGTTTAACAACAGACCGGCGAAAACAAACTGCCATTTTTCACCAGTTTGTTATGATTTGCTCTAAGCTGGAAGATTATAGCTTGTCCTATTATGTCAAGCGTGTCGTAGTCACCAATAGTGATTCTGTTCTCTGTGATTACAAAAACGATATAAAAAAGTGTGGATAAAAACATCTTGATTGATAAAACTTCAGGCAAGTTGGTTGATGTCTTTGCACTGAAGATTGGTTACATTGTTGCTCCAACATCATTTGAATTTTGCTAAGTGATGCTTTCAAGCTGATGACTAAATGCCCATCGCTTGAGATTATTCTCACAGCTATAGCTGCTGCACACAGACATTCTCAAACACAACCCTTTGAGGCAACTGTAATTATTTGTTTTTCTAGCTTACGTATTCTTTTAACCATTGATCACATACACATATAAATAAGCACTCACCATAATTTCGCGGGCTACCAAACATTTTCTTAATTTTTTCACAGTGTCTTTCATCATGTAAGAAGCATCATTTGTCACATCTGAAATTTGCAGCACATTAGCATCAATCACAATTTATGCTGAAGTCCAGACTAAACTTTTTCACACCAAATGAAATGGTTGTCCCTGGTTACAAAGCTAATCATATTTTTTAATAAAAACATTGTACTTTACAATTTGTTAGGAACATGGGCAAAGAGATTGTGAATGATTGGAACTTGCCAATCAGGTGGTCAGAGTGACAGCAATGTAGATGTGAACTTCCCTTAGTAAGCATATCTAGCAGATGGGCTCACAAGTGTCAACAAACACTGACCTGGCACAGTTAGTCACATGTGTGGTTCTACACTTAGTAAGCATCTCTAGCAGATGGGCTCACAAGTGTCAACAAACACTGACCTGGCACAGTTAGTCACATGTGTGGTTCTACACTTAGTAAGCATCTCTAGCAGATGGGCTCACAAGTGTCAACAAACACTGACCTGGCACAGTTAGTCACATGTGTGGTTCTACAAGCCACTTTTGATTAACAAAAGAGTAGGAAAGGTTTCTTTGTAGTTGTCAACATTTATTTGTTAGAAGATCTTCCAATATACAATGATGTTCTTCCATAATTATACAAATAATCCTAAATGGTTGCTTCCATAATTTGATAAAACAGGGGAAATTTAACTTAAATTAAAAAAATATAAATAAATAAATCACGAGACTTTATTCTAAATACACTAATTGATGTTCCCCACAAAAGGTAATAGTAACACACTAATTCAGGTACACTTCTTTTAGTCTTTAGTTTGGGTTGGCATTCCCACATCTGCTCTGCAGCTCATTCCAGCAATCAATGAAGTCTACACATTGTTCAAGTCCTCCATTGATTGACCATGTCTGTCTACAGATTGTTCATGTCCTCCATTATTGAATGTGTTCATCTACAGATTGTTCATGTCCTCCATTGATTGACCGTGTTCATCTACAGATTGTTCATGTTCTCCATTGATTGACCATGTTCGTCTACAGATTGTTCATGTTCTCCATTGATTGACCATGTTCGTCTACAGATTGTTCATGTCCTCCATTGATTGAATGTGTTCATCTACAGATTGTTCATGTCCTCCATTGATTGACCGTATCTGTCTACAGATTGTTCATGTCCTCCATTGATTGACCATGTTCGTCTACAGATTGTTCATGTCCTCCATTGAATGACCATGTTCGTCTACAGATTGTTCATGTCCTCCATTGATTGACCATGTTCGTCTACAGATTGTTCATGTCCTCCATTGATTGACCATGTTCGTCTACAGATTGTTCATGTCCTCCATTGATTGACCATGTTCGTCTACAGATTGTTCATGTCCTCCATTGATTGACCATGTTCGTCTACAGATTGTTCATGTCCTCCATTGATTGACCATGTCTGTCTACAGATTATTCATGTCCTCCATTGATTGACCGTGTTCATCTACAGATTGTTCATGTCCTCCATTGATTGACTGTTTCTGTTTAAAAATTGTTCATGTCCTCCATTGATTGACCGTGTTCGCCCACAGATTGTTCATGTCCTCCATTGATTGACCGTGTCCGTCTACAGATTGTTCATGTCCTCCATTGATTGAATGTGTCTATCTAAAGATTGTTCATGTCCTCCATTGATTGACCGTGTTCATCTACAGATTGTTCATGTCCTCCATTGATTGACCATGTCTGTCTACAGATTGTTCATGTCCTCCATTGATTGACTGTGTCTATCTACAGATTGTTCATGTCCTCCATTGATTGACCATGTCTGTCTACAGATTGTTCATGTCCTCCATTGATTGACCATGTCTGTCTACAGATTGTTCATGTCCTCCATTGATTGACCATGTCTGTCTACAGATTGTTCATGTCCTCCATTGAATGACCGTGTCTATCTACAGATTGTTCATGTCCTCCAATGATTGACCATGTTCGCCTACAGGTTGTTCATGTAATTCATTGATTGACCATGTTCGTCTACAGATTGTTCATGTCCTCCATTGATTGACCGTGTCTGTCTATAGATTGTTCATGTCCTTAATTGATTGACCGTGTTCATCTACAGATTGTTCATGTCCTCCATTGATTGACCATGTTCGTCTACAGATTGTTCATGTCCTCCATTGATTGACCGTTGTTTGCCTACAGATTGTTCATGTCCTCCATTGATTGACCATGTTCGCTTACAGATTGTTCATGTCCTCCATTGATTAACTGTGTTCGCTTACAGATTGTTCATGTCCTCCATTGATTGACCGTATCTGTCTACAGATTGTTCATGTCCTCCATTGATTGACCGTGTCTGTCTACTTGTTCATGTCCTCCATTGATTGACCATGTTCGTCTACAGATTGTTCATGTCCTCCATTGATTGACCATGTTCGTCTACAGATTGTTCATGTCCTCCATTGATTGACCGTTGTTTGCCTACAGATTGTTCATGTCCTCCATTGATTGACCATGTTCGCTTACAGATTATTCATGTCCTCCATTGATTAACTGTGTTCGCTTACAGATTGTTCATGTCCTCCATTGATTGACCATGTCTGTCTACAGATTGTTCATGTCCTCCATTGATTGACCGTGTCTGTCTACTTGTTCATGTCCTCCATTGATTGACCATGTTCGTCTACAGATTGTTCATGTCCTCCATTGATTGACTGTGTTCGTCTACAGATTGTTCATGTCCTCCATTAATTGAATGTGTTGCGTTCTTTGTCCTTGAGGATGTTTTCCTGCTTTCATCCTTCATGACGTTGGTTTCAACCATTCCTTTGACATGTGGGTGACCCCCAGCTTCCTTGTCGCCATCCTGTGAGAAGTGTTCTTTAAAGCCCTCACAATGTCATACATGTCAATTTTAAATTCTCTTGTACAATAGCCGTGTGCTGTTCCGATATCACATACGCAGTTTCGTATAGCTGTTCTAAATTTAGCAACAACACTAGTTTCATTTTTAAGTCTAATTATAGAACCACTAGTTGCTAACACTAATTCAGAACACAAAAGAACAAGCTCAATAACTGGCTTTTTTAAATAGGAAGGCAGTGTGGGCCACCTGATTATTTGCAGAGAAGGCTTTAACACTTGTTTATTCAAAAGTGAAACATCAGTAATTATACAATATTACCAATGCTATATTGAACATTTTACCTCTACAGATTTACATCTTCAAAAAAGCATTCGACAGCATTCATAGAGATTCTTTGTGGAAAATTCTGAGGCAATTTGGCTTACCATCAAAAATCATAAATATTATCGAAGACATGTATGATGGCTCCACATGTGCAGTTTGAACAGAGGAAGGAATGAGCGAATGTTTTCCAATAGAAACTGGGGTTAAACAAGGATGTATTTTATCGCCCTTGTTATTTGGAGTTGTTATGGACTTCATAACGAAGAAATGCTGCACTGGTAATAAAGGCATCGAATGGATGCAAGAAGATCATTTGGAGGACCTCGACTTTGCTGATGACATAGTCCTCATCTGCAGTCAGATAAAAACGATGCAGGAAAACACAAATGAACTATCATCAATAGCCAGCAAAATTGGGCTTGAAATCAATCATGAAAAGACTAAAGTCATGAAAAGCTTAATTCCAACAGATAATAGAATATACATGGAAAACAAACTAGTGGAAGAGATCGAACACTTTATCTATCTTGGAAGTCACATTGATCGCGAATGGGATTCAAGTAAAGAAATTAGAATCAGAATAGCTAAAGCAGCAATGATTTTCAGAAGCCTTGAAAAGATGTGGAAATCAAAACTCATCAGCACAAACACAAAACTTAGACTATTCAAATCAAACGTACTATCAACCCTTACGTATGCATGTGAGAGCTTGAAAACAACAAGAGACATAGAAACAAAGTTGAACACATTTGAAAATAAATGTCTAAGGAAAATACTTGGTATAGCGTGGAACGAATTCAAAACAAACGAGGAAATTAGAGAAATTGCCAATCAACCACTAATATCTTCAGTAATAAAGAAAAGAATTATATATATATATATATATATTTATATGTTTGTGTGTGTTTGTATGAGTATAAAATTGATCGGGTATCACCTGTAGCACATGATGCTCCCTGCAAGACGAAAGTGTTCCATTTTGAACCCAATTAATGTTTAATTTCCTAAAATTGCTGTGACCTATAACTTTCTAAAGAATTTATAACCATTGCCTTCCATCTATTTTTAAAGATTGACTCCTCTAGTTTTGACTAAAAGTTTCATCCACAAGGCAATGGGATTGTTTGGTGAATTAGCTGCCCACAAGGCAGCTGCTTATAATACTGTCTACTGCATACAGTAGCAGGTAAATTACCTGACTAAACACACACAAAATATATATATATATATATATATATATATATATATATATATATATATATATAATATATATCATTGATTATTTGCCACTCCAAATATTCTAACCATCTCTGATATATAGTAAAAGTGTCGCCCAAATAAAATAAACTCATCTGTATAACAGTAAGAACAATTTTATATCATCATGATATGCCATCTTTGCATTGAAGCTTTGCTACCAAGAAACATCATTTTACTCTTCTTCTTGTTTTGACGGTATACCACTCATGTTATCAATTGAATTCTTGAAGTTTTCAGTAAACTGTTAGATCGACTTTCAAGTTCATTTAATGACGTTATAAGTTCACTTCTTTAAGTTATCATTTCACTTCAATTTTGCCAATACTATCCTTTTTTACCCTATATATTTACTTCACAAATAACTTTCAGTATCGTATATCTAAATAACTTTCAATATCATATATCTAAATAACTTTCAATATCATATATCTAAATAACTTTCAATATCATATATCTAAATAACTTTCAATATCATATATCTAAATAACTTTCAGTATCGTACATCTAAATAACTTTCAGTATCGTACATCTAAATAACTTTCAGTATCTATATCTTTCATTATCAAACAATTAAAAAAAAACATTTAATACCTGAAAAGAATTCAAGAATGTCCTTACCAATTTTCTCAGAATGCAGCTCCAGTTCATCAAAAAAGTTGAGAACAGTTTCATCATAGGTGTTCACTGCCCAGTACTCTCTGAGACGACGTGACAGCCCCTTTTCTGTGTTATGTGTATTTCTTATAACAAACTCTGGAAGGTTCATGACCTTTCGCTTCAGGAAACTATCTGTGGCCTCTAGATTGATAATAAACTCTGGCATGATGTTTTTGTTGAATTTTTCTGTCTCCTGTTCATTGCCATCTTCAGCTGGAGCCAAACTTGAGACTTTCACTAAAAACAAACAGCATCAGCGGTTTGGCTAAAACTTGAGAAACTATTTTTAAAATTAATTGTTTATTATATATACTACATATGAAAGTTAGTCAAGCCATCAGACACAGTGGAAATTAATGAGCTCTAATATTCACAGACTATTAGATACAAATACGTGAGAAAATAGAAAACATACAAGAACACTTAAATAGATTTAGCATCACAGGCACTTAAAACAAAATTAAAATCAATGTAAAAAACAAATTGTGAACATGGCAAAAGAAAATCAAAACATCAGCATAACGATTGATGGCAGACAAGAGAGATAATACATGAAGAATTGAAGGAAAAAGTGAGGAATAATTCCTGCCATTGAATACATAAAGAAACCATTATAAATTATTTGGCCATTTGATAAGACAGAAAGATCAAAATACAACACAACAAGCCTTAAACAAATGCTAAGAGAACACCAGACCCAATGACCGACCACAAAAAAGATGGACTGATGGAGTATTGGAAACACCAGGAAGCATAAGAGCAGGGGAGGCCAACAGAAGATTAAAGGCAGCAAACTGTAGCTTCTCTGGATGCAAGACAAATGAGGAAGGAAAGAAGATGAAAAGAAAGACATTTTGTAGTTGCAAGTGTTCTTTTCTATATGTTTGTCCCTTGTCCATGATGCAGATAAGTAAAGCAATAATAGCAAGGTAGTAACATAAAAAAAAGGTATCTACACAGAGGAGAAATGGTATCGTTGGCAACATTTCAAAAAGTGCAGTCGCAAGGATTGCAACTAGAGAGGCATGACTCTCCTTACCCTAACTCTAACTAGGAGTTCAATATTTTGTCTGGCCCTGCTACTTCTAACCAAAAACAAAACCACTGAAATGATCTATATTTATTAGCAATAAGAAGCTATAAACGATATGTCAATAATGATCATTTTCCATCTGAAGAGATAAAAAAACATGCTGCAGTGAATACTTCAAATTAGGGAAATTATTTCTCACTTGCAAAAAGTTGGTGTGCTTGTGCAATGGTTTTAGGATATCCATCCAAGACAAATCCTTGGTTCTGACATGGCATCGACATCAACTTGTTTCGCAGGAATGAAATAACGAAATTATCCGCAATGCGACCATTATTCTCCTGCATGCTCTGGTTTACTTTGTCAAGAAGCTCCTGTGCTTCTTTGGCATCCTTTCTTTCATTAGCCTCATCTTCTTCTCCTTCTACAACTTCCTCCTGTTGAAGTGTCTTCAACACCTGCAAAGAAAGCAGTAGTTTGTTTAGCTTCACTAAGTCCTAGAGTGCAAACAGCGTAACACATGGAGCGTAACCATAATGACATATGACAAAAGACACCAAACAGCATAAAATGGAGGTAATCACAAATGACAGTAACAAATAACATCAAGCAGTGTAACATATGGAAGTCTCCAGTAATGACACATGTCAAATGACACCAAATGATGTGACATGGAGGTCTCCAGTAATGATACATGTCAAATGACACCAAATGGTGTGACATGGAGGCCTCCAGTGATGATATATATATACCATATGACACCAAACAGTGTGGCATATGGAGGTCTCCAGTATCGACAAATGTCAAATGATACCAGTGTGACATGGATGTTTCAGCTAATGACATATGTCTCTTAACATAAAACAATGTTTCATATGGAGGTCTTCACTAATTATGTGTCAAATGACACCAAACAGCCTGACATATGGAGGGTTGAACTAATGACATATGCCAAATGACACCAAAACATGACATGGGGTCTCAAGTAATGACACATGTAAAATGACACCAAAAAGTATGACATATGGTGGTCTCAACTAATGACATATATAATCTGACACCAAACATCATGACATATGGAGGTCTCCAGTAATGACACATGTCAACTGACACCAAAAACCAGCATTGTCCAGTAATGACACATGTCAACTGACACCAAAAACCAGTATTGTGAGGCATCCAGTAATAACACTTGTCAATTGAAACCTTTTAATCACCTTTACCTTCCTATGCTTTCTAATGCTCTTGAGTGATGACTGGAGGTCGGAGTGTGTCTCCTGATTGGTGCCATCAAGGTAACTGATTTTTTAAAAAGGATCCACTTTCATCTAGATCGACCACTCTTCTTATTGCGTGTGAGTGTCAAGACTGTCTGGTAATGACTGTGTTACATGTTTCAACCATTTGATTGATTCTAATATGATTTAGATACAATTTGACTGCCTTTCTTCACCAGGGTTCAGCGCTTACTCATCTCTGCCACTCAACCTAGGTACAAGAATATGTTGATACCTGACCGATGGTTAGTGAGGTTCAGGAATCTGAGGGCAGAGCACTGGCCACACTCCATCAAAAGATGTGCCCATGATAAGTGGGAGCTCAACACTTCACTCCTCAATGGGAGAAATGATATTACCATGATAAGTGGGAACTAGACACTTCACTCCTCAATGGCAGTAATGATATTACCATGATAAATGGGGGCTTGACACTTCACTCCTTAATGGGAGAAATTATATTACCATGATAAGTGGGGGCTTGACACTTCACTCCTCAATGGCAGTAATGATATTACCATGATAAGTGGGGGCTTGACACTTCACTCCTCAATGGCAGTAATGATATTACCATGAAAAGTGGGGGCTTGACACTTCACTCCTCAATGGGAGAAATGATGTGACCATGATAAGTGGGGGCTTGACACTTCACTCCTCAATGGGAGAAATGATGCGACCATGATAAGTGGGGGCTTGACACTTCACTCCTCAATGGCAGTAATGATATTACCATGATAAGTGGGGGCTTGACACTTCACTCCTCAATGGGAGAAATGATGCGACCATGATAAGTGGGGGCTTGACACTTCACTCCTTAATGGGAGAAATGATATTACCATAAGTGGGAACTAGACACTTCACTCCTCAATGGCAGTAATGATATTACCATGATAAGTTGGGGCTTGACACTTCACTTCTCAATGGCAGTAATGATATTGCCATGATAAGTGGGGGCTTGACACTTCACTTCTCAATGGCAGTAATGATATTACCATGATAACTGGGGGCTTGGCACTTCACTTCTCAATGGCAGTAATGATGTTACCATGATAAGGTGGGGCTTGACACTTCACTTCTCAATGGCAGTAATGATATTACCATGATAAGTGGGGGCTTGACACTTCACTTCTCAATGGCAGTAATGATATTACCATGATAAGTTGGGGCTTGACACTTCACTTCTCAATGGCAGTAATGATATTACCATGATAAGTGGGGGCTTGACACTTCACTCCTCAATGGCAGTAATGATAATGCCATGATAAGTGGGGGCTTGACACTTCACTCCTCAATGGGAGAAATGATATTACCATGATAAGTGGGAACTAGACACTTCACTCCTCAAGGGCAGTAATGATATTACCATGATAAGTGGGGGCTTGACACTTCACTCCTCAATGGCAGTAATGATATTGCCATGATAAGTGGGGGCTTGACACTTCACTCCTCAATGGGAGAAATGATATTACCATGATAAGTGGGAACTAGACACTTCACTCCTCAATGGCAGTAATGATATTACCATGATAAGTGGGGGCTTGGCACTTCACTCCTTAATGGGAGAAATGATGCGACCATGATAAGTGAGGGCTTGACACTTCACTCCTTAATGGGAGAAATGATGCGACCATTATAAGTGGAAGCTTGACACTTCACACCTCAATGGCAAAAATGATATTAGCATGATAAGTGTGGATTAGACAATTTACTCCTCAATGGCTGTAATGATATTACCATGATAAGTGGGAATTCGACACTTCACTTCTCAATGGCAGAAATGATTTTACCACGATAAGTAGGGACTCGACACTTCACTCTTCAATGGCAGTAATGATATTATCATGATAAGTGGGGATTTGACACTTCACTCCTCATTGACAGTAATGATATTACCATGATAAATGGGAACTCGACACTTCACTCCTCAATGGCAGTAATGATATTACCATAATAAATGGGAACTAGACATTTCACTCCTCAATGGCAGCAATGATATTACCATAATAATTGGGAACTAGACACTTCACTCCTCAATGGCAGAAATGATATTACCATGATAAGTGGGGACTCGACAATTCACTCCTCAATGGCAGTAATGATATTACCATAATAAGCGGGGACTAGACACTTCACTCCTCAATGGCATTAATGATATTACCATGATAATTGGGAACTAGACACTTCACTCCTCAATGGTAGCAATGATATTACCATAATAATTGGGAACTAGACACTTCACTCCTCAATGGCAGTAATGAGGCGATCATGATGAGTAGAGACCAAGGCTAGCACTGAGAGCAGAGTATTGGGAGTAATATTATTGTTTAATTACTGTTACCTTTGTGTTAGATGCTACATGTTTGTTAATATTGGAGTCAATTGTCTGAAGTTTTCTTGTAGCATTTCTTGTCAATGCTTGTTTACAATTACTACCGTATAATAAGACACTTCCTAAAGTCTGTCAATTGCTTTACTTTTTTTGGATATGGAGATTTGTGCTTCATTTACTTTTCTTGCTACAATCATGCCATTTATCTTGTCTACACTTGCTACAATCATGCCATTTATCTTGTCTACACTTGCTACAATCATGCCATTTATCTTGTCTACACTTGCTACAATCATGCCATTTATCTTGTCTACACTTGCTACAATCATGCCATTTATCTTGTCTACACTTGCTACAATCATGCCATTTATCTTGTCTACACTTGCTACAATCATGCCATTTATCTTGTCTACACTTGCTACAATCATGCCATTTATCTTGTCTACACTTGCTACAATCATGCCATTTATCTTGTCTACACTTGCTACAATCATGCCATTTATCTTGTCTACACTTGCTACAATCATGCCATTTATCTTGTCTACACTTGCTACAATCATGCCATTTATCTTGTCTACACTTGCTACAATCATGCCATTTATCTTGTCTACACTTGCTACAATCATGCCATTTATCTTGTCTACACTATTTTTTATATAGCAATCGCTGTACACTTTATTCAAATAATTAAGAAATTGTTCATTTCCTGTTGTTAAAATGCTTTGTCATCTGGGAAAAATAACCCTGAGAAATTGTAACCTCACTTGTGTGAGTTACTTGCCATGTATGTTCTATGTAATGATGTAAGGGCCGCTGGTACATTGTTGTTGTTGGTTCAGAACAGAGATTGAAATAATAATGGCTGAGAACTTGGTATTCTACATGCAAGAGAAGCTTAAAATTAACTAAAAATAAGATGGTTCAGTTCTCTGGATGGAGGTTTTGTTGGCCCAGAGATAAGACATCGACCTTGAAATGAGAAGTTATGGGCTAAAATCCCAAAGCAGGATGTGGGAATTGCTTATTTTTATCCGTGGTTTCTTCGTAGCTTTATCCTTTTTTGGGTAGTGAGATCTGACATCTATCCCTCTTGCATTAGCCAACCCTAATCCTAACCCAACCCTAATCCTAACCCAACCTAACCCTAACACAACCCTAACCCTAACACAACCCTAACACAACCCTAACCCTAACACAACCCTAACCCTAACCCAACCCTAATCCTAACCCAACCCTAACCCTAACTCTAACACAACCCTAACCCTAACACAACCCTAACCCTAACCCTAACACAACCCTAACCCTAACTCTAACACAACCCTAACCCTAACCCTAACACAACCCTAACACAACCCTAACCCTAACCCTAACACAACCCTAACCCTAACCCTAACACAACCCTAATCCTAACCCTAACACAACCCTAACCCTAACCCTAACACAACCCTAACCCTAACCCTAATCCTAACCCAACCCTAACCCTAACCCTAACACAACCCTAACCCTAACCCTAATCCTAACCCTAACCCTAACCCTAACACAACCCTAACCCTAACCCTAACCCTAACCCTAATCCTAACCCAACCCTAACCCTAACCCTAACACAACCCTAACCCTAACACAACCCTAACCCTAACCCTAACCCTAATCCTAACCCAACCCTAACCCTAACCCTAACACAACCCTAACCCTAACCCTAACCCTAATCCTAACCCAACCCTAACCCTAACCCTAACACAACCCTAACCCTAACCCTAACACAACCCTAACCCTAACACAACCCTAACCCTAACCCTAACACAACCCTAACCCTAACACAACCCTAACCCTAACACAACCCTAACCCTAACACAACCCTAACCCTAACACAACCCTAACCCTAACCCTAACCGTAACCCTAACACAACCCTAACCCTAACCCTAACCCTAACCCTAACCAACAACACAAAATAAGATATCCCATGAGCACTCTGTGCATGCTAAAGAACCTTTAACAAGTGGGAAATTGAAAAGTGTTGGCCAAACAATGGTGCGAATAATTAGGGAAAAAGTTATATTTACACCAAATACAGTCCTTTAGAACTTGGCTAGAGATATAAAGCTGGCATAAGCAAACAATAACAAGCTCTGTGGGTAAAACAGGGCTAAACAAATCAATGTTCTGACTTAAATCATCTTTAACGGGTGGCTCGCATTAACAAAACAGGCTACAAATCTAAAAGATCAAGAGGAAAAAAGCAGTCAAAATGGCAATATGTAGATTTATATACATATATAACACAGAGGACTTTCAGTCAAAATTGTGGATAGCTCACAGGAACCGTTGAGGCTTAGTCTGAAAAGCCTTCGTTGTTGCACTTTCCTCATATTGTAAGTCCAGCTTGCTACTAGAGCTACTTAGTTTAGTGCTCTGAATACACCTGTGTTTTTCATTCGAATCGTATTTCACTATTCCGATTGCTTACGATGAATGATGACATCGTACAATGAAGGACAGTTCAGCTGCGTTCATTTTCGATGCCGCTTGGCCTTATGTCTTTTGGCGTGTGCTGTAGATGTTATGATGGGGACTGTAGCTACCTTTCATTGTTTGGATCCTTCAATAAGATGAGTTTTAATTCAGATGATTCCACTGGCACGTGCGGTTGAGCAATTATGGATTTTAATTCATTTGCAGTGACACCAACACCTTCGACTAACCATAACCACATATAACTGAATTATTTTATGATGAATGGGAAAAAAAAACAATTATAAAATGTACGTTAGGCTATAAAATCGTAAAATTTGATGTGGAAAAAGCTATACAAACAATTAAAAAGGGAAAGGCTGCAGGATGTGACAACACAGATAGAGATGACAAAGACACTAGAAGATTTTGGCATTGAAGTAATTACAGACATATGCAATGGCATATACCATACAGGATACATACCAAATGAACTAAAAACATCAACTTTCATTGCATTGCCTACAAAGAATGGTGCAGATGAATGCAGTGACTTTAGAACAATAAGCTTAATGAGTCAGGTAACAAAAATGTTGCTAAAAGTTATACAAGGAAGGATTCAGAATAAGATCAATACTGAATTAGATGAGCAGCAATTTGGATTTAGGAAAAATAGCGGGACAAAAAAGTCATATTCTGCATGAGGACATTAATCGATAATTACACAGAAGTAAACAAACCAATATAGCCTGCTTCATAGACTACACCAAAGCTTTTGATAGAGTACACCATAAACAACTTATAGACTGCCTGAAAGATATCCATCTAGATGACATGGACATACAACTAATATGTAATCTATACTGGGAGCAAACAACAATAATAAAATATAACAAAGAGAATTCTACACCCATTGATATAAAAAGAGGAGTAAGACAGGGATGCATCCTATCACCAAGCTTGTTCAATCTATACACTGAGCAAATCTTTAAAAACATCACAGAGCCAGGCCTAAACATTAATGGAAAGATAATCAATAACCTAAGATATGCTGATGATACAGTTCTACCAGCAGAAAATCCTAAAGATCTACAACAATTACTTAATGAAATAAACATGATAAGCAAAAAATATGGATTTGATATGAATATCAAAAAGACTAAAACTATGATATTAAGCAAAAATAATACTCAAAACTTACTAGTGAATATCAAAGTTAAGGAATAGACCTGGAGACAGTTCAGAGCTACAACTACCTTGGACATACAATAACCAGTGATGGAAAATGTAAAACTGAAATAAAAAAAAAATAGAAATGACAAAAAATAATTTTAATGCCATGAAAAATATACTAAAATCAAGACAAATAATGCCAGGGCTAAAACTAACAATAGCAAAATGTTATATTTTCTCAACATTGCTGTTTGGTGCAGAAACATGGACATTAGACAGAAAACAGAACAGAAAATTGAAGTCTTTAA
Source organism: Megaustenia siamemsis (assembly GCA_032433765.1). NCBI lineage: Eukaryota > Metazoa > Mollusca > Gastropoda > Stylommatophora > Ariophantidae > Megaustenia > Megaustenia siamemsis. The sequence continues at coordinate 2,942,261 of JAVIAB010000050.1, forward strand.
AATGTGGATTTATAGAAGAATAGGAAGAACTGGATGGAGGGAAAAGAAAACAAACGATGAATCTTAAAACAACTAAAAATTAAAAGAGAACTACTAAACGCAGTTCAAACAAGGCAAATGAGATTTTAGGAGCATGTTAAAAGACACAGCAGCCTACTAAAATTAATCTTGGAAGGGAAAAACAAGTTAAAAGAGGCAGAGGCAGACCAAGACTAACATGGACGAGTAACATCAAAAGATGAACAAGTCAGCCTATGACAAATTGCACTATCAAAGCAACAGACAGAAGCAGACCAAGAATAACATGGATGAGTAACATCAAAAGATGGACAAGTCAGGTTATGACAACCTGCACTATCAAAACAAGAGACAGAGTGGAATGGAGCGCCACAGTAGCCAGCATTCGATGCGGAGACAGTGATGATGAGATTTATTACTGCATTAACTCTTTCTGTACATTTTGCCCTACTGTGAGCCAGGTCGTTTCCGACCGACTACATTTCGCTGTACTGTGTGCCATGCCGTTTTGGCAGCCTACGTTTTGCTGTACTGTGTGCTATGCCATTTTGTTTCACCGCATAGTGTGCCACTCTCAATTTGATTAGTGTGAACCGTCATGAAACCGTTTTCTTTTTATATGTCTTGTATCATCTTGGTATTGGTAAAATCTAATACCTTGTTCAATTATCTAAAAATTCCTATATAACATGTTGAATGGTAGCCACGATAGTTCAGTAGTTAGTGAACTGGACTACAAAGGACAAAAGGCAGGGTTTGATCCCAACCGACGGCTTCTGGTTCACCCAGCCTTTATGGGTACCGGATTTTTTCTGGGAAAGTAAAGCAGCACAGGTATAATAATACAGACTAAATTACCCCAAAAATCATGTGCCGAAAGTCTGTAAAATTTATCGTCACTAACACCATATTCCCTATACGCCACTTGGCGTGACAGGGGTACTTTACTTTTTTTTATGTTGAATGGTAGATAAATATAAATATAATATAAATATCATCATCATCATCATCGTGTGCCCTCTCGCGCAACAAAGGTTGGCTACCATGGATCGCCATTCTACTCTGTTTCTTGCTTTGGTGGTGCAGGCTGACATAGATTGACTTGTCCATCTTTTGATGTTACTCGTCCATGTTAGTCTTGGTCTGCCTCTTTTGCCTTGTATTTTTCCTTCCAATATTACTTTTAGTAGGCTGTTGTGTCTTTTAATATGCCCAGAAATTTAATTTGTCTTGTCTTAATTGTGTTCAGCAGTTCTCTTTTTATTTTCATTTGTTTTAAAACTTCATCGTTTGTTATCTTTTGTTTCCATCCAATTCTACCTATTCTTCTATAAATCCACATTTCAAAGGCTTCAATTTTCTGTTCTGTTTTCTTGTCTAATGTCCATGTTTCTGCACCATACAGGAATATTGAGAAGATGTAACATTTTGCCATTCTTAGTTTCAGCCCTGCTGATATTTGTTTTGTTGTTAGTATATTTTTCATGGCATTAAAATTACTTTTTGCCTTACCCATTCTTTTGTTCGAGAAGGGGATACGAGCAAAGAAATTAGAATCAGAATAGCTAAAGCAGCAATGTCTTTCAGAAGCCTTGAAAAGTTGTGGAAATCAAAACTCATTAGCACAAACACAAAACTTAGGCTATTCAAATCAAATGTACTATCAACCCTTACGTATGCGTGTGAAAGCTGGAAAACAACAAGAGACATAGAAACAAAGTTGAACGCATTCGAAAATAAATGTCTAAAGAAAATACTTGGTATAGCATGGAACGAATTCAAAACAAACGAGGAAATTAGAGAAATCGCCAATCAACCACTAATATCTTCAGTAATAAAGAAAAGACGATGGTCATACGTTGGACATGTGATGAGAAGAGATAATAATCGAATAGCAAAGCAAGCCCTCATATGGGAAACAACAGGTAAAAGAAAAAGGAAGACCAGGAGACACTGAGAAGAACATTGATGAGAGAGGCAAGAGCAGCAGGAGTCGGCTCCCTCAATGAGATAGAACTGCTTGCACAGAACAGAGACAGATGGCGAGATTTGATAAAATATCTTTAAAAGAAAACTGCTAGAACAAAAATTCATATAGGAGAAGGTGTATCTTGGTCTACGCCCTATGGGCCGGTTACGGCTCGAAAGGTCAATAGATAGATAGATAGATTCTTTTATTTATTTCAGTTTTGCATTTTCCATCATTGGTTATAGTATGTCCTAGGTAGTTGTAACGCTGGACTGTCTCCAGATGTGTTCCCTTAACTGTGATATTTAATTGTAGGTCTTGAGAATTTTCTTTGTTTATGATCATAGTTTTAGTCTTTTTGATATTCATTCCTAGTCCATATTTTTTGCTTGTTGTGTTTATCACATTAAGCAATTGTTGTAGGTCTTTAGGATTTTCTGCTAGTAGAACAGTATCATCAGCATATCTCAGGTTATTGATTATCTTTCCATTAATGTTTAGGCCTGGTATCTCTGAGATGTTTTAAAAGATTTGCTCAGTGTATAGATTGAACAAGCTTGGTGATAGGATGCATCCTTGTCTTACTCCTCTTTTTATGTCCATGGGTGTAGAGTTCTGCTTGTTATATCTTATTATTGCTGTTTGCTCCCAGTACAAATTACATATCAGTCGTATGTCTGCTTCATCTAGATTTATATCCTTTAGGCAGTCTATAAGTTGGTTATGGTGTATTCTATCGAAAGCTTTGGTGTAGTATATAAGATGGTGTAGTGTATAAATATAAATAAAGATAAATATAAATATGTAGATTGATTCTTAAAACCATGAGAACTTTTGTCTCTGTGTGATAGTGTGACTGATCCAGGAAGAATAAAATGGCAATCAGAGGAAGAATAAAAGAAGAATATGATGAAGGAGAGAGGAAGAATAAGTCGTTGAAGTAGAATAACAAAAGGAGACTTCAGAATTAGCGAGCGTAAATCAATCCACTGGCGATGAACAATTAAGCGGAGAGAGCCAACAGGTGTTCAATCTGAATGTCGGAACCCTCGACAGATTTTCCACTAACCCAGGGATGATTATGAAGACGGCGGAGAATATTGACGGACTTAGTATAAACAGGTGTTTGAGATTAGGCGGATGTAGACAGTCAACACACTTTTGACCCATAAGATTGCTGGCGGACTCTGAAATATTCGGAGATAACGAGCCTGTGAGGTGACATAACCATGACCACACGGAGGATTCCAGATGCCGAGACATCTTGCGATATCCAGCAGTAGAAAACGTTGAGTTCTCTCTGAGTAGGACATGAAAAGATAAGAGAGACACGGAGGAGATCAAAGTAAATTCTGAGGAAACCTAGGTTTATCAAAGTGACCAATACTTGTAGTTCATAGGAGTGATTGACAGATATTGTTGAGACTTCACGGTAATTGACAAGCGATAGGAAGACAATCAGCAAATAGGTTGATAGCCTTTGCAGAGTTTTGTAGATAGACCACGCTTCTATCCCAGAATCCCAAGGATAGACGTTGTCTTAATGGGGAAACAAAAACCCCGGGGCGGGACTTTCTGGAAGAGTTCCCTCGAAGATTTTGAAAGTAGCAGCAAGAATGTAAAGTCACACTAATTTTAGGAAACTGCTTCAGGCAGTGGAGTTAGGAGTGAGGTAGTTAAAAACAATTCGCTCAGAGATTTTGGGACGTACACATTTTGAAGTTAGAAATTATAATATTTTGAGAAGTCATCATTAGAACTATAGAAAAACCAGGATATAAATTAGTAGTTCTTACAGATTGCTCATTGGAGATATAATAGGTTATTTATCATCAAGTGATATTTTCTTAGAGATTATATAATGCCCTTACGGATCACAAGAGCAGAGATTGTGTGAGTTGAACATAGAATTATAACCTAACCACTATAAATTGTGTGAATTGAACATAGAATTATAACCTAACCACTATAGATTGTCAAAGAACTTTATTACGATCATGGAAGTTATTTGTTATAAACACCGCCGATAGGCTCTACAAGTTAACATTATCAGAATGTATAGAATGATAGAACATTGCTGATTGAGTTAGAAGAATGTTGTCAAACAATGAGGAGATTAAGAATAAAGACTGTTCTATCTTGTTACTACAATGATGAGTTATGTGTCTATCTACCAAATGAAGGGAGCCGCGATAGCTCAGTGGTTAGTGAACTGGATTAAAAAGGACAAGGGGTAGGGTTCGATCCCAACCGACGGCTTCCGGGTTCACCCAGCCTTAAATGGGTACCGGATTTTTTTCTGGGAAAGTAAAGCAGCACGGGCGTAATAACGACCACATTACACCAAAAATCATGTGCTGAAGGTCTGTAAAATATAGGGTCACTAACACCATATTTCCCTATACGCCACTTGGCGTGACGGGGGTACTTTACTACCAAATGAAGGTGCTAATTACAAGGTACACAAGTAATAGATTTCAATAAATATATAGAACTCTGTAACATCTTAAATCTCTTCTGTTGCATCAATAAAAAGCTTCCTTACGGAAAGAGTTAACACACACACAACAAACGAGATAGTAACTCATCCAATTATTCTAGTTCACTTAAATGTTCAACCTCTCAATGTTCACTCACACAACAAACGAGATAGTAACTCATCCAATTATTCTAGTTCACTGAAATGTTCAACCTCTCAATGTTCACTCTTAAAACAACCAAAATCATGAAATATTGATGTTCATGCATACAGAAGTGTTAATTATAATGAACACAACACTGCATACCAAGCTCTTCAACTCTTCGTCGATGACCTCCTTTATCAGAATATGGTGAAGTTTATAAAAGTCACACAACTGTTTGGCAACTGTAGACTTTCCTGATGAAGGTGGACCTAGGATCACTGCTCGGATTGGCTAAAATGTAAATAATTTAATGACATGAAATTATAAATGTCAGCAAGAACTTGTTTAACCCTTATAAATACCATCAAGGAAGAGTGTCATTACCCAAGCTGTGTAAAGGAGAAAAAAAACATCAATTTACATGGAACATGGCTGAGGCCATCACTAGCATGTGATGAACTGGTTTCGTCTGGAAAAAACAAGGTGTTATATTTCCAAGGTCTCCACCAAGTCGATGGCAGAAGTGTGTCAATTTAGTGGCAGGTAAAGGCATACAAATGTGAAACTTCTGCTGACAATATAGGTGGGGAAAAAAAAAGGGGGGGGGGGCATGAAAAAGTGGTTTAGTTATAACTTTATGTAAGTGACAACACAAAATACAATGTTATTGAATACCTACTGACCTACAGGACTACAAGAAATGATAGACATAATAGTAGAAGAAAGCAACAAGAGAGGTCTCAGTCTGAATAGTAAGAAAAAAGAAGTAATGGTTATATCGAAGAGACAATCATCACCATCACGCAGCATAATAATAAACGAAACAAATCTGAAACAAGTACGTTTCAAATACTTGGGCACAATAATAACATCAGATGGGAGATGCACCACAGAAATAAAAAGCAGAATAGCTCAGGCCAAAATAGCATTTCAGAAAATGAAAAACATCTTATGCAACAAATCTATGTCAATAAAAATGAGAAAGAAAGTTCATCGGTGCTATATAGAACCAATTCTGACCTATGGAAGCGAATCATGGACAGTAGACAAACAAATGAAAAGACGATTAGAGGTCACAGAGATGGGAAAACTCAGAAGAATGTTGAAAGTTCCCTGGACAGTTAAAAAGACCAATGAGGAAGTTCTCAAAGAGGCCAACACAAAAAGGGAGCTCTTAAAAAACATCAGAAAAAAGCAATCAACATTATGAGAAGAGGAAAGTTGGAATACTTGGTTACAACTGGCAAAATAAAAGGAAAGAGAGATCGCGGACGACAAAGAGAGAAAATACTGGATAGCTTGGTGTCATGGCATGGAAAACAGTCAACAACAGAACTGATACGATGCACTGTAGATAGAAGATTGTAGAGGGACATGATCGCCTACGCCAATCGGTATGGCACATGATGATGACTGACCTAGAATAGAAGAGACTCTAGTCAACACAATATATTGTACTTGTAATAGAAGAAACTTTGGTCTACACAATATATTGTACCTAAAATAGAAGAGACTCTAGTCAACACAATATATTGTACCTATAATAGAAGAAACTTTGGTCTACACAATATATTGTACCTAAAATAGAAGAGACTCTAGTCAACACAATATATTGTACTTGTAATAGAAGAAACTTTGGTCTACACAATATATTGTACCTAAAATAGAAGAGACTCTAGTCAACACAATATATTGTACCTATAATAGAAGAAACTTTGGTCTACACAATATATTGTACCTAAAATAGAAGAGACTCTAGTCAACACAATATATTGTACCTATAATAGAAGAAACTTTGGTCTACACAATATATTGTACCTAAAATAGAAGAGACTCTAGTCAACACAATATATTGTACTTGTAATAGAAGAAACTTTGGTCTACACAATATATTGTACCTAAAATAGAAGAGACTCTAGTCAACACAATATATTGTACCTATAATAGAAGAAACTTTGGTCTACACAATATATTGTACCTAAAATAGAAGGAACTCTGGTCTACACAATATATTGTACCTATAATAGAAGGAACTCTGGTCAACACAATATATTGTACCTATAATAGAAGAAACTTTGGTCTACACAATATATTGTACCTAAAATAAAAGGAACTCTGGTCTACACAATATATTGTACCTATAATAGAAGGAACTCTGGTCAACACAATATATTGTACCTATAATAGAAGAAACTTTGGTCTACACAATATCTATCTATCTATTGACCTTTCGAGTCATAGCCGGCCCATAGGGCATAGACCAAGATACTTCTTCTATTTGAACTTTTGTTCTAGTAGTTTTCAATTCTTTTAAAGATATTTTATCAAATCTCACCATTTGTCTCTGTTCTGTGCAAGCAGCTCTATCTCATTGAGGGAGCCGATTCCTGCTGCTCTTGCCTCTCTCATCAATGTTCTTCTCAGTGTCTCTCTGGGACTTCCTCTTTTTCACTTACCTGTTGTTTCCTACATGAGGGCTTGCTTTGTTATTTGGTTATTATCTCTTCTCATCACATGTCCAACATACGACCGTCATCTTTTCTTTATTACTGAAGATATTAGTGATGATTGGCGATTTCTCTAATTTCCTCGTTTGTTTTGAATTAGTTCCATGCTATACCAAGTATTTTCCTTAGACATTTATTTTTGAATGCGTTCAACTTTATTTCTACATCTCTTGTTGTTTTCCAGCTTTCACACGCATACATAAGGGTTGATAGTACATGTATCAGCATAATATAGTGTACCTATAATAGAAGGCACTTTGGTCTACACAATATCATCAGCATCGTGTACCATGCCTGCTGATGTAGGTTATCATGTCTCTCCACAACTTTTGATCTCGACAGTTATTTATCATTTCAGTTGTTGACTTTCTGCCAAGCCATTCTCTTAAGCTGTCTAGTATCTTTTCTCTTTGCTTCCCTCTATCTCTTTGTCCCGCAATTTTCCCACTTGTTACAAAATATTTAGGCTGTTCTCTTCTCATTACATGGCCAAAAAATGATGATTGTTTCTTCCTAATATTGGAAATTAGCTCTCTTTTTGCTTTGGCCTCTTTCAGAACATTTTCATTACTCTTCTTAGCTGTCCATGGTATTCTCAACATTCTTTTGTAAAACCATATTTCTACAGATTCCAGTGATTTCCTTGTCTGTTGTCCTATTGTCCATGATTCACATCCATATGTTAAGACCGACTCTGCATAACATTTAAGAACTCTTTTTCTTGTTTCTATTGTCAAAAATGGATTGCATAGTATCGTCCTCATTTTTTGGAAAGCTGCTTTCGCCTGAGCGAGTTCTGCATCTCACCTCTGTTGTACATCTTCCGTCTGAGGTTAACAAAGTTCCCAAATATCTAAATTCATTTACCTCTTTTAATATTTTTCCACTCATTTTTATTGTGCATTGCGGTGATGTCTTTTTCTTTGTTGTTACTATTACTTCTATTTTTTTTACTATTAAGGCTGAGTCCTTTATTTTTGCTTTCCTTCACTATAATGTCTATTTCCTGCAACTCATTTTCACTCTTAGCGATTAAGACTTTTTCATCAGCATATCTTAGATTATTTATATTATGACCTCCAATTGTTATTCCAGGCATGCCTCTTATGGATCTTAAAATAATCTCACTATAAATAATAAACAAATCTGGTGACAGCACACAACCTTGCTTAACACCCTGTTTTATTTGTTGAAACATTTCTACTTGATTTCCAGTTCTTATGGCCACTGTCTGTTGCCAGTACATGTTCTTTATTATTCTTAGATCTTTGCTGTCTACGTTTATGTTTTCTAAAATTTTGATTATCTCTTGGTGCTTTACTTTGTCAAATTCTTTGGTGTAATCTATGAAACATAGATAGAGATCTGTTTTCACCTCTATGGTTCTTTCTACTAAAGATCTTATGATATAAATGGCATTGCTTGTTCCTTTACCTCTAACAAAACCACACTGTTCATCACTAATTTCTGGACTGATTTTGTTTCACACTCTTCGCATGATGATTCTTAGTAATATCTTAGTCATGTGACTACTACAGCTATTCATCGCATTCAATCGCTCTAGGATTCATATGACTCCTAGAGATGATCATCGCATTCAATTGCACCAGATTTCTTTGGTAGTAAGTTAAAAAAAAGTAAAGAGCCCCGTCCCGCCAATAGGGAATATCGTGTTAGTGACCATAATTTTTACAGACCTTCGTCACATGGTTTTTGGGGTAATGTGGTCAGTATTACTCCTGTGCCGCTTTACTTTCCCAGAAAAAAATCCGGTACCCATTAAAGGCTGGGTGAACCGGAAGCCGTCGGTTGGGATCGAACCCTACCTCTCGTCCTTTGTAGTCCACTTCACTAACCACTGAGCTATCGTGGCTCATTTCTTTGGTAGGGCTATGAATATTGATTTGAGCAGGTCATCTGGTATATACCCGCTGTTGTAGATATCATTCAATATTTTTGTTATTATTTCTATTCCAAAATCACCCATGGCTTCAATCTCTTCTTTAGTTATATTATCTGGTCTAGGAGCTTTTCCTGCGTTCATATTGCGCAAGGGGTCTTCCACTTCTTCTTTGAGTATTTCTGGTCCTTCTCCATTATCCTTTATATTTACTTCTGTTCGATCATCATTGTAAAAATCTTTAACTCTTTCCGTACAGAAGCTTTTTATCGACGCAACGGAAGAGATTTTAGAGACCAAATTGTTCATGGTTTTAAGAATCAATCTATATATTTATATTTATCTAACACATAACATATTATATATGAATGTTTAGATAATTGAACAAGGTATTAGATTTCACCAATATAAAGATGATACAAGAAATGTAAAATGAATATGGTCTGATGGCGTTCACACTAATAAAATTGAATGTGGCGCACTATGCGACTGAACGTACGCTGCCGAAATGGAAATGGCGCACCATGCGACGGATCGTACGGAAAGAGTTTAATGTATTTTGTCCATCGTTCCCATATGCTTTCTTGTTCAATCAACAGTTCTCCTTTCTTTGATCTTAAACATCCAGTTTTTGATTGTGTTTTTTTCCTGTTAATTCTTCAATTTGTTTGTATATAGCTTTGGCATCTCCTTTTTTGTTGCATTTCAATCTCTTTGAATCTCTCTTTTAGCCATGCTTCTTTTGCTTCATTGCATTTTATTACAATTTCTTTATTTAATCTCTTATACTCATCTTTATTTTCTTTATTTCTTCTTCTTGTATCCATTAGCTGCAAAATGTCATCTGTCATCCATTTCTTTCTTGATTGTGTACTCACTGGTGGTATGAACTCTTTCGATGTCTGTTGCATTGATTCTTATAGCACTTCCCACTGTACATCAATAGCCGTGATAGCTCAGTGGTTAATGAACTGGACTACAAAGGACAAGAGGTAGGGTTCAATCTCAACTGAGGGCTTCCGGATTCACCTAGCCTTTAAATGAAAGGGTACCAAATTTTTTTTCTAGGAAAGTAAAGCGGCATGGACGTAATGCCGACTACATTACCCCAAAAAATCATGTGTGATGGGGGCACTTAAATTAAATTTTTTTTTTACTGTTCATGTCTGATAGCCTCTAGAGTCTGTAGCTTCTTGTCTGATTTGAGTAAATCTAAATTTAACTTGAAGTTAACTGATGCTCGTTTTGTTGTTTTTAATTTTACTCTAAGCTTTCCCACAACTGGTACATGATCACTATTGCAATCTGCTCCTGGACTAGTTTTCACACACACCAGACTGTTTCTAAATCTATTGCTTATCATTATGTAATCAATTTGATTATGTGCGTTGTCTTCTGGGCTTTTTCATGTCCACAGACGTCTTGGATGTTGCTTAAACCAGGTGTTTCCTATCCTCATGTTGTTTTTTCATACCCAGTCAATAAGTTTCTCACCTCTTTCATTCTCCTCGCCTAAGCCATAATTACCAATAACTTCCTCAAGTTTCCTACTTTTTCTTTCCTTTCCTACTTTTGTGTTAAGATCCCCTAGAACTATGGTGTTTTCATGTGGTTTGTATTCATGATGAGCCTTATTTAACTCGCCATAAAATTTATCAACTGTTTTTTCTAGACTGTCTGCTGTTGGTGCATAAACTTGTATGAGATTTATATTTATTGGCTTTCGATTTCACTAAAAGGACTCTGCGAGATATTGGGTAAAAGCCTTTCACTGTTCTTTCTCTTTATGCATCCAAGATGATACCTTCTCCTCTTCGGTGTTCCTCTAGAATAGATAATTTTATGTTCATCAGAATATATTTCCCCTGATCCAGTGTATCTCATTTCGTAAAGTCCCAATAAATGTAAAACCATTCTTTTCATTTCGTGTTTGATGTTTTCCAGTGCTCCCTTCTGCCTGAGTTTTCTCACATTCCAAGTACCTATCTTTAGAGTCTGTTTTATCTTTATTTTGCTTACAGTAGCTTGATGACGATCGGGTATCACCTGTAGCACAAGATGTCCCCTACCGAACGAGGGTTTGCCATTGGAATCCCCTTAACGTTGTTGTCGTGATTTCTATTACTGTATCGATTCATGATTGTACAAAGAAATTACGACGGTGGTTTTCTGTTGCCTTCCCTCAGTTTGTTTATGGTTGGCTCAGATACACAATACATTGCACCTATAATAGAAGAAACTCTTGTCTACACAATAATATATTGCACCTATAATAGGAGAAACTCTGGTCTATACAATATGTTGCTCCTATAATAGAAGAAACTCTGATCTATACAATATGTTGCTCCTATAATAGAAGAAACTCTAATCTATACAATATGTTGCTCCTATAATAGAAGTAACTCTGATCTATACAATATATTGCTCCTATTTGGTTATTTGGTTATGGAAGGCCCCGGTATCACTGCAAACGAATTAAAGTCCATAATTGCTGAACTGCCTGTGCCAGTGGAATCATCCAAATTACTAACTCATCTCCCAAACAAAGAAAGGTAGCTGTAGTCCCCATCATAGCAGTCTCAGCACACGCCAAAAGACATAAGGCGAAACCGCACAGAAAGTGAACACGGCCAACTGTTCCCTGTCATACGATATCAGCATTCATCGTAAACAATTGGAATATCGGAACATGATCAAAATGGATGAAACACACAGCTCACGGTGTGCACAGAGTACTTAACTCAGTAGCTCAGTAGCCATTGGCGCAGATATGACAAGTAGAACATCATTTCGACTGGAATGCAGAAAATTGTAACGGAAAGCCAAATTGATCAGATTCCAAAGCAATTTCTGCAGCGAGAGAGAGAACGTGACTTAGTTCCATTATCTTGGAAACGGAAGTCAATTGCTCCTATAATAGAAGAAACTCTGATCTATACAATTTGTTGCTCCTATAATAGAAGAAACTTTTGTCTATACATTATGTTGCTCCTATAATAGAAGATCAGGTCAGGTAATTTTACCTGCTACTGTATGCAGTAAACAGTACAACCTGTGGCTGCCCTGCTGCCTTGCAGGTAAGCTCGGGAGAGTAAAAGGCTAAGGGAAATTACCCTGAAGTAAAACAACCCCACTGCCTTGTGGGTGAGACTTTTAAGTCAAAGGCTAGCGAAGCCAACCGTAAACAAACTGACGGAAGGCAACAGAAAACCACCGTTGTAATTTCTTTGTACAATCATGAATCGCCACAACAATAGAAATAACGACAACAACGTTAAGGGGGATTCCAATGGATAACCCTCGTTCAGTAGGGATCATCATGTGCAACAGGTGATATCTGATCATCATCAAGCTACTGTAAGCAAAATAAAGATAAAACAAACTCTAAAGATAGGTACTTGGAATGTGAGAACACTCATGCAGAAGGGTAAACTAGAAATCATCATACAAGAAATCAAAAGAATGGGTTTACAATTACTGGGACTTTGCGAAATGAGATACACCGGATCAGGGGAGATGTATTCTGATAAACATAAAATAATCTATTCTGGAGGTACTGAACATCAAAGAGGAGTAGGTATCATCATAGATGCAGAAAGAGCAAGAACAGTGAAAGGCTTTTACCCAATATCTCACAGAGTCCTTTTAGTGAAACTGAATGGAAAGCCAATAGACATAAATCTTATACAAGTTTATGCACCAACAGCAGACAGTCTAGAGGAAACAATTGATAAATTTTACGAGTTAAATGAGGCACTTCATAAATGCAAACCACATGAAAACAACATAGTTCTAGGGGATTTTAACACAAAATTAGGAAAGGAAAGAGTTGAGGAAGTAGTTGGTCATTATGGCTTAGGCAAGAGGAATGAAAGAGGTGAGAAACTTATTGACTGGGCAAGAACACACAACATGATGATAGAAACACCTGGTTTAAGCAACAATCAAGATGTCTGTGGATATGGAAAAGCCCAGTGGACAATGCATGTAATCAAATTGATTACATAATGATAAGCAATAGATTTAGAAACAGCCTGGTGTGTGTGAAAACTAGACCAGGGGCAGATTGCAATAGTGATCATGTGCCAGTTGTGGGAAAGCTTAGAGTAAAATTAAAAACAACAAAACGAGCCTCAGTTAACATCAAGTTAATTTAGATTTACTAAAATCAGACAAGAAGCCGCAAGACAAATATAAAATCACAATTCAGAACCGGTACAATGCAATAGAGAAAATACAAAGCAGTGATGAACTGTGGGAAATGCTAAAAGAATCAATACAACAAACATCAAAAGAGTTCATACCACCAGTGAGGACAAATTCAAGAAAGAAATAGATGACAGATGACATTTTGCAGCTAATGGATACAAGACGAAGAAATTAAGAAAATAAAGATGAGTATAAGAGATTAAATAAAGAAATTATAGTAAAATGCAATGAAGCAAAAGAAGCATGGCTAAAAGAGAGATGCAAAGAGATTGAAATGCAACAAAAAGGAGATGTTAAAACTATATACAAACAAATTGAAGAATTAACAGGAAGAAAAACGCAATCAAAAAATGGATGTCTAAGATCAAAGGAAGGAGAACTGTTGATTGATCAAGAAAACATTAGGGAACGATGGACAGAATACATTAAAGATCTTTATAATGATGAACGAACGGAAGTAAATATAAAGGATAATGGAGAAGGACCAGAAATACTCAGAGAAGAAATGGAAGATGCCTTGCGCTTATATGAAAGCAGGCAAAGCTCCTGGGCCAGATAATATAACTAAAGAAGAGATTGAAGCCATGGGTGATTTTGGATTAGAAATAATAACAAAAATATCGAATGATGTCTACAACAGCGGATATATACCAGATGACATGCTCAAATCAATATTCATAGCCCTACCAAGAAATCGGGTGCGATTGAATGCGATGATCATCGCACAATAAGCCTTATGAGTCATATGATTAAGATATTACTAAGAATCATCATGCGAAGAGTGTGAAACAAAATCAGTCCAGAAATTAGTGATGAACAGTGTGGTTTTGTTAGAGGTAAAGGAACAAGCAATGCCATTTATATCATAAGATCTTTAGTAGAAAGAACCATAGAGGTGAAAACAGATCTCTATCTATGTTTCATAGATTACACCAAAGAATTTGACAAAGTAAAGCACCAAGAGATAATCAAAATTTTAGAAAACATAAACGTAGACAGCAAAGATCTAAGAATAATAAAGAACATGTACTGGCAACAAACAGCGGCCATAAGAACTGGAAACCAATTGGGAATGTTTCAACAAATAAAACAGGGTGTTAAGCAAGGTTGTATGCTGTCACCAGATTTGTTTAATATTTATAGTAAGATTATTTTAAGATCCATAAGGGGCATGCCTGGAATAACAATTGGAGGTCATAATATAAATAATCTAAGGTATGCTGATGATACAGTCTTAATTGCTAAGAGTGAAAATGAGTTAAAAGAAATGTTGGACATTATAGTGAAAGAAAGCAAAAATAAAGGACTGCCGTAATAGCAAAAAGACAGAGGTAATGGTAACAACAAAGAAAAAGACATCACCTCAGTGCAAAATAAAGACAAGTGGTACAATATTAAAAGAGGTAAATGAATTTAAATATTTGGGAACTTTGTTAACCTCAGACGGAAGATGTACAAAAGAGATGAGATGCAGAATGGCTCAGGCAAAAGCAGCTATCTAAAAAATGAGGAAGATACTATGCAATCCATTTTTGACAATAGAAACAAGAAAAAGAGTTCTTAAATGTTACGTAGAGCCAGTCTTCACATATGGATGCGAATCATGGACAATAGTTATGGACAATAGAGATCGAAAGTTGTGGAGAGACATGACCACCTACACCAGTAGACCTGGTACTTGATGATGATGATAATAGAAGTAACTCTGATCTATACAATATGTTGCACCTATAATAGAAGTAACTCTGATCTATACAATATGTTGCTCCTATAATAGAAGTAACTCTGGTCTATACAATATGTTGCACCTATAATAGAAGAAACTCTGATCTATACAATATGTTGCTCCTATAATAGAAGTAACTCTGATCTATACAATATGTTGCTCCTATAATAGAAGAAACTCTGATCTATACAATATGTTGCTCCTATAATACAAGTAACTCTGATCTATAAAATATGTTGCTCCTATAATAGAAGTAACTCTGGTCTATACAATATGTTGCACCTATAATAGAAGAAACTCTGATCTATACAATATGTTGCTCCTATAATAGAAGTAACTCTGATCTATACAATATGTTGTTCCTATAATAGAAGAAACTCTGATCTATACAATATGTTGCTCCTATAATAGAAGTAACTCTGATCTATACAATATGTTGCTCCTATAATAGAAGTAACTCTGATCTATACAATATGTTGCTCCTATATAATAGAAGAAACTCTGATTCATACAATATGTTGCTCCTATAATAGAAGAAACTCTTGTCTATAGAGTATACTGCACCTATAATAAAAGAGACTCCGGTGTACAGAAAACTTTAGAAAGAATGTACTGTCCATAGACTGTCACAAATTCAGTCTAAAATGGCATGTTATTAGATGTTTTGCAGGTTTTGCCCCCTTTTTGGCAAGGCACGATCCATTCAACCTCAGACCTAGCCTTTCATGTTGTATTAGCCCGCAACTGCCATCCAAAAAGTGAAAACCTAAGAACTAACTTTTCATTTTCTACAATTAACAATTTCTCAAGTTAGATTGTAATGAGCACTTGGTTTCTGAACTGGCTTGTTGCTCCTGCGTAATGTATTGAAATACTTCTTGGCAATGTGACACAGCCATGCTCTGATGATAATGAGACTGCTTACCAGGTCGTGGCCAGGCACAGTGAGGCTTGTGAGCTACAATCATGATTGGGGTTCATGAGGAGGTCAAAGATCCTCCATCTTACATTCTTGTTAGTCCTAGGATATGCTGGTATTGAGGTAACGAAAGACATACCGATTGGGCGATCGTATCAGATGAAGCAGCCAATAGGTAGGCCAGACATCATTAACAGCTGAGAGAGATGGGTAAAATTAAAGTCTTTAATAAAACTAGTGAAACTACACGCTCTGTGTGAACAGCGAGTGAAGATTGACATTGCTAGAACAGAACGAGAAAGAAAAATTCTCAACCAATAACTGAATAATAATCGGAGCCACCATGAATGTGTCCAGAGTGCATCTAAGATGACATAACATATCATATCATAACATATCAATATTTCATATATATATATATGTGTATGTATATGTTATGATATGATATATATATTATCATCACATAACATAACATATCATAGCATAACAAGTAACTAAAACCATAAAGTTACCTTTTTAATGCACTGTGGTAAGAACAATGACATGCACTCTAGCACTAAATATTACTGTTAAAAACCAGAACATGAAAAATGAAGCTTACTCGATCATCGCTAACATTAGAAACGACAGTTAGACTAACCTAGGCTTTCTTTAAACCTATTCATTTGTTTTAACAATGTAAATTAGGAAATAAAAAACATATTTACCTGAAGATTCCTGGACTCCTTAAATTCGGTGATAATTTGCTTGATATTATCAATCATGCCGGTTTCATACATCCAGTTGATGTTCATGCCATTTTTGACAGACACAGAATCTATTTTCAGGTTCACTAAAAGCATGTCAAAGTGTGACTGCTACAGGAGTCATAAAAAAAAGAATAAAATAAAAATAAAACAGCTTTATTGTATAAAACTGAAAATGACAAATATTTTGTGTTTACTCACAAATCAATGCCGATCATGATAGATTTTTACGGTGCTTAGAAATTAAACACAGCAGTCACGAAAGGACTGAGAAAGCTTTGTTCTTTAATACTCTGGTTCACAAACGTGTAAGCCTATTTTATAATCCTTTGAAGTTCGTCAAAACACTTTGCATAAGACTTCAGAGAAGAGGAAGGACGGATAGGACAGGCAGTGGTCAAGTGTGTGTGTGTGTGTTTGGGGAAGGGGGGGGGGGAGAAGGTGTTAGGAAATGAAAATTAATGTTACCATGAAGGTCCTGGGTCTGAAGCCTACCAGAAGTGGTGCTGCTTTTTCAAAAATAGGAAAATTAATCCGTGGTTTCTTTTTGACATTACCCTCCCATAATCTCTTGGGTAGTGAGGTTTGATGTCTAGTTCTATCAAATAACATCAATAAATAGGAGGTACTCACAGTCGTTGGGAGCCGCGATAGCTCAGTGGTTAGTGAACTGGACTACCACGGACAAGGGGTAGGTTCGATCCCAACCGACGGCTTCCGGGTTCACCCAGCCTTAAATGGGTACCGGATTTTTTCTGGGAGAGTAAAGCAGCACGGGCGTAATACTGACCCCATTACCCCAAAAATCATGAAGGTCTGTAAAATATACGGTCACTAACACCATATTTCCCTATACGCCACTTGGCGTGACGGGAGGTACTTTACTTTTTTACTCACAGTCGTTAAAGAATCCTTGCCAGTTAAAATTGAAAAGAGTAGGCCATAATTATGGCCACTGGTCGAACAAAATTGACAGCAGACACCTACCCACACCGTGGATCTCAGGTCGTGCTACAGAGTTCATGTACGAGGGCCAGAATTCTCCTTGGATTTTCTCAAGGGGATATCAGAGCTCCTATAAATGTGTATGGTACGCAGTGATGATGATCATAACAACAAACACTTGACGGTTGCTTAGGCTCAGTCTCTGCCCCTTGTTACGCCTTGGGGAAGGGAATGTCATATCAAACATTCACATCTTCATTCTTTTTCTACCTTTTTAGCTCCTAGTGGAGCATAGGTCTTCAACAAACACTTTACAAGTCGTTCTGTTTTTTGCCATTCTTTTAAGATCATTCCATGTCTTCCTCATCATCTTCATCTCTGCTTCTATCTGTCTTCTCCAAGAATTCCTTGGTCTTCCTCTTTGTTTTTTCCCCTGGGGATTCCAAAAAAGGGCCTGTTGTGTAATACTCTCAGTTGGCTTCCGTAGTGTGTGTCCTATCCAGCGCCATCGTCTTCACTGTATCTCTTTATCCACTGGTGTTTGACTGGTACATTTCCATAATTCTATGTTAGTGATCTTGTCCTGCCATTTCCATCCTTTTATCCTGCCATTTCCATCCTTTTATCCTGCGTAAGCATCCATTAATGAAAGTCTGTATCTTCGTGATTGTCAATTTTGTTGCTCTCCATGTTTAACAGCCATATAATAGGACGGCCTTAACATTTGAGTTGAAAATTTGTATTTTTGTATTTAACCTAATTTCTTTGGATTTCCATATGTTTCCCAGTGCAATGAAAGCTCCTCTTGCTTTTGATATCCTTATTTCGGTATCATTTTCTGTTCCTCCCTCTTTATCTATATTACTGCCCAGATATATGTAAGATTGCCCATCTAATAGAGGTAATTCTCCTAGTTTTATTTGGTTATTGCCAACTGTATTGATTCTCATAATGTTGGTCTTATCTCTATTAATCTTCAGTCCTAGCTGTTGTGATCTCTCATCAAGTATGCTCATTTTATCCTGCATCTGTTGATGGCTGTGTGATAGGAGAGCTATGTCATTAGCAAAGTCTAAGTCATCAAGTTGTTTGGTCAGTGATCACTGGATTCCATTTCTGTTGTCTTGAGTTATTTTCATAATCCAATCTATGGCCAGTAGAAAGAGAAATGGAGACAGAAGGCATCGCTGCCTTACTCCTGTTCCTATTTCAAATGCTTCTGTAATCTGTCCTTCATGCACCACACTACATTTTGTTCCTTCATACATTGTTTTTATCAGATTATAAACTTGATGGGGATTCCGTAATGACTCAGCAACTTCCAAAGCATTCTTCTGTCTAAACTATCAAATGCCTTTTCGTAATCTATGAATCCAATATAAAGTGGGGATTTTAGTTCTAAACTTTGTTCAACTATTATACGCAGAGTAGTTATTTAATCAGCACATGATCTGTTCTTCCTAAAACCTGCTTGTTCATCTCTCAAATGTTTCTCTATGGCCTCTTTTAGTCTCTCCAGAATGATTCTGCTTAATATTTTTCCTGGCACTGATAGTAGCATAATTCCCCTATAATTTGTGCACTCCTGTAAACTTCCTTTCTTTGGTAGTTTGATCATATAACCTTCTTTCCAGTCTTTAGGTATTTCTTCCCTCTCCCAAATTTTATCTAATAGATTATGTAGCATCTTGGTAGAGGTGTTAATATCTGCTTTGATGGCTTCTGAAGGAATTTCATCTGGTCCTGTGGCTTTACCATTTTTAATAGTTTGATGGCTTTCATTATTTCTTCTATGCTTGGTTTTCCCTAGTTAACGTGTAACTCTTCTTCTGCTGGTAGTATATCTGGAGGATTATTGAGCCGGGTCTGTTCAAAAGTTCTTCAAAGTGCTCTTTCCAACTCTCCATTTGTTCCCTTATATTACTAAGCAGATTTCCTTTCTTATCTTTAATAAAGGCATTGATCTGTTTGTATTTTCCACTTAATTTCTTTGTGCTGTTGTACAGTTCTTTCATATTCCCTTTATTTGCTGCTTCTTCTGCCTCTTTAGCTAGTTCATCTATATATTTCCTCTTATCCCTTTTAATGCATCTTCTCACTTCTTTGTTCACCTCTGTGTAAGCTTCCTGTGTCTTGGCTTTATTACTTCTCGTTTTGCTTTTATTTATGTCTGCTTTCTTGTTCTTTCTTTCTTTAATTTTGTCCAGGGTCTCTGCTGTCATCCATGCCTTATTCTGGCGCTCTCTTTTCCCTAGTGTTTCTTCGCATGTCTCTTTCCATATATCTTTTACCTGTTTCCAATGATCTTCTATATTTATTGTATTTTCTAGTTGTTGGAGGACTTGGTATTTGTTTAATATTGTGACTGCAAATTTATCTTTAATTCTTTGTTCTTTAAGGAACCATACATTGAAATACTTTCTACGCTTATTCGTTGTAGTATACCTTTTTAGTTTAATTTTAAGTTTAGCTATCAGAAGATGATGATCAGAAGTATATCTGCCCCTCTATATACTTTTACATCCTGTAAGGATGACTTAAACTTATTATTAATACATATGAAACATATACCATATATATATATATATATATAGTCATATCAAACATTCACATCATTTGTGCATTTGGTTGTTGTTGTTCTTGTTTTCTGTGCTGATGGAGACAGGTCAAAACATTCTGTTTCTCACTCATAATGTTTGTGTATTATGTTTGTTACAATGACTTTCAAAAGTGAATAGCTATACAAAATATGATCTAGGATACCTACATAGAACAATCTTGGGTACATGCCAACATCAAAGGAGTAGCAACAAATGCAGTCAAAAAATGGTGCTAGGATACCCAGACAACATCATTGAGACAAGATACATTCCAACTGGAAAATTCTACTCCAAACTATGCAGCTGATGTTCAGGTCATAGAGAATAGAAAATTATTGTCATTATGATCTATATCAATGGCTAAGATTGAACAAGGAGTCACATGATATCCTTTCTGAAGGAAAATGAGTACCTAGCTATAAGTCTGCCTGGAATGCAGCGATGTAAAATCTTTAATCAATCAGCAAATAGCTCTGATGATCTTGAGCAAGTAATCACATTTGGAGTTGTAAACAGAATATCATGCACATAACATGGTAGTAACTTGGACAGTTAGGCAGGCAGACAGACAGACTAGCAGAGAGACAGACTAGCAGGCAGACAGACTAGCAGACAGAGATAGACTAGCAGGCAGACAGACTAGCAGACAGAGATAGACTAGCAGGCAGACAGACTAGCAGACAGAGATAGACTAGCAAGCAGACAGACTAGCAGACAGACAGACTAGCAGACAGAGATAGACTAGCAGGCAGACAGACTAGCAGGCAGACAGACTAGCAGACAGACAGACTAGCAGACAGGCAGACTAGCAGGCAGACAGACTAGCAGCCAGACAGACTAGCAGACAGTCAGGAAGACTAGCAGACAGACAGACAGACAGAGATAGACAGAGAGAAACAACCTCTGAGTCTATTTAGGATGTACAAAGGAAAGAGAAATTTGTATTTCTTTTTTTTAAATTATAGAGATGAGA
This sequence comes from Megaustenia siamemsis, assembly GCA_032433765.1. Classification (NCBI taxonomy): domain Eukaryota; kingdom Metazoa; phylum Mollusca; class Gastropoda; order Stylommatophora; family Ariophantidae; genus Megaustenia; species Megaustenia siamemsis. The sequence goes on from JAVIAB010000050.1 coordinate 2,963,397, forward strand.
AAAAATACGAATTCAAATGATAGAAAATAATGAATTTTAAACTCAGTTGTTAAAATATATAACTCCTGCACTGATTAGAAATCTTGAAAGCAGTAAATATGTTGAACAAACAATTATATACATTTAAATATATATGTTCTTATATAGAATAATATATTACTACAATTTTGTGATATAACTGATAATGTGATGAATCAAAGAATTTTGAAGAATTTGAGAAGATGAATTTGTGAAGGTGATCAAGACATTACAACATTTGTCACGTGACAATAATTGAGATCATATAATTGTCAATCAATGTTTATTCATCATATCAAGTGGCCTCATGTGATGATCATCGATGAATTGAATTATTGGTAATCACGGATGGTTGTTGATAATTAATGAAATGTTATTACTCTTATAATCAAATATATTGTTCCTCTCAATTCAATATGGTGAAGGCATAACATTGATTTAGTCATATGGCGGATGAGCTGTCGCTTGAATGTTGATGTTCACACCATAATGGATCATAACATTGATTTAGTCATATGGCGGATGAGCTGTCGCTTGAATGTTGATGTTCACACCATAATGGATCATAACATTGATTTAGTCATATGGCAGATGAACTGTCGCTTGAATGTTGATGTTCACACCATAATGGATCATAACATTGATTTAGTCATATGGCGGATGAGCTGTCGCTTGAATGTTGATGTTCACACCATAATGGATCATAACATTGATTTAGTCGTATGGCGGATGAGCTGTCGCTTGAATGTTGATGTTCACACCATAATGGATCATAACATTGATTTAGTCGTATGGCGGATGAGCTGTCACTTGAATGTTGATGTTCACGCCATAATGGATCATAACATTTATTTAGTCATATGGCGGATGAGCTGTCGCTTGAATGTTGATGTTCACGCCATTATGGTGAATGAGCTGTCGCTTGAATGTTGATGTTCACGCCATAATGGATCATAACATTGATTTAGTCATATGGCAGATGAGCTGTCGCTTGAATGTTGATGTTCACACCATAATGGATCATATTGTTACAGTTGCATCAATTATTCAACTGCTGTCCCTGCACAACTTGTAAAGTGTCCTTCAAACATGTCTATTTATCTTCATCTGGGTTACTTCTGCAACACCTATCACTAGGAACTTCTATGCTGTTTCTCTGGACTGCATCTCGTTAAACCATAAACTCATTAAGTGAGCTCTATCTTATAATTGATACAGAATGTGTAAATTAGCAGCCAATAGCAAAGCAAGCCCTCATGTGGGAAACAACAGGTAAGAGGAAAAGAGGAAGACCCAGAGATGCACTGAGAAGAACATTGATGAGAGAGGCAAGAGCAGCTGGGATTGGCTCCCTCAATGAGATAGAGCTGCTTGCACAGAACAGAGACAAATGGCGAGATTTAATAAAATATCTTTAAAAGAATTGAAAACAGCTAGAACAAAAATTCAGAGAGGGAGTATCTTGGTCTACGCCCTGTGGGCTGGCTGCGGCTCAAAAGGTCAATAGATAGATAGATAGATAGATAGATAGATAGATAGATAGATAGATAGATAGATAGATAGATAGATAGATAGATAGATAGATAGATAGATAGATAGATAGATAGATTAGATAGATAGATTAGATAGATAGATAGATAGATAGATAGATAGATAGATATATAGATAGATAGATAGATAGATAGATAGATAGATAGATTAGATAGATAGATAGATAGATAGATAGATAGATTAGATAGATAGATAGATAGATAGATAGATAGATAGATAGATAGATAGATAGATAGATAGATAGATAGATAG